>CM072924.1:176638379-178114004 GCA_036971965.1 Nyctalus aviator | reverse complement strand
TCAAAGCTGTTGTCTGCTTTTGTGTTAAAAAAAAAAAAAAAAAAAGACTTTAGTAAAAATCCCTTACACTAGAAAGTACAGAATAACAAGCACTATGTTGTTTAGGCCTAAAATACGTTCAGAGGATCAATAGGAAAGGAAGAAAAAAAAATCCAATTTACCAATAATATTGTAAGCTCAAGTTACTCTCATCCTTTTGGAAAACATCGAGAGACACACAAATGTTTAAATCCTCCAGACTTGTCAGATTCCCACACAGCGAGGTCAGACCCTACGTCTGCTCTGGAATCCGGGGAGAAGCGGCTCGCAGGCCAAGGCTTCCCCTCCAGATTCAACTGCCAACCCCTCCAACTACTCCATCCAGACCTTTGTCCATCCAGGGGAAGGAGGGGCAGGGGTCTGTTTAAAACTACCTGCTTTCTTAAAGAGAAACAGCTTTGCTGTTACAGAAAAAAACCACAGGATTTACCTCCAGCTCAGAAACACCGTTAGGCCGGCAGGTGGGGGGGAGGCGGGCGGCAGGTGCGCCCTGGCCTCACCCTCCCCCGCACCCAGAAGCGACCAGGGCGGGGGTGCCCCGAAAACCCGCTTCTCCCGGCGCCAAAACACGAGAACGCGCGCGCGCACACACACACACACACAAAAAGTGGTGTGTGTGTGTGTGTGTAAATGTATGTGTATGTGTGTGTGTTTTGTTGCTATTTTTCAGAAAGGCGAGGACACATATACACACACAAGTGTTGCAGAGGTGTGTGATTTGTTATTTTTCTGTGTGTGTGTGTTGTTATTTTTCAGAAAGGCGAGCTCCGAGGACATACATATACACACAAGTGTTGCAGAGGGATGTGTGTTTTGTTATTTCTGTGTGTGTGTGTGTTGTTTTTGTCTTCCAGAAAGGCGAGCTCCCGAGCGGCCGCGGGGATGGAAGTTCGGAGGCGCCGCCCCCCAGCGCGGGGTCCGCACAGCGGGCGCCGTTCCCGCACCGTCCGCGCAGCCTGACCGGGGGCCCGGGGCGGGGGCCGGGGCCCGGGGCGGGGGCCGGGGCCCGGGGTGGGGGTCGGGGGCCCGGGCGGGGGCGGGGGCCGGGGTGGGGGCCGGGGCCCCGGGAACGAAGGCGCGGGGAGGGGCGGGTCGGCATTCCCGGCGCAACAACCAGGCGCCGCCCGCGGCCCTGCGGCTCCCCGATGGCCCCGCACAGGGGCCCGCCTCCGCTGCGGGAGCCCCAGGACGGACTGCGGGGGAGGGGAGGGCGGTCCCCAGGACGGAGACCGCGGCCCCGGAGAACCCGCTGCCACCCGCCGGCCGCGGCCGCCCGCCCGTCTCCCCGCCGCTCCCGGGCCCTCCCGGCGGGCGGCCCTCCCCGGCGGGCGGCCCTCCCCGGCGGGCGGCCCTCCCCGGCGGGCGGCCCTCCCCGGCGGGCGGCGGCCCTAACGCCCCGGAGCTCACCGGCGATGGCGCCGCTGCGGACGAGGGCGGGCGTCTGCCGGGGCCCGGGGCGGGCAGCGCCGCCCAGACCCGGGGCCCCGAGGCGAGGCCCGAGGCGAGGCCCGAGGGGCCCGGCGCCCCGGGCGCGGCTCTCCCGCCGCCGGGCCGCGCCGCCCCGGTTGCCAAGGGCCAGGGACGCGCAGGTATTTACCTGGAAACCGAGCGGCCGCTCCCGCCGAGGGCGGAGTAACGGCCGGCCCCCTCGGGCCCGCCACCGGCCGCGGAGACCGCAGCAGGGGAGAGTCCGCAGTGCCCGGCTGCCGCGGGCCCAATGGCCGCCTTGCCTAGCTCAGCCGGGCGGCGCCAACCGCCGCAGCCACCGCCATCTTAGGATCTCATTGTGGTGGGAGAAGAGGGGCGGGGGCCGCCGAGGCGCTACGCGCCGCGCAACCTGCACAGTCTCCGGGCAACGGGCGCGCGCCGGGGCGGGGCCGCAGCGCGCTCACCGCGCTGGACCGCAGTCACGTGACCGCAGGGACCAACCAAAGATTACAAATCCCAGAATCCATTTCCGCTCTTACGCCCATTGGGAGAGAGGACTACAAATCTCGCGGGACTGGGGAACTCACGTGTGCGCCCTGGGAAAACAACGGGGCCGAAGATGCTCCCCCGAACTCCCAGGGCGCGGGCCCTGAGGCCCCCCGCCCTCCTGCTGCTGCTCTCAGGGGCGCTGGTCCTGACCCGCAGCTGGGCCGGCTCCCACTCGCTGAGCTATTTCCACATCATCTTGGCCCGGCCCGGCCGCGGGGCGCCCCGCTTTCTCGCCGTTGGCTATGTGGGCGACACGGAGTTCGTCCGGTTCGACAGCGACTCCGCGACTCCGAGGCTGGAGCCGCGGGCCCCGTGGATGCGGCAGCCGTGGGTGGAGCGGGAGGACCCGGCGTATTGGGACCGGGAAACACGGATCAGCAAGGAAACCGCCCAGATGTACCGGCTGAGCCTACACAACCTGCGCCGCTATTACAACCGGAGCGAGGCCGGGCCTCACACCCTCCAGGGCATGTACGGCTGCGAGGTGGGACCCGACGGGCGCCTCCTCCGCGGGCACTACCAACACGCCTACGACGGCGCCGACTACCTGACCCTGAACGAGGACCTGGCCTCCTGGACCGCGTTCGACACGGCGGCCCAGATCTCCAAGCGCAAGTGTGAAGGGCGCGGCGATGCCGAGCACTGGAGGGGCTACCTGAAGGGCGGGTGTGTGGACTCCCTGCGCTGGTACCTGGACCGAGGGAAGGAGACCCTGCAGCGCGCAGAGCCTCTGAAAGCACACGTGAGCCGCCACCCCGTCTCTGCCCAGGAGGCCACCCTGAGGTGCTGGGCGCTGGGCTTCTACCCTGCGGACATCAGCCTGACCTGGCGGCGCGACGGGGAGGACCAGACCCAGGACACGGAGCTGGTGGAGACCAGGCCTGCGGGGGACGGCACCTACCAGAAGTGGGCGGCCGTGCGGGTGCCCGCCGGAGAGGAGCAGAGATACACGTGCTACGTGCAGCACGAGGGGCTGCCCAAGCCGCTGGCCCTCCGATGGGAGCCGCCTCCTCGGACCTTCATCTTCATCATCCTCGGCATCGTGGCGGGCCTGGTTCTGCTGGCAGCTGCGGCTGGAGCTGTGATGTGGGGGAGGAGGCCCTCAGGTGAAAGAAGAGAGAGCTATGCTCTGGCTGCCAGCTGTAACAGAGCCCAGGGCTCTGATATGTCTCTCTCCTCCTACCTTGTGACTGATGGAAGGTGTGTTCCCACTCCCACTTCCTGACTCAGCAACCTCTGATTGGGGGGCTGCTCCCCCCACTCCTGCGCCCACACTTTTGGGCTGGACCCTCCCCATCTCCATCCCTGCCTTTCCTCCCTGGTGCTCTGAGATGCAACTTCCTGCTCCGGATTGAAATGAGACTGTGGATTGACCTTGTTCTTGTTGTGGGGTCGAACCCTGCGTTCAAAATAAGACCACTGAAGGCTGATGATATATTAAAAAAGCAGGCAAAGATTTATGGAAATATCTGGCCAGGACTGCCATAAGAGCACCACACGCAGGTGGTCTCTGGATTGAAATGAGACTGTGGATTGACCTGGTTCTTGTTGTGGGGTCGAATTCTGGGTTCAAAATAAGGCTACTGGAGGCTGATGATATATTAAAAAAGCAGGCAAGAGAGATCCAAGATGGCTGCTCGGGTAGACACCTACCGCAGGAGCACACAATTTCAATGGAATACAACTAAAATATAGAGTGGACATTGCCCAGAGCTACAGGTAGTAGACTGACTGAAAGTTCTACAACAAGAAGGAAAGAGAAAACCAGAAGGAAAATCAGAGGAGCTGAAAAAAAGCCTAAGGTACGGAGACATGCTGCGCGCCCGCATGTGTGCGCGGAGAGGTCGCAGCCAGAGAGGAGGAGAAGGCTGGGGGCCTGCCTGGCGTTCCCTAGCAGAAAGGAAATAAAACCCCCGGCCAGGGATGAACCCCCAAACCAGCAGCGCTGAGCCCCAGTTATGGGCCAGACCTTGGGGACCCAGGCTCGGGTAGGGGGAAACGGGGCTGTGAGGCGGAATCCCAGGGGAGCGGCGAAAAGCAGGGGCCCCGGAGTCGCGCGCACACTGCGCGCAGAGGACTGAAGGTTGACTCTGATGCTGGATTGCCCTAGCGGGAAGAAACAAAGCCTCCGGCAGCGCTGAGCCCCAGTCCGAACTTTCGCCATTCTAGGCCAATCCCTGGGGACCCAGGCTTAAGCAGAGGGAGATGGGGTTGTGAGGTGGAGTCCTGGGGGAGCGGCGAAAGGCCGAGCCCCAAGAGTAGCGCACATTGCTTGCAAGGGAAGAAATGTTGATTCTGATGCGGGATTGCCCTGGAGGGAAGGGAACAGGAGCCCCGGCCGTGTTGGGCCCCAGTTTCGACTGCTCTGAACCCCAGTCCTAGGCCAGACCCTGGGGACCCAGGCTCAAGCAGAGGGAGACGGGGCGTCCAGAGCAGCCGGGTCGGGTGCGGCCAGGCCCGGAGCAGCAGCAGCCAAGTCCAGAGCAGCTAGGTTGGGAGCAGCAGTGGCCAGACCCGGAGCAGCTGGTTGTGGTACGAACCAGAGCAACAGAGGCCAGGCCCGGTGCAGCCAGGCCCGAAACAGCTCGCTCCTCGCCTGCCCCCGCCCCAAGGCTGCCTCTCAGACATGGCTGGAGACTTTTGCAGGAGCTTGAGGGTCTGCTGCATCAAGTGAGGAGGCTTAGATCTGGATGTGTTGAGTTAGTATAGCGCTGGGGTGTTGATCTGTGAGTGCCTTGGGTGGGGCCTGGATGAGGTTGGTTGACCTATTTGGAAATGTCTTTTGTCTGAAGTGTATCATTGGGCATGTGGAGGTATTATTGATATGAGAAAATGCTAAGTAACTGATTTACTATCTAAAAAGGGATTTACTATCGAGGAAAGGGAGGGAGGAAGAGACTGAACATAAACTGTGCACCTATGGATGAGGACAATGGGGGATGGGGAGAGGGTGGAGGGTGGGGTGGGAACCTGGTGGAGGGGGAAGAAATGAGGAACCTTTGTAATAATATGAACAATAAAGATTGATTAAAAAAATAATAATAAAGTTAAAATTAAATTTAAAAATAAAAAAATAAAAAAGCAGGCAAAGATTTATGGAAATATCTGGCCAGGCCTGCTGCAAGAGCACCACACGCAGGTGGTCTCTACAGGACCTCAAGACTTTAGGGGCAGGTAATTATTTTTAAAGGTTCTTTTGCAACAAACTGTTGTTTGGAATTTTCGGCTGTTCTTCCTAGATAAAATGTTGCTTTCTAGTTTGCTTTAGCCCTTTTGAAGAATGATGAAGATAAACTTAGCTGTCTGATCTTGCAGGCCAGAGACCAGATATGCCCACAATCTCAATACCATGCCAGATGCACCTTCTCAATTGGATAGAACAGCATTGTTTTTCAAGGCCAACATCAAGATAACCACTAAGTGCACATAGGGCTGGCTCTTTAATAAAAAAAGGAAATTCTGCCTGTAACCTTGCTTAGAATTTGAATTCATCCTATTTCAGTTCTTCGATTCTTGCTGTGACCGATGACTGTAATTAAAGGAGACCCTCTAATTAAATGTCTTGTGAGAGCAAATAAACAGAAGCACCAAGCAAGAGAGAGAGAGAGAGCCGGGACCGGTTTGGCTCAATGGATAGAGCGTCGGCTTGAGGACTGAAGGGTCCCGGGTTCGATTCCGGGCAAGAGCATGTACCTTGGTTGTGGGCATATCCCCAGTAGGGGGTGTGCAATAGGCAGCTGTTCGATGATTCTCATCGATGTTTCTAACTCTCTATCTCCCTTCCTCTCTGTATAAAATCAATAAAATATATTTTAAAAAAAAAAAAAAAGAGGGGGAGAGAGAGAGAGAACGTGGGTGCCTTCTCCTTTTCTGTGGGGGTGTCAGCTCCGGTGCGCCCCGGATGGAGGAGGACCAAAAGCCATATATATATTAGTTTGTGGGAGATCACAAATATTGATAATTAATGCCACCTTGGATAAATGCCCTACTATTTTGTTTTTCAGAAGGACCAGGTGATATACCCCAGAATTTAATATTGAGAAATTTTCTCTACAGCAGCACTCTGAATTCTTTTTTTTTTTTTTTCTCTTTATGCTCTTCTCTGAGCAGCAGTTTTTTTAAGGTTAGTAAGTTGACAGTTCTCTCGTAAAACAAAAATATGTGACAAAGGGATATGTAAGGTTTTTAGGTGTGCCTACCTGGAAAGTTAAAATTGGTCCATTTTGCTGGAGGGCAAGGGCATTCTATTTTTAGGCAGTTTATAATTCTGCTTTGCTTGTTTGCTTGTTTTCAGCAAAGTAAGGAAGAATGAATGGGCATGGGGGTTCCAACAATAAGTTGCTCTCATTGATCAACAGAAACTGTTCACAAAACCAATCACTAGAGCTGGTCTCCATGCATAATTCAGGCTCGGGAGCTCTTCCAGCCTGCTGTCATTTGCAACTGTATCCTGGCTCAGCCTCCATGCGCTGGTCTGGCACTTCTTTCTGGCATACATCTTCTCTAGTACTGTGTGTGCTGATTACTTAGCTAACAAAAACGTTGCCCTTAAAGAGCCCCCCTTTTACTGAACAATGTGACTGGGAGTGTTGTAAACATCCTGTTTTGTAAGAAAACAAAGTGCACAGCATGGAGCAGCTAACCAGTATGTGCTGGTTGTAATCCTTTCTTGCCCTAACTCAGTGGTCAGCAACTCATTAGTCAACAGAGCCAAATAGCAACAGTACAATTGAAATTTCTTTTGAGAGCCAAATTTTTTAAACTTAAACTTCTTCTAACGCCACTTCTTCAAAATAGACTTCGCCTAGAGCCACACTCAAGGGGCCAAAGAGCTGCATGTGGCTTTCGAGCCACAGTTTGCCCACCACTGCCCTAGCCCCTTCGAATTTCACACTCGGTAGCGCTAAGGTCTTGGGCAAGTTACTACCCTCTAAGAGCCTCTTTATGTAGTGTCTATTTTGAACAAGGCACAAAGGTAAACATCTCTCCTATTGTGATTAATTCTCATAACGACCCTGAAGGGATTGATTCTGCATTCATTTCATTTTACAAGCAACAGGTTGAATAAATCACCAAAGTTCTTGACTCCCAAGTGGTAGAGTCCAGGTTTAAACTGAGGTCTACTGAAACCTTGGAGGGATTTTTGGTTTAAAGAAGAAAATGCATGGGGAAAAGTACTAGCATATAAGATTTCAAAATATTAGCTATCAGTATCATCATCATTACCATTTTGTTTCATATGTTGGTGCAAAAATAATTTTTCTTCCTACCTTCTAAGTTGTTCTGGCTGGGCTAATAATAATCAAATTAACATGAGACATTAACAGGAGGAAAATGTCCAAACTGTATTACAGCTATAATGCAGGGGGTGCCATAAGAATATGAGACCCAAGGAGGCACTTGGCAGTTGAGACATTTGCCATTCTGGACAAATGAGAGGGCAGCAGGGACCTGGGATTTTAAAGGGAAAACAAGCAGTTTAGAGGTGGGTAGAAAGAGCAAAGATGTTATAAAGAAATGCTTGCTGGGCCACCCAGAAACAATGGTACCCAGAGGAAGTTCAACAAACAGGCTTTGCTAGATTTCTCAGGGTCTGGCACATGTAATCTATGATATTATCTTTTAAGCAGGTTTTTCTATTTAAATTCCTTTGAGCAGATAAGGGGGAGGGTCAAAGTTTCTTTCCTAATCTTGTTTTCTTAATAACCAGCCTAAAATCCAAGTCCTAAAAAGCATATTTTGAAGAGGCGAAATTTTGGTCCCCCTCATATCCATCTATCTATATAAGAGGCTAATATGCTAAGTGTCTCTTCGCCCATCTGACTGGTTGCTATGGTGCACACTGACCACCAGGGGGCAGACACTCAACGCAAGAGCTGCTGTGACATGCACTGGCAATTTACAGAGAAATGGCAGCTGGGGCCTGGTGCCAACAAAGCAACACTCAGCTTCCCCCAAGTGGGACACTGGCCCCGCCACCACCCCAGAGTAACAGTCCACCAAATCGCAGCTGATGCTGCCATGGCACAAAATGCAGCCCACAGCCCAGCCCATAAATGGGCTGTGGGTGCTGGTAATGATGTCAGGTAGCAACGTCTGGCTTCCTCTTCGTAACGACCAGCCTTCTTGCAGTTTCTTTAGCCCAGAAACACGACTGGCTTCCATTTCACACTTCTTTTTTTTTTCCTTTTAATTAACTTTTTTTTAAACTTTATTTATTTACTTATTTACTTTTTAAAATATATATTTTATTGATTTTTACAGAGAGGAAGGAAGAGGGATAGAGAGCTAGAAATGTCGATGAGAGAGAAACATCGACCAGCTGCCTCTTGCACAACCCCTACCGGGGATGTGCCCACAACTAATGTATATGCGCCTGACCAGAATCGAACCCGGGACCTTTCAGTCCGCAGGCCGACACTCTATCCATTGAGCCAAACCGGTTTCGGCCCATTTCACACTTCAACCAAATATCTGTGAAGCCTTTTCTGTACCTCATCTCATTTGATCCTCACAGGAGTCCTGCAGTAAGTAAATAGGATACTGGATGGAATTTCATTTTCTTTTCATTAGTCAGAAAATGGAGATTTAGAAAGCTTAGAAACTTGACCCAACTGAAAAGAGGTAAGAAATGGTGGACCTTGAAAATGACTTCAGATTTTCTTACTGTGCAGAATACAGTCAAACACTGCTGCAGTTAAATATTTTACCCTTTGGAAATAATAAAAATCAGATCAGAGATAAACAACATAGAGACCAAAGAAACAATACAAAAGATCAACAAAACCAAGAGCTGGTTCTTTGAAAGGAAAAACAAGATTGATGAACCTCTAGCCAGGCTAACCAAGAAACAGAGAGAGGATCCAAATAAACAAAATCAGAAATGAAAGAGGTGAAATAACACCGGACAAAATACTACGAACAACTCTATTCTAACAAACTGGACAACCTGGAGGAAATGAACATATTCCTAGAAAAATATACCGTAACCTTCCAAAACTCAATCAGGAAGAATCTAAAAATCTCAATAGACCATTGACTTCGGAAGAAATTGAAACAGTCATCAAAAAGCATCCAGCAAACAAAAGCCCAGGGCCAGATGGCTTCACAGGAGAGTTTTAGCAAACATTCAAGGAAGAACTAAAACCTATCCTCCTCAGACTATTCCAAAAAATTCAAGAGGAAGGAACACTTCCAAACTTCTTCTATGAAGCCAGCATCACCCTAATACCAAAACCAAATAAAGACAACACAATGAAAGAGAATTACAGGCCAATATCCGTCATGAACATAGACGCCAAAATCCTCAACAAAATTCTAGCAAATCAGCTCCAGCAGTACATCAGAAAGATCATACACCATGACCAAGTAGGATTTATTCCAGGAATGCAAGGAAATCAGTAAACGTGATATATCATATAAACAAATTGAGAGATAAAAATCATATAGGTTTTTAATATCTAAATCCAGCCTAGTACCAGGAATGCTCAGGCCCTTCTGAAGAAGGCAAACAATCAATTCCACTAATACATTCATGGTAAATAAGATTGTTGCTAGAGTGTTGAGTTTGACAGTTGATGGTAGCCAATTTCTCAGAGGAAATTAATGTGGCTAATGGAAATTAATGAATATTCTAGAAAAACTGATTGTACTATACAAAAAGCTGTTCCTAAAGTGTTAACAAAAATTCTTATTGGCAGAGCATCTCTCTCATGGTAAAATTGCATAACATGTTATGAACCTAAAGCAGTCATAGGTTAGCGCAAATAATTAAAATGTAAAAGCTATCAAGAATACATTATAAAATTTCCAAAAGTCTCCTTTATTTAAATAAAAAAAAGGGGGTGACAGCGGAAGAATATCATGTAAGGAAAAATACCCCGCGAATAATTTACATTCGAAACGCTAACAGCATGATACCCATGAAAATACACACATAGTGTCAAAACAAGCCAGAGGAAAATCATTTGGGGGGGGCGGGAGGGGGAAGGGGGAGAGGGTGAAGATCCCAAGTCAAATTTATAGAAAATATCTCTTTATTAACTTTTGGTCCAGAATATATTTGTATATTTTCAAAAAAAAAACTCTGAGACCATCTGGAATCCTGTAACAGAGAGGAATAGACAGAAGTGCTCCAGCCATGAAGACAGAAGAGAAACAATTCAGAGATGGAAGATGCTGACGACACCTCGCCATACCAGCAGACAGCAGCTGCGGGTTGCTGAAGGATGCCCAGGACCAAACCAGAGACAGTCGGACCTACATCACCACCGTTTGTCCACCAACCAGATCTGAAATTGCAT
This sequence comes from Nyctalus aviator, assembly GCA_036971965.1. Classification (NCBI taxonomy): domain Eukaryota; kingdom Metazoa; phylum Chordata; class Mammalia; order Chiroptera; family Vespertilionidae; genus Nyctalus; species Nyctalus aviator. Next base: position 178,103,685 of record CM072924.1, on the reverse strand, counting down.
GGCTGACATGTACATATAAGGGTCACCTCCCGCCCCTGAGGGCTCCCAGACTGTGAGAGGAGGCAGGCGGGACTTGCGGGGGCCTGACACGGCCAGAGATCTCCCTGCTCTGTGGCCAGCATGGAAAGAGTGATGAAACTGGTTCTTTGTAGAGGCAGCCAGGGATTGAGAAATAAAGAAATGAAGAGTCGATGCAGAAATAGGTTTAAGCTGGGCCCCAGCTGGGTTGCAGACCTCCTCTGCTGGAGAGACTGACAACCCCTGAGCCACACAGCACACTATTTATTCTCCAATACTCAAAGGGGGGGATCGTGGGGGGGTTGGGGGTCCACAGGAAAAACAAGGAGCCTGGGAGGAGCCATTCACTCCTTCCTGCCTGACAAACACAAGCCAGGAACTAAGAACATCTCCACACTTCCAGGGCAGGAAGGTAACTGAAACAATTATGCCAATATTCTAGGCTCAGTCAACAATCTAAAGAATGTCCAGGTATTTTCCAGGGGGCCCCCTACATGTCCCCCATTTTTAATTTTTAAGAGCAAGAAATTTCTTTTTTGAGTCCCAATTTCAATGTCCAAGAGTTTTGGGGGTTTTTTTTGAGTACATGTCAGCAATGGTATCTGGATGGACAAACGGTGGCGATGCAGGTCCGACCTCTGGTTTGGTCCTGGGCAACCTGCAGTGACGTACAGCTGCTGACTGCTAGTATGGCAAGGTGTCGTCAGTGTCTTCCATCTCTGGATTGTTTTCCTCTTGTCTTTATGGCTGGAGCATTCCTGTCAATTCTTCTCCTGCAGGAATTCACATGGTCTTAGAGTTGTTTCCTGAAAATAAATATATTCTTGACCAAAAGTTAGTAAAGCAATCCTTTCTATAAATTTGACTTGGGATCTTTTTCATGTTTTGCCCAAATGACTTTCCTTTGGCTTATTTTGACACCATGCATGTTTCTTGATAGGTATTATAGATGAAAATTAGTTTTTAAAGTAAAAATATTTCCGGATATTTTTCCTTACATAATATTTTTCCACTATCCCCCATTTTTGGAAAATTTCTATAATGCAGTCTTGATTATTTTAAGTTTTTAATTTTTGCACAAAAATATGACTGCTTTTAGATTCATTACATGTTAAGCAATTTTACCATGAAATGAACTACTAATAGAAATTTTTAGTTAACACTTTAGAAACAGCTTTTTTGTACAATGAAATTTCCTTAAATATTTATTTCAATTAGCAAATTTAAATTAATCTGAAAACTTGACTATTTTATTGTCAAATTTAAATCTTAAATGTTAATGGAATGGATTTTTTGCATCCTTGAGAAAGCCCTGAGCGTTCCTGAATTTAGGCTGGATTTAGATATAGGATAGCTACCATGAGCCAATTCTCTGTTACCTGGGACCCATTCTAAGCTGGGCCAACTCTCTATTGTCTGGGTCCCGATTTGAGCTGGGCATGCGAAGCACGAAGCAGCCATGGGGCAGGAGACCTCCCTCAGAAGGGGCGAAGGTTCAAGCCCCTGCAATGTTGGGGGGGGGGTGAGGATCTATGCCCCACCTCTGTTGATCCCCAGGTTCTCTCCTGATGGCCCCTCTGTGACTGTGCCTGTCTTAGGTCGTCCCTCCCTTGAGGAATCTTACCCGTCATTGGCTAACCAGCCTTCCTCCGGGGCCAAGCAAGGTGATGTGAGGTTCAGAACTGTCTCCTTGGTAGCTTATGCCCCTATGGCCTCCATGCCCAGCACCTGCCTTGGGATCCCCTCGTCTGCTGACAGGATCCTGGCATTGATCGCATACCTTGGGGAACCCAGGTTTCTTTTCCTGGGAGGGCCCAGCTCATGCCACTGGGCAAGAGACACCAGCCACCATGAGGCTTCAACCTCAGCATGAACTGAAAATCCAGGCAACAGCTGTGGGAGGGTCCCTCTTGGCAGAAAAGGCCAAAATAGAATGCTCAAGTGCCTTCCCATAAGGCCTTCCACACAGTGGAAGGGATTAAATCCTTTTTTTGTCCTTTTAAATTACTGCCAAACATTCAAAAATTAGATTTTTAAGTTTGTTTGGAATAATTGTACAATATGCTATTGTAAAACATTGAAGTTATAATGACCTTGTAGAATAATATCATGTAAGGATATTCTTTGCTCTAGGCCATGGACATCAATTTAAAGAATATCCATGAGCATTTCTAGGGACCTTCAATGTTAGCAATGTTTATTCCACCATAGGACGTCTTATTTTCTTGACCAAGCTGTAAACATCCTGAAGTTCCCTTTTTGATAAGCAAATAGAGAGCTCCCCACTAAAGCCATTATAAGTATAATCACCTTGGGAAGAAGAAGTTACATGTTTGTCGGAGCTCTCCCTGACTATATTGTGTTGTTAATAAATACTAGCACTGACTTTCCAGTCCAGGTGGCTGGATTTACCATAGAAGGGTCTGGAACATAAGTCCAGTAAGTTTCTGCTGCAGCCATACTTACCTGGCAGCTGACAAGTGCCATCATAGCAAGAAAGAGGTTGGAGGGGGTTACCTGAACCCCCTGTTCTTTCACCACTTGCTGGGCATCAGTGGTCAGCTTCTTCAATTGACCCCAAGCTAGGGACACTAGCTTCTCTGGTGGTCTTAGCCTGCTGCCTTACTCTCTTCTCCTTCTCTGGGGCTGGGGGCTGAGCTGGCATCAGGACCGGAGGTGTGATATTCAGCTTCTTGAATGGTGGGATGAGTTGTTATCCAGGTCCATGGTGGTGACGCACTGCTCGCTCTGGCACCCAGACGGGGTTAGAAGCACCTTCTGGGAAGATACAAACGTGGCCTCTCCCCCACTTCATTACTGGATCTGGCCCTTTCCACTGTCCTGTTCGTAAATCCTTCCATCGTGCCATACTGGCAGATGCCCCGGCACCAGGAGTTTGATGCCTCTCTGCTGCTGTGTGACCTTCATCATCACAATTCAAAAAATTTAAAGTGTCAAGGGCATGATTTAACAGATTCTGTGGGGTAGGATTATACCTCTCTCCCCTTTTTTGTTTTTGTAATTGAGTTTTTAAGGTTCGATTAGCTCTTTCTACAATCGCCTGTCCCTGGGGATTATAGGGAATTCCTGTTTTATGCATAATTTGGTATTGCTTACAAAATTGCTGAAATGAGGAGCTAGTATATGCAGGTCCATTCTCTGTTTTTATTTCTAGGGGCCGTCCCATGACTGGAAAAGCCGCTAGGCAGTGGTCAATCACATGCTTTGCACTTTCCCCTGTTCGGGGAGTAGCAAAAATGAAATATGAGCATGTGTCTACAGAGACATGGACCCACCGAAACCTGCCAAATTCAGGCACATGTGTAACATCCATTTGCCAGATTTGATTAGGTTTAAGTCCTCGGGGATTTACCCCTAATGCTGGCGCAGGGAGATGGATAACACACTGAGGGCATTGCTTGACAATTTGGTGAGCCTGCTCTCGAGAAATATGGAATTCCTTGCGCAAGGCAGAGGCATTTTGATGATGCAAGGCGTGAGAGGAAAAGGGGGTTGTCTTCTCTACTGAGGCAACGAGATGATCTAAAGGGGGTTGTCTCCTTTAGACGATCTACTTCCTCATTACCAGCAGCCAGCGGACCTGGAAGGCCAGAATGGGATCTAACGTGGCCAATAAAACACGGGCATTGCCGTTTTTGAATAACTTTGCAAGGTGATAAACAGATGGAATAGCTCCTCAGAGTTTGTATGCCCAATGGTAGCAGTTTCAATAATTGTAGCCATTCCAACTACATAAGCACTGCCACTGTAGATGTTGACAGGTTCAGAGGCAAAGTTTCCTAAAGCATAAATGAGAGCTTGGATTTCTACTCGTTGTGCAGAGGAATAATTTGTCTGAATTACTTTAGAACTCTTTACACTATGAAATCCGGCTTTCCCTGAGCTGGGCCCATCAGTGAAGACGGTTAGTGCTTGGGGGAGAGGTTGTTGCTTAACTATTTTTGGAAAGATAAAAGTTGTAACAGACAAAACTGTAAAATCTTATTAGCAGGATAAGGATTTCCAATTTGACCGGGATAGTTAGCAAGAGCTGTTTGCCTATTAGTAGAGTATTGCCATCGCCAATTTTGCTGTGTTATGGCAAACGGCACTGTAATGAGGGAAGGTTCTTGCCCTACTAATTGAACTAGTCTGTACCGTGCTTTCGCTCTGAGCTGAGAAACCAAATCATGAAAATTAAAGTTAATACTTTAGTTGGAGAATGGACCAAGTGAAGCCATTCTATTACTCCTGGGTCCTGCCAAATGACTCCCGTGGGAGTGTGAGTAGTAGGGAAAATTAGTACCTGAAGGGGTGCAGTTGAATCTACTCTTGCAAGCTGAGCAGCTTGAAGGGCAGCTTCTACTTTGGTGAAAGCAGTACCAGCCTCTGCAGTTAATTGTCTAGAAGATGGCGAGGAATCTCCTCGAAGAATACCATACCAAGGAGCTCAATCTGCAGTGGTCAATTTTAAAGAAGGATGGACCCAATTAATGTTCCCAAGGAACTTTTGAAAATCATTTAAAGTTACTAATGAATTTGTAAGCATTGAGGACGCACAGTACGTCCTTCAATTAAACTGCCTAGGTATTGAAAAGGAGAACTTTTCTGTACCTTTTCTGGTGCAACACACAGGCCCATAGTTAAAAGCGAATGTTGTAAGTCTGCAAACACTTTATGAAGAGTGTCCACATTCTCATGAGCCAATAGGATGTCATCCATATAATGGTCGATGTATGCCTGGGGGAGCTGCCGTCTTATGGGGTGGACAGCTGCATCCACAAGATCCTAGCATAACGCAGGACTGTTAGCCATTCCCCGCGGCAGCACTTCCCAGCAGAATCTCTTCGCTGGCTCTTTAAAGTTTATTGCAGGGACACTACATGCAAATCGTTTACAGTCATCTGGATGCAAAGGTACAGTGAAAAAACAATCCTTTAAATCTAGAATGAGTAGTTCATAATTAAGAGGAATAGCAGTAGGTGAGGGCAGCCCCGATTGAAGGGGGCCCATAACCTCCATGGTTTTATTTATTGCTCGGAGATCTTGCAAAAGCCTCCATCCACCTGACTTTTTCTTAATTACGAAAATAGATGTATTCCAAGGACTATAAGTAGGTTCAATGTGACCAGCTTCAAGCTGTTCTTGTACTAGAAGCTGTGCTGCTTGAAGCTTCTCTCCAGTTAAGGGCCATCGATCAACCCAAGCAGGGTCGTCAGAGAGCCATGTGATTTTTGCAGCAGTCTTTTTCTGGGTCGGAGAGACGACCAAGGCCCCTAACGAAAAAGCTGTGGCTCCCTGTATCCTAACCCTCGTCTCCCTCGCTGGGTAGAAGCGGGGATAGGGGATAGTTCTGCCTTGCTGCCTTTTGCCCATTCCCTTAACAGGACAAAATTCTTGATTTCACATTTGAGCTGTAACCACAGCTTTGGAACTCATTAGTAATACTCCCATTTGCTCTAGAATGTCCCTTCCCCAGAGGTTAATAGGTAAATGATCAAGCACATAAGGTGTAAAATACCCTGTATTCCCCTCTGAATCTTCCCACTTGATGAGCTGCGCTCTCTGTTGAGGCTGAGAGACTTGGCCAATGCCTTGTCAATTGGCAATGGCAGTATTCAGAGGCCATGCAGGGGGCCAGAGCCTGGAGGCAATCACAGAAACATCTGCCCCCATATCTACTGCTCCTCAGAAAACTTTCCCATTTAATTTTAATTCTAGCTCTGGGCGCCCTCTTTTAACTAGCTGCGCCTGGTACATTTGTTTAGAAGATCCAAATCCTCCTCCCTGAAGCTCTGTGGAGAGAAGTTTCCATGCTGAATAATATGGCAAAATTATAATCTGGGCTATCCTACTTTCTGGAAAAATATGAATTATGGAATTTGCTGTTTGTGCTATACCTTTGATTTCACCAGTATAGTCTTGGTCTATTACACCTGGTAAAACCTGAAAACCTTTGATAGTTAAACTACTTCTCCCTAAAATAAGTCCTATGGTGCCCTTAGGTAATGGTCCATAAATCCCTGTAGGGATTGCTTGTGGCCCCATCTCTGGAGTTAGTACATATTTGGTGGTGGGACAGAGGTCCAATCCTGCGCTTCCTGGAGGGGCATGGAAGAGTTCTTTGACAGTGGGCCGACTGGCAGGCCGGTGTGGTATGGCTGTGCCGGTGAGTGACAGTGCCCCTACTGTTTGGTGGGGCCGGGGTCGGCCCCACTTGCTGTTTCCCTGATGTGGGTCAAGAGGCCGGACATCAATGTCTGTCTGGGAGCGGCAGCCACTGGCCCAGTGTGTCCCCTTGCGGCAGCGAGGGCAAAGACTTGGCTGCTGAGCAGGGAGACTAGGAGAACTTTCCTGACTCCTGAAGGCAGCCCGTTGCCTGCAATTCTTTGCAATGTGGCCTGGTCTCCCGCAAGTGAAATAAGCCCTTTTTTCTTTGCTCCCTGAATGGTCCCTCTGCAAAGACACCTTCCATGTAGCAGTCACTCCCTGAGCATAGGAAGGCCCAATATTAGCACAAATACCGAAGAACTCAGAAATTGACCCCCTTTTTCTGTAGGGGCGTAGAACCTCCTGACATGTTCTATTGGCATTCTCAAAAGCCAGTTGCTTCACTAGCAGGGATCCCGCATTGAGATCTCCAGCCACTCTGTCTACTGCCTGAAGCAACCGTGCCACAAGGTCCCTACTAGGGCTGCTCTGGCCCCTGTATAATTTTTGCAACGTCCATGGCCTTTTCTCCCTTAGTGGGCAACTCCCTCCAAGCCTTAGTGCCACAAATGTTTATCTGCTGATAAGCTTGCAAAGGGAGCATCATCTGAGCCTGTAAGCTGTGACATGCCCCGGTTCCTATTAACATTTCAAGAGTGACAGGCACACCATGTTGTTGATTTCTAGCCGCCTGCACTAAGTTCAGTCCAATTGGATTTCCACATTAAGTAATCTCCAGGGGAAAGACATGCCTTAGCCAGTGTTTGCCAGTCCAGAGGAGGCAGAGCTTCACTAGTCACAGTGTCAAGCAAGCCCAAGACAAACGGAAAAGTGAGGCCATCCGTGGAAACAGAGGTTTTAAACTCCTTGAGGGTTTTAAAAGGAATAGCCCCGTGCACTCTCGGCGTCTGCCCTGGGTTGGTAAGGTCTGGCCTTTCTAGGATCGGATACATTGAAAGTCCTGTAATATCCTCTCCCGCGCATCTTGCCTGCCGTAAGGTCGGCTGTCAAGGGGACAGTATTGGCGCAGAAGTAGAAGTTTTTACATTTGGCTGTGTGCCTGCTTCTAGCCTTAAAGGCCGGGTGGTGAGGGCTATTTTTTCAAAACTGTGAGCAAGATCTTCCCCATCATCTAAATCATCCCGCTCACAGTGATGCTTGCCTCTCTTTTCCTCAAACTCTGGCTCACGCTCACATTTAGGAGATAAATAAGGCGGGCTCTCCATCACGAATGGCGGAACCGGAGTAGGAGCAGCGGGTAGAGGCTGGGAAGGTGGAGGAGGTGCAGAAGGTGGGGGCGCATAGAGATCTCTTTCCTGAGACCCTGAATTACCCATATTTTACACCCGGCTGATTTAGTTTCTTATAACAATCCACTCCTACTTACCTTAAGTCTGTGGTGCTCGCACACTTTCTAGGAGCGATCCCCTGCCTGTTGTTCCATGTGGGGCGCCAATATGTGGGGGGGCCTGACACGGCCGGGGATCTCACTTCTCCGTGGCCAGCACGGAAAGAGAGATGAAATTGGTTCTTCGTAGAGGCAGCCAGGGATTGAGAAATAAAGAAACGAAGAGAGTCGATGCAGAAATAGGTTTAAGCTGGGCCCCAGGTGGGTCGCAGACCTCCTCTGCTGGAGAGACTGACAACCCCTGAGCCACACAGCACACTATTTATTCTCCAATACACAAAGTGGGGGAGGGTTTCACAGGAAAAACAAGGAGCCTGGGAGAGGCCAGGTCCCATCCACTCCTTCCTGCCTGATAAACACAAGCCAGGAACTAAGAACATCTCCACACTTCCAGGGCAGGAAGGTAACTGACATGATTCTGTCAATATCCTAGGCTCAGTCAACAACAATCTAAAGAATATTTTTCCAGGGGGCCCCCTACAGGGGCTGAGGGATCCCCCCCCATCAGTGCATGAATTTTCATGCACTAGGCCTCTAGTATACCATGTTTCCCCGAAAATAAGACATCCTCCGAAAATAAGACCTAGCACATGGAAAGATAAGACATCCCCTGAAAATAAGACCTAGTGCAACTTTGGGAGAAGAAATTAATATAAGACACTGTCTTATTTTCGGGGAAACAGGATATATATATATATATATATATGAAAATTTAAGCGACTGACCAACCCTATGACACCCAATGACCACCAGAGGGCAGACGCTCAATGCACACGCATGAAAACATGGAACAGACTGATGAATCTCAGAGGGAAGGGAAGCAGGGGTAGGGAAGGAAAAGATTAACCAAAGATCTTATATACACACTAGAGGCCTGTTGCATAGATTCATGCACCAGTGGGATCCTTTGGCCTGGCCTGTGGGGATTGGCCCAAAACTGGCCTTTTGTATTTGTTTATATCCAAATGCCTTGCACAGTTCATTTATTTTGATATTCATTCATTTGGTTTTTGAAAGACATTTTTTTGCAGTACCTAATACAACCTGCAGGGGGTAATAGAGTTCAAAGGAAAAATCTTCAGTGGCCATTGCACTGATATAATAACTGAATTTCAGTTTATTTTAATATATTTTTATTAATTTCATAGTGGAAGGGAGAGGGAGATAGAAACATCAATGATGAGAGAGACTCATTGATCGGCTGCCTCCTGCACATCCCCCACTGGGGATGGAGCCAAGCCCGGGCATGTGCCCTTGACTGGAATCAAACCTGGGACCCTTCAGTCTGCAGGCCAACACTCAATAATTGTATTTTATGATTGTTTGTATTATGTGATTTTTGATGCCCCAAAGGAATATATGATATTTATGTAAACTATAAAGTACAGTAACTTCACTCAATAACCTACTCAAAAATTAGAATGTAATCAATATATTGAAGGGTCCCCTGTGCTTTTCTCCAAATCCATTTTCCTTCTTTGCAGACATAAATGCTATCCTGAATGATATTGTTACCATTCTTCATTTTCCTTATATAACTTATATATCCCTAAATAACATATTGTTTAGTTTTGCTTGTTTTCAAACTTTCCATAACCGGTATCACACTAAATATATTCTTACTTGACTTGCTTTGTCATTCAACATTATGTTTCTGAGAATCATCCATGTTGATGGCTGGAAACACAGAGTCTATTATTAAGAGCAGAATGTGAAATTTGGAATATTCCTACAATTGAATGTAACTAATTTTATCTTTACTCTTCATATTAGCTTTGTGGGTAACTTGATGAAAGAGGAGATTGATCATGTCGAACAAGGGACTATTTGGAGGCCTCTGACCTGGTTCTTAGCCCTTGTAATGACATTTATGAACTTTCCTTCTCTGTCTTAAGCTAGCCCAGCATTTCTCCATCTTGGTACAACTGTCCTCTGGGGCTGGGTGGCTCCTTGCTGTGGGAGCTGCCCTGTGCAATGCAGGATGCTTACAGCATCCCTGGCCTCTTCCCATAGATGCTTGTAGCACCCCACCTCCAGCTGTGACAACCAAAAATGTCTACTGAAATTGTCAGAGTGGGGGTCGGATAGGGAGAGGATGGCAAAATCACCCCCAGTTAAGAAACACTGCTCTAGTGTTTGTATTGAAAAAAAGAGGCATATTAATTATGATTTTTTTCTTATGTACCTCTTTTGCTAAAAAACAAAAAAAAACCATACTTATAAATCAATCAATCAATTGCTATATATAATTCTATCAACTAATTATATCAAAGCCACATGCATAAGTAATGTTCCCGGGCTCGTCTTACCTTCTTGTGTTTTTTTCACATCTAATCACCATGACATCACTCATTATTGCCTACTTTGCTTTTTTATTACCAAGTTCCAAAATACGCAATTGCTACTCTCAACACACAATATTAATATTTACACCAGTCTGAAGTGCCCTTTCCTTCATAACCAGTTTGTCCTTTTCTTAAAATAAATAAATAAATAAATAACCCTGTGATTCTGACAATGCCATCACATTTGCATTTCATCAATGTGTACATGGTTTTAGTTCTTTGGAGTTGTAATTACTATATACTTCTCCCTGTATTTTTTTTGGGGGGGGGTCTATATGTTTTTACCCCACCTTCTCTATTCACGGTAATCCCTGTGTGGAATGCTTACTTCCCAGGATATATCAAGATGGAGGGTTTAAACCAGGGGTTTGGATAATTCTAAAGGCAATGTTTTTAAAAAACATTTCATTCTCAAAATGGAGCTATCAACTGTTAAAGTGTGTATACATTTACATAAAAATCACATAATACAAACAATCATAAAATTCAGTTATTGAGTGTCGGCCTATAGACTGAAGGGTCCCAGGTTTGATTCCAGTCAAGGGCACATGCCTGGGCTTGGATCCATCCCCAATGGGGGATGTGCTGGTGGCAGCCGATCAATGAGTCTCTCTCATCATTGATGTTTCTATCTCCCTCTCCCTTCCATTCTGAAATTGATAAAAATATATTAATAAAAATATATATCCTATAGATAACTTTCTGAAAAACTGACATACATTATTCAGACCATCAGACATCCCTAAGATTACTATCTCAGACCAATCCAGAGGCTAAGAATGCAGGACCTATCCTCAAGAATTTACTTTTTACTGTAAGAACTCTATATTCTTCTCTTTGCTCTAGAACAAGCTGGGTGTTACCTGATAGCGTTTCTGATTTGCAAATCCTGAGACACATTAATAAATCTTTGTCATTTATTTCTATCTCAAGCCTTCTCACTTTTTTGTGCTCAGGCGACACACCTACCTGATTTTTTTTTTCTACTGGAATATAACTAAGTCTAAATTGTTCCCTAACAAAGCGCAAGAGATGTTTTCTTATTCAATTTTCCCCCTGCAAAGGATAAAAAGAGCTCTGCCAAGGAATGTTTGGGTTATTTTTTTTTTCCATGTGTAGGCAAGGACTTCAGAATGGCATATATTTTATGGTTCTAAATAATAACATCTTTCTTATGAGACAAGAATCTCCTCATAAGATCCCATCATAAAAAAAAACAAAAACAATTGAAACCAAATAAATGTTAAATCCTAATAGAAAGCAGATTGTTTGCACGTCACACATGAAGAAGCAGTGCAGCTATCTTGTGTAAAAATATGTGGAGGAAAAAGAAAACAAGAACACATGTTAAGTAAAACCACATTTTGAAATATGCCTGAGCACATAAGGAAGATGGGCGGTACCTCAAATTGCTTTCACTGTTCGCCCTCAGTACGACTTCTCTGCTTTCAATAACTTGGTTATAAATCGTTTTTTGTTCAGATACCTAAATCCAATCTCTATGTGTACTTTTCCTACAGCTTTTAGATTTTCTCCAGCTTACAGTATTATCTCATTTCAGAATATTACCCAACTAATTGGAAAACACATGATGATTCAAACTTTTATGACCACATTTAAAAATAGAACCAATCCCCAGTTTTTATCTATATGACAAAAGATAGAGCATATAAGAAAGACCACTATTATTTATTTATTTATTTATTTATCCAGTTCAAAGTCTTGGCATGATCACACAATCTCTTGCCCTTATCCTACACTTCTTTAGTGGTAGGTCCTATTGACTCTTCTTCCTCTTCATCAGCCTCGCTGTCACAACCCCAATGCCATCACTTTCATTTACGTCCTCACCACCTTCGAATAATCTGTTGGTACCTCCTGAAGCATCAAGCCACTTCCAGTTTCTTTCCCATGCAAACCATCTCCTCGGCAGTGAAAAAAAAAAAAAAAAAGTGTTTCTCTTCCTTCTTTCAGCCAGTGATGTCTGGTCTCATTCTCATCTCATACCTTTGGTGCAATCATACAAGATCGAAAATTTGACCTTTCCTGATGACAGTTTTTCACCATGTTTTGACCGAGCAGCCAAGGACTAAAGGAAGAACATCCTCCCCAGTGAAGTTCAGCCTCTGGCATGCCTTCCCAGAACATTGACCTTTATTCTGCCCTTCGAATAGCTTTTTCCAGGTTTTTGTTTGTTTGTTTGTTTGTTTGTTTGTTGTGTTTGTTTTTTTTTTCCTGAGGCAATGTCCCTGAGAGACAGAACTGTCTATTTTTAATAGCAAGGAGCTCAGATTCTGAGCCAGACTTTGAATCCTGGCCACCTCTTTCTAACTGGGGTGACCGTGGGCCCGTTACTTAAACTTCTGTTACCCAGTTCCCTCGTTTGTGAAATGGAGGTATGAGCAATACCTGCATCTAGGGCTACTGTGGCCGACTTCTTTACTAAACAGACCATGGCTGGCACAGAATAAATGTGCCACATCTGTTAGTTACTGTTATGTTATTACTGTCCCTCCTCTGAGGAAGTGGGAAGAGCAGTTATTAAATGCTTGAATGGGGAAAAGACAGAAGGGTTACAAGGAGGAAAATATAGATTTATATGTCAAATTATTTTATTTTATTTTATCACTAGAGGCCTAGTGCATGAAATTCGAGTATCCTATCTACTTCTCCTGGGTGTGTAAATCACTTCAACCTAGCTGACTTTTTTCTTTCCAGTAAATCATCAGGATTACCCTTTCCTGGATGAACTTCAAATTTCCTGAGCGAATGACAGGAAAATGTTCAATGGAAAGGCCTACCACCCGAAGTACTTGAGTCCAGAACAGAGAGAAAACATAGCTTCAGTATTTTACTGGAATCTGAGTTAAGAAATAGGGATCACAGAACAAATAGCAAACAGCAGCTTGAGTAACATCAGAATGAAAAGAAAACGATGAACCAGGATTTGCAGCCTGAACTATTAGGCAATATGGCTAAGGGAGCTAAGAAGATACCTCTTACACATTAAAAAAAAAAAAAAATCCTCTCGAGTTTAAAATAAAAGGAATTCATTTAGAAGATTATTGATGCTTATAGATAAATGTCACAATTTTGCTCTTCAGGGAATCCTTTTGCAAATAACCTGACCCTTCCATCTTTGCAGTTATTAACTTGCCCCATTTCTCTAACTAAGGAAAATTTAGATTTTCTTTCTATTGTAGTTGAAATGACATTTTAATTCATATCTTTATAGGTAAAACTTTATTGTTATTATTATTAGTGCTATAAAGCAAAGCTTCAATAGAACTTTGGCTTTATTTAAGCTTTAAGGAGTATTACTGAAATTAACCAAACCACAAAACTTCTCTGAGTGAGAAATAACCAATAATAAGAGGTCAAAAATCAGAGATGTGTTTTTGTGAAGACATATTATTGTATCTTTCATAAAAAGTCATACAGATAGGAGAAAAATATCAAGAGTGTTGGGATTTGTCCTTGAATCTCCTCTTTTAGTTTTGCTTCCAGTTAAACCGATTTCCTCACATATTTGTTTCTGGGTGAAAGCCAGAATCAACATTGTCCGTATTTCTAACCAAATAATGGAGAAGCGAGATGACAAATCCCGGTGCAGTTAGAGGATCCCACAGAGTGCCGGACCTCGCCTGTGCTGTGTCTGACTCGGTTCTGACTCTAACAAGGTATTTAACCTCTCTTCGCTTTGGACATAATTGTGATAATGCTCATTTATTTCAGAGATGTGATATTCCACAGAACTCAATAAACAACCGTCAGCTACTGAGAGAAGTCAGGTCAATGAGAGAAAAAGCTGCTTCTGCAGCTTGGAAAAGAGATTTCGAATTCTATCTCCTTCCCATTCCCTGTACATTATGGATTAATTGAATGGGAATTTGATGAGCATAACTATATTCGAAGTTTCATTATACAAAGTGGGAAATAATGGAGCATTTTATAATTTCCACTTCAGAAGTAAAAACTTCAGAAATATTTTTATTTATTTCTATCTTTAGGGATAAACTCACTTAGACTTTGAAAGCTTTCATTGAGTCTAAATTCTTGGGATAAATTAGATACTGTTATTTTCTATTTTTTTAAAAAGGAATAAAGTTGGAAGAAAATAGCATATAAACAATCTCTAAGTCCATGTCATGGGTAAATTTTGAACTGTTTTACATTAAGAGTTCAGCCCATTTGTGAATGCTAACTTATTAAATATGCTTTCTTTGATAACCTTTCCTTTCTTTTAAAATTTCTTGTATCTTGTATTTTTTCCATAATAGCTCATTTTAAAAATATCATTTTTTGAAGTTTTACATGCTTTTATAATTGTGTTCGGAAAAGTTACATATCAGCTGTTGAACTTTTACGTTCCAAACTTAAATTTAAGCCACGATAGTCAACTAACTTAAAAAATTTTAGTGGGTAAGAAATCAGACTTTATAGACTTAGACTAGTTCACTCTACCAAATAATACAATACATCAAAGAATAGCCAATTTAAACTATTTTACAAAAATGAAAACTTTTGAAGTAGCCCAAAGCAAAAATATTGTAAAAGAAATACAGCTAGTGGCATAGTAAAGAACTAAGTAATCTGATATAACTTTACCACAGGCCAGATTTGCAGAATAATAGTGGTCTACACTGATGAATGAAAGAGACCAGATTTTCAAAGCAAGTTTCTTAATACCTAAACATTTCTTCAATATTGTAGAATGTGGTTAGAATTAGAAATGAGATTTTAAAAAAAGAAAGAAAGAAAGTAACGAGAAATAAATGAGGGCACTGCAGACTTAAGATAGCCTCAGGAACCATTCCAAAGGTGGTCAAATTAACATAATGACTATTAAGATGTACGTGACATTTTGAAATGCCTTATTGTTTAAGGGTCTAAAGACTAGAAGCTGCCTCCTTTCTCTGGGAAAAATCAGATTTGATTATCTTAATGCCAGTGAGATAGGAATTTCAGGACACCAAGATGCAGAGACCTGCCAAAGCATTTCTCTGGCCTTTTATTTTATAGCAAATCTAAGGTACAGCAATGTGAACATATGTTATATAGTTTCCTAGTTCCCAGAGCACTTTCGACACTGTTACTTATGCAAGAATCAGACTCAGACATAGATATAAAAATATTTTTTTAAAAGCTGTAGTTTCTTTTCTGTAGACATCCTGAGGATTGATTCATGGCAGAACTATAAGATTCCACGTGTTGACTATGTGTTAGCAATTTTTAAATATATTTTAATTGATTTATATTAATGTCCTAGTAGTCCTGCACACGAATTCATGCTCCAGTAGCTCTCTGAGGGGTCTGGCCACTCCGAATCCACTGCCCAGAGGCCCTCTGTGTCCCAGAGGCCCATCCATGGCTGGGCACTGATTGCTTGCCTTGTTGCCGTGGCGACAAAGCAAGCATTCCACCAGGCTGCTCATGCTGCCTACTCAGGGGCCACCCTTCCCCCCTCCCATCCCTCCCCCAGGACTGGGGGACTCTGGCAGGGCTAAAGACTGGGCGCCACCATCTTTGTGACAGAGTGATGGTTAACTTGCATGTTACCCTTTTATTATATAGGATTCCCATGGAGGCAGCATTCATATAAAAACAGGCTGTTACTAAATTATTTTCTTTTATTATATAAACTGCAAATATTTTGTTTTTAAATATATGCCTTCTGGCAAAAAGGCTACGACGATTTCAAGTTGTTTTTTTTTTTTTCCATTTAACCAGCATGTATTAATTTGAATCATACGAAATTTCCAATTTTGTAGGTCAAAAATGCTCAAACATATGTCATTTTGTATTGTTCGATTTAATATATTAAGAAAGGAACAACTAGGCACTAAAGAAAGAGACTCAGAAGATTCAAGGGGGCTCTGGAGTAGGGTCTTGTGAGAAAGAAAACATAAATTCATGAGTTCAATCCAACTAAAAGTGCCCACCTCCTCCTTAACCCTTACTTTCAAAAATACACTCAGCCCATTGTTTTTCCCCTTGACCAAAATAAAGGATGGAGGAGGAAGTACATCAGAATAAACAGACTGCAGACTTTTGGCAAGGAAATGACATTTTTCCCTCCTGGGGAATATTTTCTGCAGAGGCGATGACTTCACTTTCATCTGAGTTGCCAAAGTAGGGTAGATGCGGGGGAATGCAACAATTAGCAAGCTGTGGCCTTTGCCCTCAAAAATCTCACTCTAAGCAAAACAGCTCGGATAAGGGGAAGCAGTTGGAGAAAGACGTGAGAAGCTGACTAAATGAGAATTCCGTTACCTGGCACGGTGCCTAGAGCCCAGCAGGCATGCATACCATGTTTACTGAGTGAATAAATGCTATATGGGTACATGATCACAGCGGGGGAAGTTATTAATTTTTTCTTGAGGGGTGGTCTAGTTTAGTTTTTACAGTTAATTACAGATGGTGTCATGTCCTCATAATTTATATTGTCTTTAATTTCCGTTTTAATATTTATTTTCTGTCTTTTCCTCAAAGCATCGCTTTGCCGAGGCAGCTGTTTTGTTCTCTCGCAGCAGTCAGCATGGTCCTGAGCAGATAGCAGGCCATCAGTAACTGCTTGCTGATGCTACCATTCCCTAGGACCGCTTCGGCTTCGGCACAGCTGTCTCCTCTCCCGCCAAGTGGGCCTAATGTCCCTTTAAAGAAGCATGTGGCTCAAGAGCAAATAAGTCACAGCCACGTTCAGGAGTGAGAGGGATGTTCAGTGGAGAAGGCCAAGTAAGAGGGCCTCTACTCCTCGCTGCAGCCTCTGTCCCTGTAGACAGCAGGGATATTCAGAATGTATGGAAAATAAGACAATAATCTATAATAATAAAAGCATAATATGCTAATTAGACCGGACGTCCTTCCGGACTTCCGGACAACCGTGTGGACAAAGCTGGGCTGCGAGGGAAGCCCAGGTCCCAGGTACCAGAGGGAAGCCAGTGCCAGCAGTCGGGGGAAGGAAGGCCTGCCCTTGCACAAATTTCATGCACCGGGCCTCTAGTTAAATGATAATACAAGAATAAACTCTGTGTTTCAGGTACTCACACATGTAAGTCTACTTTTGCCCCATGCTGCATGTATGTAGGGAGGGAGGCCAAGTAGAGTGCAGGTTGGGGGCAAGCCTTCAAGGTGGAAAGCTCAATTGCTTGGTCCTCCATACGCCAGCTGTGTGAGCTTAGGGAAGTGACTTAACCTCTCTGGTCTATAACTAATTTATTTGATGAGGATAACAGTACTTGCCTTGTATAGTTATTTGAAGATTAATTCTGAGGTTTATAAAATGCATAGCACAGTTCTAGGTACACAGTTATAAAAATGTCAGCCAGAAGTAATCATGTATGAAGTAAGGTTATACAGTTATATCTAGCAGGCTCTTTCTTACTCTCTGTAATGCACACATTTCACATGTTCTAAAAATCCATATTGTATTTTACAATGCTTCCTAAGAAGGTCATGCATGCTGTTTGTGACTGGATGTAAGCAATGCCTCTCCCATGCTGTAAGGATTTTGTTTGGCCCCAGGAGGACTAAGAACTACCTACTTTATTAACGTAGACTAAACATGTATTGTCTATTCAGTCTTTAAGCGATTGTTTCCCAATCTTTGCCAAACGTTGCACTCAGAGAGGAGTCTAAAAAATTCCAAGGAATAACTGCCATCTTATACATGATTATTTAAAAGCTGCCTGAGAGACCCTAATGGATAGCCAAGTTTAGGAACCATTTACATAAAAAAATGGAGACAGACACATTAAAAGGGCCTAGTGATCATAGCTTCTATAAGAAGAAAAAAAATTGGCTAACAAATGTCAGTTGATTCCAGTTTTTATTTTATTTTAATAGAAACCATATGTTTACAACTTGTTTGAAGCTAATACAGATATTTCTGTCCTTCTAAGGATAGCTTCTAATATGTATAAAAACTCACTACTTCCCTGGCAGGCGTGGCTCTTTATTTGACAGCCCTTAATACTTACTTTCAAAAATGCACTTAGCCTATTGTTTTCCCCTTGACCAAAATAAAGGTAGAGGATCTATGTCTACCCTGTGACAGCACCAGTTGGTTGGTGTTATCCTAAGCACAAAGGGTTGCAAGTTCAATTCCTGGTCAGGCACTTGCAGGATTGATCCCCAGTGGGAGGCAAGCAGGAAGCAGCAGATCGATGTTCTGCTATCACATTGAGATTTCTCTGTCTCCCTCTCCCTCCCTCTCTCTCCCTAAAAATCAATAATAACATATTTTAAAAAAAAAACACAAAAACTCACCACTGGCAGCATACAGAAGTTAATCTGAGGATGGGCAAAATTTCTCCTCCACAATTTCCAATAGGGCCTAAAGATTTTATATTACCTTGGGAGTTTGCCTAAACACTTAGACATGAAGGCAAACGATGTACATCACCTTCTATTTGTTGTGACTTTTTCCTTCTTCTTTTAAAAAATAAAAGCTGTCTTCCATATACAAAATGAGTTACTATTCATTTTGCACTTATCATATGCCAGGGTATCTTAAAATCTCACATCAAAATTGCCGCAGTCCTGCCAAGTAGGAATTGGGATCTCCATCCTATATAATAAAAGGGTAATATGCAAATTGACCCAAACAGCAGAATGACCAGAATGACCACTCGACCAGTCACTATGAGGCGCACTGACCACCTCTCAGTTCCTTTCCCCGCAGGCGGGCTCCCATCACCCGATGGTGAATGCGGAACCAGGAATGGGTGGCGGGAAATGGGGTCAGCACCAGGCCAAGGCCCCCGCCCCACCGTTAACCCCACACACAGAGGGCAACCCATGGTGGGGGCAGGGCCAGTGAGTGGGCAGGAAAGCCAACTTCTCAGCTCCCTCCTCTCCCTCCACTGTCAGGCTCTAATTGCCCAATGGCAAATGTGGAACTGGGAGTGGGTGGCAGCGGGGGGGTGGAGCAGGCTTCCAGCAGCTGGGGAAGATGCCCCTGATCGCTTACCCACGCATGAATGTCATGCGCCAGGCCTCTAGTTTTAGAGATAAAAAGCCTTGTAGTAAATTGCTTGAGGCCTCACACCAGGAAGCAGTTCAGCAAACATCTAGACCCTTCGTGTTGTGCTAACAGAGCCTCTGCCCTTTCAGCACCTGTGTATAAGCAGTGCGTTCAGACTGCCCGCAGATCCAGAGTCCCTCCTTTAGATTTGCAGTTGAACAGGCTCGATTCTATTAAAGGTACTGGACCAGGATCTGTCTCTGGGGGAAGCCAGGCAAAGTCCAGGAGAATTTCCTCGGCGACGCCCAGGTGACTTGGAACTGCATCTGGCCGCCTGGATGGCCTTGAGTCTGACCTTAAACCTGCCCCCATGAAAACTTCACAGACAATAACCTTATGAAAGTCTTCTTGTTCTTGCAGTCCTTTCAATGGGGAAAATGGCGAAGATGTTCAGTTTCATCCTTGTTACCACTGCTCTGGTAACGGGCAAGGCCAGCTGGGTAAGCTCATAGAAAGACTGTTGTTGTGTCTGTAACGCCTGCTTTGACCTGCATGTCATTTTATTTGCAGAAAATCTATAGTAAGTTGTGACACTGAAGAACTTAATTAAGGGGTGGAGACGAAGGTTTGTGGCAGCACCTGCCACATAGTAGGTACTCACCACGTGTTTAAAAACTTTTTAAAGTAAAAAATCAGTGTTGACAACAAATCAGTAAACTCTTTCTTAACTTACTGGGGTTATTTGGGTAATTACCTAACATGAGGAATTTAAAACTGTCCATTAAAATGGACCCAGAGCTTTCTGCTATTGAACACTGTTAGTATAAATTAGATCGATTATTTGAAAGTAATTACAATGAATTCATTCCTTCATTCATGAGTAAACAGGTAACAATTCTCATTTACTCACAGGCCTGGGAGAAAGAAAGCTGTAGGTGTTAAATAAGCTTATTATCACTGTATGTCCGGTCTCATGAACATTGAACAGATTGTACATACTTGCCCTGTAATCCCTTCCGTTATTTTTAAGTTGCCCATAATCCACTGCATTTAACAAGATCACAACCAACTTTCCACTATTACAGATGGGATTCCAGATACCATCAAAAGTCTCTGCTGTTCATTTTTTTTAGAGGGGTGGGACTCAGGGGGCTAAGAGGATAAATCAAAGAGAATAAACCAGGAACAAATAAGAAATAGTCCTAGAGAAATAGCTGGGAGAGTCAATGACTTGGACCAGGAAAATGGAGGTGGGGGGAGGGTGGCAGGCCGGGAGAGGGGGTCTCTACCTCCCCTTCTCCATTCTCTTGTGATGTGTCTTTCAGTTGTGAGGCTCCACTTCTGTATTTACACCATAATCCTTCATAGGAAAGCGGTGTACCTCTTTCCTTTGTCCCGAGGAGGCTACCTCATGGTGCTGTTCTCACTGCCTGGCAGAGGGCCTGGAACACAGGAGGGCCTTGTATTTATGGCATAAATATGAGGTAGCCCATAAAGACGGGGACAGGAAGTGATGCAAATATAAATTGGGAAACATATCGGACTTCAACCAAATGCCTGCTTGAGAAAGTAATGTATATAAAAGTAGTGTGAAGCACTTACACAGTAAAGTTGATAATTTCTCAGAAGTAAAGATTGGCATGTACCGCATGTACCACAGGAAAACATAACATTGGCTGCAAATAGAGAGGTCAAGGTAAAAATAGCAAGAAAAATTGGACTTTTGTCCTTTTTTTTTTTTTTTTTTTTTTCCCACTCCCCCTTAGCACAGCTCCTGCATTGAGCTCTCATGAGCTTTATTGCAACTTCCTGGCCTCAGACCCTCTTCCCAGGAGACCCAGCTCTGCGAGCCTCCTTCCCCATCCACCCACCACAGTGGCTTTCTCTTTGGAGGATTTGCTCAGTCAGATGCCACTTTAGAAAGAAACTAATAAACTCTTTCACAGGCAATATTCTTGGGTTACTTGACTTTTTATTTTGATTTTTTAAAATATATTTTTATTGACTTTTTACAGAGAGGAAAAGAAAGCTAGAAACATCAATGAGAGGGAAACATTGATCAGCTGCCTCCTGCACACCCCCCACTGGGGATGTGCCTGCAACCAAGGTGCATGCCCTTGAACAGGAATTGAACCTGGGACCTTTCAGGATGCTCTATCCACTGAGCCAAACCAGTTTCGGCTACTTGACTTTTTAGAGTAGATAATGACTTAACTGGAAGGCTCAGGCTCCTCCCATGCCTTCTTAAAGTGACTGAGGAAAAACCGATAAGTAAGCAAAAAGTTAAAGTGAACCCAGTAGAATTTTCAGCAACAGGTAAATGGGTGAGAAGTTCAAGGATACGAGAGTCTAAAGTAAGCATTTTTTAAAAAAAAAATTTTTAAATATATTTTATTGATTTTGTACAGAGAGGAAAGGAGAGAGATAGAGAGTTAGAAACATCGATGAGAGAGAGTCATTGATCAGCTGCCTCTTGCACACCCCCTACTGGGGATATGCCCGCAACCAAGGTACATGCCCTTGACCGGAATCGAACCCGGGACCCTTGAGTCCCCAAGCCAACGCTCTATCCATTGAGCCAAACCAGTCTGGGCTAAAGTAAGCATTTTTAACAAAGGTGACCCTATGTCTAAGAGCATAAGTGTTCAATGATAATTTTAAAACATATTAAACATTTCGGGCGCATCACGAGCATTCTCATGTTTTCATATTACCCAATGTTTTACATAAATGTTAAAATTAAATACCCATTGCATTTTACAGTTATTTATTACATGTCCTTACAAGCTAATATCTTTTAAAAGTATGAATCTTCATACAACGTTTTTTGTACCTGTTCAACAGAAACTTACCTGGCCTTTAGGTAAAGCTAGCAATAAAACTACTGGTATGCCATGTGTTAATATCAAAAGGTCATTCACAAGCCCGGTTCATTTCACTGGTAAGAGGCACTAGTGTCGTGTAGAGATCGAGAATAGAAACCTTGAGCTGGGTTTAAATCTTGACTTCTCTTGCCACTGGGAATTCCTGAGCAAGTTTCCTCATCAGGATCGAACCCATCCCCACATCATGGAATAGTTATGAGGGTCAAATGAGACAGTGACTCTAAAATTCTTAGCGTAATCATCAGATTATTTTATAACATTTTTTAGTTCAAGCACATTAGCATAAACCATGACTTTTTTCTTTCTTTCACATTTGGTTGCCTTTTTAAAAAATTTCTTTATTGATTATGGTGTTACATAATTGTCCTCATCCCCCCATTCCCATCCAAACTCCTCCCCATGTGTATGCCCACCACTTGTTGTCCATGACCTCTGGTTAGGCTTATATGCATGCACACAAGTCCTTTGGTTGATCTCTCCCCCTCATCCCCACCCTCCCCTACCTTCCCTCTGAGGCCTGACAGTCTGATCGCTGCTTCTCTGTCTCCAGGTCTGTTTCTGTTCATAAATTTATGTTGTTAGATCATGTGATACAAGGAATTCCCTTATAAGGACCAAAACTGAGACAAGCCACATGGTTAAAACCATGACTTCTTATCCTTCAAATAACTAATAGTATTAGAAGTTTTAACGACTTCCTGGTTGGGATAATATTCTGAAATAGAAATTTCAGAATATTATTGGATCATTAATTTACCCAGCTTACCAGGAGCATTTATTTCCCATGAGGACAACATGCACGTTACTTTGCAGGCTCTTGAGAACTGTCTCCAGGAGCAGGCACGTCTCAGAGCCCAGGTGCACCTGCTTGAGACCCGGGTCAAACAACAGCAGGTCAAGATCGCTCAGCTTTTGCACGAGAAGGAAATCCAGCTCCTGGATGAAGGAGAGGAGAGCAGTGTCATTGACCTTGGCGGCAAGAGGCAATATGCAGGTCAGAATCTATTTTTCTTTAGTGTTTCAATAACTTATGTAAATCCACCTGTTATGATGATGCTAATCATTTGATTACTTCAGGTTTTGCTAAAGAGCTTTTTTAATCCAGTAACCAGCAACATAAAGTATTATATAAAATTTAAATGTCTTCCATCATATTTTACCCTATTTTCTCTGTTATCTCTGCAGGGGACATTTAATATCAATGCTCAATATCGAGGATTTCTATTGTTTAATAAGAGATCAAGACAACAGATTGCTTAAATATCAGTTTGCAAATGGCAGATTATATTTGCAAAATCTTACAATTGAGCTTTGTAAAATCAATATTTTTATTGATTTTACAGAGAGGAGGGGAGAGTTACAAACATTAATCAGCTGCTTCCTACACGCCCCCTACTGGGGATCTAGCCTGCAAGGTGCATGCCCTTGACTGGAATTGAACCCAGGACTCCAGCCTGTGGGCCTACGCTCTATCCACTGAGCAAAACCGGTTAGGGCAAGCTTTGTTTTTATTTGTGTCTCTTTCCTTGGTACATTAACACAGTTTTTTCCTTCTGAAACTCTGATGTGCCTTAGGAAATAAGTAAGGTAATAGAATAAATGCTTGAAAAAGGAAAAGAAATGAAAATTATTTAGGAAAATAAAAGAGTTGTTTTACTTGTATATTCTATAGTTTGGTGACTTCCCTTTTCATGAGGCCAGTATTTCCCCCTAGAAACACAGCACTGAACATATCACTGTTACCTTCAGAAAACTGCTCACCTGATTTCCTCCAGGCACCTTTCAAAGTCCACACAAGCAACAGTTGTAAGATCTCACTGGGCTATTTGGGCTGATCATTGTGGAGGACAGAAACGTTTCACAGAGAAGGGGATCATCAGCATGGTCAGAAGGCCACCTGATTGATGACCCTGCCTCATGGGCTGAATTCTGTCCCCTCCCTCCCAATCTTCACATTGAAGCCCTAACTCCCAGCACCAGGACTGTGACTATGTTTGGAGTCATGTTTGAAGAGGTGATGAAGTGAAAACAAGGCCATTAGGATGGGCCCTCATTCAATCTGACTGGTGTCCTTAGAAGAAGAGGAAAGTTGGACCCACGGGGAGAGACCAAGGATGTGGGTGCACAGGAGAAAGACCATGGAAAGACAGAACAAGAAAGCAGACATCTGTTAGCCAAGGAGAGAGGACTCAGAAGAAACCAAACATACGGACACCTTAACCTTGAACTTCCATGCTCCACTACTGTGAGCAAATACATTTCCGTGGTTTAAGCTTCCCAATCTATGGCATTTTATTATGGCAAGTTAATGCGCCTTGCCTTGCCTTAGATATCAGCTTCTGGCCCAGAAAGGTAACACTCTTATAAAGAAAGGTAACTGGCCGAAAACCAGTTTGGCTCAGTGGATAGAGCGTCAGCCTGCGGACTGAGAGGTCCCGGGTTTGATTCTGGTCAAAGGGCGCGTACCTGGGTTGCGGACACATCCCCAGGAGGGGTTGTGTAGGAGGCGGCTGATCGATGTATCTAACTCTCTATCCCTCTTCCTTCCTCTCTGTAAAAAAATCAATAACATATATATATTTTTAAAAATAAGAAAGGTAACTAGAAGTGCCTTGAGTCAGAACTCCCAAGGACTGTGAAACCAGACAGGCAACCCATAAAATTAGCATGTGTTGGTGAAAGCTGACTCTAATGAAGAAAGCCTAGAAGGATCTTTGTGGCCAGAGCATCTTCCTAAAGGACCAGCCTGGATCTGCCCTCCCTGGAGGTCCCTGCTCTTAGTCATCCAAACACACATGAACAGTCTATTTTGAAACGAGGGTTGTCCTGCCCATTGTTTGAAGAATGGATTGCAGTCCTGATAGCAGCATGTCCTCCGGCGAGTTATTTAACGCCTCCATGCCTCAGTGTTCTCAGCTGTAGAACGAGGATAGTAACAGCTGCCAGTTTATAGGGCTATTGTGAGGATTAAATGAATGAAAGCATTTAGAATTGTGCCTGCCACACAGTAAGTGCTCATGGGATAGCTATCATTAAAAAAAAAAAATATTTCAAAGGTAAATTTGTGTTACACCAGAAACTGTGTATAAAACTGGAAGGGATCCCGACAAAACTGAGCAGATTTATGTATCGTATCTATTTCTCTCCGATCTAATTTCCTAGGGGAGGATGGATGTGAAGTCCTTGCCATTAAAATTATTTTCTTCTTTTAAGAAATATATCTTTATTGATTTCAGAGGGAGAGAGAAATAGAAACATCAATGATGAGAGAGAATCATGGATTGGCTGCCTCCTGCACTCCCCACACTGGAGATTGAGCCTGCAACCCAGGCAATGTGCCCTTGACCGGCAGTCGAACCCAGAACCCTTCCGTTCACAGGCCGATGCTCTAACCACTAAGCCAAATTGGGTAGGGCTGCTATTTAAATTTGATGTAACTTCCTACATGCCCTTGAATTTGCTGCTGTCACCCTGTTGCTCTGTCTTTAGCCCCTAGATCAGAAAAGGGATCAGGACTGAGGGAGGGGGTTAGAGGAAGTAGTAATGAAAACCTCAAGTGCGTGATCAAAACTAGAGAAAAAAGAAAAATGAGAGTGATGCAAGAAAGAGAGAGGAGCCCAGCCAGTGTGGCTCAGTGGTTGAGTATTGATCTATGAACCAGGAGGTCACGGTTTGTCTCCAGGTCAGGGCACATGCCCAGGTTGCGACTCAATTCCCAGTAATTGAGAAACATCTAGTGAGAGCATCAGTTAGTTGCCTCCCTCATGCGCCCCTACCAAGGCTGGGAAACCTGCAACTGAGGTACATGCCCTTGCCTGGGACTC
The DNA here is from genome assembly GCA_036971965.1 of Nyctalus aviator. Classification (NCBI taxonomy): domain Eukaryota; kingdom Metazoa; phylum Chordata; class Mammalia; order Chiroptera; family Vespertilionidae; genus Nyctalus; species Nyctalus aviator. The sequence goes on along the minus strand of CM072924.1, from coordinate 178,078,030 downwards.
GGGAATCAAACCCGAGACCTTTCTGTCAACTGGCCAGTGCTCTAACCATTGAGGAAAACTGACAAAGGCTTCCTGGCCTTTTTAAAAAATATATATATTTTATTGATTTTTTACAGAGAGGAAGGGAGAGAGATAGAGAGCCAGAAACATCAATGAGAGAGAAACACCGACCAGCTGCCTCTTGCACACCCCTCACCGGGGATGTGCCCGCAACCAATATACATGCCCCTGACCGGAATCAAACCCGGGACCCCTCAGTCCGCAGACCGACGCTCTACCACTGAACCAAACCGGTTTCGGTTTCCTGGCCTTTTTAAATGCCTTTAGTTCTCAGCTTTAAGCTCAGCCTCCATGCGGGGACAAGAGGAAAAACCCATTTGGCAGGTTGTCATATCCCTTTATGAAAAGCTTAAACATTCAGACTTCCAACATGGACTGTTTTTGCATGGTCAAAGGAAGCATTCACCTCGCCCAGTTTGATGCAGTGTTTGTCAAATGGGGCAGGAAGCCTGGGCTTCACTCTAATATTTTGTAAGTATCAAAAAATCTTTTTTTCTTTTTTTTTTTTTTTTAAGTCCCATGAACACAGAGCTCTTTAACCCTGACCTCCTGCCTATTCTCCAGGGGGGCTGAGTGACTCAAAACATTTTGAAAATTACAGTTTTAGTTAATATTGAAAACCTTACCCTGTTAATGGAAGTCAAATGTCCCCATAGCAGGCGACTATCTTATTTGATATAATTAATTTTGCTACAGGCGCTTACTCCATTGATATCTTGGGTGTGGTTCGGTGTTGGTCATTTTCCCCCTGCTTGAAAGCTTTCCCCTGGATCTTAAGTTGAAGTTGACATTTTCCCCTGGGAAGAAGAAATTAAAACACACACATACACACACACACACAACACTTGGCATAAAATAAAAACAAATAGGAAATGTTGGCTGAAAACTCCATAGTCACAAAGTTTTCCAGATGCAAACATTATAGCTAATTATTTCCATATTTGCCTGGAAAATAGTCTGAACCTATGAGACTTCATTCTTCAGCATTTTGGTAGGAGGTTAAATGTAAGCAAAAAGCTCTCTTAACAAGGAAAGTTAAAATCTGCCTTCTTTAATGAAAAGTGGCCTACACAATGTAAGCTTTTGAACATTGAACTAATATTAGGTAATCACTTACAGGACATTTCTTTATAATTCAGCAGTATCAAGGACACTTGTGTTTCTGAATCTCAAAAATAAAGATGTGAACAAAGCTTAAATCATTACAAAGATGATCATCTCACCAAAGCAATAGTGTGTGATTCGTTCCCTTTCTCTTCTGATTCGTATTGCCTATTCAATCTACTTAAAGTGGAGTATATGTTAGTAATGAAGCAGAATTGTCGACAGTTTGTTGTCAAAACAATGAAAATGAAGAAAAAACTTAAAAGCATGCTGAAAGGACAGAATTATCCAATCAGGAAGATAAAACTTTTTTTAAAAAAGATGGGAAATTAACAAAATAGTAAAGTAAAATTTGAAGGTTAGTGATGTCATAGTATAGTCTTTATTCAAAAATCTGTGAATGAGTGTTCTTGAAACAATCTCTGTATAGTGACCAATACCAGTACTTCACCTTAAAACATAGATTCCTAGGCATCTAAACCATAGCTTAGTTTGTATTTGTCATATTCTTTTTTAAAATATATATTTTTATTGATTTTAGAGAGTGAGAGGGAGAGAGATAGAAACATCAATGATGAGAAAGGATTATTGATTGGTTGTCTCCTGCACCCCCTACTGGGGATTGAGCCCACAACCCAGGCATGTGCCCTTGACTGGAATCAAACTCAGGGCCCTTCAGTCTGCAGGCCGACACTCTATCCACTGAGCCAAACCAGCTAGGGCTCGCCATATTCTTTAAGTCTGCACAGATCGGCCTAAATGAGACCCAATGATATTAACTTGTCTCACCCTCAAGTGGTTTAAGAAACAGGAATCACTTTATAGTGACAAACTGGTAGCTATCTTTACTCCAATGGTCAAAGAAATACCCTGGCCAAAAAAAAAAAAAAATTTAAAAAAAAAATTTAAAAAAAATGCTGGGTTAAGCATAGTAGAAACTTTCAGTTTTCAGCAAAAATATCTAAGAATATATAGACTATTAGAAATGTCAGTGGTTTAGTAAAACATCTAATGAGACTGGAAAGTTGTAAGAATCTAAGATTTTATCCCCGCAAGTGTGGCTCAGTGGTTGAACATCGACCCAGGAATCAAGAGGTCGACAGTTGATTCCTGATCAGGGCACATGCCCAGGGTTTGGGCTTGATCACCAGTGGGGGTTTGTGCAGGAGGCAACCCCATCCATGATGTTCCTCTCTCATCAATGTTTTATCTTTCTGTCCCTTTCCCTTCCTCTCTCTAAAAATCAATAAAAACACATTTTTAAAAATATTACTATTTTGAGTTCATTCCCAGATTTTCTGAATGGTTTGCAATGCTCCAAGTCAAGATAAACCATATGACTTGTTTGATGTTATAGTTCTACTTTTTATTTTAGCTTCAGAGGAGAGATAAGTTCCACTATTCTGCCTGATAAATCTGTAAGTTCCACTTAAATAAATGTAGTCAACTGAACACACATCATTTAAAAAATTGTGTTCCACAAAAATTAGAAATGAAAAAGCAGATTCCGCTCTAACCTGTTTGGCTCAGTGGATAAAGCGTTGGCCTGCAGACTGAAGGGTCCCAGGTTCGATTCCTTGGTTGCGGGCACATCCCCAGTGGGAGGTGTGCAGGAGGCAGCTGATCGATGTTTTTTTTTCATCGATGTTTCTGACTCTCTATCCCTCTTCCTTTCTCTCTGTAAAAAAATCAATAAAATATATTTAAAAAGAAAAAGCAGATTCCTATTTCACTCCATTTTTTTATGATCATATCAGGGAGTCAGAGGATAATTAAATACGAAGAAAAGAAATGCTTTCCTAATGGACAAGATGCAATTTTAAAAAGCTAATTATCTATGTCATGTGTTTATCTGTCTCCATTGGTACTGAGTAATCTCGTTCAGAGGCTCCCTTTATCTTTTTTTTTTTTTTAAAGACACATAACAAATGTTACATTAGCTTGTTTTGCAAACAGACTGTTCAGAAATTTTCAATGATGGATCTAAGCTCAGTGGATTTTACAAGATCAAACCTCTCCAGAGCCCAGCAGAAGTCTCTGTTTACTGTGACATGTCTGATGGAGGAGGATGGACTGTGATTCAGAGACGCTCTGATGGCAGTGAGAACTTTAACAGGTGTGCTGATTAGGACATAATTTGATTTGGAGTAGCACATGTGAGATTTATAAGGGAGCTCTTTTCTCGTGTCCTACACTACTAATCAGACAGACTCTCACTCTCTCTAAGTAAGAATCCTGAAAGTGCATTAACAAACCAAGGAAATACTGGGTGTGAGAGCAGCATCGAGGGGGTGTGGGCACCTTGGGTACTGCAAAGGTCTATTTGGATTTTGCTAAAATCAGCTTTCACTTTAAATTTTGTAGAAACTGGAATGACTACAAGAATGGCTTTGGAAATTTTGTCCAAAAAAATGGTGAATATTGGCTGGGTAACAAAAACCTTCACTTATTAACCACACAAGGTAAGATTTGCCTACTATCACTTCATTGGAAATACAGTAAAAACAACATTAAAATGTTTCTCTCTGAATTATAGAGCTCATTCGCAGATAGCAATGGCCTCTTTTGGGCAATAATTCCCTTTCTAAAATGTGGCTGTTTAAAGCTAAGATACAGAGAAAAAGAAACTAGGCCAATGCTCTGTCCACAGAGCAGGACTGAATTATTTTAAACCTCAGTAAGTCATTGTTATCTTATACATTAAAAAAGAAACCACTATGATTTTTTTTTCTAGGAGACTACACTTTAAAAATCGACCTTGGAGATTTTGAAAGAAATAGCCGTTATGCCCAATACCAAAATTTCAAAGTTGGAGATGAAAAGGTACTAACATTCTCAAATAACAAATACCACCAATTAATGTGTAACACAAGTCAGTGGAACCATACATATACCAACAGAATTCTTTTGTTTGTTACATGAACCTACTTTTTCAATAGTCACAACTGACAGTAGAAATTGCCTCTGTTCCTTCAGGATTCCTATGAATTGAATATCGGGGAATATTCTGGAACAGCAGGAGACTCGCTTGCAGTGAGATCTCACCCGGAGGTGCAATGGTGGGGCAGTCACCAAAGGATGAAGTTCAGCACGTGGGACAGAGATCATGACAACTACGAAGGCAACTGTGCGGAGGAAGATCAGTCCGGCTGGTGGTTTAACAGGTTTGACATGTTATGAACACAGGTGTTGATGGTATCTCACTGTTGGGCATTAATTATATCTGCATGAGGTCATGTTGTTCTTCTTTGTAATACTGGCATTAAGTAATCAGCTTTATTAGAATTCTTCACCGGTGAAGTATTTTTGAGGATTCTTTCATTGTGTATGTTAGCAAAGCAGGAAAAATATGTCTTAGAAATAAATCAAATGACTGTTTTTACAAGGATGTTTGTTCCTGACTGGTGTGTCTCAGTGGTTGAGCATCGACCTATGAACCAAGAGGTCATGGTCAAGGGTACATGCCCAGGTTGCTGGTTTGATCACCAGTGTGAGACAAGCAGGAGGCAGCTGATCAATGATTCTCTCTCATCGTTGATGTTTCTGTCTCCCTTCCCCTCTCCATTCCTCTCTGAAATCAATTTAAAAAATTGTTAGCAACCTGAATTATGGTTTTGTTATCACAAACAGCAGGCTACAAATTGAAGAAAGTATGCATGAAGAAAACGAAAGTATTTACATATAGAAAAAAAAAATCAGGCCTTTTAGTAACCAAGTAGTTCTTCACCTTTCTCCTCATAGGAGGCGGCCATGTTATTGTTGTAAATTTTTCTGTGTAATAATACTTTTCAATTACTGTGACTTTCATTAAATCATTGAACCCAAGCTCCTCCCAATGCAGCAATTTCCTCTCTCATATTCCTGAGACCTAATTCCACTCTCTGATGGAACACTGCAATGTTACTTAATCTGCAAGCTCGCTCCATTACTGATTGTATTAAGTTGTTGCTTTTATTAACCTGACATCTGCCTTCTTATACTTTGCCAGTGTTTTCCTCAGTTAGCTCCAAAGTCATTGTAATTCCTTTTCGACGTAGGTCTTCAGGCTCTGGCTCAGATGGCACTCATTGTATTCCTCCACATTTTCTCTTCCCTAGGCCAGATAACCCCCATTCCTTTACCTCTTCTCCACCCACAGTAGTTTCAAGACAGCTCCCTGTGTTGTAATCACACGTTTAAAGCAGCCAGGGACAGTTCAGACAACCGATAGGCCTGGTCTGTAAAGCCGATGTGCTCACCCTGTTGGGCAGCACACCAGCTTTCAACGTCTTCTCTCTTCAGAAGGCAGGGCCACCTCACAATATCTGGACATTTAAACGTACCATTGTAGTATTGTGCGTAATTATTTCTGAAATGTCAGACTGTCCATGCAATTAAGAACAAGTTTCATAATCCTCATTTTCCACATTTTTGATGTAAGCACTTTTAAAATATATATATAGTTTATTGATTTTTTACAGAGAGGAAAGAGAGGGATAGAGAGTTAGAAATATCGATGAGAGAGAATCATCAATCAGCTGCCTCTTGCGCACCTCCTACTGGGGATGTGCCCGCAACCAAGGTACATGCCCTTGACCGGAATCAAACCCGGGACCTTTCAGTCCGCAGGCCAACGCTCTATCCACTGAGCCAAACCGGTTTCCGCATGATATAAGCACTTTTAAAGCATTTAAGGATCTGCCGAGACCGGTTTGGCTCAATGGATAGAGCATCGGCTTGGGGACTGAGAGGTCCCGGGTTCGATTCCGGTCAAGGGCATGTACCTTGGTTGCGGGCATATCCCCAGTAGGGGGTGTGCAAGAGGCAGCTGATCGATGACTCTCATCAATGTTTCTAACTCTCTATCTCTCTCACTTCCTCTCTGTACAAAATCAATAAAATATATTTAAAAAAAAAAAAAAAAGGGATCACCTCCCATATAAGGTGGAGGTATGGGAGATACATGTTAATTTTCCTAAAACCAGGAGCGTCCTCATTAGGAACACCTGCTATTGTGAGGTTTTAGAATTGTATGGTCTAGGGGATACAGCTAGTTGTAGGTAGGGTCAAGTGAAATCTAAGTAGTTGTAAAGCAGTATTCTCTCTGGACTTTGCTTTGCTAAAAGTTCGAATATATTTACTTTTTGGTCATCTGTAAGGGAGCTGAAGCACATACAGCAGTGAGAAGGATCAGAGAGACAAAGTTATCTTTCCTACTTAGAGACTCAGAGGCAATGACAGTCCTTTCACTAGCAATCTTCTTGTTCTTTTAGAAACCATCTTTGGTCACCTTCTCTTTTCTCCTCCTCCTCCCCACCCCCAATCCTTGTAAGTTATGTAAAACTTAACTATAATTCACAAAATTGCAAGCATCCCTTCATATTTACTTTTGAACAGAATTCCATATGCAGACATCGCCATTACATTGGTTAACATTAGCATAAGATCAAAACCATGTGTCTGCTCAGTTGTTCGGCTTGTATTGTGTCTGAATGATGCTGGCAGACATGTGAGCCTGGGCAAATGCATTATCTAGCTGACTTTAAAAATAGGGCTTCAGGGAGCACAAAGGCAATTCAGTGGCTGGCCACCCAAGGAACCTGCATTATCCTTGGACTCAGAGGAGATGAGAGGGCTGTGCAGCTGGGAAATCAGAAAAGCTGGAGAAAAGCCAATTATTTCCATAAGTTTAGTGTTACTTCTCCCATGCCTGCTACGTACTACTGTAGTCTAACTTTATCAACCTCTTCTTCCTTGTTACTTTTTTTCTGTCACATAGACTTTCTTTTATTTATTTATATTTTAAAAATATATTTTTTAATTGATTTCAGAGAGAGGAAGGGAGAGAAAGAGATAGAAACACCAATGAGAGAGAAACGTCCTGGTTTGGCTGCCTCCTTCACGCCCCCTATTGGGAATTGAGCCAGAAACCAGGTCACGTGCCCTGACCAGAATGGAACCAGTGACCTCTTGGTTCCTTTGTGGACCCTCAGCCACTGAGGCACACCAGCCAGACTCCATGCAGTTTTAAAAACATAGTACGCTATTGACACTTCAAATTTAATGTACTTTTTCGATTAATTCCACCTACTTAGATTAGGATAATTTTCAGGGTGGTCAGCAGGAGTGAATTATCAAGTGGGTGAATGATCCAAACCAAGCACTTTGCATTTATGGGCAAATTATATGGTGGGGTTTTTTTGTTTGTTTGTTTTTGTTGTTGTTTTTTAATTCAGGAAAACCATATAATTTGGGTGCTTTCCATAGATATTAGAACTATTCTTTGTGAATGTTCTCTTTACATTCTATTGCCTGACATCTTTTTAAAAAAATATATATTTTATTGATTTTTCACAGAGAGGAAGAGAGAGGGATAGAGAGCTAGAAACATCGATGAGAGAGAAACATTGACCAGTTGCCTCCTGCACACCAGGTTGGGGATGTGCCTGCAACCAAGGTACATGCCCTTGTCTAGAATTGAACCCAAGACCCCTCAGTCCACAAGCTGATGCTCTATCCACTGAGCCAAACACATTACGGAGCCTGACATCTTTTCATTGGTTATATCAATAAAGAAATACACAGCAGTTCATTTCATAACACTGCATATACTCTTAGTCCATGCCAGGGACAAAGTCTAGCTATATAAAAGCCAAGTGACTGGAACAATGGAATGATAGGAATGACTACAGTGGTCAACTGGCCTGATCCAGGACCCAATTGGCACCCCCCTCCACAACCTCATGGCTCCTCCCCCTGGCCAGTCTGGTCCCCTATTTGTCCCCCACCCTGATCAGAGATGGGGCCAACTGCCCATGGGCTCTCCTCCCCCACACCTTTCCCCCTTGGCCTAGTCCTCATTGGCCCTCATCAGAGCTGGCCAGCCAGACCCCACCTGTGTATGAACTCATGTACCAGGACTTTAGTTTATAGATAGTAAAGGAAGAAGGGAGACTTTTTAAAATGCATGATAACTGCCGAAATTGGTTTGGCTCAGTGGATAGAATGTTGGTCTGCGGACTGAAGGGTCACAGGTTTGATTCCAGTCAAGGGCGTGTACCTCGGTTGTGGGCACATCCCCAGGGGGGTGTGCAGGAGGCAGCTGATCGATGTTTCTCTCTTAATGATGTTTCTCTCTGTCTCTCCCTTCCTCTCTGTAAAAGATCAATAAACTACATTTTTAAAAAAATAAAATGCATCATAACCTAACCACTTTACCCAGATTGGACCAATATATTAGAGTAAAAAATTAATTCAGTGAATCTGACAAATAATTATTGGTTGTCAGCTGGGAAAATTTTATTTTATTTTATTTTATTTTATTTTTTTGGGAAAATTTTAAATTGTGGGTTTAGTCTTTGTTTTCTTATCCTTGAGGTTAAAATGTTGATATGCTAGCGATTTTTACAAGCGGAGGGAAAGAGTTGGATTTACGAAAGTGGCGTCTTGGCAGCAGAGGGATGAATGTGTCAGTGCAAATTATAGGGGGGCGGGGAGCAGTGGTAGATAGAGCACTCCGCCCCACCTCGCTGCGTTACCCACCGCCACGCTTGCCAAGGCCGAGGATCACAAAGCTCGGCCTTTGTTAGCTTGTTTTTCTTTTCTTTTCTTTCCTTTCCTTTCCTTTTTTCTTTTTTTTTTTAATATATTTTATTGATTTTGTACAGAGAGGAAGGGAGAGAGATAGAGAGTTAGAAACATCAATGAGAGAGAGTCATCGATCAGCTGCCTCTTGCACACCCCCTACCGGAGATATGCCCGCAACCAAGGTACATGCCCTTGACCGGAATCGAACCTGGGACCTTTCAGTTCCCAAGCCGACGCTCTATCCATTGAGCCAAACCGGTCCCAGCTTCTTTTCTTTTCTTTTCTTTTCTTTTCTTTTCTTTTCTTTTCTTTTCTTTTCTTTTCTTTTCTTTTCCTTTCCTTTTCCTTTTCCTTTTCCTTTTCCTTTTCCTTTTCCTTTTCCTTTCCTTTCCTTTCCTTTCCTTTTCTCTTGTTTTGTTTTGTTTTGTTTTGTTTTGTTTTGTTTAAAGGCTGTTAAGAACAGAAATGCTTCTTTATGAATATGCTCACTCCAACTGTCCTGACTCAGATCCTCAGACTTGTTATGGTGCTAAAATCCACCAGCTTTTTTGTTGTTGTTGTTTGTTTTGTTTTGTTTTTAATCCATCTGTTGTAGGAATATTTTGGCTTCTGAAAACTGACAAATATTTCCTTGTCTGAAATGGAAGAATTCATAAAGATGTTTTTGATCATTTGTTAGAAAAGACTACAGGGGTGCCGGAATGTTTTTCTGGTCTGATTGTTCTGTGTTTATGTTTTCTCCCACTAGGTGTCACTCTGCTAACCTGAATGGTTTATACTACCGGGGCCCCTATAGCAACACTACGGACAACGGGGTTGTCTGGCACACCTGGCATGGCTGGTGGTATTCTCTGAAATCCGTGGTTATGAAAATCAGGCCAAACGACTTTATTTCAAACATCGTTTGATCGTTCCCCCTGGGGTTTTCCTTCTGCAAATCATGTTGGTGTAAAGTGATTTGAAAAATAACAATTCTGAACAATATACATGGATGATGATGGTCATTGTTGCGTACTGCTTTTCATTCTCACTTGTCTTTGTTACTTAGTGTACAGAAATTGTATGTAATACTCACCAAATAAATGTAGATTATGTTAACATTGACTGCATTCCTGTGTAAAGAGGGATAGGATGAGTTAAATACAAAATTTAAAAAAGAGTTAAATAAAAAGTAAAGAGCATAAGAGAAATAAAAAGCATAGAATCTTGAGAGCTAACACAAGCCTAAGTCCATACTAAATTATGTATGAATGCAGTTGACTATAAACATTAAAAAATCCAGCAAATAATGGATTGGCAGATCAACTGCATGGACAATAAATATTATGAGTAGGGATTTGAACTCAGGCCTCTGACTATAAAGCTGGAAATCTTGTAAACACAACCCAGGATCTTAATAACTAGAAAAATATCTTATACTTTTAGGATGTTTATGTAGGTTGTACTCCTCTTTCAGAAGCCTTGTTTATACCAGTCCTATTATATGTAAGGTAATATTATCCCAATGAACAGAGCTGAGAATTTAAGGGTCTAAGATTCTGTGACTGCTCAAAGTTACAAAGCTAGTAAGTAAGGGAACAAAGACTCACACCCAAGCCTTCTGAGGCTAACTGAAACATGTGGCCACCTTGCTACAGGTTCTTCTGGCTAGAACGTGAATAGGTGACATAGAGAGAGAACCTTCAAAGTGAGAGTGAAATCAAGCCTAAGGGTAAGGTATTCCTCCAAATATTTGAGTGCCGACAAGAATCAGGTACAGAGAATACAGTTAAAGCCCACATAAAGCTCAATTGTTTTCAGTAAGATATACACTAACCATCCTATATAATAAAAGGCTAATATGCAAATAGACCAAATGACAGAATGACTGGTCACTATGACACACACTGACCACCCCGGGGCAGATGCTCAATGCATGAGCTGCCCCCTGGTGGTCAGTGCAGTGGTGATGGCGGGAGCCTCTCCATGGGGAGTGGGCCTAAACCATCAGTTGGATATCCCCTGAGGGCTCCCAGACTATGAGAGGGTACAAGCTGGGTTGAAGGACTCCTCCTTCCCCCCAGTGCAAGAATTTTGAGCACCAGGCCTCTAGTAGAGTCAAATATAGTTTTAAAAGCAGATAAGAATGAAGGAAAGATAACCAGAGGCCTCAGTCATGTGTACTGGTAGCAGGGGCCTGCCCTGGTTTGGGGGAGAGGATGAGAAAAGCTTCCTGGGAGAACCAAACTTTTCAGCTGACATCTGTATTATTGTTAATCCTCGCCAGAGGGTATATTTTCCCATTGATGTTTTAGAGAGAATGGAAGGGAGGGGTAGAGACACAGAGAAACATCGATGTGAGAGAGACACACCACACGTGCCCTGACCATAGAGGATAGAGCCTGCAACGAGGCACATGTCCTTGAACAGAATCAAATCTATGACCCTTCAGCCCAAAGGTCGATGCTCTAACCACTAAGAAAACCGATGAGGGCTCAGCTGACATCTTTTAATTAGGAGGATGTGGGAGATTGTTGCAGGCGGGAGGAAACCCTTGTGTAAAGAAGCACACAAAGCTGAAAAGTGCATGGTAACAAAAAAGCTTGGAGGGCAGTATCGCTTAGTGATCCTTACATCCTCAAACCGAGGAGTCTGTCACTGAACAGCTGGGTGACCCTGGAAGGCTACTTACCTTCTCTGAGCCTCAGCTATCTCATCTATAAGATGATTACAATAGTACCTGCCACAGGTACTAATCTCAGGTTGAGTGAGAATTACTCAAGTACTTAGGATAATGTCTTGCACAAAGTAAGCAGTCAGTAAGAACTAGTTATAATTATCAGTGAAGTAGGCATGAAGAGACAATAATAATAGATGTCTCAAGATAATGGGTCACGTAAAAATGTTAAGGTTAGTTTTACTTTATTCTCTAACTTTATTCCCAAAGTTGTGCTTCTCAACATTTAATGTCATGTTCTGATTCTGGGGAGGGCAGGGCTAGGATTTTGGGGGATTTTTATTTTATTTTTTTAAGGATTCTGTTTTTTTTTTTTTTGCTTTGTTTTTTTTCTTTTAACAAATTTCCAGATGATAGCAGAAGTTGCTGCTCTAGAGATCACACTTTGAAAATCAAGGATGTAGGGAACTGTAGCCTTCTGGGATAGTAATAGCTAACGCAAGAATAAAAGAGCCCCTTGATATAAAAAAACACAAAACAATAACAAAAAGGGCCCCTTAATCAAATGAGTTTAGGAGATGATTCATGGAACAAAAGTCAACAGATTTCTCTTGAATATTTTCTCGGGTCCTTTAATATTCTAATGTGCATTCCCAGGTTCCAAGAGAGACAGATAGTATGCCGCATTTTTATGTCTAGTTAGAAGTGTGTTTAGTGGGGAGGCATAAGTCACCGGATTTGGAAATGCAAACACATGGGATTGTTCTTATGTAACAAGAGCCCCAGAGGCGGGAGGCTGCTGCCCAGGATCAGGGCTCTGCAGTGTGGAAGCTGATAGAATCTCTGCAGCTCACTGCGCCCTTCTTCACAGTCACAAGGTGTCCACTGCAGTGCCTGCTTCTGGCCCACGGAAAAGGCAGGAAGAAGGGCAAAGGGTCAATGGACTTTCAGCTCTGCCTTCTTGGCCAGCATTGTGTCATGTAGTCACTCCATCTGGAAGGACGATCAGGAGAGAATATTCCGTTTTATAGTCTCCAGGAGGTGCAGTGAGAGTCCTTCCCCAAGGTTTCTGAACATTTGCTTTCTAATGCAGCCCTATGGGAACGGCGTTCTGCAGATCACACTTGATGAAGGCATAAAGAATGGTATTATTTGCTCAAGGAATAGCCTGAAGAACTCATACAATTGAGAGATCAAAAGAAGAAAAGCTTTTAAAGGTTAAAAAAAAAATTGTGATTCTACAGAAAAGTAGGAAGGCAACTAAACCAGTACATTGTGACTTAAAGCTCTGTATACGAGTTTTACAATTCGGCAGGATTGACATGAAAATGTAAATGCCATAAAAAGAGGGACTAGGAAGAGTTCCAATGAAAGAACCTTGGATTTGGTGATAGTATAATGTATCCTTATGTCTGTTTCAATGGACGAGGGCAGAGAATAACCGGAGGCCAGGAAATAAAAGCAGAGAGAGAACAGGGAGGTCACCTGAGAAGTTTTGTTGTAAAAGAGGGAAATCGGCTGCCCCACCTGAAGCCACAAATATCAGGAAGACCCCAGTCTAAAATAAGTGCCTCTGAAATATCATCCTTAGGGAGCTACTTAGGCAAACACGCTTTTCCTTTCTATCAGCTGATTGGACATCGGGGCCCACCACCCAGTGTGTTCTTTTCAGTGCTCAGTCTGCGAGTATTAGTGACCCCGCCTCCCTGGACAAGCTCCACCCCCAGCACCTTCTGGAGCACAGAGTGTGTGAGGGGTGAAGGGGATGGGAAGGGGGGATGCTGGGGCAGGACAGAGGGGACGGAGGGGCCTGGCACCCTGTCCTCTGAGCAGGGACCTGGTGAGGTCTGGGGGTCTGTGGCAGTGGCTGGGAAGGGGCGCCCGTGTCCTGCCTGGGGTGCAGGTGGAGCGGCGTCCCAGAGCAGGTGGAAGGGGGCCCTTCCTCTGGGGACAGCCCGCCAATGGGCAGGCAATAGCCGAGGCCCGGGCTCCCCGTGGGCTCTGCCCTGGGTGCCTCCCGCCCAGCTCCCTAGAAGATGATCCTCCTGGAGGGTCACAGTGGGCACACCTGCCTCGGATTGGCTGTCTAACCCTTGCCTGGCCCTGTGATCTCTCCTGGGAGCTGGGCTCCTAACCGCTCAGAGGGAGGGTCCTTTGAGAGGGCCCTGTGGGCATGGAGCTGGTGCAGACTGGGGTGGGGGAGGCGACATGGGAGGACAGGGCCTGGGCATGGGGGCCAGGGTTCAGGAGAGCCCTCCACTCTGACAAAGCTCCGTGTTTATATATTTTACCTATTTACATTCCAGATAACACTTTGTGATTTTAAACACCTCTTTGTTGGGGGGTGGGGGGGAAGAAAAACAAAGTTGTTCTTCTCTGAACGCAGGTTTAGTTGGACCTTCCCTTTATGGTATAGACCGAGAGACCGTCTGCATTTTCCAGGTATTTCCGGGGAAGGACTGACTGGCTCCGTTGACCTGTAGAGCCACAGGCATCATCACAGACCCAAGAACGTCGGCGCTTCGCTTAGACAGCGGCCTTGAATGGCTGTGCCCCGAGTCAAACCTCCTACGGCCGTGCCCACGGGGTAGGCCCAGGCCAGTGGCAGCCTGGCCGGGAGGACAGGGGGCGGAAGGAGGCTTCTAGCCGCAGCGAGCTGGCTTCTTCCCGGGAGCAGGTGACCCGGGGCATTGTCTCCCGGACTCCTGGGCTCTGGCCCCGCCGCAGTTTCTAGGCCTTTCTAAGGACAGACGTGCTACGAAGCATCGCCTCCACCTGCACCTGTAGCCAGAACAACAGTCAGCGCCTAGCGTTATCAAAGACCTTTCCAGCCTGAGCTAATTAATTCCTACAATCTCAACCAGCTGAGAGACGGCATTATTATCCAGGTTTTATAGACACAGAGAACTTCAAAAGAAGTCTCTCCAAAGTCACACAGCAAGGGGGAGGGGGCCGGGGTCTGTCTTAGAAGGACCAGGTTTGTACGTTTGCGGTGGGTGCTTCTCCTTTTCCCACGGCCCGCACGGAAAGGGCGAAGGACAGGTTCCTGAGGGGAGGAGCTGGGGGTTAAGAAATAAAAGAAAGAAAGAGACAAGAGGCAGAAATAGATCCAAAAGCTGGGAGCCAGGTGGAGGCTGTCACTCTGATGGAGGGACAGTCACCATCCACCACAGACCACACAGCGCATTTATTGATTTCCAGAGGGGGGTTTAAGGTCAAAGAAGTTTTGGGTGTGCCCAGGTCCTATTCATTCCCCCATTCCTGGGATTTAGCAAATCAAGACCTGGGTAAGCCAAGGTCCTATTCGTTCCTCTTTCCAAGCCATCGGATAAAGATAAGAAATCGGTACCGATGACCGTCTCCCACATTTTAGGAGGCTGTTTCCGGGGACTTTTAGGAGGCTGTTTCCGGGGACGGCCAGGCCAGTCACCTCGGACTCAGCTGACATTACTTTAAAGGTCATCCCTGTGCATTCCCAAAGGGCCCTCTACATACATTCATTAGAAGACGTCGACTTGCCGAGACCGGTTTGGCTCAATGGATAGAGCGTCGGCTTGGGGACTGAAGGGTCCTGGGTTCGATTCCGGTCAAGGGCATGTACCTTGGTTGCGGGCATATCCCCAGTAGGGGGTGTGCAAGAGGCAGCTGATTGATGACTCTCTCATCGATGTTTCTAACTCTCTATCTCTCTCCCTTCCACTCTGTACAAAATCAATAAAATATATTAAAAAAAAAAAAAAGAAGAAGAAGAAGAAGAAGAAGAAGAAGACGTCGACCTTACACGGTTTTGAGTTCGGGGTCATGGGAAGGTTTCCTCCAGGCTGCCACACAGACGCCCCTTTGTCGGGTAGCAGCTGCCTCCCGGGTTCCCGCGGTGGCTCTCTCCCGGGGGGAAGCGATGACACCCTTCGGAATGATCGCGCACCATGGGGAACCCCGGGTAGTTTTGCAGCTCTTAGAGGTGGCCGACATGTGCCAGCGGTTCCCTCCCGTGTGCTATCCTCCTTCATCACGTCTGTAGCGTCTCTCTTCGGTTGGGTGATGTTAGAACACAGGCCGCTTGACATGTAAGATGAGACCTCCGAAAACTCAGCTGGTTACAAAGGCGTCTCTGACCTTTTCTGTTGACCATACGAACTGAGCTTCTCAGGAATCGCACGCTCCTAAAGAAGGCTCTTTAGAGATAATACTAGCTCTTCAACCACTAGTTGTTGTTGTTTTAAACAGCCCGTGTTTCCCCAGTTAACTTTGAAATGCTAAGTAGCTCATTGGTGGAAAGTCGACATAACGCCAGCCACTTTGTCCTGTGCTAATGGTTGTGGCTTCAGAGTGTTATAGCCTTGTGCATTTACTCATCTGGAAGAGGCAGAAATTTGTATAACTTACAAAAAAAAAAAAGGGCCCTGCCAGTGAGTCTCAGTGATTATAGGTCATAGTTTCCCTGTCGGGGCACATGCACAGGTTATGAGCTCCATCCACAGTAGGGGGTGTGCAGGATGCAGCCAATCAATGATCCTCTCTCATCATTGACCTTTCTATCCCTGTCTCCCTCTCCCCTTCTTCTCTCCGCAATCAATAAAAACATATACATCAAAGAAACAAAACAAAACAATATCGGGGATTTTAAAAAAGAGACAGGAAACCGTATACTTAAAAAATGTTTTTTAGCCGAAACCGGTTTGGCTCAATGGATAGAGCATCGGCTTGGGGACTGAAGGGTCCCAGGTTCGATTCCGGTCAAGGGCATGTACCTTGGTTGCGGGCATATCCCCAGTAGGGGGTGTGCAAGAGGCAGCTGATCGATGACTTTCTCTCATTGATGTTTCTAACTCTCTATCTCTCTCCCTTCCTCTCTGTACAAAATCAATAAAATATATTTTAAAAAAATGTTTTTTAAAAGTCAAAAGCTGATAGACATATGCAATGATTATGCAAAGTTAAGGGATGTCAAATTAAAATGAAACGTTAGCCAGAGTGCCATGTTGACTTGGAGACCAGTAGGGCCAGAGAGAGAATAACTCTGAAGACACTCACACTATGTAAGGAATTCGGTGAGTATGAGGACAAACTTTTTTCTAAACAGGGATCTTTCGAAACTTAGGTTGAAGGAATATCTGCATATTGTTTGTGTACGAGTCAGCATGTAGTAGGATGTGTAACTCGGAGGAGCGGGAGGGAGTTTGGAAAGACAATATGTTTTATTCTCAAGGCTATTTTTAAGGGCAGCTCCATGTTGGAGGCCTGAGCCACTTCAGTTTTAACAAGTTCCAGAAATAAATCTGATTCACCCAGAAGTTTCAAGATCCTTGGTGTGATTCCTCAACACTGTTCTCATTCAGAGAAGTTGAACAGTTTGACGTAATAGTATAAGCTCAAGGACAGTCTTCCAGGGTGAACTTCAATGCGATAGGAGTTCAGATCTACGTTCTATCACAGTTTTCTGAAACCCGGCGAGAGAAAAGCGATGCAGTGATGACTCCAGCGTGCAGATGGCTATCAGGTTCTTCAGCAGTCCCCGGAGGACCAGATGCTGGAGCCAGGATGTTCAGACAGCTGGTGAGCTCTCCATACTCATTCCTTTGGTCAGAAAGCCTGGATCGTGCTAGCTGCCAGGGGGCTTGTTTCACAATTTAGTAAAAGGCCAATTTCTGGAGCTCATTGGTCACTGTAGCTTTATATGTGTATATATATATATATATATTTTTAATTGTTTTTTTACAGAGAGGAAAAGAGAGGGATAGAGAGCTAGAAATATCAATGAGAGAGAAACATCGACCAGCTGCCTCCTGCACACCCCCTACCAGGGATGTGCCTGCAACCAAGGTACATGCCCTTGACCGGAATCAAACCTGGGACCTTTCAGTCTGCAGGCTGGCTCTATTGACTGAGCCAAACCAGTTTCGGCCATTGTAGCTTTTAATAGGACAATGTTAACCAAAGGTGAAGTTAGGGTGACTAACTTTCTGTAGACAGTCTTCACCACCATCCAAAACTTCCTAAAAGAGTCTATTTAGAGAGGAAAACTTTTCCATGCTGGAAGTAGTCCTAGAACAAAAAAAAAAAAAAATTTTTTTTAATTTATTTTTTGTGAAGTGTGTGGCAGCCTTCTTGGCCATTTTCAGTTACTCCCTTTTTCCTATATCCATAAATAACACCTGCCAAAACACAGCCTTCCCCTCCAAGATGTGACGAGTCTTCACTAAAGAATAATTTCTGAGTCAAAGAGTGTTTTAAATACAAACATTGAAAATATTTAAAAATAAATATTTGTATATTTTATTTGAAAAATATTTTGTTCAAATTTCCTAAAATAAAAGGAAGAAAACCTACTAGGATGGGATTTTTGTGGTTAATAGAATAAAAGTCCAGCAGTGGTGGGGAGAGGAAGACACTCTTGTTAGCACTGGTGTTTCTGAGTTTGGCAGGAAGGGGTAGCAGACCGGAGGCCCTTCATGGAATGGCTGTGACCTGGGTCCTGTCGTCCTGGTAAGACGTGGCCACTATTTGCAGGACCATCTCCCTGCCTGGAGATGTGGGCTCTTTTTTAAAAAAATATATATTTTATTGATTTTTTTACAGAGAGGAAGGGAGAGGGATAGAGAGCTAGAAACATCAATGAGAGAGAAACATAGATCAGCTGCCTCCTGCACACCCTCTACTGGGGATGTGCCCGCAACCAAGATACATGACCTTGAGCGGAATTAAATCTGGGACCCTTCAGTCTGCAGACCGACACTCTATCCACTGAGCCCAACCACTCAGGGCGATATGTGGGTTCTAACAGAGGAACTGCCTCTATCTCGTGTCCACAGGCAGCTTTGCAGGTCTGCTCTTGCTGCTTCCCAGGCAGGATTGTATCGTGAATTCACAACGTGGCTTTGCTGACCCTGCAAGGTCACAGTGGCAAGAAGGCCACCCAAGGAGGACTTCCTTCCCAGAGCAAATCCCAAGTGAGTCTCGGCTCTCTCCCCTCCTGTCTCAGTCTTCCCTTCCCAAAGGGCTGGCCCAGTGAGCTTCCTGGAGGTGGGCCCAGGGCCTCAGGCCTCCCCACTCGGCATTCTCCGCTCAGAGGCTCCACGTGTGGGCCCGGGGAGAAGTTCGGTCCCTGGGAACTAACTGTCAGGGACCTGGTCTCTCAGTAGATTCCTTCCAGTACCTTCTCAGCTGCTGACTCGCCATTGCTGCCCGAGGTGCTAACAAGGAAGGGCGAGAATGTCTTCCTTGTCAGGTCATGGAAATGTCCTTCAGTAACCAGGTGATAAGCTCTGTTTACTTTGGTTCTAACTTTACTGATGGGGATTTCTGAACAGAAAGGAAGGGAGTTGTGACTGGAGGTGATAAGGGGCAGAAATGGAATATTGGGGACCAACTCTAATTGTAAGGATATTCATTATGCTCTATTAATCGTGATTGTTTTATTCTGATTGAAGAAGGCACATTGTCACGTGGCTGGGAGAGGCACGGGGGACCTGGGAGCTCACCTGGGAATGCGGTCCCTCACCCCATCCAGGAGCCGCCTGTTAGCATGGGAAGATGAACAACCTTGTTGCAGAAACCAGAGCCGCCAGCCCTTTGCAAACCCCAGCCTTTACATACCCGCAGGCCTTTGCAAATCTCCCGCCCGCATTGCCCGTAAACTGCCTCTTTGGCTACCCTTTTGCTACTTCCCATGTCATCTTTGCCCTTCTACACAATCAAGCAGCTGGTTTATGGTGGTGGGGTGGAGAGCAGATTTCTGTGGATGACCTGCTGCGCTCCCATACTGCCGGTGGTACTGGAATAAACGCTCAAATGTCAACCCTCTCTCGCTTAATTGGCTCAAGTAATGACGGCAGCACAGACCCATTGATTGCCCGGTTACAGATGCAGGCTGTAAGAGCCACATCAAAGACACATGCACCTATGGTTCCAGTGTTCCAATCTCCTCAGTGCACACAAGATCTCATGGTCAGGAGAATTTGCTTCAGTGTTTTGTGCTTATCCTGATTTGAAAGGATTGCTATCAAAGCTAAGCTGGAAACTGAATATCAATTTTGAAAAATCCGGTAGAATTTAAGGCCTTGAGGTAGCTGTTCCTCTCTGTTCAATATAGCAGCTATGACCAAATAATATTTGTTAACTGAAACCAATGAGGAAAGGGTATCTTTCATATGCTGTTTGTGTTTTTATACATAAAACATCTATGTGTAACGTATAGCATGTATGCATATGTGTATATACACATATGTTTTACATGTAAAAACAAAAAGCATAAATAGAACCCTAATCCTCTGGGCCCCTAGTGTATAGTTTACGGTCCGATTCATTGCAGTCTCCTGAAAGGCACGCTTATTCTCTAAACGTTTCCCTGGTCCATAATGTGGGATGTCATGTGCCTGCCAAGGCAGCAGGATTTACTGAAAGTTTCCACCCCAGGTTTCTGTGGAGCAGCTTTGTGTGTGGCTTCTGTCTTCCAGCTGTTTCTCTGCCATGGGAGGTGTTGAATCTGCGCAGAAATCCACCCATACTGTTACATGCCCAGTGGTTGTGTGGTTGGAGGCATACATAGGCACATGCGTGACTAAGTTATTGGGTTTAATAATCCCTTTTCCTGATGTCCATAAGACCCAAGTTCTACAACTCGTCAACTGGATGGTTTGGTGTAAGCAGGCCTTTAAGAAAGGAGATGGGCTTATTAATCTCTGGGCCTCTTCTATAAAAAATTCCTTGTGATTAAGGAGTACAAATTGGTGGGGGAGGGAGAGGGGACATATGTAATACTTTCAATAATAAAGATTAAAAAAAAATTTTTTTTAAGAATTACTTTCAAGAATGTAATGGTCTCATTGATATCTTAAAGTTGTATATTTCTTTATATACATTCTTTAAGAATGACTTCTTTTTAGCTATTGAACGTAACCTTTTAAGTACAAAAGAGAAATGTTTGGTTCCTACCTCATTACATTCTGAACTTCTACTCTAATCACATTCATAAAGACATTTACTTCATTAAAAAAAACACAAAGTACAAATTGGGCTCAGCCTATGTGGCTCTCAGTTGGTTGAGCGTCATCCATGCACCAGGAAGTTACCTGTTCAATTCCTGGTCAGGGCACATGCCCGGATTGCAAGTTCGATTTCCAGGGGATGGGAGGGGTGTGTGTGCAGGAGATGGCTGATCAATGTTTCTCGCTCACATTGATGCTTCTGTCTCTGTCTCTCTCAATTTCTCTCTCAGATCAATAAAAACATTTAAAAAAAAGAAGTACAAATTGGTGCTTACAAAATAGCATGGGGAATATAGTCAATAATATTATGCTAACTATGTATGGGGCCAGGTGGGTACATGAAGCATCGAGGGAACCACTCTGTAAAGTCTATCATTTTCTAACCATTTTGTTGTGCATCTGAAAGTAACATGGAATAATATTGAATGTAAACCATAATTGAATTTTTTTTAAATTTCATGTGACATTATGGTACTGTGATCTTTGTTAACTAGTTTCCTTTAAAAAGCACTGTAAAAAACTAATTCAACATTTATTTGGCAAACATGCTTTGGGTAACGTAAGTTATTAGTCATTATAACAAAAAATGAAAAATTTACCAATGCGGAGTGCATATTCAAATATGCTAATTTTGAGTAAAGTTAGAAAGAACCTCACAAGAATCATAGCTACTTAAAAGGTAAAATAAGCTGCCTCTTGAGTTGATAAGGTTATCATCCATCCTGGGACTGTCCTCATTGCAAATGCCCACAAGCATCAGCTAGGTAGTTAAACTAAGTGATCATTTTGGTCTCTCTCAAAGCTCAGATTTTATGATTTGGAGATGTGGTGTTAATATTGCACATTATTGCCCTCGCCAGTTGCTCAATGGTTACAACATTGGCTTGTGTACTGAAGGATTGTGGATTCAATTCCCAGTCAAGGGCAGGTACCTCGATGGCAGGCTCCACAGCCTCGGTAGGGGCATGAGTGGGAGACAACAAATCAATGTGTCTCTCTCTCTCCCCTTCTTCCCTCTCTCCCATTTCTCTCTCCTCTCACCCTTCTACTCTCTCTAGAAATCAATGGGGAAAATATCTTCAGGTGAGGATTAAAAAAAATTACACAGCCCTAACTGGTTAGGCTCAGTGGATAGAGCGTCAACCTGCAGACTTAAGGGTCCCTGGTTGGATTCCAGTCAAGGGCATGTACCTTGCTTGTGGGCACATCCCCAGTAGGCGGTGTGTAGGATCAATGTTTCTTTCTCATTGATGTTTTTGACTCTCTATCCCTTTTTCTTCCTCTCTGCAAAAAAAAATCAATAAAATATATATTTTTAAATTACACATTATTTCCAAAACATAACAAAGTAGATGAGTATTCTTATATGTGCCTTTCAATCATCTTATGACCAGTGCATGACAGTAGCGGGTAATTAATGAATCACTTAGCATGTGACAAGCTTACCATACTGGCCATTATCTACTTCCTCAAGGATCTTATGATTTAAAACTGTTGAGAGAAAATGTTCACCAAGAAATAAGCACTGAGCTCAGGATGATGATATAGAGGAAAGGCTAGAGTTATGACAAGAGAGAAATAGCAATAGAAGAGGCAAATTGTGGAGTGAGAGATACAAGAGAAGCAATCCCTCAGCAAGCATGGGAGTATGGTTGACATACTGTAGTGTTTACCAAATGCCAGTTGCTGTTCTTGGTGTTTGTCTCTGCTTACTCATCCATCCTCTCAACAACCCTCTCAACAACCCTATTATATATAGACTTATATAATAATCATCTCCCCCAACCCCTTTTTAAAAAATATATTTTAATGATTTTTTACAGAGAGGAAGAGAGAGGGATAGAGAGTTAGAAACATCGATGAGAGAGAATCATCTATCAGCTACTTCCTGCACCCCTCCTACGAGGGATGTGCCCTTGACCGGAATCGAGCCTGGGACCTTCCAGTCCGCAGGCCGACGCTCTATCCACTGAGCCAAACCAGTTTCAGCTAATCATCCCTTTTGATGAATGTAGAAACACAGGCACAGAGAGGTTAAGTCAGAATGCCTAAATTACACAGCCAGTAGGCAAAGGGCTGGCATTTGAAACCAAGTTATCTTGCCTCTAGAATTCACTCACCTATGTACAGGGTCTCTAAAAAGTAGAGGGTTGCCTAGCCAGTTTGGCTCAGTGGATAGAGCATCAGCCTGTGGACCAAAGGGTCCCGGGTTCAATTCCGGTCAAGGGCACATACTTGGTTGTAGCTCCTCCCGGGCCCAGGCCCAGGTCAGGGCTCCTACAGGAGGCAACCAATTGATGTGCTTCTCTCATATTGATGTTTCTGTCTGTCTTTCCCTCTCTATAAAAAACAATAAAAAAATATGAAGAAAGAAAAAAGTAGAGCGCAAGGGTGAAGAAAACCACTAAGGAAAAACAATTTCCCTTTAAAAAGGATGGTAAATAGCCATTAAACATGAACGCTTCGTTTGAAATCTAGATAAATGGCCAGATGTCCATAATGCAATTCTAATTCTTCTCTTTCAGAATCACTTTACCAAATGCACTTTTGGATGTCCTTTAGCCACTTGGCATTGGTGCCTCCAGTATCTGACCTCGCACACCAATGATAAAGGCTGGAAGCATTCTCTTGCCACCATTTACAAGGACAAAAGTAAGAAAACACCTCCCTCAGTCATCGTTTCTGCACTGAAGCCCAGACTCAGTCACATGAGAGAGGCTCAGCCACCCTCTGACTCAGAGCGAGTAGAAAAGGTTATGGATGTCTCAGGAGGCTGCCGGTGGTGAGCTGTGAAGAATGTTGACAATCTCAGGACTCTCTCCTGAAAGCATTCCTCTGACCCGCCCCCCCCCCCCCCCCCGCCGCCGCCCCGCGTCCCCCCCCCCCCCCCCCCCAGGCTCTAGGCCAGGATAACACAGGGCGAAGTCCTTTCTCTGGATCCCAGCTATTTCTTTCCCTGATTTGGAACGATGTTGAGTGGGGGAAGAGCTCACACCAGTCGTTGCTATTTCTAATGGGCTGGCCTTGCAGAAACCCTACGCCATGCTGCCGTGCAGAAATTCCAGCTTCTCCCTTCTGCCTACCCCGCAGGATGTACCCTGTACCTAAGGGTAGGGGCTAAGCTACTTCGACCTTTTCCAGTTGCATTTAGGTTCCATGTTAGTTCTTTTTTTTTTTTTTTAATATATATTTTTATTGATTTCAGAGGAAGGGAGAGGGAGAGAAAGATAGAAACATCAATGATGAGAATTGTTGGTGCCTCCTGCACGCCGCTTAATGGGGATGGAGCCTTCGACCCGGGCCTGTGCTCTTGACTGGAATCGAACCTGGGACCCTTTGGTCTGCAGGCTGATGCTCTCTCCACTGAGCCAAACCAGCTAGGGTTTCTGCCAAACCAGGTTAGTTGTATAGAATGCAACATCCAGTACACCAGCGTGTTGTTACCGTTCACAGCGACATCCCAAAGATTTTGCTCTGGTAGAGGTGACCTTTTGAACAATTTCTGAAAGCTTCTTCATTGGGATCCTGTGGGCTACATCCTAATCGCACCTCACCTAGAGCCACTTCAGCAGCAGGCAAATGAAAGCCCAAAGTGAAAACCTAACGGTTGCGGCCAATCCAAGTCCAAATGCCCAATCTGTGTTGCATTAGGAGGGAAGGGGCTGAGGGCGGGAGGAGGTAGAGAACTGGCCCCCAGGGACGTCCAGGAAACAGCTAACGGCATCTGCAGGCCTTAAGCATGTGTCATGTATTTATGCCTGTGTTGTAGAATGTGGAAAGCCATAAAATCTGACAGAAAAGCCCCATTCAGAGCCAAACCAAGAATCTGTGGTCAGTAAGGGCACCGTGTGGGGGAAAGGTTCCACGCCCTGCTCCTCCACATTCTGACTCACGCATGACTCACCAGAAAGCACATTCACTGTATGTTTGCTACTCACTACTCTCCCCCCGAATGTCCCACTGGGGCATTGCACATAATGGCCTGGGCCAGCGGTCGGCAAACTCATTAGTCAACAGAGCCAAATATCAACAGTACAATGATTGGAATTTCTTTTGAGAGCTGAATTTTTTAAACTTAAACTATATAGGTAGGTACATTGTTATTAACTTAATTAGGGCACTCCTAAGCTGGCCTTTGCTAAAACTCAAGGGGCCAAAGAGCCGCATGTGGCTCACGAGCCGCAGGTTGCCGACCACTGGTCTGGGCAAAGTAATATTGCCATGTCAAGTCCATATGCAGTAAACTCAGCTGTGGAGCCTCCTGACTAGATTAATATTCAATATTTTCTTGTCTTCTAATTTTCCCAGAGCTGGAAGTTATTTAGCATGGAAATAGTCATTTCATAGTATTAATCAGAGATATTGGCTTTGCTCTCTTTTTATTGAGGTGTAGCATATATGCAGTAAAAAGCATAATATTTTTCTTTTTAAAAGTTTATTTTTAAATTGATGTCAGAGAGGAAAGGAGAGGGATAGAGAGGCAGAAACATCAATGATGAGAGAGAACCATTGATTGGCTGCCTCCTGCAAGTCCCCCACTGGAGATAGAGCTCACAGCTCCAGGCATGTGCCCTGATCAGGAATCAAACCATGACCTCCTGCCTGGTTCATAGGTCGATGCTCAACTGCTGAGCTACACCAGCTGGGTGGTGGTTAGTGTTTTTTGATGACCAGTTTAAGAAATGCCCTGAAGAGGATGAATTTCTGACTAAGTACAAGATCTACAAAGACTCATTCCATCATTCTGGCATTGATAGATTGTTTAGTGGTTGTATTCCCAAATAACTATTTTTATAAGGAAATAATTGAGCCAATGGTACTCCCTTTGGTTTTTGTCTGACACTCTTGATGATTACTTCCATGTCTCTACTTGGTAAACATTCCTATTTGGATGGAAATTTCTTCCTCTTTGTATGTTATTTGTATGATAAAAAAAATATAAAAGTTAACCAGAAACTAGAGAAGAATATAATAATTAATGAACACTCACTAGATGTTATCTGGATTTAACAGGCTTTTATGCACTGATCTTCAAATATATACTACATTGTCACACACACACACACACACACACACACACACACACAAACATACAGTCACTTATGTATATGTGTTTTCTGTGCATTTGTAAAAATCTATATTGAGGCAACATATTAAAAAAAAAACACAAATAGAAGGCAATGTATATGTCCTACCAAGTGTAGATAAGAATGATTTACCTCCAACTTTTAAGAGAGGCAGCCCAGATATTCAAATTCTGGCCCTATCACTGACTGACTGAGTAACCTTGGACAAGTTTCTTAATCTCTCTGGACTTCAATTTACTCATCTGGAAGTGGGGATAACAATAGCACCTAGTATTTCATAGGGCTATTGTGAAAAGTAAATGAATGAATGCCTCCAAAGCAGTAAGGGTTCAACTAATGTCTAGTACATAGTAAGTAGGCAGCCAATCAATGATTCTCTCTCATCACTGATGCTTCTATCTCTCTCTCCCTCCCCCTTCCTCTCTCTAAAAAAAACAAAACAAAACAAAACAAACAAAAAAAAATGTATTTTGAAAAAATAGTTCATGGATTTTTAGAGAAAGAGGAAAGGAGAGGAAGAGAGAAACATCAGTTGGCTGCCTCCTTGCACACTCCCCACCAGGGGTGGAGCCTGCAACTCAGGCACATGTCCCTGAACAGGAATCAAACTGAACTGGCAACCTCCGGGTGCCTGGGACAACGACCAACCAACTGAGGCACACTGGCCAGGGCCCGAGGCTTCTTGAGAGCAGAGCAGCGTCTCAGATGTCATTGTGTGACTCATACACAGCCGAGTGCTGGGCATGGTGTTGGCTCCTGGTCACCGAGAGGACCTTCGGGAAGCCATCTGCCCAGAGATGTTGTCTGTGGCGCCTGTGACATGTTACACCTATAAAGTTTTGCTTATGTTTTTTTATAGTGTGATTTCTAACTACTACACATTTTTATTTCTTCTGTTGGGTGTGAGTACTTTTTTAGCACTGGTGACTCATTACTGATGTAACTGCTAGGACAGGGGTTCTCAGTATGTGGTCCCCAAACCAGCACCTGGGCGTGTGTTCAAAATGCAGGTTCTTAGGCCCCCACCCCAGATTTCATGAATCAGAAATTCTGAGATTAAGGCCAAGAAATATTTTCAACAGCCAGGTAACTCAGATGCATGCTAAAGTTAGAGACGAATGTGCTGGAGAACAATTGCTATCCTACCCATCTGACTATGGATGTAAGTTGACTTCTTTATTAACAAAATGAACAATCTCCAGAAGCCGTGTCAAAGACAACCCCTTTATTTGCAATCATTTGACCTGTTTGTCTGACTGCTAATGGAACTGCTTAACTAACCTGAACCAAATTAAAGAAAAATACGAAAGAGCATGCAAAGAATTGTCTTCCCTCTACATCTGTGTCTTAGAGGCAGATCCAGATCAGCGGCTGGTTTTGTACCCTCCCAGGGCTATCTCACACGGCCACTGGTCAATAGGTGTGTTCTTTCTTCACTGTCTTTTCGGCACAAGTGTAACACACTCTATGCCCTGTTCAGACGCAGCCTTCTTTATTAGTACTCACACATGTACAGTTTCACCCTAGCCAGTTTGGTTCAGTGGATAGAGCATCGGCCTGCAGACCAAAGAGTCCCGGGTTCAATTCTGGTCAAGGGCACGTACATTGGTTGCAGGCTCCTCCGCGTTCCGAGCCCTGTTTGGGGTCATGCAGGAGGCAACCCACCAATGTGTTTCTCTGTGTCTTCTTCTATTCTCCTTAAAAATAAATGGAAAAATAGCCGGGACCGGTTTGGCTCAATGGATAGAGCATCGGCTTAGGGACTGAAGGGCCCCGGGTTCGATTCCGGTCAGGGGCATGTACCTTGGTTGAGGGCATATCCCCAGTAGGGGGTGTGCAAGAGGCAGCTGATCGATGACTCTCTCATCGATGTTTCTAACTCTCTATCTCTCTCCCTTCCTCTCTGTACAAAAATCAATAAAATATATATATATATAAAATAATAATAAAATAAATAAATGGAAAAATAGCCTCGGGTGAGGATTAACCCAAAACAACAACAACAAAAACATAAGGTTTCACCAGAAAGTTTTGTGGTCTTTCTCACGTTTCGTAAAAGAAGATAAGCCTGACAAAACCGGTTTGGCTCAGTGGATAGAGCATAGGCCTGTGGACTGACTGGTCAAGGGCATGTACCTTGGCTGCAGGCACATCCCCAGTAGGGGGTGTGCAGGGGGCAGCTGATTAATGTTTCTCATCAATGTTTCTAACTCTCTATTCCTTTCCCTTCCTCTCTGTAAAAAAAATCAATAAAATATATATTTTTTTAAAAAGGTAAGCTTTATAGAAACTTTTTAAAATAGGGACCTATGTGCTCACTTTGGCAGCACATATACTAAAATTGGAACGATACAGAGAAGATTAGCATGGCCCCTGCGCAAGGATGACATGCAAATTCGTGAAGCATTCCACATTAAAAAAAAATTAAATAAAAATAAAATAGGGACCTATTTTGTGTTTCCATTGTACCCGGTACTACTAATACTTTATATTAACAATATCTTTCCTTTTAACTTGATTTTCAAATATCCCATTTAAGCAATCAGATATATAGACTTATTATCACCCCGTACTATTTCCCTTACATCATGCCTCAGCCTTCTACAAATTTCAAGATCTCATCGCATTTACTAATTTAGTTTTCAGATTAATACTTGAACCATGTGTTATTCATTCAATAATGCTGGAATTTATTCCAAAATTGTGCTGGAGAATATTTACGCTTAGCCTCCCACCAAGAGTTAAATTGAAACTTCTTTTTGAATTTACTTCTATTCTGTTCTCACACAGCTGGCACAATGCCGATTCATTTTTTTTTTTTAAATAAAAAATGCAACCATATTCTCCTTCTTTATTCTCTTAGCAATGTTACGATTCTGACATTTGATCTCTGCAAGCAATTATCTGGTTTCTTCAATCCTCCTTTTAATATTCTTTAAAGGAGTTGAAACATTTAAAATAGCCTTTTGGTCTGTGCCAAAACGTTCCCAGCTGTCTCAAAACATGAACCAAATTATAGCAAGGGGTTTACCTTTTAAAAATAAACCCCTACAGGAGTGATTCTAAATTCCCTAACTCAGAATTCAAGGCCTGCAAACTTTTTTTTCCCCCTGGAGATCTCTCCCATAATTGAGCTTTGAGCTCAATAAAGTTTCTGTATCTTTGGGATATATTTCTCTTTCTATGACTTCATGAAGGCCATCCCCCATGCCAGCCTGTCAACTGGTTCTCCCCATATGTCAAGATTGCACTGTGTGAGTGATATGCTGTGATTACTTAATAATACTATTTCTTATTTGCAAGTGGACATATATTACCTTATTGTACTTTATTTTTTGTTAATCCTCACCTGAAGGTATTTTTCGATTAATTTTTAGAGAATGGGATTGAAGGTAGAAGAGAGGAAGGCTGGTGAAAGAGAGAGAGAGAGAGACCAATTGACTGCCTCCCACATGTGTCCTGACAAAGGCCGGGGATTGAACCTGCAACTCAGGTATGTGCCCTTGACTGGGAATTGAACCCCAAACCCTTCAGGGCATGGGCTGACACTCTAACCACTTGGGAACACTGGCCAGGGCTCATTGAGCTTTATAACCACCATCTGGGATAAAAGGTGTGAGCATTGCTACCCCCTGTTGCACATGACGAGGCTGAGGCTTAGAGGGATGTTCTTATGCCTTCTTCTGAACTCTCTGCACTGACAGCGGCTTCACTAACGCCATTGCACCTCACAATTTTATCTTTTTATGTGTGTATGGCTTGTCATCACAGCTCAATCTCCTTGAAGCCAGAGCTTATCCGATGGTTCCTTGTATTCTCCCAGGAAAAGAAACTTAATAAATAATAGTTGCTTGACTTGTTAGAATCAAAGAATCATAAAATTTTGAGTAAAAAGGGATCCTTATAGATCACTTAATGAGTACTTGTGTTTCTCAAAAGGTTTGAGATTTGTGCCACCCTGGGGGTAATCTGTACCATGCTATTCCTTTTTATTAGTAGATTTGAAATAAAATCATCTTCGTTTTAAATAAGTGCTGGTATATAATGGCATGGAATATAAAATTTAAGCAAGTTTTTTAAAAAAAATTTAAGTTCTTTAATGTTTAATGTATTACATAAGTCTCCTTTTCCCCCGTTGACCTCTCCCCGGCTCCCCTCACCCCCCAGCACATGCCCTCACCCCCCTCACCCCCAGCAAGTTTTAAGATGAAACATGAAACTTTAAAGAAACTCTGGAGAAATATCAGAATTGTAATGGGCTGCTTCAGGCTACCCCAGACTTCGAGGGTTAAATGTTTTCTTCTTCCCCGTAGTTGGTGCTGTTTCTGTTTAAAAAGTTGAGGCATAAAAAAAAAGAAAGAGCCGGGACCGGTTTGGCTCAATGGATAGAGCGTCAGCTTGGGGACTGAAGGGCCCCGAGTTCGATTCCGGTCAAGGGCATGTACCTTGGTTGCGGGCATATCCCCAGCAGGGGGTGTGCAAGGGGCAGCTGATCGGTGACTCATTGATGTTTCTAACTATCTCTCTCCCTTCCTTTCTGTACAAAAATCAATAAAATATATTTAAAAAAAAGAAAAAAGAAAAAGTTGAGGCATATAAAGTGTAACACTAATTGATATTTCGACCCAAGAATAATTGAGGCCTGGAGAGGTTAAACAAATTATCCCAAATCACTCATTATTTCAACCAATGTTGATTCAGAATCTATTAGTAATTGTGACACCTGAGCTAAAATTACCAGCAAAACTGACAGGACATTAACCTTATAAAGTTTAAATGCAGGTTGAGTGAGGGGTGAGGAAAACAAATGACTGTATATAGAATTTAAAACCATGATTATAAGATTTTTCAAGAATTTCCGTGATCACTAGCCAGGCCTAGGGACCCTACCTGTGCACAAATTTCATGCACCAGGCCTCTAGTTTTATAAACCATACAGGTTTCAAGTGTACCCTGTATAATACATCTTCTACATAATGCATTGTCAAGTCTCTTTTCACTACCATTTATCCACTCATCGCTCTCTCCCACCTTCCCCAAGCCCCCTTTCTATCTGGCAATAACTATACTGTTGTTTGCATCTGACTTTCTCTAATATTTCATACTTTGCTGTATACTTTGCACAGTGGATTTTTTTAGAGTAGTATCTGCACATGGTAAAGCACATAGAGAACATGGTATCCACTTAGGAAACATTTTTAGATTAGCTAGAATGAAAATATGACACACAAACTTATGCAATGTTATATGTTCACTAGAGGCCCATTGCATGATATTTATGCAAGAATAGGCCTTCCTGCCGAAACTGGTTTGGCTCAATGGATAGAGCATTGGCTTGGGGACTGAAGGGTCCCGGGTTCGATTCCGGTCAGGGGCATGTACCTTGGTTGTGGGCATATCCCCAGTAAGGGGTGTGCAAGAGGCAGCTGACTGATGACTCTCTCTCATCGATGTTTCTAACTCTCTGTCTCTCTCCCTTCCTCTCTGTACAAAATCAATAAAATATATATTTTAAAAAAAAGAAAAAAGAATAGGCCTTTCTTCCCCTGGCAAGTCCCTGCTCCCTGGCCATTTGGAAGTTGGCAAGTCCTCACTTCTGTCTGGAGCACCATTCCAGTAGCTTCCTCCACCGCCCCCCTTCCCCTCATAGCAGGCTTCACTCTGTTCCACACCTGCATATGCAAATCAACCTCTATATTTGTTGGGTTAATTTGCATACTCACTCTGATTGGCTGTGGGCTTAGAGGAGTGATGGTTAATTTGCATGTTTCTCTTTTATTAGGTAAGATTATATCTCAATAAAGCTAGAAACAAAAGAAATGATTATTGCATGTACCCATGTGTCTTTTCCATAGTAATAACTGGTCTCTCTTAAATATTTATCATATCTAACATGTAATTAACATATTTGAAATTATAGAGGGCACTATTTTATTTAAATCTACTTTGTGGAAGATAAGACACATCATACATTCAACCTAAAGGGATCTCTCATGAGAACATGGGTACTTCTATGAAACTGTCCTGCCCTAGCTGGTTTGGCTCAGTAGACAGAGCATCTGACTGTGGACTGAAGGGACCTGGGTTTGATTCTGCTCAAGAAGGGCACATGCCCAGGTTGCAGGCTCTATTCCCAGTGGGGGAAGGTGTGTGCAGGAGGCAGCTGATCAATGATTCTTTCTCATCATTGATGTTTCTATCTCTTTCTCTCTCTTCCTTCCTCTCTGAAATCTAAAACACTTAAAAAAAAGAAGAAGAAGAAGAAGGAAAACTGTCCTGAAAGAGGCGCTGAGGCTATGCCTAGCTCATGTGGCTCAGTAGATGAGCGTTGTCTCATGAACCAGGAGGTCACGGTTAGATTCCCAGTCATGGGAATGCCTGGGTTGCAGGTTCATTCTCCAATAGGGGGCGTGCAGGAGGCAGCAGATGGATGATATTTCTCCTATCCATGCTGCTTTTTCTGTCTCCTTTCTCCCTTTCCCTTCCTCTCTCTCTCTTAAAAGAAAAAAAAATCAATAAAAACACACTGAACAATATGTTTGCAAAGATTCAATTAATCACAAGTTTAGGTTTAAACTAGAGGTAAGTAAATCTTCATGAAGGGCCTTCTCAGCTAAATAAAACTAATTCTTTTTTTTTAAAATATATTTTATTGATTTTTTACAGAGAGGAAGGGAGAGAAATAATACATCTTCTACATAATGCATTGTCAAGTCTCTTTTCACTACCATTTATCCATTTTTTACAGAGAGGAGAAACGTTGATGAGAGAGAAACATTGACCAGCTGCCTCCTGCACACCCCCTACTGGGGATGTGCCCGCAACCAATGTACATGCCCTTGACCGGAATCGAACCTGGGACCTTTCAGTCCGCAAACCGACACTCTACCACTGAGCCAAACCGATTTCGGCAAACTAATTCTTCTTCAAGGGTGGCAAAAGTATACCTGTAGCCCTTAGCTTCAGACCTCCCTGAAGGCTCCATTCTTCACTGTTTGCATAATTTCCTTTCAAAGCAATTAAAATCATGCCTGGTAATCATGTCTGTTTTCTATTTTAATAGTCTTGCAAATAGATAAGAGGTCAGTTACAGTTCAGTATCATTTGATATCTTCATGAATAATAAGAATATAGACTAGATAAAAAAAAATAAAGAGCCAAGTTCTAGCATTCTGTGTTTGAAATCAGAAGGAAAATGTATTTGCCAACCATGAAGTACACACCTAACTATCACCCCAAAGTATTGAACCTGCTGAAAGCTTTTCCCAAGGACAACCCAGCAATCAATACAAAGCGGCAAAGTGACTGCTTTGTTTGTCTTCCAAAACGCACTGTAGAGAATGAATATTTAATGATGGACAAGCCAGTATGCTGAATGTAAGAAATAATAGCTTGGAAAAGTAGACAGAGGCATTTTGTTACGATGGAGGATCAAGTGAATTACAATTAGTCTAATGATGAAACCTTTTAAGTCTTTCCTTCATGGCAGTGGTCCTGAAATACTAGCCATGGGTTTACTATAATCCTGTTTTCATGGTCCACAGAACTCCACCACATGCATGCAGATAATATGTACTCATATTTAGCCACAACTGGTCCTCAAACTTAAGATTGAATTTAACTTTAGCAGACTGAAAGATCCCAGGTTCGATTCCGGTCAAGGGCATGTACCTTGGTTGCGGACACATCCCCAGGGGGTAGGGGGTGTGTGCAAGAGGCATCTGTCGATGATTCTCTCTCATCTATGTTTCTAACTTTCTATCCCATCTCTCTTCCTCTCTGTAAAAAATCAATAAAATATATTTTTAAAAAGTAATAAAAAAAGAATTTAACTTTAGTTCTTTTCCTTGGCTTATCATTTTTATCTGGGTACAAACAGAAGACTTATCAACAGTACATGCTGTTTTCAGAAAGTCATATCAAAGACCTTCCAGTTTCCAGTTCACCTTGGTCTCTGAATGAAAGATGAGGGACAATTGAATTAAGAAGTCTGACAGGTCAAGTCTACCTTGTATAGTCAACCTACAGAAGGTTTGGAATCCATCTCACTGGGGAAATTTCCCCCTTTAAAAACAATGGATTTTGTTAGTCCATTTCCTGAGTGATGAAATGGTCAGTCCTTTGATTTCATAGTCCATGAGGATTTTTTTCTGTGGAATCTAACCATTTTCTGAGATAGAGCTGCTGGATTTTCTCAAAGTCTTGGGAATATTAGGGCCCAGTGGGTGTATCTGTGCAAGATGTTGGGTCAGGAGATAAAGAGGGAGATGGTTGTGTGTGTGTGTGTGTGTGTGTGCGCGCGTGTGTGTGTGTAATGGGGGAGGTGGCTGTGGAAAAGGCTCTCTTCAATCCCAAAATATGTTTACAACTTCATTATTATTTTTATCTCCCTAATTAAACTTTTTTTTGGGGGGGGAGGGCTATGGTTTTATTTCCTCCTTTCAAATTCTATATTTAAGAATTCATTGTTTTGGCTTCTTAGAATGCTCTTGAGATTTTCAGTTCTTACTTTCCTTTTTTTACCCTAGTGGAGTAAATGGGGATATTCACAAGAGAAGCAAGGCCCAGAATTTGGGGCCAAGGTAAAGCAACCAGCTAGCAGAAATCACTGAAATGTTTCCTGAGACACTGTCACTTTGGAACAGTTAAGCTAAACAGTGTAACATAGAGTAATTTACTTCACTACTCGCAATGTTCTCATCTATGAAATGGAGCTTAAGAATAGTATCTGGACCCTAGCTAGTTTGGCTCAGTGGGAAGAGTGTTGGCCTGTGGACTGAGAGTGTCAGACTACGGACAAAAAGGTCCCGGGTTCGATTCCAGCCAATCGGGCTCAGTCCCCAATGGGGAGAGTGCAGGAGGCAGCCGATCAATGATTCTCTCATCATTGATGTTTCTATTTCTCCCTTTTCCTTCCTCTCTGAAATCAATAAAAATATATTTTAAAAAAAACACCCCACAATAGTATACTGCATGTAGGGTTATAGCAAAAGATGAAATAAAATTAAGACATGTAAAGACAAAACAATGCCTGGCACATAGCAAGTGTTTTATAAATGTTAAACATCATTATTATAATTATGGGCATTTTATTTTTTTAAAAAAAGATAAAGAAATTTAATAAACAGTGTTATATTTTTATCAATTAAAATCCTTTTCTCATCTAGATCAATTACATTCATCCATTTCTCTATAATCTTATGATATGGTCATGGGCTCAAAATGATTTAGTTTAACTTTATCTCTTAGAAACATTCATATGTTACATCCTCCATTTACTTGTCACTTTAGTTAGCTGGGCTATAGGCACAAGAGAAAATCCAACAACTGTATTACAGTTGTATTTTTTCTTTTTTATGGAAACTCTTTCTAGTTCCCAGATAAATATCTTTGTGGTCTAGCCACAGGGTTTTCAGACTTTATGATATTTTATTTAGCTGCCAACAACACTTCTTGAGGAATCTACTTGAGAACAAGCTTCAGACAACCATAATGATGAGAAACATTGACATATGAATTGGGGATAAGCATTAAACACAAACACAAACACACATCAATGTGTGTCTGATAACACAATATGACTAGCAAGGTTATGTGAGTACAATCTGTAAAAGCAATACACTTGACAATATAGATAAAACACTGCTATTAAAAACACGGAAAAATGATGGAGAGAGCAAATGCAAAAATCTTCAGTTGTTTTCAGTAATCTTACTGGAGTTGGTGATAATGGTATGATATTCTGAGGTCCTAATGATTACACAAATAAATCATCATG
Organism: Nyctalus aviator; assembly: GCA_036971965.1. Lineage (NCBI taxonomy): Eukaryota > Metazoa > Chordata > Mammalia > Chiroptera > Vespertilionidae > Nyctalus > Nyctalus aviator. The sequence continues at coordinate 178,042,792 of CM072924.1, read as the reverse complement.
CAATAGTCTAATTCCATCACCTCTTTTATTTATAAACCAAGATTAGCAATGTGGAAAACTTACTAGGCATAAATATTGCCTACCTCTCCCTAGAAACAGTAACTCAGTCTGAATAAGCTTCCTTAGCACCCAGAACTAGCAATACTCCTATTGTGGTCTAGAATACCCCCTTATCACTACAAAAAAAAAAAACAAAAAAAAAAACAAAACAGCTTCTTACAGAGATGCTAACTCCAAGTGTGATCCAGGAAATGTACAAGCTAGTCCTGGAAAATATTGTCACATCAGCTAGCAAGGAACTTCTCAAAGGTCACTAATATCTCTTGTCAAAGCCTCAGGAGCCAGCTTAAAAAGGCTCCCTAAGGCCAAAGATGAGAACATTTGATTCAGGTCTTTTGTCCATTTCTTAATTGGATTGTCTATTTGTTTGTTGGTGTTGAGTTTTATAAGTTCTTTATAAATGTTGGGTATTAATCCCTTATCAGATGTATCATTGTCGAACACGTTCTCTCATTCAGTGGGTTGTCTTTTCATTTTGTTGATGGTTTCCTTTGCTAAGCAAAAACTCTTTAGTTTGATGCTTGCTGTCAGAATGAGTATCATGAATAAATCAGCAAACAACATATGTTGGTGAGGACATGGAGAAAATGGAACCCTTGTGCACTGTTGGTGGAATGCAGATTGGTATAACCGTAGTGGAAAGCAGTATGGAGTTAGCTTTAAAAAAAAAAAAAAGAAAAGAAAATAAATAAAGAGGAACTGACTTGTGACTCAGCAATTCCACTATTGGGAATTTATCCAAAGAAACTGGAAACACTAATTTGAAAAAAAAATATATGTACACTTATCGGCATTGTAACATTATTTACAACTAGAGGAGCGAAATGTGAACATGAGTAGGGTCCCTAGACCTGGCCAGCAATCAGGGCCGATCTGTGGGGCGATTGGTGGGGTGATCAGGGGCTCCTGCAGGCACCCACCTTGGCTGGCCTGGGGCCTGCAGGCTGAGGGCAGCTCCTGCATTGAGCACTTGCCCCCTGGTGGTCAGTGCATGTCATAGCGACCGGTCATTCCATTGGTTGTTCTGCTGTTCAGTCAATTTGCATATTAGGCTTTGATTATATAGGATAGCCAAGATTTGGAAGTACCCCAAGTGCCCATCAGTAGATGAGTGGATAAAAAAAAGCTATGGCACATTTATACCATTGAAAACTACTCTGCCCTAAAGAGGAAGAAAATTTTATCCTCTTGTGACAGTATGGATGGACCTGGAGAAGAGAACATTGCGCTAAGTGAAATAAGCCAGTGAGAGAAAGACATGTATCATATAATTTCACTCATATGTGGAATTTAAACTGAACTACCAAGCAAAATATAGACAGACTCAGAGATAGAGAGCAGGTAGACAGCCCTGGTGTGGTAGTGGAGGTGGTGGGGTAACAGGAGTGGTGTGGGGGAATTGAGCAAAAGGGAACAAAAAGAGAGAGAACTTATGGGCAACAATGTGGTGATTAGGGGAGGTAGGAGGAGTTGGGGTAGAAGAGGGGATATAGGGAACAAATGGTAATGGGAAAAATAAAATAAAATAAAATAAAATAAAATAAAATAAAAAGAAATATATTTGCTCTTTAATCCTGGTTCCTGGCACAAAGCTCTTAAAAATCCTTGGAATTTCCAGAGTGATAGGAGTATCCTTTGTCATTCATAAGAAGTCCCTCTTGAGGACACCAGAGTTTATGTGGATAGGGTGGCAAAATGGGGCCCCTCGATTGCCGCAGGATGGGGCTGGCCACCAGAAGGACCAAGTAGTCAGAGGTTTGAAACCTCCATACTCTCTGTAGCACACTGGAGGAAGTCCTGGGAAATTCCAATTTATGGCCAGTCTTCAGAAGCACAGGGAGCAATCTGGATTTGCATTTGGCATTTGGAGTAGGGGCAGTCTTGTAAGGCAGAGCCCTTACCTGCTGGATCTGACACTATCTAAGGGATTGCCCTGGCTGGTTTAGCTCAGTGAATAGAGAGTTGGTCACAGATGAAAAGGTTCCGGGTCTGACTCTGATCAAGAGCATATACACATAGGGCCGAAATCGGTTTGACTCAGTGGATAGAGTGTCAGCCTGCGGACTGAAGGGTCCCAGATTCGATTCCGGTCAGGGTCATGTACCTTGGTTGCAGACACATCCCCAGAAAGGGGTGTGTAAGGGGCAGCTGATCAATGTTTCTTTTTCATCGATATTTCTAATTCTCTATCCCTCTCTCTTCCTCCCTGTAAAAAAATCAATAAAAATATATTAAAAAAAAGAAAAGAAAAAGAGCATACACATAGCTTGCAGGCTTGATCCCCAGCCCAGGTTGGGGTGCATGTAGGAGGCAACCAATCTCACCTTGATGTTTATCTCTCTGTCTCTCCCCCTCCCTAACAAGCTCTTAAAAAAAAAAAAAATCAATGGAAAAATAGCCTCAGGTGAGGATTAAAAAGAAAAGAATTGAGTTAAATTTATAGGACACCCAGTCAGTGTTTGCTGAGAACTAAATTGTTTATGTTGGAAAAAACGCATTGGAGCCCTAGCCAGTTTGGCTCAGTGAATAGAGCTTAGGCCTGCGAACAAGGGCCTGGCTTCGATCTGGTCAGGGGCGTGTACTTCAGTCGCAGACTCCTCCCTAGTCAAGGCCAGGGCAGGAGGCAACCAGTCCATGTGTTTGTTTCACATCAATGTTTCTGTCTTTCCCTCTCTCTCACCCTCTCTAAAAATCAAAATATCCTTGGGTGAGGATTAAAAAAAGAAACTCATTGGAGAGGGTTCAAAAATCTTTATCTGTTGAACAAATATTCAATGGATTAAATTTAAAGATCTAATTCGTTTTATTGAATGATTCATGAATTGGGCAACATCCCCTCTAGTTAGTGGCCTAGGGGGAGGCAGAGGGTCTTATCAGGGAGATTACCTCACCAGGGCTGACCTGAACATTCCAGACTGATTGGTTTAAAATTCCACTCCTGGGAGAAGCCGGAACTACAATTAGGTTAGCCATTAAAGTTGGTGTGGCTTAGCACAGGTCACTCCATTTTGGACCTGTTGCCTCCTTTGGACACATCCATATCTTTCCGGATGGAAGGTTGGGACTGGTTAAATTCATGTTTGAAGGGTTGCTTCCAGAGGCACACATGAATGGAAACCTGTTAAAGGACACCAGGCTGTTGAAATCGGTAACACTGGGTATTTACATGAAAAGTGATGTTTGTTTTTGCCTTTTAACTTTCCAGCAATGAAAATTCTGCTGCAATAAAGACCACTAAGGGAAATAGTTGGCAGCAGAAGGTATCTGGTGGGATATGGGAAGATAATATGAGAAACTTCTCTCTAGCTAGCTATCTAGATTTTTAAAAAACGATTTATTTATTTATCTGTTGTTTGTTTGTTTGTTGTTAATCCTCATCCAAGGGTATTTTTCCATTGATTTTGGAAGGGAGGGGTAGAGAGAAACATCGACGTGAGAGAGACATAATGACTGGTTGCTTCCTGCATGCACCTGAACCAAGGCCAGGATCAAGCCTGCAACCAAGGTACGTGCCCTTGATCAGAATTGAACCCAGGACCCTTCAGTCCACAGGCTGACACTTTATCCGAACTGGCTAGGGATATCTAAACCAGCTAGAGATATCTATTTTTTAATGTTACCCTTTTCTATTTTTATATAGTTTACTGTGTACATAATATATTAGTATTCTAGTGCTATATATAATCTCTCTATATAAAAACTTAATATGCAAATAGACGGAATTGTGGAACAACCGAACACCCAGTCACTATGACATGTGCTGACCACCAGGGGGTGTGCATGGAACATAGTGGGGATTGGCAGCAGGTGAATGGGGGTGCCAGACCAAGGCAGGGCACCAGTTGCTGTCATGGGAGTGAGCCTCTGTTGGTTACTGAAATTTCTTTAGTCCTGCCTGGCTCTGGCACCTGCTGCAGGCGCCGGCCCGCTTACACCCACTGCCGGCGGCACCTGGCACTGGTCCTGATCACTCGGCCTCACCCTCAGTGGGTGTGAGCGGCGACTACTGGCCCAATCACCCCTGAGGCGGAGATCTCCGTCTCCCCCTGCTCCTGAGGGGCGATTGGGGCATCAGCTGCCGCTCACTCCCGAGGTAGGTGCTGGCTCCAATTGCTGCTCCTGTGCCCACTGCAGCCTCGTGGCCCACAGTTCCTTTCAAGGTTCATGAATCGTGTACCGGGCCCCTAATTTATAAATAAATGTTTGCCATACGCATTCAGCTTGTTTTATAGATAGGGAAGTATAAGTGAATAGGTTTAGAAACTCCTGGTCTACTCACTTGAATAGTTCAGGTGTGAACGGAAAGGCTGACGTGAGGAGGGTGGCAGGTGTTGGTAGACTGACGGGAATGATGTTTTGGGGGAGACAAGTTTTTCTGTAGCCTCAAGTTCATAGGTCAGTGGGAAGGGAAATGAGTGATATCAGTAATTCTAAGCATGTTCTCAGGCACAAATCATAAATGCATAAGTAATAATATCTCATATTTTATCTCACAACAATTCCACGAGATCTAAAAAACTAATTTTTATAAAAGGGAAACAGAGATGCAGATAGGTTGAATCAACAAAAACATATCTAGGTGTCAAAATGAAATCTTTTAACTTCAAATTGTATCTTAAGTTTTGGAGTGATAATGGTATTTTTTTTGGTGTTTGTATTCTCCTATTGAAGATATGATATGTAAAGATATGCAGGCAGTCAAATTTTTTTCTTAGATGAAACAACAGATATCAATTAGCTGTGAGTTTCCAGAGCAGATAATCAGAATGGAAATTACTGGGACTAACTATAATATTGTAGCCGTTCAAAAAGAGATTGGAAGACTCCTTATCTAAAATAAACATTTGGAGTTAAATTTCTGTCCTGGGTTAGCAATCTGACTTCTCAGTGTTCTAGATACCCAAGGGTAAGGTTGTCTCACTTCTGGTAACTAACCGGGCACTGACTTGCAATGTTGGCACACGGCATTGTGATTTAAGCAAACAGTGTTAGTCCTTCCCACTGCATGGAAAAAATATTGATGACATATCTCTTCTTTCCCGAATTGCCAGCCTATGTTTAGAAGAGTGATTATATTTTGAAGAATGCTTATGTAACAGCGTGAGGGCTAATTGCTACTATTCATTTAGTTAATGACTCTTCCTACATGGTTATGTTTTGCAAGCATTTCTTACAGCTTAGAGGACCAGGTCCTCTTGATTGCACACCTTTTCCAAGGGATTTGGACCTCAGAATCTATGTCAGAATCTATGGATCAAGACCAAAAACTGCAAAAGGAAAGAATTAAATGTCCATCAGCAGACCAGGCCTAGATACTGGGTACCAGTTACAATGCAGCAACACAGGGCCCATTTGTGATCTGCATTCTTTTCAGGTGATCACTGATCATTTAGCAGGGCCTAATGGGATGGGAGCAAGTTGGGAGGCAGTCCCCAGCTCTCTAAGGGCTTACATTTGGCCAAGGGAACAAGGCCAGGGGCATAAATTAAAAACAAATTCAAAAAGTATAACGTAGATTATGACAATCTCAAAGGTATGCAACTTCAAAGCCATAGACTTGTTATTGTATTGGTCACAAAGCAATACGCACTTTGAAGTTGAAAATGCATCCACTTTTTAAGGGAAGACTCCATCTGATCAGAGCAGAGATTAGCCAATTCCAAGTGTGACACAGTTATGACTCATGGTCAAGAGCAGATGACGCAGACCAATAGTTTTTTCAGTCATGACACTTGGAGCACTCAAAGCAAACATTTGCAAAGTGATTGCATAACGAGCTGGTGGTGCTATGTTTTTCTTGATTTCTTCCTAATATGAAGAGGTCAAAAGCAGAATTACAGAACTACTTGTTTGTGTTATGAGCTAAAATAATTTTGGCATCATGAATGGTTCCTTCTACGGAGTCTATAAATGGAATAGGACTGTTGAACATGCCTTCCAGGGTTGGGGAGGACGAGTTTCTCAGATGCTCTCGGGTCATTTTGATAAAAGGAAGCTCCATTTTCTTATTACTGCCACTGCTCTGAATTTGCAACAAGAAACTCTTTTCTTCCTTGAGATACTTTATTTACAAATCTGCAGGCTTCTACACCAGAAGATCTCTGCTGTGATAGTTACCCTTCTGGAACATTGAGAGGAGAGGCTGCTTGAGTCTCCAAATCCATTAGAAAGAAGAACGTAGGAACTCAAGAGTTATTTGTAGATAAATTAGAACCATTGACTTCTTCTTTTATTATTATTATTATTATTATTTTTTATTGATTTCAGAAAGGAAGGGAGAGGGAGAGAGAAGTAGAAACATCAATGATGAGAGAGAATCATTGGTTGGCTGCCTTAAACCTGAAACCCAGGCATGTGCCCCAATTGGGAATCGAACCCATAACCTTCTGGTTCACAGGTTGATGTTCAACCACTGAGCCACACCAGCTGGGCATTAACTTCTGTCATGCTGTTTCTTGCTGTGCACTCATTGCGATAGTCAGTCAGTTTGTGCAATTGACCATGCATGATTCACCATCTTGAGATACAAGAATTAAAAGTCATGTGGGTATTTGTAATATATGTTTTCTCTCAATAGAAATAGGAGAACAGTCAATCAGCAGTATCACAACATTCCAGCATTCTGGATCTCTGTTGTTTTTTGCAATTAATTCTTCAGCTCCTCTCAAATGGGTAGAAGCCTGGAAAATTCCTGGAATGCTGTATAAAGCAAGTGTGAAGGGATTTGTGAACATGTTAGAATTTTACCATGAGCAAACTTGACTTTTAAAAGCTTTTACACACCTCTATTTATAGTCAACCCTGGATCCCAATATGCTGTTATAAGGCTTGGCGGGGTGAATACCTTCACCAAGTTGAGTTTTATTATAATATTTTTGGCTTATGTTCTAAGCCATTATGAAAAACAATCATTTAAAGTTTCTTACATATTATGAATCATATATTGTTTTTTTTTTCAAATTCCATAGTCTTGATCTGAAATATGAGTGAAAAAACTTCTCTTTGAATTCAGTGCTAGGTAAAGCTTTGCTTCCCTTAAAGAATTCCTTCACCCTTTGGAAAATGGCAGTTATGTAACTGGTTGTGGCATTTGGCAAGCGTAAAGCTCAGTGGTTTAATTTGCTACTCAGTGGTATGTTTACTCTTATCTGTATGTTTTTCCTTGGATCCTGTCTTAATGTTTCCAAATATTTATTTTTTAATTTTACTCTGCCTGTCTCTTAGACTTTGTTTGAATCCCTCATTCAGTGATGTGGTGGTCTAAATAAATAACAAATTAAAAAGGGGGATCGAGTTGGTAAATAAAATAATATGACTCCCATTGGATTACTTCCTTACTGCTCAAATCAATGTACCGAAGTTTTCCTCTTTGGGAATGAAACCAGCAATATATATATTTTCCACTTCTGGTAGAGTGTGACTGGGAACAATAGCTGGAAGCTCTATCCCAGGGGGATATCAATGCTTGTAACATTCCAAGGAGTTAGCTAATTCATTATGTGCACCCAAATCACAGCATGTTAGAGTTTTATGTACTGAGCCTTCCTTTTCAATAAACTAGAGAAGAAAAAGTTTGAAAGCATGTTGGGGCATTTTGCTTTTTTCTCTCCTGTTAATGCAAGAGAAATTTATCCTGAAATTAGTAGGAAAAGAATCTTAGTCATTCCTGATGGCAAAACAATACTTTAAATGGTACTAAAGCATCCATCTTATACAAAAACTGCTGTTTGAAATTTTAACCCTGCTATTTGGCTTCTGTAAATGCTTGCTTTCTTAAATAATAAGGAAATTAAGAGTACTCCCACTTCAGAGAGGCCATTAAACCTTCCCCAGACAAGGTAATCAGTGCTAGCACCAGACAAGGTAATCAGTGCTAGCACCAGGCCAGGCCTTTGGTTGAGGTCTCAAGGCCCAGCACATAGAGGCTCTTTAAGAACTTGCAAATATGGGGAAACACCCCATATTTGGGAGACAAAGAAGGTAAAACATATAAATAGGGAAAATACCTCCATGTTGCGGCCCAGAATTTGAGAAACATTTTCTTCTGGACCAGTGTGTAATAAATATAACTCCATCTTTCTAAGTGTTGCTTGGTTCTTCTCTGATTTTCTGAAACAATACTATTATTTAAATGGTTCAAAATTTAAAAAATACGAAATTATATTTAATGAATTGTTTCTCTTCAAACCCTGCTCTTTGGCTGTCCAGCTTCCTTATTAAGACCAATCAATTTTATCAGTTTCTGGGACATCTTTCCAGAGATATTGTATGCTTATACAAATAAACATATGTATACTAGTAATTTCTCGCTTTTTCATAGAGTGTAACATACTTGTTTTGCATTTCAAAAAGTTGTGCACATAAGGTATCTTTTTTCACATAATGTATCTTGAAAATAATTTCATAATAGCACAAAGAGCATTCTCGTTTTTTAAAAAGATACTTCATAAAATGTAATTTTATGGCTGCTTTGTAAATCACCAGTCTTTTATCAATGAACATTTATGCCTTTTTGACCTTTTCTTATTATAAATGATGCTGAAATGGACAAGCTTATATATACAGGCCATTTCTCATGTGTGTTGTCAGAGAAATTCTTATATGTGGATTTACTGGCTCAAAGATAAGAGCATTTATAACTTTGTTAGATATTGTGAATTGCTCTTGATGGAGGTCATTTTAATTTACAAGCACATCTGCTTTGTAACTGCCCGTTTCTCACACTTTTGCCAACATACTATGGTAATCAAACTTTGTAACTTTTGTCAATCTGAGTAAGTGGAAAAATAAGTTTTCAAAGTAGTTTTCATTTGCAGCTTTCTAATGGAGAAAATAAGTTAGGCGAACTTTCATTTTAGGACAAAGAGCTACAAAGTTATGGGGAATTCTTATCTGAGCCCTAATGTTGTTTATGAAGTCTGTAGCAGGTCAGCATTGAAGGTCAGAGATCAAGAACATGGCCACACGCCCAGAACAAAGATGGAAAGAAAAGTCAGCAGGCCCCTGCTAAAGCATATTTGCCTCCACAGAGTCCCTGACGATGTCCCTAGAAGGTAACCTTTCTTGTAATGTGGATGCAATTAGAAGCTCAGTTCCAGATTCTCCGATGGCCACAAAAGTTGCTTCTAATCACTTTCAGATGGTGTGTTTTTTCCTTTTCTTTTTAAAAAAATATATTTTATTGATTTTTCACAGAAAGGAAGGGAGAGGGATAGATAACTAGAAACATTGATGAGAGAGAATCATCTACCAGCTGCCTCCTGCACACCCCCTACCGGGGATGTGCCCGTAACCAATGTACATGCCCTTGACCGGAATCGAACCTGGGACCTTTCAGTCCGCAGACTGACGCTTGATCCACTGAGCCAAACTGGTTTTGGCTGTTTTCTTCTTTTCTTTCTTTAATCAATCCATGGAAAAAATGAAGTAAAAACAGCTTCTATATTTATAGATACATAACTAGGGTACACTGTAGATGTTGGGGGAGGGGGTGGGTTAAGTCATCTGGGTCACCTGAGGATTATAAAGATGAAATGGAATGTCTAACCCTAGAGTACTCTGCGCTGGAAGGAGGCATGCTGCTAATTAGCATAACTGCCTGATGACTTACAATGTCCAATGGTTCGTTTTTATTTTGTTTTTGGTGCTTTTGCACAGGGACAATCATTCAATGGTGTTTAATGCCGGCTCCCTAAAAGCAGTCACATGCCTTTCCCTAGAGTCATGCATGTGTTAGTTACACGCCTGTCTTTACAACAGGAACTTCAAAAGCACCTGAGAGTCGTCATCAGGTAATGAAATAAAAAGCGAAGACTGGGAGGGAGGCCTGTAGGGTTTGCCCTTGCTCTTCGCTAGCTGTGTGACCTGGAGCAAGTCCCTTGACCTTTCATAGCTATTAAAAAGTTCTTTAATCCTCACCTAACTCCCAATCTTTTTTAGAGAGAGGAAGGGAGAGAAATAGCACCATGAGAAACACCCATTGGTTGCCTCCCGTGCCGACCGCACCAGGGATCAAAGCAGCAATCTAGACCTAAGAGTGGGTATGCAACCTTTTGAGGACACCCCAATCCACTGAGCCATGGGGTCAGGGCAAGCCAGGGACCTCTCCCAGCTCCCATTTCTCCAGTTGAAAAAATGGAGATACCAATCTGGCCGTATATGCCCCTGGGTCTCCTTGAGAGGATTAGGGAACACTGTAGGCCTGAAAAGGCTTGACAGCCGTAAGTGGCAACACATCTGTTACTGATCTAATATTGACAGTGTGGAAACTCAGTCAAACACAGTATCCTCAGCTTAAGTCTACTCCTCTTTAAAAGCTTTCAGCTCGTCCCAAACAGGTAATTAAGAGACACATTTGGATTCAGGTTGACATTTCATGATCAGCAACATCCCTTGTCAGTGGCAAGCAGAAGAGCGTCTCTGGGGAAAGCTTCGCATTGAACATATGCTCAGAGAAGACACTTTCATGGGCCTCGCAGACAGCCAGGGGTGGAATTTTTCCGTCAGCAAGGAGCCAGGCCTGTGTGTGTGTTGATTGAAAAGTGGGTCGCGCCTGCTTCCCAGGTGTTCCCGTGTCCTCAGCGGTTTTTTTTTGTTTTTGTTTTTGTTTTTTTTATCCGGAGATCTCACAGCTCGGGAGCGCCTGTCTTTAACCTTTAGCAGGTATTTGCTATAAACCTCTCAGAGGTGAAGATAACGCCTGGTGTTTGCTAGTAAACCTCTCAGAGGTGAAGATAATGCAGATAATCCTACCGACCCGGAGTCGGACTCTGAAAAAACAGTCCCTGCTGGTTCCTTGCAAACCTCCGAATGGATAACCCCTCCAGACTTCCCACGCCCTGCCTCCCCCCCAGCCCCGCTCCCCCCCACCCCCCCCCCCCCGCAGCCGGGCCCGGGGCCACGGCTCTGGGGGCGAGGAGGAGTGCGGGTCGGCCCGGGGGAGTGCGGATCGTCCCCGGGGGAGTACCGATCGCCCCGGGGGAGTGCCGATCGCCCCGGGGGAGTGCGGATCACCCCGGGGGAGTGCGGATCGTCCTCGGGGGAGTGCGGATCACCCCGGGGGAGTGCGGATCGCCCCGGGGGAGTGCCGATCACCCCGGGGGAGTGCGGATCGCCCCGGGGGAGTGCGGATCGCCCCGGGGGAGTGCGGATCGCCCGCGGGGACCGCGCGGCCGGCCCGGGCCGCCCCGCCAGGTGCGCAGGCCGCCGCCGCGGGCGCCAGTCCACGTGGCAACAGGTGCGGCGCGGCCGGCGGAGCCAGGGCGGGGAGCGCGCCCGCATTCAGCCCGGGAGCGCGCGGGCTCCGGACCGGCCCGGGAGCGCGAGGAGGGAGCCCGCGGCGAGCGCGGCGCGGAGCCCGGAGCGCGGAGCGCGGAGCCCGGAGCGCGGAGCCGGCCGAGGTAGCGCCAGCGCGGGTCCAGGTTCCCCGGGTCCCAGCGGTGGGGCGCGGCGGGGGGCGGCGGCGGGCGGCCTCTAAGGACAAGTTTCCCAACTCCCCGCCCTCGCCCCGCCCCGCCCCGCCCCGCGGCGGCCCGGAGGCGGCGGTGCGCGGGGAGTGGGGAGAGGCGGGGGCCGCACGGGGACTCCGGGATCCCGCCCCGATCCCGCCCCGCAGCAGCTCCGCCGCCGGCGCGGGTGGGGTGGGGGTGGGGGTGGGGCCGGCCCGCGGGTGCCCAGGTGCCGATCGCCCCGGGGGGACCGCAGCGCCGCCCGGAGGGTGCAAAGGGCGCCGGGGCGGGCACGCAGCGCCCCCTCCTCCCCGGAGCGCTCCCCGCCGGGCTCGGGGCTGGATCCCAGGCGCAGAGGTGAGTGCGGAGTTGGGAGGACTCCGGGGGCCCCGCCTGTCATCGGCGGGGATCGCGGGCCGGGGCAGAGGGAGGACGTGGCGAGGGGGTGGCGGGTCGGTATTCCGGGGGCTCATGCGCCAAAGTTGGGGCGAAGTGGAGGCTGGGGGGGCGGCGGCGCGGAGGCTGCGGGGAGCTGGCTCACGGGGGCGCGCGCAGCTGGCGCGGGAGGGACGGATGCGGACCTGATCGCTGTCACCTTGACCGTGACCGAGGGGTTCACGGTGGACCCGGTTCCCTGCAGACGGACCCGCCGTCCCCCGGGCCGGGGGCCGCCCACCAGACCCCGGCCCCGCCGGGCCCTGCAGGCAGACCATGCAGCCCTCCGGCCGGCGGCTGGCTGGGGCCCGTTCTCCGTGTCAGCAATCAGGGTGAACTTGGCATTGACGGGCTTGGGCCTCTTTCACCCCCTTCTCCTCCCGCCTCCACTCCCCCTCTCCCAGCCCTCCAGCTGTCTGCGAGTCCCCGCGCCCCTCTGGTTTGAGGCCCCAGGTGGGACTCCTCTGTAATCCTTAGTGGATGTGAGTGTTTGCTTTCCTTAGAACTCTTTTCAAGACCTACTCTACTACTCTCTTTCTGCTATCGTGTTGTTGTTTTTTTGACTCGGACTTATTGGACTTATTTTGGAGTAAATATGGGGAGCTGAATCCTTCATTTGGCCTGCCTGCAGTTTCACATACTTTGTTAATACTCCTTAAGCAGTCCGCGGGCTCATAGAGGAAATCCAGTGTGCAGGGTTTTGTTTTAATAAAATCAAAGTCTCAGGCAAAGCAGGGAGGGGCGCCTGCCGAGGAGAGCTGGGAGGAAAGCCTTCGTGTTTTGCCAGGTAATGGGGATTCAGTCCTCTGGCCGGGCCGGCGGGTGGGCTGGGGTGGGGTTGGGGGTTAGTCTCCCTCCTTACCTCCACTCCTCCGTCGGGTGGGGTGGGATGGGGTGGGGTGGGGTGGGGTGAGGTGGGGAAGAAGCCAGAGTTTCTGCTTCCTGGAAGCCTCGGACTTCCTCAAGGAGGGCAGATACACCCAGATAACAGTGTTTGCTGAACACTAAAAGGAATTGCTTGGTTGGAATGGCAGTTCTGGAGACGAGACTTCTTTTTCGGGGACCATTAGGGCAGGAAATGATGGGCAATTTAAATAGAAGCAATGATGCCCTATTTGTATAGTGCTTTACAATGTGCTTTCATAATTTTTTCCCTGAGGTACAATACTCCATAGGAAAGTTATACAAAGAAATGATTAGAAACTACTCATCCTTAAGAAAAAAAAACAAAAACCAGAGGAGTGGAATTTAGTTTAGAATAATGCAATAGTTATGCATTCAACTCAAAATTCGCTTGGTGGGGAGCAAATAGTTCTTGCACACGACCTGCACCTTTTAATTACATATCATTAATTGAAGGTTATAATTTTGAGTGTTGTGTAGGATTATAAAATTATAGCTAGGTTTTTTTGGGTATTTCTTGGAAACAAAACTGCAGTTATTCGATTTAAGCATTTCAAAAGCATGTCCTTCATTTTGTTGGTCTTTGTTATGATTTCAAAAGTGATGCATGCTTGCTGAATAAAAATTGGTAGGTTCAGAAAAAGTATGAGTTAAATAATCTGCCCTGGCCCGTGTGGCTCAGTGGACTGGGCATCCTTTCTGTGCACTGGAAGGTTATGTGTTCGATTCTGGATCAGAGCATATGCTGGGGTTTGTGGTTCAGTCCCCAGAAGGGGGCATGCAGGATGTTTTGTTCTTACATCAGTGTTTCTCTAAAAAATAAAAATAAAAAAGTAGTTAAATAATCATTTCTTCCAAAGCTAATCACAATATAACAAAGATTTTTTGTTTTTACAGTGGTGGTATAAATATACTGTTGCATGCTGATTTTTTCTTTTTAACTAACACTTGAAAAGGTACTCACGTTTTCATAGTTCTTCAAGAATATTATTTTAGTGACTACATAATATTATGTAGAAGTAACAATTTACCTAGCCATTTCCTTATAGCTGAACTTTTAATTTATTTTCTATTATTAAATATATACTGATGCAACAAACATTCTTTATAAAACTTGATCTACAGATCATAGTTCCTTAGATGGAGTCCTTCAAACACAGTTAATTCACAAATCTCTTTATACAGATTGATTACTTGCTTTCCAAAAAATGTTATACCGAAGTGTGTTCCCACTGGCACTCTGAGAATACCCGTGCTACTATATTCTTGTTAATATGGGGAAGCGTCCTTAAAAGGAAAATTAGTTCTTGCTAGCTTTATAAGTGAATAGTGCTATCTCAATATTTAAATTTGCGTTTCTTTGATTGCAAATAATGTTGAACACCAAAATATCCAGGAATTTTTCATTTTCCTTCCCTTTTAATTTGAATGCAGTGCCATTTTTTTTCTTCCTTGGGCATTAGCATTTTTCTGTCAATTTATAAGAGCCTTTTATGTCTTGATAATAAATGTTTACCTTCACATTGCAACTATTTTTCCCAGTTTTGTCTTTGCTTTACAAAGACACTTAGCACATACTTGTAACGGATTTGACTTATAGAAGTTCTAGACTTTAATGTAGCCAAATTTGTTGACTTTCTCAAAACACAATTTCTAACACTCCCAAATCATAGTTGAAGAGCTGTGTATGACAGTGACAGAAGGTGACTTTCAAAAGACCCTCTTCCCCCAATTCTGGTTTAGATGCTTATCAAATGTCAGAACCTGCATGCCTGGAGTAGAGGCTGCTCTAACACAGACTGTGTTTGTTGATGAGAAATGGCGTGCGTGGTATATACACACTCTTAGGAATAGCATTCCTGCAGATAAGAACAGAAAAGTTTTAAATTCCAGGGGATGGAAGTCTTTCAGACCTGCTGTTCGATGGTTATGTGAACCAGACTCACAATCCACTTATGTTCCGTAGTACATCTGTAGTATTACTGTTTTGCCAGACTTCTTTTTTTTTTTATATATATTTTATTGATTTTGTACAGAGAGGAAGTGAGAGAGATAGAGAGTTAGAAACATCGATGAGAGAGAGTCATCGATCAGCTGCCTCTTGCACACCCCCTACTGGGGATATGCCCGCAACCAAGGTACATGCCCTTGACCGGAATCGAACCCGGGTCCCTTCAGTCCCCAAGCCGACGCTCTATCCATTGAGCCAAACGGGTCTCGGCCAGACTTCTTTTTATATCCATATTGTAGTTTTGCATTGTTGACATGAGTCTCTCCTAATATCTAGTTGGGTGTATAGGTAGTTCATAAGTTTTCCCAGATTGGTTTCCAATGCTACTCCTAGATTAAACTGCTTACTTGAAGAGGAGACAATGTCTTCTGGAATTCCCAAACTTGAGTTACCTTTCCATAATGTGGAAGCTTAAGTATACCCTGAGGACTGAAGTATACCCTGGGCTCCCTCAGAGCCCAGTCCCTTTCACTCTCCACCTTTTATTTTTAAAATATTTTATTGATTTTTCACAGAGAGAAAGGGAGAGGGATAGAGAGTTGGAAACATCGATGAGAGAGATACATCGACCAGCTGCCTCCTGCACCCCCCCCACCCCCCATCAGGGATGTGCCTGCAACCAATGTACATGCCCTTGACCAGAATCGAACCTGGGACCTTTCAGTCCGCAGACCAATGCTCTATCCACTGAGCCAAACCGGTTTCGGCTCACTCTCCACCTTTTAGAGCCTCAGAAGAAGCCAGGGGACCAATAAGAGCCTGGAGGAGGGGGTCAGTGTGTGGTGAGGGTGTTCGGGGACACTTACTAGTAGAAATGGGTCCCGACTCTCTGTTGAGGCCACGTAGGTGACCACTTAGCTGGCAGGTGCTTGGCCGTGGTGGCTTGTGGCCTGCAGAGGAGTAACTGGCTGAGGATGAGTGACCCCATTCTGTTATTTTTTTTTAATTATTTTTATTAAGAAAGAAAAAAGAGGGATTAGATGATATAGTCTCACTTTTGCCAGCCTGACACTTGGTTGAGAAAAACCTGCTTTGACCAGGGTTCTTTATCCTTGGCCTAGGGCGGTTCAGGATAACCAGGAACTGAGTTTGGCTGTCAGCTACTACTCCTAAAAATGTATTTCTAAACCAAGCTTTATAGAACATTGCCCTGATGATAGTTATTTTTTTTTAATGACCTCAGGCTTCTCTGAAATCAGCAGTTCTTTCCTTTTATGTGGGCAGTTACCCATGCATGACTTTTTCTTGTTCGCTTGGCTCAGGATGAAATAGGTTTTTCTGCTTCAGGGAGGACAGACTTGGGGGCTACTCCTTCCTCTGCAGAGAGATAGCAGGAAGACGTCACTTTCACACACTGTGACCCGATTTGCTATTTGGAATTGCCCCGGTGGCTAACTTCTATGCAATCAAGGAAGAAATGTTGAGCAAATTTACAGTGTAAAACAAATTCATATAGTTTGAAGCCATTCACAAGTACATATTTGCATATAAACCTTTGATCCCAAAATCTTACTTTTAGTACATTATAGTTAGTAACTTTTCCTTGGCCTTCAGTTTAAACTCCATCCTGAAGAGAAATAGAAATGTATTTACTTAAAGATAAACTATTTTTAAGTCTTATTAGTAGACCCAGATCAAAATCCATGATTGTTCTTGTGTGCCCATTACTTACAAGAGTAAAAGTAAGAAAGCTCACACCTTCTCCCTTTATTCGCACCTGGGGATTTCATTTAATTTCGAAGTAGTAAAACCAAGAGTTTTAGAGTTGCTTCAGGCCCAGCTGGTGTGGCTCAGTGGTTTGCTAATCAACCTACGAACCAAAAGGTCACGGTTCAATCTCCTGTCAAGGCATATGCTTGGGTTGCAGGCTCAAGCCCCAGTAGGCAGCATGCAGGAGGCAGCCAATCAGTGATTCTTCCTCATCATTGATGTTTCTTTCTCTTTCTCCCTCTCCCTTCCTCTCTGAAATTAATACAAACATATTTTTAAAAAAATGAAGTTGCTTCCAGTTTCCCTTGAGGAAATGTGTACTTCTTGGCAGTTTGAGTAGATCCCCTTTGAGCAGTGAAAGAAGATGGACAAGTGCAGGTTATAAGATTCTCAGACTATCTGGAAAGGGTGAAGGGGTTGCAAGGAAGCAACTTCCAGGTAACGTGATTTTGTCAAAATATTATGCTAATCTCATGTTTTAGTAGGAGTTGGGTTGAGCAGAAGGGTGGGCCTGGCCAGTCCCCCACTGTGTACCCACAGCAAGATGGGGCGGGGGGAGAAGGGGAAGAAAACAGACTGGCCCAGCCAGCCTGTTTCAGTGGTTGAGCATCGACCTGTGAGCCAGGAGGTCATGGTTCAATTCCCAGTCGGGGTACATGTCCTGGTGCAGGCTCAATCCCTAGTAGAGAGAGTGCGGGAGGTAGCTGATCAATGATTCTCTCTCATCATAGATTTCTCTTTCTCTATTTCTCTGTCTCTCTCTCTCGCTCCCTACCTCTCCCTTCCTCTTTGGAATTAATACAAATATATTAAAAAAAGAAAAAACAGACTGGGAGCGTATCAGTCTTCCAGGGAAGGTGCCCTGGAAAGAAGGGTTAAAGTCGCCAAATTCCTTATCATTTCCTTTAAAGACTTTAAAGTATTTGTACCTTGTCAGCTTCTATTTAAGCTCGATGCAAAGAAAAGAAAATTAGTGTTACATTTGAGGGCCAATCATTCATAGTCACTTTGATCCCCTGCAGTTAACTAAAACATTGTAGGACGTCTTATGTCCTGAATTGTCATTCAGAAAAAGAATTTCCCTCTGAGAGAGTCCCACTTACAAAGGAGCAGGAAGAAGAGGTAGAAAAATACATTCCTTTATCCATAAACATGTCGCCTGAAGAATGGGTATGTCAGCCTTCACTGGGTCTGGACTGCTGGGTTAGCTCTCTGCTATACTTTTTCTGGAGTGGAAGTGTGGTAATATTTAACTCTGGCATTGTTTACCTACAGGCCGGTTCTGAAGGAAAAGTCAATACTTCTTCACCTTATTTCAGATAAGCAGTCTGTAACCTATGGTGTGTTTTACAGCCTTCAGTGACAGGTGAGAAGTTGTCGCTCGTAGATTGTTTTGATGATTTGTTAACAGTGATATCAAGTTGCACCTGCAAGGCCTTTTATGTTTTATATTTTATTTTATTTTTTTTATAGAGAGGAAGGGAGAGGGATAGAGAATTAGAAACATCGATGAGAGAGAAACATTGATCAGCTGCCTCCTGCACGCTCCCTACTGGGTGTGCCCGCAACCAAGGTACATGCCCTTGACCGGAATCCAACATGGGACCCAAACCAGTTAAGGCTGCATGGTCTTTTAAAACCTAGGTCTCTTGGTAGCTTCTGGAACAAAGAGAGAAGCCAGTATAGATGTAAGTTTGACATTCCTAAGAGATGACATTCCAACATGGATTCCCCTGCCCACCTCCCAACCTGTGTCAAGTTGTTTGAGTTTTATTTTTTTAAATATATTTTTATTGATTTCAGAGAGGGAGGAAGAGGGAGAGAGAGATAGAAACATCAATGATGAAAGAGAATCATTGATCGGCTGCCTCCTGCATGACTCCCACTGGGGATGGAGCTCGCAACTGACCGGAATTGAACCCATGATCCTTCAGTCCACAGGCCGACGTTCTATCCACTGAGCCAAGCTGGCCAGGGCAGTTTGACTTCTTTTTACAGGAAGTACTACTGGTGAAGTCCCCTTGCACTATGAAGTTTAAATTTTATTATACAGTGACCCACTGTGCCATAGTTATCTCATTCTAAGGCAAATTATAGAACTGAATCATATTTGCTAACTCAATAGTCTATAATACCACAGGATTGCGGAAGTCCTACTCCCTGGAAAGATAGAAAGATTAGAGAAACAGGAATGGGTTACAGAAGGTTCATTTTCTACTAAGAAAAGGGCACTTGTTTGATCAGATATTCAACCTAGACCCTTTATGTAGAACCAAGTATGAATAGTTAGGATTATGTTTTTGTTTTTTTTTTTAAAGAAAGAATTCTTTTTTTAGAAAAATACATATTTTTATTGATTTCAAAGAGGAAGGTGGAGGGAGAGAGAGAAACATCAGTGATAAAATCATTGATCAGCCGCCTCCTGCACACCCTGTACTGGGGATTGAGCCCACAATTCAGGCATGTGACCTTGATCGGAATCGAACCTGGGACCCTTCTGAGCCAAACCGGCTAGGACATGTTTTTATCATAAATAGTAAATAAAAGGCATGAGTAAAAATCCTTGCTCTTAGGATCTTAAGTTTGACTTTTGTATTGAGCGCTTTCTAGGGGCCAAAGACTGCAAAGCGGAAATGCTGAATCTGGGGGAAAATTGGCCGTGGTTCTCAGGGGAGTCTGTCAGAGAAGCCTCAACCGCTGCAAAAAGCGCAGTTTTGGACATTTTAGTAAGTGTTCAAAGTCGCTAGGAATATTCTCTCCAGCTGTTAACATGGTGTCATGCGCTGGGGATTCTGCTGCCGGGACTAAATTCTCATAACCGAAGGCTGTTTTGACAATTCTGGTTCTGACTTGTCATCTTGGATGGCTCTTCCTTCTCACAGAAAGAGCTCAGAAGCGAGATACTCAGCACTGCAGTCCGAGTTCCACCTTCCTTCACTGGATAATCTTTTTAGTGACTTCCCCTCCAATATCTTTTTGTTACATCTTGTGTGTGTCTGGAGAGGAGGGTCTAACCCGTATGATGCTGAATACATTTGCACTTCTAGAATTATTTGTACCAGATGTAGCCTGGAATAAATCATTGAAAGCATGGAGCTGGAAATTCTTGCTTCAGTTAGTCACAGCTACTAGAAGGTCTTTTGAGCCAGAGATAGCAGTGTCCTTGCTTTCCTTGACCTTGTCCTTGTTCTTGTCCTGGTGCTCGGCCCCCTCATTTGCTGATATGCGAGGCAATCAAAGAGCGAGGCCACTCAGCCTGTGAAATCGGATTCAGTAGAATTGCGGGTTATTGCATTTGATGCAGTACTCTCAAGTATGGAATTTTTTTGTTTAATGCTTACAAATTTGTAACGTAGAGCTGGAAGGTGGGAGGTTCCTTTTCCTTCTGAGTGATAATTCTGCTTTTAATAAAGTACCTGGCATGCCCGTCTGCATATACTTGTACAGAATTAAGTCCACTCACTTGTGAGAATTTGTGACGTTGCCACTTGTACTGTCAGCCGCAAGTTGGCAGCTGCTCATGAAGAGAGACTCTGGCTGTTCCTGGTTTGGAGAAATATGTATTTCCATTTTAAAGAGGAATCTGGATGGGTTTTCAGTCTGGGGTTGCTCTTTCTCCCATTGCATTAATAAGATGTGTGTTTCAGAGTAGTTTTGCATTTCTGGAAAACTTTTTGATGGCTCACTAGAATCGCTGGTTATTGCATTTGATTCAGTACTCAAGTATAGAGTTTTTTGGTTTAATGCTTAAAAACTTCTGATGTTGCTCTATGGAGATATTCATGACAGCTATGCAGAGGGACTTACCAAGTAATTTTTATTCCCAGATAAGAGCTAGTCTAGTCAATGGAAAGGGAATGGAGATAGGAAAAATCGTGTATTCTCTTTTTTATATAAAATTTAAATGATTTTTATATTGCACATACAATTATTATGGTAGAAAATGTTGGTTATGTCTTACTACACTAAATATTTAAAATTTATAACTTTTGGGAACATAGTCAAATGAAAATTATTTTCTGCTTATATTGTATAAATAGAAGCCTACTGGGCAGGATATTAGTTTTCATCCTCTCCTTCTTCCTTTTAAAAAAAAAAAAATATATATATATATATATATATATATATATATATATATTTATTGATTGATTGATTCCAGAGAGGAAGGGAGAGGGAAAGAAAGTTAGAGACTTCATTGATGAGAGCAAATCATTGGTTGGCTGCCTCCTGCATGCCCCTCCTGGGGATCGAGCCCATCACCCTGCATGTGCCCTTGACTGGAATCAAACTCTGGACCCTTTAGACCGCAGGCCAACACTGTCCAACTGAGCCAAACCGGCTAGGGCTCCTTCCTCCTGTTTTATTAAGATTGGGATAATAAAACAAATAGAGGCATGTTATTTTTCTTCCCCTGATGCCCATTATGAAACCTTGGAGACATACTTGGTTATAGAACTGGAAAATACGTTGCTGGTATCTAGAACATTTGGGACAGGAATGCAATGGAGTGTGCACAGGCTTTTAAGTTAGACCAAGTTGGGTTCCTGTGTGAGATCTACGCTAGGCCACGTGATTTCCTGCACCCGTGGCCTCAGCGGGACAGTGGGAAAATACCTGTCTCGTGGGGTTGTTCTACCACATTGCCAGCCATACAGAAAATAATGATATTTGATGCTAATCATAGCTTTCCTTTGTTTCTTGTTCTAAACCTCTTCTGATCATGGAATTTAAAATTCCTCCACTCCCTCCTGGTGGAGGTGTTTCTTGACTCTGCATAGGAGCCTGGAATGTAATAACTTGCCCTCTTCCTGAAAAAAGAATCAGTGTGTACTAAGAACAGTTGAGATTATTTATTCTTGGACTCCAGCTTTGTAACCTCTTGATTTTCTTGAGGGATTGAGTTTAGTGAGTTGGTCTATTTTGATATATATGAGCTGGATTAAAAAAAAAATCAAAGCAGATACTTTCATCTTTGCTGAAGTCTGTAAATTATATTGCTGGTTTGCTATCAGCACATTCTAAAAGCACTTAGAGTGAGTCATCACTTTGAACCAATATGCACTTGTGGCTTTGAAAGTGCTGCCATCCGCTGCTTAATTTTTAATTTGTAGTTAAGCCCACCAACATTTATTTATATTTAAGAGTTTTAAAGTGTTACCATTCATATATTTAAATACGAAGGCAATTCTGAATTTCCATTTTGCAAACAAAGTGAAATAATAATTCCATATGTTTTTGGAAAGCACCTTGTAAATATGATGTCAATTAAGGACATCAGTCAGCCCCGTGAGGCTGGTGGGGCTAGTTGTGTGAATTCTATTCTGTCCAGGAAGACGCTAAGCACTGGAATGTTTGGGTAGATGTTTTGCATTATGATGAGTAAGCTAAGGAAATAGGGCGAGGACCCAGGTCTTCCTTCCCTCCTGGTCCATTCCATACTCCCAATGTGATGTTGTTACTTGACTGCTTTCCATTTCCATCCGAAGTAATACATTGTTGTTGGTAGAGTTTTCTTCACATTGGTGCTGAAATGAGATCAAAGGCATGCAGTAGTTTGGATATGTAACATTTCAGATGACATAGCTTAGAATTGTGATTGTCATTCTCCCCCCCCGCCCCCCCGCATTTTCTAACCACAGAATATAAACCAGAATGTTAAAATCTAGTAAGCCATTAAATTACTGGCAGCTACAGATTATTACAATGATATATTACATTTCCATGGGATTTTATAGTTTTCAGACTTTTCGAGAAGAACCAAATAAAATTTTATCTGAACAGTCATTTGAACCATTCCATTGATTGTACAATAATACATTATTAAAATGTATCCCTTTATAGATAGCAATCCAAGGTCACATATCTTTAAATATACCGTGTTTCCCCCAAAATAAGACATCCTCCGAAAATAAGACCTACTTACAGGTTTCCTTCTGAGTGAAATATAAGGCATTCCCCCAAAAATAAGGCCCCCCCCTCCCCCCAGGTTAAACATGAGAGATTTGGTCCACTGATTCTGAAAGAAATGGAGTCACAAGAAATTCACCAGGAAATTCAGGAATTGGATTGTTATGATGATGTTCCAGAAGATGATGACATGATTGTCATTGAATAAATGAGTAAATTCTTGATACTGTAGGATTCACAGTTTGTCTGGTTTGTGTTGACAACTACCATACTACTGTACTGTATACAGGTAATACATGCACCCTGACCAGTAATTGAACCGTGGCCTCCTGGTTCATAGGTCGATGCTCAAACCACTGAGCCACACTGGCAGGGCCAAGGTAATATATCTTGAATAGGGACTGATACTTGCTTTTTTGAAACACTTTTTCTATAGAAATTTTGAATCCCATTTCTTTATTTTAAGCTGCACGGAGGCAGGTAAACGAAGCTAATCCCAGGTAGAAATTTAACTAGGAGATGAGGCTTGCTGTCAGCCAGAACTGGGAAGAGAATGTCTGTAAAACCACAGTTACACCCGGATATCAGTCATGGTTTCTAGCCTGAAGGTCAACGGTTTTCTCTTACCAAAGTGACTTCTAAGGGAAGTACAGTGTAGGACTTGAAAAGGCCCTTTACATAGACTGGCTCTTCTTTGGGCTGCTCCTGCAAGGTAGATGTGAACACGCCTTAACCTCTTCTGAGGAGCTTTTATTTGCCAGTGGAAAGCCTCACATAGGTAATCATTTTCAAATAAAGGGTACAGGAAGTTGGTGTTTAGCGAAGGTTGGGAGAGACACTGTGAGGCTGCCAACTTGCATAACTACACATACAGGACATTTTTCATTTGGCCTTGGCCTGACTCAAATGGAAAATTATTTCTTTTTAGCCACGTGGACTTCGAAGAGATATGGCAACTGTCTGAAGGGTTTTAAACAAGGAGCTGTTCATGGTTATTTAACACTTTCAAGGAAAGACTTCATTTTAGCTTTAAACATTGCCCTGCACACCCAGTCTATTTTCCTTCCCCTAAACAGCCTGTGCTACCTTTTGGGAAATTTTTTTTAAATTAGTAGAGTTTAAAAAAATATTTTTATTGATTTCAGAGAGGAAGGGAGAGGGAGAGAGCGAGAGACCCATTGATTAGTTGCTTTCTTGCATGCACTCCAATTGGATCAGGGATCAAGCATGCAACTGAGGGGTGTGCCCTTGACCAGCATCCAACTTCGGACCCTTCAGTCCACAGGTTGATGCTCTACCCACTGAGCCAAACCAGCTAGGCCTTGGACAACTTAAAAAAAAACACAAAAAAACAAAAAACTAGCTGTATATAATTTAGAAACAAACAGAATGCAGTCTTTACATCATCATCATCATCATTATTATTTATTTATTTATTTAGCCCAACTCTACAGTCCTTGACGGTGGCCCTTGATTGGTATTGGGTGTAAGTGGGGATTTGGTTTTATTTCTTTGCTTTTATGGGGATAGTCTAGACTGTGTTGGCTCAGTGCTATCCTGGAACTTTGTCTTGTTGTTTTGACTCTCACACTTCTTACTGATCTTCATGAAAAAGCCTACTTTTTGATAAAATTCTGAAACTTATCTACAATACGATGTAATATCCACACAAGCAAGAAATTAATTTGTTCCCCTCTTTATCAGGAGTACGTAGAATCGTGCTTTATATTTAGTTGCTCAGAAATGTGTTGAAGGAATGCTGACTTAGAGAGTCTTTCAGATTTTCAGTTCTACTGGTTTGGGATTGTAGACACCTGGTACATGGTCCTGACTGACCTGACTAGTAGAAGGTGATTGTTTAGGTCAGTGGCCATAGAGGGTCATAGCCAGAAACCAACTCCTTAAGGGGGTCTTCATGAATATATTCAGGAGGTAACAGTAAAACTTAAAATTCTACATAAGTAGGACATATTTGATGTCAGACAAAAATGGTAGTTAATAGGTGTAGTCAACATTCCAGGTTTTAAATTGGGTAGGAAGGAATTAGTTGGAAGGTGGATTACAGAACAAGAGCCAAGGAAAACATCTGTAGGTTCCAGTGTGAATGAACGGATGTCTTCTGGAATATGCACTGCTGTCTGCTGGCCACATGATCTGTGAGAAACACTGGAGATAAAATTAAGTACCATGAAACGAACCTGGACTAAGTGTACAAAGATGAATTTTGACAAATACAGATCTATATAACCAATACAGTTAAGGTAGATCTATCTAATCTAATCATATCTATCTAGTACATATCCATTACCCCAGAGAGTTCCCTTGACCATATGAACATGTCGCTAAGCTTTGTCATAAGTTAAATGTAGGGAAGCCAGTTATTGAGTAGGGAAGCCAGTTATTGAGTAGATGTGGTACCTCCCCACGAATAGCCCATGCTCTCTGTGTCCGGGCAGATGTGGGTCCATATAGCTCTTTCTAGAGCTGCCAAAAGTTAGTAGATTTTATTCCTGTGGAAAGGAGGGCAGAAGGGAGATCAGGATTACACCTTGGAGCCGGGTTTGATGGCCATTGCTATTTATTAACTCTGTTTCTTGGACAAGGTACTGAAGTTGTGGAAATATCAAGTTGGACTTCTATAAAAGGAGAGGAGGCTTTGGAGGAAGGCGGCGGTCATGGGACCTGCCTGTCCCACGGCTGTCACTGGGAGGAGGACTGTGAGAACGCTTTGTGGACTCGGAAGAGCTGTGTGTTGCCTTTGTTATCTTTCTCCACGGAAGAAGTAGCTGCCCGCTGCCTCATCCTGGCCTCACACACTCTGCTGACTGTGGCAGGACAAGTGGGAATTGACAACGTGTCAGCGAGAGACAGTCCCCGCTTGTCAGCCCCTGATGCCCTGAGCATCGTGGACACAGCTTTGTTGCTCAGAAGTCCTTCCAACATTCAAAAGCCTCAGACAGTGTGACAGCTGGTAGGTCAGCCTCACTCGACACAATACTTGTCAACTTTATCAGGAAAGAGTATATATGATTTAAATTCTGTTTTGATTTTTTTCTTTCTGGAATACATCTGAAGCAGTATGAGTTGGTGTGAGGTGGGTGAGTTCCTAAGTGATTTAAAGAACCCAGGTGATGTTCTGGCCTGACCGGAGTTATTTTGTGCCTGCTTCCTCTCTTCCTGAAGGTGAACTGGTTCCCCAGGATGCTTGGGTGCCAGTTACTAGACTTACTACCTAACTTCAAGATTTATATTTGGTCAATTCTCACTTCCTTTTCAGGGCTGTTCTCTCCTCTCAGGGTTGTTTTTCTCCCTCCCCAGGACACCCACCTCTGGGATGGTACCTGGGTTGAGGAGGAGCTTTATAGCACCAGGATCTCAGGAAATGGCTGAGGTTGTCTGGTCCAGCTGCTGCCTTCTGGAAGTCATGGCCTCTGCGGAATCATTCCTCATGGCTGGTCTGTAGATGGCTGTGTCCAGGTGTGTCCTGGTTGGTCTGTAGATGGTTCTCTCCAGATGTGTCCTGGTTGATCTGTAGATGGCTGTGTCCAGGTGTGTCCTGCTTGGTCTGTAGATGGCCATGTATGTGTGTGTGTGTGTGTCCTGGTTGGTCTGTAGATGGCTGTGTCTGTGTATGTGTGTGTGTGTGTGTCCTGGTTGGTCTGTAGATGGCCCTGTGTGTGTGTGTGTGTGTGTGTGTCCTGGTTGGTCTGTAGATGGCCCTGTGTGTGTGTGTGTGTCCTGGTTGGTCTGTAGATGGCTGTGTCCAGGTGTGTCTTGGTTGGTCTGTAGATGACTGTGTGTGTGTGTGTCCTGGTTGCTCTGTAGATGGCTCTGTCCAGGTGTGTCCTGGTTTCTGTGGTCTCTGTTGTGGCTTCCAGTGGAGGGATCAGGATACAGCGACTCTTTCTTGGTGTGTCCTGGCTTTTTCTGGCCCTGGCCCTCTCAGCACTCTTTTTATGTGTGTCTTTCTCTCTGGTCCTCCTCTTTGATCTTCTGGAGAGTTGGGAAACTGCCATGCGTATCCCATCTGGCAGCCTCTGGCAGCCTTCCTCCTCCTCCTCCCGCCCTCCTCGCCCTGCTGCCCTTTCCTCCCAGCCCAGAGGTTCCACGTGAGGATGTGAGCGGGAATGGTGGAGGGGCTTGGAAACAAAGTGTCTCCAGGATACATTGAAATGGAAAAATATGTGCTAACATTTCCATCAGGCGAAATTTATGTAATGTAAGCTAAAAGAAGGTTCTTTATTCCGCAGTATCTACTCCCTTCAGTTTTGTGTGAAAACATGACGTGTGTCATGTGCTGGTAGGAGCAAAGATGCTCTTTTATGAAGTGTTGGCAGTAGTAGAAATGCCCTTTTATAATTGTGGGTAGTAGCAAACAGGTATTTTGTCTGACGCGCCCTTAGTGGCAACATGAAAAGCTGGCTTCCCCATGTTGTGTCTCCAGATTTGAGGAGGGGAAAGTTTCCAGAACATCTGAAAGGCTGAGGCACTCCCCTGCCTGCTCCTTATGCTTCATCTTCTCCCGGGATCCGTGTCCACAGCA
The DNA here is from genome assembly GCA_036971965.1 of Nyctalus aviator. NCBI lineage: Eukaryota > Metazoa > Chordata > Mammalia > Chiroptera > Vespertilionidae > Nyctalus > Nyctalus aviator. The sequence goes on along the minus strand of CM072924.1, from coordinate 178,015,776 downwards.
GCGGTGCTTCCTTCGGCTCTGGCGGGCTTTCTCTTTTTTTTAAAAAAATATTTTATTAATTTTTTACAGTGAGGAAGAGAGAGGAATAGAGAGCTAGAAACATCGATGAGAGAGAAACATCGATCAGCTGCCTCTTGCACACCCCCCACTGGGGATGTGCCCGCAACCAAGGCACATGCTCTTGACCGGAATCGAACCTGGGACCCCTCGGTCCTCGGTCCGCAGGCTGACGCTCTATCCACTGAACCCGGCGGCTTTTCCTTGCGCAGCATTTGTAATGATATCCCTGCGCTGTCTGTCTGCTCAGCGGCACTGAAGGCGCTCGGAAGGCCCCTTGAAGACGGGGCAGTCTTGTGCTCCCAGCAGCTTAGCTGGCACGTGGCAGGCGGTGGGTGGATGTTTGCAGAATGAACGTAAGCTTTGGCAGAAGACGGTCGCTTTGTAGCAGGGATGAGGGAATGAATGGGCAGGGTGGTGCACCAGGTAGCCTCTCAGGTTTGATTCCCAGTCTTGGACACGTAACTGGGTTGTAGATGATCCCTGGTCTGGCTGGAGCATGTGCAGGAGGCAACCAGTCTATGTGTCTCTCTCACATTGATGTTTCTCTCTCTCGATCCCCATTCGGCAGCTACTCAGTTTCCCGAGGCTGGTGTGATCGTACGGGCTCCTCCTTTTGTAGTTCATCGGAGGCTGTGAATATAATAAGAATCACAGGAGGATTTTTTCTGTTTTGAAAGTTCCTGGTGTCACGAGAACAGTTGTAAGGAACCTGGTGAGGTTGACATGCTTCGCTGCTGTGTCCAGTGTTTATTTAATGGCGGGGAGATAGAGTTCTTCTCAGCTGTGAATGTGGGTGACATGAAACCACACAGCCATCTTGCCTTTCCTGCTAACCTGGGAACTCAGTATCCAAGAAGAGAAACGCGTTTTCATTTCACTTCCGGTTAACATACCTCACGCCGGGGCTTGAAGTCATTTGGAGAAAGGCCTGAGTGGCTACTGGGATTGCTCACTTGGAAGAGCTGGGCCACTGGACTCCACAGACACTCACTGAGAGAGCACGAGTGGAGCATGTCCTTCCCGTGTTTCAGTGCATGTCTCCGTTGCACCCACCTCGGCCCTAACCCCCGAGCCAGCCTGCCATGCCCGGGGGCCACGGGTCTGTGAGGATGGGGGCGGTGATTCCGGCCTCAGCCTGGGGGTGCCCATTGCTAGGAAGGAGTCTGCAGTGTTCCTGAATTGTTGCCATTGAGAGTTCATTGCTGAGGGTAATTGTTTGGAGGTGTTTGTCTTTTGTTATTGTTAATCCTCACTTAAGGATATTTTTTCCCCTTGTTTTTTAGAGTGTCAGGGATGGGGGGAGGGGAAGAGAGAGAGAAAAGCGGGGCGGGGGGGATGGGGGGAAAGAGAGAGAGAGAGAGAGAGAGAGAGAGAGAGAGAGAGAGAGAGAGATTGGTGTCCTGCCCCCCCCCAAAACAAACAAACAAACAAACAAAAAAAACACATGCCCCATTAGGGCAGGTATCAAATCTTCAACCCAGGTACATGCCCTTGTCCAGAAATCGGACTTCTGTAGGCAGACTCTCTAACCACTTAGCAACACTGGCCAGGGCTAGAGCTGTCTGTCTTGATTGACTTTCACCTACCAGTGATTTTAAATGCTGTCACAGCCATCATACAATTGGGAGCCAGACTCGATCATTCTCACGGACCCGAAGACTTGGCGTTAAACATGGTAGCCTTAGAAATACGAAGCCAAACACAGCCGAGTTGGTGAATTCCCACCTTCTTCTGCAGCACAGTGCACACTCCGTGTCCTTTTTTATTAAAAAAGAATTACATCATCCATTTCTCTGAGTCTTAAGATTCTGAGGTCCCATAGGCTCCCTCTTCTCTCACTCCCACCTGAGAAACACACAAAGTGGCCAGTTTGAGAGCAGTGAGAGTCTATTCTGGGCATGAGGGTAGACAGGGGACATGCCTGGGTTTCTTGCTTCTAAGGTCCATGCTGTGTTACTTTGTTCTCTCTGCATACACGTGCCCCCCCAACCCCTGACACATACACACGCGCACACACACACACACACACACACACACGTGTGTAGCCATCCTGGTGCTCCGCAGGTGGAGGAAGGGAGGGTACCTGACAGGTGGAGATGTGCTCACTCACCTTCTGGGCCAGAGACTCCCGATGAGCTGACGCTCACTGCCGCGCCAGGACCAGTGCGTGAGCCGTCATTCCTCGGACCCGTAGTTCTGAGTCAGGCCAGTTTGTCTGCTCAAATCCTGGTGTTGTCCCAATGCTTTCATGAGGTCTTCATTTAGTGTTACCCGTACGAATTGGGAGAGCAAATATTTGTGACACAAAAGCTTGGGGGTTCAGAAAAGATATACAGTTTTTAAAATACATATTTTTGTTGACTTCAGAGAGGGAGAGAGAGCTGGAATCCTCAGCGATAAGAGAGAATCATTGATCAGCTGCCTCCTGCAGGTCCCACACTGGGGCTGGAGCCCACTACATAGGCATGTGCCCTTGACTGGAATCGAATTTGGGACCCTCCAGTCCCCGGTCCGACGCTCTGTCCACTGAGCCACGCCGGCTAGGGCAAAGGTTCTTCACTAAAGCTGAGACCAGTTTTGGTACGCTGTGATATCCCGGAGGAACGACAAGGTGAAATACATAAATGTGTTTCTCCCTCTTATTTCTTAGCTGTGCTCTCCCAGGAAGTTTCAGTTGTTAAAACACCCAAACCTAGTTTGAGGTTCTCATGCTTCATTTTGGTAATGAGATGGGAAAACCAACCGAGCATTTAAGTGGACGTTCATGCTGCTAGGCTGACTTTTATAGACATGGAGGAGTGGGTGAGGTGAGGTTTAGCATCAGACATGGTTAGTGTTCCTGGAAGCCTGTTCCAGTTTGCAGACGGTACAGTATGTGGTTACATTTTTAAATAGCACAAGGGGGTAGTTAACATACTGCACTGTCTTGCTGCACTCTCCTCTTTTTGAAAGATGTCTAAAGTTTTCTTTGAATATTTTTATCAATAGCAACCTCTTTCCAAGGCTGTTACATAAATCTTATTTTTTTTAAATTTATTGATGTTTAGAGAGAGAGAGATTGATTTGTTGTTCCACTTATGTATGCATCTGTCGGTTGCTTCTTGTATGTTCCCTGACCAGGAATTGAACCCACTGTCTTAGTATATTGGGACGATACTCTGACCACCTGAGCTACCTGGTTAGGACTGTTATATAAATCTTAACGTTGCTGCTGGACATGATATTTTAGGAAAAAGAAATCTTACACTGAGCTGTTGCACACTTTCTGGTACATGGATTAAAATTCTCCTAAGATTAGGAGCTCTTTCATCTTTGATTCTTTTTTTTTTTTTTTAACCGGATGGAACCACAGGCAGGGTCGGCTGGTACACACTTGCCCTGGAGCCTGGTGTTGGTCTGGCCAGAGGAGGGCTACGGAGGTCATGGCCTCGTGACCTTGCAGGGCATGCTGCTGTGGCACTCAGGGGCGTCTTGCTGTGTTAGCAGAGGAGAGCTGCCAATCCTACCGGGACTTGCCTGGCTTCTGAGGGGTTTCTTTCCAAAGATTGCCTCATGGGTGTCCAGGCCAACTTAGAAATCAGAGAGAGGCTGCAGGCCTAAAAATAGCCCCGCCTGGAGGAGGGCCGCGTGGCCCGGAGCCTCGGCTGATCCGCTGCCAGAGGAGGCAGCGGGCGGCAGGGAGGGGGGCACAGGGACTGTCCCTCCCGGCGTGTGTAGGGGCCATGAATGTCCCCCTGACTGAGTGACTTAGAAACTTTTACTAAGTATTACTGGGGATCCTTTTTATTTTTTATTTATTTATTTATTTTTAATATATTTTATTGATTTTTTACAGAGGAAGGGAGAGAGATAGAGAGCTAGAAACGTCGATGAGAGAGAAACATTGACCAGCTGCCTCTTGCACGCCCCCTACCGGGGATGTGCCTGCAATCAACGTACATGCCCTTGACCGTAATCGAACCTGGAACCTTTCAGTCCGCAGACCGACGCTCTACTGCTGAGCCAAACTGGTTTCGGCAAATTATTTTCTTCTTTTTTAAAAAAAATATATTTTATTGATTTTTACAGAGAGGAAGGAAGAGAGATAGTTAGAAACAACGATGAGAGAGAGTCATCAACCTTTTTATTTTTTATTACTGTTATTTTAATCCTTACCCGAGGATATTTTTTCCATTGATTTTTAGAGAGAGTGGAAAGGAGAGGAAGAGAGAGAAAGAAACACCCATGTGAGCGAGATACATCGATTGGTTGCCTCCCGCATGCCCCCCACCAGGGCTAGTAGCCTGCACCCTTGACCAGTATTGAACCCAGCACGATTTGGTCCACAGGCCGACACTCTATGCACTGAGCCAAGCCTGCTCCGGCAGGTGATTCTTTTTAGGAGGCTGGGTGTAGAGTGGGCTATATTTCTTGATGTTTCTAACTTGCAAAAAAAAAATATTTTGTATTTAATGTTGGCCACAGCACATTGGAAGAGTGGAAACAGTAACGTGCCTTGTCTCCTATACAGCCGGGAACACAGGGCTCAGCATTGTTCGGAAACTTGCAGACAGCAGGTCCTTTAAACAAAGACCTATACATCTAGCATGGGGACTTATGGGGGTTTATGTGACACACATCCTAAGCACACTCTGGATATACTGAATGTTGACAAGATGGAGTTGTGTAGTCACCAACCACAATAAAAATAAGCAGAAATGTTCATCTCCTCAAAGTGTCCCCGTGCCCCCTCTGCCCTCCCCTCCTCTCCCTTCTCACCCGGACAGACTCACTGGTGTGAGTCCCGTGCTCATGGCCTTGCCTTTGCAGGTGGTATGTAAATATCTTCCTAGATAGCACGATTGGCTTCTTTCCCTTCACGTATGTGTTGGCAGTACCTTTCTCTCATTGGATCAGTGGTCTGCCTGTTTAATGCTGAGTGATATCCTATATAATAAAAGCCTAATATGCTAAGTGTCTGGTCATCTGTTCAACCAATCAAAAGCAAAATATGCTAATAATATGCAAAGGCCATTTAACTGCTTACTATGACATGCACTGACCAGCAGGGGGCAGACGCTCCAACAGGTAGGTTAGCTTGCTGCTGGGTTTTGGTGGATTGATCGGGACTGAGTGAGACGTGCCAGACACGCCCTGGAGCCCTCCCACCATCCCTTCCCAGCTGGCCAACTTCCTGTGTACCTCCCCGGCCCCAATTGTGCACTGGTGGGGGCCCTCGGCCTGGCCTGTGCCCCCTCGCAATCCGGGACCCCTAGGGAGATGTCCGAGAGCTAGTTTAGGTCTGATCCCACAAACCAGAACAAGGGACCCGACTTGTGCACAAATTCATGCACCGGGCTTCTAGTTTCATTATATGGATGTACTATGATTTTTAAATTCATCCACCAGTGATGGACATTTTTGTTATTCCTCATTTCAGCAACGATTAGATTTTTCTTCCTGGTTTTGACGAATAACAAAGACAGGATGGAAATAGCATCAGTAATCCACAGCTCCTTACCCTACCCCATTCATGTCTACTGGTTTTCATGTTCTTTTCCTGTGTATTTTAAATTGACTAGCATTTCATTGACTTACGATAGTGTAATTTTTAAATCAGTCCCTTGCTCACATTTGGATTGTTTCTGAGTCTTCATAGTTGTAGAAAATAAGCTGGGAAAACCTCTCTTTAAAAGTCTTTCCTATGGCAAGTTCTTGGCAGCAGTTTACTTACGACTCTTAATTGAAGGTAATAGAAATCCAAGCTACCTCCGGGGACAAGTGGATCAATGTTATTGGTGCATGGGGTATTTCTCAGAATTCAGCGTGAAGGAAGTTGTAGTGAATCAAATCAGGCCGATCCATCTCCTCACTGGTTTTCGTTTCTGCATCTCTTGGGACGTTGGTAGCATTCTTTTCTCTTCCTGTGCTCTGGGTGCACGGAGAAGGAGGCTAATCCCCAGAGCTTGGACTTATTCCATGGACACACCATGCCTAACTAGCTCCATATTCCAAATGCTGCGGGGAGAGGCTCTGGCCCCCATTGAGGCAGGAGCCTATCCCAGGGCTAGCTCCTCCGGAGGAGCCCACTCCAGTGAGGAAAAGGGGCTGGTCTCAGAGTGGGGAGGAGGCTGCTGTGAACTGAGCTCAGGCTCAGAGGTTTTCACTAAAAGTAAGATGACATCCAACCCATTTTTATGTCTGTTGACATTGCTTTCCAAAGGGACAATGACCATGAGGTCTTTAAAGAGGAAAAGTATTACACATAGTAACTTTTTAAAAAATATATATTTTTATTGATTTCAGAGAGGAAGAGAGAAACATCAATGATGGGAGAGAATCATTGATTGGCTGCCTCCTGAACATAGCCTACTGGGGATTGTGCCTGCAACTGGGCATATGACCTGACAGGAATAGAACTGTGACCTCCTGGTTCATAGGTTGATGCTCAACCACTGAGCTATACCAACTGGGCTACTTTTTTATATTTGTGTTTAAATATTAAAAACAGTTGTCTTTAGTCATATGTGGAATCTAATGAAAAAGTTAACTAATAAAACAGAGACAGACTCATAGAGAGCAGACTGACAGCTGTGTGTGTGGTGGGAGGCAGTTGGAGAGTAAAGGGATTGAGCAAAAAACAAAAAAAAGAGAAAGAACTTGTGGACACAGACAACAGTGTGGTGATTGCAGCCGGGAGGTGGAGATGCGTATGGGGGGAGAATGGTGATGGATGGCGACTTTATTTGGGGTGGTGAACACACAATGCAGTGTTCAGATGCTGTATTATGGGATTGTGCATTTGAAATCTGTATAATTTTGTTAATCAGTGTCACCCCAATAGATTCAATAAAAAGAAAAAAAATATAAAAAAACATATAAGATTGAAAAAAATAGTTGTTACCACTTAAAATTTTTTATTTCTATTTTTTAAAAATATATTTTATTGATTTTGTACAGAGAGAAAGGGAGAGAGATAGAGAGTTAGAAACATCCATGAGAGAGAGTCATCGATCAGTTGCCTTTTGCACACCCCCTACTGGGGATATGACTGCAACCAAGGTACATGCCCTTGACCAGAATCGAACCCGGGACCTTTCAGTCCCCAAGCCGATGCTCTATCCACTGAGCCAAACCGGTTTCAGCTTTATTTCTATTTTTATTTTTATTGCAGAGAGGAAGGAAGGGGGAGAGAAAGATAGAAACATCCATGATGAGAGAGTATCATTGATTGGCTGACTCCTACACTCCCCTTACTGGAGTTTCAGCCCGCAACCTGAGCATGTGCCTTTGACCAGAATCGAACCTGGGACCTTCCAGTCCACAGTCCAATGCTCTATCCATTGAGCCAAAACCAGCTAAGGCTGTTTACCACTTTTTAGTTTTGATCTATCACCTGTGAGTGCTGTTTAGTGAGGTTGCTAAGATAATATGATTATAGTCAACATTCATTGATTGCTAACATAAAGTAAGACTACATGCCTGAGACTTCTGCCAATACACAGATGCTCGTCAGACAGCTCTTATTCTCAGAATCATGCGATCAAGTTAAGATGTATTTAACCCTGAAGCAGGAACTTATTACGTGGGCCTGGAGTGGGAGTGTTCCATGTAGGGGTAGTGGCATCAACCTTTCTCTGGAAATAATAGCAACGCTATTAATGAGTGGTTTGGGGGGTGGGAGGGGAGTTCTAAGCACCTCGATTTAACTGCGAAACAGCTGCCCAGAAACCTGTTCCTAAGTTGTGGGACTCAGTTGGGTTTGCCCTGGTTACTATCTCAGTTACTTCTCTGAAATCATTTATCTGTTTGATGACTTATGTTGGTGGAGTGAGAATTTAAATGAGGGTTTTTAACAGCACAACTTGCAAACTTAAGGTATGCGTTCCTGTGTCCAGGCGGGTTCTCCCTCTGGGACTGTGGATCCACCTGGCAGCTGTGTGGAGCCACACGGTTAGTGTGGCGACTATTGCTCTGGTGTAGACCTCTCCATTCATGGCGTCATTGGTAGCGTATGCGATCTCAAATGCTCAGGAGGCAGCCCTGAATTCCAAGACATGGACTGTAATTTGAAAAAAAAAAAAAATATATATATATAAAAAATATATTTATTGATTTTTTTTTTTTTTTTTATAGAGAGGAAGGGAGAGGGATGAGAGAGAAACATTGATCAGCTGCCTCCTGCACACTTCCTACTGGGGATGTGCCCACAACCAAGGTACATGCCCTTGCCCGGAATCGAACCTGGGATCTTTCAGTCCGCAGACTGACGCTCTATCCACTGAGCCAACCGGTTAGGGCTGGGCGGTAATATTTTTCTCATTATCTATAGATTGGGAAAGTTGAGTTAGCAGTGAAGTTAGACTATTAGCTCCGGCACTTTTAGTCTGTGGTGTTGGCCCCCCCCCTTTTTTTTAAATTGTGGTAAAATATACATGACATAAAATGACCATTTTAACCATTTATGAGTATGGAATTCCGTGATTTATAGCACATTCACAGTGCTGCATAGGCATCACCACTATCTAGTTCCGGAGTTTCCCATCATCTCCAACAGGAACTTTGAACTCATTACAGAAGAATTTCCCATTCAACTTTCCCACCAGCCCCGATAACCTGTCCTACTTTCCATGAATTTACCTGTGCTAGGTACTTCATGTAAGAAGAATCCACCATTTCCTTTTGCGTCTGGCTTATTTCCCTTAGCATGTTTTCAAGGTTCCTGTGTTTGCAGCATGCATCGGAATGTCCTTGTCACGGAATCCTACCCCACGGCATCTGGTGATAGTCAGAGTCAAGTAGGAAAAGGAACTTGTTCGCTTCTCTTTTCTGACTTGGGATGCATTTTCTGTGGAAGGAAAGCTCTAACTTGCATTCAGCTCCTTGGTCCTTACACATCTGTTAAGGGCCTCCAAGGATGTTTGTAGGTCTCTATGAAACTGGTAACCGTTAAATCATGGACTCAATGGGCTTCTGTTTGGGAGCCAGCCCGGGAACCTGTCATCATACAGAGCATTGCTCTAGGAAAATTAGTTTTGGCTGATAATAAACTTCACCGTGAACTTTGGAAGAGAACCTGCTTGTCCGGTGGGGACTGCCTGTCCCAGCAGCAGTACAGCCGAAGGTGGAGTCAGGAGGAGAATGGAGGAAGGAGGAAGTGAATGTGGGCAAGAGCAGGAGCGTAGAATGAGCAGCCTTGCCTCTGAAGCCCATGTACCAGCTGGGCGCAGTGAGCTTCGGTTTCCACGCGGACACGCTGGCTGTGGATACCGTGTGTGGAGCGGTGACGACTGTATGCTGGTGGACAGAAACGGAAGGGATGAAGGAGACGTGAGCGACTCTTCCTGGGAGGCCCTGCTGGGTTTTGGTGCTCCATCCAAGTGCAGCGTCTGCCTCTGTGCACGCCGGGAGCCGATGCCAACAGTGGGCTTTCTGGGTTCTTCCAGCCTCTCCAGCCTGGAGTTTCTGCAGCTAATCCCAGCCGCTCCCCTCACTGCTGCACGTGGGTTTGGTGACCTGAGGGATCACAAAGTGTTCTAAAAGTTTGGTGCAGAGACATTAATTTACAGTGATGTATAATTCATTCTTTCTCTCCTTGGGATCTGATTTCTCCTCTATTTATTTTACTGTTGACTTTTATTTCTCTTGGATCCTCACTGGTGTCTCTGGGAATAAAGACTAATATTTTCTTTTCTTTTCTTTTTTAATAGATTTTATTGATTTTTACAGAGAGAAAGGGAGAGGGATAGAGAGTTAGAAACATCAATGAGAGAGAAATATCCATCAGCTGCCTCCTGCACACCCCCTACTGGAGATGTGCCCGCAACCAAGGTACATACCCTTGACTGGAATCGAACCTGGGACCCTTCAGTCCACAGGCTGATGCTCTATCCTCTGAGCAAAACTGGTTAGAGCAAGATTAATAGTTTCTCAGCCTAAGTTAACTTTTCAAATCAACCAGAGAAAAGAGGGAAAGTTGTGTGTGGGTGTTGGTTGCATGTGCTTAGGAATCTGAGGGATGATTTAGTTCATAGTAGCTCTTTTTTTTTTTGGAGGATGAATCTTTTTTCAATTCTCTTACCTGGATTACAACAGTCTTGCTCTGTAATGTTCCCTCGGTTCCTAAAATACCGATTTTTCAAAGACCTGTACTCTTTAGTTTCTTCCTACCTTCTCTCCCCCCCCCCCCACCCATTTCTTTGTGATGAATCACAGGTGGTTGAACGATCCTCTGCTTACTGACTGAATAATGTTCTCAAGCGCTTTTACTTAGTGCCTCCTGTATCACTGAGTGATACTGGGTTACAGAAAGGCTTGAGCATATGGAGTTTAGTTTTCGGCCTAGTTTCTCCTTGTAGAAAAATTTAATCTCTCGTGAGACCCGGTAGGGAACTGAATGTACTGGTTTCTTATCTTAATTGGCATCAGCGATTGCAGCCAGAAGTGCTTCCTTGGTATGACATCAGTGAGGACCGAGCTGGCCTCGTCTGCTAGGAAGCAGGACCACATCATTTTGTTTCAGCAGATGCACGTGACAGTTGTAATTATGAATCTCTTTATCCATCTCCTCTGCGAAGGAAAGTCGTGTTTTATTCCAGGAGCAGTTTATCTGTCGTGTGTTTGACTTTGTGTGTAGACTGCCTGCGTGCAAGACTTCGTGGCATGTCTCTGTCTGAATTGGGACCATCTGCTGTTCAAATTTGGAAGTCCCATTTATTCAGGAACTCTGCACATAGGCTATTCTGTAAAGCAACAGTGTTGATGACACTAGTTTTTCATGTTGTAAAGAGCAGCTAGCTGGCCCAAGGTTCTGAATTAAATGATTTCCAGATCTTTTCGTTTCAGTTTCTGTGAAAGAAATTTTGATCAAAAAGGACAGCCCATAAACATGTGTCTTTTTTCTCCATGATTGCATACATATATTTTTAATATTTTGGTATTTACATAAGATTCCAAAAGTAATTATAAATATTTAAATAATAGTAGAAGTGTATGGAGCACATTTATAATGTGGATGCTCCCTTCCACCTGAGGGAGTGGTGATGAACCATTATCATGGCATGGTACTTACCTTTCTAGAACTTTCTCTGATACATAAAATATATTATTAACTTGAAAATCTCTTGAGTGGGTAGAACTTTCTAAGTTTAAACGATATGAAATACCTAAGAATTTATTAGTATGGGAAATAGCAGTAAAACTGTAGATAGATTAATAAAAGAACGTACCTTAAAAATATTATACCTCAAATTGAGTTCCTATTCTGATGTAGCTGCATATTTAACGTCCTTCCTTTAAAACTCCATCTCCCCTTTTTTTATTGTCCAAATCACGGGCTGTTCTGGGCCCTTGAATCCAGAAGCAGCCGCCAGTCCCAGTGAATGCCGATCTAATCTGACAGGCAGACTTCCCTCTGGTTTCCAGAGATGGTCTGGGCAGACCAGTAAGTAGCTCACTTGACAGAACTCTCCGCTTTTGTTCTGTTTTGGGTTTCGCGGTAAGTGGTGTCGCATACGGCCAAGAAACATCTGCGCAGGAGTTTTCGGCCGCCTCCGAGCCTCAGAAAAGCCTGTGATGTTCTGTTGGCAGAGAGTCCAAGGGAAATTCTTCGGTTCAGGGAAAAAAGTCATTGCACTGAGCCGTATTACTGCTGCAAGGCTGGGCTGTCTGAATAACGTGGTCTCAGGAGAGGAGTCATTTTATGTCTGGTGTTCCGCCTTTTTTTTTTTTTTTTAGTCTGGTTGTGGTTTCTGCATTGCTGTCTGAGAAGACGGTCTCTTAGGTGCAACTAAAAGCGACCTTTTCTCTCTCTCTCTCTCTTTTTTTTTTTTTTTTTGACAAATACTTGCTTTCTTTTGCTTACTTTCACAGCTGTCGATTTTGATATTCTGAGGAATGTAAGTAAGTTACCTTGATGTACTTGATTTGGGCTGTTTAACTTTAGCAAGAGCACTAGAGTTAAGTTTTAGGAGTGATACTTTTGCAGATCAGCTAGCTGCTTTTAAAATCTTAAATGCTTTTCATCTCTGAACATTTTGTGATATTTATCATATTGAAAAACTCCTTCAGGATAGATTCTAGAATGTGTGAAAACTCAAGGGTTATGATGAACAAATGTGAATACACCTTCACCTACTTTTTGGAGAGGAACAGAATAAAATGCGGTGCTTTGTTTTGAGCTTATGGTGTCAAGTACAGAAACTTTCGTTAGCAGCATGTAAAAGTGTAATAGATTGTTACTGCTGACCACGGTTGCTTTACGGTCACATCGCAATAGCATGGAGTATGCAGGAAATGACTCCATATAAACTTTATGCATATTCCATCTGAAATGTGTAGATCCTTGGTTTTCTTTTTGGTTATAGCTCTGAGTGCACGTGTGTGTGTGTGTGTGTGTGTGTATGTGTGCTTATATACTTGAACAAAGAATAAATGAATGAGGCCAGTTTCAAACTAGAACTGTTTGAATATTTATGATTTAAAACGCTCTGAGCATGTTTAATCTGCCACTATTTTAATAACAAGATATAAAGATTAGAGAATACAGCCTTATTATTTCTGCAGTTTTATGATACGGTTAAAGAAGATAGGCTATCCTGAAACATACTCATTTGTAAAGGAAACATGTTGAAACTATGTAGTGAAATGACCAAGGTTTTAGGAATGCAGTTTTAAGAATTTGTGATGTGTGGGGTCTTCCATAGGCTGGTTTTGAGGTTTTAGGAAGTCCTCAAGCCAGAAAATCTTGAAACAGAAGAATATTTTTGGAATGAAGTCCAGGAATAAGAATTGTTGAATTTCAGTAGGTCAGTTAATTGGCTTTGTGTTGAATCTTCTAGCAGTGTTTAGCGAGGCACTGGTGTCCTTAGGGATCAGCCCAGGGCCCACCTTCATATCCCAGAAGGCTTTAAGTGGCATATGTGACTTACCCAGGAAGGACCCATGGTGCTGTATTAGCAACAGATTAAGTTAGTTTTCAGATGCCCATTCTCATTAAAATGCACCCATAGCTTAAAAAATGTTATCCGCGAAGTTTAAATAGAATATAGGTGAATTATTTAATCTTCATTAGTATAAAAATAGATATTTTCCTTTGTATGATTTACAATTTTTTTTCCTGGTGTTTTAGATCCGTTTGGGATACATTTTCCGTTATCTGCTGATAGTCTTGTAGTAATCAGCGTTTCTTTGTTTTTGAGGGGAGGGGCTTCTACTACTTTTAGGAAACTTGAGAATACTTGGTTATTCCTAGAAAAATATTTTAATTAGTGAAATGCTGGGTCTTAAAGCTATTTTAAATACAAACCGCATGTGGTTTTAGGGGTGGATAGGGAAAGGTGGTGATATATTTTTGTTGAGGTATTTGTTATAATTGTTTTGCCATGGCATAAGCGAAGTTTCTCTGGTAGGGTTCCTTATTGAGTAGTATCTTCACTTAAAAACTCTTAAGTTTGTATGTTTTAGAAACAAATGAGTTATTTTTCCTTAGATGATCAAACTAAATAGTATTTGTTTCTTTGCTTAATACATTGTTTATTTTAACCCAGATATCTTATTCGTCCTTTAAACATCTCCTTTATAATTTGTTGATTTAGCACCTATTCACCCAGAATTAGTATCCTACTCCTGTTAGTTTATTTAAAACAGAGAAAATATAGTAAAACTCTTAAAATTTATACTAAAAGCTTAAATCTTTTTTTTGTATTTACCTAGTACATGTGATCATTTATGCATCTTTCCTATGTACTATCTGCTGTTGCACTTCCTTCTGTGAATCCTATCTACGTAATAAAGATGGAATATGCAAATTGACTGTAACTCCATGACAAAGATGGCAGTGCCCACGGCCAATAAGAAGGGAATATGCAAATTGACCTGACAAGGCGAGAGGCAGAAAGGCAGCTCCAGCTGGAGTGGAGGCAGTAGCTAGGGGAAGGAAGACCTATTGCATGAATCTTTATGCATTAGGCTTTTAGTGTTAATAAGCAAAATAGCCTCTTAAAATGAAATTTAATTCAATAGTCATGTCTCCAGCCCTCAAGCTTTCCACTGTGCCATGCAGCTGACACAGAGCTGAGCTGTGTGTGTGTGTGTGTGTGTGTATGTGTGTGAGATTTTGTTGTTGTTAATTCTCACAGAGGATTTTTTTTCATTGATTTTTTTTTTTGACAGAGTAGAAGGGAGAAAAAGGGAGGGAGAGAAGGAGGGAGGGAGGGAGGGAGGGAGGGAGGGAAGGAGGGGGAGAGAGAGAGAGAGAGAAACATTGATCAAAATCAGTGTGAAGAGAGACATGGATTGGTTGTTTCCTGCACTTGCTTTGACCGGGGCTGGAGGATTGAGCCTGCAACCAATGCTCCAACCACTGAGCAAACTGGCTAGGCAAGGCTGGGCCTTTGAGTTTTGTCTGGCTGCTTCTTCCTTCCCTCTCATCACCGCTGGGTCAGTTCAGATCCATCCGCACAGTTTCTTGCTGTCGATCTTTCCTCACTGGGACACCTACCACATTCAGCCAAACCAGAGTGTTATATCCATCCTCTCAGCTTTGGCAGGCTCGATCGGCCCCAGAATAGAAGACCAACTCTTGAGCCTACTGACTGCTGCCTTTCATCCCACCACTGCCACTTTGTGCTACTTAACTGTCTCCACCCATGCCGGTCCCTTCACACTTAGGAGCCGGAGTGATTGCTTCTGGCTGCATTGCCTGTCCTATTTATTTTTTGGCTGAAAAAAAAAAAAAAGATTTTTATTGATTTCAGAGAAGAAAGGAGAGGGATAGAGAGATAGAAACATCAATGATGAGAGGGAATCATTGATTGGCTGCCTCTTGCCTGCCCCACACTAGGGATCGAGCCTGCAACCTGGGCATATGTCCTGACTGAGAATCCAACTATGACCTCTTGGTTCATAGGTTGATGCTTTACCACTGAATCACGCTGGCCAGATGCCTGTCCTTCCATTTCTACTTGATTTACACCCTGACTCCCCTAAGCAATTGTAAATCTCCTCTCAGGTATGGCCTGCTCATTCCTTTAGCTCTAATAGTCCAGCCCTTATCTCATTGCCAGTCCACGTCCTGCACAACTGATTCTCATCCAGTCTGTAGCAGCCCCAGAACCTACCTGTAGACACCACATACATGTTTCAAGGAGTATCTCAGATGGTCTTTGTTTTGAGACTTTATCAGTCTGCAGTTTTGGATTGGATTACAAATTTTAGCCCAAGATCCATAAGCACAGATACCACTAATCACATGTAAGGGAACCATTCAAGGACTTATATTCACTGAAGAGCAAAACCAGACTGGAAGTCAGCGTGATGGACCATCTAATGAAAAGAAACTGAAATTTTCTGTTATGTCAAAATGGTGCAGAGGGATCCGGATCCCTCTTTAGGGCCTACAGGCCCGCTGCTAGAATTGCCATAACTGTGACATCTATGTGGAAACTGTGAAAGGCCTTCTCTCGTAAAGATCTTTTCCCCTGAGTCTAGCAAGGTACCGTCGGTGTGAATTTGAGTTTAAAGCAGGTTTCTAGAAAAAAATCTCTATTGAAATGTAATAGATAACCATTGATGTCTAAGTACAAACCTAGACTCTTTTTAGTGAAGAGCAGTGCCCTGTAGCATAGGGCGTTGGGTCTGCGATAAGAGTGGTGGAGATGGCTCTCTGGCCCTCAGGCTCTATTGTCCCCCTCTGTGTGGTTATAGAAATTTTAGCTGGGTACAGAAGCCTGCATTGGTTTCCATTTCCCAGCGTGACATGTAGGGCAGTGTGGCCATGTGATTGAGCTGTAGCCATCGGCGTGTGGTGGTATGTGGAGGTGGCTTCCACCCTTGTTGCCTCCAGCCCTTCTTCTACCCCTTAAACGAAACACAGTTCTATTGTGGGCCACAGGTTGAGGTCACGCAGAGCAGAGGCATGAGAAAGGTGGTGCCTGCGTCCCTGACAGCTGGTTCTTTAATCCTGGACAACTTTCCCAAGAGACAGAACTAAACTTTTATCTTGTGTTGTGTGTTTTGTGTGTGTTTTTTTTTTTTTTTTTTTTTTTTGCCACTTATCTGAGGTTTTCTGCCTCCTGAATCCACAATACTGTAGTATGCTTTATGACTTTGGACAGGTAATGTCTAGACAAGGTAAGCAGGAATTGCCTAGAACCATGCGACATTCTCTGGGTTGGGCAGGCATTTGACTAATTATAGTTTAAGGAGATTTAAGTGTCAGATTAGTGTTAAGATTCCATCGATAAGGGTTCTTCTAACTCTGAGAGTCCATGACTTTGAAGTGTTGAACTCTGTTTTAATAAATTGCTATATTTCATCATTTCTAAAACACACGTATTTCCACATTATAACGTTTCTGATATTAGAACATGTTTTACAAGACAGCCTCTTGGTTTTGACAGAATTTGACAATTAGAAAAGAATTTGACAGTTGACCTTGATGGTCCATCAGCATCCCTGAAAGTGGCTAGAGGTAATAGCAGAAAAATGTGGAGGCATGAATACTGGCTTAAAATGAGCAGGCTCCAGTAGCCAATCACAGTGTAGAGCAGCCACTGAATAATTCACCAGTCTCAGGTTCAGAAAAAGGCCACTGGCAGCTCAAGTCTACCAGTCAGTGTGTGGAGTCTGTAGTTTCACTCTGAGCTTTTCTGAAAGCTCAGAGAAGAGCTAAGCTGTTGAGAATTTCAAAAGGAAATAGAGGGATTTTGTATTGAAGGAGCAAACTGGGTAGATGATAAAGATTCGAAATAATCCTTTTACATAATTATTTAATCCTTATCATGTGCTCAGAGTTTAAGAGACAAGTAATGGCTAATAAAAGGATTATATAACAGAACAGCCCATTGTCTGTTCTCTGAGGCAATCCCATTCCTCTCTTCATTCTTCCTCTTATTTACTTCCATCTTTTCAATAAAATATGGGTATGTGGATAGTGTCTCTGAGACCGAGTGTACCAGGATGATGTTTCCTTTCTTGTACAACCACTCCCCTCCTCTCCCCAACCTGTTCACTTTGTTTTCTTTGAATATCTGGCAGAAACAGCTCTGATTCTCCAAAAGCACTCTCCGATTTCCCTCCATTCAGTTTCTCAGTTGGTTAACGCTTTCAGTGTTAGTTCTCATGTTTTTCCTGGAGACATCCTTGCTGGCCCTCTGCCTTTCTGCTGCCATTTGCCATCCAGATGTAGGGCACAGCGGTCATTAGAATGGCCTATTGTGCAGAACAGTCGTATGTAGGCCGCTGCTGGTTGTGGTAATGTGGCCATTCTAAAATATCACAGAGACACGCAGCAGGCAGGTCGTTTTCACTTATCATGGAGGGGGGAACAGGAAGAGATCTGGAGGAGTGGGACTTGTCTTCGGTGGCTCTTGGGATGGGTGTGTGTGTGGGGAGTAGGGGGGACAGCTCCCCATTTCTTCAGGGTCTAATCAAGGACGGGGACTGCTTTGCACTGGGCATACTGTATTGTGGTACTCGGCAGACATTCAATGATCGATGAGCTGCCAAGTTTCTGATCTTGTTCTTTAAATTGCACTGATACTGATTTTTTTTTTGTGAATAGAATGTGCTTTCAGTTTTATTCAAAAAAGATAAAAAGAGCTCTAACCAGTTTGGCTCAGTGGATGGAGCGTTGGCTGCAGACTCAAGGATCCCAGGTTTGATTCTGGTCAAGGGCATGTACCTTGGTTGCGGGGGTGTGCAAGAGGTAGCTGATGGATGTTTCTCTCTCATCGATGTTTCTCTCTATCTCTCTCCCTTCCTCTCTGTAAAAATCAGTAAAATATATTTAAAATAAATAAATAAATAAGAAAGAGACGGGGGGGGGGGGGGAGAATAAGGAAATGAGTTTGGTGACCAGCCAGTCTCTGCCACAGTTACTGGTCATTAAAAGCACCTTAGAGAACAATGAGATAGTGGTTACAGAAAACTTCACTATGCCTTACCTCTTTTCCCTTTTACTTTCATGAAAGCTGGGACTAACTGATTAATGATATAGACTGAAAAGGTGTAATTTGGACAGAGGAGCTATATCAGGCATGCCAATTTCAATGAAGGTGCATAATTGGATGCAATGCACTCTATACTGAATGTTGGTATAATTAATGCATAATGGAAAGAAACTCTTCCCTGACTACTTCATGCTTTGAACAGATATTTTCGGTTCTCTCACTTTTGGGTAAGTGGTAGCCTGCATCGCTGAAATGTGAGCAGAAAATGTGTGTCCCTTTTAGGCAGGACCGCTAAGAGCGAGCGGCAGCTTTGCTGTGCTCCTGCCCCGGTGTCTGCTGACTGGACATTTTTGTTTCGACGAAGCTTCAATCAACCTGGGTCCCTGGTTGACTAGGAATATGAGCCGGGTTCCCTGCCAACACCCCTGGGGGTATTTATTTTATTTTTAAATTCTCACTGAGGATATACTTTTCACTGATATAGAGAGAGAGGAAGGGAGAGGGAGAGAGAAGCATCGATTGGTTGCCTCCCATACACACCTCGACCAGGGACGGTTGGAACCCATAACCTAGATATGTGCCCTGACCAGGAATGGAATCTGTGACCCTTTGGTGCCCTGGATGGTGCTCTAACCAACTGAGCCGCACCAGCCAGGGCTCGGGGCTGTTTACCATTGCAGCAAAGCTGACCCTGTCCTGAGGGGTCGATAGCAAATGCTCATGCTACGCTCCAGGGTCGTTACCTCCGTCGAGTTCACGATTCCAGACTCGCATGAGATTAATAATAAAAGGCGAATCTCTTTTCCATTGTTTCCAGTCCTGCTGAGCATTTGAACCTTGGTTAGCTGCTACCTAGGTAGGCTTCTCCCCAGTTAAAGATACTTTTGTATTTATACCAAAGTCTTCACCTCAAATAATTTTCTCCACTGCTGCTCATTCCTGGAAGGAAGGACTGTGTTAGCTTCTGCTGTCTCTGCAAGCAGGGAGCGGGATGTCTGGAGGCAGTGTCATCTCTCTTGTCACTGCGTGCACAGCTGGGTTGCAGGCATGGGCCTGTGGAGCGATGATGCAGACGCTCTCGCCATCTGGGAAACATATAACAAGACATCACTCTCTGTGAGTGGTCGGTGAGGAGTAATGACTGTCTGCACTCTGCCCTTTAGAGAGAAGAGAGAGTTACTTATGTAGAGGCTGTGCCTGTGGCAGAGGACATGTGTTTCTGACACCGAGGGCCCCCTGTGCGACGCTGGCTGTGTTTGGCATCATTCTGGGGGAAAGAACAGTATTATTGGGCGACAGTTGGGCTCTGTCACGGGTTCATATGCCATCGGTTGGCTATCAGGGAATCTAACAATTGTTTATGTGTATTTTTCCCCCCCAATAATGGAAACTGTGTCCTGGATTCCAGACTACCCATCCATAAGAGGACTTGAAGAATGCAGTTGTAGGATAGTCCCTCTTCATTGGAAGTTTTGGTTTCTATGGGCTGTTACCAGTGCTTAACCACAGTCTGAAGATATCTATATTAATAAGAGGGTAATATGCTAATTAGACCGGGAGACATTCCAAGAGACCTTCTGGACAACCTTCTGGACAAAGCCATGGTGGTGGGGCCAAGGCATAGGCAGTTAGGGTGAGCAGGCCAGTAGGGGGGGTAGGGGGCAGTTAGGGGTAATCAGGCTGGTGGAGGGGCAGTTGGAGGCGAGCAGGCCGGCAAGTAGGGGCAGTTGGGGGTGAGTAGGCCGGTAGGTGGGGGTAGTGGGGTAGAACAGGCCAGCAGAGGGCAGCAAGCAGACTGGCCGGGGGGTGGGGGGTAGGGGAGGAGTAGTGGTCGATCAGGCTGGCAGGCGGAGTGGTTAGGGGTGATCAGGCAGGCAGCCAGGTGAGTGATCGGGCCTAAACCAACAGTCTGACATCCCTTGAGGGGGTCCCAGATTGGAGCGGGTGATGGCCAGGCTGAGGGACACCACCCCATGCATGAATTTCATGCACCGGGTCACTAGTTATATTAGAAAATTCCAGGAAAAAACACACAATTTGTAACTTTAAAATTTTATGCCATTCTGAGTAGCATGATGAAATATTGAGCCATCCCGCTCTGTCCACCCAAGACTGAATCATGCTTTTGTCCAGTGCCTCCACGCTGTAGACATTTCAGTCATCGGAGAGAGACCACTTTCACATAACTTTTATTACAGTGTATTGTTATACTCACTCTATTTTATTAGTTATTGTCACTAACCTCTTACTGTGCCTAAATGGTTATGTATGTATGTATGTATGTATCTATCTATCTATCTAGGAAAATGCATAACCTGTATAGGATTCGGTACTCTTCATGGTTTCAGCATCCCTGGGGGTCTTGGAACTTACCCCTCCTCCCCCCATGGATAAAGGGCGGGGGCGGTGGGGAGAAGGGGACTGGAGCTACTGCCAACCCTTAGTTCCGCTGTGCTACGTCAGCACCCAGTGTGTGCAGAGGACGCAGATGGTCTCAGAACTTCCCCCCTCCCTGCGACCAGTTTGAAAAACAAGCCGGTCCCTTAATCCTAAAGTAGCAATGCAGGGAAAATTACATTCTGAGAACCCAGTTTCTGGAACAGTGTTTCGTGTTTCCAAAGACTGTCCTGCTGCACCAGGAGGGGCCCTGCCTAGGATACTCCCCCCCCTCTCACACACACACACACACACACACACACACACACATTTTCAGGGTGTGCACCTACAGCTGCTGCTCCTGCCTCTCGCTCTACAATTAAGTCTAAGAAACCCGCCTCCTGGGGAAGATTTATCCCTAATATTTAATTATCCAATCAAGCCCTAATTGGAAACCCTAGAGAGAGTGAGTGTGCATGTCTGTGTGTGTGTATGTGTGCACGTGCATGTGTGTGAGGGAGGTTGACTCTTGAGACTGGAAGAACCACATGGGCTCCAGCCTCCCCCACCCATCATTTGCTCCTTGTCTTCTAATGCGGATGGAATTGGGATATCCCCGCCAGCATTGCCCACCGGGCTTATTATTAACAGTTTAACGCTGGACCTACTCTAGTTTTCCGCGGGACACACAGCAGCCTTCTGCGTGGAAAGCAGTGAGTATGATGTCGCTCACCGCTGAGTGAAAGGGCCCGAGGTCACTCCGTGCCCTGCGGCTGCAGCTGTGCTCTCTGGCGCCTGCCGCCCTTCTCCGCGGCCTTGCTGGTGCCCGGGTGCATCTGCCAGGGGTCGTTCAAGGTCCCGCCGTGAGGCCTGCACCTGGAGGCTGCCTGCCCACAGCCTGTCCCGTGCCACGGCCCAGACGGCTTTGTCTCGGGCGCGCAGCCCAGGCCTCCTTTCCCGGGCGTTACCAGAGCCGCCCCCCTCCTGCGGAAACACTTAACCTGCGGACAGAGCAGTGTTCCGCTCAGGTTAAAAGTACGAATGGTTTTAGGCCTAAAGTCTGTTGCCTAGTCTGTGCTATTTTATTATTACTTTATAAAATATATTTTATTGATTTTTTTTTTTTTTTTTAGAGAAGGGGGAGAGGGATAGAGAGTTAGAAACATTGATGAGAGAGAAACATTGATCAGCTGCCTCCTGCACACCCCCTCCTGGGGATGTGCCCGCAACCAAGATACATGCCCTTGACCGGAATCAAACCTGGGACCCTTGTGTCTGCAGGCTGACGCTTTAGCCACCGAGCCAAACCGACCAGGGCTGTGCTATTTTAACACCTACATCCCAGCTGGAAAAGTGAGCTGGATTGCAGGGTTTAGGCTGCAAATCACCAATGTGAGAAAAACATTTGGCTCGGACCCTGAACCGAAGCGCCATCCACCTTGGTCCCCCCCTCCCCCGCCCAGGGACAGAAGCCCCAGGTACCCCACGTGTGGTTTGCTCCCATAAACTTGACTCCTTGTTTATGTCTCATGGCTCATTTCCTAGGCAACCTATGTACACTTTGGAGAGGGCTCAATAAATAATATCCCCATTTCAAGACCGCTATTCCGAGCGGCTGATTGTTAAAGCACAGGCGGCCTCCTGCAGTGCTAGGTGAATGGCTGTTGCCCGAAGCCCTGTGTGCTTCTTGGGGTTCATCGGCCCCCGCAGCCTTTTCTGGGTGAGTGCCTGGACCCCTCCAGCAGCCCGGAACTGAAGCGGACCTGCCTGGCTCCCCAGGGACCGGCCTCCCGGACCCCGCCCAGGGCCGCGGCCAGGACACGGTCAGGATTGCTTGTTCACTCTTTTGAATATCATTCCTACCTCCTTCTTCTCTCTGGTTATGAACCATTTGAGAAGTCAGAAAAAGAGGAAGGTGGGCAAATGGTCATAGATGAAATTATAGATGAATTATAATGACAGGACTTCCTCTACAATGACAGGTGAATTTTAGAGGAGAGCTAGTTTGAGGGACAGAGACTTCCCGACTCACTTTGTCACGTTAGTGCAGAAGAGGGCACCGCCACTGCGGGGACAGGGCCTTCCACCCCTTCCACTGCGGGGACAGGGCCTGTCCCTGGGGGGCAGCAGAGGGAGAGCTGGTGCCACAGGGCACCTCCAGGCCACCACCCCTTCCACTGTGGGGACAGGGCCCACCCCTGGGGGCAGCGGAGGGAGAGCTGGTGCCCTCGGTGGGCAGGGCTGGGACTAGGTTAGAAGCATGAGGCGCTTGCCTCAGTTATGAATTTAAGGGTGCTCCCCAAAACTTCAGTGATTGAGATACATAATTTTTAGCAAATTAATTTTATTTTATTTTATTTTATTTTTTTCTGATTGCTTTTATTTATTTATTTATTTAGCAAATTATTTTTAAAAATTGATATTCATGCAGGAAATCCAGGATGAAAGTTTAATATAAAGGCGGGGTCTGTATTATCAGCTTTTCTCCTTGTTTCAGGCTGTATTGTGGCTCTGTGGGGCACTGCTCCTCATCCCTCTTAGACATAGTGCCAGGGACAAGTACGGACCAAATGATTTCACTGAGGTGTGGGACCTAATGAACAAAATAAACTAACAAACAAAATAGCCCTGGAGAACCACTCATCGACTTTCTGTCTCTACAGACTTGTCCATTCTGGGCACTTCATGTAGATGGTACCACATACTATGTAGTCTTTCGTGATTGGCTTCTGTCATTACGTACAGTGTTTTAAGCTGTAGCGTTGCATCCATGTGGTATGAATCCATATGCCTTTCTGTTGCTGAAGAATATGTCAGCTGTAAGGTTTACAGCATGTTTGTTATCTGTTTACCAGGGACATTGGGGTTGCATTTACTTTTTGGCTATTATGAATAACTAGAAATTCATGCACTGGGGACGTGGGGGTGTCCGTTAGCCTGGTCTGCTCCCTCTCGCAGTTAGGGGGCCCTCAGGGGAAGTCTGACTGATGACTGGGAGCGGGCCTAAGCTGGCAGTCAGACTTCTTAGCGCTGCCGAGGAGGCAGGAGAGACTCCCGCCACCACCGCTATTCTCGCCAGCTGTGAGCTTGGCTTCTGGCTGAGTGGTGTGGCCACCAGGGGGCAGCTCCTGCATTGAGTGTCTGCTCCCTGGTGGCCAGTGAGTGTCAACACAACCGGTCATTCCGCTGTTCAGTTGATTTGCATATTTAGCTTTTTATTATATAGGATAGGATACTTCTATTCAGAATCATGCTCATTTCTGTGAAAGTTTTGTGTGGACATATGTTTTCATTTCTCTTTACTAGATACTTGAGAGTAGAGTTGGTGTGTCATGCAGTAACTCTATTTAACATTTTAAGGAACTCCCATTAGAGTACCTATTTAACTATTAAGAATCAACAATTTTTGCCTGGCTGGTGTGGCTCAGTGGGTGAGCATTGTCCCATGCTCCAAACGGTCACTGGTTCAATTCCTGATTAGGACACATGCTCTGGTTGCAAGTTTGATCTCCAGTAGGGAGTGTGCAGGAGGCAGCTGATCAATGATTCCCTCTCATTACTGATGCTCCTAATTCTCTTTCTCTCTTTTCTTTCCTCTCCCTGAAATCAATTTTTTAAAAATTAAAAAAAAAAAATCAACCTTTTTTCAACTTTGAAATGGGATGAGTTTGACATAGAGAATGAAAACGAGGAAAAGAGATTGCCAATTCCCTATCAGGCATGTCAAACTGCCAGGAGTTTGACATGCTTGCAAATCGTCACTCATCTCCAGCTCCTTGGTGGTGCCTGCCAGGCTGCCTGGCGATCACCCTCCAGGGAAACACAGGGATCCTTCCAAAAAGCGAAAATAAATTAGCAATTTATAGAAATGTGTATACATCCTATCCAATAAAGAGGGAATATGCTAATTGACCCTCACACCATCACAATGATGGCAGCGCCCACAGCCAATAAGGAGGGAATATGCTAATTAACTGCCCCACCCTCAAAGGTTGGGACAATGGGCATCAATTGGGACTGTCCTAGACAAATAAGGACCAATGCTCACTCTTTCAGCCAACAAGAAGGAAACTCTTACAGATTCCTGTTTCTTCTCTCTTACTCTAAGTAAGATTCACTGAGAGTCAAAAGGAGGCATCTATGATGTGAAGTCCGTCGCCATAGTGTCAGTGTCTGCCTTCCACGGGCCCCAGGCCCTCAATAAAAAAGCATTTTGAAAAGGGGCTGATACTTTAGCTAATGATACCCGAACTACCTGCATCTGTAGTTGTAAGTTCTAAATGTAAAAAACAAAGCGACTGAAATGAACCAAGCGGCGACTTGTTCATTGTTCTATCATTTTCCGTGAGTTAAAATATGTGGTTTCTTCCAGGGGACGGCTCTAGAACATCTCAGACCAAGAAACTTTCGACTGTGCTGAGAAGACCGTCGAAGATGGACAGTGTCTCCTTCCCCCTCATTGGAAAGGACTTAAGAGAGAACTGAAGTGGCGGCAGAGGCGTTGAGTTCATCTTCAGGATGAACGAGTTTACTTCAGGAGACAGGCCGCAAGACGACCTGCAGCCCTTACTTGTCAGCGGCAAAAATGGAAACACCTACACCTACCACCCCACACCACCCCCTCCGCAGCGCTGCTCGGCGGGCAGCTGGCCTTGTGCCAACCCAGACGCCATGGTGGTGGACGATGACGATGACGCCGCTGCGGACGTTGGTAAAAACATGGCCTTAAACCCTCTGTGTGTCCAGGACCCCGATCGCCAGAAGCCTCCGAGTGATTTCTCTGTAGTCCCAGGGGAGCCTGGGCACCTGCATAGCAGCTGTCATCCCCGAAAGGCCCCCCAGGGCCAGAGTGAGGAGCCAGCTCCGCCTTTTGCGCGGAAACCCAAGGAGGGCGATGGGAGCGGAGCGGACTGCCCCGGTGCCTGGGAGCTGCACCAGACCTCGGACGGGACAGCGGATAACGCTCACCGCGCCTTTGCAGAACACCACGCCGTGGGAAAGAGCCAGTCTTTGCACGCCCCTGGGAGCCTGCAGCCAGCTGGCATGAGAAGTGGAAATACGTCTCTGTCCTGTTCCCTTCGCCCGGCTCCCCATTCTGACAAGACACACGTGACGGAGGCGAGCCACGACAGAGGCGTCTTTCAAAGCCCCGCGGCCACAGCCTCTGAGGCCCGGGGAGCAGCGCACACGGTGTCCTCCGAGGTGCTGATGCAGACGGACGCCTTTGCTCCAGGTGCTGGACACGCCTGTCCGTGTTCTTCAGGGAATGTCACCAGGGAGCACACAGATGGGCCGCCGCAAAGGCTCGCGGGAGAAGAAGGGACACACGCTCGGGCACCAGCTTCCGATGGCATGGACATCCCCAGCGGGCCTGCAGGAAAGGAGTTCTTTTGTGCATCTGACGATGAACCGCACAGTGAGGCACACTCAGCGAGCTCACAGGGGCCAGAGGACATGGGCCAGGATTCAGGAGAAACAGTGTCTGATTGTCTCATCGATGACGAGTGCCCTTTTGACAACAGCACGGCCGCAGGGCTGCCCCCTGAACCCAGTGTCACCGGGGCCGCACACACACACATGGCCCCCCATGACGTGGACCTGGAGATCCAACATCACACCATAGAGCTGGTCCCAGGTAGCCCCCCTGGACTTGAACTGGCTTGGGATGAAGACGACATGCTCATCAGTGCACACGATACCATCTGCATGTCCACGCCGGTCCCCAAGCCCCTGAACGCAACCTTTTTCGTTTCCCCCGTCGTCGAGGCGACGGAGAAGTGCGGTCCCCTGGAGAAGAGCCTCTCTAAACCGAGCCTGGGAAAGCCCGCCGCCAAGGGAAACAGCCCGATGGGCAGCAAGGTCAGAAAGAACAAGATCATCAGCTACCCGAGGCCCAACTTCAAGAACGTCAAAGCCAAAGTGATGTCGAGACCTGCGTCGCAGTCCCACGACCCTGCTCTGTCCAAGGTCACGCCCAGGCCTCCGCTGCCCAGCGCCTGCTCACCCCCCTCGACGGTCTCCCCCTCCAGACAGCTGGCCGCGCTGAGCAGAGCACGGAGGGCCGACCTGAACGCGGACACGAAGGCAGAAACCCCAATCAGCAAGACCCAGAAGCAGCAACTGAACAAGCTCCTCACGAGCCAGGCCGGGCATGTTGCGACGCATTCCAAAAACGCTTCCCACAGGGTTTCCAGAACAGCGCCTGCCCCGAGATCGAATCGGGAGGATGTAGACAAGGCAAGCCCTCCCCACTCAGCGTGCGAGCCTGGCTCGGTGGCCTCGTTCCTCCAGAAGTGCAGAGGCCTGTTCTCGGGGACGCTGGAGAGCCCCGGGTGCTCGGAAATGACCTACGTGCCCCACCTCCACGCCACCGGCCCCGAGGAGAAGGGAGCGCAGGAAAACGGGACCCTCCTGGAGAAACAAGACCCCAACAAGGACGTTGTGAACGAGACCTTTGACTATGGGTCTCTGTTCTTGGTAAGTCAGAGCTTTGCCTGTGTCGGGGAAGGGTGGGGGAGACCCAGGGCTGTGGTAGCAGCGGGCTACCCACTATCGGTCAGTCCCATCGCGGAGCGAGGCGCTTGTTTGCTTTCAGCTACCCTAGCCCATCATCCTTTCTCTGGTCGGTACATTTTCGAGTGTTAATTGGAAGCCTGCGTGCTGGGGAAAAGAAATTCCCGAAGCTCCGTATTTCGTGCTGAGTATTAACGTTCCTTTGGGCATCATAGCAAACTTAGAAGGACGGGCTGCTTTACTGTGTTAGGGTAATTCATTATTTGAAGTGACACATCTGGTGGTTTTTTATCTAGAGGGAAAAAAATATTTTGTTTTGTTTTTTGGTTTTTTTCTTTTATGAACTTTGAAATGTATTGGACCACAGTTTAGGAATGGCTGGGGATGCTGGCACAGTGTCAACACAGAAATAGCACCCGGTCTCTTGCAAGGAAGCAGCTCCGGGGAGTGGTGTGTCTCTGGATTCTGCCTCTGATTGCTCCTGTGACTTGGGGCCAGTCATCTTTTGAGACCCCCTCCCCGACCCCCTCCCCCTCCAAGGTGACGAGTGAGGGCTCTCGCAGCCCGAACATAATTGATTTCTGGTACATTAAATAAAACCCATTTTACTCTTAAGTAAAAAACTGTATGTTTTCTATAGCAACTCTCAGATATTTGCGGGGGAGGGGAGAGGACTTGACAGTTCCATTTCAAACAACAGCAACCAACAAAAAAGGATTCCCATGCAGTTCAAGGACTCTGGAATGAGACCCGGTTTCTATTGTGGCTCCTTCGTTCACTGGCAGAGTGACCCCAGGCAGCTACTGAATCTCTATGAGGCTGCATTTTCCGTGATGGAAAGGGAGGATACAAGCAAAGGCTTATGTTGTCGGAATTTGCTTTCATACTCTATGTAGAACGGCATGCTACATGGGACGGGGACTGTTAGGACATAGAAAAGAAAGACATAGCCCCTGGCCAATTGTAGTGTTTAGTACAGTGGGTAATTTTTTTTTTTAATTTTAATTTTATTTTATTGATTTTGTACAGAGAGGAAGGGAAGAGATAGAGAGTTAGAAACATCGATGAGAGAGAGTTAGAAACATTGATCAGCTGCCTCTTGCACACCCTCTACTGGGGATATACCCGCAACCAAGATGCCCTTGACCGGAATCGAACCCAGGACCCTTCAGTCTCCAAGCCGACGCTCTATCCATTGAGCCAAACTGGTCCTGGCACAGTGGGTTATTTTTATTTATCATTTATTTTTAATCCTCACCCAGAAATATTTTCCACTTGATTTTTAGAGTGAGTGGAAGAGAGAGAGAGAGAGAGAGAGAGAAATATCTATGTGAGAGAAGCACATTGATTGGTTGCTTCCTGCATGCTCCCGACCAGGGCTCAGGTCGGGGAGGAACCTGCAACTGAGGTACGTGCCCTTGACCAGAATCGAACCTGGGACCCTTGGGTCCAAGAGGCTGACACTTTATCCAACTGAGCCAAAGCAGCTAGGGCTGCAGTGGGTAATTTTCGAAGATAAGCCAAAAGGGTATTAAGTACATATGGGCTGCTGGGCTGCAGGGGTCAGAATGGGGGTGGGGGGTGATAGAGGAGAGAAGTCATGGAAGGCTTCTTGGGGGGATACTGTGTCAGTTGCCAGCTGAAGCTTAAGGGGCAGGTATGTGTTGGAAGGGCATTCTGGGCATGGGGAATAGCATGCACCAAGGTGGAGAAACGGGGTCTCCTCAGTCAGGGGACTCCAGGCGGAGAGTGTGATGGGAGCCCGGAGTGCAGAGCCTTAGCAGTAAGCTGGAGAAGACGGCAGGGGCCGGCACGTCTGAAAGGGCTTGGCCTGCCTTGCTGCGGAGGCAGACTTTACCTGGAAGACAGAGGGAAGCCGCTCTGAGCCAAAATAGGAGTCTAGAGAGATTGCCTTAGCGGCGGAGTGCAGGATGAGCCGGGGGCTGGTGGGACCAGAAAGATCCCCAGGACATGTTCTCAGTAATCCTGCCAAGAAACGACGTAGGCCTGCCCCGGGTGGGTGGAGAAGGGAGAGGATACCATCAAGGGGGCTTTAAGCAGTAAGGAAGAAGCACCTAGAAGAAGTTTATTGTTTAAGTTGGGTGTCTATGACTGTTGATGTTTGGAGATGAATAGGTGAAGTGAGTTTTCTTTTAGAAACTGCTTTCTGTTCTTCTTTTGTAACACAGGATGTTATGGGAGCATCCACCTTTGTAGGATTATGAGGATTAAATGAGTTGATGCATGCATTTCGAGTTTAGCATGGTAGATTTCATCCTGTAAGGACGAGATGCTGGTCAGTAAACCACAACAACACGACCGTTGTCCGTATTGCTAGGCAGAGGTGCCTGAAGGATGTCAGGGGGCAGGTGCAGATATAAGGTGACCAGACGTCCCACTTTTGGCGGGTCAGTCCCAATTTTTAACAATTTGTCCCACGTCCCTCAGCGTTTTAAAAACAGTCCCGATTTTTGGAAAGATTCCACAGGACGAGGGACAGATTGTTAAAAATTGGGACTGTCCCGCCAAAAGCGGGACGTCTGGTCACCTTAAGATAGAAGCTAGGTCTCTGGGAAACTCCAGGGAGACTGCTCGCTTGGACATGCGGACTTTGAACTTGACAATGTATAGGTGAAGGTTGAAACAGTAGACACAACCATCTAGGGAGAGTATGGTGAGAGAAGAGAACAGCACCAACTTAGGACCCTCGTGGTGGCTAGCCTTGAAAGGTACAGAAGAACAGAATCCAGAGGAGGAGTAAGCAGACAAGTGGAAAGAAAACCAGGAAGAACTGTGTCGAGAAATCTAGGAAAGATGGACTCATCGTCATCCGATGCCACAGGGAGGGCCTACAAGATCATTAGTCACCTTGGGAACAGTTTCACTGATGGGGACAGAAGGCAGACAACGATGATTTTAATAGTAAACTGTGAAGAGCTTGAATTTCTTCATGGTAAAAATGAAAATTAAATATTCATCTGGCACCTCTGCTTAAACAAATTGTCCTTTTTAAAAAGATGGATGACAAACATTTATTTCTCACCATTCTGGAGGCTGGGATGTCCTAGACTCGTGGTTGGCAAATGGTGGCTCGCGAGTCACATGCGGCAATTTGGCCCTTGAGTGTGGCTCTTCCACAAAATACCACAGCCTGGGCGAGTCTATGTTGAAGAAGTGGCGTTAGAAGAAGTTTAAGTTTAAAAAATGTGGCTCTCCAAAGAAATTTCAATCGTTGTACTGTTGATATTTGGCTCTGTGGACTGATGAGTTTGCCGACCACGGTCCTAGTTGAAGGCACCAGCAGCAGATTCGGCATCTGGTGAGAGCCCACTCCCCGTAGACAGCTGTCCTCTCCTGTACCCTCACATGGCAGGCGGTTCGATGCCCTATGGAGAGCACTTTGGGGTCTCTTTAGGGCATAAACCTATTCGTAAGAGTTCCACCTTCAAGACTTCATCA
This sequence comes from Nyctalus aviator, assembly GCA_036971965.1. NCBI lineage: Eukaryota > Metazoa > Chordata > Mammalia > Chiroptera > Vespertilionidae > Nyctalus > Nyctalus aviator. The sequence goes on along the minus strand of CM072924.1, from coordinate 177,985,438 downwards.
ACTTTCAAAGGCCCCACATCCAAATACTATCACATTGAAGGTTTATGAATTCAATTTATTATTTTTTTTTTTGGGGGGGGATGTAAACATTCAGTCTATAGCAATATGTATATATGTATAGCTAGACATATGTGTGTAGGAATATCTAAAGATACATGTATCTATGTATGCATAGGAAGGCAGATAAATAATATTGATTGTAAGAAACTGGCTTATGCCACATGATTGTGGGGCCTGAACCACATAGAGAAGGTTGGGAGGATGGAAATTAAGAGAAGAATTGCTGTTGTAGTCTTGAATGTGAAAGCTGCAGCCTAAAAACTCCATTTCATTAACCCATAGCTTCCCAATAAATTTTTAAAACATTTAAAAAAGACAGCGCCATCGAGACGAATGGTTTCGTTCATGTAGCTGACACCCCAGGGAGTAGTGTGGGGACGGTGTGATCTGAACTCACATTTTAACTCTTTTCTTCACAGGGTTCTGCTTCAAAACCGGCAGCACCCGCAGGGAGGAGCGCACCCAAGCCCGACGCCTCCGGTTTGCGGATAACACCGGGTCCGAAGGCCAAAGGGGGCCCTGCTGCTTCCTGCTTGCGGTGCACTAGCAACAGCAGGACTCTCAGTGCTGACCGGACCTTGTCTTTCCAGAGGATCAGGCGTGTGGCCAGTTCTGGTGAGCATAGAGTACCGCAGCGGGCCTTCTAGCAGTGTGTGAGCTGTTCCCGTGTAAAATGAGGCGTGTCGGAAAGCGGAAAGGCAGGTTTTGGTTTTAGAACAAATGCGTTCTGTCATGAAGCCTTTATCTTTGTGGACGAGCATCGGAAGAGGGAAGGTAGGAGAAGCTGGGGACACAGCCCTGGCCTTTGAGCCGAGGACAGGCTCAGTGGGGAGAGATCTACCCGCACAAACTCACAAGCCATTCAGAAGCAAGCTTATAGAGACACAAAGCCAGCTACCTGTTCTAGATGATTCGTTAAGAATTTTTTAAAAAAATGGTTAAGTGCTTAATAACATTTAAATGTTATACACTCAACTTACAATGTACCCTCACCACATGTGAAAAGATTAGCCTTTAAAAAAAATATTTACTGCCGAAACCGGTTTGGCTCAGTGGATAGAGCATCAGCCTTTGGACTGAAAGGTCCCAGGTTTGATTCCCGTCAAGGGCATGTACCTTGGTTGCGGGCACATCCCCAGTGGGGGGTGTGCGGTAGGCAGCTGATCGATGTTTCTCTCTCATCGATGTTTCTAGCTATCTATCCCTCCCCCTTCCTCTCTGTAAAAAAAAAAAAAAAAGCAATAAAAATGTTAAAAACAAACAAATAAGTAAATAAATAAATGTTTACTGTAAGATGTTTTAGAAATTTTCAGGAACGTAAGCGTGACTAAAAAGTTAAACTTTTCTAGTAGGCACTTTTATTTATGTTGGTTTGTATTTTAGAAGTAATAGCTTTAAAATCATATTTGGCTTATGAAGTTTGCGAGCTTCAAGAGTAGCTAGCTGTTCAGTGTCTTACTACCTCTGGCAGATGCACAGATCTCTCCAAATGGAAGGCTATGCTTACAGATCAGACCAGGAGTTGCCTCTTTCATAGGGACAGAGACAGAAAGCCATGGAAAATTCCTTGCAGGGAACACCCCGATTTTAACAGGTAGAACCTTGAGCAAATGAAAGGCATGTCAGAGAGATTAAGAGGTTTCCTTATGAAAAGAGTGACTATAATTGAATGGTCTAAAAAAAAATAAGTGCCTCTAGCATTGTGTGTTCACACATGTGAGAACATTTGACAGAAACTAACAAACAGGCCAAAACCCAGAGCGTCTCTGGACATCTCCATGCCTTGTGTCTGCTTTCCAGTCCTGTTAGGAGCCGCCCAGGTGAGAAGCCTGCGACGTGCAGAGGGCTTTAAGGATGCCCACTGAGAGCCAGGCCGGCGTCGGGGTGCTGAGATTCTGAGGCACAGACCCAGGCAGAGGTGTGGGCGGAGGAAGAAAAACTAGCAGCGCCTTCATCCTTTGGGAGAAAAACAGAAGAGAAGCGAAAGAAATTCAGAGAATCCCCGATCCTTATTATTATTATTATTATTATTATTATTAAATAGACTAGTATTTTTATTGAGTTCAGAGAGGAAGGGAGAGAGAGAGAGAATCATTGGTGAGCTGCCTCCTGCACGCCTCCCACTGAAGATCGAGCCTGCACACAGGCATGTTCTCTGACCAGACTCTAACGGAGACCTCCTGGTTCATAGGTCGCTGTGCAACCACTGAACCACACAGCTGGGTGTGGTCCTTATTTTGGATGTTGCCACAGAGCAGGGAGTTGAGACATAAGTGAGATTGAAGCTGTTGTTACTGCTGTTGCTGCCAGACAAGGCTCCTGGGGTTTGCCGGAGGATGGGGAGACCCCTTCCTGCGTGGGTGCCCGGAGTGTCTGTGGGTTGGTGGCCTGGAGGAGCCACGCCTCGGCAGCCTGGCCTGTGGTGAGGAGCCCTGGGCTCCAGGATCACTCTGGCACCGAGCACTGCCTGGGCGAGTCCCTTACCCGCGCTGGCTTCAGCCTTCGCATCTCTGACGTGTGAGGGTTTAAGAACCTGAGGCCCCGTCAGCAGCGTTTGTAGTCATCTTTCTGGGGGCACTGTGGAGCTCCCCTAATTATCCAAGTCGTGGCTACTGCTGGGCCACACGATGGGCAAATCCCAGAAAACGTGAAGTGCACGTGCTTTTGAGAAATGTGGCCAATATCCGGGATATACAAGGGTGGGCAAAAGTAGGTTTACAGTTGTGAGCATGCAAAGTAAAGTTCATTCTCGCATTACTATGTGTTATTATTAACTTATTTTTGCCCACCCCTGTGTCTTACAAGATGAGATTCTTTTATGCAGGTGATCGGTCCCATCAAAGAGTCAACTATTTACTTATTTATTTATTTAATATATTTTTATTGATTTTTTTTTTTTTTTTTTTTTTTTACAGAGAGGAAGGGAGAAGGATAGAGAGTTAGGAACATCGATGAGAGAGAAACATTAATCAGTTGCCTTCTGCACCCCACCCCCTGGGGATGTGTCCGCAACTAAGATATATTCCCTTGACGGGTATTGAACCCAGGACCCTTCAGTTCACAGGACGATGCTCTATCCACTGAGCCAAACCGGTTAGGGCAAGAGTGAATTATTTTTAAGTACACTGTATTTACTGTATACTGCATAATGTCAATGCTGTAAAAAGAGGGGGGAAATAAAGATCTGTTTAGTCTTAATAAAAAGGACAGGGAAGATTATTAAGCTCTTATTAAACTGTATAAACAAGCTTGGCAACTAAGTTATACATTCAGAGTTCTCAATCTGAGCTAAACACGAAATTATATTTCCCTCGCTGGTTTCCCACATATAAATGGGGGAAAACATTTAGTGTAAGCAGACCACTGAGCAGTGTGGGTTTGCACTGAAAGTCTTGCTTATGCTGTGCTATGCTGTTAAAACGTGAACAGCCGCTCACTTGTTTGGATGCTCGCAGCCCACGGGGCGGTGTTTGTTGTAGGGACGGGAAAGTTAATCACCGCGGAGGGAAAAGTAGAACGGGGCCCAGGAGCAGGAACAAAGTGCCCTCAGAGCACGGAGAGCATGTTGCCATCCGCTGTACAATGACGTGCTTGTGTCCTGGAAAACCGAGACCGAGTGGACATCCTCTGTGCTCATACAAAGTTACCGCGCTGAAAGGTGAGCGGCAGGAATGTTCCAGCTGACCCGGGGTTTCAATGACTCCTTTCAGGGGACCAAGCCGCAAACCAGGCCTGGAGCTCCGATAGCCGCTTTCTTTTTTTTTCCTTTTAAGAAATATATATATTTTATTGATTTTTTACAGAGAGGAAGGAAGAGGGATAGAGAGCTAGAAACATCGATAAGAGAGAAACATCAACCAGCGGCCTCCTGCACACCCCCCCACCGGGAATGTGCCCGCAACCAAGGTACATGCCCTTGACCAGAATCGAACCCGGAACCTTCCAGTCCACAGGCCGATGCTCTATCCACTGAGCCAAACTGGTCCCGGCCAGATAGCCGCTTTCTTGGGAGGATGAGAAAGAAACGGAACGAAGCACCACGGAGCGCTCCCATGGGGCAAAACCAGGGCATTTCTAAGAAACCAGATCATAAGGGATGACAACGAAGCAGATCCAAAGTACCCGTTGCTTCGTTTGGGGGTATGCGTGAGTTTTAACTGCTCAAACAGGATGAGAGAGTGGGGGACACTATTTCTAATGATAATTTATAATGCTAATGATAGCAGCAGCTCACGCATCTTAAATGCTTACTGAGTTTCAGGCTCTGTCTTAATCATTTCACCTACAAATTCACCTAATCCTCACCACAGTTTTGGGAGGCTCACCCCCATTTTGCAGATGAGGAAACCGTCACAGGGAAGTTAAGCAGTTTTTCCAGGTTATGCCGATAGAAAGTGGGCATAGGTGGCATTCAGCTCAGGCGGTGGGCTCTGCATCCATGCTCTTAAGCCTCACGGTGTAGTTTCTCAGGCTACAGTTTCTCTGGGCATTACAGTCAGCTTGGCTCGGTGGTTGAGCACTGACCTATGAACCAGGAGGTCACGGCTTGATTCCCGGTCCGGGCACAGGCCCTGGTTGCAGGCTCTATCCCCAGTGGGGTGTGCAGGAGGCAGCCGATCAATGATTCTCTCTCTCATGGATGTTTCTGTCTCTCTTTCCCTCTCCCTTTCTCTCTGACATCAATAAAAGTGTATTAAAAACAAAACGAAAAACAAAAACGAAACACCATTAGGATGGCCACCAGTTTTGGTCAGTTAGAATTCTTCTGCCCAGCCGAATGGATTGGACGCTGTGGCATTTCTCTTTTCAGGCCTTTGGCTTAAAATCGAAATCCATTGATCATGATGTAGAATATCTTACACCGTTATTGCACGTTAATGCCACCAGATGGATTCAGGCGTTTTCAGAGACACGTCTGCCCACACCTTCAGGGGCCGTACCAGGTTGTGGGTGACAGAGGTGTGTGTGCGGGGGCCCAGCCTGAGCCAGGAAGGACAGGGGAGATTGTACGGAATGCACCCCCCCCCCCGTGGGCCCTTCCGCTGCCCTGGAGGGCGAGGGCCACAGTGTGTGCACCTGGGGCCACAGAGTGCGACGGGGCTGGCGGGTGGGGGGGAGGCCCCTGCGGGCTCTCGGGCCCTGGGGAAAAGAAGAATGCATGTTCGGGACCCGCCTCGTTATGCCAGAGCCTAAAGAAAGGCCTCAGGAAAGAGCTGGTCTTTAGTTTTTGTTCTGGAGAAAGAGAAATAACATCTCAAAAGAGTGTACCTTCGCTTAATTCAGTCCCTCGCGGGTTAACAGGATACATTCCTCTCACACCGGAGTGCATCCCACCTGTAAGGACTTGCCTGTCCTGCAGTTTCTCTTCTTTCACGCCAAGCGGTTTCCCCGTTAGTTGCTTTTCTGGGTGTAAGCTGGTTTCTGTGTACTTAGTGTTAAAGGGAATTGAAGTCATTCCTATTTATTTTATACCATTATAGCCTTTTCTAGGCAAGCGTCTGAGAGACAGGGAGAACAAGCAAAATGACGGGAAATGTATTCACATGCTTACACAAATTCATTATTAGAAAACCAGGAGGGGTCACCCTGTGCTTATCTTAAAGGCTAACTTGAATGTGTCGCTCCTAGTTGTTGCTATACTTGTATGCAATTAATACCCTTCTTAAAGAATACATCTCAAGTATTCTTTTTATTTATTTATTTATTTTATTGATTTTTTTACAGAGAGGAAGGAAGAGGGAGAGAGAATTAGAAGGAAGATGAGAGAGAAACATCGACCAGCTGCCTCTTGCATCCTACGGGGGATGTGCCCGCAACCAATGTACATGCCCTTGACGGGAATCGAACCTGGGACCTTTCAGTCCGCAGACCGACGCTCTATCCACTGAGCCAAACTGGTTTCGGCCATCTCAAGTATTCTTAAAAAATAACCGTGGCTATGTGTTTTGAGTGCCAGTGAGGTGCCAAGCCCGGTTCTAAGCTTTCCAAATGCCTCGTTTTATGTAATTCTTGCGGCTCACGAGGTACGGATACTATGATTACCCCCTCTCTACAAATGAGGGAGCTGAGGTTTTGAAAGCTTACGTAACGTGCCCCAGGGTACCCAGGATGGGGGAGGGAACAGACCAGGCAGCCCGTGCCCAGGCCTCTGCCCTTCACCTCTGTGTGCACATGCAGAGGGGGAGCTCTCCACACCCTCATTCCTTCAACAAGCAGCGGCCAGCCGTGCCCGCTGAGCTGGGAGCCTCGGGAGGAGCTGCTGGAGGAGCCGGGAAGGAGGAAGTGCTTGCCCTTGCAGAGCTTGAATTCTAGGAGGGTGAGTCAGAGCACAGGCCAGCACGGCGTTTAGTGGGTAAGGTGGTGGGAAGGCATGAGGACGAAAACACAGCAATGACGGGCGTTAGGTGTTTGAATAGGGTCTCCAGGAAGGCCTCACTGAGCAGGTGACATTTGAGCCAGCCCCCAAGGAGGAGAAGGAGGGACATAGTTGGGTGTCAGATGGAAGGACTTTGCCGGAGGAGGGGACTGCAAGTGCCAAGCCGAGGTGAGGCGGTACGGGTGGTGCTTGCGGATGCTGAGCTGACCAGCATGTGAGGTGGGGGTGGTGGGGAGGAGGCCTACAGAGCAGCACCGTGTAGGCACGTGACAGACAGGCATGCTACCTTCCTTCCCGACGTCATCGCTAGAATTCTTGATCCTTTTGCAGGCGTTCTTACAATTCTTCTCACTTGGCAAGTACTTCTGGGAAAGATTGCTTTATGGAATGACTCAAACTGCGCTTACTGTGTCATCATGTAGTCTCATTTTTCTGCCTCCATGCTCTTAACGTGCACGCTGTAGTCTTATTTTTCCATGCAAGAAAGGTTTTGGGTGTCTGTTATGTGCTGGACAGCCATCTGGATTCTGAGGATACAAACACGGTGGGTGCCCTTTTAATGAGCTCACTACTGGAGGGTGAGGTGAAGGAGGTATTGAAGGCAGTCATTTGAATTCAGATTCTTTGTTCTTCAAACCCCAGCTGAACGCCTGGCCTCTGTGGTATTTATCATTTTCTACTGTAATTATTTTTTTTTACATACCCTGTTTCCCCAAAAATAAGAAAGTGTCTTATATTAATTTTTGCTCCCAAAGATGCGCTAGGTCTTATTTTCAGGGGATGTCTTATTTTTTCATGAAGAAGAATACGGTACACATTTATTGTTAAATGAAAATAAAGGAAATTTATTACCTGTAGATGGTACGGTAATACGGTAGTTGTGAACACAAACCAGACAAACTGAATCCTACAGTATCAAGAATTTAGTCATTTATTCAATGACAATCATGTCATCATCTTCTGGAACATCATAACAATCCAATTCCTGAATTTCGTGGTGAATTTCTTGTGACTCCATTTCTTTCAGAATCAGTGGACCAAATCTCTCATGTTTAGCCTAGGGGGGGGCTTTATTTTCAGGGGGGATGCCTTATATTTCACTCAGAAGGAAACCTGTAAGTAGGTCTTATTTTCAGAAGATGTCTTATTTTCAGGGAAACACAGTATCTGCCCCTACAAAACTGTGAGAGCCGTGAGGATGGAGTCCAGGTCTGAGTTATTTTTATATTTTCCAGTGCTCTGCGCAACAGGTGTTTATAGATGTCAGACTTGATCAGAGTGGAGACTTGCATGAAGTTCTTTGTGTTCACAGTAGAGGGAACCCCCTTAATTCAGCCTCAGGAAGACTGGAGAAGAGCGGTGACATTCAGACTGGCCTTGAAATATTCCTGTCGGAGTTGGCCAGGCATGAAAGGTTGCTGGCGTTCCCAGGTGCAAATGTAGAGTCATGAAAGGAAGTAGTGTGTCTGGGGAGCAATCATGCCTTGAGCAAACCTTGTGTTTGGATAAGTGATAGGTGAGCCCCAAGGGAGGTGAAGGCAGGGCGGTTCTAATAGTCTGGAGACAAGCTTGTAAGAATCATACTAGTATTTGGGACTTGAAAGCAGATGAAATTATTAGAAGGTGTTTTGGAGAAAGAGGGCCCTTTAGTGGTGAATAATCCTAAGTGTTTCCTCTGTTTTCTCATTCTGGTGACCATGAAGCAGAATAGGTTTTTCCTAATAAGAGTAGCAAGAAGAGGTGGCCAGGAGGATGGTTTAGTTTGAGTCATGTTAACTTGCAAAGACTGAAGACTGAGAAGCACCTCAAAGGCTGTGTTCTTGCTAGAGGTTTCAGACAGTAAGACTGTGTCAGGAAGCCTCTGGGGAAAGAGCTGATGAACAGGAGCTGGGGTGATTGACAACCAGGCCATGGGAGCGGCGGAATGTGTCCAGTGCACTGGGAAACAAAGAAGGGAAGGCAGCAGTGTGTAGACATAGATCCACTTGGAGATGAAGCTGTGATTTTAAGAGTCAAGATTCAGAGTAGCAGCTGTGGGTAATGGGCTGGGCAGGTTCTGCTTTCTCCTGTTTTGCAATGCGCTTTTATGAGATTAGGTGATTTCTTTTCTTTTTCTTTTTTTTTTTTTTAAATATATTTTATTGATTTCTTACAGAGAGGGAGGGAGAGAGATAGAGAGCTAGAAACGTCGATGAGAGAGAAACATGGACTAGCTGCCTTTTGCACACCCCCTACTGGGGATGTGCCTGCAACCAAGGTACATGTCCTTGACCGGAATAGAACCTGGGACCCTTCAGTCCGCAGACCGACGCTCTACCACCGAGCCAAACCGGCTTCGGCGGCGATTTCTTTCAAGTGAATTTGTGCAAATTTTATGCATTTGCTTACTTTTGCAATCTTCTAAAAGGAAATAAACTTAAGATGACGATCTACTTGGAATCTCAATGACCTCATTGTTCAAAGCTTGTGAACCCGGGCTTCTAATGAGCCAGGAGGCTCCCCACGTGCCTTCCTCATTTTGTTAGGAATTCTCAGGGCGAGTGCCAGGTGAGCTCATTCCCTTCCAGGCAAAACATGTGCCGAGGAACAAACATCTGAAGACCCGTGTTCATCGTCTTTGTATGGTGGCTCCAGAAAGGATGCAGCCCCTCGAAATCTTGGGTGTGTTGCATCCATGGTTGTGGGACCCATGGTCCAGGCCTGTGACTAAGGAAGTTATTTTTTGTTTAATCTCCATCCGAAGCAGCAGAATCTTTTTTTTTTTTTTCTTTTCTTTTTTTTTGCAGCAGACTCTTGTGAGCACGCTTGCAGAGGCAGGTCCTGACTTTGTTATTTGGAATACTACACAGCCAGCCACTGAGGGCATCATGAGAGCCTTGCTTTATGGGATGCTCTTGTTTCTCTGTCAAAAGACAGCCCTCTTCAGACTTGCTGTGCTTCTGATGTGACTCACTTGAACTGTTGTGACTTTGTCTTTTGAGTTTACTCTTGGATTGAGGCCAATGGTGATGGCAATGCAGGATGCAGTTTCTTATACCCTGCTTCCCTAATATCGCCTTGGCATGTGGAATATTGAAGTCACATTTTGCAACGTGCAAATGTAGGGTGTTACTGAAATGTTATGTTCTTGGAGATAATTCAGTTACTCAGCAGTTTGATGGCATATTCTGTGCAAGTCATACAAGCCATACTATAGACCCTGAGGAATCGTGAGATGGGTAAGATATGGTTTCTGAACTCAAAGTATTATCAGGAAATAGGGGAAATGACAAGTTGTTCCTCATTACATATTTCCCTATAATTCTAAATAAAATAAAATAACATAAAAAGCTATAGGATTTCAGAAGAGAGTAGATTCCTAATACCAAATTTTGCTTAAATTCTTTCTTGTACAATATAAGCAATCCTGTAACATAATAAAGCCATACCTTACAGATGTAAGCACTAGTCTTGGTTTAGTGTTGATCCTTTCTGCTGTTTAATTTTTGCCACTGAGACTCCAGAAATAAAAATAAGAAGAATACACATGGATTTGGGTGTTGTTGTTTTTTTGGATTTGGTTAGCGCACTGGGGAATAGAAATGAAGGGGCAGTTAGGGTTCAGAGAATAGAAAATACAGTTTGAGGAAGTCAGTACAGATGCATGGAAATAGGGATGAGAGCAGGTGGACAATTAGGACACAATGCATCGGTGTTCTGGCGATCAACATAAATAAGGTGGAGTTCAGGCTGGTCCATGGCAAGAAGGGAACATGGGGCATTGTCCCAAGCAAGGTGAATCTTATTCTACCCCTCTTTTATCTTGGATTTAACTAGTTAATTTGGATAACTCGTCAGGTTTCCACTGCCTCTTTCCGGTAGGGAATTTAAAAACTATAGTACTTTATGTGACTAGTAGAAAGATTAAAAATCACCCTCAATCTCATCGTATCAAAATCTATGATTATTTAATACTTTTCTTTTTGCATATTCTCATGCACACATGCTTATATATATTTGATGGGGATAGACAGTTCCTAGTATTTTTGAGACCTCATATCAAATAGTCGGTAGGCACCTGATTAGTTGATTGAATTTTCTTTTTCATTGACAAGGTATGGTACCTATTTTTCCTCAATTCTTAAATTCATATATATTCTTAGTAACATGTTTTTAAATGGCTGTATAATATTTCATTTTGTGAACGTGCTATGATGTATTTCTTCAGACTTCTTTACACATTGGATTGTTTCAGTATTTTTTAGTGAATTCAACAGCTCTCCTCAGAAGAACTTTGTAATAAATAGATAAGCAGGCCAGGTAAATACCTTCATTTTGGTGGAATCAGAGGGGGTAGCATTTTAAAGCTTTTGATAAGAGTAGTCAAATTGCCCTCTGGAAGCAGCATCCAAGTCTGTGCTCTTGCTTTGAGCATGTGAGGATTTCCCAACACCTGCATAAGAATTTTGACATTTCTTTTTTTTTTTTTTTAATATTTCTATTTTATTGAGTTTTTACAGAGAGGATGGGAGAGGGATAGAAAGCTAGAAACATCGATGAGAGAAACATTGATCAGCTGCCTCTTGCACACCCCCCACTGGGGATGTGCCCGCAACCAAGGTACATGCCCTTGACTGGAATCGAACCCTGGACCTTTCAGTCCGCAGGCTGACGCTCTATCCACTGAGCCAAACCAATTTCAACGATTTTTGACATTTCTAACACTCTTGCCAAATAGTCCCTCTTTAGGAAAAGTGTAAACTGGTATCTTATTTTAATTGAAATATGCTAGGTACTCAAATATTTATTGAATAAATGCAGATCTTATGGTCAGAGCGCTGAGGTACAGAAGTGAATATAAGATCAAAACATGCCCTTCTTAAAGGTACATTCTGGTAGGAGAGACAGACTATATATACACAATGAAGTATATAGGATGTTTGATAGTGTAAAGTTATAAAGAGAGGTGAAAAATACTAACATCAAGAAAGGGAATATGCCCTGTTGAGGTGTGCAGAAGAAGAGAGGAGGAGAGGGGGAGCGATGCTGGTTAGTGTGACCAGGGGAAGGTGGCTTTTGAGTAAAGGCTTGAGGGAGCCAGCCATATGTATGTCGGGGTGAAAAGATACCAGTCTCAGTGCAAAGACCCTGAGGTGGAGTTTGACTCATGTGCATTGGGAACAGCAGGGGATGAAGGAAGGAAAAGTGAAGTAGGGGATGAGGTGGACAAGCAGTGAAGAGCCAGAAAATCATAGTCTTAAAAAGCATAAGGATATGAGCTTTTAACCAAATTGACTTAATTTTCACCAGATCACTCTGATAGCTGTGTCGAGAGGTCATTGAATTGGGGTGAGGACAATTCAATCAGTGAGGAGGTGTTGCTGTAATCGCAGTAGGAAATTGTGGCTTCTTTGATCAGGGTGGTAGTTGGGGAGGAAGGGGAAGAGAGGGAGTGGTCAGATTCTAGATATGTGTGTTGATAGTAAAGCCAACAGAGATTTGCTAAGATGAAATTCGAGGGTGAGAGCAGAGGAGAGGAGTCAGAGATGACGGTACACAGTTTGGTGTGAGCAGTGGAAGGATGCTGTTGCCATTTACTGAGAAGGGGATGGATGGTGGAGACACAGATGTTGGAAGGTAAATAATTGGGGACTCAGTTATAGAGAAATTAAGTTGAGGTGAGTAATAGATTATGGAAGAGAAGGTGTAGAGTAGAAAGTAGGATATACAAGTCTAGAGTACACAGAAGAAATCCAGTCTTAGGGATATAAATTTGGGGTTCAATAACATTTAGACATTATTTAAAGCCACTGGATTGGATGAAATCACCAAGAGAGTAAATGTAGAAAGAGAAGGTGTCAAGAGCACCTCTGGGGACCTCCCTGGAGCACTACAAAGTCCCCCTGGAGTACTCCCAAGCCTCAAAGGGGTAGGGAAATGAGGAAGAATTAATTACAAAGTAGTCCAAGAAGGAGCAGCAGGGCAGGTAGGCGGGAAGTCGGTCCTGAGTGGTGTTCTGGAAGCCACGTCAGGGAAGTGTGTTCCAAGGAGAAAGAAGATTGGGAATGTGGTCATTAAGAACACAATTTGTCTTTTCAAGAATTTTATTGTCCAATTACAGTTGACTTTCATAGTTTCAGGTGTACAGCATAGTGGTTAGGTAATTATAGGTGTTATTTCACAAAGTGAGCTCCTTGATATTTTCAGTATCCACCTGGCTCTGTACTTAGTTATTACAATATTGTTGACTACATTCCCTACACTGTCCCCTTAACTGTTCCGTAACTACCAATCTGTCCTTCTTAACCCCTTCACCTTTTTCATCCAGCAACCAACCCCACTCCCCTCCGGCAACTGACAGTCTGTTCTCTATCTATGAGTCTGTTTTGTTTCTGTTCCATTTCTCCATTTATTTTGCTCTTTAGATGCCACCTATAAACCAGTTCATACGGTATTTGCCTTTCTGTGTCTGACGTAGTTCACTGAGCATCTTGGTTCTCCAGGCTCTCGCCAATGGGGAGATTTCATGAAGAACACAAATTGGGTTAAACCAGAAGGTTGTGCATGTCGAGAGGCAGGCGGTTCCAGACTTGGTGCTTCAATAATGTCATCTTTCTGTCCTTCCACTCCTGCCTCAGCATGCTGCTCTCGCCCGTGACTTTTCAGTTACAGTATGGTCGCTAAGAGTTCCACGTGTTAAGTGCTCCTACTGCTGTGTCCAGAGGCTGAGGGCCAGGGACAGCAGCCGGAGGAGCGCTCCCTCCTGACATGCCGGGCTCCCTTTGTCAGGAGGTGAGATCTTACTCAGCACCTCCTCCCCTGGTGCTCGGATCTTGAAGTCTTACTGGCAGAGGTCAGACCACATGGTCACCCCTAACTTGAAGAAAGGTGGGAGACACAGTATTGGGCTTTTTAGGCCTTTCTATAGAATGTGAGCCATGGGAATGGGGATTAGGAATGGCAGTTGGGGAGTCAGGAAAGTCGTTAGATACAATCAGGTTAAATTAAAAATACAATGTATTGACTATTTGTATGTACCCTTTAGCTTAGAGCTTTTGCTCACTTATATTTTGGGGCATATGATTCTTTTTTGTCGGTTTGATCTTATCTGTTGTCTTTTGTCCTGTATTTTACTCTATGCTCTTTTATGGTGTTCTTTTGTTTGCTTGTTTGTTTGTTAATTTCCCATTTTTATAGTGTCAAATGCGTCTTGTCCTTTAACAGTTCCTTTGTTTTCATGCTTCTCTACTGAAAAGGAAGACTAATCTATATTTGATTATTATGCTTATTTTTTATGGTTTTTCTTTTAAACCCAATTTAAATGTTTTTTGATAGTAAGCACTGGCAGTTCATAGTCATACACCACTTACTTTGGACCTGGGGTTCCACAGTTTTGTATTTTCCCATAATACTAGCACTTTTTGATAATTGACTTATAGAAATAACATTTTTTTCCAATTTTTTCTGGTATATTGGAAAACTGATTGTTGTATAGTATTTATTTTGTAAGCATAATATCAGGTTTATTTAAATAGGTTTTTTTTAAATAAATCTTTATTTTTCATATTATTACAAATGTTCCTCATCCCGCCCCCCCCCCCCCCCCCATCCATTGCTCCTCTCTACCAGGTTCCCACCCCACACCCTCTGCCCTTTCCCTACCCTCTATTGTCCTCATCCATAGGTGCACAGTTTATGTTCAGTCTCTTCCCGCACCCCCCACTCCTCTTTTCCCCGAGAATCGTCAGTTCACTCCCCTTCTATACCTCTGATTCTATTATATTCACCAGTTAATATTGTTCATCAGATTTTTTTAAATTCCCTTGGTTTTTAGATTCAAGATTGTTGATAGTTACGTATTTGTTGTTCATAGTTTTTATCTTTATTTACTTTCTCTTCCGAAAGAATCCCCTTCAGCAATTCATATAATTTTGGTTTGGCGGTGATGAACTCCTTTAGCTTTTTTTTTTTTTTTTTTTTTTTTTCATTAGTAAAGCTCTTTATCTAGCCTTTGATTCTGAGTGATAGCTTTGCTGGGTAGGTTATTTTTGGCTGTAGGTTCTTGCTATTCATCACCTTGAATATTTCTTGCCATTCCCGTCTGGCCTGCATGGAATCTAAAGCTTGTCTGCGCCTATACCAAGTATCACTGGTATCACTGGGAAGCGTTTTTGTTGAGAAATCAGCTGACAATCGTATGGGTGCTCCTTTATAGGTAACTACCTGCTTTTCTCTTGCTGCTTTTAATATTCTCTCTTTGTCTTTTGCTCTTGGTATTTTAATTATGATGTGTCTTGGTGTGGTCTTCTTTGGATTCCTTTTGTTTGGAGTTCTGTGCACTTCCTGGACTTGTAAGTCTAATTCTTTCACCAGGTGGGGGGAGTTTTCTGTTACTATTTCTTTCAATATGTTTTCAATGTCTTGCTCTCTCTTATCTTCTGGGACCCTCATAATTCTGATGTTGGTTCGCTTGAAGTTGTCCCAGAGGTTTCTTACATTATCTTCAACTTTCTGGATTCTCTTGTCTTCTTCCTTCTGCAGAGGAGTGTCTTCTGGCTCTTTATGTTCCAAATCTTTGACTTGATTCTTGTGATCTTTCATTCTGTTTTTAGGACTCTGTATATTATTTTTTATTTTAGACAATGTAGTCTTTATTTCCTGTTGATCCCTTATTATTTCTTGTTGATCCCTATTAGTTCTCATCGATCCCTTTTCATCTCCTCATAGTCTTACCAACTTTTCTAGGAAATTCTTGAAAAACCTTATAAGCATGGTTTTGAACTCTATATCCAGTCTCTTCTTTTCCTCCATTTCTTTTGTTTGTGATCTATTTCCTTGTCTTGGCATTTTCACAGCTTTCCTGAGTTGGTAGGGTGGCTTTGTGTGCTAAGGTGTCCTATATGGTCAGCCTCCCAGTTACCTGAGGTGAACAGTCTTGGTGTAGTCCTTTGTGGGCTGTGTGTGCAGTCTTGTTGTTAAGCCTTGCTTGTTGTTGGTATCACTGGGAAGCGTTGATCTCCAAGCCAATTGGCTATGAGGACCAGAAGTGTCTCAACTAGGGAGGGTTTCTGTATTCTGCTTGAATGGGGTGGAGTCTTGGGGTGGCACAGACAAGCTTTGTTGAATTGAGCACAGTTGGTTGCAGGCGCGCACACCTCTTTGGTATAGGTGCAGACAAGCTTTAGATTCCTGTCTACTCCTCCCTAGGAGAGTCCTATTGGCACCGAATGAGGAAGCTAGCCACTGGAAGGGCCTCTGTGCTCCGCTTGGATGGGGCATAGTCTCGGGTGGTGCAGACAAGCTTTATTCAGCCCCTCCCTACAAGGGTCTTGTTTCCAGTCCCTCAGCAATGGCCATTGGCTTCACACACCTCCGAGAGATCCCTGACCACTGCCCGACAGTCTGGCCTCTCCCTGTCTGGGGCCATCTATCAGCGCAATAGGGTGGTTCTGTTTTCCTCCCCGAACAAGAAAGCTAGCCGCCGCACATTAGCTGTCTGCCCTCTCTGTGTGCAGGGAGTAAGCTAGTAGCAAACTCAACCCACCCTCTCGGTGCTCCGCAAGCCAGCCGGCAGTGAAGTGGGGTGGCTGCCTTTTCACGCGCACAGTTCTCCACATCTTCACAGTTCCTGCGGTTCAGCGCGCCTTCTCTCTCTGATGGTAGAGCCTCCCCTCAGCCAGCCGTCCGGTGCCTCAGGGTGATGTTTCCCCTGTTTTTCAGTTCCAAACTCAAACTTGTTATGGTAGGCTGCATTCGGGTGTCTGCCCTATGCCGCCATCTTGGTTTTTCCTATTTAAATAGTTTTTTGACAATGCTCTACCAGTGAAGATAAATTTTTAATGTCTACATTAGTGTTAATGCAAAAATTTAGTCCTTTTGGATTGAGAGTAAACTTAGAGCCACAGTTTTGAGTTGGTATGAATTATTTCTCCCATTTGTTATTGTTATTTTTTTTTTATCCCTTTGGGCAGACTTAGTTTAATTTATAATAATAATTTATAGTTACTGTAGATAATTACACCCAAGGTCACTTTCTCTAGAAAGTTATATTTAAATAAACCAAGACTCTCTCTCTCTCTTTCTTTTTTTTCTTCTTGGTATTTTAACTACTTTTGTCTGTTCATTTGGCATTTTCTGGTTCTGACTCTAGTAGTTAATGGCCCTGCTGCTTGCTTTCCTTATTACAATTCATTATGTTTTATGTAACAATATAAAAATTTATATTTTAACACACACACACACACACACACACACACACACACACACGTATTTTTTTAATAGTTTGTTCACATAGTACTGACCTCAGCAGTCTCCTTTCCGCTGTCTAGCTAAAATCTGCATGGCCCCGAGCCCTGGCAGTGCTTTGGCCTCCTAAGCTGTCTCCTTGATTTCACACGCTTCCCTGCAGTCAGCTCTGCACACTGCTACCACGTGACCAAGTCCAGACGCAAATGCTAAGAAAGCTGCAGCGCCCTGCCTCTCCCTCCTCCCTCCAGGCCTCACCGCCATCCATTAAGATGTGAGGCTTTTAGCCTGGACGTTGATGCCATCTTTAGCTATTGAATGTCTGCTGCAAACAGTCCTCCCCTCCAGCCTCATTTTCTTTTTCTTCTCCAAGATACCTGCGCTCCTACTAAGCAACGCAAGTCACGGAACAGGGTATTTTAATGTGATGCGGTACAGTGCATTCTCTAGTGTGTGATTTTTGTGGAAAACGTTTGGTAGTGATTTCTAAAGTAAGATGTCAGCTGTCCCTAGCACCCTCCCTATACATCTGTGCTTTGCCATTACATACAGTTACCATACTCTGCAAACAAGTATGACCGGTGAACCCAGCCCAAGGTATGTCCAGATTTTTATGAAGATGATCTGTGTCTTCTAACATAGGTAATAGTCAAGTTTTTTTTTTTTTTAAATTAAAACTCATGAATTTTATCAAATGTAAAAAGCAGCCACTTTTTTTTATTTTTATTTTTTAATGCCGAATAGCCTCATGAAAAATGTGCTCGTGCAGAATTCCTTCTTGTCTCGCTGAGAGTTCAGAGAGGAGAAGGTGCCTAGACTGGTAGGTGTGTCTGTGGCATTGGGAACTTCTCACGTTACTGTGTTTTGTGAGCTACGTGGGACCCACCTTCTCTCCCAGGCCCTTCTTTGAAGAATGGAGGAGGCCAAGTGGAGCTGAGCGCTTGCAGTGCGAACCTGTGCAGGCCCTGGGAGTTTTCTCCCAGAGAATGAGTCATTTGTAAGCGCCCGAACAAAGGAGTGCCATTGAGAAGCTCATTCGGTAGCTTTCATGTCTAGTCCCAGGAAACATACCATTATGGCATCATAAAAAATTTTCTGTCACAGCCATATAAAAATATCCATGTAAGGTGCTGGTTTCTCTCATTTGTTTTTCTTAGTAGAATTAAAAGAATTAAAGAATACATAAGGCTTGCCGAAACCGGTTTGGCTCAGTGGATAGAGCGTCGGCCTGTGGACTGAAAGGTCCCGGGTTCAATTCCAGTCAAGGGCATGTATCTTGGTTGCGGGCACATCCCCAGTAGGGGGTGTGCAAGAGGCAGCTGATTGATGATTCTCTCGCATCGATGTTTCTAACTCTCTGTCCCTCTCACTTCCTCTCTGTAAAAAATCAATAATATATATATATATATATATATATATATATATATTAAAAAAAAGAATACATAAGGCTTACAGGTGTGTAGGAATAATTATAAAATCTACTTGCATTAAGTATTTATTCATTTTATGCACTCTTGGTTTCTTTGTTTTGTCTCAAGCATCTTTTATCTGATTAGATATTTGACTTTAATAATACTTATTGGTTTTTGTTATAAAAATATGCTGATTGTAGTAAGAAAATTCACATGGAGGAATATGCCAGTTCATGAAGTATGGAGGGAACATTCCCCATTCCTGCTTTTTTCTACTCTTTTCTTCCATGTCCCCCTGGACTGTATCCCATAACAGTCTCATAAAATTCTAGAATGTCCTTCTGTAATTTTTCAATGTATAGATATACTATCTATCCTGCTTTTTAAGTTTATACATAACAGTATCCTTTTTTTCACTTAATAAAACTTTCTTTTGGATTTTTAGTATTGCAAGGTATTCCTTAATGATTATATTTCAGATGAGTGCTATACAATTAATTTGGTTTTCCAAGTTGGTTGTCCTAGTAAATTGCTTGTTTGATGAAGGTATATTTCAGATCCAGTAGACTCTCTGTGTTACCACCTAAGGCAAGCATGTCAAACTCAAAGGCTAACACGGGCCAAATAAACAAGGTTTAAGTTTATGCGTGTCACAAAAACAAACACACACACACAAAAGCTTCGATTTTTATAGAAATGCAGGTTTATTTCAATAGAGACATGCTAAATACAAAGGGCTGAAATAAATGAGTAGTCGTTAACATAAAATAATAGAACATTTAAAAAACTAATATTTTTTCTTGAACATTAACTTACCAGATGCTGAGTAAATGCACAAATTATTAAGTGTAACACAAATAAGCCTGTTATTCTTGTTATCCAAAAGTGAAGTATTTCCTGTTCGCACACCATACAAGTCAGTCCAAGACTAATGATGTGGCCATCGGCTGCTAAAATATTCGCTGCTGGTATTAGTGGAGAGAAATGGTGCGCCTGCACGTAAGGAACATAAGGGAAATGAAGGCAACATGATTGTAGTAATCAGTCATTAGTGAACATTGTAGTTCATTCTATATAATAAAGAGGTGATATGCAAATTAACCCTCACACCCTCACAAGATGGCTGACTATGACCAGGCTGGCAGAGGGGTTAGTGAGGGATGACCAAACAACTGAACAAATAGGCTGTGTGGGATGACCGGGGGCGGGGGGGGGGGGGGGGGTTGGGGGGGAGTAGGGGGCATCGTGAGGGTTGACCAGGCTGGCAGAGAGGGGCAGTTGAGGGGCAATCAGGCCGGCACGGGTTGGGGGGGGGCAGTTAGGAGCGACCAGGCTGGCAGGGAGGGGGCAGTTGGGGGTGACCAGGCCAGTGGGAGGGCAGTTAAGGACGACCAGGCTGGTACACAGGGGCAGTGAGGAGCGAGCAGGTCGACAGGGGATGGGAGGGATAGTTAGGGGCGACCAGGCAGGCAGACAGGTGAGTGATTAGGAGCCTTTGGTCCAGGGTTGTGAGAGGGATATCCCTGGGATCGGGCCTAAACCGGCAGTCAGACATCCCCGGAGCGGTTCTGGATTGGAGAGGGTGTAGACTGGGCTGAGGGCACCCCCCAGGCACAAATTTCATGCACTGGGCCTCTAGTCCTATATAATAAAAGGGTAATATGCAATTTTTAAAAAATATATATATTTTATTAATTTTTTACAGAGAGGAAGGGAGAGAGATAGAGAGCTAGAAACGTCAGTGAAAGAGAAACATCGACCAGCTGCCTCTTGCACACCCCCTACCGGGGATGTGCCCGCAACCAATGTACATACCCTTGACCGGAATTGAACCTGGGACCTTTCAGTTCACAGACCAACGCTCTACCACTGAGCCAAACCAGCTCCCAGCAGTAATATGCAAATTAACCGTCACTCTGTCACAAAGCTGGCACTGCCTATAGTCACAAGATGGTGGCACCCAGTCCTCTCAGCCTACCAGAGATCCCCAGTCCTAGGGAGGGGCAGACACTGTATACGGGCAGTGTGAGCAGCCTGACGGAATGCTTGCTTCGTCACCGTGGCGACGAGGCAAGCATTCCGCCCTGGCCTCTGGCTGAGTGGCCAGGGCTGGACACTTGCTTCGAGGCAGTCATCTCTCCCCGGCCCCAGAGGGCCTCTGGGCAACGTGTGCGTGTGGCCTTCTACATGGAAGCTCGGCAGGTACGTCCCTCGCAGGCGTCCCTCAGGCTTGCTGCTTAGGTTGTCTTTCCTCCTGTATCTGAAAGGAGGCTGAGGACCCGCCATTGCTGGGTGTTGGGGTTCTTGGGTCTGCAGCACCACAGGCTGCAGGGTGCTAGCACCCTCTGGAGCTGGGCACTGCTGTGGGGAGCACTGCCCACTCTCTGGGATCCACCTGCTACCGGCATGTTCCGGGGAGGCAGCTGGGAGCAGACAGATCCTGGGCTCGGGGAGTAGGGAGTGGGGTAGGGAGCAAGCGGGTGGGAAGGAGGTCAGGGCGATTCAGTCCAATGGATCTCACTCCCAGGCTTCATTCAAATGCAGAAAGCTCTCCAGTGATGTCAGAGCCTCGGACCTCACCTCGGGCTTCTCTGACTCCCCCACCTTTAGGCCACAGCTCACCAACTTCAGGGAGGGAGGATGTTTGAGAAACGGGCCTATCTTGGTGGAAGAGAGTGCGGGAGCATCCCTCTGTTCGCGTCTGTCTGTTTTCTCTCTGTGAATCCCATTTCCGGTTTTCTGCACTCTTTCTAAGGGTGACCTGGCTTTTGACGGCAAAAACAGACTCCTCTGCAGTTTCACAGCAGACCTCGTGGACAGATTCTGTTGCCTCGCCCTCAGAAACCAGCAGGTGTATATGTCGTGTTCGTGTAAAATCTGTAGAGAACTTTTATGAGTTAACTTGAGCCAAACTGTCCACACTTTCAGGGAAGCAGAATCTCAAGGGGTTGGGACAATGATCTGGAGAATGGCAGTTTTTTTGCTTTGTTTTATTCATTCTTCTTTTTTCTTCTTAAAATTTAATATATTTTCATTGATTTCCGAGAGGAAGGGAGCGGGAGAGAGAGACAGAAACATCATTGGTGAGAAAGAATTCTGAAATGCTCTCAACTGGGGATCAAGCCCACAACGAGGCAAGCATCCTGCGTTGGCCACGGAGAGCCTCTGGGCAGCGGGCTCGGAGCAGCCAAGCCACTCAGAGAGCAGAGAACCACAGTGAATGGGTCTAAGCCATCAGGGCTCCTGGATTGGAGAGGGCTCCCCTGAGGCCTCCCAGATTGGAGAGGGTATAGGCTGGGCTGAGGGACTCACCCTCCGTGCAAGAATTTCATGCACCGGGCCTCTAGTTATTAATAATTATGTATGACAGGACATTGTAAAAAATACGCAATTTTTATTAAAATGTCTCTTACATACTGTTATATGGGCTGGGCCACAAAAATATTCCTTGTGGGCTGCATGCGGCCTGCGAGTTTGACATGCTTGACATAAGGCAAAGAGCAAATGTTATTTCTTCCATATTTTCCCTAGACAAGAGATAATTATAATAATAGAACCAAAACCAGTTCTCTCTCTATAAGTTTATGCTAAAGGCATGAGCCTAAACCTCTAAGGTCAGTAATATCTCTACAGGTAGATCTTAATCTTTATGCTTCACATCTGGGATGAATAGCATAACGTGGAGTAAATGGATGAACATTGCCTTTTTGGGGCTGCCCGTCAGAGCAATCCTGTACTGACTTCATCATTTACGGACTTGGTGCTCAGGTTACTCACAACCTCTCAGCCCAGTGTTGACATGTTGCCTGTACTGCTCATGATGACTGTGTTTTACTGCTGCTTTTAAAAAAATATATATATTATTGATTTTTCACAGAGAGGAAGAGAGAGGGATAGAGAGTTAGAAACATCGATGAGAGAGAAACATTGATCAGCTGCCTTCTGCACATCCCCCACTGGGGATGTGCCCACAACCAAGGTACATGCCCTTGACTGGAATCGAACCTGGGACCTTTCAGTCCACAGGCCGATGCTCTATCCACTGAGCCAAACTGGTTCCGGCACTGCTGCTTTATATGAATTCTGCTTACAGGCACTTTAGACCACCTCGGCCATTAGGCAAACATTAGGCCTGTGGGTGAAACAGTCACGCACCTTGTTCTATCGTGGTGCTTTCACTGTTGCACTCTAGGGACACCCTCCTAGAGGGAGGAGGAGCTCACACTGGCCTCCACGCCTGACACTCCTTCCCTGAGCCGTGAAGCCTCTGACCTGTGGCTCCGTAGAGGGGCTGTGAGGCTGGTGGTAAGTGGTCTGTATTCTAGGTCTCAGCGATGTGACCCAACTAAGCCCTGTAAGTGCCTAAAGAGTGTTCTCATCTACCAACTGGGGATAGTTACAGTAATGCACTGTCGGGGTTATTCTGAGTTTCAGGGGAGCTAGTCCTTCGGTGAAGTAGGCTTGGTTCAGTGCCCTCAGTGCCCAGCAGTCAAGAGCATGTACTAGTACAATGTTTCCCAAAGTGTGGTACGCGTACCCCCAGGGGTACAGGAAGAGTTTGGTGGGGGTATGCGGTGCACCGGAGTTTGGTGGGGATGTGCACTGCACTGTGCTTAGCTGCGCCTAATTCTACGTTCTCATGAGTACGAGGGGTACTCAGTGTTATGAAAATTATAGAAAGGGTACACATATGTCAAAAGTTTGGGAAACACTGTACTAATGGAATGGGCAAGACTTTGGCTAGGACTGCAAATTGCCATTAGATGGAGGGGGTGGTAGGGGTGGGGTGACAATGTGACTTGTAAAATGGAGTGATGCATTCTGGCTGGCATGGCTCCGTGGTTGAGCATTGACCTATGGACCAGGAGGTCACGGTTCGATTCCTGGTCAGGACATATGCCCAGGTTGCAGGGTCAATCCCCAGTGGGAGCATGGGGGAGGCAGCCAATCAATGATTCTCTCTCTCCCTCAAAATCAATAAATATATATATATATATATATATTGTTTTACAAAGCGGGTAGGGCAGGTCAGAGGGATGATAACTGGGGAGTAAGCTTGCTTCTGGTGCCAGGCTGTGTGTTGGAATCAGGGTACAGGTCTGTAGTAACTCCAAGGCACACAGAGGAATGTATGTAAACCTCAGTCTTTCAGAAACATTCCTTTCTGAAAAATAAGTTGATTTTCTAAACTTGTTGAGTCTTGACTGCATGTGGCTGCAGCCCAGAAGCTTTCATATGTAGCTTGCCCAACCTTGTTCATTGGTTTCGATGGTATGACTCATCAGAATGTTTTTGCTTAAAGGGCAGCAATTTGATGAATTTGTATTCTAAAAACCTGTTTTTCTATACCTCCCAAATCAAGTGAAACTTGTGGCTAACTGTGAACTTAAAAATCAAATGGACATTTGAATATCTATTACTTGTAAATCATCATGAGGAAAGTAAAGGAAAATGTCTCCTTTTATTTAGCTAATAGGCTGTAGTCTGTTAACAAAGGACAAATAAATTTGGTTAAGTGTTTAATGTTTCAGTGTAAATGATGAAATTACCAAAATTTACTTACTCTTGCCTGTAAAGGAAATTTTAATAGTTTTATTACGATCACCATTATAATTCTACATTTATAATCATAAATGCCTGATTGAGGTATGATTGGCAAAGTATTAAGATATGTAAAGTGTACATTGTGGTGATTGTATGTATGTACACATTATGGAGGGGTTCCCACCATCAAATTAATCAACACATCCACCTCATATATTTATCTTGTGTGTGTGTGTGTGTGTGTGAAAGAGAACATTTAAGTTTTGCTCTCTTAGCAATTTTTTAAAATTTGTCTTTATTGTGGAAAGTGTTACACATGTCTCCTCCTTTTCCCCCCCATTGACCCCCTCCACCCCACAGTCACCCCTCCCAGGCCTTCACCACACAATTGTCTGTGTACATGGACTGTGCACATATGCATGTAAGTTCCCTGGTTAATCTCTCCCCCACCCAACCTTCCTTCTGAGATTGGACAGTTCTCTGCTTCTGTGTCTCTGGATCGATTTTGTTCATCGTTTATTTTGTTCATTAGATTCCACATATGAGTGAGAATCATTTGATACTTTTCTTTCTCTGACTGGCTTATTTTGCTTAGCATAATAATCTCCAGGTCCCCCATGCTGTCTTAAAAGCTAAGAGATCCTTTTTTTTTTTTTTTTTTTTTTTTTGCAGCTGCATAGTATTCTGTGGTATAAATGTGCCACAGCTTTGTTGTATATTCATCTACTGATGGGCACTTGGGCTGTTTCCAGCTCTTAGCTATAGCAGATTTCAATTATCAACCTTGGGCGTTATCAGCCTTAGTCACCATGTTTTACATTAGCACCTCAGACATTACTCAATCGATAACTGAAAGTTTGTACCCTTTACTACCTCTCCCGATCTCCCATTCCTAACTCCTGGCCTGAAAAGAAAACTTAATTAATTCAACAAACGTATATTAAGCCTCACTCTATGCTATCCACTTTGCTGGGCCCTGAGGGGCAGAATGGAGTAAGATACTCTTCCCGTTCTCAGGGAGACTCGTCCAGAGACGTAGTAAATAGCGGCTGTGGTAGAAGCACCATAAAGGGAGGTGTGGCCCACTGCACACACAAAGAGGTCCTGGTTCTTCCCAGGGCTTCTCACACTGCATGTGTGTTTGAGTTGCCTGGGGATCTTGTTAAAGTGGAGACGGTGACTCACAGATCCGGGGTGGGGCCGCCAAGGATTTAAAAGTCTGCTGGCTTTGTACGCACCAGACAAAAATAGAGGGACTAGATGGAAAGGAGGCCATTTCACTCACAAAGCTGGTCTCCAGCAGAAGAAGAGAGTAGAATGAGCCAGAGAGGTAGAAATGAGGGTGGAGGCATGGCAAAGCGCAAGGGGGAAGTTGGTAGGAATCAACCCTTTCATGCCTCTAGAATTAAATATTTATTGAGAGGATTGAAAATAATACGCTGTAGATAATGGGGAAATGGAGCTTTTAAAATTGGGTCATGACCATAGTCCCCGTGTTCAGGAGGCCCATGTGATGGGATGGGGAAGGATAGGAGGACAGGATGTGTGGTGCCTAATACAGTAGTTTAGGCAGGATATCAGGGGTTGGTAAGGATTGTAGGACTTGGATGGGGAGGAAGAAGACTGTTTTGAAAAGAATCGATGTTCCTAGTGGATTAGAACAGTACAATCCTGGTGTTGAGAAAAGAGTAGGCTGGTTGCCCATAACAAAGAACAGTGCAGGGGTGAGGCTGGAGGCAGGGAGAACTTTAATTTGTGTGACTTGAGATGCCAGCCCTAAGGAGAGTCAGCTCCTTTTTCTTTTATTGAGATGAGATTTTGGCAGGTGAAAGCACTGGGACAAAGCAGTGAGAATTACTTTTCAGACAAAGTTCTCTTCTCACTTACGGCACCGTCATTTTCATCCAAGGTCTTGTCATTTTCTTGACATTCCTCAGTATGTGATACTTTTAGCATTGAGAGATTTGGCGCTGGATTATATGGTCAACTGGGAGCTAGAGGGGAGACGATTCCTGTGTTTTGAGGCTGGGGAAAAAGGCAAACTAGACTTACATTAGCATCAGTAGGCAGGAGGTTATCTGTCCAAATGGAATCCTTCAGCAAGGAATTGGAAATGTGAGCAGCACTGGGGTTCAGAAAGAGGCCGGGGCTGCAGGTGTGAATGTGGGATGCATTCATACAGGGCAGGGTTAGTCAAGTGAATAAGGTAGACTCTGCAAGAGAGGTGGGTAGGAAGAAAGCCGTGAGTGAAGGCTTGAACTTAGGAAATGCCCACATTCAGACAGCGTGAGACAGTGTGACTTCAAAGATGTCAGAGAACGTGAGGCATGTGTATTTTGTTGACAAATGAAGACCCCTCTGCTGTAAGAAAGAGAAGGTTGAGTGGAGATCACTTAAGTTTGGCAAATGAGGAGTAAAGATGAACAGTTAAGAGGAAAAAAGAATACTGCTAGTAATGTAGCTCCACCTGGTGTTAGACAGCAGGCATTTCCTAAGTGAGGTTTTTTTTTTTTTCTTCTTTTCTTTTTCTTCATCAGATGGATTTATTTCCCCCTTTCTGTTTGGTTGTTTTAAAATTTTCATCTGTGTGTGTTTTGTTTTTGTTTTTGTTTTTTAACACGGAAGCCTCATGTGTGAATGGGCTCATTTGTGTGCTTTTCAATCAACAGCATGGGGGAGTCGTGTCAATTTATTTATTCTTTGATTTTATCTTTGCCGCAAGCTTCTATCTCACATGGCTCTTTCTGACCTTCCCCTGTATCACAGAACACACCAGTTAAGTACATGAGGTTCCTTGGTTACAGCCAGCCTGCTTCTAAATTATCAGCAGAAAATAAGTCTAGGTCAGTGGTCGGCAAACTCATCAGTCAACAGAGCCAAATATCAACAGGACAACGATGGAAATTGCTTTGGAGAGCCCAAATTTTTTAAACTTTAACTATATAGGTAGGTACATTGTAATTACCTTAATTAGGGCACTCCTAAGCTGGCCTTTGCTAAAAACTCAAGGGGCCAAAGAGCCACACGTGGCTCTCGAGCCGCAGTTTGCTGACCACTGGCTAGGTGAAGACCTCATCTGAAGTTATTTGATTGGAAATATTCACTTTACGTTGTCAGTGAGGAGTTTGCGTTTTATAAGCTGATAGCTTTCTAAATGAATAGCAGAAACTTCTTTTGTTCTTGCCCCTCAAGGAAAACCTACGTCTTTGAAAACTGCGCCGCCGTCTTGGGTGAATTTGCCTCGATCGCTTCCCAAGTCCAACGGGTCCCTGAAGAGCTCCGTGCTCCGGCGGACAGGCAGCCCCTCCTCCATCGCCAGCACCCACAGCGACCTGAACGCCTACAGCAGCAATTGTGAGTCCGTACTCTCATTCCTTGTCATCCTTGGGGGGTTGTTGAAACGGTGGTTACATGAAGAACCAGTGCCCTGCAAAGAATTACTAGACTTCTTGGTTCTGTGATTTATGAGAACATATGCTTCCTGCTTCTTCCTCCCATTTTTTTTTTCTTCTCTGAAAGTTTGGTAGGAAAAACATTCTTTCTACAACATTCTCTTTGAATGAATGTGCTATGAAACATTGAAATATTGCTGTTAAAGGGACCTGGTATTTTTTTTAAAATAGGGATTCTAACGTGTGTCATTTGAAGCGATGGTGTTTTGGTTTGTTTAAGAAAGTGATCTAGGGGGCCATTGGACCCCAAATGGAAACCAGGAAAAAGAAAACTTCAGCTCCATTTATTTAGTAAAAGACCACCTTTTGTGGATGTGTGTATTATAATCTTTGGACGCTAGGTTCAGGGTCAAATGACTAGTATGTTAGAGTTTCAAACCTACTTTTATGTGATTTAAACGCAGGAGGATATTTTTAAAGCTAATGTGAACTCTGTTTTCTGTGAATAAAAAGGGTGAATTAATTGAGTGCTCCCTTGCATTCAAAAGGTGTGGTTGGTCTTGGTACTTCTTTGCTCATTGAAATTTTCTCACAAATGTAGTTAATTTGAACAATTTACGAGTGGCTGGCTGTGTGCGGGCGTCGTGATCGATGCAACGAGAGGTACAGGTTATAGGAGAATGGCGCTTCTCTCAGAAAGAGAAGATATGTGTATGGATAACTAGAATAGCAGAGAAGCAGGATGTACTGGGGTGTGGGGAAGAAGGGAGTTCTTTAGGGAGGGATCCATTTCTTCTTTCTGGTGAGGGGCCAGGGCCAAGCAGAGTCATGGGTAGTGAAGCATATTACAGGGTTATCATGCACTGTTTTATTTTTTTCCTCTCAAGTAATTCCTGTTGTAACTGATTATACACTGCGTAGCCAGATTAGTATGATCTCTGAATGTGTAAGGCCTCTCAGCGTACTTCTCTCGAGTACCTCATTTATTGGATATCAAAGATACTATACATCGTGCACATGGTCAGTTTTCCCCTTTGCACTGGCTGACAGAAAGCCCAGGGCATGTAGGTGGTTGATGTCCTGCAAAAGACTCTAGAATCCTGTTGGTACCCACTTGAGACACAAATACACCGAGTGGCCAGATGATTATGCGTTCAGAGATCATCATCACCTGGCCCCTCAGGGAATATATAAGGTTGTCACTGGGCCAGGGGCACCCAGGCAGCGTGTGGACCGAATGGGCGCGCGCGTGGGGAGGACGAGGCATTGAAGGAATGAGCGCGTTTCTGAGAGCTCATGCAGCAGCAGTGGCTTGTCTCGTGGTCGGAAGGAGCTGGACACCTGAACTCCAGGAATGCCGGAGCATGCTGCTGACCACGGCACGGGATTCCTCTCTGCTTACTGTCTGCACTTGACGACGTAGCGTGGAGTCAGAGGGGTTTGCACGGAGCAGAGAATTAGGGATTCGGAAAGGTGATGCTGTGTTAAGGTCACCCTGCTTGCCGCTCTCTCTGTGTGCACGGCGAATGTTAAAAACCAGCAGCACCAGCAGCGTGCTCTCGGGGGACCCCTGACGCCGGGATCTGTGACACTGGAATCTGTGACACTGGAAGCAGACGCTCTGCAGTGTCTCCACCCCGCCTTTGCCATTGACAGCCATGTCGACATGGCTACCGGTGCTGGGGCATGCCTGACCCCCCTGAGGAGGCTGCACACTGCCTTCGTCTGCTCCTTTTTGTCTGGTAACAAAGGGCTTTCCCCTCCACCCTCCGAGCCTGTCTGGCTTCCCCGCTGCAGAGTAAGCATCCTGATCAATGAGCCTCTCTCTCCGCGTGATTTGCTGGCTGGCCCGATGTGCTCTGTGCTGTGCCTCGGAGCTCCCGGATACCTCCCCCACATTCTAACCCACCGAGCGCACGCATGAAGGATGTGGGAGCGAACATGGCTGCAGCGTTTCCTGCCTGAGCTTGCTGCGACCCACTTAAATGACCGTACCGGGAGGATTCCGCAGCTGCACAGAAACGGAGGTTGCTTCCACCGTGTTTATCAATTCGACCCTCGCCCCGCCGGCCGGCTCCGAGAGGCACTACGATGCTACCCTGCTGACGCTGCTGGTGCTGGGGTCCTACAGCCTTTGTGTGGCTCCTTTGTTCGCCTCGCTCGCCGCCGGGAGCAGAAGTACGTCGGGGATCTCTGGTTTGGCTCTTCTCTTTGTAAGCATGCTCGCAGTGCTATTCGACCCATCGGTCTGGCGTCTTTTGCTGTTTCTGTAGCTTGCGATTTATGTGAGTGGCAGTGTTTCTCAGACATAGTTTAAGTTGTGAATGATTCCATATGGGTCCAATTTTATTGTGTGTCGTGCGTGTTTCCGAACGCCACATAAGTCAGCGGCACTGTCCGTGTTCTTGGCACACGGAATCACTTCATTTTCAAAGGTCATCGGATGGTCTCCTTCCCAATGAAATAGCTAGTCGTTTTTGTGTGTGTGTGGCTGATAGTCGCATGGCTATGGTGAAAATATTTTTGTGGAATTCAAATGAAAACGCGCCTTTATATCACCCGTGATATTAAGAGTATTAACACTGTGTACCTTAAGACATACATCGTTTTGAGCTGAGGTTTTCCTATTCTGATAGGGGTGGGTCATGTTAGGAAGGCATCTACTGACCAGTGCTCGGTTCATATGGGTGGAGCACTGAAACCCCGTTAAAGAACGCTTGCTTGGCTTTGTCTGCTCATGCCTTTGTGATGTGACAATGTCAGGGCATCCTCGGAGAACTCCGGAGGCCACGCAGGGCTGCTGTAAAATGAGCCCCTGGTGCTGGCTGCGTGGAGAGCCTATGGGAATAGCATTGCCAGGTTTTAAAGCGACCGAGTCAAGATATCTAAGATAGGAAAGCTCTGTCACTTGAGGGTTTCAGAAGGCGTTCTTTTTGTGTTCTTTCAAGCCTAGAAAAATGTAAAGTTAGGATATAAATTTTCCTGTTGCATGGTAGCTGCTAGGTCAGATGTGCTCATTTAGAGAGATTAAACGCCTTCAGCTCTTCCTGAACCAGTTAGCTCAAACCCAGGTTTTTTTGTTTTTTTTTTGTTTTGTTTTGTTTGTTTTTAATATATATATTTCTTTATTGATTTCAGAGAGGACGGGGGAGAGGGAGAGAGAGAGAGAAACATCAATGATGAGAGGGAATCATTAATGGGCTGCCTCCTGCATGCCTTTTACTGGGGATCGAGCCTGCAACCCAGGCACGTGCCCTGACCTCCTGGTTCATAAGTCGACACTCCACCACTGAGCCATGCCGGCCGGGTTGTAGTCCACTGAATAAAAATAATAACACTGAATAAATAAAAATGAGATCACTGAATAAAAATATATGATCTCTGCAGATCTTGACAGAGGGGAAGGTTGGAGGTGCCAAAGCAGAAGGGAGTCGTCGGAGAGTCTAATTTCACCACATTAGCCAACAAGGGCTTCCCTCTCTTCCATTTGGGCCCCCAAAAAACATGTTTGTTTTTGAGACAGATGTGAGAGGAAACATAAGAGATGCACACCAAAGCTATTTTCACTCTCTTGAAAAGAGAACAGGAGGCTGATGAAAGAAATGAAACCCTTTATTTCACTTCATAGCCAGCTTGGCCCAGGCGGTGTGATGCGTAGAAAAGGTTAATTAAACTCGGGCTCCTCCTAGTTCTCCCTGGAGCTGATGTGATGTTGGACAGTGATCTTGGCTCCCTCTCTGAACCTCCGTGTTCTCACCTGTGAGTGGGAGGGGCGGGCCAGGCACTTGTATTTTCTTCATTACAATAGACTGATTGACTGAGCCTAATAGTTTGGAAGGAGGTGCTTGCTGTTGTTGAAGTGAGGAAGCTGGCAGAGAAAAGGAGGGGTCTGGTTTACCTACCGTCTCTTCCTCATTACAGGGTGACAAGTGGGAGGTGGCTCACAGCCAGACCTGGTGGGTCGGAAAGAATCAGCTGGAGAACAGTGTTGACAGTTTTTCACGCTTGCTTCCAGGTTCTGAGCAAACGTCTGAGTTTGACTAGTGATGTCTGCCAAGGGGGAGGAAGGGCTGGCAGACAGGCTGTATCCAAATAAAGCCTAATATAGTAAGTTTCCAGTCGTCTGATCGGCCATTCAACCAATCAAAGCATAATATGCTAATGATATGCTAAGGCCACTCAACCACTTGCTGTGATGTGCACCGATCACCAGGAGGCAGATGGCCGACTGGTCAACCAGTTTCTATGACATGCACTGACCACCAGGGGGCAGACACTCTGACCAGTAGGCTAGCTTGCTGCTGGGTTTTGGCAGATCAGTACTGAGCAAGATGGATCATATGTATCCTGGATCCCTCCTGCGGTCCCTTCCTGGCTGGCCAACCTCCCTAATCCCTCTTCAGCCCCAATCATGCATCAGTGCGTCCCTTGGCCTGGCCTGCACTCTCTTGCAATCCTGAACCCCTTGCAAGATGTCAGAGAGCCAGTTCCTACCTGATGCCACAGGCCAGGCTGAGGGATCCCACTGGTGCACGAATTTGTGCACCGGGCCTCTAGCATATATGTATAGTACAAATATGTTTAATACTTAATGTGTGTCTAAATGGACTATTAAATAAGAAGATACTATATATTTTCTTATTTAATAGTATATATGAGTATATGGGTACATATGAGACATTCTTGCTCTCACAGAGTGGAGTAATTTTGCTTTTGGAGTCTGAAAGCTTAGATTTCAGTAGTGATTTGATTTTGAGCCAGGTGAGCAGATGATCTGGTGCAGTGGGGAGTGTTAAGTGGATCCCACTCCAAAATTCAAGAACTGAACAGAATGTTGGCTCTGTGTGTTCATACTTTACTAAGCAAATCCATACTAATGTTTGCTAGATGCTAAAACGGAGCATGAAATGTTTGTTCACAAATAAAAGTCTGGAGCAGTGAGAAGCCCTTCTCGCACAGGAAAGACATTGCTTCTGCCTGTTTCTCTAAGAATCTCTCTTCATTTTCTCCTTAGACTCTGACACCTCTTCCCCTCTCTCTTTGCCCCTCTCCCTTCTTCCCTCCATCTCTCCTCCCTCCATATACCCCTCTCTCCCTCCCTTTCCCCTGTCTCCATCCCTCTTTCCCTTTTCACTTGAACTACATTTTGACCTGGAGGAAATGAACACTAGGGATTCCGGAGAATCTGTTATCCTGGCATAATTGAAACAGCTAGGACCCAGGATGAAAACAGGACAGGGGCAATTTTAAGCTGCATGCTAGAGCTGGCTAAGTCCTAGCGGAACACAGGTGGACTTTCACAGAGAGATTCTACAGCTGTCATTGCACGGTCATGGCCGTTTGGTCTCAGTGGGACTGAGTGCCATGATCAGTTAGTGGGGGCCCATGGCAGCTTAAGTACAGACTGTTTCCTCAACTGATATTCAGTCCCACACATTGGCATAGAGAGGAGGAGTGATTGAGGGCAGCCAGGTAGTGGCCAAGTCAGGACCAGAACTCACTTATAGACTAGAGGCCTGGTTCATGAGATCTGTGCATTTGGAGGGGTGGGGTGGGGGGTGAGGGAGTGAAGGAGGGGATCCTCAGTCCCTGTGCCCTCTCGCAGTCTGGGAGCCCTTGGAGGATGTCCGACTGACGGCTTAGGCCCGCTACCCACGGCAGTTGGACATCCTTAGTGCTGCCTTGGAGGTGGGAGAGGCTCCTGCCACTGCTACTGCACTCGCTGGCTGTGAGCCTGGCTTCTGGCTGAGCAGCGCTCCCCCTGTGGGAGCGTACTGACCACCAGGGGGCAGCTCTTGTATTGAGCATCTGCCCCCTGGTGGTTAGTGCACATCCTAGCAACCAGTTGTTCCATCATTTGGTCGATTTGCATATTAGCCTTTTATTATATAGGATTCCACCTTTCATTGAAACTATTATGCTTCTCATATTATATTGGAACTTTTGATGCTGAAGGATATATGATTCAGATATAATAACACTGGACAAAAATTTAGATATCACCCAGATATCAATCAGCTGCCATGGTAGGACTTGACAGAGGACAGGAGAAATACTTACATGGCACCATGCTTCTTGGTGAGGTGCCTCCTTCAAGATGAGGTTTATTAACAGTGGGCCAGCTTAAAGGAGAGTGTTGAGAGACTTGAGGGTCAGATGTGTCAGTGTTGGCCATAAAAGTATGTGCAGCTCAGCACAGTTTGTCCCCCATTAGTAAAGTGGGGAAGAGGGAAGGTGGGAAGCGTGTAAAAGATTATCTTAGAGTGTGTGTGTTTGTGCGTATCTACATCTGTATGTATGTTATATATAAGGGTAAACGTGTGTGTTTATATCTGGATCAGAAACGTTGTCCTTGAAATGTGGATTTTGACTCTCCCGTGTTAACCAAGTTGCCGGTAGATCTGGGCTGGATCCAGTGATCAGGATAAGAATGTTGAACCGGAAGAGCGGCCCTGAGCTTGTTTTCAGGGGAACACCTCCCGTTCTGTGTGACAGAGCCAAGCGACATGGGGATGGTTCCTCAGGAGAAAGGTGTCCCGTGCTGTAGGGAGAAAGCCTTTGATTGATTTCTTTGGAAACTACAGGTCTTTGTGCTTAAAGTGTGAATTCAGGACCATATGCATTTATACTCAGTATGTGAATTCCTTTCAACTTTTCAAAATCTGAATAAGTGGTTTATTTTGCTGCTGAATATACGTGAGAAATGTTTCAGGAGAAGTAAGACTAAGTGGACACACAGTGCAATGTACAGACTGTATCATAGAAGTCTGCACCTGAAATATATATGTCCTTTAACCAATGTCACCCCAATAAATTTAATCTGAAAAAGAAAGTAAGATTAAAATCCAGATTGTTGTAATGCATGTCTAAGACTCTAATAACAGCCGAAACCAGTTTGGCTCAGTGGTAGAGCATCGGTCTGCGGACTCAAGGGTCTCAGGTTCAATTCCGGTCAGGGGCATGTACATTGGTTGCGGGCACATCCCCAGTAGGGGGTGTGCAAGAGGCAGCTGGTCGATGTTTCTCTCTCATCGACGTTTCTAGCTCTCTATCTCTCTCCTTCCTCTCTGTAAAAATCAATTAAAAAAAAAAAGACTCTAATAACATCATTTATTTCCTTTCTTGGATTTTGATTTAGCAAAGGCTGAAATGCTCATTGAAACCCAGTTCCCGTTTTGTATGGAAATCTATAAAATAAGCTCTGTGAAACTTTGGTTGTACTGTTTTTCATTTGTGAAATTATTCCCCATCCACCCTTAAAGAAGTTGTATTGAATTTTATAGTAGTAGCCTCTCCAGGATTATCACTTACATGAGCTCCCTGTCACCTTTGGAAAAACCAGGTCTCTAGGTTTGGGGAAGGAGAGAACTGGAAATGGAAGGATAGGAAATGGACAGAAACCTGACAGTAGGTGGGAAGGCTCTGTGTTCATTTGACCTAACACTGCCAACGTTATCTGGGCACAGGAAGGACGCACAGATGGCTCACTGTAGAGGGACTTGACATAGATCAGGGGAGAAAATAGCATGGTTCTACAGGATTCCAAGGTGCCATCTGTCAGCACTGCGGCAGAGTCGGGATGGGTTAGCCCAGTGAACAACTTCTGGCTGTTTCAAATTTATAAGATATCAGTAAATAAGGCACACATCTAACCTTTTTCTAGAAATGTGAGGTAAAAAGATCAACATTGGTAAAGACATCTGTGATGGGTATGTGTTGACTATCAGCATAGAATTGGATGCTGAGAATTGGGTATCAAAGATTATTTGGAAACAGTTAAAAATAAAAAAATCCCATCTGGATTGGTGGCGGAGAAATTAAGCTTGGAAACCAGATGGTGAGTGAGTGAATCTCCAGACTTTCCCTCTGGCTCAGTGAGTACGTGGTGGTAAACATGCCAGTGGTTTGAATGGTTAACAAGGGAGATGGATTAAAAGGTTAACGTTTATGGGAAGAGAGAACCATAAAAAATTTCCAAGTGTTTTGCATGGATTTTCCCTCCCTTTGGTAGGGAGAGAAAAGGACTGTGTGCTCTTTACCCTCTTGAATGTTGTATAACATGAAATATCTTAGGAAGAGCAAAGCGTTATTGCCAAAATTCCTCGTAGGAGCTAAGTTTCTGGACAGTGTACTTTTTCAAAGGTTACTCAGTTATGGAGACTCAAAAGTGAAAGTGTGAATTTAGAATGATCTCTATATATATTCCTAACACAGGGATATATATATCCTGTGTTCACTGCAGCATTATTTACAATAGCCAAGATATAGAAGCAACCCAAGTGCCCATAAATAGACAGCTGGTTAAAAAAAAACTGTGATACACACACACACACACACACACACACACACACACAATAGATTATTACTCAGCCCTAAAAAATAATGAAATCTTACCACTTGGCGACAGCATGGATGAAAATAGGAGGTATGTAGAGATTTAGAAATCATTTAATTTTTTAAGATTTGAGTTTAAATAAAACTCAGGTAATTTTCAGAGGCATTGAGTGTTGGTTTAAATCTTGGTCTTGCCACGTTCTACTTTCGTTCTGACCTTGAGCTAGCTGCTAAGCCTCTTCAAGTCTCAGCTTTCTCACTTGGGATATGAAAACATTTGGGGACGAACTCCCTGTGTAGGAGTAATTCTGACCCCGTGGAATTGCTGTGTAGAAAGCTCTCAAATGTGTCTTCTGTTAGGGATGGTGATGATGATAGCCCTCTCCATTGATCTCATGATCCTAAAGGCTTACTTTCAGAGTTCTTTTCCAGGAAGTTGCATAATTTTAAATCCTGAAAGCAAGCAGGAAAACCCGAGGAAAGTAAAGAACCATCTGGTGGAGACTAGCTGTTGCAATTTATTTAAAGGTTATGATGTCATAAGTTCTAGCCAACACTGACTCTGAATAAAACTCGGTTGACTCTTCATCAGGAAGCTATCACACATGCCATGACTGGTATTGCCTGGCCTCTGCTAAGACTGTTTGGGAAACAGAAGCACCAGGCTGTGCTCATCCAGCCACTGATTATCTCACACGAGCTCATCAGGCCCAGGTGCCACGGTGTCTGCCCTGGAGAGGAGAAAGGCGCTGCTCCTTCCAAATCCATTTACTGAACGCAGCCCAGGAAGCTGGCTGCTCTCGTCCCCTTTTCCACGGGTTGGGAAATGGAGGCAAGTTGCAAACCTGCTCTGATGACATAACAGGGGGGTGGCCTGGGCTTCCCCTGGTGAGAGGAAGGACGAGGCTGTCATTCAGGGTCGGTTTATGATCACAACTCTCCTCTCATGCTGCAGAGGTCCTTATTTGTACTATATTTGGTGTTTCAAATCAGGGAAATGTATGGATTATTTAATAAAATTCTTGTTGGGACAAAGGCCATATATATTTTTTTTTTTTGTAGGAGCTGAGTGTCTACTTCACATACGACATACAGGATAGGGCAAAAGGAGGTTTACAGTTTATGTACTGTGAAATGATCACAATAAGTGTAGTTATAGCTAACACCCATCACCATGTTTTTGACAGAAGAGAAGTCTAAAACTTTTTTTGACATAACTATTCATCTTTTTATACAGTTGTTTGGATGGAAAAGAATACAATAATTAATAAATAACAATCCTATATAATAAAAGGCTAATATGCAAATTGTCCCCTTGACCATTTGACTGGAAATGTGACCAGGGGGCGGGGCCAGCAGGGCCATCTGCTGGCAGTCTCTCCCCTTGGAGGCCCTGCCTCTGATCACCCATCCCATCCCGGTCAGGAGTGGGGCTGGCCAGTCAGCCACTGTGGCTCTTCCCCCACAGCTGGTGGCCCCATCTGCCCCAATTGGTGCACGAATTTGTGCACCAGGCCTCTAGTAGAAGAACAAACTGTTTTTGCATACTCACACCTGTAATCCTACCTTTCCTCCACCCTGTATATTCTACACCGACCGAAGTTTTACCCAAAAATTAGAATGATAAGAACACTAGGAATATAGGCTTGGATAGAAAAGACCTTCCCAGGAACAACTGTATAAAAATAAAGGTGAATAATTATGTCAACAAAAGTTTTAGACTTCTCTTCTGTCAAAAACATGGTGATGGGTATTAGCTATACCTACACTTATTGTGATCATTTCACAGTACATACAAATACTGAATGATTGTGTTGTGCACTACAAACTCATATAATGTTATCTGTCAATTATATCTCAAATAAAAAACATAATAAACAATATTAAAAAGCAAACAGCCAAATGGGACAGCAGCTACAGGCTTACTCCATAGAGGCTTTGTCAAGTTGGCAAGATAAAGGCGCCTCCACAGTAGAGAAATAAATGGACCGACACGAAAGAAGAAATATGGAGGGCTACGAAACATGTGAAAGAAGTTTGCAAAATGCCATTAAAATAATGTGCTGTCAGTTCTTGTCTCTTGTTAATGAATGAGTGAGGTGCCTCAGACATACTACTACTAAGGGGAGTATAAATTACAACCGCCTTTCTGAGGCACTTTGGTGACAAACGTTTTCTACCCAGGAATTCCATTGATCAGAACTGATTCTAGGAAAATAATGGCCTTATTTATGGCTTTCAAAATTATTTAAAAGGTGGAAAAATTGGAAATCTGACTGATAGAAATAACAGATGCTGTTTAAATTACATTCATTGACATTTAATGACATTTTTAAGCCATTAAGTAAGTATATAGAGAATTATTTAATGCTATGAAAGATAAGTGACATTTTTAGTTTGTTAAGCCTATGTTAAGTTTAGAAAGTTGTTACAGAGTACTGTGATGTTCATATAATTTAAAAAATATATACAATGAACACTTGTTTTTAAAATTTGTTTTTAAAACAAGTGTTGTGCATGGGTAAGATGTTACCGCTCTTACGTTGGGAGACCAAAGAACTAAAAGATGATGGCACTGGTATTGGAGAACTAACAGCTTATGGGCGGATGGGGGTTGAAATTTTTCCAATTGTTTTGTGTTGTTTTTTAAATCATTATTTACAATATATCTTTATATATATATATATATATATATATATATATATATATAATTGATTTTTTACAGAGAGGAAGAGAGAGAGGGATAGAGAGTTAGAAACATCGATGAGAGAGAATCATCGATCAGCTGCCTCTTGTACATACCCTATTGGGGATGTGCCCGCAACCAAGGTACATGCCCTTGACCGGAATCGAACCTGAGACCCTTGAGTCTGCAGGCTGACGCTCTATCCACTGAGACAAACCAGTTTCAGCTACTTACAATGTATCTTGTAGGCATTCTCCCTCCAACTAAAGAATAGGATACTATGGAAAAAAATAGGACTTTGAGTTGAACTTTCTACCATTGGAAAAGAGATAGAACATAAGACCATAAAGATTATGAGGTCATAAAAATGAAGAAAATGTAGCTATTAGCGTTCTTTTAGGGAAAGTAAGGAGATAAATGTTAAGATTGATACTCCATGTTAGAATTCTGGGGAAGATGGATTGGACATGGAGGCTTGAATCTCTGATATAAATATCAATTTGCTATAGATTCTTCAGGATCATTAACAACAGACAAAAAAAAAATCATACAATATTTGTATGCACTTCTTTACATCTAAGCATCCCTGCATAGCACATGCCAGAATCATGTCTATAATCATAACAACATTGTTTTCTGCAGTTAAGTGTCTGATTTAAAACACACACACACACACACACACACACACACACTCAGACTGCAGGGAGGTCTGTGATTCTGCTTTCAATGTACTGTGATATCATAACACACTGACCTGCCAAATGCTTATAGCACCCCTAGAATATCTTCTTTTGTTTCTGAAGCCTTACTAAAGACTTACAAATTTTTTTCTTCGTTTTTCTTTATTTGTGTCATTAACTGACACTCAGCTTATTTCATAGGTTTTTCATAAAGCTATTATGTCACTCTTTTTTAAAAGTTTCTTTTTCTGCCTTTGAGGCTTGTTAAAAATAATGGGGATACACAGAATCATGTGACCAAGAAACTAAAAATCACGCCCACTCCAACTTCCAGAGCCTTGCCAACATTTTGGTATATTTGCTTTAATATTCTTTATTATTTTTGTTTAAAGTTGAGATCCTGCTACACATATTTTAAATCATGGTTTTGTTTTTCCACTTGACATCTTAACACAAGTTCTGCTGAACTTCCTAAAACTCAGCCCTAATTTTTATAGCCGTAGCTATAGTGTTTTATCTTTGGTACCAAAAGTTCCTTAGATTTTTTTTTTTCCTTTGTGTGATCCTTATTATGTTCTCTTAAATCAAATTAAGACTTTGTATAATAATGAAGATGGATACTTTCTTATCTTTAGGTACTTCTCCTATTTAATATAACTTCAGGTAGGGAACAAGTGATAAACAGCTGATTAATAAGTAATCAGCCTAGACCACTCAAAAAAACATTCACCAAAGCATCCCTGCATATTTTTGAGCCAATTTAAAAATCTGTGCTTCCCCAATGCCCCAAAGTAATATTTACAAATTGGAGTTACTGTAAAATAACTGCTTATTCAGTTATTTAAATGAGTGAATTTATATGAAGTATTTGGGTGAGTGCCCAGCACATAGTAGATTGTTTTACATAAGAGTTGGCTATTAACTTCACTTTAGATTACTTGTGCTAAATTGCCACCTGGGGGCAGACTATGTTTGGGAAAGAATTTAAACCTAGTTTAAGCTGTGCTTAGTCTTTAGTATACCTTACTTGTGAGCATGTACTTTGCTGTAAAAAAAAAACAAAAAAAAAAAATCTCCAAGAACTATTCCTTCTAGTTTAAAATATATATATATATATTTTTATTGATTTCAGAGAGGAAGGGATCGGGAAAGAGAGATAGAAACATCAGTGATGATGATGAGAGAGAATCATTGATTGGCTGCCTCCTGCAAGCACCCTGTTAGGAATCAAGCTTGCAATCCAGGCATGTGCCCTTGACCGGAATCGAACCTGGGACCCTTCAGTCCAAAGGCAGACGCTCTATCCACGGGGATAAACCAGCTAGGGCCCTTCTGACTTTTCCTTTTTCCTTTTCATTGGCATTGCTTCTCCTTTTAGTTATCATAACACTAGAGGCCTGGTGCCCGAATTCCGTGCACTCAGGCAGGGAGGCTCCTCAGCCCGGCCTGTGCTCTCTCACAGTCTGGGAGCCCCACCATCAATTGCCCCAAAGAGGTAATCCAGATGGATCATTCCTACCAAGTGAGGCCCTGCCCACCCGCCACAGCCCGCTGGTCGCTGGCCTGGGCCTCCCTCTTCGGGGCTATCCTGGAGCCACCTGATTGATTGCCCCATTGGCTGGTGACCTGGGCCTTCCTCTGCAGGGAGATCATAGGGCGATTGCCGGGCCCCTGACCAATCGCATCATATCCGCCTTAGCTGTCCTGGTGCCAGTGGGCATCATAGCGTGGTCGTCTGGTCGTTCTGCCGTTCAGCCATTCGGTTGATTTGCATATTATGCTCTTATGATTATAGATTATTTACTATACTCACAATGTTGTACTATACATGCCCTTGACTGTTCTCTACCATTTTGTGTTTCTTAATCCCTTCACACATTTTCCATAAATCTTCCCAATCTCCCTCCCATCTGACAACTGACAAAATGGTTTCCGTGTCTGTGAGTCTATTTGTGTTTTGCTTGTTCATTTGTTCTTTAGATTCTACATATAACTGGAATCTTTTGGCATGTGTCATTCTCTGTTCAATTTATTTCACTCAGCACAGTACCCTCTGGGTCCATCCAGGTTGCCGCAGATGCTAAGATTTCATTCTTTTTTATGGCTGAGTCATATCCCATTGTACATATGCACCACTTCTTTATCCATTCATCTGCTGATAGAAACTTGGGACATTTCCATATGTTGGCTATTGCAGATAATCTGTAATAAACATATGGATACACGTGTCTTTTCAATGTAGCGTTTAGGTTTCTTCAGATAAATACCCAGACATGGAATTGCTGGGTCCTTCTTTGTCTCTTGTTATAGCCTTTGCTTTGAAGTCTATTTTGTCTGGTATAAGTATTTCTACGCCAGCTTTTTGTTGTTGTTGCTTGTTTCCATTTTTATGAAATACCTTTTTCCATCTCTTTAATTCTGTGTGTATCTTTTAATCTGAAGTGAATCATCTTGACCAGAGCCCTCTTCTCTTTATTCTTGCAATTCTTTGCTCTGATGTTAAAAAAAGAGTCATTAACAACATTTTCTTTCAATGATTTTGAGAGAGAGAGAGAGAGAGAGAGAGAGAGAGAGAGAGAGAGAGAGAGGAAGAGAGAGAGAAAGAGAGAGAGAGTAAGAGAGAGAGAAAGAGGGAGAGGAAGAGAAAGAAAGGGGGATTATTGTTCCACGAATTTATGCATTCACTAGTGGCCCAGTGTATGAAATTTATGTGGGGGTGGGAGGGTTGTCCCTCAGCCCAGCCTGCACCCTCTCCAATCTGGGAACCCCTCAAGCCTAAACCAGCAGTCGGACATCTCTCTTGCAATCCAGGACTGCTGGCTCCTAACCGCTCACCTGCCTGCCTGATCACTCCTAACCACTCTGCCTGCTGGCCTTTTTACCCGCAACGGCTCCCCTTGCCAGCCTGCTTGTCCTCAACTGCCCACCCCTCCACCCCCCCGCAACAGCCTGATCACCCTCAACTGCCCTCCCCTCTTGGCCTGATTGCCCCTAACCGTCTCTGCCTCAGCCCCGCCACCATGGCTTTGTCCAGAAGGCCTCCCAGTCTAATTAGCAATATTACCCTTTTATTAGTGTAGGTTGGTTGGTTCTTATCCGTGCCCTGACTGGAGAGCCCCCCGCAGCTTTGGTGAATGTGGATGATGCTATAACCAAGTGAGCTGCACGGCCAGGTCCCACAACGTTTGCTTTTAATATATGTGGTAGCTTAGTGTGGCCCAGGTAAAAGCTTTAATGAGGAGGATGGATA
Organism: Nyctalus aviator; assembly: GCA_036971965.1. Taxonomy (NCBI): domain Eukaryota; kingdom Metazoa; phylum Chordata; class Mammalia; order Chiroptera; family Vespertilionidae; genus Nyctalus; species Nyctalus aviator. The sequence continues at coordinate 177,943,480 of CM072924.1, read as the reverse complement.
GGTGGGTGTTGCTAATTTTTTTGAGTGGTCTAGGCTAAAGGATTTCTTTCTTAGCCAGGGTATTTTGAAGTTAACTATTTCTTAACAAACCCCACCCCTTCAAAAACCACAACAATAACCAAAAAAAACCCAAATCCCATATGGAGTGGTGTCATGTCTATTTTTAATAATGTTTGATATTTAACTTTATTCTTCTTTACAATTTTAATGCTGATTGGCATCTTGGTTTTTACAAGTCTCTGTTGGGGGGGACGGGTTGGAGGAGAGGTGGTTATAGCATACAATTAATATTCAGAAACGGAATAAAAGGTGGGCTTTTAAAAATAACAATAAAACCGGGATACGTTGTAAATCAGCACCTCAATGTAGCTGTTTGGACTCTATGTCTGTGGTTATTTGTGCTGCAGTTGCCATGGGTGCCGTGTGTTTGCGAGGCCCATTGTCTGTGTGTGAACAAGTTGTGTCTTTCCCACAGTGAACCCCGGACAAGTGACTGGTGTGTCTCTAACATGACAGGCCGGGGACCGAGTGGGGCGGGAGAAGAGATTATTCAGAATTCCCTTTCCTGCCTACCAGCTTCCCCCATCACACCCTAAATGCCCCGAACAACTCCTGAAAAAAAGCTTCCTGCCCATTAAATAGCAATTAATGGGATTACTCATAGTTAACAATCTCTACCTTTATTCGTTTTTGTTTTTTTTTTTTAAAGGAAATCTTGGGAACAAGCATAGATCATTCTTTGACACATTGTTTTCTTATACTTCGTTAGATTGAAAACAGAGTTAAGATTTTGGGCTGTTCCAGGTTTAATATTTGCTTTACTTAAGTAGCATATTGCTGCTGCAATTTTCTTATACCTTTACCTATTGACTTCCTAGTTGTTGGTTTTTTGTTATTTCCCCCCCATATTTTAATGTGCTTTCATAAACCACTCTACTACAAAAAAAAAAAACATTTAACAGATCCCGGTTAAAAAAAAAAAAAATACACATAACAATGCCCCTCCCGTATTTTCAATCTCGGCACCTGACTGTGAGAGGCTGCCTGGTTTTCTATACCTGGCATGGGTGGAGCTATAAGTGCAGCCCTCAGCATGCTGCCTATGTGAATAACTAATTTTGTATTCCTCTGGGACTCCTGCATTACACCTGCTAGAGAAATTGCATGAACCTTTTATTGTTGGTGATGCGTGAGGTCCTCAGAGCGTGAGTGTGAAAGCTGGCACTTGAACCTCTTACCAATCCGCCATTGCTATCCTAGACACTTTATTAAAAATCATAATAGGGAGCATTCATTGCTTAGGGCCATTTAAAAAAAATTGTTATCCGGTGTGGCAGGTGTATACAATAGGTTTGCCTAGAAATAATCTGCAAACATGCCGTGTTATCAGCGTGAAGGTAATACAAAATGTTAGAACCTGAACGCAGATTGCTTTAATGAAATCTTAGTTTTCCCCTCTAATGACTGAACAAGCACGGGGCACTGCAAGTAGTTAATTTCCAAGTGGCTGCAGGCTCCCGGCGTTACCGGCTGTTCCGTAAGCCCCGGAGACCACCCCCTTCTTCCCCCGTGGCCGTGGCCGCTGAGAGAGAGCCATAACAACCCGCAGGCATGTGCCGTGTGATGTCACTCACAGGCTGCTCCGCGCGGGCTGCCAGGAGGAGCTTTTATTCCGAGGAAGAGCATTGTTTTGGCAACATCTGGGAGAGCAGAGGGAAGCCGGAAACAGCGGGACCACTCTTGTTTTTTTTCTTTCTGTGTGCGTGTGTGTGTGTGTGTGTGTGTGTGTGTGTGCTGGAATGACATTTGCTATGTAGGCATGTTTTCTCTCGCTGGGTTTCTTGGCCTCGAGGAGAGCCGAGCTTAAAAAGACAGGATGTGACCACCCTCGGGAGCTGTTTCTCGTGCGGACTCTGCCCGCCGGCTCCGAAGACATGCTGCTGTCCCCCAAGTTCTCCCTGTCCACCATCCACGTCCGCCTGACGGCCAAGGGGCTGCTGCGCACCCTGCGCCTCCCCTCGGGCTTCCGGAGGAGCCCGCTCACCTTCCACGCAGGTGTGTCTGGCGGGGGTGGCTCCGGGGTGAGCGGTGCACGGGGGGCTCAGGGATGGACGTGCAATGTCTGCAGACGGTTCCCAGGGAGATGGAGGCGGGGGGAGTGGGGGCAGGAAGCTCTTTCTTAGAGAGCACTGGCTTAATCTGTAAAAAAAAAAAAAAAAAAAAAAGCAGATTTCTGATGTTTCAACACCGGAGGGTCCGGCACTGGGGCTGTTTACAAGCAGATGTGCGCTCGGTTTGTTTACTGAAAGCAGGATTGTTGCTTGGAGCTCAGTAGCTTTTTTTCTCGGATGCCAGCCAAATCTGTGAAGATCTTCGCCTGCCAACTGGCATGACGCTTCCAGTGATTTTGGAAATGGGACGTGGGTATATCAAGAAGAATATGTTTCTCTCCCGTAAAGGCTAAGATGAGATGATGAGAGGGTTTCTGTGGTTTTGTCATTATGTAATTTCTCACCGAGACGGTGATGTCTCATGGACGCCAAGATTCCCACATGCTAAACGTTTGTGTGGATGTAAACACCCTCATGGTTTTAGTGGAGAGGCGGGTATGTAAGTCCTGAGAACCACAGATGAAGTCCTCCAGGGTTCGCAGTGAAAACCTTTGCCATTGCCAAAGCCCGCCTGGGATGTGTACACTCTATCTGCCTTCTCCGTTCCGTGCCTCAATAGGAATCAGCCCGGCGTGTGTCTCATGCCTGTGGGGGCCTGTGTGTCCCTCTGAGGACTCGGGAGCCAGACATCCCGGGCCCTGGCTCTGATAACTGCAGCCATGGCAAATGAGGTTGATTTTAGGTGTAAAAACTAGGGTGCTGCCTATTGGATTTGGACTTGTTAGTGTTCACTGTGAGGGGGTTGTTTGGGGCTTATGTAAACAGATGTTATTTCCTTGTTTCCTATGCCGGGCAGCCCCATGCGTCTTGTTTTTTCCCCTCTCTGTCCCTAGAGATTTTACTCAGCACCCGTCTCCCTGAGGCATCTCCCATCTCTGCAGGATAATCCTCATTTTCCCAGCGCCTCTTCCCCGTGTTTCGTAACTCCCCTCGGCCTGCCGCCTGAGCCCGCCAGCCTTCCCCTCCCCATCCGGTCTGACAGCTGAGGAGGCAAGCAGTGGCCGTGTTTCTCCCGGCCGAAATGTCTTTGTCGTGTGTTTTTTCTCAACCTTAGAAAACAAAAAGGGCGCCCTGTGTTTGTAATGATTGGTGTGATCCAGAGTAGCTCCGAAAGCTTTTCACTTAAACGTAAACATATAAGCCATCCTCCAAGTTGAAAGGAAAACCAGACAGTACAGGAGGTTGTTCCAATTCCAAGGGGCCCTGACCCTCCCGCAGGCCGCCACTCTCAGGGGGTCCCTTCCAGCCCCGGTAGCTTCTGACCCTGTGGGGCCTGGATGGCCCTTTTCCATCCTGCTGGGTAATACAGAAATGGACGCATACTATGTGCGCTCTCCTATAGCTTGCTTTGGAAGTTACTCTGTCTTAGGTTTTCGCATGAACACATTTATTTATCTCACTCCTCCTCCTTAATGGGCACATGGCATCCCAGTGTTGGGCGAGCTGTGATTTATTTCTCCAGCCTCCAGCTAGTGCACGTTTTCGGTCGCGTGTGTCTTTGTGTGAAGCACTGAGCTTTCCGAGGCAGCTGAAGCAAGAGAGGCAAGGCTCTGATCCCCAGAGTTGAACTGGTAGGACTCTTTCCACTACATTTTTATTTTCAGAGCTTCTATAAACCTATTTCCTAACCCCCATCTGCCCGCAGTCACAGTTTTCCGCGCTGGAGTGCACTGAGAGGGGATCTGGTCAGTCTTATCTGCCGCCAAGAAGTCTGCGGCCCGGAGGAGTGAACACAGCCTGTGTCAGAGATGGGCCTAAAACCCGGGGCCTCGGTTTAGAATTTCCGGGTTATAGATTTTTCCTGACTGTGCATTTGGCTCTAATTCTGTTAGATCCAGCGAATAGCAGTGATGAAAAGAAGAATTTTGCGCGTGGAGAGGATTTTAACATTATGTCAAGTATAGAATTCTACTCACCCCGAGGAAGAATCTTTTGTGAGCTTTGTCCGCATTACATGCCTGTAAGGACTGAGAAATCTTCCAGTAGAATGCATAACAGGGACCTGGTGTCTTCTCTTATCCGCATGGCTGCAGGCAGTGGCTGTGTTTGTGTTCTTACCAAGGGAGGTTGTGTTGGTTGCCCTGGCGGCAGTGGTGGTGACCTGGATTCCAGGAGCCCGGGGTTTGTGGCCTTGGTTCTGCTGGTCACCACGCCAGAGACCTTGGTCACATAACCATACAGGAGGTCCCTTTAACCTGGAATTCTGAGCATTTTCTGGCTATAGCTTTAAAACTCCCTGGATGTGTTACTGACACCTGAAAATTAATCGCCTGGAAATGAATTCTCTCCTTCTCTCTAAAGCTCAGTTCAAATGCCTGATTTATTTATTTCTCTTTGTGACACCATGTTTTCCCCTTGTCCTGTCAGTAAGTCTGTCACCTTGGAACCCTTGTTCTTGGTCATTTGGCCGTAACTGACTGGTTGCGAGAATCGAATAAGACTCTGTCATAGGAAATCTCTGTTTGTTTTTACCCCTCACCACTCCTCTGGTTCAGACTTTGCTATTAGGCTGAAGCATTGGAAATTACTCTTTTACAAGTAAAAAATATGGATAGTTTCATATCCCCTAACCCAGTGGTTGGCAAACTCATTAGTCAACAGAGCCAAATATCAGCAGTACGATGATTGAAATTTCTTTTGAGAGCCGGAAACCTACTTTTGCAAATAGGCCACGAAGTTTCAGTCGCACTATATGTGGGTGCCCGAACATGGTATTTTGTGGAAGAGCCACACTCAAGAGGCCAAAGAGCCGCATGTAGCTCGCGAGCCACGGTTTGCCAACCACTGCCTTACCCTAATATTTTGGGCTGTTTGAAGGATTTTTTTTTTTTTGGTTTTGGGCACCAGCCTTTCCTCTGTTTTTAAACTTTTTCACATTGTAGGATCCATTCATTCATTCATTCATTTCATTTCATAAATACGTATTAGACATGCATATGTGTCAGGTGCAATGGCAGATGCTGCAAGTAGAGCCAGGACTGCGTCACACGTGGCCCATGTCTCCACATAGCCCACAATTCAATGGAAGGAGACAGATGTAGAACATCAAGTAATGCTGACAGGGCCTGGGTGAGGTGCCCAAGGGTGAAGGTGTCTTTATCCAGGAGGTCCAGACTGTGGGCACAGATTGTGGAGAGAGAGGTGCCAGCGGTAAGGATGGTGCTCACAGGGACCCAGCGGGAACAGGCTCTCTCACTGAAGCCTCACATGGCTCTGTGTGCTGTGCGTGTCTGTGTGTTGTTACCGTGTTGTTACAGAAAACCGAAGAACAACAAAGCAATACCAGAGAGATGGTTACATTTATTACTTGCGGGTCCAGAGGAAAATGTCTCTCAAATTCTGGGCCCTAACATGCAGGAATTCTCCCTATTTCTATGATTTTACCTTCTTTGCCTCCCAAATATGGAGTGTTTCCGGCCCCTTTTCCAAGTTCTTAAAGAGCCCATATCTGCTGGGCCTTGAGACCTCAACCAGAGGCCTGGCCTGGCGCCAGCACTGATAACCTTGTCTGGGGACGGTTTAATGGCCTCTCTGAAGTGGGAGTAGTGTTAGCAAGCAAGAATTTACAGAAGCCAAATAGCAGGGTTAAAATTTCAAACAGCAGCGTTTGTTTTTGTTGTTTTTTTATATAAGATGGGTGCTTCTTATAAGTGTGGCACCCATTGACAAGAGGTGTTGTTGGAGCCAGCATGTGGTTTCCTCTGTGAAGGGGCGAAGAAAGAAAGAGAGAATTTGGTGGAGTTCTGAGTGATGTGCAGGGCCCCGGGCATGGGCGAGCTGGTGGCGGGAGGTAAAGGCTGGCATCTCCTGAGGCCCAGGAGTGGCTTCGCTGGCCGCCCGAGGGCTGGCCGTGGTCTCCTGCCAGAGTGCTCGGCTCAGTCTGTTCCAGAATCTTGCCTGAAGGTAGCAGCTCCAATTTTATAATGAGTCAGTGAAGGGAAATGAATCTTCTAAGGAGAAATAGTTCTTGCCACCAGTTTGATTAGAACTCAGGCTTTCTGTGAAGCTGGAGAGAGGTGTATTAATTATTCTGCAAAGTGCCATTTTGGGGAAATGCTCTCTTTGATTCAAGTGAAGTTACTTGCACTGAAAAATAGAGTTGGTTTTGCTGAGCTAGTGACCTTAAATGTACACTGATAGCCCGGCTTAGTGTCAATATAAGAACCAGGAGGTCACGGTTCAATTACCAGTCAGGGCATATGCCCGGGTTGTGGGATTGATCCCCAGTAGGGGGTGTGCAGGAGGCAGCCAACCAGTGATTCTCTCTCATCATTGGTGTTTCTATCTTTCTCTCCCGCTCCCTTATTTGAAATATATATATTTAAAAAGCACATTGAGGATTCTCCCCCCACCCCCCTCTACTCTAAAGTCAGTGAGAACATATCCTTTAGTAAGGATTTAAAAAAAGGCAATCATCATAGCAAAAAGGAGAGATGTATATACAAATATATTGAGGAAAGGTGTGAGGACTATTAACAGAAAATATTTTCATTTACTTAAAGCTGCACTGAAGAGAACTATTTCTTGTTATCCTCACACGAGGGTAATTTAAAAACAAACTAACTGATTTTAGAGAGAGTGAAAAAGAGAGAGAGAGAGAGAGAGAGAGAGAGAGAGAGAGAGAAAGAGAGAGAGAAAGAGAAACACATCAATCAGTTGCCTCCCCTATGTCCCTGACAGGCTATGAAACCTGCAACGTAGATATATGACCTGACCAGAAATGCTTCAACCAACCGAGCCACCAGGCCAGAGCGAAGAGAACTGTTCTGACTCCTCTGATAATTCTGTCCTAGAGTGAGGCAGAATGTGAATACATGCGCTTAATTAGAATGAAAGGCACCCAATTGTGTTCTTTTGTTTGGTATTCATTTTTTTAGACTGTCAAGTAGAATTGCTTTTAGCTGCAGTTTGTTAAGACAACTAAGAAGGTGCTTCTGTGTCTCACCTAAAAAGCATCTCTGACATCGTTCCGTAGCTCAGCAACGTCAGGGTCAACTTCTCTGCTGTTTTCTTAGCCCTTTCCTCATGATTGTTGCCTCATGATCTCACAATGGCTGCTCCAGGCAGGAAAAAGGAAATAGGAAGGGGAGGTGCCAGATCACTAAAGCTTACATCTCATTGGCTAATGGCTGTCTCTACCCATAAGGGACTCTGGGATATTGAGTGTCTGACTTCTCCACTCTCTATAGTACATGCAGGTATGAGAGGGTTAGAGCCTTATTGTAGTTTCTGCCACAGAGAAGGCAAAGCAGTGATTTCTCAAAGGCTGATTATTAGCTGCTTATAAGTAAGGGGAGTACATCATTTAATAGGATGAATTTCGTGATAGACCTTATTGTTTTTTCTCTTTTACGATACAAAAGTTTTTGGTAATGATTACCTATTTTGTAGTTCTGTCAATTAAATGCTTTCAAGTCACTTTGTTGTTTGAACATAGAGATTAAGATTTTGACCTCTTGATTAATTTTCAGATTTAAAATAATACATTGAGAGAAAATGTTCTCAACTTTAGGTATGGGTTTTATATACTAAAAATGTGTTAACAAACAATTAATGTTTTATTAGTAGAGTATTTATGGTGGGCATTCTATTCCTCCATTGTTAAGTTTTATACAAATTTAAACCAATAATTGATGATGTGAATAATGATTTCTTAACTATCTTGGTAAGGTTGAGGTTACTGTGGGTCACTGTTCATGGATACAACTAGACAGTATGTTAATGGTGTGTGTTAGGAGCAGTATTCGGGTCAGTGGGAAATAAAGAGCTGATGGCTCCTCAGGAAAACGCGATGGCAGATGACTAAATTTGGAAAGTGCTATGGAGCAGGTGAGCTTAGAATAGACTCTCTTTGGAGAATAAAGAGCAGTGTTAGCACATGACCCACACCTTCCTCACCCTGACCCACACCTTCCCCTGTCCCTGCCCTCACATTCTCCAGCGATAATCTACTCCTCCTCGCGTTATTTCCTAGCTGGAAACGTGTGACTCACCCCGGATTCCCTTGGTCCAACTGGCCACTAATCCTCCTGTTTTGCCTCATAAACACATTTGTGTTTTGCTGCCTGTTCGTACCGCCGCTGACCCCTAAGTGCCTCTTGCTGGGCTCCCTCCTGACCATACTCCCCTCCGAGCTTCTCCCACACGCCCCCAGTCTCCGGCTCAGCATTGTTCTGTGCCTCCTACCAGAGGGAACCTGGAATGGCACGCGTGCTCTCGCCCCCATTTATGCTGCCAGCCACTTCATCTCGCTGTGACACCAGGAGCACTGGCCCCCAGGGCCTCCTGGACCTCTCTGTGCCTTTGCATGTGCTCGCCTTCTCTGCTTATCTGTCGGCCACATGTGCAGACGTCCATCCTGTCTGTGGAACCCTTTCTTGATAACCCCAGATCATCTGCGCTGCCACAAGTCTGTGTACTCATTCTGCTACCTAATAATCAAACCATATTGCCATGGTCGATGACCTATTTCTGTCTCTGCTGCAAAGAAGTTCCTGAAAAGCAAGGGCCACTTTGTTAAGGAAGACAACGGGTAGGCACTCACTGGACGAAGTGTCCTCTGAGCCATCGACTCGTCACTGGGCACCCCCTCTTATTTGAACACACACTACCCAATAATTTGCACTTCAGTGCTTTGCTTTCATGGAATACCCCAGGGTACACACCCACCATCCAAGGCTGAGGAAATACTGACCGGAAGGACTTGTGTGGAGAGAGCTGTTTCTCCTAAGGTCTTAAGATACATCGGTTCAGATTGAGACAGAGAGAAGGGAAGTGGTTGTGTCTCCGAGGTGCGGGTAGAGAGTTAGAGAATAATGCTCACAAGCCCATTAGTTCATTACCTACATTTGTTTTCCATGCGGTATCTGGTAGGAAGCCCAGACCATCTAATGACTCACTCACATGCAGAGAGGTGGATGTGTGGGAGTCGAACAGGAAGAGATTAATACTGGGGAAAATCAATTCAGCAGAAACCCTTGGTGTTTTCAGGCATCCTTGTGCACTACCAACCTCTTCTGTGTGCCTCCCTTGTTCCCCATGACCCCGCGGAGGTCTGCCTGACCACAGAAAACCATCAGGGAGGATTTTGATAAATGTTTGGCGAGTGAATGAGTAGGTCAATGAGCCTACAAAACCACTAGGCCACACTATCACTACATTCTGTGTTGAGCTGTGTGTTTCATGGAAGCCAAGGCACTCTCCTGGAAGGTCTTGACTCAAAGTCAACTTTAATATTTAGAAATCCAGCAGATTCTGTAAATGGCTTGTTTGGCCTTAGGAAGGATGTGTCCTCTGCAGATAGTATGTGATGATGGTTAGTCCATGTCTCTCAAAAATGGTGTTTAGTCTTGAGATGGGGATCTATATGTTTGAATGACGTGACCCTGGGGGGGAAAAAAAGATTCTGTTTCTCATTGCCTGCTACTTTAAGAAGATGATAAATAAGACCATTAGACTAGTTGTAACTTTTATTAAATTTGAGGTTTCTGAGGAGAAAGAATAGAGATAGCATGCAGTGTTATCCAGCTGTTTTTCAAGTAAGTATCTTTGATGCGGGACTTTTGTTTTCCTGATGGAGGTTTCTGTTTCATTAGATGAATCCTGGGAAGATTGGCCGGGACACAATAGTGGTAATTATCTTGTTGATAATTGTCTTGTTGAGAGACATCTGAGTCTGTAGATGTTAGCGTTTAATTTGAAAGCTTCAGGTTAAATTGATCCTTTGAAATCAGAACATAGCCTGTTAATAGGTATAATAAGAATATTTTATGCCTTTAAATATACAGCTTTTATTATCAAAGAGGTAATATAAGCTAGTAAATGGAATGTAAGGGCAAAGTTTGGTTCACATTGTGCTCATTTCCTATACATGATGAAATCTTTTGGGATTTAAGGGAAACTGTTGTGTGTTAGTAGTATGAAATACTACTATTTTTGAGCGCTGGGGCTTTGAGCATCACTGGAGATTTTTGCCTCATCTCTGATCTTCAGAGGGAGGAGGGTGAGAAGGATGCTCAAACTGGGTCATCTGCTACCACGTGGTACAGTTTTGTCCTTCGGGAGCTCAGTGTTTGGAGCGGAAGATTGAGGCCACGGCTTGCTTTTCCAGCTCTAGGGTAGAGTGTAGCTTGTTATCTATTGGCTCTTTTGTGACCATTTTGAAGACATGTACTCTTAGAAGGATAATATGTCTGTTTTCTTTTCTCCTTAAATGTAAGTCTATTCTGAATATTCATATACAATAAAACTCACGTTATTTAGAATCCTGTCTAGATTCCCCAAGGAAGAAACAGAGATTGACTATGTTGTCTCCTTGGCTATCTGTTAAATAAAGATTTTAAGTGCTCAGAATTAATTTTAACCATCTTTTAAACAAATAATACTACTTGTCCATTTTGAATAGGTGAGTGGTCAGCAAACTCATTAGTCAACAGAGTCAAATATCAACAGTACCATGATTGAAATTTCTTTGGAGGGCCAAATTTTTTAAACTTAAACTTTTTCTAAAGCCATTTCTTCAAAATAGACTCGCTCAGGCCATGATATTTTGTGGAAGAGCCACACTCAAGGAGCCAAAGAGCCGCATGTGGCTCGTGAGCTGCAGTTTGCTGACCGTGGGGATAGGTAATATTTACCGATGGTTAGAAAGTATAAAAATGCATTAGAATGCCTTGTATCTGTCTGGTTCCCGTTCTCTTTTTGGGAAAAAATAAACATTGTTAGTACTTTTATGTGTGTTATGCAATAGCTTTGTTATGCTTTTATAAGAAGAAAATAAAATATGGTCTTACATTCCATCTTTATACAATAGGGCATATTATCTACATTGTTCCTTAGTATGTGTTTTTTGTTGTTGTTGTTGTTTTTTCATTTACCACAGGAGTTCTTAGTTCTATGTCACAGCTGTGGTGTTCCACTATATAAATGTACTGTAATTTTAAAACCAGTCCTCTACTTATGGACATTCGTGTTGTTTCTTCACCCTTTTCTTTGCCAACAAGTTTGCAGTGAAAACCGCTGTATGGATGTCATTTTTCTCCCTTGTAGGATTCATAACAGGATAAATTCTGGCTTCCCAGCTGTGAATCCAATAGTTTATTCTAGGGTGTGTTAGAGAAGGATTCTCACCAAGCTTTTATGTCTTCCAACATCAACTTGAGTAAATGAAATTATGCAGACAGACGTGACCAGAATAGTTTTAAATGCTTGGATGAGGTTCTCAGGTAGCATTTAGCCCAGATCTGAGGATTTTGATCACTTCCCAAGGCAGAGCAATGTCTGAGTTCCGGGCGTGATGCTTGGGTTTTCACGGCTGCACACTCAGGAGCCAATGCTGATGAACGGGCTTCCCGCACTCTTGAAATTCCAGCTCTCAGGCCACTCAGGAAGCCTGGGGAGAAAGATGCCAGTGTACTAACTGGTAAGGACAGCTTGGGTTTTACTGAAGCAGCCTCGTGGCCTCTGCTTCTCTAACAAATACTTTCAATACAGTTGTAAGTTAAAATTTAAAAAAAAATCTTGATAATACAGTGGGGGGGAAAAGTAGTTCACAAAGGAGCCAAATATAAATACTTAACTATGGACTGACTTTGGTATAAGAGATAATTTGCAGGAAAATATAAAATTTGGTGCTATAAAGATAGTACCTGAATTCTGAACCTCCGTATGAAAAACAATGTTTAATATGCTAATGTACCTTTAATTAACCATATTTTCTTATGAAAAAAACCTACTAAAACTTACCATTGAATACTAAAATTCATCTGAAAGACTAAGTAGATGAGAATACTTAAAGAATGTTTTCTCTAAAACTGGTAATATGAAAGATTTACCACTCAGATTTTGTAATTATAACCGTACAGTTTTTAAACTTTGATATTGTGTTAAATTATAAAAGTGACTAGCATATAAATTGTAGAAAGAAAAGCAAACATTCATTGTTAAGGATTCAAGAAATGATGAATTTAAAGCCATGTAACAATAAATAAATGAATATTTCAGTAAGTATTGGTAGGACATATAGCAATGACACCAACTAGTAGCATATATCTACGTATATGGCAGTAAATTCTGGGTAGTCAAAGAGTTAAAAGTAGTTTGTTATTGCTGTCCTGGTTTTGTTGTCATCGCCTTGTTTTTGGTTTTGTATAAAATACAAAAAACACTGTATGAAACACTGTACGTAAGTTTATCGAAATGAAGAGTTCTCAGATAATGGGCTTGAATGTGTTAACATCTTAGCACGATTATTGCATACATATTTGGTTTAGTTATGAAATATATTACATTTCCACCCCATATTCACTTTCCAAAATGTGTGGGAATAGTAGAGACCTGACTTCGGAGGCCTAGGTCCTGACCTTGAATCTGTCCCATAGAAGCTGCCTGTCTATACTTGGGCAAGGCCCTCATCTCTGAATCTCACCTTCCCCACCAAGGGTGCCTGGGAGAATGGAAAGAGAGGAAAGTGAGACGCTCTATGAACAATAAAACATTATTAATTATTATTATCTGTATAGGAAAAGTAACATTTTTAAGAACACTTTAGGAAACAAAATAAAGGAATATGAACCTCAGGTATTTTGACATTACTTTAAAAATATTTAGATTATTTTTCATTAGTATAGTGACTTGACAAAGTTGTTCTTCCTTCAGGATTTTAATATGATGGCTGTTAACCCAGTTACTTTCTCCGTCTGGGGAATTGGCAATTATTGACAGACAACTATTAACGATGACTAATAAAGAATCCTGGAGAAACGCTTTCCCCCGCTTTTCAAGTAATTGGAAACACAACAGATGTCTTAGTCATTTTAGAACTGGGGATTATCAAGCATGAGTACAGATGCGAGTTGTTTAACTATGGAAAGAAGCCATAGAAAATGAACGCCTTTTTTTTTCTTCTTTTTTTCTTTTTTTTTTTTTTCCTGTGCTTTTGGCCATTGGTTCTTGGATCACGAAAACCAAGGTTTCTTTGTTTATTTTCCTTCGAGTAATCACTGTAATTTTCCTTCCCCTGAAAAATTGGAGAAAATAATTCGTTTATACCATTGCCGTGGTTACCACAGAATGTGGATGCCATAGCAAATGCCTGTGAAGACAAGGACACATTTTCTGGTAGCTTTTTTATTTGTTTAGATTGAGGTTTGTTTTTGAGTGCGTGGCCTCCTCATCTCAAGAAGCTAAACAGCTTGTGTCCTGCTTTCCCAATCTGTTTGATATTTAAAGTGACCGAGGCATTGGGAATGGCTCCCAAACAGAACAGGTTTTCATTTACAACAGGCAAGAGTAGTTCCCAGGATACCGTGGCACCGAAAGTGAGTAATCGCTCGGCATGGCGAGTATTAACTTGTGCTTTAAAAAAGATGCTTATAGCTATTACTACTAGTTGGAAGGGGGGAAAACCAGCCAAGCCTGTATTTGATAGAAAATGAAATAGTACAGTCAGGAGTCCAGCGCTCTTGGCAGTGATTTTAAAGATAAGGGACAAAATGTGAGTAGATTCTAAATGTACACGATGATTCTTTGGAGACCAGGGAGTGACTCATCTGCAGTATAAATCTTTGTAATGACCGGGCCAGCAGCAGGGAAAGGGTGGGAAGATCGTAAAAAATGTGTAGGGGGAGGGAAAGGCATTTAAAGTCCAATAATTTGTGCTTTTCTTCCAGCATATGTGACCAGAATAGAGAGTCAGGCTAACAGTGACAGTCAGGTTTCTGTACCGGTGTACCTAGGAAATGAGAAGCTACGAAATCAACAAGATTGTGCACACAATTTTTCTGCATCTAGATTGTTCCACGTAGACAACTCCTCTGCCCCACAGAGAGCTTTTAAAGTCACAATGAAAGCCATTGTCTGTGTTCATGAATTCCAAACATCTAGACGTGTGATTGATTCTGGTTCTCATTCACATGCTTTCCTTCGGTAAACACAGCTTAAAATGCATTTCTGTGGCTTCTCTCATTGTATCCGAATGCATATGGTGCTTATTCTAGAAATCACAATCACGTATATCACTACCTCTTATTAATTCCTTTTGCAGTTGAAAACGGCAGACAGAAGGCTCCCAGAAGTTTATGTATCCAAACTCAGACGTCTCCAGATGTGCTCTCCTCTGAGAAAACTCTTGAGTTGGCTCAGTATAAAACGAAATCGGAGAAGCAGAGTCGGTTTATCCTACACCTTAAGCAGCTTGTTTCCTGCGGGAATGCCAAGTTCGAAGCGTTAACAGTTGTGATTCAGCACCTACTGTCTGAGGTAAGGATATGTGCCCCCCAACCCCAACCGCCCCCCACCCAGCCCCCCCACCCAAGGCAGTCTTTTCCCCTGAAGGGGGGGGCCAGGATGGCAGGGGTATGTTTTGGGGGGTAAGGGGGACAGTGTTCATTGGTTGTTTTGTGAATATAGTTACATTGATGATTGGTAAAATCAGATATAATTCACCCAATTATGCTTTTGCCACTCACTTGATACCCAAGTCATTCTTTAGAAATGGGGGTGAAACATTTCTTCTCTAGATAGTCTTGTAGACCAACCATCGATCATGAAAAGATATTTGCCCATGATACGCGTGTGAACCTGTAAACCCTTGATTTTGTGGACCTCGATTTAACAGACGTTGGATCAGACAAAATTTCCAGCCCGCATGTCATCTGTGAAAATTAATAATACCATGTTAATGTTTTGAAAAGTTATCTTTATTTTTGAAGTATTTTAGATGTCCTTCCTTTTTCCTCCCTTGACCCACTCCAACCTGCATCCAACTTCACCACACTCTTATCTGTGTCCATGGGTTATGCATATATGCATACAAGTTCTTTGGTTAACCTCTCCCTACCCACATTCCCATCCTCGCCTTCCCTCTGAAATTCAGCCTGTTAATTTTAAAATGCTTTTAACCAAGATTTGCTTATAATTAAATCAACAGGTTATTTTTTATTGTTATTACTTTACTGTTGTTATTATTTTTTAAATATATATTTTTGTTGATTTCAGAGAGGAAGGGGAAGGGAGAGAGAGATAAGAAACATTAATGTTGAGAGAGAAACATCAATCAGCTGCCTCCTGGATGTGAATTTCATTGTATACCTAATTTTAGGTCCTAGTGCCTATGTCATTTCTAAAAATTCCATTCAAAACTCTCTTTTATGAAGACTTTTCTGATCCTTTTGGTTTTATATCTACCCACTGTCTGGGTTCCAGGTGCACTTACATTATCTGTAGCTCTCTTCCTTACAGGTAACCAGCTAGCACGTGTTCTTGCTTTTTTAAGACAGAAAGCTCACTGGGAGCAGGATCTGTGTTTAGCTCTTTCTTAGACCACTGAGCAGCTATCGTGGTAGTGCCTTATGTCTAATAGACGTACAATGGATATCTGAATGTACAAATGGATGAGTAGAGAGGAGGGAATCCCAGATGAGAGTTGAACATATAAAGTCTTAATGCGTATGTTCTTTGCTAGCTCTTTATAATCAACTAGAGACCCGGTACACAAATTCGTGCACAGGTCAGGTCCCTTGGCCTGGCCGGCAATGGGGGCTGATCGGGGCCATCTTGCCCAGTCTTGACCGGGCAGATAGGAGCCAGCTGGGAGGAGGGACCATGGGAAGTTGGCTGGCCATGGGAAGTTGGCTGGCCGTGGGAGCACACTGACCACCTGGGGGCAGCACCTGCATTGAATGTCTGCCCCCTGGTGGTCAGTGCATGTCATAGGTTAGGCTTTTATATATATATATATAGATAGATGAGCAGATATTTACTGATTGCCTAATGTGTGCAGGGCACTGTCACAAAACAGTTGAGAAGGAAAGACATACTGTAACCAGGGAAAAGTTAAGCAATTTCTTCAAAATGATTTTCTCTTAAACCTTCCATTATAGAAGTGATTTGATTGATGATTGATTTATTGATATGTCCAACCTGTACATATAAATCTTGTAGAAGTTTATTGATTTGTATATACATTTATATCTCGGTATTGCTAACTTTTTTCCAATTGGTTTTGGAGCTTTAGATTATGGGTAAAAATGATTGATTATAGGGCATACTAGACATTAACTTATCTTTTTGTTGTAAGTCTATTTACTAACTGCAACTTCCCCACTTTAGTGGCAGACACAATTCAATACATACTGCAAGTTCTAAGAAATGTCTCATGTATCTGGAAACTGATACCACATTTTCTCTTTCTCAAAAGGACACAGTAGGGTTTTCGTTCCAGTTCTCTCTTTGCCCTTGCATAGTTGTATGGCATTCTGTGCAAACTGCCCCCGGGGCGGACAGTGTTGGTAGCAATCCCAATTTCTTCATAAAAGGGACTGTGGGTGAGTTTCTAGGTAAGCCTGAGCAGGATCGAGGCCACCCCCGAACCTCTCACTAATTATCCAGTGTGCCTCCAATTCTATTTTTGCAGGAGGAATCTAACGTAAAGTAGCACCTAAACAAAGGTGAATTTTGAGTGACACCCAGAGTCTCCTGTAAATAAAATAGTCTCTGAACAAAAAACATAGTGGGCACTGGGGAGGCGGAGGGGCATTGCCCGCATCTCAGCCGTCTGGTGTGGCTCTTTCCTGCAAACCCCCGAGCTGCGCAAGCTCTTGAACAACCAGCAAATTCTGGCCTGCTGATGGGATGCTGGCCAGACGCTAAGTGCCTGTGGCTCAGATCATCCTAATTAAATTGTGGTGAATCCACTTTTTTTTTTTTCTTGGAGCACTTCACATATTTAATATATGAGTATAAAAGCATTTTTCTATCTATATATTTTTCTATTCACCTCCCTCTCTCTCTCTCTTTTTTTTTTTTTTCCACATTGGGTGGAATTCTGCATGTTATATGCTACAAAGGGAATGAGATAATCTTGTTATCTGGGCTGTAATGACTTTATGATCTAAGGCAGGAACACGGATATGGGAGCAGCTGGATCAGAAGAAGCAGGCAATCAGTATCTGAGTGACAAAATACATTTTGTCATCTAGAAGGAAAGGGTAACGTGTCTTAAAGGGCAAGCTGCCGGGAAGAGATGAGCAGAAACTAACAGTGTGAGACTGTTACTGTAGGGGCCCCTGTGGTCAGCATGTAGGCTGTGGCTTTAAGAGGATCGTTGTTTTTTCCCATTGTCCTGTACTGCTTCCTCTCCCATGAGGTCATCTGCTTTGAGGCATGATAAGAGAATTGGGCCTGGACCTTTTAGATCTGTCTACGCGCCAACCATCTTGAAGGCAGGGACCATGTCTTAAATTTCTCTCATATATGTTTAAAAAATATATTTTATTGATTTTTTTACAGAGAGGAAGAGAGAGGGATAAAGAGTTAGAAACATCGATGAGAGAGAATCATTGATCAGCTGCCTTTTGCACACCCTTTACCAGGGATATGCCCGCAACCAAGGTACACACCCTTGACCGGAATCGAACCTTTCAGTCTGCAGTCCACTGAGCCAAACCGGTTTCCGCTCTCTCATATTTTTCCCAGCACCTGGACTGGTGCTTGGTCAGTTGATATTGAGTAATAATTTTCCAACCAACTCAGAAGGATACATGTGCTGTCTAGGCGTTTGGGGAGGAGGGAGGATGTCTGTGAGAGACATGTAGCCTTCCTCAAAGGTTTGCATAAAGGCCAGGTGAAGCAGACCAGGCATGAACACGGTCCTCTGGTGTTTTAAGGAAACACCAGAGGACCGTGTGTGTAGGTGGGACATGTGTGGCGAGCATGCCTTGAACAGGGGAGTCAGGAGTCTAAAGAGCAGTTGCATAATTGAGGTTCCTGGAATTGGGGTGATGTTTATTTTTTTTATGTAAATCAGTGGAAGACACGGTGTTTAGATGTGCCAGGAACCTGAGATAATGTAGCAGCCCTCTGCAGGGTAGTGTGGAGGGATGCTTCGGACAGCCCAGGGAGGGTGGGCGAGGATCAGAACGAGGGTGGAGGTAGCTCTAATAAGAAAAAGCAATTCAAGGCACACAAGGAAGGAAGAACTGACTCGGGCACACCCAGGTAGACAAAGAGGAGTCAAGATGACCTCACGGTTTTCCTGTTCCTGTTCCGGGGCAGACAGAGGCTGGAAGGTGTCCATGGCTCTGGGCGCGGAGGGCAGGAAGGCGGGTGTGGAAGAGCTGGGAGAAGCACAGGCCACTGAAGCTCCTTGTCCCCAGAGGCCCTTTAATCAGCACAGCGATCACCTGGTGTAGATCTGCGATAGGATGTGCGAGTCTTCACAAAGTGACTGCCGGAAATTACATGCCAACTTAATTTCTTATGGAGGTTTGAAAAGTGGTGGGACTTCCTTTCCGTTGGCAATCAGGGCACCCTTGGAAGAAGTGAATTATAAGCAGGGTGACTGAATGTGCTGCAGGATTGCTTGCATCTAGTGAAGCTGTCCTTTAATTTCCTTGTCGCTTGAGTGACAAAACTTGGCCGATACTTGAACTAGATTACTAAGCAAACAAAATGAAGGCTTCACTCGAAGGCATGAGATTAAGAGAAGTATAATATATAATTGTGTTGATTTCAGAGAGGAAGGGAGAGGGAGAAGAGAGAGAGAAACATCAATGATGAGAGAATCATTGATTGGCTGCCTCCTGCATGCCCCCTGGGGATCGAGCCCAGAAAGTGGGCATGTGCCCTTGACCAGAATCGAACCCGGGGCCCTTTAGTCCACAGGCTGACGCGCTTACCCACTGAGCCAAACCAGCTAGGGCTACTTGTTGATTTTTAAAACCTGGACTAACTGACCTGTGGTTTCAGAACAGCTCAGTGCTGCGTTTTAAAAATCAAGCACTCAGAATACCACTGAGGCCAAAATGACTCAGTGAGAAAGCGTTTCTTAAACGTCATTGTTCAATATCCAAATGACTGCGCTGGTGTGTTGGTAACTCCAGCTCTCAAATCAGGATTTCACACTTTTCCTTAAAACACCAGAGGACCGTGTTCTAAGCATTCACAGGAAAGCTTGCGGAAAACAACAGCATTTGTTGTAGAAGTGCATTTTATATTCCAAGTCACAATACACACACACACACACACATTCGTGGTTGTTCGCCTAGTTAGAGGCTCGTTCACATCCAGGCATCAGAGACCAAGCTTCCCTCTCCTGTTAGTCAGTGTGACCATCTAATGACTCAGTGAGGGAGGGGCAGAGCAAGGCTCACCCATCTAAGCATCACTCCATTATCCACGCAGGGAAGGTCTGTCTTTCTCTCCCCCGCACCGGCGGAGATTTAAGTAAGTGCCCATCGATCAGGCTGACGGCTGGCTCTCGCTCTCCGTAAATGAAGGGCTGTGGCTTTAAGTGATGGCAGGCTGCCTGTGCCAGCGGCACTCGCTGCAGCATCAGCCTGTGTGCGGAGAGGAGAGGCCAGGCGGGCGGCGGAGGCAGCCGCTAACCTGCAGGACGAGAAGTAAGGCTAACCCGGGACCCGCCTCCCGGCAGAGCTGCCTCCCCTCCTGCAGGCAGAGCCTCAGATGTAGCCGGACCGGCTGGTGGGTGGTGTGGCCACCTGTGTGCTGGGCGGGCAGTGCAGGGAGCGGGTGGGGGGATTGGAGACGGAAGCTGGAACATGGGCTGCTCCAGCAGCAAAGGGTGCCTCTTTTCTCCGTATGCAGCGACAAGGGTAATTAGTATTTGTTTTGGGAGCTTTTCTGGAGGAGTGGCAGGGACTGAGGCAGATGTGTGTGGAATGAGGGGGAAATGCTCTAAATGACTCCCGCCTGCAAAGGTTGGTCTCATCATCTCTGCAGCACTGCGATCAAGAGGTGGCAGGGGGGGCTCCCTTCGGCTGCTGCTAGGGGGGCATTTTCGGGGAGCTGGGACTTCCCTCCACTGGGTTTGGGGCTCTGCCTGGTAAGAAACGGGATCTGATTGCTGTGTCTGTGTGAGTGTGTGTGCATGGGTGATGGCTGTGAGTTGCCATCCCTGGGAAATTCTTTTTTTTTTTTTTTTATTGAAAATTGCTTTGTTACGATCAAGACAGCTGCCTGCTTCTCCCTGATGCGTGTCTGTAGCATCTCCTTAAGAACTGTGGCTGACTCAGAATAGTACCCTCTTCAGAAAATGCCCTGTCTTGCTGAGTCAAATCAGTTTAATTTCTGCCTTTGCTAGAGGATTCTTTTTCCGCCTCCACTTTATCACAAACTTGGTGTCTTCCTTTTTAGAAGCCCAGGGTTGTCCCAGCTCCTTTTATTGGTATTTGCAAACGCAGGGCAAAGTGCGCACAGGCGCAGACGCTGGGAACATCAAATATTTATCCAGACCTGATTAGGCCGGGCTTGCCCTTGGAGAAGGAGACTGCATCGCATCTCCCTCCGGTGCAGCGCGCGTCTGGGGAAAGGCATTGCTAAAAGTAAACACTCCCAGCGCCTCCAGTGAGCATTGCACGGGGCCCTGAGAAGATACAGATGTGTTTTTTGGGGAACTCGGGTTTCCTGCACCCGGAGGGACAGCTGTTTGCTGAACGGCACACACCCCGTTAGCCTAAGCGATTCGCATCTTGGCCCCTGGACGCCGAGTGTCGTCTTTCTGGTGATAACACGTGTGCGCCCCCCGGGGGACCCCCTGACAGCCGGAGTAACCGATGTCTGTCTTCCGCAGCGGGAGGAAGCCCTGAAGCAGCACAACACGCTGTCGCAAGAACTCGTGAGCCTCCGGGGAGAGCTGGGTAAGAGCTTTGCTTCTTGTTGCGTGTTACTTGGCCAGTGGGGTCTGCCGTCCGCGTAGTGGCTGGAGGTGCCGGCCGGCAGCTGGTAGCTGCCTTCTCCAGCATCGCCGTGCAAACACCTAACCGTCGGCGTTTCTTCTGAAGCTTGGCAGAGTGGCCGGCAGTTCACAGAATTCCTGGCATGGACCTGACTAAGCCTCACAGAGCTTCTGATGACCAGAGCATTCCTCTTCCCAAAGACAGGGACACACGCTTTAAAATATATATATATATATATATATATATATATATATATATATATATCTTTATTGATTTCAGAGAGGAAGGGAGAAGGAGAAATAGAAACATCGATGATGAGAGGATCATTGATCGGCTGCCTCCTGCACACCCCCCACTGCGGATCGAGCCTGCAACCCAGGCGTGTGCCTTGGCCAGAATCGGACCTGGGACCCCAGGGTCTGCAGGCTGATGCTTTATCCACTGAGCCAAGCCGGCGAGGGCTCGCTCTTTTGAACCCGTGGGGGCTCCTGGGCAATCGTTCCGTCCTATTGTTTTCGGAACCCCTTTCCTTCACCCTGAAGGGCGGGGAGAGAACCCCCCCGCTCTCATAGCGGTGCTGGCGGAGCGGGTGGGGGTGAGTATGAAGAGAGGAGGCGCTGCCTGTCTGAGAAGGCCCGTTCCTGTGCTGATCTCCCTGTGGGACGGGGCTGATGGTGAACCGGGACCCGGAACACGGGCAGCCATGGGCCTCTGAGGCCTGGCACGCTCTCCACCCAGGCCCGCCCTTCCCGGCTGGCCTCTGTTCCGTTCTGGTCCCTCCTGGCAGAGTCCTCGGGGCTGGGGTGCGTGCAGCCGACAGTACTGCCTCCCCCACCCCAGCCGCCGGGTGGGAGTGAGCTGCTGCCTCGGGGTCCCCTGTGTGCCCTGGGCACCCCCGCCCCCGAGAACCCACTTTCCGCGGTAGCTTCAGCCAGGCCTGGGGATGTCCACCGAGAGGCGAGTTCCTCGCCCTTTGCAGTTTTCTTTTTTTAATATATTTTATTTATTTATTTATTTATTTATTTATTTATTTATTTATTTTTATTTTTAGAGAGAGGAAGTG
This sequence comes from Nyctalus aviator, assembly GCA_036971965.1. Lineage (NCBI taxonomy): Eukaryota > Metazoa > Chordata > Mammalia > Chiroptera > Vespertilionidae > Nyctalus > Nyctalus aviator. The sequence goes on along the minus strand of CM072924.1, from coordinate 177,921,551 downwards.
AGAGGGATAGAGAGTTAGAAACATTGATGACAGCTGAAACTGGTTTGCCCCAGTGGATAGAGCGCCTGTCTGCAGACTGAAAAGTCCCAGGTTCGATTCCGGTCAAGGGCATGAACATTGGTTGTGGGCACATCCCCAGTAAGGAGTGTGCAAGAGGCAGCTGATCAGATGTTTCTCTCTCATCGATGTTTCTAGCTCTCTATCTCGCCCCTTTCCTCTCTGTGGAAAATCAATAAAATATATTTAAATATATATATATATATATATATATATATATATATATGAAAAAAGAAATATCGATGAGAGAGAAACATCGACCAGTGCCTCCTGCACACCCCCACTGCGGATATGCCCGCAACCCAGGTACATGCCGCCGACAGGAACCCAGGGCCCCTTCAGTCCGCAGGCTGATGCTCTAGCCACTGAGCCAAACCGGTCAGGGCCCTTTGCAGTTTTCGGCACGAGTTGGCGTCGCCACATAAAGGTGTGTGCAGGTATGTGTGCACATCATGCAGAGGCCACAGCCAGAGCAGAACTGTGTCCATCCAGCTCCCGGAGAAGCTGCTCATGTTTCCTGGGCTGAGACCAGCGCTGATACACGGTCAGCACCATGTGCTGGACTCGAACACCCCTGTCTCCCCCGGCGAGCTCCGGTGGCCGGAGTGTGGGCTCCAGACCTCTCTGCGGGCCTCGTCCTGTTCCCTTCTCCCCGCGCTGCACCACCGACTCCTGGTCCCAATAGCTGGCCGGGGGCCCTCGTTGCGGGCCGAAGGAATGAAGGCTCTGTATGGAAACGTAATGTTTAGCCAAACCCGGTGTGGCTCAGTGAATAGAGCATCAGCCTGCGGACTGAAAGGTCCCAGGTTCGATTCCGGTCAAGGGCATGTACCTTGGTTGCGGGCACATCCCCAGTGGGGGGCGTGCAGGAGGCAGCTGGTCGATGTTTCTCTCTCATTGATGTTTCTAGCTCTCTGTCTCTCTCCCTTCCTCTCTGTAAAAAGTCATTAAAATATATATTTTTTTAAATTAAAAAAAAAAAAGAAATGTAATGTTCAGACAGATGGCATCAGGACCCCAAAGACTTAAGCATTCTAGGGGGACAGAACCCGAAAAGCACAGCCAGGAACCAGCTCCCAGAGGCTCCAGGCTCTCTGCCCTATGATTCCTGGGCTTCTGATCACCCCTGTGACCAGCCTGGCTGCTTTGGGCTGGGCCGGAGGTGGTGTAAGGGCTGCGGAGGCAGATCAGGCCGGAGGCCCTGCTTGTGCGTCTCATTTACTCTAACCCAGCGCCGGGGTAGATGGGCCTCGCCGCCGGCTCACGTTTCAGAGCCTCCCAAGACGGGACGGCAGACGGACACTGCTCTTATTCACTGGCCTGAATGGGGCACCCTCTGTGCCCTGTTAGCGGAGAGCACAGTTCCCGATGTGAATGGGGCCCGGGTCCCCAGCCCGACAGGAAGTGGCCTCCCGGGCGGCACCGCTCTCAGCTTTCCCCGGTGAAAAGACAGCGGGCCCCGGTGTCCTTTCCGCTGCTATCACGGTGTCGGGATGCGGCGGCTGGCCCGTCCCTATCATCCGGTCACCCAAGTCCGGACCCGGAGAATGTCACCGGGCTGCTGAATCAGGCGGAGCGGCTCAGGTGACAGCGCGGAGCATGTGGGGAAGGCTTTTGGCTCTGCGAGGGGGCAGAGCAGAGCCTTCAGCCAGTTGTTCTGGAGAAGCAGGCGGGAAGGATGCTCTCGAAGCTGCCCGTCTGCGTGTTTGTAGCGTGAACTGAGAACAAAACAGGTCACCCCACGGTGAAGTTGAAAGCTCAGTATTAAAATTGGAGGCAGTAGAGCGAAGTGGTTAGACCCGTGGTCGGCAAACTGCGGCTTGCAAGCCACATGTGGCTCTTTGGCCCCTTGCATATGGCTCTTCCACAATACCACAGCCTGGATGAGTTTTTTTTGTTGTTGTTGTTGTTTTTTTTTTAAGAAGTGGCGTTAGAAGTTTAAGTTTAAAAACTTTGGCTCTCCAAAGAAATTTCAATCTCTGTACTGTTGATATTTGGCTCTGCTGACTCATGAGTTTGCCAACCACTGGGTTAGACTGTCCAGGTTCAACTCTTGGGTAGCTGGGAGACCTGGGGCAAGTCACATTATGTGTTTTCTGTCCTGTTTCATCCCCTGTGAAGGGCCTGTCCCAGGTGCCTGCCTCCAGGGTGGTCGTGGGGATCACACGAGGTAACACGCTGTGAAATAGTTAGCAGCAAGTGCTGACTGCTAGTAGGCACGCAGTAGGTGTTAAGATGTATGCAGTTTGCAGCTGTGCAGTAATGAACCACATATGCTGTTGTGTGACATCATAGACTGCACTGGAAGAAGGACTATTAGGCACAATATTAAGAGACTCCCCTCCAAGGACAGGCTGTTTTTCTTTTTCTCACACTCAAAGGGAAGTGGGACGTGATGGATCCCTGCCTGATACAGTGGAAGCGCTTGGGGTGTGGCTTTTGTCCATTCATTTGTTAGTTTCTTGGACGGCAGTTCCTCACGGATGAGAAGTGAATGTGCGCTTTGCTGGCCTGCTGGGGAGCTTGAGTTACATGGTAACGTATGTGCCGTGGCTGGCACAGGGCCTGGTCCATCCTGGGAACTCCAGACGAGAGAGCCGCCCCTGTCCCCATCGTCCAAGCATCCACCTTTCCCTCCAAAGTAAAGAAAGGGCCATTGGTGTGTCTCTCCCACTGGGTGATTTTTGTTTACCTTCTCTGTAGAAACGGAGGTAAGGTTCCCATACACCGAGAACTGCAAAGAATGGAGAACAGCTCATAAACTGAGGAGCCCTACAGCCCACTACTACCCTTCAGAACCTGCCTCTCCGCTCTGTTGACTGACGTTCCCATTGTCCTCTCCCTCATCCCACTGTCCTCTCCTCATCCCACTGTCCTCTCCCTCACCCCATTGTCCTCTCCCTCATCCCACTGTCCTCTCCCTCACCCCATTGTCCTCTCCTCATCCCACTGTCCTCTCCCTCACCCCACTGTCCTCTCCTCATCCCACTGTCCTCTCCCTCACCCCACTGTCCTCTCCCTCACCCCACTGTCCTCTCCTCATCCCACTGTCCTCTCCCTCACCCCACTGTCCTCTCCCTCATTCCACTGTCCTCTCCCTCATCCCACTGTCCTCACCCAACTGTCCTCTCCCTCACCCCATTGTCCTCTCCCTCATCCCACTGTCCTCTCCCTCACCCCACTGTTCTCTCCTCATCCCACTGTCCTCTCCCTCACCCCATTGTCCTCTCCCTTATCCCACTGTCCTCTCCTCACCCCACTGTCCTCTCCCTCATCCCACTGTCCTCTCACTCACTCGTGGCCTGGACTGCCCGCTTAACTCAGCTTACCCAACCCTGCAGCCCGCCCGCTCCTGCTATCTGCGCCACATCCTCATTCTGGAATAACTTTCCACTTGCTCCTTCCAAACGCCCTCTCGGCCGTCTTACAGCACAGCCCTGAGGCTGCCTTCGCTCCGGAAGCCCTCGATCTCTCCATTCATGCATTCCTTGTATCTCGTGTCTTCCGCTGTCCTCAGGGAGTATCTCCTCAATGGCAGAGCCTCTTCGCTGTCCCCTCTGGAAAAATAGATGATCTGCCTTCCGTGTTTATGGTGCCTGGTCAATACTTATGGGCATCTGGAACCTTAGAGTTCCTTTTTATTTAAAAACAACGTATGAAAATTAAAATCTTGACGTGAGAGGGCAATCGCCATAGCTCCCCTATCCTGACACACTTTTATTTTCACATATATATTCTTCTTTATTTATATGAATATATGTATGCAAGTTTGTACTCTGACCTTGTATTCGGTATAATTTGCACACCATGGAATGCTTGCTGTTCCATCAGTTTTGACAAACACATACCCTCATATAACCTCCACCTCTATCAAGGCACAGAATATTTCTCCCATCCCTGAACTGTCCCTCTCCCCCCTTCCCCCTCCCCAACCTCACCCCCGGGCTGCTTTTAGTAGCCCCTGTTCCAAAAGAAACAGCCTGATTTTTATCACCAAAAGACACGGACTGATTTTTATCACCATACCAGTAGGTTAACTTGGTCTGTTGTAGAATTTCATATAAACGGAAACACACAGTATGTTCTTTCTGTGCCCGGCTTTCTCCACACAGAGTGGCGTTTCTGTGGCCCGTCCATGTCATTGTGCACACGCTCTGATCTTTTTTTTTTTTTTTTTTAAATATATTTTATTGATTTTGTAAGAGAGGAAGGGAGAGAGATAGAGAGCCAGAAACATTGATGAGAGAGAGTCATCGATCAGCTGCCTCTTGCACACCCCCCACTGGAGATATGCCCGCAACCAAGGTACATGCCCTTGACCGGAATCGAACCCGGGACCCTTCAGTCCCCAAGCCGACGCTCTATCCATTGAGCCAAACCGGTCCCGACCACACGCTCTGATCTTTTCCTCTTCTATCGGGCACAGAGGCAAGGTCCCCATACACTGAGAGCTGCACGCCACCTCCTAGTCTTCGCCGCAGTCATGGTTCATGACGGTGGGCCAGCCTGCCGAGTGGGTGCGGCACAAGCAGCGTTGTCGTGGCGAGAGGGTCTCATTATCGGCTGTGTCCCCTCCGCCCATCCCCATGGCGTCCGCTGCCACCCGTAGGGAGATGACCTCCACATTCATTTCCCTGGCCCCCTCTGTCCCGAGCAGCAGGGGTGTGACCCCGGTGAGGATCTGCCTCCAGCAGAGCCGGGCCTGTGTGCTCACCCCTCCCTTGCTTCCTGAGCCCTCTCTGCAGCGTCTTCTCATTCAGACCTCACCCTCCAAGTGTACGCATCATCCTCCGCAGTGGCGTTGTTGGTCACTTGCCAGCCATGCTCCTAGGCTGTGTGCTCAGCATTCCCGCTCAGCATCCCGGCGGCTGCCGCTCTCACTGAAGCGCCATCGTTTCTGACCTGGGATCCTAGTATATCCCACTGCTCACCTAACGGGCCGCCTTGTCTCCGGGCCGGCTTCTCTCCTCTCCGCACGCTCCCGGGACTGTCCTTACGGTAAATCTCACCTGTGTCCTCTTCCGGACATTGTTAACAGATAAGAAATGACTCCATTTTTTTTTTTTGGCTTTGGGAAAAAATCCAGACTTATCAAAGCCAGCACGTAAGATTGAGCTGTATGCTTCCAGTCCAACCTCATGATGTCCGCACGCTCATTTCCCTTTGTTCCCATTGGCTTTCCCCAGCCAGAACCCAGCCAGGGGGTGATTCAGACGTATTCTGTACGTCTTTGGCACAGGTTATCCTCGCTGTCTGAAATGCTGTCTCCCCTTTTCACTAACTTGCTATTTAAAATATATATATATATATATATATATATATATATATATATATATATTTTTTTTTTTTTTTTTTTTTTTTTTTTTTTTTTTGCCTCTCAAATGCCTTCTCATTTTTCAAAACCTACCTGAAATATCTCGTCTCCCATTGAGTTTCACCCAGATCTTTCAAGCAGGTTGATGAATGGTGCCTTCTACTGTGCCCTTCTGGTGGCTCTTATGTATGTATTTACAGCCCGCCTCTCCCCGTCCAGAACTGAGAGCTGTTCAAGGGCAAGGCCAGGATGGCCTCCCTCTTTGTGGCTCTGTCGCTGGCACTCCGGTGAAGGGATGGTTTTCCTCCTGAAGGGCAGGAGCTAGGGAGAGCTGGTTTCGCCCTTATCATATGCTAATCAGGTCATTTTGAAAGTGTCAGCCCCTGAAACAGGTTACAGTTCAATTGGATGGTCTGTATACACAGTGAACATAAGGCCTGTGATGGGGGATTGATGTGTCATTCTTACTCCTTGTAGTGTCGTGGTGGTGTCATAGAGAGCCATAATTATGATATCTGGGAGTTCCTATTTTTTTTTTTTTTTAATGTTAATCATTGGAAACACACTTTCCATCTAAGTCAGTGGTTCTCAACCTCCTAATGCTGCGACCCTTTAATACAGTTCCTCATGTTGTGGTGACCCCCAACCATAACATGATTTTCATTGCTACTTCCTTACTGTAATTTTGCTACTGTTATGAATCATAATGTAAATAAATATCTTTGTTTTCCGATGGTCTTAGGTGACCCTGCTAGTGGTTCTCAACCTGTGACCCACCTCAAACTTAGCTCATTCTTTTATAAAATTTTATCTTTATTGTTGAAAGTATTACAGAGGTATCCCCTACTCCTCCCTTCCCCTAGCCCATTGATTGCCCCCCCCCCTTCTGTCCCCTCCCCAGGCCTTCCCAGTTAGCTCATTCTTTTCCTATCTGTGTCTCTATCCTAAACGTAGACTCGGGCTGGCTGTGTTTATAGGTAAGAGGCCTCATTCCCTCGCCTTGCGTCATGTCACTAAGGGGATGTGTTTTGAAAGTCCATTGAATCTTTTTCCTTGTCCTAACTCGTCCTTGCCCAGTTTTGACAATTTCAGTTTTATCCCAATTTCATGTCATCTCTCTAGAACGGTGGTCCTCAGACCTCACTGCGTACTAAAATAGACCTGGTTAAGACGCAGGCTCCTGGTCCTGACTCAGGCGGTTTGGAATGGAGTCCAGGCGTCTGCTTTTAATGCTCATGCAGGCGACCCTGATGCGGGCACTCCCTGGATGACCCCTGGCGCCACACCCGCTGTCCGGAATGTTGTTGCTTTTATGTCAAAAAGTTATATAAGAAGCAAGTAAGCACCTAAGAGGGGAAACAATACCGAGTGGCTTCTACTGAATTGAGTCCATTCCTGTACACAGCTTTCCAAATCTTATGCATTTGAGCAACATTCACCTGCCCTTTTGAACCTTGCCCCCTAAAAATGAACCATCAGGGAGAAGGAGAGGCCGAATAATACCTGGCTCAGAATCACCTTTTTACTACGTTACATTTAGCCTTTTGGTGGAAATGTGATTTGCTTGAAGTCCGAACTCATTTTTTCAGGCCTGAGGCTGAGAGCGCTACGTCAGTTACTGAGTCAGGCTTTCGCCTCCAATGCACTTTCCTCTGAAAGCTTTCCATGGGTCCGTGGCATGTGTGTTGGTGCGGGTAGGAGAGCATCTGTTCTGCAGCCCTTTGCTGGCCGGTGAGTAAGCTGAAAAGCAGCAGAGCCTTTTACTGGAAGAGAACCCGGGCTCCGAGGATGCCCTGCTGGCACCTGCGCTCTAAGATGGGGAAGAATTTGCCAGGACTAGTCGGCGTAGGGAGAAAAAATATCATTTCTACCTGCCTTATCATGCTGTCCTAATACCCAGCTCTCACTAGAGAATGCTAGCTCTCACTAGAGAATTAAGTCCTGATACCCTGAGGCGTCCATTGGATGTAGGAGCTCACTTCTCCCTTCCTCCTCTCAGGCTGGGAAGAGAGCCGCTCAGTAAGGTTGGTGCTCTGTGGTGTAGAACCTGCCCTGGAAAAGGCTGAGGAGATTGCGCTGTAGACCCCATCCAGGCACTTCAGTTCCCTCTCTAGTGAAATAAGATTTTATGTAATACCGATTGTGCCAACTCAGCATATACCCTTTCTTCTCTAACTTGGGCTCCGTTTGTTCTTTTTCCAGTTCCTCAAGGCATAGAAGTCGAGTTTTTATTTGGGTCTGTACTGCATGAACTTCCCTCTTAGAGAAATGTTTTGCTGCATCCCATAAGTTCTGGGCTGTTGTATTTCCATATTCATTGGTCTCAAGAAACTTTCTTAACTTCCCCTTTAATTTCCCTTTGACTCATTGGTTGTTCAGGAGAGTGTTAATTACCATGTGTTCATGAGTTTTCCAATTTCCCTCTTGTTATTAATTCCTAGTTTCATGCTACTGTGGTCAGAGAAGATACTTGGTCTGATTTCATTCCTTTTTTTTTTTTTAAATAAATATATTTTATTGATTTTGTACAGAGAGGAAGGGAGAGAGATAGAGAGTTAGAAACATCGATGAGAGAGAGTCATCGATCAGCTGCCTCTTGCACACCCCCTACTGGAGATCTGCCCACAACAAAGGTACATGCCCTTGACTGGAATCGAACCCTGGACCCTTCAGTCCCCAAGCCAACGCTCTATCTATTGAGCCAAACCGGTCCCGGCTGATTTCATTCTTTTTGAAGTTGCTATGAATCGTTTTTGGAGCTAACATATGGTCTAGCCTAGAAAATCTTCCATGAGTACTCAAGAATGTGTGTTCTGTGGCTGTTGGTAGAGTGTTCTGTCTGTGTCCGTTAGGTCCATGTGGTCTACAGTCTGTTCACATATGCTGTCTCCTTGTTGATTCTCTGTCTCGATGACCTTCCATTGCTGAGAGTGTGGCATTAAAGTCCCCAACTATTATCTTATTACTGCTTATTTTTTCTCTTTTAGCTCTGTTATATTACTTGTAATAATAAATGTGAGGGTACTTTGTCAAGTATGAGCTGGGTTTAGAGGTTAGGCTATATGATTTATGGGAGAATTGATTTAGTAGTGCAGGCTTTTTGTAAAAGTCAATTTCTGGTACGTTATGATTAATGGAAGGCTTTGAAATCACTTTGTGTCAGTTCAGATCATTCCCGAGGGCAGTCAGCAAGCCATTGGTAACTAGCTTTGAAATTTAGTAAAAAAACCTTTCTCTACCACGGGCCTGCAGATTTCTAGGTCACATAAAAAAGTAGTACCTCCTGGGAAGTGAAATGTGGGGCTCTTATGTGTCGATGATTGTTCCCCAGACAGTCTGTGAGGTCTCTCTCACTGTGTCTTCACCAGACTGTGGGCTCTGAGCAGGTGATATTCATTCCTACCGTGTGTATCAGGAAATTGGCATGAGGAAAGTTGGGAATGACTGTTGTAAGATAATCTAGGTCCCTACCCTTTGGCTGTTCTTCTGTAGGCTACTGCCTCTCCACAGAATAGCAATTTTACTTCTTTAGAAATGGCTTCTTGGTTACTTTCTTCAGTTATAGTGCTATTTCCAATTTTAAACAGTTTAAACTTTGTTTTAAGAGAGTAACCAGCATAATCACTTGCCCTGGAAGTATGTCATGACTGGATTTCCCTTCATAGAATAATATTATGAAATAGCTGCGCTACTATGGTAGTAGGTGGAGTCCCCATTCATACTTCTAGGGCAGGGGTATAGGAGAAGTAAGGTCACTGTTACGTAAGATGTTAATTCTTGGGGATGCTAGGAACTCTCTCTACCCTCTTTGTACCTTTTCTACAAATCTGATATTATTCTACAATTAAAAGTTTAAAAACACTAACTATGTTTATGTGAAGAAGTGTATACTACTGAAGACAATAGCAAAGGTGCCCAGAACTAAAAGCAGGTGCCTGACTTCCCAGGTGGCCAGAGAGAGATTGAGAAAGAGGCCCAAAGCAGGCAAGCAGAGCTGGATTCCGGCATCTCGTTTCCCTTGTAGATGGTGCAGGAAGGGGAATCTCTGCTCTGAGAAGCACTGGTATCCACAGCAGGCCTGCAGGAAGCATCTAGAAAAAGCACGTGTGTACAGCGGGGGCATGAAATCATCTTTCCAGTTTGTCTTTTCTTTCTTTCCCAGTCTCTTACATGGCATCACAAACATTGCAGGCTCTTAAATGTGACTTCCCCAATGTGTTTAAAATATATTTTATTGATTTTATTTTATTTTATTTTATTTTTTTTACAGAGAGGAAGGGAGAGGGATAGAGAGTCACAAACAGTGATGAGAGAGAAACATCAGTCAGCTGCCTCCTGCACACCCCCTACTGGGAATGTACCCACAATCAAGGTACATGCCCTTGACCTGAATCAAACCTAGAATCCTTGAGTCTGCAGGCCGATGCTCTATCCACTGAGCCAAACTGGTTAGGGCATTGGTCGGCAAACTCATTAGTCAACCGAGCCAAATATCAATGGTACAACGATTGAAATTTCTTTTGAGAGTCAAATATTTTAAACTTCTTCTAATACCACTTCTTCTAAATAGACTCACCCGGACGGTGATGTTTTGTGGAAGAGCCACACTCAAGAGACCAAAGAGCTGCATGTGGCTCGCGAGCCATTAGGGCAACCTCCCCAATTTTGTTTTTTCTTTATCATTTTATGTCCAATGTAGATAAAAATCGCCTAAAAGTTGGGAAAATTCTATTGCATAGAATGCCAAGAACAAGAGTGGTAGACAGGGAAGATTTGGTAGTTGTGTGTGAGTGTATTTATCTTCTTTGAATACAAGACAAGCAGCGCTTCGTTTTAACTGTCACATTCTGCCTCGGAAGCCCATGCATGCCTTTGAGGGCTCTCCAAACACATGTGAATCGGTGGCCCTTTGCAAGGCTGTTAATTAATAACATCTATTACATGCATGCTCAGGTTAGGCACTGGGCCCAGCGCTTCACATGTATTATTTTACTTAATTCTGCAGGGAAGGCACTAACATATTATCTTCATTTAAAATGACGACATGCAGACTTAGAAAGCTTAAGTTTCTCAAATCGCATACTAGATAAATGGTGTGGCTGAGATGTGGACCTAAGAATTCTACCTCTTTTCTATTAAGACTTGTATTTGCATTCTTGAGAGTTAAAATATTTGTGGTTGTCTCTTGATGAAGCATGCTACAGAGACATAAAAATGAAGAAATGTCAGTATTATTTCAAGACGACCATGGTTGTCTAGTAAGGTTTGCTCTGCACGTAGCACACTTACCAGTTACCAAGGGGAAATTAGTCTCTGCAAAATGGAGTAATAAAAACCCGACCTCCCCCTCTTAGGAAAGCCGCCAGGACTCAGTATGTAATGGCTCTGTCTCCTCTCCTTGGGGATGACTCTACGTCCGGTTCTACTTCCCAGAGGTTATATTTGACTCTGACATTGGGCATTTTCTAGATGTCACCCAGAGAGTTAGTGGAAAAGGATACAAATCAGGCATGTCGCCGCTTCTTCTGCTCCTTGCTCGGCTACCGATGTTTCCAACTGGCAGGGAGTGTCCCTGCGTTTTTCCTGTTTTTGTCGTTGGCCTAGAATTCTCAGTTCCCAGAGTGAAGTACTGACTTCTCGTCGGCAGCGCGGCCCACGTTTGAGGGCTAATCTTGTCACTGAGGGGCGTCTGCTTTTCTCATTGGAAACGGTATTCCTCGTTTCCAGGCGGATTGCTGGAGGTGGCCTTGCCAGTCTGTGTGCCAGAGTTGTCACCCGCCTGCTCTGCTGCAGGCAGTGGGTTCGGTGCCCTCGATCACACTTGCTTTTAAACATCACCTTGTGGAAGGATGTTTTCAAAACGAGGACAGAGGACTGCTTCATTATGGTGTGGGTGTTGCATTTATCCGATAACTTCTGGATAAGTATCGCCTAGCAGTATGGGATACTCCGGGCTGAAACATCGCGTGTTTGATCGGGTCTTGTTGGGTGCCTGACTAGGTGACTGGAGGCCAGTGGGCTCTGGAGAAGAAGCCAGGAGGGGACAGGCCTGAGAATGGGAGCCGGCAAGCGGGGGGACATGAGAAATCTCTCCTGAATGGTGGGAAGTGCAAGGACAGCCATGCCTGACCCCGGGGTGACAGGACACCTGGAGTGCCTTTGGTAACTCAGTGCACGTGTCCTTCAAAACACTGGGGGGTGAGGGCATGTATGGGAGTGGGGTGTGTGTGTGTGTGGGGGGGGGCAATGGTAAAATATATACACATAGAATACCTTAATAAAAAAAAAAAGTGGGGGGAGAGTCTTTCACAAACCTTTACATCAAATGAATGTTTCCCCAGGAGCCCGGGCCAAAGAAAGCCCTTTGTGAGTGGTCACACCGCCCAGCTGTTCTCCGCACAGCAGGGGGGTGAGGGGGGCACACAGGGCAGAGGTCCCAGCACAGCTGTGGGCTGACGTCACCATCTGGGGCTGCGCCTGCGCACTGGGCTGTGTACTAGAGCAGCAAAGTGCCCGCTCCCCATCTGGCCCAGCTTCTCCATCCCTCCCCTCCCATCTCTGTCTGTCTGTCTGTCCTCTCTTCGCTTCACTAGCAATGGCGAGCTTCCACCTAGAAGCTCTTCTGTTTTCTAGTTCTGATGTGAGCATTTGGATGGGCTAGGGGTCATGCTATCCCCCCACCCCCCGGCCCAAAATCTGGAATTCCAAGGGAATTAAGGAAAAAGGCTGCGTTTGTCTGACTAGAAAGTTATTTGATACCCTCACTGACTGCTTCCAAAATATTTTTCTGTTGCCAACTTTCCCAGAGTTCTAACCTAGAATTCCCACCAAAGAGGCTGTGGTCCATCCTTTCGCCTGTGCACCGTGTAGAGTTAGGTAGCAGTAGTTAAGTTGTGTTTACTCCTTTGCCTCCCGTGGGCCTTCTTGAATCATTATTTCTCAGATAAATAATCAGCGCAGTAAAAGGACAAGTGAATATTGAAGATGTTCTGTGGTAATTGAGAGAGCCCTTATCTGTTATGAAACTTTAACTTCCAAGAAAAAAATAACTTCCAAAGTTCCTTCCCAAAGAATGAGTTGTCAGTGATATTTCATGTAATGGCCTCTATAATCTGCCTCCAGCTATAATCTCTGCACACACACACACACACACACACATACACACAGACACACAGAGACACACACACACAGACACACATACACACACACAGAGACAGAGAGAGAGAGACACACACAAACAGAGACACACACACACAGAGAGAGAGAGACACACACACACAGAGAGAGAGAGACACACACACACACACACACACACACACACACACACACGTGTTCAGAGCAGCATTGTTCACAGATGCCAGAAGGCAGAAGCAACCCCCGTGTCCACTGAGGGGTGGCTGGGTTAGCATAAGGTAGTGTGTGCCTGCAATAGCGTTTCACCCAGCTTATAAGGGGCAGGGCGTTCTGACACATGCTAGGTCAGGGAGGACATTCTGGACAGTGAAGTGAGCCAGTCACAAAAGGACAAGTGCTGTAGTTTCCTCTTATAGGACATACCTAGAGTGGTCAGATGCATAGACAGTGGGCTGGTGGTGGTCAGAGCTGAGCAGAAGGGGCAATGATGAGGTGCCATTTAACTGGCTGGGCGTTTCCATTTAGGGGGAACGCCCTGTAGATGGATGGCGGTGACGGCTGCACAACAATGTGCATGTACTAATGCCACAGAACTGCACACTTAGAAGTGGTTAGAATACTAAATTTTATGTCTATTTTCCCAAACTTAAAAACCATCACCCCAGATGTAAACCGACCAACTGCCTTTCATTGGGCCCTTAGGTACCGCTCGGTCTTGTTGCTGCTCGTGTGTGTGTGTGTGTGTGTGTGTGTGTGTCTTTCTTGTCTTCTCAGTTAGACAAGGAACTGCCTATGGAGAGGCTCCCTCTTGCCCCTTCCTTCCTGGCACCAGAGGCAGCTGGATGGGAGGGGTGGGGGCGGGGAGGCACACAGAATCAGAATCCAAACTTCTTACGACAATCCAGTCCTCTACCCCTTATGGCATGAACAAGTTATCCTCTCTGCTGGTTGCCTGATGTACATTTAGAAATTAGATTCTCACAGGATTTGAGATGATATAATGTGTGGGGAGCCCCAGACTGTGCCAGTCATCAAATAGTAGTTTCTTGTTGCTGTTGTTTTTAAATATATTATTGATTTCAGAGAGGAAGGGTGAGGGAGAGAGAGATGGACACATCAATGATGGGAGAGAATCATTGATTGGCTGCCTCCTGCAGGCCCCACATGGGGGATCCAGCCCACAACCCGTGCAAGTGCCCTGACCAAGAATCGAACCGTGACCTCCTCGTTCATAGGTTGATGTTCAACCACTGAGCCACATGGGCTGGGCAGCAGTTTCTTGTTTTTAATGTTAGTTCCATTCCCCTTCAGGAAATATTTGTGGGTTTATTTGAATTGTAAGGGTTCTCTTTAATGGACACCATTCTTGCTATTATTTCAATGTGGCCCATTTTACCTCTGAAAGAAGACTGATACGGGACATGTGACTGGTTTTTCTACTGCCACAGTCTACATCATTGCCAGAAATTCATCCCAGGAGCTGGCCAAATCCACATTACTTAGGTAGAATAATCATGGATCTAAACTGTCATTTTCTCTACCCTAAAACCATCATTTTCCTTCCACAACTCTTAAAATATGTATTCCTTACAAAAAGAGAAGGATTAATTTAACAGATTCACCAGTCCTCATTTTTGCTATCCCACTTATCTGTGTTTACCATCAGTGAGGGAAGGCTAGAAAAGTCCAAAGTCAAACTTTCCGAGAAATGAGATCTTCAGGCTTTTTACAGTGAGTGGGAGTATGTATTTGTGCGTTAGTTCTGCAATGCACTGTTGGTAATTCTGGTCTTGGTAGTGGTGAAGAGTAGGATGTTCTGATTTTAAGTTATGTTTATCAAATAATTACTTCGCCTTTTTAAAACTATTAACCTTTCAGTATATTATTATTATCATTGTCATATTACATTATATAGCTTTTAAAATGCATTTTTTCCTAAAGTTTGTATGCGATGGTGATTTGTTTTCAACATGGTCTAATATTTTGTTGTTTATTGCTGTATTTTTAAAAATAAGTTGAAGTAGAAGGTAAATCCATTTGTTCTTCTCTCTGGTCTTCCCTGCCCCTTCTGTGTCTTGGCTTCTCCCTCCTGGCTGGCTGTCCTCAGAGACACCTGGCCAATCAGAGCCTCCACTCCTTATGGGCCCTGCACTGATTGGTCACCAGGGTGATCTGCACTGGGAACCTGGCTCTTTTTCACTGGTGAATTCTGTTCTATTAGGTTTGAAATCTGGTCACCCAAGAACTGAGATATCTCAGCTGTGTGTGAAGGTTATGAATTTAGGACATTGAACAAGTCAAATGTCACCTTTCTCTTTGTTCATCTCCAGTCACTGCTTCAACCACCTGTGAGGAATTAGAAAAAGCCAGGAATGAGTTGCAAGCAGCTTATGAAGGATTTGTCCAGAAGCTGAACCAGCAGCACCAGACGGATCTAACCGAGCTAGAGAATCGGCTCAAAGAGTTCTACACCGAGGAGTGTGAGAAGCTCCAGAACATTTACATCGAAGAAGCAGAGAAGTACAAAACTCAGCTGCAAGAGCAGGTCTGTGCTTTAGCAACCAGTGTGTCCTTGGCTCTGTACTTGTATTTGTTATTTGATGATCCACTTCCTTTTTGAACTTGTCTTTGTTGAACATCCCTTTTTATTTATTTAAAAATGTGAAAAGGGTTTTTTAAAAAAATATTTTTTTTTTTATTGATTTTAGAGAGGAAGGAAGAGGGAGAGAAAGGGAGAAACATCACTGATGAGAGAGAATCATTGATTGACTGCCTCCTGCCTGCCCACAACCCAGGCATGTACCCTTGATAGGAATTGAACCTGGGACCCTTCAATCCACAGACTGATGCTCTATCCACTGAGCCAAACCAGCTAGGGCAAAAAGGGTTCTTAAATTAAATTTTTTCTTATGATGAAAGCAATGTACATGTGTTGAGCGAAAGGGAAGGAAAAAGATAAAATTAAAACAACCCTTTATTTTATTACCTAGGAATAATCCCTTAGTGACCATTCTGTTGTTGTGCTGCTAAACTTTGAATTTTTTTAAAAAATGGCCCTTGTTTAATAACCCATAATTTTCACCTATTAGTATATTAGAAGCTGCTCTTCATTTCCTTGTTCCCTTTTTAAACCAGCTTAACAGTTTGCAAGTATTTATTCGGAGTTGCTACTATATGCCATGTGCTAGGGACTGGGGATATAGAGGCTCCTAGGGCAGGGGTGGAGCCACTGTGTCTGTCACCGGGACACGCCCCCTCCTTCCTGGTGATGGGTTCACCGTGTCCTTCAGTGCACCCTGGCGAGCTGTGTGTCTGATCCTGGGTGGGATGGAGTGGAGGCTGGGGAGGGGGGGGCGGGGTGTGTGTGGCAAATATCAAATGGGGTTGGTCTTGACATGCGTTAGGTAGGCCTTCAACTTGAATTCAAGTGTATGTGTCAAGTGTCCTACTATTGGTACTTACTGTTCCACTTAGGACTTCTGATTTTACTGGTAAACTATTGTTGTGTGTGTGTGTTTTCTCATAGTTTGATAATTTGAGTGCTGCCCATGAAACCTCGAAGTTGGAAATTGAAGCTAGCCACTCCGACGAAGTAGAATTACTAAAGAAGACCTATGAAAACTCCCTTTCAGGCAAGAATGCTCATTTTCAGTTTAAATAGAATAAGATCTAATGGAACAGCATGATGTGTTTTAAAGCGGAAATGATTCACCGCTTCCTCCTCTGCGACATTCAGTTTGGGGTGTTTTGGCTTCTTTTTGCATTGTTCATTGTTAGCCATGTCCTTTCCCTCATAACAAACAAATAATAGTTTGTTATAAATGACAGCATTTTGGGAAGTAGGCAGGCTTTTAAAGAACTTAAAGGCCTTTTAGGAAAGTTGTCTTTGACCACCTTAAGTTCAGGGACATGGAGGTGTGAGTTCATGTCCTGGCCACGGGATGGGGTCCATGCTGGGCAGCACTCCTGTTCACCAACATGCCTACCCACTGACACCCCTGTGAAAGGGAGATGGCACTCGTTGAATGAAGAAAGAATCCTTATTATGTCACCACGACTGGGAGGGTGCAAGGGGGAGGAAAAGAATAAGAAGCTGTTTCTTTCAGGACAGAGTTGGCCATGCCGCCAAAGTTGTTACGCTAAACTCATTGTGTCCTACAGAGCGGCGTGTGGAGGGGTGGGGAGAACTGGCTGTGAGGCCTTCAACAAAGGCCTTTTTCATCAGGAAACACAGCCTGGCCGGTGTGGCTCACTGGCTGAGCATTGACCCCTGAAACTGGAGGTCATAGTTTGATTTCCAGTAAGGGCAAATGCTCGGGTTGCAGTCTCAACTCCCAGTAGGGGGCATGCAAGAGGGAGCCGATGAGCGATTCTCCCTCATCATCAATGTATCCCTCCCTCCCTCCCTCCGAAGTCAATGAAAACATATTTTAAAAATTTAGAAAATAGAGTCGTTGTGTGAAGTCCAAGATGATAACATATGAAAGTGACCGGCCCAGGGTAGACATTTAGTAAACATTGTTTTCCGTCCTTCCTCCTAGAAATGGGTTTAAGTTTAGATTTCTGTTTGGTTCATGAAATGCAAATGGAGAGCACAGGAGCTCCAGGGCGGGGGGCCGCAGGCCAGGGTTCGAGGCCCGTCCCTGAGAGTCTGCTCTGCGCTCCTGGCCCCTGTGGGCCTCAGTGGTCGCATAATAAACTGGGACTATGCGTCTTTCTCACCTCACGGGGCTGCCCCGAGAACAGGTTAATTTATATAAAAGCATCGCACAAATATGAAGCAGCAGCCATATTGCTTTGCCACCAACTCTTTTAAGAGTATGTGCTTAACAACTACAGAACGCAGTGACCTCATAGGCCATTAAAAATATCACTTCTTTCCAGAAATCAAGAAAAGCCATGAATTAGAAAAGAAATCACTCGAAGATTTGCTTTCTGAGAAGCAGGAATCCCTAGAGGTGGGTACATTTCAGTACAAAAAAAAAATAAAATAAAATAATAATAATAATCTTGAGCTCTGGCGTGTGCCGGTTCAGGTATGTTTCTGTGCACATTCTTCTGTGGTTCCGGTGTCTGTGTGCCAACTCATGTCCCACGTTTCATTGTTTGTGTTTCAGAAACAAATCACTGATCTGAAGAGTGAAAATGAGGCTTTGAATGAAAAGCTGAAATCAGAAGAACAAAAAAGACTCTCAAGAGAGAAAGCGAATTCAGTAAGTTGCGTGATCCTCCATCACTATGGAGTTCTCCTCCTCCTTAGCCATGAGTCATGTTCAGCAGCAGAAAAATGGCAGAGTCTGGGGCCCTCCTCAGCTCTTGAGCTGTGCTGTTTAAACTGTATGGAACTGCTTCTGTGCTTAGTGGTGTGTTTTTGAAATCTTAAACACTGGCATGCAGCCCTAACCGGTTTGGCTCAGTAAATAGAGTGTCCACCTGTGGACTCAAGGGTCTCAGGTTCGATTCCTGTCAAGGGCATGTACCTTGGTTGCGGGCACATAGCAAATAGGGAGTGTGCAGGAAGCAGCTGATTGATGTCTCTCTCTCATCGATGTTTCTGAATCTCTATCCCTCTCTCATCCTCTCTGTAAAAAATAAATAAAATATATTTAAAAATAAACATTGGCATGCAGATGAAGCCCAGGAGACAGAGTGTCCTCCCCAAATGTATACGCCGTGTTTATTAAAATAAATTTCATTTTCGTTTAACAGCTACCCGCTGTTAAAGTGAGTATACATGTTGGGGGATACCCTATATATTGCAAGTGGTCTAAGCTAATACCTACAGCAAGACAAGAAAAGTATCAGTTTAGGGTCAGGCTTTTGTTTGAAGTCTTCACTTTTTTTTTTTTTTTTTTTTAAACTGGCTGCTATATCGAGACATAATTTATATACCCTATAAAATGTGGCATTTGGGTATGAATCACAGCTAAACCAATTGCTTCATTTATAACCAGAAAATGAAGACTTCTCTGATTGAAAATATTTCTTCAGAGCGTTGTATCATCCATTAGCCTCCATAATTTTACTAAATCTATTGCCTGATAAAGGAGACAATTTTGAAACTGAATAAAATATTTGTAAACTCAAAAAAAAAAAAAAAAAGTGGCATTTGGTGGTCACCAAGTTGTGTGTTGGTCACCGGTTATCTAATCCCAGAACATCTGCATCACCCCTAAAGAGCCTCGTATTCGTTAGCAGTCACCCCGTCTCCCCACAAAGCCCCAGGGAGTCGCCAGCTTACATCCTGTCTGTGTGGGCTTGTCGCTGCACTGAAACGGAATCGTGTCCGTGGCCTTCTGCATCTGGCTTCTCCCACGGAGCGTACGTTCTGGGCGTCCGTGCGCGGGACAGCAGGTGTCGGCACTCCGTGCCTTTCCTTGGCCGCCCAGTGTTTCACTGTATGATCGCTCCTCCCTTTTGAAAAGTGCCAGTTTCTCTTGCGAGCTCAACTTGCTCTTGTAGCTTGTCCCCTCGCTCCCCTGCCTCCCTCCTTTTTTTTTTTGTTTCTTTGGAGAAAAATAAGAAGTTGACCGCGTGTGCTTTGAGAACCACTGTCCATAGCCTGGTGCCCTGAGACTGGAAGCTAAGCTTTTTGCCTCGTGAACTCTGCTGCCAGCTCAGGAGGCCCTGAGGGGGGGGTGGGGGGGGAGGTGTCCCACTGACCATTTGTGTCACGCATTTTGGATGGCTCACCTGAATTTCCATACGTAAACAAGGAATCGGGGATCTCCCCTGGAGTGGGACTCTAAGAAGGTGTCCCTCTCACGGAGTGTGTATTTGGTAGACTTTTGGTAGTACCTGTGCTATGCGCCGTGCAGGTGTTGGCTGTCACAAAATAAAATGACAAGGCATCACAGATGCCCAGATGGCCAGGCCAGCGCAGTCCCATCACACTAAAAATCCCAAAGACGCAGGATGTATCGGCATCCCTGTGGGTTTCCAGAGAGCCCTACGTATGCACCATCTTTTCAGTCCTGGTCAGGTTCTGACTTCGGTGAGAGAGAGCTGTTGTTTCCTTCCCTCCCTGCAAACACCAGTGCTGGGCTTGGAGACACCTCGTCTCTGGCCAGAGTTCCGTTTTCTAGCGTTAAGCAGTAGTTTCCTCCCACTTCCAGTAACATATTTGGCGCTGCCAATATCCTCTCCACGTTAAGTTGCTGATAAGTGCGTGAAACGCTCGTTTCCAGATAGGAAATGTTTTATGTCCTCCTCATAACCGACAGCTGTGAGGTCAACGTTAGCCTAACCATTCCTTTCACCTCTTTTCTTTGAGACAAACAAGGTGAGGAGGTAGGAGCTTGCTGCCGCTTTGTCTAATTCCTAGGTCTAATCAGATATATATATATATATATTAAGAATTGGCACAGTGGGATTGCACTTACTGACCCGCTGTGTCTTTCCCAGAAAAACCCGCAGATCATGTACCTGGAGCAGGAGCTGGAGAGCCTGAAGGCCGTGCTGGAGATCAAGAACGAGAAGCTGCACCAGCAGGACGTGAAGCTGATGAAGATGGAGAAACTGGTACGTTTCCGTCAGCGCCTCCCCAGAGGGCCTGGCGCTGGGAAGTGGGGACCGGGCTGGCACCTAGCACTGGGGGCTGTTGTAGCTGCTCCTGGAGCTACTGGGAAGCATACTGCAGGCAAGGAGGTTTCACTTCCGTTTCTATGCCTGCTCTAGGCTGGCCATGGCTGCCTTCTGCAACACTTTCTTCTTCCTTCTTCTTTCTTCTTCCTCCTCCTCCTTCCTCCTCCATCCACTTCCTTCTTCCTTCCTCCTCCTCCTCCTCCTCCTCCTTCTTCCTCTTCCCTTCTCCTTCTTCTTCTTTCTCCTTCTTTCTCCTCTTCCTCCTCCTCCTTCTCCCTCTTCTCCCTCTTTCTCCCTCCTTCTCTCTCTTCTCCCTCCTCCTTCCTCCTTCTTCCAAACAGGTAAAGCAGCATGGGGTCCTTGGAAAACCCAGAATGAACAAACCCGGCATCCCCTTCAGGGGTCTGTGCATCTTGCCCTGCGTGGGGAGGCTTTTCAAATCATGTCACATCAGTACTTTGATGTTTCTCCAACTCTGGGCAGGTTTCAGATGCCCGAAAAAGTTAGACATGGGAGTTGGTCCCAGTGGAGCAATTGAATCTGGCTACCGCAGTTCTTCGTCTTGCTTCTTGTGAATTAGAACGGGCTAACCACTGTGCTTTAGTAAGACGAATCCAGTGGGATAAAGAGCATGCACTGTGAAGGCTGTGAGTACAATTTAGTTTGTGGCTCTCGGACAGAGAACGAATGTCCAAGTCCCATTGGAGCCATAATCCACATAGCACAAGTCGTGCGGTACAATGACAGGGACTCAGAATTAACTGTGACCGAGCTGTGATGTCATCTCCTAAGCCAGTGGTCAACAAACTCATTAGTCAACAGAGCCAACTATCAACAATACAACGATTGACATTTCTTTGGAGAGCCAAATTTTTTTATTTATTTATTTTTTTAATATATTTTATTGATTTTATACAGAGAGGAAGGGAGAGAGATAGAGAGTTAGAAACATCGATGAGAGAGAGTCATCGATCAGCTGCCTCTTGCACACCCCCTACTGGGGATATGCCCGCAACCAAGGTACATGCCTTTGACCGGAATCGAACTCGGGACACTTCAGTCCCCAAGCCGACGCTCTATCCATTGAGCCAAACCGGTCCCGGCGAGAGCCAAATTTTTTTAAACTTAAGCTTCTTCTAAGGCCACTTCTTCGAAATAGACTCGCCCAGGCTGTGGTGTTTGTGGAAGAGCCACACTCAAGGGGCCAAAGAGCTGCATGTGGCTCGCGAGCTGCAATTTGCCGGCCATGGTCCTAAGCGAGTAACAAAATCTTACCTTTAGAAAGCACTCTGGGATGTAATCAGCTCCTCAGCAGGTGAAATGCCTTCTGGGATTTTATCCTTTAATTTCCCAACCAATCAATGTGTCTTCCTTGGAAGCGTAGCCGGGCAGGCCAGCAAGGAGGCCAGATATGCCTTCAACTGAGCTGAGGGGGAGGCACTCTGTGCTGGCTTCTCCATTGGACGCTCATTTGTAAATTGCTGCTTTGTGGGGCCATGAGAGGTAAATGGATGCTGAGGAGGAGCTAGGAAACCACGTCTCAGGCCACACTGAACATCACCCAGAGCGGAGACCTGTTGTTGCCCTTAGAGTTTTCATCAAACGTGGGAATTTATTTTTTGCAAGACGGACCGTAAGATGTGCTGGTGCCCTTGATAAACGCAGGCCTATGTCTGGCGGCTGCTTTTGTTTTACCACCTTGAATCCAAGAGGCACGGCCCCATGGTTTCCCAGGTCAGGACCCCAGTGTTTTGGGAGGTTGGGGGAACCTCTAAAATGGTGTGACACCCTTGTGTTCATTGTTCAAGTGGTTCTTGAAATCTCACAATGCATTTTTTTTTTTTTTTAAATACCTAGATCAAGCATGTCAAGCTCGTGGCAGGTGGGCCGCATGCCTCGTTTATAATAAACTAGAGGCCCATTGCATGAAATTCGTGTATGGGGGTGGGGTCCCATCAGCTCAGCCTGCACCCTCTCCAATCTGGGATCCCTTGGGGGATGTCTGACTGCCGGTTGAGGCCCGATTCTCGGGGATTTGGTCTAAACTGGCAGTCAGACATCCCTCTCACAATCCTGGACCACTACCTCCTAATCACTCACCTGCCTGTCTACCTGGTCACCACATACTGCCCCCGCTGCCAACCTGGTCACCCCCAAATGTCCCCCTTTGCTGGCCTGGTTTCCCCTAACTGCCCCCCTGCTGGCCTAGTCACCCTTCACTGCCCCCCCCCCCCCCGCTGGCCTGGTTGCCTCCAACTGCAACCCTCCCCCACTGGCCTGGTTGCCCCCAACTGTTCCCAACCCCCCTTGCCAGCCTGGTCACCCCACGTAGCCTGCTTTTCAGTCATTTGGTCACCCCTCACTAACTCCCCTGCTGGCCAGGTCATAGGCAGCCATCTTGTGAGGGCATGAGGGTCAACTTGCATATTACCTCTTTATTATATAGGAGGATGAGGCGGGCAGCCCACCAGCCACAAGTTTAATAGCTTGACCCAGATGCTCTGCTGCTTTGGATTCTATTTTGCAGTGTGTCTGTGGATAGGTATTTCACTATACAGTTAAACTTGCCTCAATTAGATCCCTCCAGGAATGTGCCGTGGGAAACCAGGGCTTTGTTTCCCTGTTTCTAATGTCTACCCGTTCGCCCCCAGGAGGACAACAACACCACGCTGGTGGACAAGCTGAAGCGCTGCCAGCAGGAGAACGAGGAGTTAAAAGCTCGGATAGACAAGCACGTTGCAATTTCAAGGTAAAGAGAAAACGTCCAGTTGTTCCCATCTCCCCCTTCCTCCTAAGTTTAGTGTCCCTGGACCTCACTCCCCAACCCCCCACCCCCACCCCCAGACGGCTCCTGGGAGCCGGATCGCAGAGGGTGGAGGAGCAGGGGCTGGTTTCTACCTGGGACATGTGGCGGTGGCCCTTCACGGCCTGACCGTGGGGCCTGGGCTGGGTGCTGAGACCTAAGCAGCCAGCCTCCCCCAGAGCCCCCGGCGGAGTGACGCTGAGATGCCTTCGGAGAAAGAGCATCACGGGACCCATGGGGAACCGCCCCACACGGGACAGTCACGTGACATGCAGATGATCTGTGGGAGCGTCACAGAGCCTTCTGTGACATGGGCCCCGAAGGGCAGCTCTCCCTTTGGCTCCCACGTCCTGGGTTTCTCAGGCAGCCAGCACCCATGCCCAGCAGTCATTTTCTGGACTCTCAAATTTAAAAAGGCAAGAAAACATTTTTTTTTTCAAGTACATTTTTTTTTTTTTAGAAATTCATACCTGGCTGGTGTGGCTCAGTGGGTTGAGCATTGACCTATCCATCCAGAGGTCATGGTTTGAGTCCTGGTCGGGGCACCTGCCTGGGTTGCAGGTTTGATCCCCGTAGGGGGCGTGCAGGAGGCAGCCGATCAATGACATCATTGATGTTTCTCTCTCTCTCTCTCTCTCTCTCTCTCTCTCTCTCCCCTCCCTTCTTTGAAATCAATAACAACAAAGATCCATGTGGTTCCCGGCTCTTTTGTCTTTCAGGCAACTGTCCAACGAGCAGGCCACCCTGCAGGAGTGGCTGGAGAAGGAGTCCAAAGTCAACAAGCGCCTGTCCATGGAGAACGAGGAGCTGCTGTGGAAGCTGCACAACGGGGACCTGTGCGGCTCCGACAGGTCCCCCACGTCCCCCGCCATACCCTTCCAGTCGCCCCGGAACTCCGGCTCCTTCCCCAGCCCCAGCGTGTCGCCCAGATGACGCCTCTGCCGGCGGGAGACTGTCTGGGAGCACCGTCATGGGCCGCAGGGCCGACCCTCCCCGCGGCCGAGCCGTCAGGAGCCACGTGGGCCCACGTGTCATTGCCGCTGGAACTGCACAGTCTGGGCCCGGCCTCGGCTCCCGGGAGCCCGGCGCTCGGGGGCACGCAGCTCTACGGCCAGGAGACTCCGTCCTCCCCGGAGGATTTCGGAACCGGCCTGCACGGACATTTGCACAAAGCACTTAAAAGAACATTGCCTTTCTCACGTGGGCATAAGGGGAAAAACTCTCAGGGGCCTCTTAACGATAAAGATTTATAACCTTTCTCATGTTCTCTGCCACAGGCACCTTCTTGTGATTTTTACCTGGGGGATGTGTGAATAAAAGGGATGTAGCGCGTGTCCTGTGTCTGATGCGGCCTCCTTCGCTGTGCGCGGCAAGCCGCCAGCTGCGGGTGTCTGGGCCTGTACTCGTCGGCTAAGGCGGTGTATGCGTCTCTGCAAAAAGCCATAGAAGGAAGAGCGATCGCTGCTCGAGTGATGGCTCTCCCTGCCCACCCCCATCCGCTCCGCCCTCTGGCGTAGGGTGGGGTGGGAGGTGACAGGAAGTGTTTCGACTGGTCTGCGTCTGCACAGCATCTGTACCCTTTGGAGTTTCTTGGCATTCTTTCAGTGTTCAGCCATGTCAGTTAAAACCAACTAGATACATTTGTGTGTGTGTTTTTTTCTGTAGAGTTTTCACGTTTCCACGTGAACCTAACGTTTTGCTACGATCCATTTTCTCAGGCTACGAGCAGATGTAAAACCCCAATTTTTCTAAAGTTCTGCAGAAAGAAGAGGGGCGGCAGCCGTGGATCGCTCCTGCCTCCCGTGTACCGTGACCTAAGCTGTCCTCGGCGATGTCCGCTGCTGTCTGCTCCCCTCCTCCTCGCTTTCCTGCCTGCCCTCCCCTAGCGAGAGCCTCAAAAGCAACCCTCCTACCTCCTTCCTACCGCGCTCTGGGACAAGGATGGTGGCACGTGCTTTTCCAGAGCCAGCTCATCCTCAAGGTGCTGCCACCGCTCTCCACACAAGCCACAGCCTGGGTCTGACAGGACAAGGTCTGGGAGACCCTGGAAGGAATCCAGAACGAGTCAGTCATTCTCGCAGGACTGAGGAAGGCGGACTCCGTGTGTCTCGATGGACAGGGCTACCTTGATGAAACCAGCGATGCAGCATCTCATAGAAGATAACGCCACGTTCCCGTGTGCCCCGAGGAATCCTCCTGCCTCTCGCAAGGCAGAACGGGCAGCTTACGAGCAGGCAGCGCAGCTTTTTCTACTCGTAGGACTCTCCTCCGGGTTGCATTTCATTTTCTCTCCCAAACTTCACGTGTGACACCTACCCCCCCCCCGCACCTTCAGTTCTCATCCTTTGGGGAAGGTGGAAGGAAGCACCGCCCCCTCATGTGTCAACATGCTGATGTCAGTGTTTGCTAACCTGCATCGCTGACGTTCGACGGCTGGACAGATAGCCCCCTTGGTAAGAGCAGGTCCAGGATGCCAGAGGCGGGTGTCTGAGTCATCGTTCCATGTACACTACCTAGCAAATTAATACTCATGATGCATGGTGTTGTTTTTCTTTTCTAATTATTAGTGATTGTGTCTGAAGTCTAAGCTTCACTAGTGCATTGTGTATGTAACCTTCTGACAAACGGGAACCACCTTCCGAGGTCTCCCTCTGCTTACCCCTTCCAGCTGTGCTGTGTCCTTGGCGGGAGTTGGGTCTGCCATCCGTGCCCGCGCATGGCAAATCTCCCGCTGACCCCTGCTCTCCTCCAGGCCCTGTAGGTGTCCGGGGAAGTCAGTCTTACACAGTTAGTATAAAGTGTCTCCCGAGAATGGGAGACAGCGGGAGAGAAGGCAGGAAACAACGTGGAGAATGTGGAGATTGTCTTCAAACCAAATGTTTCATGTAGGGTGCACGGTGTCGGCACGCCCTACAGTGTCCGATGTGTAAAAACGATCATTGTGCTCCGTTTGTAATGATGTCACGTGTATTTTTACCTTGATTAAATAAACAATGCTGGAATATTTAATACAAGAAGTGCCACCTGTGATGTACCTCACTCTCCCAAGTGCTGCCCAGCGTACGGCCCCCTCACAGCCCAGGCGCTGGCGCTGCGCCTCCCCCTGAGCCGTTGCCAGGAGTCCCCTCTGCAGCCACAGCACTGGCCGTGGGCGGGAATCGGGCTCACGGAGCTAAACTCAGAAGGAAGCTTTGCTTTTCTGAACTCAAAGTTTTGTGCTTTGGAGGAATAACTTTTGACTGTTTTTTAAGCATGTCCGCTCTTTAAGGTGAGAAAGCTGTGGTCTAAATATTTTTGAAGGTGCTTAAAAAAAGGTCTAAATGAAGTTGAATTCTCCTTGATCTGCATACTTATTTTATATTGAAAACTAAACTTTTGAAAACACATGCTGTAAGTCTTTCTGAATGTACTAATCTAGAACTAGTTACTTCCGAGTGCAGCCTTTTTTTTTTTTTTAATAAAAAGCAAGTGTCTATGATTTTTTGGGATACTTTCATATCCTAGTCCATATATAGTTACTACCTTTGTATCGATGCTCATGTATTGCGATTAAAACCAAATGGAAATTAAAGTTGACCCGAATATCACCACCACCAAGTCCTTCTGCCAGCCTAGAACGCGAGCACTCAGCCCAGTTTTAAATTTACTTTACAAAAACTTGCTCGTTTAATAGAGACGATTACATAAAGCTGTTCACATATATGCCCTCTGAGTGTAAAAACCAGAAGCGCATATACCGTACGCAAGTAGGTAAGCAATCGAAAGACGTGCTTTCTGTCCGAGGAGTGAACACGTCGGTTATCGGACCGGACGACTTCCTGTGTGTGTGGATGTCTGGGTCTTACTCAAGGCGGGGACCGGGGTTTGGCGCTGGTGGTGTGCACACGTGGGCTGCCTGTCAGTCCATGGCACCTGGTTTTCCAAGTCAGGAGAACGCCACGGCAGTGGCTACTGTGGTCTGTCCTTGGGGGTTCTGGGCCGTGCAGATGTAATAGCCCGCGTCGATGGTCTCCAAGTCCTCCACCGTCAGGACGCTCTGCGAGATCCTGGTGGTGTGGCCCAGGCCCCTGTGGATCAGCCTCCAGGTGTCCTGGATGGTCACCGGCCTTTCGTCCTGTGGAACGACACCCACAGGGATGAAGAGGGGACAACACGCTATGCACAGGTCCCAGTCACTCAGCACAGAGCCGAGCTCAGACAAGATCCGTCTGCGAGGCCCATGGGTGCTTGCACACTATATCGTCATGTCATTCTCAAGCAGCATGATTTTCAAAGCACCGTCTGGGATTTCATTACACTATTGACTCCCTCTGCCCTTTTCTTTAGTACACTTGTTAAATATATATATTTTTAATTTTGTTGATTTTTTACAGAGAGGAAGAAAGAGGGACAGAAAATTAGAAACATCGATGAGAGAGAATCATCGATCAGCTGCCTTTTGCACACCCCCTATTGGGGATGTGCCCACAACCAAGGTACATGCCCTTGACGGGAATCGAACCTGGGACCTTTCAGTCCGCAGGCCAAGGCTCTATCCACTGACCCAAACCGGTTTCGGCTTCTTTAATAAATTTAAAATATATATATTTGCAGTTATTCCAGAAAGGAGGGGAAGAGGGAGAGAGAGGTAGAAACATCAATGCTGAGAGAGAATCCCTGATCTGCTGCCTCCTACACACCCCACGCTGAGGATCGAGCCCACACCCAGAGCATGTGCCCTGACTGGGAATCGAACCATGACTTCCTGGTTCATAGATGGACACTCAACCATGCCGGCCGGCCTCTTTAGTAAATTTCTACTGAATATAAGGTTGATTCTTTTGGAATTGGAACTCCAAGGAGGTAGGCCTGGTATGACTCAAAAAGACGTAGATAACATTTCCCACACTTCTCTGCATTGCCCAGGTTCACCCTCTCTCTCACTGGTTCTTATTTACAGAATTCCTGGTCAAAAGGAGCCCAAAGCACTCCCCATGAAAGTGAATAAAAGCTCCCAATTGGGCAGATTTGGGAGAAAGAGAAAGATGGTAAGTCAAACGTGCCGAGGGTTCCAGTGGGAGAGAAGTTGTTCCAGGGATGGATAATGTGACGCCCTCAATGACGTAACTCCCTATTTCCAGAATGTCGGATGGTCACCTTTGAGAGACTTCATCCACATCCGGTGATAAGAACATAGTATTTTCTTATCACAGCTTACCAACTGTAATATAGTGTAACTCAGTTCATCCCCCTTCTGCTCGCAAAATAATAATTGGCAATGTAAAAGAAATCTCTAATGAAAATCATTAATCGTTTCTAATTGTGGCAACTGTAAAAGCAAGTACCGGCACCAGAAGGCCGGAAATATACCATTCTCCAGGGAGAGTTATTTTCCACCAATCACAGCCCATAGAGCCAGAAGAGTGTTGGCTGCTGAGTCCCTCTCAAGAGGCCAAATCTCTCCTGGCAACAAAGGGACCGTTCCCTGCTGGTAGCAGAGCTGCTGCTATTAGTGAGCAGAGCACGCACAGAGGCTACGTAATAAGCGGTAGTTGCTTTTATGGGAAGTCTATTTTAAAAGTATCTCTGACCTCATGGCACCTTTTGGACGGGGCCTGTGGGTATCTGCTCAGAGCTCGCCACGGGCACAGCTTGTGTGCCAGACAGAAAGGAACCAGAGGGAAGTTAGATTGGCCTCTGATTGACCCAGAATTAAGACAGAAGGTTGAGATTGGGGTGGGGAAAGAGGGAGGCCCGTCCTGTCCCTTTCAAGCCCCTGTTCCTTCTTATTTAAGGATTATGAAGATAAGCCCAACTGGTGTGGCTCAATGGTTGAACATCAACCTATGAACCAGGAAGTCACGGTTTGATTTCTGGCCAGCCACATGCCTGGGTTATTGGCTCAATCCCCTGTGTGGGTTGTATAGGAGGCAGCCAATCAATGATTCTCTCTCATCATTGGTGTTTTTTTTCTCTCTCTCTCTCTCCCCCTCTCCTCAAAAATTGATTTAAAAAATATATATTAAATAAGAATTATGAAGAGGAATCACATAGGAGGGTACACTGAGTGAATTGCCTGATGAAACCCAGGCAACTTTTAAGAAAAAAATCCCATTTGTAAATATACCAAAACATCTTCGAATAGCGGTCACCCACTGGTGGTCCATGGACCACCGGTGGGTCCGTGAGGTCTGAAAGGTTGGCGACGCTGTCTTAGAAGACAACCAGCAAGCACTGGCACCTCCCTTAGTCCCACCCATTTCTTGCACCGCGTAAGTTAAGGTCTCCATCCGTGGCAGGTGGGGGAGAGGGGGGCACACCTGAACTTGAACAACTGGCTGAGTGAGGGGGAGGTCTTACCTTCTGGCCTGGGTAGATCCACCTGAACTCCACCTCGACGTCAGGCTCCCCGAGGACCGTGCAGAGAACACTGAGGTCGTCCCCGCTGTTCACTCTGTTTGAAGATGCCAGGATGGTTGTGGACGGAGGGCCGCTGGGAACTGGCATTGAGCAGGAGACAGGGAACGTGAGGTGAAACTCAGGAGTGCAACACGGAAGACAAACCCACAGGAACATTCTTCTCTTTGGAGAGATGTGCAACCTTTCCACCTCTCCCCATGAGCACCAGGCCGCCTCCATCCCACCACTTCCAGATTCCTTAAAGCCTCCTCTTTCTCTGCCTTGGTGGTCCTAATGGGGTCAGCACCCAGAACTCGCCAGGCCCAGCCATTCCTCTTGTGATTAGGGGAGGAGGCTATAAGGTCTGTCAGGGTTCATCGAGAAAGTAGAACATTCTAGAAATAGTGATGCAATACAGGAGCCATTAAGAACTGCATTCTGTGCCTCCTAATTTCCATCTATACTTAGGAACAGCGTTGCCTGCTACTGACCAGCTGGAAGCCACTGACATCTAGGCACCGGTGGGAAACACGCTCACCTTCTGCGTAGAGGAGCTGATACTTGACAGAGATCTGCGACTTGCCCCCAGCCTCCGCCTTGCAGTAGACCACCCCCTGGTGGTCAGAATGAGGCTGCAGGTACACAAAGCCTCTCTTCATGTCATAAAGGATGTCCGTTCCATTGGCCGGGATTTCCTTGGCGGGGAACTCCCTGTGGAGCGTGACTTTGGCTGACGGGACGGTCACTCGACAAGGAACCACGGCCTGTCTGTCCGGGTTCAGGTAGACAACATCAAAGTAACTGGGAGAAGGCACAAAGAGTTCTCCTTTCTCTGCAAAGCAAAGGACACGGGCTTATTTGTTCTGGAGCAGTGGTCGGCAAACCCATTAGTCACCAGAGCCAACTATCAACAGGACAATGATTGACATCTTTGGGGAGCCACATTTTTTAAACTTAAACTTCTTCTAACGCCACTTCTTCAAAATAGACTCGCCCAGGCCGTGGTATTTTGTGGAAGAGCCACACTCAAGGGGCCAAAGAGCCGCCTGTGGCTCTCGAGCCGCAGTTTGCTGACCACGGTTCTGGAGGAACAAGGTAAAGAACACTTTATGGATTCTCAACTCCAGGGCACAAAGATGAGAGGGGCCTCACAACATACTCAGAATACTGAGTCCTTAGGAGTAGAGAAAGCTATTTTTACATAATCTTCCCCTTTCTGAAGAAGGATGCTATTATTTCCCATCTCCTTAAGGGAAATAAAATAGGTCTTAGTTCAAGCCCAAATCAGGCCCATGGCTTACTCCCTGAGGAAGCAGGGGAGGAGGCTGATTTCCATAGGATCAGAGCAGCCCAAGACCTGGAAATAACCCGCTGAGTCTCTGGAGAAATCAGCCCCAAGACCCGCGCAGGAAGTGCTGCTGGAGGCGGATCCCAGCACAGCCGCGCTCCTCCGAGAATCCAGCCCAGGCGCCTCATTCCTGCGAGGCCCGTGGACAGGGAATGGAGAGACCGATGAGGAGCCTGCTACCGCGGACCTCAGGTTCTGAGCTCAGCGTGGCTGCTCAGGGCTGGGGACCTCCAGCCAGTTTCTTATACCCCTGTTCCCTCTGAAGTCACTCCATGTGTTTTTTAAGCACAGAAAATGGCATTTTTATCTTACAGAAATGAGGAGAAAATGGCATTTTCATCTTACAGAAATGAGAAGATGACATTTTTATCTTATAGAAATGAGGAGAAAAAGGCATTTTTATCTTACAGAAACGAGGACTGGTATGCCCCAACTTTCCTTAGTACAAAGGACTCTGGGTTGAGATTTATTTTTCGTTTGTTTTTGGCATGGTACGTTAAATCTTTTGTTGTCTGTACTATGCAAGGATATTATCCTAATTAAGAGAAATCATTGAACTTAATTATACCCCAACGCTTGTTCAATCGTTTCCCATGTTTTTCCTGCAATGTTCCAAAACAACCAATTATTCTTGGCTCTCTCCTCCGCTACCCTTCTTTGTGAGACAGCCCATGTGATGTTTTAGGTCAGGGACAGGATTTCTGGATATATCATCAAATGTCTTCAGGAGCCAAGACTTCTTTGCAACGGTGCCATTACCATGCAGGTCCTCCTCCCCCTCCCCACACACACTCCCCCGGCTCTGACTGAGGTCAGGAAGAGAATGCCATGGCGCTGGGCTTTCTATCAGCCTGGGTGGCTCAGCCACCTCATGAGAAACTGACTTTCAGGCGTAGGCAAGGGGCACCTAGCAGTTCTGTGTTCACAAGCAACAATTCCGCGTGGCCTTCAACATGTCAACCCCGATCATAAAGAGAAGAATCCAGAGTAGATAGTATTCAAGAGGTCTTTTTTGGCCAAAACGTTTAAGGAGTTGATGACTGTAAGGTTTAAAAGCAACTTTTGTTTTAAGGGTTTGTAGAGAAAACTGAAACCAGGGAGCGAAGCCAGCATGATAACCATCGGAATGTCAGAATACAAAAATGTGGTCTTACTTGGACACGCTTTGAAAAGAAGTGACCGCACCAGTTGCTTTAGCAAACAGAAGAAAAAAAAAAAAATTTCCCTTATAATCAGTACATTCCATCTACCCCAAAAAAAGTATGTTAAAGTTCAAAGAATTGCAGATAACATACGCCCCCTGCAAATATGTTTGCATCTACTTGGGCAGATAAAAATAATGACTTTAAGAAAACTAAACACATGAAAATTTTAGATTTCCGAAAGCATTAGTGAATTAGGCTGTAAACTAAAACCCAAACGATTACCTGCTCTCTAACAGTGTTCCTTCAAGTGGTTTTACTACATGTGAAGCCTGGAGCCCAAGCCCTTCGCCATGAGAAAGGCCTGTTGTCAGGGATGTCCCCCTCTTTGAAAGGGTGGCAGTCACGTGTGACTAGAGGGTAATTTATTGAGCTGTGTAGCTATGATGTGTGCACTTTGCTTTGTTATACTTCAATAAAAAGTTAGGGGGTTGGGGGGGAAACACATGAGTGCCTCCTGGATAAGAATAAATATAATATGTGACAGCTGCACAAATTAACACCAAAAAATGGCACAAATTATCAACAACCAAAAGGAAGCTTCACAGTGTTTGCCATCAAGCTCCGGGGAACACGCGAACAGAATGAACGCCAGACGTTCCTCTGTGTGGGCGGAGGGAAAGCATATGTTCTGAGGGGATCCAGAGCCAGCAGCGGAATGCTCGGCTCTCATCACAGCCCTTCCTGGTTTTGCAGACTCACCAGAACTGAGAAGACAGGCTGCTGAACCCTATACTGAAAACCCAACTGGTCTCCTCACTTTGTGTGAGGATTGAGAAAATGCTACAACACATTGGGTCACATCCTCCCCATCCCCCTTTTTGATTGATTTCGGAGAGGCAGGGGGAGGAGGAGAGAGACGGAAACATCAATGATGAGAGAGAATCATTGATTGGCTGCCTCTTGCATGCCCCCTACTGGGGATGGAGCCCACAACCCGGGCATGTGCCCTGACCAGGAAACGAACTGTGACCTCCTGGTTCATAGGTCAATGCTCAACATAATATTTATGTTGAAATGAATACTAATTTGGGGGTGTTCCTTTGATTCACAAAGGGGCTTCCCTGAGTTGAGGGAGAAGACCTGCCTCTAAAACTCAGAGAGAACCCAGGACCCTAATAGGACATTTTGCTCAAGGGAGGTTTTCAGTTCGAAAATCTCAGTTCAAAAACCAGTGTTTTGGGAAGACACAACAGGGCTAACTGTGACAGAAAAGTCTTCCTCCTGTCATGTGAAATGTGCTATCCATCTTCATCTACAAAAGAGGCCCTGACCGGTCGTCGGTGACTTCCCAGGGCAGTGTAACACTGAGGCACGTGGGCTTTCTGCGTAGCACATTCCAGAATGAGGATCAGAAGGGATGAGCTGTGAACAACTGCGAGCCGTTCTCCTTGACAACGCACGTTATGCTATAGCTAGTGCCGGTCTGTCTGCCACATCAACCCATCACCTGGTCTTCATAATGGGGTCAGGACAGTAGGAACACTGGGTCCCGGGTCAGAAAAACAGGGCTGGCTCTTTATTCTGCCGCTGTAAGCCATGAAACCCTGAACGGGTCACCTTGCTCTCTGAGCCTCAGCATCCGCGTCATGATTTCTCCAACAGAGATATTAAGCAATAAAGCAGGTTCTGCTCACTTCCCGGGGGCATTTGGAAGTGAAATGAGATCCATGGGCCTCCAGGGCCATGAGAGGCGCTGGCCAGAGAGGCGCTCTCTGGACGGGAAGAGATTATACATGAGATTTCATTAAAGCAGTCATTAATGGCCAGGGCGTCAGGTCATTTGAGTCATAGGCCTAAATCACTAAGGTCTTGAAAGGCAGATGGATTCAGGAAGTGGACAAAACTCCTGAAAGTGCCTGCCTACGACACTCAGAAAGGATTCTGGCCCAGCTGGCATGGCTCAGTGGTTGAGCGTCAACCTATGAGCTAGGAGGTCATGGTTCGATTCCCGGTCAGGTCACAAGCCCAGGTCGATCCCCAGTGTGTGGCGGGCAGGAGGCAGCTGGTCAATGATTCTCTCTCACTGATGTTTCTACCCTGTTTCCCTGAAAATAAGACAGTGTCTTATATTAATTTTTTCCTCCCAAAGTTGTGCTAGATCTTATTTTCAGGGGATGTCTTATCTTTCCATGCGCTAGGTCTTATTTTTGGAGGATGTCTAATTTTCGGGGAAACACGGTATCTCTCTCCCTCCTCCTTCATCTCTGAATTTATTTATTTATTTTTTTAAAAAAGGGAAGAATTCTGACTTCATCAGGGGATGGCCTCTGTAAGGCCCTGAAAGCTGCCCCTGGAGAATCCTATCCCCCTCCTTCAAGAGGAAGGGGCTGCAATCTCTTGGGCAGTGCCTGTTTCTCCAAGTGCAATGCCCCCGGCAACGCCAGACCTAGCACCACGGGGAGGAGCGTTCACTCTGACCTGCGCCTTCTCAGGCACCTCGCCCAGGGACTGGGGCTGGAGACTCAAGGCCCACCTCCTCTGGGAATCCAGCCCCTCAGCCCTCAGCTCAGCACTCACGAGAACAAATACAGAGAGGCCTCTGGCCAGGGATCCTAGGCCTGCGGGGGTTCCGGAAAGGCCATCGCAGGTATGAGAGCACGTGACTCAAAGCTGACAGCTGGGCTTTCTGCAATGATGGGGGTGTTCTCTGTCACGTGTCCACCGGGACAGCCGCCAGCCGCACGTGGCAATGGAGCCCGTGAAACATGTAAGGGCCACAGAGAAACTGAGCTTTACATTTTGTTTAAATTTAATTCCCATTTAAACGTAAATAGCCAGTGGCTACCATACTGGACCATGTAGGTCCAAACTCTGGAGTCAGACTGTCCTGGGTTCAAATTCTGAGAACAGGCATTCCTTGTAGTATGACCTTCAGGACTTAACTTCATCTCTCAACCTCAGCTTTTCCATTGGGAAGAGGAAACGGAAATGATGTTAGTACTCGCCCTGAAGGGCTGGTGAGAGACTTACCTGAACGAACTGATGGAAAGCACTGAGCCCAGGGCCTGACCGGCAGGGCGGGCTCTGACTGTCACTATGGAGACTCAGCGCACAGTGGAGCCTTCACCCTGAGCGAGTCCAGGCGTTTGAAGAGTCCACTGAGGCGGCAGCCCTCTTACCCGTGAAAAAGATGTAGGTGGAGCCGGTTCTGGTCTCATCCTTCGTGCAGACGTAGCCGGCGCAGAGCTGCCCCCAGCAGCTGAACTCGCCCGTGTCGGCCGCGGTGGAGTTGACCAGGGTCAGCTGGCCGTAGCGCTCGTGCTGCTTCACACTGAGACAGAGCAAAGCTGTCACACACCGGCCTTCACTCTGCTCCCTGTTCTCCCTGTTCTCACATGTAAATACACACACCGGCCTTCACTCTGCTTCCTATTCTCACATATAAATACACACACCCAGGCCCTCGCCCTCTGCTCCCTGTTCTCAAATATAAATGCACACTCCCAGGCCTTCACTCTGCTTCCTGTTCTCACATGTAAATACACACACCCAGGTCTTCTCCTCTGCTCCCTGTCCTCACATGTAAATACACACAACTGGGCCTTCGCCTCTGCTCTCTGTTCTCACATGTAAATACACACACCCGGGCCTTCACTCTCTGCTCCCTGTTCTCACATGTAAATACACACACCCAGACCCGGGCCTTCGCCTCTGCTCCCTCTTCTCATATATGAAGGGTCGGAGCAAAGTGCCCTCTCTCTGATGGCACAAACTAAAAAAACTGTGTTTGGGGGAGGTGTGTGTAGAGGGAAGAGGCAGAGACAAGAACTTTCTCTAAAAGGGAATTAAAGCCGAAACCGGTTTGGCTCAGTGGTAGAGCGTCGGTCTGCGGACTGAAGGGTCCCGGGTTCGATTCTGGTCAAGGGCATGTACCTTGGTTGTAGGCACATCCCCGGTGGGGGGGGGGGGGGTGCAAGAGGCAGCTGGTCGATATTTCTCTCTCATCGACGTTTCTAGCTCTCTATCTCTCTCCCTTCCTCTCTGTAAAAAATCAATAAAATATATTAAATAAATAAATAAATGGGAATTAAAAACCAACAGTTATGGCCTGGGCCCGTGTGCCTAGTGGTTACAGTGTCAGCCCTCCTACCAAAGGGTCACAGATTCAGTTCCTGGTCAAGGGCATGTACCTGGGTTGCAGATTTGATCCCCTGGCAACCAATTGATGTGTCTCTCTCACATCGATGTTCCTCTCTCCCATTCATTTCTAAAAAGCAATGGAAACAATAACCTCAAGTGAGGATTTAAAAAGAAGACAGTTTTCTAAAGAGAGGGATTTCTCTTCCACCTCAGAGCTCAAGTTTCCTTAAGGAGAACCACGGAGACTCAGCCAGAAAGCCTGGGCACGTGTTTCGCTTTCAGCTTTCGTTGTTAACGAGCTCACTGCAGCAACAGTTGCGGTAAAGAAAACACCCAGCATTATCCAATGTGCACAGTTTCTTTCATCAGCAAGGACAATTCTCTGAACACAAGCTTGGAATCTTCAAGATGCTACATTGCTCGGAATCTTCAAGATGCTACATTATTGTGTTAAAAATAAAAAATCTGCCTAATTCTCTCAAGATTATGCTAAGTGAAATAAGTCAGATGGAAAAGGACAAAAAAAAAACACACACACAAAAAAAACTCACCTATGGTTTCACTTATATGTGTAAGATAAAACAAAAAGTAAAATAAAGGGGCGGGGGGTGTGTGGAAGGGAAGAGATCAACCAAAGAACTGATATGCACATATGCCTAACCCATGGACTCAGACAATAATGGGGTGAAGGCCTGGGGAGGGGGTAGGAGAGGGGAAGAGGAGAGGCCAATGGGGAACATCTGTAACACTTTAAACAATAAAAATAATTAAAAATAAAAAGTAAAAGAAGAACACACAAAATAAATTAAAAAAACCTCATACATACAGCATGGAGGTGGCCAGAGGAAGTGGAGGGAGGGGAAAGAGGAAAGGGGGTCAGATACATGGGAACAGAAGGAAACTAGACTTTGGGCGTTGAGCACACAGATATCAAATTATAATCTCATACTCCTGAAAGTTATATAATGTTGTTAATCAATATCACTCTGATAAATTTAATAAAAAATAAAAGTAAGTAAAACCACACACAAAATAGAAATAACAACTGTATTTTAGACTTCCAGTCAAGATGGAAGAGTAGGTAAATGCTATGTTCCCTTCCTCCCACAACCACATCAAAATTACAACTAAATTATAGAACAACCATCAATGAGATCCACCTGAAGACTAGCTGAACAGAAGTCCTATAAGTAAGGATAGAGAGAGAAAAGTCCATGCTGAGGCCACTTCTGGGTATTTATCCAAATAAATACAGAACACTCCTTCGAAAAGATACGTGCACCCCTATGTTCACTGCAGCTTTATCTCCAGTAGCCAAGAGTCCATCGACAGATGAGGGGATAAAGAAGAAATGGTACATATATACAATGGGATATTACTTGGCCATAAAATTTTGCCATGTGCAACAACAGGGATGAGTCTAGAGGGTATTATACTAAGTGAAATAAATAAGACAGAGAAAGGCACATAACATACAATTTCACTTACATGGGAAACCTTAAAAAGCAAAACAAACAAACAGGTTAAGAAGTAATTACCAGTTACAAAAATAGTCACAGGGATGTAAAGTACAGCTTAGGGAATGTAGTCATTAATATAATAAGAATGCATGGTTTCAGATGAGTACTAGACTTATTGGGGTGGATCATTTTGTAAGTTATATAAATGCCTAGTCACTATATTGTACAGCTGAAACTAATATTATCAAGTGTAATTGAAAAATTTAAAAATAATTTAAAAGAAAAGGGACATTAGGTAATAAAAGAAATCTGAATAAACTGTGAACTTTACTCAATATTGTATCAATATTGTTCATTAATGGGGTTATATATATCATACTAATATAAGATGCCACTAATAGGGGAACTGGGCATAAGGTATTCAGCAATTCTCTATACTACCTCTGCACAGTAATCTTATAAATAAAAAATAGTTCTAAAGTAAAATGTTTATTATAAAAAAAAAATGAAAAACCCACCACTTTGCTTTAGGACAAAATTTGTTGTGAGCCCCAGCTATGCAGCCCACCTCTGGTAAAAGTATTCAGAGCCTGTGAGCATGCGCACCTCTCCTTTGCCTCACCCTACTTCTACTTTTATCTCCTGTTTTACCTCTTGTATGCTTATCTTGTCCCTGTGAACATATTTGCAAATCCCTCCAGTTCCACTTCAAAATGAGGAGAGTCCTAAATAAATATGTATTACTATGAAACACTGGGATTAGCCCGTTGTCAGTGTGATGCATTGTGTCAGGAATCCAGATGTGTCACTCTAAGACAGATGTTCCCCGGGGGCTGAGCCTGTGCAGATGCCAGAAGAAAGGGTTTAATCGGAGGATGCATCTCAAATAGCCACAAGTTTCACCCCCAGGAGCACCACATGCTTTTCGGATGCAGTCCAGATTCTCCGGTTGCCTGCAGCAGCCACACCAGTAGAGTCACCCTTTAAATTTAGCTCAGAGCAGAATGCCTGGCCGGCCGGCCTTAAGCACAGCCGGTCCGGCTCACCGCTCAAGACCTGTGCCCACCGGCTCTGCCAGGAGGTGCCTCTGCACTCCCACTCCGTCCACAGCCTCCTTCCCACTGGGCGGAACTCTCTCCTCCTCCAGGAAGCTTCTAATTAGAATCGACCCCCAGGGACCTCCCCGCCTTGTCCTAGTGAGGTAACTGGTCCCTTGCTCTCTCCCCCTCAGGCACCCCAGCTTCCTCTTATTTACAAAGGATGGTGAAAACTTTGAGGGCGGGGGCTGTGCCATCATTGTTTTATATTTCCTAAGCAGTAAATCTGTGCACGATACACAGGAAGGATTCCCTAGAAACGAGTGGACTGGAATGGAATCCAATCCAGGCCAAGGTTGGAACTGGAAAGAACCTCGAAAAGCAGATGTCCAGCTCCCAGTTTTGTTGGAGGGGAAACTGAGTCTGAGCAGAAGTGACTTCCCTGAGACCCACAGCAGGTCGATGACACGGAGTCTATGACTTCAGTTAATTAAGCATGTAACAAATACTCATTAGATAAGAAAATGCACGTGAAGCACTTCCTGGCGTGCGTGGTTCACAGTATTATCCTAATTACAGCCTCATTACCTATAACTGCAGATTAATAGTAGCTATTATGCATACTACTACAACAATGACAAACACACACCCACACACAACATTGGGCATAGTTAGCCCGACAACCAAAAACCAGTGGACCTCAAGGATATTACTACTATCCAGTTCGGAATTATAACTGGTATACACGAAAAAGTCAGAGAAGAAGTAAAGAACAACAGGAATTCTGAAAAGGGACTCGCCACTGTGGTTTGAAGACGCTGAGGACGGCTCTGGGCGGAGGGAAGACAAGGTGGACTTCCCCCAGTGGGGGTGAAAGGCAGCGGGCAGCCAGGAGGCTGAGCAGCACCGAGCTCACTGGCTCAGGAAAACTCCAGCCCCATAAGGAGTGGGAGGGACCTCTGTCCACTGCCATAGCCCCAGTGCATGGTGGGTAGAAGGCATTCAATGGGGAGGGGTGTCAATCCATTCACTGTGGAAGGAGACAGAGGGAGGGGCTTGGGAGTCACGGGACAGAAGGTTGACAGCAGCAGGAAGAGTGCACGTTTCCCTCAGCGGGCAGGAAGGGCCACTCGGTTTGGGAGATGGGAAGTGACGGGCCCACCGTAGCCAGGTCACCAGGGAAGAGAACGGGAGTCTGGAGGCAGGCGGGAGAGGAAAGGCTGAGAGGTCTGTGTCCAAGATATTCAGCAAATGCTGGGGCCCGGTTGGGTGTTGGCAGTGGCAGTGAAGCAAATGGAAGAAATGTTTTCTTGGGGAAAATTTTTGACAGACATAGTAAGCAAGGTGGAAGAAGAGAGAGATCGATAATGAACACTTACTTTGTAGTTCTATTGAAAAAAATGGTTTTTTAAATTATGTTTTTATTGATTTTAGAGAGAGAAGCAGGGAGAGGATAGAGAAATGGAAACATCAATGAGAGAGAAACATCGATTAGCTGCCTCCTGCATGCCCTCGCACTGGGGTTTGGGCCTGCATGTGCCCGGACTGATAATTGAGCCAGTGACCTCTTGGGTCATGGGTCGATGCTCAACCACTGAGCCACACTGGCTGGCAAGGATGGGGTTTTAACTGCCTGGAATGGGATAGTTGTGAAGGGAAAGGAGATTGGGGGTAGACAAAATAATGGCGGTGATTTGGAATTTGTGATCAAATGGGGGTCATTTAAGTGCGGATGTCCTATAGGCAGTTGGAAACTCAGGCCTGGCACAGAGGAGAAAAACAGCGCTGGGTTTATATTTAGCACATCATTTATAACATAAGTAAAAGTGAAATCTAAAGGAATGAACGAAGTCAACAAGAAAGCAGCAAGACAAGATGGAAATAGGATAAGGATAAAATCTGGAGCCAAATAACTGTAATTTTGCTACTGTTATGAATCATAATGTAAATATCTGTGTTTTCCAATGGTCCTAGGCGACACTGCTAGCGGTTCTCAACCTGTGGGTTGTGACATGTTGTATTTACAGTTATGAAGTAGCAACGAAAATAATGTTATGGTTGGGGGTCACCACAACATGAGGAGCTGTATTAAAGGGTCGTGGCATTAGAAAGGTTGAGAACCACTGCTTTAGCAGAATGAAAGTATTGGGCAACCACAAGATGAGCAATTGCAGTTGTGAGGAGGGAGCTAGATTGCAGCAGGTAAAAAAATGGAACGGTGGTAAGAAAGAGAAGGTGGAAGTCTTCCCAAGTAGACCAGAATGCCTTGGCCACATTCCCTGCAGAGTTCAAAACCAGGGTAAGAAATCAGAAGTAATCAATACATCGATTTGGCCCTTTGTCTGGGCTGGGCATGTGCTAGCACTGAGTGATAAAGAGTCTGGGATGCCATTCCTACGGAGAGGATCTGGGTACATGAGAATTTAGCATTGGGAATAAGCCTCCCGCCACCATGAAGTCTGCGTGCTGTATCTTTAGCAGGATTGGGGGTGGAAGGAAGGAAATGCATTGGAAAACATTTCTGGATTTTTCCACCCCCTCTCCTAGGCAAACAATATAAAACAGGAAACAAATTATTTAGCAGGATTACAGTCTAAATGCCTGGAGTTAAGTGTTCATTTCTACTAATGGCTTCATACTGTCCAGGGGGCAGGCCACCCAAGGGGTTGGACTGTGAACTCCAGCCGCTGAGGGAAGAGTCTGCACCATGAAGAGGAGACAAGGATTCAGGGAGCCCTGCCGAGGACTGCACAGAGATCCTTCCCCCCAAGTCCCTCCCCTTCCCTTGGAACCACTGAACCAGCCCCAGGGATGGGAGACGTGGAGGATGTGAAGTGGTGTGGGGCAAAAAGAGGTGCTGCAACGAAGTGGCCCCCGCAAAATAAAACTAGGAAAAGCAGAATTTACATTCACTGGATGTGGCTCTGAGCATGCCGGCTCATCCGCTCACCTGAGGCCTTTGCCTTCCGCGCTAGCACGTTCAGACCTGGCCCACGTGAGAGCCCAGTGATGCCCAGGTCCAGGTCTCAAAGGGTGTTGGTTCAAAACTTAGGGCCACTTGTGCATGTGTGGCTCTTCCAATGGGCTCCCATGGCCCTTACAGAGTCCGAGGCCCGCAGCTTCCTGCGAGCCGCCCAGCACTCTCTCTTCTGAAGGGGACCTGTCCCATGGGACAGACAGAGGCTGGACTGATGGCTCCCAAAGTGAGGGACCCCTGGGCATCTCACCTGGACAGTGACTAGGTGAGGATGGTGGGGTCCACGCTCCTGTCCCCCTACAAGCCCC
Source organism: Nyctalus aviator (assembly GCA_036971965.1). Classification (NCBI taxonomy): domain Eukaryota; kingdom Metazoa; phylum Chordata; class Mammalia; order Chiroptera; family Vespertilionidae; genus Nyctalus; species Nyctalus aviator. Next base: position 177,879,866 of record CM072924.1, on the reverse strand, counting down.
AGGCAGGAGGTGAGTCCTGGATAACAAGCTATTCAGTCACCGGGCCCCAAAATACTTACAATGCAAATTACATAGAAGGTTCTGGAACAGAGAGCGGGGGACACAGTGATGGAAAGTGTTGGAGCCACAGGAGAAGTTGAAGGTCTGGATAACTAGCTACATCATTCCAGACATTCTGCCTCGGAGACTAATGCCTCCATTGGCATAACACAGAGATAAAGCATAAAGTAAAAGATATGATCAAGCTGAAACCAGTTTGGCTCAGTGGACAGAGTGTCAGCCCGCAGAGTGGAAGGTCCAAGGTTCGATTCCAGTCAAGGGCATGTATCTTGGTTGCAGGCACATCCCCAGTGGGGGGTGTGCAGGAGGCAGCTGATAGATGTCTCTCTCTCATCGATGTTTCCAACTCTCTATCCTTCTCCCTTCTTCTCTGTAAAAAATCAACAAAATATATTTAAAAAAAAAAAAAGATGTGATCAAATATCTTCCTTACTCAACGGTCATTTCACATTTATACATTATTTAGCTACTACCACATGCAAGGAACTGCACCAGAGATTCCTGCATATCTGCCTCTCCATGTTTCAAGAGCTTGTAATGGGTCTGTGTTTACACTGAGCCTGCTCTGAAGAATGTGCCACTGATAATTGCTCCATGACAGGCTGGGAACGAAGCCATGTCCACAGAGCACACATCCTGGGAAATAGACAGCTGGGGAAAGCATAGCAAAGCTCCACAGTTTATGATTGGGAAAAAAAAAGACGAAAAAAAGAAAAATGTGTGAGAAGCAAATATGCAAAATGAGAAACTTCAAAGCGAAGACAAATTCAATGTAAGAAATTAAGCTTCTCTCTCTCTCTCTCTCTCTCTCTCTCTTATTAGAGGACTGTCCAAGGACTTGCTCAAAACCCTTACAGTATAATCACAGCATTCCTATTCCAACAACCAGTTATGTTAATGTCTGTGAAATGGGACTCAGGTCTGTTCTGGAGTGACTCACAACAGATTCCTGTGTTTTTTGGAAAGAAATCCTAATGGGCATGCTCAACTCTTTCACCCAGTAATGGCCCTCCAGCTCCTGTCCCTGACACTGACCCCGGACTCCAACCGCTGGGAGGTCCTCCTTCTCTCCTCCCTCCACCCACCCACCCAGCTGAGTCATCCTTTCTTGTTGCCTCTCTTGCTAACCCATCTGGCTTCTGTACAAAGAAAAAGGGGCTCCTCCTTCTCCAGAGACTTCCCAGATTCTAAGAAATTGAGGCGTGGCTACCCTTTGATACCATAAGCCAAGCCAGGCCTGATAAACCAGAGATTAACCCAACAGAAAACCCACTGGGATTCCTAGAATAAAGGCCTGTGGCCCAACAATTTCCCCCTCTTGTGGGAATTCATCATTGCTATCTAGATGTTTACTTGCAGCAATGGCTGTGGCAGTAAAAAAAAAAATAAAAAAATAGTTACATGTACTATGGAGTTACAGTTATAACACAGAATAATATTCATGATACACTACACAAAAATTAATCATTAAGGAATTTGTACATTGTCCTTTAAGAAGTCTGACGGTTGAGTTTTATATTGTGTTGTCCTTTTTTGGATGTGGATTCCAAAGGCAGGACAAGCAGGAATTCCTTGGAAGGCATAAAAAGCCAGTATAGCCCAGCCGGCTCAGTGGGTGAGAGTCGACCTATGAACCAGGAAGTCACTGTCCGATTTCTGGTCAGGGTATATGCCTGGGTTGTGAGCTTGATCTGCAGTGTGGGACATGCAGGAGGCAGCTGATCAATGATTTTCTCACATCATTGATGTTTCTATCTCTCTCCCCCTCCCTTCCTCTAGGAAATCAATAATATATATATATATATATATATATATATATATATATATGCCAGTATATATATTAATAAAAAGACTGCCAGTGGGAGTGTAAGAAATGGTCAGAAATGCAGTGTGACTGTTCGCATACCTGCTGTGCTTCCCATGCACAGGTAGCCACCAGGCTATGCCGCCCCCTCCCTAGCACATCACCTGCCTCCTGGCTCCTGAATCCTGGGCAGCCCCCCCCCCCCAACCTGGTTCCCCCTCTGGATCTCCCTGTGTCTTTGATGGAGTCATAGCTCCATCTTTCTCCCAGGCTCAATCTTGACATCAATATTGACTCTCCATCTCTGTTCCAATCCTTACACTTTATCCACCGACAAACTGGTCCTTCTTAAAAAACATCTCGTCTATCCCCTTCAAATGCCCTATAAAAGGTCGCATATACTTTACCCAAAGCCATTTTGTGATTGCCTCCAGCTTTACAATGTGGTGGCGCCCAGTGCACACAGAATTGAAGGTTTCTTCTCTGCCTAGAATGTAAGGCTCCCAGCTCCTGCATCATCGACGCTTCTCTTCATTCAACCAAAGTCCTCACAAACCCAGACACCTCAGCTCATTCCCACCCCAGCCCTCCATGTTTCCCTCTCAGAGCTCTGTTCTTTTCCCATCTGGCCTGTACCTGGTTGTTCTTCAGAGTTTAGTCCTCAGAGAGAGCTTTTATGTTCAGTGGCATTTGGAAAATAGGGGTTAAGAGCATGAATTCAAGAGTCTGATTTCCGTGATTCAAATCCTGTCTCTACACTACTGACTTGGTGACACATCATTTAATATTATCATGCCCAGTTTCCTCATCTGAGACAGGAAGATAATAATTGTCCCTACCTTCTAGGGTTATTATGAGAAGGAAATATAGCCTAAACGACCATTACCTCTGAATGACCAGAACAATCGGAACAACTGATCACTTTGACGTGCACTGACCAACAGGGGGCAGAGGTTCACGCAGGAACTGCCTCCTACTGGTCAGTGCACTCCCACAGCCAGCCAACCTCCCACAAACCCTCCCCCCTTCCAGCAGGCCCTATTTGGTGGCCAGCAGATCCCGTCCAGTAGCTGGCAGCCCCCCAGGGACTGGACAAGATGGCCACAATAGGCCCTAATAACTGGCCCAGCCTAGGGACCCAACTTCTGCACGAATTTTGTGCACCAGGCCTCTAGTTAGTTAATAACTGCATAAGATCAGTTGGTTTTCTGTGCCAGCATCCCTGCTACTGGGGTATGAGATCTAAGCTTCTCACACCCAGCACTTAATGTCTTTATCACAAGTCTTAGAGATCTATCTATCATCTGTCTATCTCTATCTCTCTCTGCCTACCTATCTGCTGTCTTGTGTGACCTTTTCAACTCCCTGTTATATGTCTCTGGTAAATTGTTTCCTTTCCAAGAAGGAACCATGTCTTAGTCCTGCCTGTATTACCCATAGCCTTCTGCATGGCACAATGCTATGCAGGCAGCAGGTACAGGTGACTGTGAGCAGAACGAAACAGAGTTCAGTGAGTAGATCTGAGCTGAATAATTTGTCCAAGAGCTCTCACCCCTTGGCCTCCGTGTCATCTAAGCGAACGAACTACACATGCCAATAATCATTTTGGAGCTAGAAGGTGCGTGAGAGACCATCTGGTTGGATCCCCCCTATTACAGAGATCAAGTGGCTCCCCCAGGGTCACAGTGTCACAGGTGATGCTAAGATAGAGCTTAATAGATGTAGAGAAACTCACAGAAATAAGGAAATCATTGTTGTCAACGTCATTTTTTAAAAAGTCATCTTTCAAACTTGGCAGCCATGTGATTCTGATGTATGGGGGCTCTTTATATTCAAGACTCACATTATATTTGTGACAATTCTAATTTTACTAGGTAGAATAAGCCCACTAACACAGCTCCCAAGAAACAGACACCCGCCTTCCCCTCCCCCAGAGCTCACAGCCACACTGGGGAAGAACAGGCCTTGGAAGAGCAGTGACAGAGGACAATGGAGCAAGCTACCACCACCCTCGTTAGGGAAACAAGCGGTGGGTTACCAATGGGCTGGCACACAGCCAGGGAGTGCGCTGTGGCCAAGTTACACCAGTGAGTGCAGAGGCCGTGGGCGGGACCCCACTCGCACCTGGCACCATGCATTCACAACGGAGCGAGATCCCCTGAACCTCCTAACTTGCCCCAAAATTCTCAAAATGCCCACAGAGACTAATGTCAGTCTTCTGAACAAACATCAGTCACCTAAAGAAACAGACTGCTTTCTTGAGACTGGAGGGGGCTTGAAAATTAGGTTCAAGTCTAGGCTACTTTTTATTAAAGGTTGTACAGACTTGAAAACACCTCTGAGCCCTGTGGGTCTAACCTAATTATCTGTAAAATGCAGGGTCCAGGCCAGGTCAGTGGGTCCCCATGTGGACTGCACTTGGCAATCTCTTGGGGAACGCTTATGCCCTCTCCTCAGCTCTTCTTTCCACATCTCATCATCTGATCTTCAGGGACCGTCTTCTATGATTAGGTAATCAATCACTCAATGAACCAGCTTCTCTCTCTAGCCCATGCTGACAGCAGCCTTCTCTCTTCCCGTCAGCCCCTGCACAGTCGCGCTTGACCCCAAGCCATCCATGGTTGCATGGTTGCTCTGTAATTGTATCTGGTGCGTGTGTCCTTTGTTCTGAAGCCACTAGAGGGCAGGACCACGTCTGGTTTTCTCACTTTTACCTTTCTGACCCAATAGGCTGTCTTAGGCCAGCAGTCACTCTAGCTGGCATGCACTCGGCTGAACCCCTTGAATCTATTAGTGTCTGAGTGCCCATTAGTCTCAAGTTGTGACACACTTGTCATGGTCACCCCTCCTGCTCTTCTGTGGACATCTGCTGTCCCTGCCTCTTCCCCCTGGGTGCCCACCTGCTGACGCTACAGCTCCTGCTATTCCAGGAGCCACCTACAAAATGCATTTATGTTCTCTTATGTCTGTTTTGGTTGTTACACAAGGTCCCGTGCCCTGCCCTGTCCCAGCTACTAAGTCAAGTTCATAAAGAAGAGCAAGGTTTTCAGGGAAGTGAAAGTGCTGACCTCCCCTCCCAGGCAAGTGAGATACCAAACTGGACCTGGGTGCTGAGAAGTAGGAGAGGTTAGGGCTTTAGGTAATAGGACAAAGTCAAGATCAAGTCCAAGAGGCAATCCAAACAAAACATCTGGAAAGTCAAGTGCAGGTGACAAAGCAGAGTGAACAGGGTTGATGGGGGAGAGGGGGGGGAGAGCAGGGAGTGTAGGGGGTACTGACACCTGAAGTCCTGGGCAGATTCCCGAGGGCTGTGACATCTCACTCACCCACACACAGCCGCCCCATGGGCTGCATGTCGCTATTCAGGCAGCTGAACCCAGACTGGGGGCAAAGCTCTGACGTCTTAGTTTTGCTGTTATTTATAATGTGCCATTTTATGCAGTGACATACTGGTAGACATAGCATTTCCCATTTTATAGCTTAGTCTTTATTCCTGTGTGTGTGTGTGTGTTTTTACTTCCTCCCCTGACATAACTTGCCAAATTGTTTTACTTGCATTTTGTGTGTTTAAGTACATGGCAAAAAGACTTATCATGCTACAATAACACCCAGTTTAATATTTGCACATTAAATTCTAGACCTCACCACACATATATATACTTTGTGTGTGGTGGTTGGGGTGTACAACAGAATGATTCCGCCTCAGCCATAAGAATGAACAAAACCTTGACATTTGTGACAACAACAATGGACTTCTATGGCATGATCCTAAGTGCAATAAATCAGAGAGCGAGAAAGAGAGCGAGAGCGAGAGCGAGAGCGAGAGCGAGAGCGAGAGAGAGAGAGAGAGAAATACCATATGTTCTCACTTACATGTGGAATCTAATACAGGGAACAGTTTGATGGTGCCAGAAGGAGGGGTGTTGAGTGTACAAAACAGGTGAAAGGAGTGAAAAGGTATAACCATCTGGTTATAAAATAAATAAGTTCTGGGAATGTAATATATGGTGTGGGACTATAGTGCTGTTGTGCATATGTGAAAGTTGCTAAGGGAATAGGTCTTAACATTTCTCATCATGAGAAAGAAATGGTTAACTATGTGAGGTGACAGGGGTCAAATAGATTTATTGTGGTTGTCACTGTGCAATATATACAAATACTGAATCATCACCTAATGTGTATCTGAAATTAATATAACGGCATATGTCAATTATACCTCAACTAAAAAATAAAAATACTCCTAAAGAACTGGCTGTTTCCTTGTGAGCTCCCTCCCTGGGGCACAGTATTATGAATAAAAATAGTGCATCTTTATTGACAGGGCTTACCACGTGTGCCAATGCTTTCCTTGCATGACCTCATCTATCCTGACAACAGCACAGGAGGCCGGGTGCGTTACTGCCTCCCCCACCCAATCCTAGCGGAACTGAGCCGATTAAAATTAAAAGCTTTTGGGGCGACTTTAAATCACACAAGTTATTACAAATACAGGGCACCCTTTTGTTTTTAATTAACCCTAACCCTAACCCTAACTGCCAGGAAGTCTCTCCCACAGGAGAGGCCGTGCATCCTGCCGCCCCCACGTGGCCATCTCCGGAACTGCTGGAGGACCTGCCACTGGTGCCTGAGTCTGGGCAAGGAGAGCTCTCCCTCCAGGGCAGGATAAGTTACTTATTTTAAATTCCACTGTTTTCTGGGGTAGAAATCCATCTGAAGGTAAGTATCAGTTTGGTGGCTGCTTTTGATTTCCCAACGCAAACTGGACCCCAACGGCAGAAGGAGGAAGACAAAGGGAGAGGACTCTTATGGAAACTCACTGTCTTCATTTGTCCTGCTCAGAAAATAAAGTGAGCTTGAATTAAAGACACCTGTAAAACACCTGAACATACTGCCACTGAACTGTACACACACACACACATACACACACACACACGTATATATTTGAGCAAAATAAAATAAATTGGAAAGAAAAAGACATCTTCCTCAGTATAATACAGAGCACAACCCATAATATTTACCGAAGTCTGTATAGGTTCTTGCTCAATAGAGGGATTCTGTTGACAAACACTTCTTAATAGCTTTCTCTTTTTCTTTTAAACTGGCCCCTGACCATGCTCCTCCAGGTTCAGGGGCGCAGGGTTGGACTGGCCTGGCGCCCGCAGCCTGCCTCCTCGCCCACCCGCCCGTTGTGTTGTCTGTGGGTGGAGAAAGCTGGTGCCAACTGTGGCCACGTGGAGACCCAGGCACCCTCTCTTCTCTCCAGAAGCTAGTTGTTGTTTTCAGGGGGACCAGCCATCAAAGACCTCCTGCCCCGCCCACTCTGAACGCACAGTTCTGGACTGAAAAATGCTAACCTCCCCCAGACACAAGAGCATCCTGGAAAGACAATGCCTGCATTTGGACTTTCTAGGCATAGACCTGGGGTTCTTGACTACCACACGTCACCCAGCTTGCTTCTGTGACATTGCTAACTAACAACCTTGCTTAAATCTCCAATGCCTCCTTCTTCATACTCAACAGTGATTTACAAGTAAGCCATTGTTCAGGCCACTAATTCTAAGTTTCTTCTGATTTCCCTCCCTGGCTCTGCATCACACCAAGAATCTCCTGCTGTGCGTAAGCTCAGGACGTGTGCTAGGATAAGACTGAAGACACAAAAGGTTTCTAGAGAAGATGGAAATTGATTGTGTTGATCACCCAGTAAAGGTTGATCAGATGGCCCAGAATATTCTTATATTAATGTTTTTTATATTATCAACAAAAATAAGAGCAACACTTAAAAATTCTTATTGCCAAACCGACTTGGCTCAGTGGATAGAGCGTCGGCCTGCTCTATCTGAAGGGTCCGGAGTTCGATTCCGGTCAAGGGCATGTACCTTGGTTGCAGGCACATCATCAGTAGGGGGTGTGCAGGAGGCAGCTGGTCGATGTTTCTCTCTCATTGATGCTTCTAATTCTCTCTCCCTCTCCCTTCCTCTCTGTAAAAAAAAAACCAATAAAATAATTTTTAAAAAAATTCTTGTGAAGAAACTTGGGTCCAAGAATATGTCTACAGACCTCAGCATGTGGAAATCGGGGTGGAACACATGAAGAGAGATGGGTACACCTGAGACAGAGAAGGGGCGCTGTCTCACTCCTAAAGGCTGTGAGAAGTAAAAGCCCTCACACAATGGTGTATATCTCTCTGTACTTTCTTTGTCTACACATAAAGGCTTCAAGTCAGTGACTCATAACTGACTTTAGTTTCACGCTGAATTCCTCATCATGGTTGACAAAGCCTCCCATGTTTGACTCTGGCTTATCTCCAACATCATCTCTACTGGGTCATCTCTTCTTCCTCCACAACCTAGATGTCTCCCTCACATACCCTCAATGCTCCAGCTCCAGGCAGTTCCTCATGCTGTTCCCTCCTTCTGGAGTTTTTTTTTTTACATTTCTTCTCCCATCCCCTTCTTTTTAATAAAAATATATTTTTATTGATTCCAGAGAGAGAGAGATAGAAACATCAATGATTGGCTGCCTCCTGCATAATCTTAATGTGGATGGAAGTCACAACCCGGGCATGTGCCTTGACTGGGAATTGAACAGTGACCTCCCGATTCACAGATTGACACTCAACCACTGAGCCATGCGACTGGGTTCCCATCCCTTTCTTCAGCTGGTTAACGCTCTACCTTCTGACATTAGCTCGAGTTTTCTCCTCCTTGACCCTCTTATTTTTGCTAGCAAGGCACTCACAGCTAGGCATTAATATTGTTTATTAAACAGTCTGTCTTTCCACAAGAATAAAAGCTCTATAGCTGTTGAGGTTGTGTCTGTCTTGCGCACTATCGTATTTCCAGCATCCACACAGCACAGGACTGTGACGGCTGTAGATGCTAAAATAAACACTTGTTGGAAAAGAAGAACAACATAAAATGAGGGAGGGAGGGAAGATGGAAGCCAAATGGGGGGACAGAAAGGGGATGAGGCAGAGGAGTCAGTAAGCATTCAATGAGTGGCAACATATATACAATCAATACTAATAACCATGGTCAGAAAAGTACCCTCACTCTTTTCTGATCTCAGAAGAGAATGGAGAGCCCTAGCCAGCTAGGCTCAGTGGACAGAGCATCAGCCTGCGACTGAAGAGGCCCGGGTTTGATTCCGGTCAAGGGCACATGCCTGTGTTGTGGGCTTGGTCCCCAGTAAGGGCCCTGCAGGAGGCTGGCAATCAATGATTCTCATCATTGATGTTTCAATCTCTCTTTCCCTCTCCCTTCCTCTCTGAAATCAATAAAAGAAAAAAAAATTTTTTTTAAAAAAAGAAGAAAACGGAGGTCTGTGTGATTGGGACATACTGAGTCTGGAATAAAAATCTGAGTCAGTTTTTACTGTGGCCACTGAGGAGCCAACTAAGCCAGTCAAAGGGCCCAGTGCTCTGGGCAGACTAACAGTACTCAGGGTACATAATCTGACACATGCCCATGCCGTTTTTAATTTGTTTGTTGGGAAGTTAATCCTATGTTGTTTAAAATATAACTCTAAACTGTGACCACTGAGTGAGCTATAAGGCTGAAAGAACCATAAACACAAGGGTGCAATCTGCCCTCATTTGAAATGCTTTTTTATTGGAGAAAGGAAGACAATTGAACACTGCCATCTCGTGGTCATCTAATGACATAGGCCTGCCACGGCAAAAGAAAGCATCGCAGAATGAGGCTGGAGAACCAGAAGGCAGGCATCACTTCTAGGGTGGGCATCACGGACGGCCTTCTGTAAGAGCTCCCCTTTCTCAATGGCCACGGTAATGCTTTAACACCTAGCGTCTGAAACATCTGAAGTCAATCCACTTTCAGCCCACCTCCCTGGAAAAGAATTTTATCTCTGTTTTGAAGCTTAACTGTAGAAATCAGATCTGTGAGTCTAGTACCCACGGCACAACATCTATCTTCCCTGAAGCTGCTACCTTCCTTAAACCAAGCGTGTCCTTTGGTCTGTGCTGTGCTGCTAGCCACACTCAGAGCACCTGAGCAGGGGGGCTCAGTTTAGGACTCAGGCTGCCCCTCACCAGTCTGTCTCTCTGGACCAGTTGTCTGTCCCCTCTGATTCTCAGTGTTCTCATTTGTTAGAAAGAGGGGTGTAAGCATGATACACACTAAAGTCCCTTTCATCTCTAAAGTTCAGAGACACAGGTCTCATGATCACAGGGCCCTGACTTAAGACCAACTCCAGGCTCAGTGGCCGGCACTATGCTCTTCCTGAAACACCAGCGGAGAACCTGCAGTGTGCTGGGTGCTGGGTAAGGCATAAACAGACATCTCTGCCAAGCTTTCCGCCTACAGAGGGACTCCAACATTCAGTGAGGGGGGAAATGGGAATTGCACCATGGATGATCAGTGCGCAGCGAGAGTATGTAACGCGGGCCAGGGGAAGTGAGGTCCGGGAGCAAGGAGCTCTCGCTGAGGGTGTGGCAGGCCTGGATCTGCAGGCTGGAGCACAGTTATTCCAGCGCGTGGACATGAAACGGGGCAGAAGGCAAAGGCAGGGGCTGGACTATGCATGGCCTTGGGGCCATGTCAGGAGTTTGAACTCTATTCTAAGGGCAGCAGAACTGCTCCAGCGAAGGGTTTGAGGCAGAAAAATGACAGCAGCAGATGAGCTCTGTGAGAGATCTCAGTGCTCTGTGGAGGATTGAGGTCAGGTTAGGGCTTTGGTGCAGGGAGGCAGTTATGTGATTATTAGTGACCCAGTGCACAAAATTCATGCACATTAAAAGGGAATTAATTTGAGGAAATATTTTAATATTGCTATTTGCCCTTTATAATAGAAGTGTCAGAGATGAAAGAAAATTAGTAAAATGTATATGAAAATCTTCCTCCTGTCAGAGTCTGGGGAGCACCATGGGAACCAGAGTCAAGTTCCCGCCCACCCACATGCGCCTTGAAATAGGGTGAGACCCAGACCCAGCTGGCCTCACCCCCATTGGGCTAGATCCAGACCTAGACGGCACCACCCCCATCAAGCCCTGCCAGGTGGGGGGCCTGGTCTCAGGTTCCCTGGCCCAGTGCCAGGGCGGGGGCACGGCCTGAGGTCCCCCAGCCCAGGCAGGGTGGGGGGGGGGCGCCTTGAGGTCCCTGTCAAGCCCCACTGAGCAGAGGGGCACAGCCTCAGGTCTCACAGCCTGCACTGAGGCATGGGGCACAGCCTCAGGTCCCCTGGCCCAGTGCCAGGGCAGGGGGAATGGCCTGAGATCCCCCATCAAACTCTGCCAGGTGGGGGTCGCAGCTGAGGTACCCTGTCAAGCCCCACCAGAATGGGGGCACAGCCTCAGGTCCCCTGCACTGTCCCAGGTATTAGAAATCTGACCAGGAAGCAAACAGATGTGGTATTTGCCCTCAGGGGGCATACACTTCCATTTTTTTCTTTTAATATACATTTTTATTGATTTCAGGAAGGAAGGGAGAGGGAGAGATAGAAACATCAATGATGAGAGAGAATCCCTGATCGGCTGCCTCCTGCACACCTCCTATTGGGGATCAAGCCTGCAACCCAGGCACGTGCCCTCGACCAGAATTGAACTCAAGACCCTTCAGTTCCCAGGCCGATGCTCTATCCACTGAGCCACACTGGCTAGGGAGGGGCTTACACATTTAGTGGGGAAGATGGGCACAGGTCCCAGAGGACAAAGAATTGATCCATTAAGTGAGAGTGGGAGAGACGTGTACACACTTTCTTGGACCCTCTACATTGCAAGTCACGTAGCTGTGCAAAACTCCCTGGTTAATGTGAGTGCTGGTCAGAGTGAAGTGTCCCAAAAGGTCTTTGGAACCCCTGTGCTTGAGAAATACACATTGCCTCGTAACCATTAGTCACAATTTACTGACCATTTACCAGGGGCCAGGCAGCACTTAACCACAGGCACTATTATCTCCATAGTCCAGGCGAGGAAATAGGGTTCCATGGAAATGACTGATCAGAGACCACTTTGCCGATTAGTGGTAAAGACAGGATTTCAATCTGGCTGTGCATCAGCCTGACCTCTCTGGTCCACAACGCACTTCCTCTTCCGGTCGGAGGATTCCATTTGGACAAACAGGGTAGCATGGGAACTTAGTTCCAGAAAGCTACCAACATGGCCCACAACCACCGAGTTTTTGTTAGACGTGAATCTGGGGAGCCTCCAACCCCCACGCTGTGAGGACGATGGAAAGAACTCTTTCCTCAGGAAAGGAAAACACCGAATGAATGCTTCTCTTCTACCCAAAGGCCCGCGTTCCGGGAAAGATGTCAAGGCTCGATTTGTTGAATCTCTGGTGTCAAATAAATCGTGATTTTTGGGGGGTTGTTGTTTGATACAGAGTTATGACTAGGTGTTTTTCACATTCTCCACATTTTTTTTTGTGTGTGTGTGCGTGCGTGTGTGTGTATGTGAGTCCTTGGGGGCTCACATCTGTCTTTACTTTCTTATAAAGCCCCAACTGTGCTTTGGATGAATGCTACTTAATGTTAAGGCGACATTGGCTTTTTCAGCTAATGGATATTTCTTTTCCATTCGGATTCATGCTCCCTTTCCTTTGAGTCCTTAAGCTATTTTCAAGCATATTTTGGCCAACATAACTTTGAAGCTACTCCTAGAAAATATTAAATCATCTAGGTTTAGGAACTTTGTGTAAGTCAAAGACTCAATGTCCTGAATAATTTTAAATGACTCCATCTGTTGTTGTTTTGCAAGTGTGTAAATCTTGGCTTTGGTAAATGAAGACATTTAAAAAGTTTGTGGGAATAAATAGTTCCAGATTTGTTCTAAGGGACACACACACACACACACTCACACTTATTTCAAGTGTGGAGATTAAAATGGGAAAAACTGTTTCATTCTTTTCCCCTCCGCTCCTTCAACCAAATAGAAAAACCTTACAGTAACCCTTAAGAAAACCCTTAAGAAAAAAACCTACACTATTATACACCATGAAGCCAGAAGAGTAACTTCAGAATAAAACGTAAAAGAGGTCTGAATGCCAGAGGTTAGGTAGAGAGATGTTACTTATACATATATTTTAATTGATTTAGTCTCCAAGGTGTATATGTGAGAACGAGGGGGGAAAGATTGTCATTTTGTCATTCAATATATAAAGCTGAAGGCCAAGCACTCAGCTAAGTCCCAGTGAAAAACACAGGTTAGAGAAATAAAGCAGCAGCAGGAATAAAAATAAGGAGCTCTCCGAAGAGGATGCTAGGGTCACGGAATAAACCCAGGGAGGCCGGGCACAGGCTTCCCAGAGAAAGCCACTCTGAGGCCGAAGTTGGCCGGTGAACAGGGGCTGAGAGTGGGCACAGCCAAGTTTCAAGGCCCGAGTGTTCGAAGCACTTGATGATGTCCTAGGAGCCCCGCCAGCGAGAGCAGAGACACGAATGGAGAGGCGAGAGGTGACTGGTGAGAGGTGACTGGTGAGAGGCTGCGGAGCAGGGAGGGTCTCAGCAGTCGTGTGAGGAGGCCAGACTCCATCCCAGTGGAAACCCGCCCAGGGAGGAGTAGGGGAGGGACAGGACCAGATGAGCACTTTCTAAACTTCACTTGAGCACTGTGGTCCGCAAACTGGGGCTTGAGAGCCACAGGCTCTTTGGCCCCTTGAGTGTGGCTCTTCCACAAAATGCCACGGCCTAGGCGAGTCTATTTTGAAGAAATGGCATTAGAAGAAGTTTAAGTTTATGCCGAAACCGGTTTGGCTCAATGGATAGAGCGTCGGCCTGCGAACTGAAAGGTCCCAGGTTCGATTCCGGTCAAGGGCATGTACCTTGGTTGCGGGCACATCCCCAGTAGGGGGTGTGCAAGAGGCAGCTGATCGATGATTCTCTCTCATCGATGTTTCTAACTCTCTATCCCTCTCTCTTCCTCTCTGTAAAATATCAATAAAATATATTTTTTTAAAAATGAAGAAGTTTAAAAAATGTGGCTCTCCAAAGAAATGTCAATCGTTGTACTGTTGATATTTGGCTCTGTGGACTAATGAGTTTGCCGACCACTGCTTCAGCTGCAGCAAGGAGCTGGGGAGGACACACTGGGGCATGCGGACTTGGGGGGAGGGATGTCACCAGCTGGGACTGGGGTAGGGACTCCAGAGATGGCAAGAGGACGGGCTTATGGCCCTGAGGAAGCTGAACTGGCTGAACGTGGCGGCTGACTGGATGTGAGGAGTGATGGGAGAGGACAAGGCAAGGATTCTCCCTGGGTTTCTGGCTGAGCAGCTGAGTGGATGTCCTCGCGGGAGGTGCAGACCGGAGGTGGGGTTTGTCCGTGTTGAACATGCAGTCACATTGCTCTTAGGAATGTCCTGTTAGCTCATTTCTGTTTCCATTATGATTGAAAAAAAGTAACACACAGCATCGGATCCATTACCGTATTTTCCGGCGTATAAGACGACCCCCTAATTTTACAGTTAAAACATAGGTTTGGGCCTATATTCGCTGTATAAGACTACTCCCCACTTCAAAGAAAAGACTTACTTTGCCGTCAAAATCTGCAGGTAATTTTTGTGCAATTTTGGTCTTTTGCCCCCGATTTTCGGTTGACTTTTTTTTTTTTCGTTTCAAAAGTCTTATACACCGGAAAACACGGTATTTTTTTTTTTTTTTTTTTTTTTTTTACAATATGCATTCTTAAATACCTCTATGCATCACCGTTTCAATCATTTGTTGTATGGCTTCCTAGAAGACATCTGTTTTAACCACCATTCGTAGGATTTGCAGTAATTTTTTTGTAACTGGTCAAAGAAATAAAGTCAATGTCCTTTGCCCACTGAGCGTCCATTTTTAGAAGCTGGTAGAGTGAAATGGTCAATGTCAGAATGACACAATATTTACCGAGGGAACGAACCACACCCTTGGCCCAAGGTAAGTGAAATAGAAGGCAGGCGCCTGCTCACCTGAGGCGGGAGTCCTTGAAGGTGTCCAGGTAGGCGGGGTAGCTCCATTCGATCTTACCCCCCTTACACCGCAGCTCCAGGGTCTGCCCCGCCGCCAGGCTCAGGGTGGCGGCCGGCCTTTGGAAGCGCCCCTTCTCCGCCATCTGCACCATGATAGACTGGTTCTTGGGCGCCGGGTCATCGGCCGAGTCCCTGTCCTTGGTCTTGGGGATCTTGGGCTTCACCTTCTTGTTGGCGGGCTTGATTCTGTTCTCTCCTGGCTCCTTCGGACGCTTGTTCTTGGGAGGGTGTTGGCCGGCAACTAGTACAAGTGTGAGGAGAGAGAACAATGGGCTGTAGGAGCGACACACCCAGGGCATGTAACACCTAAGACAGATCACTTCACGAAGCAAACATGTGTTTTTAATGATTTCAGAGAGGAAAGGAGAGGGAGAGAGAGGTAGAAACATCCGTGATGAGAGAATGGTTGATCAGCTGCCTCCTGCACGCCCCCTACTGGGGATTGAGCCCTGCTACCCGGGCATCTGCCCTGGACCAGAACTGAACCATGACCTTCTGGTTCACAGGTTGATGCTTGACCCCTGAGCCACACTGGCCAGGCCAGATTAGTTTTGAATACCCCACTCCTCATATATCAACATTGTTTTCAGCCATAATCACTATTTTCTTGGTTCATTCTTTAGCTTTAAAACAACGCATGATGGAAAGGGAATCTATTTCTCTAAGGGGTCCCGTGGAATGGCAGGACGGAAGCCACTCACAGGGCCTGGTGCCTGCTTTGTAATCGCAAGGCATTCGTTGTTCAGTTTGAATCTACTGTTTAAATGTCTACAACTGGTACCACAAGCTCACTCAGAAGATTTTGGAAATTTTCCCAAGAGCAGCGGGGCCGGTGCGTCTTTGTGTGCCGGGGGCCGACAATGTCCCTACAGAACACACGGTCTAGTGAGAAATGAGTACTGAACCCGTGTCCAGAAATCCCAGCTGGCCCCCCAGCTCGGCAGCCAGCGCCTGGTGCCCCCCGTGGGTCCAGTCCGCATGCTGTAGATTAAAACACTGGGGAGGCCCTGAGAAGCTACATAAATTGCTCAGCGCTGGTCCTGGCAGAAAGTGAGAACAGAACTTGAATCTTCTGAATCTCATTCCAAGTGCTCACTCACTCTACATGGATAAACATCCAGGATTATTTTGACCAGATAAGCACAGGAACCGTGGCTAACTGAGGGGATCACAAGGCATTTGTTGAAAAGAAGTGGAATAAATGGGGAGAAAATCCCTTTTTCCTTTTTTGATGGGTGCATTTATCCAGTGCTACCTTAGTGTACAAAAGGCTTGGAGTAGTCCAAAGTTCAAAGACGTCAAAATTGGGATCAAGAGATGCAAAGAGACAAGTGTTACAAATTCTTATGCCAGTGTGGCTCAGTGGTTGAGGGTCAATCTGTGAACCAGGAGGTCACAGTTCAATTCCCAGTTAGGGCACATGCACAATTTGTCTGACTTGTAAGTTATCAGATTTTGTGGCTATCCTGCTCAGGAATATCTGATGACCTAATTGTGAATAGTACGCATCCAAATAAGTGCTATTATCCCTGCAAAGTAATTTAATCTTTTGACCAAACAGGCCCACCTGTCAATCTAACTCCAGTTGGCCCAGCTGGCTGCCCGTGGGATCGGTCAGTGGGTTATGGTGATGACGCTTAGAGGAGACAGGTAAGTGACCCTCCAGATCCCCAGACAGTCCTAGGATTGAGTGACTCCCAAATCCCAGGCCTACTTTGTAAAGAAATACAACTCTTCAACCGAACTATGTAAATTATTTCTCAAAGGCATAAGACATGTAAGAATTTCTATTGTAGGTAAATAAAAGTGGAAGTACATTACCACTGCATTTTTTGAGACTACTGCATTTTATAGAGAAATAGGTGGTAAAATAATATTTAAAAAAAATTAAATATCATTACTGACTTCAGGTCCTGGCTACCACCTACTAGCTGTGTGATCTTGGGATATTACTTAGCGTCTGTCTGCCTCAGATTCCTCATCTGTAAGTGGAGAACTATATGGCAATAACGATGATCTTATGGACAGGTGGTGCGGGGGGAGGGGAGTTACTGTTTTAAATACTGGGAGCAGTGTCTGACCCCAGTAGGGGCCAGTTAAGTGCTTCTTTTGTTTGTTTGTTTTTGTTTTGGTTTTTTGTTTTTATATTTTATTGATTATGGTATCACATTATTGTCCTCATCTCCCCATTCCCATCCCAAACCCCTCCCACATATGGCCCCACCCCCCTGTTGTCCATGGCCACTGGCCAGGCCCATATGTATGCACACAAGTCCTTTGGTTGATCTCTTCCCCTTACCCCCACCCTCCCTTCACTTTCCCTCTGAGGTTTGAGGGTCTGATTGCTGCTTCTCTTTCTCTGGGTCTGTTTTTGTTCATCAGTTTATGTTGTTCATTATTTCCTCTAGATGTGTGTGATCATGTGATCCAAGAAATACCCTTATAAGAACCTAAACTGCGACAAGCCATAATGGTTATGCTGAGAGGCAAATGAATCAGTCTGTAGTGAGTTCCTTTCTGGGCCAACAGTTCTTTTGAGTCCCAATAAGTGCTCCTTGTTTTGTAACCCCATGATACTGTCCCACGGTGATCTCCATGGAGATGGAGACGCGGAGCTCTTATCTTCCTGGTTTACAGGTGCAGAACACTGAGACCACAGAGGCCAAGCCGTTTGCCCGGGTCACGAAGAAGGTGGCGACAAGCCAGGCCCTTTGGCCCCAGGTCTAGAGTCTCCCCTGGGTCATGCCCTCCGCTTTCGGTTCACACAGAGATGAATGTTCGCAGCGGTTTCCCTCCGTTGGCACAGCCTCCTGTGCAGCCCCATTGTCTTAGCGGTTTCTCATCTCTGTGCCTCGGGCTCTGACAATGAGTTCCAAGTCAAACAAAACCTGATGCCAGGGAAGCTAGCACACCCTTCCTGGCAGGGCCGGGGATGCTCTCCCAAGGCTCACATTAGACTCCCCGAGCGCGGAGACGCCGGCAAAGCCCCGGCTCCAGAATGAATGAATAAAGGCCGCCACGCAGGAAAACGGACCGCGATTCTTCCGCACGAACTGAGGGTTGCAATGAACCCTTCCTTGTTCGACAAACTATTAACTCTCTCATCCGCTAGGAGAGTGTTTCCCAAACTTCTCTCCTGATGAGAATCACCTGGTGGAGTTGTTAAACTACAGATTCCTGAATCCCAACTAAGAAGTGCTAAACTAGAATTTTTGGGAACGTTTAGCACTTCTTAGTTGGGATTCAGGGATCTGTAGTTTAACAACTCCACCAGGTGATTCTCATCAGGAGAGAAGTTTGGGAAGCACTGATCTAGAGCGGTGCAGGAGGAGATAATATATTCATTAGAAGAATCCCTGACCTCGCTTTCGATCAGTCCTTAACCTCAAAGACCTGCAGCTGTTTGGGGTTTTCTCCCACAGGCAGTGAGGGGGAAGGTCTGCCCTGAGAGTAGCATCAAAGCCAGCACCCTGCAGATGTGCTGAGCAGCTGGGGGTTATACCCTGAGGGCCATGCCTCACGGCTCATGTTTCCCTTCTTCCTGAACTCCCACAGGAGCACTGAGACTTCCAAGACCAGCGCTGAGCCCATGGGAAGGCACTGACATGCAACATAAAGAAAATAAAAAAGATGAGAGCCTGTCCTTCCTTCTCTCTTCTAGAACCCTCCCTCCAAATCGCCCCCCTAGCATTTCCCAAAGTACCATTTTCTTAACAAGGCCATGACTAGGAATCACATGCTTCTGTTCCAAGTTCAAGACCTTACTTCGAATGAATCCTTTTCCAGAATATCCATTAGACCAGGGTTGATCGCTGTTCTTTTTCATTGATTTTCCACAGAGAGGAAGGGATAGGGATAGAGAGTTAGAAACATCGATGAGAGAGAAACATCGACCAGCTGCCTCCTGCACACCCCCTACTGGGGATGTGCCCGCAACCAATGTACATGCCCTTGACCGGAATCGAACCTGAGACCTTTCAGTCCGCAGACCAACACTCTAACCACTGAGCCAAACCGGTTTTGGTTGGTTTTTTTGTTTTGTTTTGTTTTGTTTGTTTGTTTGTTTTTGTTTGTTTTTAAATGGAGGTGATGGACATACAGCATTATGTATAGCTATTATTCCTAGGTGTGTACACACTGGAAAGTGATCACTCTCCAGCTGAACCAGCTTCATTTGCTTGGCTCCCAGCACATGGCCCTGCTGGCTGCTCCTCCTGCATCACCGACAACTCCTCAGTGTGCTTGGCAGCCCTTCCCCCTCTTCCCTTCCTGCCTGACCGGAGTCCCCGGGGCTCTGTCGGCTCCATCGCTAAGGACACTCCCTCTCCGAGTGGCCTCACACGGCCCCCGGGCGCCCAGCACTCACTCATACGCGAGAGCTGCCTGGCCCCTGTCCTCACGTCGCCTCCAGCTCCAGGTCTGAACGCTTACTCAGCACGGCGCCTGGAAAGCCGGGCGGCAGCTCAAGTTGCAGATGGCCACACGGACCCTGGGTGCCGCCCAGAACCTCCGGCCCAGGGTCCCTTTATCAGTGACCGGCAAGTCCATCCCCCAGTTTCTCAGGACAAAAACCTCAGAGCCACGCGTGATTTTCTTTCTCTCCTGTGCCATGTCAAATCAGGCAGCAAATCCTCAGGGAGAGGACTTTGTGCCTTCAAAATAGATCCTGAAGCCACCTCTCCTCCCTCCATCCACCGTGACCACCCCGGACCAAGCCTCTTCTCACCTAGACCCATGGTCAGCAAACTGCGGCTCACGAGCCACACGCGGCTCTTCGGCCCCCTTGAGCGTGGCTCTTCCACAAAATACCGCGGCCTGGGCGAGTCTATGTTGAAGAAGTGGCGTTAGAAGTTTCAGTTTAAAAGATTTGGCTCTCCAAAGAAATTTCAATCATTGCACTGTTGACATTTGGCTCTGTGGACTGATGAGTTTGCCGGCCACTGTCTTAAGCCACCTGGTTTGTGGCACTTTGTGACAGCGGTCCTAGGAAATGTGCTGGTCCTTCATGCCACTTGTCACTTCCTGAAATTAATCCTTACTTGTTTATTGTCCATCTCTCCTCTCCATTCGGTCATTAGCACCACAGAGTAAGGGTTCCACAACCTTGCGCAGGGAAAGCCTTCAATGCCCAGGCCTCCTCTCTGTCCTCTCTCTTGCCCTCAAATCTCTCTTTTCTGGTTTAAGAATCAGAGATTATTCTGTATGTCAAATATACAGGCCGAAATCCTACAGGCTTCAAAACATTCGTGATTGACAGTTACCAACAATGAAAATGTTTACAATTCTTTGCTCAGTGTGAGAATGTCTGGCCCTGGCCAGGTGGCTCAGTTGACTGCATGGAGTGTCGTCCCATATACATAAAGGCTGGGGATTCAACTCTCGGTCAGGGCACACAGCTAGGTTGTAGGTTTGATCCCCAGTCGGGCGTGTACAGGAGGCAACCAATGGATGTTTCTCTCACATCGATGTTTTTCCTTTCTCCCTCTCTCTCCCTTCCTTTATTGCTAAAAGTATGTCCTCGGTGAGGGTTTAAAAAAAAAAAGTTTCTGAACTAATTGTTACCCTTTCTTTCCAAGGAATAAACTGAGAACAAAAATGATGGAGCGGATAGAGAATTGTCATTAGTGTTTCTCTCCTTACAGAGATCTGGCTGCATTGCCCCCATATCAAAACAAATCTCTCTAGTCCTCCCCGAAAGAGACCTTTTCACAGGATCCTAAATGAACCCACGTGAGACACAGGTTCAAATCAGCATTGATCCAGATCAGCGAAACAGCAGTCACAAATCAATTACGCTTCATCGTTTGCTCCTGTCATTGGATAAAATATGTAGGTGATCAAAAGTTGGTAAGTACCTGTGGCTTTGTATTTTTTTAATGTAAAAATAGCAGCACCAACCAATAAAGACCGTGGCACAGGTGCCCCATATAAAACCTGGCAACCAGATGCTGCAAGCCCTGGCGACCTAGTGGGATCTCGGGCTGTTTAGTAACTATTTTCACGACCCTCTGTCATGATTCAAGGGGAATGTTTGCCGTTTCAGAACTGGAGGAGAAAGAACATCACTTTCAAGAGGAGAAAGAACATTACTCCTAAAACTCCAAAGCATTCAAAACTCCAAACCAGGCAGGCACACGCTGTCGGGTCAGAGCAGCTATCCACCCACCACATGCTAACAGGGAAGCCTTTTCCCATCCAACAGCCTCTCCGGGGCGTGATCAGAAACAGGGGAAAGGCATGGGATACGGTGAGTCACGGCCTTGTGTCTGGGCTTGGCCATGCCCCACAGCCCAACCTGCCAATCAGAGCCTGGCCCTCTGGCCTGTGCCCAGCCCCAGCCAGCCACACCATAACTCAAACCAGCAGAGGCATCCGTAATAGGTTTAGGGAAACTGTTATGTAATCTAACAAGGCAGGTTTACGTTTCTAATTATGCACTCAGTATTTTATCCATCGTCTACACTCTGTATTTTAAAGCAGAACCTTTAAAAACAAAGGCAGTGGCTATGGTCATGCCTAAAAGGTACCAATTATTTCTTACGAAGGATTTCGTCTGCGTTCAACGCTCTCGGGTGGCCTCACAAATGTTTGTTGCGTGTGTGAGTGACATTTAGCTAAAATGATGCTAATTCATTCAGGCAGTATGCAGTGGTTCTCATGGTCTGGGCACACGTTGGCCGGAAAAACCTCTGGCGCCGTTTCCTGAGCCTCAGGCAGGCATCTCGGGTGAACTGTATAATCAAGCGAGTGGGTTATTTGGAATTATTTCGTCTGGCCATCTCCTGCCCTTATCCAAAAAAAAAAAAAAAAAAAAAAAGAATATCAAATACTGCATTTCCAACCCGTTAACAATCACATTGGGACCTGCCAGGAGCGGTTTCGTATCACATTTTACCTCGTGAGCTCACACCAGCTCCTCTGCGGGGAGGCAGTACCTGCTGCTTCCCAGAGCAGAAAAACTCCTACGTTTTATTCAGCAAGACTCCAGGTTAAAGGGTCCCCACGCTCAGCTTCAAGTCCCACAGCCACCTTGGGCTTGGCGAGGAGGATGTGGTATTTTGTTGGCCAGCGCCCCTGGTTCCCTGGGAAAGGGAGGGCCGGCCAGGGCTGAGTGGTGGGTAAAACGCGAGCCAGGTCGAGCTGGCTCCAGCGGGAGGGAGGTTGCATAACAACAAAAGCTGCTTTTCAACCAAAACTGAGCAAAGATGGGCCGGGGCTGAGCAATTCCAAGGGCGGGTTCGGGATGCCAGGATGGCCCCAGATGCACAACGAAACACTGATCAGCTAACTCTGTGGTCGGCAAACTGAGGCTCGCGAGCCACATGCGGCTCTCTGGCCCCTTGCGTGCGGCTCTTCCACAAAACACCACGGCCTGGGCGAGTCTCTTTGGAAGAAGTGGCGTTAGAAGAAGTTTAAGTTTAAAGAGTCTGGCTCTCCAAAGACATTTCAGTCGTTGTCCTGTTGCTATTTGGCTCTGTTGGCTCATGAGTTTGCCGACACTGAACTCACTCATGGAGCCAGCGAGGCAATCGAATGCTGACAGTACTGTGGAGACAGGCACAGACATCAACAACACACACACACACACACACACACACACACACACCCCAAAATCAAGCCTGACCTTGTGGCTGGGAGTCTCTAAAACAGGATGGGCCTGGGACAGGCTGGCATTTTCCCATCCACCGGGTAAGAGGTGTGATGAACAGCTGTGGGGGTTGGATTCGTGCTGAGGTTTAACCCAAAGAAGTATTTGCTGTGAGGCTGAGGCAGGTCTTGCAGGATGCAACCCCCCCCCACCCCCCGACGGCCCAGGACCCAAACCCAGGGCTGCAGCCTGGAGGAGGAGGACGGGGAGGAGGGGGAGGAGGAGGGGGAGGAGGGGGAGGAGGAGGAGGAGGAGGGGGAGGAGGGGGGGAGGAGGGGAGGAGGAGGGGGAGGAGGGGGAGGAGGAGGGGGGAAGGAGGAGAGGAGGAGGGGAGGAGGGGGGGGAGGAGGGGGAGGGGGAGGGGGAGGAGGGGGAGGAGGAGGAGGAGGAGGGGGAGGAGGGGGAGGAGGAGGAGGAGGAGGGGGAGGAGGGGGGAAGGAGGGGGGGGAGGAGGGGGAGGAGGGGGAGGAGGAGGAGTGGGGGAGGGGAGTGGGGGAAGGAAGAGGGGGAGGAGGAGGAGGGGGAGGAGGACTTGGAGAGTTGCAGAAGCACCGGCCCCTGCCTGGCTCAGGTGGCCCCCGCCCTCAGAGCAGAGACCCCGGAGCCGATGCTAGACTGGGAGATGGAAGCGGTGTGGTCCCGCCACCTCCCAACCCGACACGTGGACACGGGCTGGGCTTCCCGGGAGCGCGGGGCGTTCCTGGCGGGGACCGGAGGGTCGGGGTGGCTGCCACGGGCCCAGGGCCCCCAGGGGAGGTGGGAGAGGGCGGGAGGGAGCGGGGGAGGGAGGCCCCGCCAGGAGGGCAGGTGCACGGGCACGGGCGGCGCCGGGCCCAGCCCCAAGGCCAGGAGTCGGGGGCGCCGGCGGGGGGACCAGGGTGGGGCCCGCTAACGCCGGGGCTCGGACTGCCCCGCCGCCGGGCACTCACCATCCTCCAGCGCCTGGTGCACCAGCAGGAGAGCCAGCAGCAGCCACACCTTCATCTTCGGGCGCGGGGCCGGCGGAGCGCGGCGCGGGGCGCGGGTCCGGGCGGCGCGGGGCGGGCGCCGGCGGGTGGGGCGGGCGCCGGGGACGCCCCGCCGGCGGGTTCGGTTTCCTGAGGAGGGACACGGTTTGGGGGAAAGGGTTGGGATTTTTAAAATTCCGCCTGCAGCTCTCCTGCCCCCTGGCGGCGCGGCGCGGGGCGGCGAGCCCATCCCGGCGGCTGGGGCTCCCCCTCGGGAAGGCCGGGCCCTGCGGGGGCTGGCACGGTCCCTGCGGCCAGGAAGGTCCAATGTCCCACCGCTCAGGCGGGGCCCGAAGCCGTGTAAAAAGTGCCCAACATCTCCTTCCCAGAGGCCCGTCCCCTGTGCCCACAGCGAGCCCATCGCCCCCTGTGCCCACAGCGAGCCCATCGCCCCCTGTGCCCACAGCGAGCCCATCGCCCCAGCTGTGCCCACAGAGAGCCCATCGCCCCCTGTGCCCACAGCGAGCCCATCGCCCCCTGTGCCCACAGCGAGCCCATCGCCCCCTGTGCCCACAGCGAGCCCATCGCCCCCTGTGCCCACAGCGAGCCCATCGCCCCCTGTGCCCACAGCGAGCCCATCACCCAGCTGTGCCTGCGGATGGGAAAGCCTCAGTCAGATGGATGACATCAGGCTGCCCTGCCCCAACACACACACATCCTACCCCACCCTCTCCCTCTGCACACCACACACACACACCACACACACACCACACCCTCCTGTACACACCACACACACACCACACCATACACTATGCTTCAGTCAGAGGGACAGCATCAGGCTGCCCTGGCCCCAGCACACACTCAACACCCTCTCTTCCCACACACCACACACACCACACACCACACACCACACACCACACACACACCACACACCACACACACACCACACACACCACACCATGCACTATGCTTCCTAGTCAAGACCAGCACTCTGGTGGCTTCTAAATGTAGACTCTACTTTCTTCCAGGAAGCTCCTCAGTTCTAGCAAATTCTTCCCCCCAGACCCTCCTGTGCGCTCATCACGAAGCATCCTGAGGAGGTGACTCAGGTGGAGAGAAAAAGGCGTTGCAAACTGAAACACAATTAACTGCTAAAATGGTGCGGTACAAGCTATGAATAGCGGAGTGGTTCAGAGAGGGGAATGCAGGCTGGAGGAGGAGGAAAGCAGAGGGGGGAGGCCTTGGACTTAAAGAGCAGCGGGCAGAAGGAGGGCGCTGAGGAGCCCATGCTGTCCGGTGTCAAGGTCAGGGGGGCCAAGGCAGGCAGCAAGAAACAACTGACCAAATCGGAAGAGCGTGGGAACAGGGGGACATGAGATGGAACCAGCAGCCTGGGGCTGGGCACGGGGCTGGGCACGGGGCTGTGGGGGTGGAGGATCAGGCACCCCGGTGCCTGGGCGGGGCCCAGCCCAGGTTTCTGAGCTTGGGACTCCTCAGGAGAAGGCAGCTGCAGGTGTGGGCAGCCGGGGCGGCCCCCCAGGTGGGGAGCAGGGCCCACTCACACATTACAGCTCACAGCCAGCAGTTCAGGGACAGCGGGAGGGGCCTTCCCCTCAGCACCACGGAGGCAGCGCTGCCGTGTGTGACAGACACGTGCTTAGCAGCCACGCAGGAGGAACCAGGCATCCACCTTCCATCGTCAGCTCTGGGCCTGGCTTCGCCGGTGGGATGGAAGTCCCAGGGTCAGGCCCTGCCTCTGCCAGGACCTCTCCGCCCCTCCCTCCCACAGCTCCCCGGAGCTCATTACCCTGGGTATAAAGGTGGAGACGGCACTCCTGCTTCTGAGGCCTGAGCACCGGCTGGGGGCACGGCCTGACACATCCGGGGAGCACTGTGGCCGGAGCATCCAGGAGCACACACAGGGGCTGCTCCCCACGGAGACCCGTCCCATCCTGCCCCTGTGAGGTTGACACCATCTCTCTGAGTGGGAGCCTGGGTTCATCATGCGGCCAGACAGGACCTGCTGACGGCACATCCGGTCTGCGCCCATCCCATCATCCCGGGCCTCCCTGCACAGGCTCCAGCCGCTAACTTTCCCGACTGGGATGTGGCCACATCCCCACTAAGTACACTTTCAAATTGGGTAAGTGGCATACAGAAAGAAAAAAAAATGAATTTTACTTGTCTATCACGTACACATTAGCTAAGTGTAGGTACCTAAACTATCCTAGGTGTGTGCCATGGGCTGAATTGGGCCCTCCTCACCCCTACCCCCAATTTTGTTTTAAAAAAATATATATTTTATTGACTTTTTTACAGAGAGGAAGGGAGAGGGATAGAGTCAGAAACATCAGTGAGAGAGAAACATCGATCAGCACACCTCCCACCAGGGATGTGCCTGCAACCAAGGTACATGCCCTTGACCGGAATCGAACCTGGGACCTTTCTGTCGGCAGGCGGACGCTCCATCCACTGAGCCAAACCGGTCAGGGCCCCAATTTTTTTCAAAATGATGACATCCTAACCTCCAGTACTTCAGAATGTGACCACATTTGGAGCTAGGGTCTCTGAGGAGGGAATTAAGTCAGGATTAGGTTATTGGGTTTGACAGGAACCCAATCTGACTGGCATCCTTGCCAGTAAGAAGGGGAAGTGGACACACAGACGCAGGCGCAGAGGGAAGCTCACGTAAAGATGCAGGGGGAAGCTGACCATCTACAAGCCCAGGAGAGAGGCCCCAAAAGACACCAACCACCCTGCTGACATTTTTTTTTTTATTATTTAAAATAAATATATTCTTATTGATTTCAGAGAGGAAGGGAGAGAGAGAGAGAGAGAGAGAGAGAGAGAAACATCAATGATGAGAGAGAAGCATCGATTGGCTGCCTCCTGCACGGCCCCCTCCGGGGATTAAGCCTGCAACCTGGGCATGTGCTCCTGGCCAGAATCGAACCTGGGACCCTTCAGTGCACAGGCCGATGCTTTATCCACTGAGCCAAACCGGCTAGGGCCCTGCTGACATGTAATCTCTGAGTTAAAGCCTTCAGGGCTGTGAGAATGCACGTCTGTGGTTTAGGCCAAAAAGCCTGTAGCCATCGCTTTGGAACCAGGACCGTGGGCCAGGATGGGAGCGAGGGCTTTCCAAGGCTTGTTACCCTTGAGTGAGACGACTTCACGATGACTCTGAATCGGAAAAATAAAGCTGCCAGGCTTGTATTTTTTATGGGTTTGATTTTACTGTGAAAGCCCGTGTGCTTTGTCTCCAGGGTGAGAAGGAATTTTATTATGAGAATCTCAGTTTATGTGGATCTTTCCCATTCTTTCTCCAACCATGGCCATAACACTGGCCAATTACAACAAGCCTTGGATTACAGGTCAAAGTCAAGCCTGAATTCCCAAGGCATGATTCACTTTTGTATGTTTGCGTCTTTTCTATTAAAATTATTGGGGTGAGATTAGTAAATAAAATTGCATAGGTTTCAAGTATACAATTCCATGTCTTACCATCTGTGTATTACTTCGTGTATTTATTACCCCAAATCAAATCTTTTATTACCATATATCTGACCCCTTGACCTTTTACACCCTCCCACCCTCCTTCTCTCTGGTAACCACCCTACTGTTGTCCATTTAGTTTTTAGTTGATGTCTTGGGTTTTTAGATAAATGACCATATTACCTGCAAATCTATGTTTCCTTATTAACTATTGTCTGGCTGCTCCCCTCACCTCACTCTTACATTAATTAGCTTTTAGTGTTTATAATCCATTCACCCCTGACCTCATGACGCACAGCATGGCTCAGGCTTGGCACCAACCAGGGGTCCATGCCTCCCTGAACTACTTCCTGATGCGGGAGGAGAGGAGGCTGAGAACACAGAAAACAGCCTTTTAAAAACAGTGTCCAGCCAGGCCAGAGCGGCTGAGCATCAACCTGTGAACCAGGAGGTCACGGTTCGATTCCCCATCAGGGCACATGCACGGGTTATGGGCTTGATCCCCAGTAGGGGGCGTACAGAAGGCAGCCGATCCATGATTCTCTTTCATCATTGATCTCTCTCTCTCTCTCTCTCTCTCTCTCTCTCTCTCTCTCTCTCTCCCTTACTCCCTGAAATCAACTTAAAAATATATATTTAAAAATAAAAACAGTAAAATAAAAGCAGTGTCCAGGGAAGCACCACACACTCGGGAGGGCACAGCATCCTCAGAGCGACTGCATCACCACCTTCCTCTGAGAGCTCAGCCAGCAGCCCCAGGCACTGACTCGGCAAAGGCAGAGCTGGAGAGGAGAGTGGCGGAGGGAAGAACAGAAATCAGCAAATGGAAGGGAGAAGTGAATGTGGTCCGCGGTCGGGAGCAGAGATAGCACTCTGTGCTGATGTATTCGCTGTCCGTTAGTCACAGCTCTAAATGCCGCAGGGAAGGACAACTCTAAGCTAAAATGCAAATGACAAGAAAACTTCAATTCTCTCCTTTGGCTTTTCCTTACTTAATGGGCCTTCCTTCCTCCTTTAAATATCTGTGCCTCTTTGCTTTGTCTGTTTGCTTTTTCAATGCTCCTTTTTTGAAAAGCATTTTCTATATGTCATTTACAACTTCATGCCAATTGAAGTCCGTGTTTCAGTTTCAAGAATATTGTCAAAACCGGTTTGGCTCAGTGGATAG
The DNA here is from genome assembly GCA_036971965.1 of Nyctalus aviator. Lineage (NCBI taxonomy): Eukaryota > Metazoa > Chordata > Mammalia > Chiroptera > Vespertilionidae > Nyctalus > Nyctalus aviator. The sequence goes on along the minus strand of CM072924.1, from coordinate 177,851,779 downwards.
AGAGTAAGCCTGCGGACTGAAAGGTCCCAGGTTTGATTCAGGTCAAGGGCATGTACCTTGGTTGTAGGCAAATCTCCAGTAGGGGGTGTGCAAGAGGCAGCTGATCAATGATTCTCTCTCATTGATGTTTCTCTATCCCTCTCCCTTGCTCTCTGTAAAAAATCAATAGTATATATATATATATTTAAAAAAAGAATATTGGACTTTAGGTCTGATCTCTACCTCCATCTTTGCACGAGCAGGGCTGGGGAAGATAATGGAGCCCCGGAGACTCCGCCATTGGGACCACAAGAGGGCTGTGGTACCTGTGGATTAAGGGACCCGGAGCCAGGAATGAGCTTGTTCCTGTGTCAGAGACAGGAGGCCAGCCTGGGTGGGATCATGCTCCTGGGTAGTGGAGTCTGCCTTGTGTTCTCTTCGTGTGGACCACTCCTGTCTCAGTGGAGTCACAGGATGCTTTACCCAGGATCTGTGACATCTGCCATGTCTGGGACCTTCAAGTACTTAAGAGTTGGCTATGAATCTGTTACTAGAATGTGTTAAGTAAATCAGCATGGAGCTGAGTTTATTTCTAGATAGTTTCTCCATTCATTGACCCTACTTTGAGATCATGTGATTATGGGTGAGTTTGGGATGTCTTTGAGAATTTTTTTTGAGACATTTCGTGGAATGAAGTGAATCACTCTGTCCACACAGATGATGGATATTAGTCCACAACATCACTGGAGCCCTTAGCCTGTGGCCTTCTTTAAAGAACACGAAGGAGGTGTCCTGTTTCGGGGAGTTCCTGGCTGGCCCCACAGCCCAGACACAGCTCCTGGGGCATCACCCCTCCCCCCATGATCCCCTGGTTCCAAAGCAGAGGCGGGACAACCAAACCTGGTCACCATCCTCATCAAGCCACCAATCAGGTAAAGGTGGTTTTCAGCTCCTCCTTGGCAAATACTTTGCTGTTTCCGCTTGGTTTTCAATGCTGGCTTAACTTGATCTTAAGGTTTTTAAACCAACATCGTGTTCCCTCCAACGTAGTAGAACAAATAGCCATTCAGCGTATACACAGAGACGTTTCAAAATTAAACAAGCTCACTGAAGAGGTTTGGGGGATAATGTGAGCAATGCCAGAAAACCCTTTGATTCCTCCCTCCCAGAGGGTAAATAGGGTTGAAGTTGGTAAATATTCATCCACTACACTGTAAAAAAAAAATGTCTTAGTTACAGAGAACTGACCACCGATTATTCGAGGCTATGATTCGGTCAGGAACACATTGAGGAGCCCCTCACACACAAAAGCCATGTCAGAGAGATTGGTCCATCAAAGGGCAGTGAAGTGGTGGATCCTGGGGTGGTAGGCTTCAGGAGCAACTGACCTTTTTTTGGAAGGTGCCATTAGGATTGAGCACATGTGAAGGCATTTCCTTTATCCCATAGGACTCGGCTAGTCACACAGTAAGCCCTAGGCTTCCCACTGAGTAGTATTAACAATGTCATTATTTCCATTGAGACTGTGTTATATTTTGGAGATTTAAAGACTCCCAGATTTTTAAAAAGCCCTGGCTGCTTTTTGTTTTGTTTTGCCCTGGCTGGTTTGGGCCGGTGGATGAGGCATCAGCCTGTGAACTGAAGGGTCCCAATTCGGTTCCAGTCAGGGGCACATGCCCAGATGGTAGGCTTGATCCTCAGCAGGAGGCAGTGATCGATGATTCTCTCTCATCATTGATATTTCTATCTCTGTCCTTCTCCCTTCCTCTCTGAAATAAATAAAGGTATATATATATATATATATATATATATATATATATATTTAAAAGCATTTTAAATTAGGTAAGTGTGAAATGTAGACTTCAGATTGTGTGATACACATGCATACGACATTATTACAAGTTGTATTAAAATTTATTTAAAAAATACATGGTCACATTAGAAAGCCTATTTTACAGTGGTAAAGCAGCAACAGTTTTCATTTATTACAAATTCTAAAAAATAATCCAACTTTGTAAGTAAAAAGGAACGCTGATTATCATTAGAAACATTTACATTTAAAATTACCTACCCAACAAACACACCTTTCCATTCTCATAAGTCCGATGCATCTGTTGGTTTCTACAGACACAGAATTTCTGCAGGGTTTGGGGCCCCATCTACAGCTTCTATTGAGTACAATGGTAACAAGAGTAAGCAAGAAAATAACTGGGCACCCCCTGGTGGACACAAAGATAAAGAGCCTGTCAACCAGGCATGGGCCAGAGACACCACCCTGTTGGTCATACAAGGTTCTTCATCAACCTGACCTTGGCCCATGCACTTCCACCCAAGGCCGTCAGTGGCAGTCCGGGGAATTGCAGTAAGACACGCCCTATGGTGCCAGTTCCAGGAAGCAGCCATCCTTCCCATGAGGCACAGAGGTACCTTCTTCTTGATCACCTTGATGCACTCATGGGGTATTTGGAACTGATATTATGGACCGCACACTACCTTATGTTCAGGTGAAGCTTTTGACTTCATATCCTCCCCTGACATGCCAAGATCCCACCCAACAGGGAGCTACGGCTGCCCATACTCTGCAGGCTGCATGATCCTGGAACCAGTCCAGGGTCCTGGTTCGTGACCCCCCATGGGGCCCCAGTGTCAGTGATGGCTCTTTAAGGCCATAGATGGTGGCAGTGGCTTCAGCCACGGTGAGTAAGAGCTAAGGAGAGGGCTCCAGCAGTAGGGTTGCCAGCTGGGTTGAGCCATAGCCAAATGCAATCAGTAAGACTAAACTGTGCACATATATAAACAATAATGAATGTTACAAAAACCAACAACCACAGCAATAACAGAGAAGGCCTCTTAAAACCCAGAGCACAGAAAGCCATTTAAAAATGTTTAAACAGAATTATACAAGGAGGGTGGTGGTGCAGGGAAACCAACACAGCTAAACAACAAGGCAAGCAACCGTACTCCCAAATCTACATTTAACATGACTGTGCTGGCACCATGTCCTGCCTGAACTTGGATACATTTCCCCTTGATGGTTCAGGACATGTTAGAGAATTAAAGTAGAAAATGTACAGAGAAGGCACTACTGCATTTTGGCACTAGTAAAATACAACCACCAATCCCACCCCTTCAAACCCACACTGATCTTCATTTTCATACCCTAAGATGCGCAATGCAGTCCTTTAAAGTTCTGTGGAAACTGATTGCTGGTGTTCACTTGAAGTGCATCAGGAGCAATCAAGCAGAGAACTCTGAGCAACCTCACAGGGAAGGGAGCGGTGGGACTAGGCACAATTTCATCACGTGGTTTGTAGCCTCGGACCGAAGGTAAGGCCGACCTGCTCCCTGCAGCGCTCTCAGCAGCGGAGGGCGCTCCCTGTCCCTGTGCTCCCTGCCAAGCATTCAAATATGCATAGAAAACTAATTTGATGAATACAGATTTGAATTCAAAATATTGTGATATTGTGGCAACTACCTGGAAATTTCCAGGACTTCAATTTTGGCTAATATTTAAAATTTTTAAAGTAAAAAAAAAAAAAAAAAAAAGATTTTTTTCCCCAGGAAAATTAAGAGGCTCTTATCTTTTGAAGGAAGACAATTCTGAAATGAATATGTTACATTAACTATAGCTGGTAATAGTTATATATATATATATATATATATATATATATATAGTTGTCGGTTTTTCCCCCATAATGTACATACCCCAATGATGTTCTGGTCTTAGTTTTTCCTGACACTTGTCTCTGGGGAAAATGTGACTATGCAATTATCTACACTTCATATACATCAAAAGCTCTAATTTAAGTTTTCTCATAAATAACTTTTAAACTTGAACCTGCATAGCTACCTTGTTAAAGGTAGGGTAGGGGTGACCTTTATACGGCCATTCACAAACCATCTTCTCTTTTAAAAGAGTATACAACAGAGGTGCCATGAGAAGAAGTTTCTCACTGAAAATATCAAGGGAACCTATTTCCTAGTGCAAAAAAAAAAAAAAAAAGTAACAAGCTGTGTTTATGTAATCACAGTTAAGAGGATGTGTATATGTACTTTGTAATTTCTGGAGAGGCTTTCATAGAAGTATGATTAATGACTAGTGAAATCTATACAACACGCTTTGGTAATCCTAAGAAAGGAAAAACAACACTTTGTTCAAAAGGTTATAGTTCAAGTGGAGGAACGGGGAAGTGGTACCAGCGCTGGCAATACCAGCTTTTCCTAGATGTACCAGGACAGAGATGCAGAAATGGTACCACAGAGACAAGTAAACAGCAACACCCTAATATTCCTACCCTCCTCCATTTCAGATTAGAAAGCACCTGTTGCAATGAACTAGAGTTTAGTGATTTCGTCTCAGGAACATTATAAATAAAGCTTTCTTAAAGAATCTATCTATAGAAAATATCATATATATAAAATCACTGTGCATTTCAAAATACTTTAAAACCTAAACTGTTATATAAGCATACCCATCAATACAAAACATTATATTTTCTCTACATCAGTTGTATGTTTTTTATCCACACAATGGCGTTATTTCCAAAGCCCATCACAAACCCAACTGACTTTTATACTCACATTTGAAATACACAGACATACATATACATATATATAATATATACACACTCGCACATACAGACACACATTTGAGTCTTCAAAGGAAAAAAAACACACAGTCACTGACAATCATCTTTTCATAGACATTTGTGCTTGCAATATGTTTCAATGTGGAAAAAATAATTTTTTTAACTGAATTCTGCTCCTAAATGAACATACGGGGCATAATAGTTTTAGCTGCCTCTCACGTTCTAAACAAGTTTCTTGATTTTGTTACAATGAAAGAGTTAAATATTCATATAAGAAGTACCTCATGTTCTCTGGGTGAAGGGCCTATTCTAGATTGGGGTTAAAGGGGTTCTTGCAATATGGTTATGATAGCAAAGGTCTCCGAGCATCCCTTCAGTCCTTACAAATCTCCTTCCCCCCTGCCTCACCAGTGAAACACGCAGCTTGGAAGAGAATTCTCATCCGCAGATTTTGCCATGAACACCCTGGGGATTGTGGAATGTCAGTACTGAGTTCTATGTCAGGGACACCAGGAGTCTAGCAGCCCAGAACCCAGGCTTCCTACCTGTTTGTTTGGTATTTAATCACAACAAAGTCTTGGTTAGATATTGGGTCACGACTGGCTTTTTAATGGCATCAATACAATCACTGATCTCTTAGAAGGGCTGTCGGAAACGTGCTCCTTGTTTCTGGATGAGGCTGGCCATCTGGTGTGCTTGACAGCGCTTGTCCCGGGAATGCAACCCATTAGACGTGTATTGAGCCTTTGCTCTCATCAGGTCGACCATTTAATGATTTGTAAGAAAAACAATTCATGAGAAGCAAATCACACTGCAGGTAAATAGTCTACTAGTAGAGAACCCTACAAAGTAAAATATAGTATTTAGAGATCTTACACATAAAAGCAAATTATTTACTCATAGAAAGGTTACTGTCTTCTATAGCTTTAATTTGGTTAATTTTTTAACTTAAAGTTTTAAACAATCATATACTTAACCAAAATATTTTATTGGCCAACCAGTGATAGAATACTGGCATTTGTATGAGTGGCTTTATTGTGGCCATTTAAAAATAAATAAAATTAAAAGTGCTAAACTATTATGGGGTGGGGGTTGAAAAACATCTCTAAATGTTTCTGAAAAAACAGCCAAATTAGATCTGAACCCCTTGAATCGAGCCAAATGCTCTTTAATATCTGAATAGGCACTTTAAAATTAGGACAGAGGAATTTTCCTGCTTTTATCCCTTCATTTTCCCCCTCTTTTGCATGTAGTTTAGACAGAATTTGCTACTGTAGCCCTCATTTCTAGGACAAGACAAGACAAAATAATGGTAGAAAGAGAGGAGTGGATTCTTTGTCTGATAGGGTTAAAACACCTCACTGATTAGTTTTTAAATAATGGAAAGAAGTATGAACCACCCCACCAGCAGTGTGATCCGGGAGATTCTATTGGCTTTATTTTAAGTGACTTTTCAAACAAGGATGCTTGTATCTACTGATCCACGCTATTATCTAACTCTGATTCTCAAACATGTCCTCACCATTGCCCCTTACACCAGCTTTCTGGCCCTAGGGACCACCTTCCACACAAAGGTCTTACATAGATCACACTGCCTGTCCCAAAGTCCCAGCAGGTGAAGGCCTGATATGTAAGGTCCACTGCTCTCAAAGAAGACCCCAGGTCAAGAGGGTGTCCTCTGGTTTGTGCCCTGTGTCACATGGCGGGCACAAATCCACCTGCTGGCTAAAGTGTTAGCAAACTGTCACACCTTGTAGAAGAAAACTCTGAACTAAACCCACGGCTGGCATTTGTAAGTTACAGAAATGGCTCGTATCTTATCCCCTCCTCTTACTCCTGACCACTGACAGACTCCCAGATGAGGAGCTGCATGTGCAGCCTGTTCTAAGTTGACATTAATGAAATCTAACAAGGAAAAGCAACAGTCCTTTCTCTTAACAATACCAAGCACATACAACACACTCTTTGATTCAGTGATTACCTCTATTTCAGTATGTGTACCATGTGACCCCAAATCATGACAAACACTGGAAAAATGTCAAGCGGTAACAGTAAAACACCAACAACTTTTACCATGGGTATTCCCCAACACAGACACACGCACACACACACTGGGAGATAGCACTAGGAGAGAGCTCAGGTTTCCCCAGGTAAAATCCACCACCTGAGGAGGTGCTGTCCAGGTGAGTATAAATTAGGGTGGACTATGTCTGCAGCAAACCCATGACAAGCTAGCATGATGATGACATCCTGCTGGTTTGCTCAGGATACATACATGAAGACTAAACACCTGTTCGGCTCCTACAAGCGTTAGCATTCGCTCGTCTTTTCACTGAGTATGTAAGGTAAACTGAGGTTTCTTTGGTGATGGTCATTTGCTTGAATGGCAGCTTTCTCTTCGGTTGCTGCGTCGATGTTGTCTGAATACGAATCTTCGTCTTCATCTTCATCCCTTGAATTCCCCTCCAGGCTGTGTCGAATGCCGTAGGTGAAGTAAATCAGGAAACCTTTTAGAGAACAAAGCATCAGTGTTTAGGTGTGCCAGAAGACGGCCGTTGGAGCACGGACAATTTTAATACAAACTCAATAGGGCCTTTTGCCTTCTCTTTCTGTGTCACCAGGAGAGGCCAAGTTCGGTGTCCAGAGCAACTGTTAACAGCTATGCTGACGGGGATTAGAAGACAATGTTTTAAGGATCCTCAAAAAAATAGTTTATTACTTTTATATATGGACATTCTGCTGGGCTTTCGTGTTGCTGTTTTTAAGGATTGGTTGAGAGTTTTGGGTTGTTGTGAAATGCATTATAATTTTCCGCTTTAACATTATGGGAAGTAGGCTACCAATTAGCATTTGGGCATGTCCAATTATCAGGAATAATTCTATTTCCTCTCCTGTCCTCAGAGGTCCAAGGATCCAGCCTCCCTGTCCTCAGATAAAGGCACTAACATGACCATTTTACCGAAACTAAAGGACAAAACTAGGTCACCCAGCTAATCAATGGCAGAGCTGGATTCAAATCCAGAGAATCTGACTCTGTAATTCATGCCTTTATCCAAGATCAAGTGTATGAGTGTGTGTGTGTAGGGGGGGGGAAGGATGAGCAAAATGGATTGAGGTTCATTCTCCCATCAATTCAAGTGGGGTTGGTGGCTGAAACTGAGAATAAGTTAATTTACAGCCAAAGCAAATACATACATACATACATACATCGGAGTGAGTTACATTCATTCTTATTGAGCCAATGGGGAGGACTATCAACAAGCATCAACACAACCTCCCCAGGCCACCAAAACCAATGCAAATTTAACTCTCATTTCTCTCTACTTCAGCTCACATTCTGAAGGTAGTTGGTGCTCAATGACTGAGTTACAACAAACTCTTAATTTCTACCTCAATCTTCACATAGGAAACTGAAGAAGTCAAAATGAAAAGCAAAGGGTATAGATATTAATACGCTAACTCGTGTTATTTAATGTTAAATCTACAAGGCTCTAATAAGAAATTCAGATTTCAGAAAAAATATTTACACACACACACACACACACACACACGTGCATATATATATGTATTGCTACTAGCTCAATCAAATGTCTCCAAAAATCTGCTGGCTCACTTTGGGATCAGAGTCTTTGGCTGCCATTTGTAAATTCGTTTCTTTGACATTTGGGGGCTTCATTTTTCTTATCTATCAAATTGGAGGAAATAGAACCTCTGGGTTCTACGGGGTTACTTGGAGACTTGAATTTTTAAAAGGCATCTGAAAACCTATGGAAAAGCAAGCACTCCGATGTTCTCAAAATCGGGAAAGGAAGAGTTGGTGGGGAGAGGCGGGATTTGGAAGTATTACTCCAATCACAGTGCAGAAATCAGAAAGAGAGAGCCAGAGGTGAGAAAGCCAGGATATTAAAAGACCTACCAAGCGCCATCCAAATGCTAAATCTGATCCAAGTCTCCGCGCTCAGCTGGACCATCAAGTAAATGTTCACCAAGATGCTGAAGGCTGGCAGAAACGGTAAGAATGGGACCTACGGGGGCGAAAAACAGCTTGTAACTACACCCTGAATGTGGAAAGCACATTCCTACATGGTGGTCACTGATTTGGCACAGCACACACTTGCATTCTGTGGAAGTTAACCATTTTACAAAAGGACAACCTGAGTGAAAGAGCAGAAGAGCACTGCGGGAAGCATCCCGTGTGACACTGTTTCCCGCGACCCCAGCAACAGAGGACGGGTTCAGCCTGCGAACACCTGCCCCGTCGCCGAGATGCACTGGCTTCACGGCGTGGCTCAGTCCGGGGGTGCAGGTTCCCCTTGGACACCCACAGGACGTGCCTCTGTCCCCCTGGAGGCGCAGAGCAGCTCGGGGGACCCTCCCCGCTGGAACCTGCTCTTCATTCGAGTGGGACAGACTCTTCTCAGTGCAGCGAAAGGGCGTTTTGGAGGGAAGAATCTTCCTGAGACGGTCCTGACTTTCTACACTTGATCTTAGCCAAAAGGCCGAGAAGCAGGGTCCTGTCTTTCTAACATAAGACATTCTAAATACTCCTATGACACTACAAGAAATCTGGTTACTATTATGTATCATATTGTGAGAGGAGCATGCTCAAATTTTCAAAAATGGCAGTAACATAGCCAACGCAGGCAGAATACGTGGGACCAAAAGGGACATCTCAAAGAGTTGTGACACTCTGGTTCATTGGTTAGCGTCATCGCAGGTGTTTAGTTTTGTTTTTAAAGAGAAACAACTTAGTGGATGTCCCGGGGAGGATGCGCACGTACCATGAAGGACACTTTGTGCTGGTTCTGGGGCTGCCTCCAGATGGTGAAGACGATGGCGATGCAGAGGACGAGGAACAGCACCAGCAGAGCCACGCTCCACGCTTCCCGCCGGGCGATGGCCTGGACTCCGTACGTGGTCAGGATGCTCAGGCCCAACACGAGGAAGGCTGCAGAGGAGACGCGTGTGTGCAACACAGTCAGAGGCCACGCTTCCTTCAGACGCCTCCAGTCCAACAGCCCATTTTGGTAAGAAAGCGAGCTTTTTGCATATCTACTTGGCCAAAGACTCAGATTCTCCCTTTTACTCGTGGGCAGCGAGGGCTGATCTCACTAACTGGGACCATGCTACTCGCTTCCTCTGACTGTCTCCCCCTCGGAAGTCAACCTCCCGCCAGCATGACCTCCTGCTTTGCCTGCCCAGGTGCCACCTCATCTGCCACTGTCTCAGACTCTGCCACGCGGGCGGAGGGGCCACTGTCATGGTGGATGCTGCCCTCCGTCCACGTTCAGCTGTTGCAAACACTACTTGCTAATGTAAACAAATACAATAGGACCTGCAACTTTCCTCCCGATTTCAGAGTGACATCGCACCCCCAAACCCCACTGACCCTGTCTTTGACCATCGAGTCTGCATTGGGGGTCCCTCCGATGGACCTCCCCTAGCTTGCCATCAAATAGTCCTGTGTTGTAAAACCCAGTGAGTGCACCCATCTCTCTTAATATCCCAAGCGCCCAGCAAAGTTCCAGACACACAGATGATGCTCAACAAATGTCACCGAAAATATGAAAGATCGCGTAACGGGTGGTAAGCAGACAAGCTTTCCTAAATTGCCTCCCAGTCTCCCGGGTCTCAGTTCCGTGACTGGCAGGTGTGCTTGGCCAAATGCTTCCACCCAGGAAGCTCCCTGACATGTCCCAATGTTCTCCTTCTAACCCTCTCACCTTATGGATGTCTTCCTGTCTTCTTCATTTACCACAACATGATACATTTATTCTGCTAGTATAAAGATCTCTCACCTGGCTGGCATGACTCAGTATTTGAGTGTCAACCTGTGAACCAGGAGGTCACGGTTCAATTCCGAGTCAGGGCATATGCCCGGGTTGTGGGCTTGATCCCCAGTAGGGGGTGTACAGAAGGCAAGCTGATCAATGATTCTCTCTCAGCATTAATGTTTCTATCTCCCTCTCTTCCTCTCCCTTCCTCTCTGAAATCAATAAACTAAAAAAATAAAGATATAAGAAGTTGATCTCAAGTCTAGTGACCCACTAGATGGACATCTCAGGGTTCCAGGAAGTTGCTAATCAGGTCTAGAGTAGCATGAGGCCGTGTGTCCTCTCTCACATCCTGCTTGCTCCATCTACCCGCTCCTGCTGGCCCTTTCGAATGCACACAGTGGAGAGGACTTACCCAGGAATCCTACCAGGAAGCTCACGAGAGAAGAGGACTGCTTTGTGGGCAGAGCCGAGGGGCTGAAGAGGGTCTGCAGGCTGAAGCCCTGGTCCTGCAGCATGGTGACCTGGGACGCGCTTTCCGAGTCCACCCCGGCACACGACTCCAGAGCTTCTTTCTCAGGAGAATATCTGGGCTGCTCGTACGACAGACTGGGCTGGTACCTGTCCCCAAACAAATGTGGTTGTCTTGATTCTCAAAGAGACACTTGGTCCCAATGATACCGGGGACTCTCAGCAAGACATGGGACAGTGCCTCAGCTGGTGCAGCCCCTGAGTGTATGGAGTCAGAACACAATCCCGCTCAGTATATCTGCAGCTACTCTGAATTTCCTTTGATGGCCACTGAATTAGTTATGTATTAGATGCAAAAGAGAGTTAACAGTTTCAAATGAGGCAACTGTGATAACAGGATGATTACCACCAAAATACCTATGCTCCAAGGAGATGTTCACGAAAACAGCACAGAAACTCTGGGTAAGTATCAGTGAAGTATAGTATTTTTAAGTGTCTTTACACAGTACTAGAGGCCCGGTGCACGAATTCATGCACAGGTGGGGTCCCTCGGCCTGGCCAGTGATTGGGGCTGATCGGGGTGGCTGGAGGTTGGGCAGGGGAAGGGGCCTCATGAGGCTGGCCGGCCATGGGGAGGGGCTGTGGGAGGTTGGCCAGCCAGCTGGGGAGAGGGACCATGGGAGGTTGGCTGTGGGAACGCACTGACCACTAGGGGGCAACTCTAGCATTGAGCGTCTGCCCCCCAAGTGGTCAGTGTGCTTTATAGCGACCGGTTAACCAGTTGTTTGGTTGTTTGGTCACTTGGGCCTTTATATATATAGATAGAAACCTGCCATTCACATAGAATTGGGTCAACCCAACTCTTGCTTTCAATCGTATTTGATTCTTGGCTAAGGACCAATACTTTATATGGATGTTGTATGCCCATAGCCTCTCACTCTGAGACTGCTAACTCCTAGGAAGCAGGGATGGTGAGCTCTCACTTTAATTCCACACCCTCCAGAACCTTTTCACAGCAAGGACGGCTCACCTGAGGATGAGGACGCAGGCTGCGACCAGAGAGTAGGCCAGGAGAGTGCCGATGGACATCATGTCCACGAGTGCCTTCAGGTCAAAAAGAAACGCCATCACCGCTATGGAGGAATGAAATGGATGGTGAAGGAAAAGGCCTCGGATAAAATTCCATAAAGCTGATAACTGACTGACATTTTTGTTGTTGTTTTAGTACCAATAAAAAGTTGAACAAGGTATATAAATTATATTTCTCACAATTAATAGGATGTTTTCTGGATCATATAAACTGCTAACAAAACTTTAAAAACCCTCAGTTATCAGATTGATAGCTACAACTTTGATTATTAAAAACCATCTATTTTGATTACTTCAAAAAATATTGGCCTCAATATGTTGGTAAGAATCACAGCTAGCCAACATAAGATGGCCAAGATAGAAGGACATAATTAATTAACCCTATAAGCAATCTGATCTAATTAAAAATCAAGCACAGTAAGATGGGAGTATGAAATAAAAATATTGAAAAAAAGCCTTTTGTCACAATTATCTTCTTTTAATGAATAATTTTAATACCTTGTATCCTGCCAAATTACGGAAGGAAGAAGAATATATTTTTTTTAATTCTGAATATACAGTATATCTATAATATATAAAATTCTGACTATAACTGGGCAAAGTTTTGCTGGAAAAAGATAAGTTTTTATGGAGTTAATAAAATGTGTGATCCTTTGCCATGATTTTAAACTACAATATCATAAGGCACCGCTTAATAATAAAATGGGCTGCAGATTATCTAGTACAGCTTTCAGTTATGGTCCAGAGATCAGAAGTGACTCAACCTTCCAACATATGCCTAATAAAGTGCCAAATCCATGAAAAAAAATACATACAAAGTGAAGCTGTTTAGACAAATACTTTGTCTCTGAAAAAACAACCCATTTCACACAAAATTACACACGAGCATTCCCAACTCTAACTTCCCCACATTATGGAGCCTCAACAAAATGATCATTTTTGGCTTGGATTTCTACAACACCTGGACAGTCTATCATTTTATCCAAAAAGCTTGCCAGACTCTCCCTCTCTTGCTTCTTGTAATAGGACCTGTAAGGCCACTGTCATGATCTGTAGACTATCTGAACATTTCTGCAATAAAATCTGGCCACAGGCTTTTGTCATGACTATCATGATATGCCAAAAGGTAAGCTTCTGGGGTTCTTGCACATGATGTAGGGACCAAAACTGTGGAAAGGAGAAATGGGTTCCTCATGGGATTCAGAGACCGAAAGAACAGTGATGGCCCAGGTACCAGTCATCTTGGACATTCCTTATGCTTAATCAAGAATGGGTGAGCCCTAACCGGTTTGGCTCAGTGGATAGAGCACTGGCCTGCGGACTCAAGGGTCCCAGGTTCGATTCCAGTCAAGGGCATGTGCCTTGGTTGCAGGCACATCCCTAGTAGAGGGTGTGCCAGGAGGCAGCTGATGGATGTTTCCTCTCTCATCCATGTTTCTAATTCTCTATCCCTGTCCCTTCCTCTCTGGAAAAAGTTAATAAAATATATATATATTTTAAAAAGAATGGGTGAGCTTTAGCTTTTCAAAAACCCTATGTTCCTTTACCAATATTCAGCTTAAATCCCTGAACAAACAGGAAATACTACATAATTATTTTTAATCACTATGCCCAAAATTAAGTAATCATCCTTTAATTAAAATTCTGTGTGTCAGCGATATAGTTTTATGTGCCAATCCATCTGAAAAGCATTTAATTACCTCACATTTGGTGAACAACCATTATAACCCTTTGCATATTTGTTAGAAGCCCCACAGGTTAAAATAACAAAATGGCAAAAAACAAAAACAAAAACAAAAAAAAACCCAAAATCCCAAAAGAGTCGATTATGAATGAATTTCAGAAAACCGCTGCCACCACGATTTTCAGATGTCTTCCCAATGCCCATACCATCATTTCTCAGTGATTCTGTCCGTAACTTACATGCACAGCAAGCAGACCCTCCTTGTAAGTCCATGCATGCGCACAAAACGTTCAAGTCCAACACGGAAGAAGCCTGTGTTTGGAAAGCTTACCAGAAATGACCCCTGCGGTCAGTGTGGCAGCAACTGGTGACTGCCTCTTACTCAGTTTGGCAAGAAATCTAAAGAGTAAGCCATCCCGGGCCATGGCAAACAGAATTCGGGGTAAAGGGAACATAGAGCCCAGAAGACTAGAACAGAAAAATTCATAATCCATGTGAGTTATTGCACGCATTTTTCCACACAGGGTAGATACAAGTATAGACTGGACACACTCATGTATATTGTCAAAAATATTTCAATACAGGAAACATTTGCAAACAAGTTATTGATCTTCATGTGAATCAAAACAGAAAATGACCTAAGTTTCCATACTTTTTCAGAATCCTTGATGGGGAAAAAAATGACACCTCCCCTCACCCCTTTTTCTTAATAAAAGTTAACTATCTCTCACCTGCCACCGCACCCGATGATAAAGTAGCAATTATTGGTGTCTTCGTTTTGGAATTGATTTGAGCTAGACATTTGAAAAGCAACCCATCCTCCGCCATAGCATAGATTACACGAGGCATTGGGAAAATGCATCCAAGAAGACTGAATGGAAAGCAAACACATGCAGAATGCAAACATGTTCATGCATGATTACACCCCAATTCCCCAATTAAGCAATTGTATAAAATGCAGCACACAGCTCTGATTGTGAAGTCTTGTTATTCTTAAAATTATGACTAGGCATTTACAAATATTGCCGAAGTCTATCACTGTGCACTTATTATTCTGTTGCAGAGACCTGCACAGCACAATGATCAGACTAACAACAACACAAGTAATTTGTGCCTGCCCATGATTATTACTGAATTAAAACGAAAAATTAAGACGTAACGAGAAAAACAAAGCAATCGTATCAGGAAGCCATTTTTCATGGCAATAACTCGGAAAATAAAATTCCTAAATTGGCATGTCTTTTTATAAGAGATTAAACAACATGATTCATAGAATAGCCCCTTCATTTATTTAATAATTACATATTTTCAATATTTATCTTACCATTGTTTTTCCTCATAGAGCCTGATCTTTGATCAAATTCCCAGCATCACAAGATAATCAAGATTTTTTAAAAATCAACTCACTGTAAAATTAGTACATAGATATAGGCATGATTAAAAGTTTAAGAAAACTTTAGATACTTCAGAAAAACCTGTCTGTTTACTGGCAGTACCATTCCATATATGGCTTGGTGGTGAAAAAGAACCACTTAAGAGAAAATGAGTAAAATGTCTTATTTTTAAAAATCCATCTTCTTTATGTTTAATAAAGCTGGGTTGAGGCTGGCCACAGTGAATTTGGGTCCGTCTCCTCTAAGACTGGTTGGTAAGATAGCACCACAGTTCAGATTTTTGAAACTATTTGAAACTATTCAGAATAAGTCTTATTGTTAACAGATGGCTAAGAAACCAATGGGAATCATTTCTAATCGCTACTTCACATTATCTTGAATAGAAAATAAAATACATTTGAGGAGAAAAAAAAGGCTAGGCTGATAAATTATATGAAATATTTCTTCATCCAATATCAGACTTTAATTATTTTTACTTTAAAAAATTAGTAATCAGGCAGAGATCCATTATCTCTTTGTGAGAATGCTCTACTACACAGCACAGTATAAAATGAGAATTAAATATCTTATGATCACAATGTAAAATATGAGTAGTCAGGAAACCTGGGAAATCAATTCTGAAGTGTTAAAACAAGCAGCTACTGAAAATGCAAGCACTTGAGATTCAACTACCCTTTCGTTTTTGCATAGATGTTATACGAATTTCCACCATGGATCTGAGATAGGTCATTTCTTTCTTCGGACCAAGTTCCCTTTTGATCAGTGCTAAGTGGAAACGTCTCAGTGTTTCCCAATAAAAAGCACATTACATTTATCAAGGCCAGAGCATATGGCCCATGGACTTGTGGTTACTTTAAAAGACAACGTCAAGTCTGTACCTAGGGTTTCAATGGTCTGGGCCAGCATGGATACACAGTAGTTTAAGCATCCTAAAGTCTGATAATACACACGTGTATGAACAGGTGTGACACATAGGTACATGCGTGCGGATGCCTGACCCCATGCTGTATTGTATTTCTGCTGAAGCTTGGACCACCATCATTATCTTGAGAAACTGACTCTAGACTGACGGAGGAAAAAGACTTTTTCACTTAAGATAAAGATAGCAATTCCGGGGATACTATTCAGAGAATACATAACTGCATGATATGTTCCTGAAGTCAGGATTGTTTTTAAAATACACAGAAGGAATTCTTAAACAGGGACTTTGCAGAATTTGCAGAAACCCAAACGTACCTTGCCGACAATGCGCATAGGGAGCCTGCGGCCACGACGTATTTGGCGGGGCCCCAGCCCACGTACTCAAACGCCACAGGAAGGGGGCTCTTCTCATCGAGGAGGTAGTACGGCATCATAAGCGTTAAAGCGGCAGAGACCCCAAAATAGGCCATAAAGCAAACCAGCAGGGAAGTCACAATCCCGATAGGAATAGCTTTCTGAGGGTTCCGGACCTCTTCCCCTGAGGAAACATAGGAGATTCGAGGATTGAATAAAACATGAAGAATAGGTGAGCCATGTGTTTTCCTCGTGCTGCGCTGCTTTTGGCCCTCCTGTGTTCTTAGCTTGATCCGCCTATTCTACACGAAATCCTCTCTCCCCTCGAGGGTACTCGGCTATCGAATAAAAATCCAATTCCAGAAAGACAAAACAGGGCACACCAGCACTATTAAATGGTTAGTGGTAGGAAGGCAGTCTTAATCCATTTTGAAAACGGTTCACCCACAGAGATTAAATGCCTGTCATGTCATTCTGTGGGCCCTTAAATAGGAAGGCTTCAGATAAACTTTTACCCAGTTCAACTACTTCATACCAAACTCTAGTTTCAATAGAAAATAGTACACTTTGGGTCCTTCTAAGACTTGGCATTTGAAGCACCCAACACACTATAGATTACAAACCATGCAAAAAACATGGACCCACAGTAGACACTTGGAGGGCGATTCTGGCATGATGATTTCCTTGTATAAGATTAAGAGGAGAGAATGATCACAATATTTTGTCCTAATAGAGAAGAGATCATTTAAGAGTGTGATTATCATTGGTTACTCACTGTGAGAGCATGTCAAGATAGAAGGTTGAGGATAGTAATTATGACTAACATTTATGAAGTATTGGGCAGCTTGCAAAATGTTTTTATATGTATTCTCTCAATATATCTATATCTATATCTATATCTATATCTATATCTATATCTATCTTCGGTAACCTTCATAACATCTGAGGGGTAGGTACCACTCTCCCAATTTCACCAAGGCTCAGGTTGTTTCATACAGTTCCTTTTTGTCATATACAGCAGGTGTCACAACTGGGGGGGTCTAAATCCCATTCTCCTTCCTAGACCCTCTGCTGCCACCCACAGGCACTCATGTGGTACAAAGACACCCCCTCCCTTCTACCTGGAGCCAGGACTCTGCTCTTACCAGTGGTCGCAATGCAGTCAAATCCCACGAAGGCATAAAAGCAGGTGGCAGCCCCGGCCAACGTTCCCGCGATGCCGTACGGCATGAAGCCACCGGCCCCGTAGAGACTTGTTCCGTTTTCAGCAGGCGGCTCTCTAAGGGAGAGAACACACGTCGGAAAGTCATTTTCATAGGACACTGCTGCTGGTGACGCGACTGAATCCACGTCCGCAGGAGGCTGTGTGCTCATGGGCTCTGAAGCGGATACACTGAGAGCAAACCCTGATTCTCTGACTCTGTCCTAGAGAGCACGGTGGTGCCCCCAACAACAGCATCCTCTCGGGGGGTACCAACACTGATCTTGGTCAGAGGCTGCCTGACAGCAGGAGCCGAGGCCCAGACCTCCCCGGGATGGAATTCATAGCCAGGCAGGATCTTGAGAGCAAAGACCCTGATCTGAAAGAAAGGCAGGACATTTCCTCTTCTCATGGACAGTTGGGCAGCAGTGAAAACTTTACTGCAAAGACATCTGAAAAGGTGAAATAGAATTCTCTCGGCTTGGTTAACAATACTAAAGTTGAACAAGTCCTAGCATGTTAAAAACTGTATAAAACCAGAGGATAGAATTTTTTGCTTCATTATCAGAGTGCCTAACAACTCATGTAAAGAAACACAGGTAGAGCTCTAACTGGTTTGGCTCAGTGGATAGAGCATTGGCCTGCAGACTCAAGGGTCCCAGGTTCGATTCCAGTCAAGGGCATGTACGTTGGTTATGGGCACATCCCCAGTGGGGAGTGTGCAGAAGGCAGCTGAATCGATGTTTCTCTCTCATTGATGTTTCTAACTCTATCCCTCTCCTTTCCTCTCTGTAAAAAATAAATAAAATATATTTTTAAAAACCAAAACAAACAAACAAAAAAGATAAAGGTAGATATACCTCACTCTGTATAATCGGTATTTTTTTTTATTGATTAAGATACTACAAATGTGTATAATCAATTTTTGTAATCTTATTTTACACGCACAAATGAGAATTATGATTAAATAAACCTTAGGATAAAACCTTTTCTATACTATTATTTATTTAATTTTTGAGCCCATCTAGTTTAACATGAAATGCAAGGTCAAGTCTGCTTATGCAACTAATAACATTCTCCAAAAAACAAGGCCTGAAATTCATTACAAGGCTGGAAAAATGCAATGATACCAAATGGTGGTCCCAACAGGCAAATTAAAGGATGAAGGATGAATGACTCAAAATTACTCCCTGTTATGTAGCGGTAGTAGACCTTTGGGAGAAAATAAAAGCATTTGTCCAATGGTTAGAGTCTCCCTTTTCCTTCCCCTAACCCTGGAGCAGAGCGTGAGAACCAGCAGCTGCATGGCTTCCACAGTAGCTCAATAGTGAGCACCCCTATGCATTCATTTCTGCAGGGAGGAGGGAGGACAGTGAGGGGCAGTAAGCAGGAGGGAGAGTCTTGGAATAGAACAGACCCTCAGAAAGGTCTCCAGAGCAAAATGTTTGAGAACCATTGTTCGAGAAAAAAGGTAACATAAATAAGACACAAGTGAGTAAATTAAAAAAACAAACAAACAAACAAAAACAACAACAACAACAACAACAAAACTACAACACCCAAGAAAAAGACAACAAGAGGAGGGGAAAACCCAAATATTTTACCTGGCGGTTGCTGATATATTCTTGAGAAATTCTTCACTAATCTTCCAGTTTGCCACGTTTCCTTTCACAAACCCAGCAATCATAACAAAGAGAAGGACCAGGATGTTGACGGCTGTGAAGATTTTGTTCACCCAGGCAGACTCTTTTACTCCAAAAGATAGCAGGCCTAGGGAAAAAGAAAAGGTGTTTTGAGTCTGCCCTAAGCTGTAGGAAAGGCAATGGCTGGCTTTGTGAGGCAGTTACAGGTTTTAGGATGTTATTTCGCCAGCATCCACACTCTTAAATAGGCATTTAAGTCCTATTTGTCCCTTTCTGTCCCTCACTGGCCTAACTGAGACACAGCATCTCTGAATCCAACCAACCAGAAGGCAGATGTGCTCACAGCTACCAGACACCATACCAGCCTAGAAACAGACAAATCTCATCACCTTGGCTATTACTACCCATGGGTAGCTAGAGGTAAAGTAACTTGGTTTTCATAAAATGCTGATCTAAAGCCTTTCCAAGGTTAATTAAGCTGCAAAATTTTGAAGGTAAAAGCTCAAGCATATGTCTGCCTCATATTTACTACATACATAAATAAAAATAATTCTTTAATTGTCATGCCAAAAAGATAGTTAGGTTGATTCTCATCTTTACAGTTTTATTTCATATTCTGATTATAAAAGTAATCAATTTCCTATCAAGTAATGCGAAGACACAGACAACATATAAAGGAAATAAAATCAAGTTTAATCTCCTGTCTACAATTTTGTGCGTGTGCGCAAATACGCGCGCGCGCGCGCGCGCGCACACACACACACACACACACCCCTCCATGTCAACAGATACATTTAAAAAAATATATTTTCATTGATTTCAGAGAGGAAGGAAGAGGGAAAGAGAGATCAGAAACATCAATGATGAGAGAGAATCATTGATTGGCTGCCTCCTGCACACACCACATTGGGGAACGAGCCTACAACCCAGGCATATGCCCTTGACTGGAATCAAACCTGGGACCCTTCAGTTCACAGGCCGATGTCCTACCCACTGAGCCAAACCGGCTAGGGCAACAAATACATTTCTAATGGCCATATACTCTCCCTCTATATGGAGACACTGCACTTTTATCTCTTATTTACAGACAGCTAGGCTGCTTTAGCTTCTTACTACTATAAACAGTATTGACATAAATATTTTTTACACTTCCTAATTATTTCTTGACAATATTTTTTTTTAAAAGTTAATACTATAGCAAGGTCATGTACTTTTATAGAGGGCTTTTGGTTCATATTATCAAAATATTCTCCATAATGTTTGGCTCACTTTAAATTGCCCACATTTTTTTTCTGTTAGGCTATTCTTGTTCATATTGATTTATAAGCTGTATTTATATAACAATAATGCTATAACCTCTCTGTCTATTGTGTATTACCTCGTTTTTTCCCCAGTTTATCATTTTTTTTAATATTAATGTTTTCGAATATAAAGTTTTCCTTTTTAGTTTCTATCTTTAGATTTCTCCCTACTCCTAATCCCCCACACATTCACCTTTGTGTTCTTCTAGTATTTTATGATTATATTTATATTTTTTATCCACCTTACATAGATATGAATAAGTATAATCAAATAAAATTTATTTTTCACTTTTGAGGAAATAATTGTGATGAAAGGACTAGGCCCTGTGTTTACTTGCTTCTTTCTCATCTCCACACCCCTGACCTCATAAGCACAACTCTACAAGTAGAGATGAGAAAAGCCAAATTTCATTCTTCTTCCTTTATAATTCCCAGAATGTACACTAATGTAGCTACATTAACAACATAAAGGAAAATTGTATAGTCAGTAGAACTATGTCTCTGTAACTCCCTGGAGGCTCAGGAACCCTATACACCTAGGACAGTGGTCGGCAAACTGCAGCTCGCGAGCCACATGCGGCTCTTTGGCCCCTTGAGTGTGGCTTTTCCACAAAATACCACAGGCTGGGTGAATCTATTTTGAAGTGGTGTTAGAAGTTTAAGTTTAGCCAAAACCAGTTTGGTTCAGTGGATAGAGCCTTGGCCTGCACACTGAGAGGTCCCAGGTTCGATTCCGGTCAAGGGCATGTACGTTGGTTGTGGGCATATCCCCAGTAGGGAGTGTGCAAGAGGCAACTGATAGATGATTCTCTCTCATCGGTGTTTCTCTCTATCCCTCTCTCTTCCTCTCTGTAAAAAAAATCAATAAAATGTATTTTAAAACAGTTTAAAAAATTTGGCTCTCAAAAGAAATTTCAATTGTTGTACTATTGATATTTGGTTCTGTTGACTAATGAGTTTGTCGACTATTGACCTAGGAAATACACACTATCCTCTATGCCACTATATACACTGCAAAGCAGCAAAGCCACTGCCATGCCCTAGGAAAGCTTCCCAATACCCCACGTGACCTTTCTATTCTGAGATCCCCATCTCCAGCCAGTAGATTAGAGAGCAAGAAATATCTCCTCCAAATACTGCATACACTTCCCTTGCGCCCTTAAGAAATAACAGCTTCAGTTGCCAAGGTATTTAGTATCACACTCCGAATAAAGATTTGTAATAGGAGGTTTTGATCTTTAAAGACTCTAAGAACAATGTTAGCTTGTAAGCTTAGCCTCTATTTAAAGTAGAGACATGATGGCCAAGAACTCAACAAAGACGCAAGCCAAGGCCCGAGTCTTGCTGTGGGATTTAGTGATCCTACCTGTGTCACAGCGACATGCTTCTCATTGTTTTGAGATTACAGTTGAATACTTTAAGTTCATTGGAACCATCCCTAAATAAAATATGGTCTAACTAATTTCATGTTAGCTAGGCTGTTTAGAAACCAAAACAAAATCTATTGCCTGTTGAAAAAGAAGTAATGTGATTTTTCTTGATATTAGAGCAAAATGCCAAATATTAGAGATCTATCATTTTTGTTCATGCCCCTAACCCTATCCCTTTACAAAACATTTCATTAACAACCAACTTTTAAAAGGTAAAACTATCTTAAAGACTATATGTAACTTTACAAGTAAACATTTATTATAGAATGTTTGCAACCAAGGAAGAACAGAGTTGGTGATAAGGTTGGCTAGGAAAGCAAGGGGCTGAATACCCGTGTATATCAAGGAAGAAGTGGAAAAAAAAGGTGGACTTTATTCTTAGTGAAATCCTTGATGGGTTTTAGCAGGACTACAGGTAGGGATTATAATCAAAATAGAAAATATTCAAATAGTTAAAAACAAGTAAGTATAAGGGGACAGCAGGGATTAACTATGCCTATAAAATAAATCCGCCTTCGTTCTAAGTGCTTACTAGGTACCAAGCAGGAAGCCTGTACAAGAGAGACACTGATATCTTCGGATGAGCAAACTGAATCATGGGAAAATGAAGTCACTCAATGTTCGAAAGACTCTAAGTGGTAGAGGAGGAGGAAAAACCTGGCTGCTCGGACCCTATTCCTTGTGCCTTTCTAAACCACCATGCTACAGTGCTGGTGAAAACAAAAAGAATCCTACTAGCTAGTATATTTGCCTATATGATGTCTACACCAAAAAATAACAGGAAAAAACAAACAAACAAGCAAAAAAAATCAAAATAAACAAAAAACACCCCTGAAAAAAGAACCCATCAGATGCCTACAATATATAGATAATGGCATGAATGAAAAGACAGAGTTTCTTTTAGAAATAGTATGCTTGTAAATATCAATTGTAAATAACAAGATGAAATAATGCCAAATATTATACATTCTTCCTCACTGAGACTTCATTGCCATTTTTGTAACTCTCCATTGAGTGTTATAAATTTGATGGGCCTCCAGCTAGTATTTAGTGCATTCCAAGTGCTATTTCTACCACTCGAACATGATTCAGATGTCTCTCGGAAGCATGCCTATCACCTAAGATGATATGGGATGCTAGCCAGGCCCACAGGTCTCCAAGGATAATCTAAGTGTAGAAATAATCTGCCTGCTCTCGGGAACGCAGGCCCCAATTTTGCTGGGACAATGAGTATAGCTCAATGTAGAGCGGAGTGTCACTAGTTTTCTTACCTGATAGAAGCAATATGAGGAAGACAGCAAAGAAGTCCGGATACTCTGCAAGGCCGGTATAATTGATATTGAAGTACGTCCTGAAAAACTGGCCAATCTGTTTGTTCAGAAGTTCATCAAAGGTGCCACTCCAAGCTCTTGCAACACTTGACGTACCTTCCAAAACACAAGGACATTCAGAGAACATATGGTCACTGAGCGAAAATCAACATGACATCAATTGCTACTCTATTCTAGGAGACACATGGGTTAGTTCAGACTGACCTGGCCATTTTCACCCACATACAATCTACACTAATAATAGAGGAAGATGCAAATTGACCATACCTCTGTGAAGCCCATCAGCCAATCAGGAGTGAGTATTCAAATTAACCCAATAAAGATGGAGGGTTAATTTGCAAACACAGGCATGGAGCACCCAGGTGGAGCAGGATGCCTGCTATAAGGGAGATGGGGGAAGGAGGGGGAAGGGAGAACTGAGGGAGCTACAGAAGTGGTGCTGCAGGTGGAAGCTAAGACTGCAGGCTCCTGGGCGGCCAGGAGAGCCAAGACTTCAGGCTGCTAGGCAGCTGGGAGCCAGGATTTGCAGCCTCCTGGGTGGCTGTGAGCAAAGCCAGGGGAAGGAAGGCCTATTCTTGCATGAATCTTTATGCAATTGGCCTCTAGTTACTTTATAATATTACAATTATAACCTAGTAATCAAATGTTAAAATACATCAGGTATCTTTATTTGCATTAAAGATATATATATATATATATATATAATATATATTTTATTGATTTTTTTACAGAAAGGAAGGGAGAGGGATAGAGAGTTAGAAACATCAATGAGAGAGAAACATCAATTCAGCTGCCTCCTACACGCCCCCTACTGGGGATGTGCCTGCAACCAAGGTACATGCCCTTGACCAGAATAGAACCTGGGACCCTTCAGTCCACAGGCTGATGCTCTATCCATTGAGCCGAACCGATTTTGGCTAAAGAGCTATATTTTTTAAAAGAGTTTTATAAATCCACTAAGCGGTGTATTCAGAGATGAGGCAGAGTCGCCCAGCTGTGCAGTGAGGAGGAGAGATACTATAGAAATGAGAAAAAGGAGGCACTCGGGGATCATGTGATTCTCACTCAAGACCATGGTTATTAACCAACTCAGACCTACAAGGGAGCCCTAAGGCCTCGGGCTCGGGAGAGCTATGCTACCACGCCACACCATCAGACGGATGTTTGGAAACCTACCTATCACATAGGACAAAATGAGGTTCCAGCCGGTGATGAAGGCCCACAGCTCTCCAACGGTGACGTACGTGTACAGATACGCGGACCCCGTCTTGGGAACTCGGGCCCCAAACTCAGCGTAGCAGAGGCCAGCCATCACCGAAGCCAGGGCAGCGATGAGGAAGGAGAGGACGATGCTGGGGCCTGAATCCGACTTGGCCACCTCCCCGGCCAGGACGTAAACCCCGGCACCGAGGGTGCTCCCAACCCCCAGGGCAATGAGGTCCATGGTGGATAAGCAACGGCTTAATTTGGAATCTTCTAGGCCGTCCATGACGACGATCTTTCTCCGGATCAGACATCGGGCAAAAGAGAGCGCTGCTCTGCAGGGGATCATGGTGAAAAGGTGAACCTGAGGGAGAGAGAGGGGAGAGAGAGAGGAGGGAGGGTGTTAGAGGATGGTCTGGAATCATCATCCCCCCCAATCCGAGGCCCCGCTTCTCAGCTCAGTTATGGCGCCTGGATTTTTGTTTTTGTTGACTTGATATTTTTTCTTAACTTCTTTATTGATCAAGGTATCACATATTTGTCCTCATCCCCCCATTCCCATCCCCCACCCCTCCGCACGCATGCCCCCACCTCCCTGACGTCCGTGACCATTGGTTAGGCTTATATGCATGCACACAAAGTCCTTTGATCCTTCCCTCTGAGGTCCGACAGTCTGATCGATGCTTCCCTGTCTCTGGGTCTGTTTTTGTTCATCAGTTTATGTTGTTCATTATTTCCCCTATTGACTTGTTGCTAGAGGTGTGGCCCAGAGCCCTCAGAAGGGCTTCATGAGCCACAGTGGTGAATTTCTTAAGAGTTCACTCAGACATACCCTTTTATAAGGGGCTGAGACAATGGCAAAGGAATAGGAGCCCAGAGTGATTAAAAAAGATTTGTCATTTTTGTTGCCACAATTTTTAAACATATGCTGATAAATCTGTTTTCCGTAAGATGGTTAACTGGTCTTCACTACAAGGAAGGGGGTGAATGACATCATCTTTTTTGTTCTCCCTTTCTTTTCTTTTTTTTTTTCCTTCAGTCATTCATTCAACTCATGTTTTGCAGGTGTTACTATCTGCCAGGAATCGTGCTAAGAGTAAAGGTAGAATGGGTGGTACATAGATATGGTCTCCAGCTTGAGGGGACTTGCAGGCCAGCTATGGGAAAGGCAGGTAAATGCACCATCATTACGTATCTTACAGCTTTAGCAAATATGTGTCTTTGTGATATGAACATGCATTTCTCATATGTGTTTTAGCTTCTCTGTTTTCATTTCATTCTGTTCCACTTTGTGTGTGTTTTTATGTGGAGTCATTTGAACCTTTTAGAAGAAAAAACATTTCCTCCAAAAACATGCTTGGATTTTTCTAACTAACACTGCTATCCTACTTTGCTTTACGTATGAATTTGTAGTGAAATACACATTCTTATTTATAGTTACTTGAGATTTCTAAATAAACATACTAACCCAAAGTCCATATCAAGTTTATGTGTTCTTTTGAAATGCAATGAATAAAGTAGATAGCAGGTCTCATTCCACAAGCTCCTACCCATCCTCACCCCAAACAGGCCCAAAAAACCCAGCACTGAAAAAAATATGATCAGGTTATAAAACAAAGTATGGATTCTTACCCAAAGTATGGGTAAGAAAAAAAGATGCACCTATTACAGCAAAAAGGCTACTAGTAAAGCAAACTCTACCCCAATATTTACATTAGTGATCCTTGGGTGGTGGGCTAAGTTTTACTTCTGTATATTTCATATAGTATTCATTATATTCCTAATGTGTATTTCTAATTCATCTCCAATGAATATGTACAATTTATGTGCAAGAGAAGTATAAAAATTAAAAAGCTCTAAATGGCCTTGTCTACAGAGACATATAACTCAGCAGACTAGGAAATAACTAAGGAATAGGGAATATAATAATATATGCAGCTTATATTGATGCATAAAATCAACTGTATTTATTTTAGGAAGTTCAAATTCAAGATTGCCACTTGTACTGAACTAGAGGTCGAATGCCAACCCCTTCGATCTCATGACATTCATTATCAATAACCTTAGCTCACGAGTAATCTTCTCCAAAGAACTTAAGAGGTTTTTTATCCTAGAAAATAAACCTTTAAATAGTTCTCAACCTTAATCTCTGTTTAAAACAACTCTATTGTTAAAAATTATTTTATTTAAAAATAATAAATACAATAAGATAAACTTTCTATACTAAATCTAAATGACTAGATGCTCATAAGAGATGTTTGGGATATGAATAATCCAATTTCATAATAAACCTAGTAGATAAAGCCACCTAGCTAAACATTATTCACATATCATGGTATCGACACAAGTCTTTGATATTGATAGCAGCTCAAAGAATACAGAGAAAAATCCTAAAGAAAAACAAGAATGAGTGAAAAGTTCCTTACAGTAACAATAAAGGTTGCACATCAGCATCTTCCACACATCCTGACAGAATGCCAAGCATGGCACTTCACAAATACTTGGTGGAGAATTTGGAAATACAGACGAATGCCATCTCCAATTTTGTCAATATTCTGGCTTCCAAAGTCAAAGGGTATCGATGCTTCTATAAATCAATTGTGTATTAATTTCTACAACTAACCCTTGACAAGCTATTTCTAATACATATAGAAGATGAGGGAGGAAAGTGTACTGGTTGAAAAAGAATCAAGAAATCAAATGCACTGCCCAGCCAGCCTGGCTCAGTGGTTGAGCATCAACCTATGAACCAGGAGGTCACAGTTCGATTCTTGGTCAGGGCACAGGCCTAGGTGGTGAGTTCAACCCCCAGTACAGGGTGTGCAGAAGGCAGCCAATCAATGATTCTCTCTCATCATTGATGTTTCTCTCTCTTCATCTCCCTTTCTCTCTGAACTTTCTCTCTCTCTCTCTCTCTCTCTCTCTCTCTATATATATATATATATATATATATATACATATTTTTTTTTTAAGTAAAATACTGAAGTAAGTAGAGGTCAACTAAGGTGTGTGTGTATGTGAATGGGGGGGTGAAGCTGTGGAGAACTGAGGGTATTACTAAATGCTGACCTTCTCTAACAGTCAAATGTTTTTATTCAAGATTTAGGGACAACTACCAATTTTTAAAAAGCTCAGGAATATTTACTGAATTTTGTAACGATTTAAGATCATGTGAAAGCGGGACATGTCATATACAACTTTAGGAAACAGCTGATACACAAAATGAGGGGTACATGTTTGTCTTTAGATAAAACACAGTTGATAAAGCACTTAACCTCAGTTTTTAGGAAAAGACACACACTCTATAATGTTGACTATTTAAGGAAAGAATCTGGAATAAAGGGACAAATAAAAAATTTTGGAGTGTGATAGGATTGTAAGTTTTCTTTTCTTTTTTTTTAAATCCCTTTTTTCTGATACTACTGTCATACTGTTCTTTGTGAAATTTCTTTTACCCCCTCCCCCTTCTACACACACAAAATAAACAGTGTAAAACAAGCCAACCAATAAACAAACCTTTGAAAATGTCAAAAATAGTGAAAATTTTTATTGTCAACGGTTACCCAAAATGAACCCGTTACTGTCATCTCATCGATATAAAAGTGAGTTTAATTCACTCTACATTGCACAGAAGGCAGAGCTGCTCTTTGCAGAAGTGCACCGCTTTAATCAGGCAGGATCTGATTGCTGGAAAGTATTTTGGGCCGTTTTCCATGTTGCCCTCAGAAAATAAGATAAAGCTGCGTTTGCTAAGCTTCCATTAGCTTTTAAGTAACAGGAAAGCACACGTCAAGAACTCTTCTCAGAACTGACAGGTCACGCTCTCTGCAAACACTCTCAGCTATGCACAGCTGATAAAATACTGACTGCAGAAGCCCTGGCGCAATATCAATTTCGTAGAAATATAATGGGATGGGAGAAACACAACATAAAACATCCTGGGTCAATTTGATGTGTCATTGTTAACTAAACATTTGTTAAGTCCTAGCAGGTGTAACAGACACTGTTTGGTCAATAAGGAAAAATAAATCCTGTGCTTTCGCTTTTGTGGAGACGGATTGACTGATGGGTGTACGATAGCAACAGAAGAATGAAAAAAACAGGGTATTTGGGATGCATCTGAGTGGTACAATTTGACATTTACCTATTTTAAAAGTTGAATGACTCTCCCTTTAAAACGTTTTTAAAAGACATGCTCCTTGTGTGAAATGGTGATGACATCAGTCCCACTTCTACAAGGTTCTTTCCATGCTGAAGAGAATTCCACTCATACTTAGCCTTTGATTCCGGTCTGCACCCTCTGCGGGTGCACTGCCTCATCAACAGCACACCACGTGGGGAGAAGACGCAGGGGTTTCTGAGACGGTTCTATTGGCCCAGAGAGTCCAGACTTTGTCTTTCCAAGAGCTCTGCCAGCTACTGCTCCTGTGACCACGGACTGGTATTTAACAGGAAACCTACATCCATGCAGAGGTCTCCGTAACATTCAGTAATATTCAGACCCACAGCCGTAGCCTTAGAATGTAAAATTCAAATCAACATTCCTATGACTATTCCCTTGTAGGTAATTAACTGATTTTCTCTTGCTGCTTTCAAGATTCTCTTTGTCTTTTGCCCTTGGCATTTTAATTATGATGTGTCTTGGTGTGGTCCTCTTTGGATTCCTTTTGTTTGGGGTTCTGTGCACTTCCTGGACTTGTAAGTCTATTTCTTTCACTAGGTGGGGGAAGTTTTCAGTCATTATGTCTTCAAATAGGTACCCATACGATTGTCAGCTGATTTCTCAACAGAAATTATGCAGGCCAGAGGGGAGTGGCAAGAAATATTCAAAGTGATGAATAGTAAGACCCTACAACCAAGATTACTCTACCCAGCAAAATTATCATTCAGGATGGAAGGTCAGATAAAGAGCTTCACAGATGATAAGAAAAAGCTAAAGGAGTTCATCACCATCAAACCAATATTATATGAAATGCTGAAAGGTATTCTTTAAGAAGAGGAAGAAGAAAAAAGTAAAGATAAAAATTATGAACAACAAATACATATCTATCAACAAGTGAACATTAAAATCAAGTAAATTAACAATCTGAGGAACAGAATAAACTGGTGAATATAATAGAATCAGGGGCATAGAAAGGGAGTGGACTGATAGTTCTCAGGGGAAAAAGGTATGGGGGTGCAGGAAGAGACTGGACAAAAATCGTACGCCTATGGATGAGGACAGTAGGGGGAAGGTAAGGGCAGAGGGTGGGGTAGGAACTGGGTGGAGGGGAATTATAAGGGGAAAAGGATAAACAACTGTAATAATCTGAACAATAAAGATTTATTAAATTTAAAAAAACGAAAAAATATTCCTATGAGATGACGTGATTGGTGATCCCGGGAACAGATGGGTAACTTTCTTCAATAAACAATTATCTTACTTATTGCTAAGACAGTGGCCTCTCTATTGAGGGGGAAAATATTCAGCCTAGATCTGGAAATGTAATTAGCCAAGGGCAGGCCGGAGGGATCTGTAATAGACTCTGCGGCGCAAACATCTCTGAATGAATGATTCTAATAAGCCTGATGATACAAGGCGTGTCTTTGGCATCTCCCCTTACCCCCATAAGTAAACAGTTTCAAGAAACCTAGCTCCTTGCTGGAGCCCCCTTTAATTCTTGCCCCAAAGCTCAATTCCTTCCCCAGCCCCTCCTTCCAAACCTCCTTCAATCCAGGCTGTAAATGTGACAGCACAGAATTGCTGGCCAAGTAAACCCCCAGCCCTGGTGATATGACAAAATCACAGAGCAGACTTCCTTCCCGCTGACCACAGGAATCTTTCCAAGTCTGCAAACTGCAGTCACACGTCAGGCCTGGATTTTTACTCTGGCTCAGAAGTCTGATGAGGCGCTCCGTGGCATGGAAATGTGTTTCCCGATGGTCTTAGGAGACCCTGCGACCCACAGGTTGAGAACCGCTGCTGTAGAGCCTAAGACCATCGGAAAATTAGAGCCAACTGAAATCCAGGTGACCTGGGGGATCCCAGGTCCCTGTTGAATTATAGCCAATCCTCAGGAAGGTTTTATTTATTTATTTACTTATTTTTATTTATTTTTAACTTATTTCTGGATTAGTAGCTGGTCTCCAAATTAAAAATACTACAAGTATGCTCATGGAGGAGGAGGCATGTTAAAAGTCCAAGAAAGCTCTTTTTGTCCAAGAGCAAAGAATTGAGAAATACTTTCGAACACTGGTTCCCTCTAATCATGCGTTTTTTGGTTAGAGTCGAAGCACCGCCTCAATGTACCACCTCACACCCCTCGTCAAAGGAACCTGGTTTCACTCACTGCGCAGACGAAACCGCTTCTGTCTCGATGCTAGGCAAAATTCCTCCGTCGAACTGCGGCAGGGAAGGAATGCGACAAGAATTCACATTCACTCTTAGTCCAAGTTTAAGACATTTAGATGGATCGCATACCGAGTGTACTTATGTTTTATGGTTTGGCAGAAAAGACATTTCTATAAAAGACCATATTTTCCGTTTTGAAAAGCACGTTCTGATTTGTTACTTCTTAAGACACAGAAACAATGTGTTGCCAGAACTTACATCATTAGCATCTTGGCCGTTTGCGGAAACACTGCTATTGGTTGAGAGAGATTTGAAAGTTCCTGTTGGAGTCGAATAAAACATCTCTATTGTGTGCTCACAGAAAGCAACAAAAATAGTGCCCGTTCTTCACAACACCATTCAGAGCCACTAAATGTTAGGTTTAGGTATGCGAACTAAGAATGTTAAAAATCAAAATGACTTGAAATGATGAGGTCCCTAAAACTGAGGTCTGACATTCTTGTCCTATATGTGTTCTACTTTTGTAATATTTTTAGAAAAATTAAGAAAAAAAATCTGATCTCCAACCTTTAAAGTTGGGAGAAATTGTAGTTAGGGCATATTAATTACTATCAATTACCTAATGAATTGTCAATTTTTCCGAAAGATCAAGCTTTAGAAATTTTGAAAAGGAAAAGTGAAATGGTCTAAATGCAATTTCTAAACAAAATTTCAGGGAGCGGGGTGGTGGGAAGGGGAATACAGGCAAAACAGGTACAACTAGGCCATCCCCTATAATATGCTGCAGGGAAGGGAGGGGAGGGGACGGGAAAAAGGAAGGGGAAGGAGAAGGGGGAGGGGAAGGGAAGGGGGAAAGTAAGGGTACTAGGCGGATGTACGAGAGGGTCACCTGCTCAGACTGGGGTCCGGGGTTGGGGCAGCAGAGAGGTCATCCTGGGCAGAGCCGGAGTCCTTGCCCATTCTTTCACTCCAGAATTCATTTTTTTAAAAGGCTGTATGGTCCTAGCTGGTGTGACTTAGTGGATGGAGTGTCAGCCTGCAGACGGAAGGATCCCAGGTTCAATTCCAGTCAAGGGCACATGCCCGGGTTGCAGGCTCAGTCCCCAGTGTGGGGCGTGCAGGAGGCAGCCAATCAATGATTCTCTCTCTTCACTGATGTTTCTCTCTCTCTCCTCCTCTTCCTTCCTCTCTGAAATCAATACAAATATATATTTAAAATAACTAAAAAGGCTGAATGCTGCTTAACTAGTCTTCACAGCAAAGAATATAAATAAGAAAACCAACTGATTTTTTCTAATAACTAAATATCATTACTCATTAAGACTCACTTTGAAATTCTGACAGTTTATATAATCAGCCGCTTCTTAAAATCTGTTGCTTTTTCTCTTTCTTACTTTATTGGGGGGGAGGGGGGAATCCTGGAAAAACTTCCTGAATTTTTTTTACTAATTTAATAACATCTGAGATTATTTCCTTTTTTAAAAAAAAAGCGGTAAATCATTAACATAATCACATGTATCTGCAAAATCTTAATTAGGAGTTCTTGGAAACAACTATTTTAATTTTTAATTTTGAGTAGTAACAGCTACGTTCCTATACAATGTAAAGTTCAAACTATTTCATACTTTTCTAAAAGGCTACTTGGTAATCATTGATCAATAAGACATTTCTAAACAAATAATGTGTAAAGAGTGGTCTCTATAAGGAGTACAATTTATAAAAATGAAAAGTATGAAGGCTTGCAAAAAATTCCTTAAGCAGAAAGTTAAAAATACACACACACACATACACACACACACACACACGCACGCACGCACTCACATTTATCTACTACTCAGTTTCTCAAACTTCTTTTCAAAAACACTTAATCTTTAATCTTTGTTACCCAGAAATAAAACGATAACTTGCCTCTAAAACTTTTACAGTGTTCTGTGCTACAAGACAGCTGTGGTACGCCTGGAGCCTAAAACAAGAATGTCACAAGAAGATAAACTCCCTTCATCCTCACACTCCAAGAGCCATTTCCTCTGATCTAGGAAGCAATCAGCGCTCAGACCCGCCGAGAGAAAGGCGGGGCCCAGGGCTCTGACCCCAGCCGGCCAGGAAACAGCCCTACTTCCCGCCCCTAACTGGAAGCGATGCCTGGGGCAGGAAGCGAGCATTTGAATCCAGCCTGGGCAGCGATTTGTCAATGAATTTTCCGTGTCCTTGATTTTACATCCCGCTTGTGAATATCTACAGACCTCAGCATACTCCCAAATAACGGAATTAGGGAACACGCAGAATGAGTGGCGTTGGGATCTTTTTACTCACATGGGGATCCAATCCGCCTCTGTCAACGTCCACCACCTGGAACCCTTCGCCTGGTTCCAGAACCAGCCCCTCTGGCCTCTGGCCTCGGCCACCCTTCCTCGCCTTCTGTTCTGCTGTTACCCGCGTGAATACCGCCGTCCAATTACCCACCTACTTCCCCGCGACACCCGCCTTCTCACGCCCACGCGGGGGACAGGGTGTGCTGAGCTGGTCCTGCCCGACTCCCGGGCCTTCTGAGCTCCTGCAGGGACAGCAGAAAGGGACTTTCTGGCCTTCTCTGTCAATTCCTAATTCCTGTGACTCCGGGAAGAAAAAACACACACCGCCCACTCAGAACCAGCGAAGCCCCAAGCCAGGCTGATGAATGTAACGGTCGGGAAGGAAGGAAAGAGGAGGCTCAGGATCCACCTGGCCCGGAGAAGGGGGCCGAGAGGAAAGGGGGCGGGCTTTATGAAGTGCTGGTGTGGAATATGAACTGGATCTCCTTCCAGAGATACAGGAAACGCTGAAGTCCTTTTTGTTGTTATTCTTAAAGTATTATTATTATTATTATTATTTTATAGCAAAGCTGGGGACTTATTCAAGAACAAGTACAGACTCCCACATGGGGAGAGGGACAGAGTCCCACAGAATGGACTCCCAAGTAGGGAGGGGGAAAAGTCCCCTTAAATTATTTTTAATATTTAAAATATTTTTTAATTGATTTCAGAGAGGAAGGGAGAGCGAGAGAGATAGAAACATCCAGGATGAGAGAGATCATGGATCGGCTGCCTCCTGCATGCTCCTTCCTGGAGATGGAGCCCACAACCCCGCACGTGCCCTTGACCGGAATCAAACCGCAGGCTGACTGACGCTTTACCCATTGAGCCAAACTGGATGGGGCTTGAAATCCCTTTTAAATATACTCCTGGCAGCGGGCCGGTTGTCTGGGTCTTGAGGCACGAGGGGAGGATTAACACTTTCCCGTGCACGGTGTCTCCGGCTTCCCTGCCTTCCAGAAGGTAAAGCTGCTCAGTTGGTGTGAGACAGAATGCACACGTTTACATACCACCACTTCCAAGAAGGATTTGTTTGGCTTAACGTAAATGACTGGCAACCGATCCCCGGATACAAGGCGGATAGAACCAGGGGCGGCTGGAAGGACATCGGGGGAAGAAAAGAGACCCTTGTACCCTCGCCGTGAGACTAAGATACTCCCAGCCCACACCGCGGCCTCAGAGAGCACGTGCCTGGCTGCGATGCTGCGAAGATCACAGTGTAGTTGCGATGTCCCCGACATCCAGCATTGCATCACAGAGACTTTCCATGGATTCCATCGTTTAATAGCCCCCCAGTGGCACTCCATGTGAAAGCCTTCGGAATGCTCTTACCGTTTAATGGTGAAGGGCATGTTCACGCATTTTAGACACCTTAACCTCGTACAGGAAACCCTGGTGCGTGCACCTCGTGGGGGACCCTGGAGGACGTTCCCCATCCCGCCTTCGCTGCAGAATCCCCTTCCTCTCTGACGGGAGGCCGTCCCCATGGGTAATGGCGGGCCGCGTTCTCAAGGCATCCTCTGAGATCCTGCCCCTGCCCGAGGCCCCCTATCACTCCCACCCACTGGCCTCCTTCTGCCCTAAGAGCAAAGGCGGAAAGGTCCTCATTCAAACAGCTACCATCCCATGGCTTCTTCCCTTTCTGACTGATACATTCATTCCAAGTGCAAGAAGCACATTTTGAAAAACCCTACCTTTAAGTGGCATCCCCAACAAGCCAAAGCATTTCAGATGTGGTCGGTCACGCACAGAGTCTAATTTGCTTATTCTCTTTCTCCAGTTCTGCATATCCCTATTTATTCTTTTTGCCTTTTAAAATATTTATTTTTATTGATTTTAGGAGAGAAGGGAGAGAGAGAAACATCAATGTTGAAAGAAAATCATTGATTGGCTGCCTCCTGCACAGCCCCTGGGGATGGAGCCCACAATGAAGGCGTGTGCCCTTGACCCGAATACAACATTGGACTCTTCAGTCCGCAGGCCGATGCACTGTCCACTGAAGGTGTATGCCCAGACGGACGAGGGCTGTGTTATTTTTTAAGATGCCACCATCCACCTCAGCACCGTGCACAGAGTTTAGCTGGCCGGCTCCTGGCTCTCTTCCGCCCGTCTTCTGCCTCCTGCTCTGAACTCCCAGTCTCTTACTGCCTCCAGGCTTTCTGCATAGTTGCTCCTTATTCCTGGAAAGTTCCCCCTCCTCCTTGCCTAGAGAGCTCCCAGCAGCATTCGGCTTTCTTGTTTCATAGTCTAGAGCTTCTCTGTTTAATCCTAAATCCAGAATTTTATGCTTTACATGACTGGTATTTGGGATTATGTGTAACTATAAGTCCATCAACCAGGCAATGTATTCAGCACCCTACCTATCCTTTTGTCGTTGTCCATGTAATAAGCATGTCTTCTATCTCAATCCCAGTAAATAAATGATAAACATGCCTACACATCACAGGGCCAAGGACAGAGCACCATGGCAGGCCACCAAGACCGTCGCTCCGCGCTGGTATCGACCAGTTAATCAACACTCTGGGCACATCATGCAGCCAACGGGAAACCCCCCTTTCTCTCCAGCCTGTCCCAAGGTTATCCTAACGCATGCTGTTAAATGCGCTGCCAGAATCCTCACACTTTATGTTTCAACTTCCCAAACCCACCAATCTAATAACCATGGGAAAAGATGGAGTGGAGTTTGCAAGGCATAACTTGTTCTTGCTGAACTCATGCCTTTTGGGAACTGGTCACTTCTTTTCCAACTACTTCCCATGGCTAGTGTTTGGCTGGTAAACCGTGTCCAGCTCCCTGATGGACAGTTTCTGATCTCCATCGGCCTCCTTCCTTTTTTTTTTAATTTAAAAAAAATATATATTTTATTTATTTTTTATAGAGAGGAAGGGAGAGAGATAGAGAGCTAGAAACATTTATGAGAGAGAAACAGCGATCAGCTGCCTCCTGCACACACCCCACTGGGGATGTGCCCGCAGCCAAGGTACATGCCCTTGATGGGAATTGAACCTGGGACCCTTCAGTCCGCAGGTCGACGCTCTATCCACTGAGCCAAAACGGCCTCGGCTTTTTTTTTTAATTTAAAAAAATATATTTTATTGATTTTTTTATAGAGAGGAAGAGAAAGGGATAGAGTTAGAAACGTCAATGAGAGAAAATCATCAATCAGCTGCCTCCTGCACACCCCGTACTGGGAATGTGCCCACAACCAAGGTACATGCCCTTGACCGGAATCGAACCTGGGACCTTTCAGTCCGCAGGCTGATGCTCTATCCACTGAGCCAAACCGGTTTCAGCCCTTCCTTTCTCCTGTCTGCAACTCAGGACATCACCAGGACTACCTCCAAGGTGGTTACTCCCGACTCAGATCTACAACTTCATGCTGAGAGACAGACTTCATCCGGGCCTGAGACTGTGAACGAGGGTAAAGCAGCTTCAGGTCCCCTTTCTGTTGTGTGCTGTGTCCTCTAGTGAGACCTTCTAGTAATGACAAAAGCAAACTAGGGAGTTAGCCGCTCTGCCTCCCCTCGGCCACCGGTGGCTATCACACCGGGTTCCCCCTTTGCTTTCTCCTCCCTAAGTTTCATAAAGATTCAACTCAAACATCCCTTTCCTCTTTGTCACAGATTTGTACCACTTACTTTCCTCTCCCGTCTTTTAAGTCTAAGCACCTCCAATGAACCCCCGTGGTGGCCACGAGCTGTCGGTGCCCATCTCATTCCTCACGCGGAGCAGTCCACTAGGATTTTGCCTGCATTTGTCTTCACTTCTTTCCCAATAGTCCACGGAGTTAGCTCTATATCTCCTTTAAGCATTTAGAAGTCTGCTTTTTAAAAATCAAAGGTCCACAGACTGAGTCTGCCAGCTGGTCAGTGCAGAACATTCTAGGGCCGTGGTCGGCAAACTGCGGCTCGCGAGCCACATACGACTCCTTGAGTGTGTCTCTTCCATAGACAGCCTAGTTGAGTCTATTTTGAAGAAGTGGCGTTAGAAGAAGTTTAAGTTTAAAAAATTTGGCTTTCCAAAGAAATGTCGATCGTTGAACTGTTGATATTTAGCTCTGTTGACTAATGAGTTTGCTGACCACTGTTCTAGGGTGTAAGCAAATGATTTCCTTGTTACCAAGAGACAACCATCCTATGAATATAACCAAAAGGTATAGCTTGGGCAGATTCTTTGAGCCCCCTAAACTCTCATGACCCAGCATTGCATTCATCTTGCATCAACAAAGATCACGTTTGTTTAACGGTCTTTCACAGGAGGGTTTCAACAACCCGCCTGCGGGAACATCCTTGTTTGCAGGCAGCAAAACAGCGTTTCATCATCTGTGGCTCGGACACCATGGACTTGTGCATGACCTCTGAGTGTAAGCTCACACACATCCAAACACTAAGGAAGCACGCACAATTCTACCGTGGTAACTGCAAGGAAAGGAGCTCATTGTCCTATTAAAAGCCCCTCATTCCAGATTCAACCTGTGCCTCCCTCAGGACTTGCCACTCCGACAGTGCTTACCTCTGACCCTGAATCTAGGACATCTCTTTAAAAAAATGTTTTTATTGATTTTAGAGAGCGAGGAAAAGAGAGGGAGAGAAACATGCATGAGAGAGAAAAACATCCACCCGTTGCCTCCTACACACTCCCTACTAGGGACTGAGCCAACAACCCAGGCATGTGCTCCCTGACTGGGAATCGAACCAGCGACCCCTCGGTGCACGGGAGGACGCTCAACCAACTAAGCCACACTGGCCAGGCCAAGGGCATCTTTCTGGGAGTGTAAAGATAATTTATTGAGGAATCAGGAGAAAATGCAACAAATACTAATTCCAGCTATGATTTGGGACCCCTTTCTTGTTTCATATTCTAGAGTGTTTATTTGATTTTTTGTGTGTGAAGATTTCTACACATGTTCCTTTTCTTCAGAGAAATACTTAAACTGAAATAACCCTTCTAGTGCGGCAGATCAAAAGCCCAGCACCTATACAATACCCAGGGAAAGGTGTTTTTCTACTTAAAAAGTCAAGGCAAACTTCTCTGGCGGGCTGAGACCCACATTTCATAATGCAAATGTAGCAAAATTACAGGGAAAGCGTGTGGGGAATGGCTCCCTTGTAGATGTCCACTTTATCTGGACACAGGAAGAGAGTCTAGATCTGCGTCGTCCTTGACTGTTGCCTGATCAATCATTTCTGGTAATTTCTCCCCCTCAAAGTCAAAGGGCATCAGCATGCACACAGGAGCACAGAGAACAAATCCCGTGTGCCAAGAACTTGTTCCCGAAGGCATACTGTGGCTCTGTCTTCTCCCCTGCCACCAACAAGCTAGCAAAAACACCAGCCTTAGATGTGAAAGTACTTATACACACAGTGTGTATAAATACTTCAGCCAATTATTTTGCTCATTCCTGAGATTGGGAGATTAAAGGGGGGAGGAGAATACACGGCTTGCGTTTGCCCCTTTACCATGGCGATGACAACAAACAATTATTCTCACCTTCCTGGCATCAAAAAGAAATAAACACCTTTAAGAAAGCTCTAAGGAGTGTCAGGTGTGATAACATGACCACCCACATTCACTGGATCTAGAGTTGGTGGAAGCAGGCAGAGTTTACCTCTCAGCCCCCCTTTCTCCCTGCTAACATGAAGGGATTCTCATAAGGTTGCTACGAAGGTCAAAGCAGACCCTCAGTGGATGGCCGTGGCTGCTAATCTGTTACTAGAACTCGCACAAACGCATCCTTCCAGATTCAACCTGTGCCTCCCTCAGGACTTGTCATTCCTACAGTGCTCACATCTATGTGTTCAACATTCATGTCTTAGAACACCAGAAAGAATCCATGTAGAGAAGCCACTCACTCTTTATGTAAAGGACTTGTAGATACACAGAAATAAAGATTTAGAATAAAATGGATTGCCAGGCCCATATGGGAAGGCCAGTTTCTTAAATGCTTTTGTTTCCCAGTTGGAAGTTTTCTGTCCAGCAATTTCCTCGGGAGGAGAACTCCCAAGGGAAATCGTATTTGGCGGGTTCTTTGAACTGAGGTTGCAGAATATCATGGAGACGGTACACTGATGACAAGAGCAGCTGCACAACCTCCGCAAGAGGAGGACAGTGTCACAGGCGATACGTGGGGCCTTGGAGACCCTTACCGGCCACAGCGACGCTGGGCTGGGCGTGTGTCCTCGGACCCCAATAAGCTGTACCCCCCTAGAAAGTGGCCGAGAGGAGAGACTGCCCAGGACTCTTACTGTATCTTATCTCACGTTCTCAGACAACATCATAAAAAAGGACTGTTTGTCCTCCGTACCTGCGTTGGTTTTTACCTGGGCATATACATAACTGCTCAAAATAGACTAGGACAGTGGTCGGTAAACTGCGGCTCGCAAGTTCCAGTCAAGGGCACATA
Source organism: Nyctalus aviator (assembly GCA_036971965.1). Taxonomy (NCBI): domain Eukaryota; kingdom Metazoa; phylum Chordata; class Mammalia; order Chiroptera; family Vespertilionidae; genus Nyctalus; species Nyctalus aviator. The sequence continues at coordinate 177,812,330 of CM072924.1, read as the reverse complement.
CCCTTAGGGGGTGTGCAGGAGGCAGCTGGTCAATGATTCTCTCTCATCATTGATGTTTCTGCCTCTCTCTTCCTCTCCCTTCCTCTCTGAAATCAATGAAAATATATTAAAATATATATTTTTTAAAAATCATAGTATGGGCCTGGCAATCCATCGGGGAAAGACCTGGCCTTCCTTCAAGGCTCTGCCTGGGGTTTTCCTCCTCAGCCGAGCGGATCCAGCACCCAGGCTAACGAGAGACCTGCTGTCAGAGGCTGGACAGAGGCCGCAGCCCAGGGCATACAAAGCAGAGGCAGAGGCAGGAGAGTCCAGGAAGACCCATCCTCCGGGGAGGCTGAGCGGGAGGACCAGAGCTGGAGGACCAGGGTTCAGAGACAGGCCACGTGCGTGCACCCTGGGAAGAGAGGATGGCAGCAGGAATATAAAAGAAGAGAGAGAGACTGCCACTGGCACGGCTCACAGAGAATGCAATCGTCAGTGTAACATTTGAGGAGAGTTCTGGTAAGTTCCTAGAATGAGACATGCTCATAAAATCTGCACAAATACACTCTCAGCACAGCGGCTCTTACTGCTGCTGCCACTCCTGAGAACTGACATTAATCAATGAAACTGCCCATCAACCCTAGGAGGCAGATGCTACTACAATCTCTGGTATACAGACCAGAAAGCCAAAGTTTTGAGAGGTTAAATACTACCTAGTATATACCCAAGTCAGGGTCCAAACTCAAGTCTGTCTGACTCTCCATCATAAGATCTAATATGGGCAGTAGCCTTTTAGGAGCAATGTCATAAAGTCTCATAATTAAAAATCAAAACAAAAAAGAAACCCACATAACACAACACCCCCCTCCCCCGAAATGGTCCATTTCTGTTGTAGCTACTGAAGGTTCTGATTGGTGTGCACCATCTAAAGAGATCCTCATCAAGTTCCCATTTCTTTCAGAGCTCAGAGTCCCACGGTGAGCATGGGACTGAGGACGCAGAGCGAGTGCTCTGAGGAGCAAAGTGTTAACCAGCCACATCCCAGAAAGCAAAGCGCAGGCAGTTTTCTGCCAATGAATAGTCCAGTTGTGAAGTACACACCCTAAACGGAGAAGAAATTCTATCCAGAGCACGCCTTAAGGAATGGCTTGGTTAAAACCCAGTGTTAGTTAACAATGATGTCACCCAGCTCAATATAGCATGCTGAAGAGTTGCAGGATGCTGTTCTTTTAGTTTTGAATTTGAAGGGGGTAGAAGGGAAGGGAGGGAGGGAGGAAGGGAGGGTAAGAGGGAAAGAGGAAGGAATAGAAAAAGGAATCAATATGGAATGTGAAAATAGAAAGAAGTAATTGGGATCTTTCATGGTTTACTGTTACTGGATAGACATTATTTTATTTAATCCTCACAACCACTTCAGCAGAAATGGCCCACCTTCAGATGATGAAACTGATGTTCAGAGATGCTAAGTAACTTGCTCAAGATCATGGAACTAGATTTGGACCCAAGGCTGTGAGACTCCAGAGTCCATGCCCTTTCTCCCATGCCACACAGCCCAGAAGCAAGAAAAAATGCAGAGTGATGGCTCTTGGCAGCCAAACCCCAACTGATGAAAGATAATTGGAAGGGCATTATCCAGATGTTACCCAAAAAATTTCTGGAAGACTTTGGAATTTTAAAACCTCATCTCCAATAGGGTTTAACCTTTCTAATTCATAAACCATTACTGCCTTAAGGCTGAAAGTATAATTGTTATTAAAATATAAGCAAAGGAGAAAAAATGTAAAGGGCCAATAAAAATAACTAGGTAAGCATCATAACTTATGTCGGGATTAAAGTTCTAACATATTGGGGGCTGGGAGGAGGGGAGTAAAGGTTGGGGGTAAGGAACTGGGAGATATCTATACTACTGTCAACAATAAAAATATATTTACATAAAAATAAAATTCTAACATATATTAAAACTCCCTTCTTCCAGCTACTGAAACCTGCAATAACTCTAATATAATAAAGAGGTAATATGCAAATTAACCCTCACTCCCTCACAAGATGGCTGCCTACAACCAGGCCTATAACCAGGCCAGCAGGGGGGTTAGTGAGGGATGACAAACAACTGAATAGCAGGCTGTGTGGGGTGACCAGGCCGGCGGGGGGGGAGGGGGGGTAGGGGCGGCAGTTGGGGGCTCCTGTTCTGTGAGAGGGCACAGGCCAGCCCCCCTGCCCCCCCCCCCCCGAGTGCACTAATTTCATACGCCGGTCCTCTAGTTTAACATAGGAAGGTTTTAACATAAAAGCTGAAGACTTTGCTGCTTTTACTAAAACACAAGGTTTATGTATTCATTTTACAATTTGTCTGGTTCATTCCTTATCCATCTCTTGGGTTCTCACAAAAACGTAGTATTCTTAATTCTCCCCATATTTCGGAATTCAAAACATATTTCAGAACAAATAAAGCCTTGTGGCCCTGCAAATCACATCTTTCATGTTTTAGTTTTGCTTAGATTTTGTTTCAAATGGCCTCTGGTAATATCAGAGACCTTCCCCTTCTATTGCTCCAAAATTTTCTATGGCCTCGTTTTGAGCCTGCAAATAATTTGGCATAATTTAATTGAAGTCAACAGTATTTTCTTAACACACAGAAGGAATCTGTTTGAAGGAATGAGAAGGGGGAAACCGGCAGAGATAGCGGATGTCTAGTTGCTGCATCCTTTCAAGTTTGCCTAGTGAATTCCCACAGGAACTCCTTAATATCACAGAGTCCGCTACCCCGAGCCTTCGGTTCCTTGGATGTTGGTTGTGGGGCAGGGGAGTGAGCCCCAGTATAAGCCCTCCGACTATAAGCTTCAAGAGGGCAGGGATTCATCTGACTGCTTTGTCACAGGTACCTACAGAGCACCTGTCACTCAGAGCGCTCAAGCATTTCTGAATGTCTGGATGCTTGGCGGTGGCCACCATCCTCCTCTTCAATGCCAACCAAGTCTGGACAGTAAAGGGTGCCTGGAAGAGGGTGAGGGGTCTGGAAACTACATCAACTGGAAGAAGAATGAAAGGAATTGCAGGCCTTGGGGCAGGACAAGCAGGGATGGAACAGGAGCCCAGAGGGAACCCTGCTGGGAGTCGGCCAATGAGCTCTGAGAGGGACCAGCCATGTGCCAGGCAAGCCGCAGGAGCCTCAGTCTTCTCATCTTTGCAACCGAACTGCTGTAAGGAACACGTGGACCAAAGAGCTATTATTTCTACATTTTGCTTATTTCGATCTTGGCTGGGGTGGGGGGGTTGGGGGGTTGGGGAGTGTCTTGGGGGAGAGATGATCACTTCCTTAAAAAGTGTGAATGGCAATGTGTAAGAAGAGGACTCTGTCCATATGAGAAGACAACAACTCCGAATAAGGGGAATAAATGCAGAAAAGGTATGATATTGGCCCAACAACATGCAGACCTCCCTCCCCAAGAGTGTTCCTACCTATGAGAAGCTGCCACTTCCTGAGGGTGTCCGGTTTTCACTGTTTTAAACAGAGCACATGCATTTCAGAATGAGTCAGAGATGTCTACAGCCAGACTTAGTTCAATAGGTATTAGCTAAGGCATCTGCCAATTGAGATTCTATGATTTAATAGTATTTCTTTTTTTTTTTTTTTTTTTTTTTTTGTAGCTGAAAAACTAACTTTTCTTGTGATTCCCTGCATATCTATACACGAAGTCAGATAACACTGAAGTCCATATTGCCCAAACCTTCCACCCAACTCAATATCCTCTTTCCAAAGAGCAGTCAGTAGTCACGTAAGTTCACAGTGACTAGAAGATAAAAATAAAAAAACCCCACAGGTATGTCCTCATAATATTGATGACTTTGGGAAAGGGTCAAGGGCCATTACATCATTACATAGCCACCATTCAGATCAAGTAAATATTGATTTAGTAAACCTCTCTAAGTCTAAAGGTTCACCTGATGCAACAAGTCTACCTCTTTCTCTCCCCTTTTCCCTACACCCTCGGTGGAACATTTCATTCCGCATAGCAGGTTCTAGTAATGCCTTTAGTAACAGCTCTACCAGTGCGCCCATCCATCACACGTAAAAACGCTTTCCCCCAAGGCCGGAAAGAAAAGCTATGTCCCTCCCTCTCCCACCTGGCCCAGACAATGAAAATGTGAGCAGTGGGAATAGGCCACACACCAAGAGGAGATGTTATCTTTCTCATTTCAATTCATGTTTCCACCGCCCGTTATCCTCATTACTGTTATGCTTCCGGCACTTAATGCAGCCGAAGCTTATTATTTGATCCTTTTTACAAGACATTGGGGCTGAAGGAAAGGATCCTGAAGGCACTAGCTTATGAGTCTGGGATCTAAGAAGCAGGGAAAGAACTTTCTGCAGAGCAGAGCAGAGCATAACTGAGCTCTATTCCCATTCAGAGTGGCTTTCAGAGAAGAGGGAAGTCTGGGAAACTTACAATTTTAAGTTATTCCAAAATTAGATAGTCGCAAGGAGTCAACTCCCACCAACAGCTACAAACACCGCCCCGTCTCTTCCTCTCTGTGTCTTTGTCAGAAGGGGAAATAGACTTGGAATGGCTGTATAGACCAGTGTGCTCTGACAGATTTAAACAGATCTAGAATAAAAATGAGGTTTCTGGGCCGCATTCTCACATTTACCCTGTTTGTTCACACCAGGAGGGACTCTGCTGGGTTCTTTGTTAATGTTTCATCGGTCTCTCCTGCCAACTCCCAGTGTATGTTTTGGGGCACCTGGTATTTTTAAAACGGACTGCTCTCTGGTTCCCCGCAGTTCCCCACCATTCCTTACTATTTTGTGCTGAGAAAAGGCCATGTTGTTTGTTATTCTGTTCTGGGCACAGAGACGCCAATAAGTCTGACCTAGAATACAAGATCCAAGAGCTCAGAGAAGGTTTCCTTTTTCATCTGGTTCTGTATCTACGTGCTCAGGAATTTCTGCACGTGGGGGCATTCCATAATTACTCCGTGGCCACATGCTTTAAAAGAAAGAAAAGTTAAATAATGAAGTTTAACATTTACCTTTGGGCCATTGAGCCAAAGATTTCGTTGCATAAAGAATGGCAAATGCCAAAACCGGTTTGGCTCAGTGGATAGAGCGTCGGCCTGCGGACTAAAGGATCCCAGGTTCGATTCCAGTCAAGGGCATGTACCTTGGTTGCGGGCTTAGCCCCAGTGGGGTGTGTGCAAGAGGCAGCTGATTGATGTTTCTCTCTCATTGATGTTTCTAACTTTCTATCCCTCTCCCTTCCACTCTGTAAAAAAAAATCAATAAAATATATATTTTTTTAAATGACAAATAACACTGTTATCAGTAATAATGAAATCATTGGTTGTGTGTGTCATCATTTGTCAAGAAGTGGCTTATGAAGGGACCAACTCTCTAAATTCTGTTCTTCAGCATCTCAGCTGTAAATGAGACATTTTTTTTTCAATGGGAAGGCTTGTTGTTTAGGCTTTGTAAAGTCCCAAAGTTTAGTGCCTTGAAACATTAAGTCCTTACAAAATGGTCATTATCCTTTAGGAAAGCTGAACTAAGTCATGTTCTGTCAGAAGATGTTTTTATACTAATAAAATATTTTAAAATAATAATATCTTATTTTATATATTTTTAATAGATTTCAGAGAGAGGAAGGAAGAGGGAGAGACAGAAACATCAATAATCAGAGAGAATCACCGATCATTGATCGGCTGCCTCCTGCATGCCCCCTACTGGAGACTGGGCCCACAGCCCGGGTATGTGCCCTGACTTGGAATACAATTATGACCTCGTGGTTCATAGTTCAATGCTCAACCCCTGAGACACACCGTCTGGGCAATAGTTCTTTTAATCTATCTATATAATAAAAGCCTAAGGGACCGTTAAGGCAGAAAGACCAGAATGACTGGTCGCTATGACGTGCACTGATCACCAGGGGGCAGATGCTCAACGCAGGAGCTTCCCCCTGGTGGTCAGTGCACTCCCACACTGACCAGAAGCCAGGCTCACTGCTGGCGAGCGCAGCGGCCTCTCCCTTCTCCGGGGCAGCACTGAGGATCAGTGAACCAAGTGGTAAGGTGCAGCGAGCAGGTGGACGGTAAGGAGCAAGTGGTCCCAGACTGCGAGAGGGTGAAGGCCGAGCTGAGGGACTCCCCAAGTGCATAATTTATGACTGATGCGTTAGAAACAGATACTACTTGAATATACACCTAATTCACGGAATCCATCTTGTGAACAATTTTTACAGTAATGGATGTAATAACTGGGATATAGCAGGATTTTGTAAAGCAGCAAACATACCACTCTCATTCAAATCATGAACGGAGCATTTCCTAGCTCCACTTAAAAGTTATCCGGAAGAGCACCGACTGAAAGTGATGACCACAGAGGCTGGCGTCTGGAGAAGACACCGCACGGGCCCTTTGCCAGAGTAAGGACAGGGGACAGCGAACGCAACGCTCGGAATGAGGGGGAAGCAGATTTTTCTAAAAAGTTACAGGCGCTCACTCCCTGTGGCCACGGGTTTGCTTTCCTGCCCTAGAAACCTCGCCAGTTATCCTGCAGGCCCCGCTCGGAATCAGGCTGAGGGGAAGGGAGTGTAGGAAGAGAGTTGGGAGAGGAGGAAAGCGGAGATACCACTGAGCAGACACAGTCGTGCGGTTCCTCACACACTGGCGTGCTCCCCGATGCCCCTGCCAAGCGCATGCAGCGATGTTCTTCAAGGCTGACCTTACCCAGAGGAAAATACGACCTCCGTGCCAAGGACAGCCGATCGTTAAGGGAGACACCCAGAGTGCGGTCCACACACCAGCTCAGCCTTGCAGCTGGGTCTCTGGGAAGCCAGGCTCAGGTGTAACTGGATAGTTCATGCATTCACACTTGTAAGTAGAAGAAGAAAAATGAGAGGGGATGGAGGGAGTAGAGGATGGAGGAGAGGAGGAGGAGGAGGAGAAGAGGAAGAAGAGGAGGAAGAGAAGGAGGAGGAAAAGGAGGAGGAGGAAGAGGAGAAGGAGGAGGAGTAGAAGAAGGAAGGGGAGGAGGAGAAAGAGGAGGAGGAGGAGGAACAGTGGAGGAAGAGGAGAAGGAGGAGGAGTAGAAGAAGGAAAGGGAGGGGGAGGAGAAGGAGGAGGAGGAGGAGGAACAGTGGAGGAAGAGGAGGAGGAGGAGGAGTAGAAGAAGGAAGGGGAGGAGGAGGAGGAGGAGTAGAAGAAGGAAGGGGAGGAGGAAGAGAAGGAGGAGGAGAAGGAGGAGGAGGAGGAACAGTGGAGGAAGAACAGTGGAGGAGGAGGAGGAACAGTGGAGGAGGAGGAGGAACAGGAGGAGGAGGAACAAGAGGAGGAGGAGAAGAAGGAAGGGGAGGAGGAGGAGGAGCAGCAGCAGCAGGAGGAGCAGGAGGAAGAGCAGCATCTGGAGCCAGCTGTACATGCTCTTTCAATTCTAAGCTGACATCTCTTAAAGAGCCACCCGCTGCCACTGCCCCAGCTACACAGCAGGGTCTCCAGCGTCTGTGTGTAGCAGCACCCAGGTGTGGTCAAAAGGGATGTCAGGCGGCTGGTGGCGGGAACACCTGGGGAATAACACATGAGAAGGGGCTGCCTGCCATTTTCCTTCCAGAGCAGGAAAGGAGCTGAGGGATCTAATGCTCTGAGCCCTCTTTTCCAAGGCACTGAAATAGAGTTGGAAAGAAATCAACACTTAATGTCAGGGATTAAGACGTCAAGGTGAAAATGCGTGTTGGCTATGGTTAGAAAGGTGCTCAGCATGTTATGGTCTCTGACTCTGTGAATATTCTCCCTCCCGTTTGCCTTTTCTCAGGCCTGTCTGCACAGGGAGTGTCTCCAGCTCACTCTCACATCTCACACACGCCTATGGGGAAGGGTTCGTCACGGTTCTGCTGGAACAGAGACACGGGCGTCTTCTGAGCCCAGAATCCCAGGACTTACTAAAGTGGCCAGTGCTGACCAGCATGCCCCTGCAGATGTGGGCAATTCAATTCAGGAAATGGTTGCTGTGGAAGTTCCATTGCGTGAACACGAGAGAAAGATTACTGTCTCCTCCTGCAACATGATTCTACATGCGTCATTTTCTTGCAGGATAAAAGGAAGAGAGAAAAGGGTGGGGGGGATGAGAAGGGAGGGGAGGGGAAGGGGGAGGAAGGAGAGGGGAAGGGAAAGGACAGACGGAGGGGTTGGGGAGGAAAGGGAGGAAGGAAGGGAAGAAGGGAGGGAGGGAGGGAGGGAGGGAGGAAGGAAGGAAGATTTCTTTCATTCTTTCTTCCCTGTTTATTTCCCTCGTAGAAATTACGCTTATTTCAATCAACTGAGCACCTTTAATCCATTTCTTGAAAACAGCTTGAATTCTGATTCACGTCTACAAAGCTAGAAGTGAAATTATCTAGTTCAGCATCACTGGTGCCCCTGATCTAAGAAGGAAAGCACTGAGTGCAGGTCCATTCTTCACACAGATTTTTTTTTTTAAATATATTTAATTGATTTTTTACAGAGAGGAAGGGAGAGGGATAGAGAGCTAGAAACGTCGATGAGAGAGAAACATCAACCAGCTGCCTCCTGCACACCCCACACCGGGGATTGTGCCTGCAACCAATGTACATGCCCTTGACCGGAATCGAACCCGGGACCCCTCAGTCCGCAGACCGACGCTCTACCGCTGAGCCAAACCGATTTCGGCCAGAAGAGTCTTTTAATGGAACTCGGAATGACTACTGGCACCAATCACTCCAGCTGGTGTCTGCACTCAGCACTCCTCCTCAATAACACCATCCTGCCCATCTATGCCACCACCACCGCCACCTCTCACTAACCACCGTGCACAACTGTCAACCAGCCGCTGTGAACGGCCAGTGACCAGCAGCCAACAGAAAGTCGGATTTTAGAGAGCAGCTGCACTAAACACTTTCAGAGCTGGGATTAGAGAATCAACGTGGGTCCCCAAGGTTTTCCACAGGCTCAGAATCTGTTCACACTCTTTTCGATGAATTAAAGGTGCCTTCAGTCTTCAGAGTCGCTGGGACAACTGATCGTTTTGGAAGTGGTTGGGGGGATACAACATCCCCAGAGTCAGCAATGTGGGACAAGACAGAGGTCAGTCCTTTAACGTTTCAAGAGACAACACGAGGTTTCCTGTCCCTCACAACCTCTGCCACTCTGCAGCAAAACAGGATCAGGAAAATGTAAATATGCTCCTCGTTATGCAGAAAGGCCATCTGACCCATCTCGGGGAGATAAAATGCACCATCAACAGAAATTTTATGCTAAGTCCGCTCTTTTTTTTTTTGGTTGGTTCACTGAACTAAGTGCGGACCATCTGTTACCTATGATTATCAGGAAAAGGGAACATGCAAATAGCCTTCTACAGAAGACAGCACAGCAACATTCCAAACACAGTTCACGTGCTTCAAAGCACCCGTCTGAGGTTTAAATCTAATGGCTTCTTAGGCCTTAGAACCTGTAGGTGAGTCTTTATTTTTAGGTTAAGATTACATTATTTTGTTTGTTTTTTGTAAGAACACCCCATTTAAAAAAGTTAAGACATCATTAGAATGCCATATACTAAAATGTCTTATTCAAATGTTAATTTCCAGGAATTTTTTTAAAAAAAATCTAACAACTTGCCGAAACTGGTTTGGCTCAGTGGATAGAGCGTCAGCCTGCGAGCTGAAAGGTCCCAGGTTAGATTCCGTTCAAGGGCATGTACCTTAGTTGCAGGCACATCCCCTGTAGGGGATGTGCAGGAGGCAGCTGATAGCATCAGTTTCTAACTCTCTATCCCTCTTCCTTCCTCTCTGTAAAAAAAATCAATAAAATATATATATATTTTAAAATCTAACAACTTTTAAATTAAAATTTTATTTGGATGCCCGTTTATAACACGCCTGCCACATAAGTAGTGTATGACAGTGGCTATGATCTCAGTGTTTCTGTTAAGTCAAAATGTTTGAAATCAAATCTTCATTCTGACCCTAGCTGTCTGACCTCGGGCGAGCTACACCTCGTAAGATCTGTTTCTTTGTCTATAAAAAGAGAGCTCTGCAATGTCCTTCTCAGAAGCCTGCTCGCCTTCCAAACCCGTCCAGCACTGTGCTTGGCAGATGCCTCGTTCCAGGAACGCAGTAAGCATCCCGGCCAGAGGAGCTGGGGCTGGACCCTTCAACGCTTCAGAAACTGCCCACAAGACAGGTTTCAACCCACGGTCACGCTCAGAGTTCAGGACACAAAACTGGCTACCACGGCATTTTCGCGGTGGCACAAGCAAGTTTCCAGGATGCGGACCTTATTCATGTATTGCCATCGTGAGAATGAAAAAGCAATTTTGTTTTCAAGGTGAAATTCTAAGTTTAAACCAGGATCAGCCCAGGATACGCCGCCAAAACTCTAACAGCACAAATGTTGCCAACACCCACGACTGTTTCTCAGCGGCATGTAAATGTGTTTTGTGCTGTTTTCTTGATGAGCACAGCACACACACCTCCTACTCCACCTCCACAGCCACAGGGTCACAAATGTAATGCATTTAAAGAGGATCAACAAAGCATTTTTAAAAAAAATTTTTTTTTGCAACACAGCATTACAAATCTCAACCACGTGCAAAGCAAGTTTTGCAAAAGATAAGGAATTCAATGGGGAATTCAACTTTTAAATTGCTCGCTTTGCCTCACTGTTATGCATTGGGCACATTATTAAGTCAGCATGACACATAAAAAAAAAGAAGAAGAAAAAAAAGAAAAGCTTGCAGTTATTTTATAAACTTTAAAAATTGACCAGGCTCTGAAGGGATGCTTACCTTGCTCTTTAATACATATAACCTCTTTAGTTCTACTACACAATAAGTTTATCAAGTTCCAGACATTTCTATAAGAAGACCCATATCAGACTGATATTGAGCTATAAGGTCGGATTTTAACTGTCATTCTAAAGACGCTCTGATTTAGGTAAGAAAAGAGGGCACATGCTATTCTCATCCATTCTTTTTCTTCTTTCCCATTTATGTATATACTAGAGGCCCGGTGCACGAAATTCCCCAGCTGCCGTCACCGGCTTCCCTCCAGCCACAGGCAGGCACTCAGGACCCAGGCTTCCCCTGTAGCCCTGGCTTCGTCTGGAAGGATGTCTGGTCTAATTAGCATATCATGCTTTTATTATTATAGATTTGCAACTACCCCATTAGAATGATCTCGGCTAAACTTAGAATCAAGCTTATTTCCTGTCCCATCCATAGGCACAGAAATCAGTGAATCTGAGAATTTGGAAGAAAGAAGGGTGGTGAAGGCGAAGACAACTGAAGTCCGAGTGTTCCTTTGAGGCCAGGGAACTACTGCCACCAAAGCACAGATGAGGATGGTCTTCATTACGTCATGGTCAGAGCTCTTTAACTCAGGCCCCCCGGAGCCACACCTGTTTCTGAGACGGCTCTCGGCTTCTCCTCGGAGGCCTGGAGCAGTCTTCCATCAGCAAGAGGGAAGGAGAAATGGCCAAGAAGGCCTTATGCTGCCCCAGAGGGTTCTCTCCTCCGATATTTTCCCCAGGAGGTGAAATGGCTTCTGAATTACAGTGTACTCATCCTGGGTTCCTGACACATAGGTGTCCACTCGTTGGAATTCCAAGAGTTTGAAGTTCCAAAAACCTTACCCGAATTATTGGGGCAAGAGCATCTTACAGGCAAATGTATGGGTCTTATTTCTTCCACTGAAGTATCAACATAATCAGAATGGAGAGGATCTTAGACTAAAAGAGGAAGAGCTCCTTCTATGTACATCAAAGAACTCTTAAGAACCTTTAGTTCAAATACAGTAGATGAAAACTGTATGAAACGTAGCGTAAGAAAAAGATAGCAAGCCAATGTAATCCCTTCTTTTCAACCTGAATCTGTTGGTGTGCTTTAACTTTCCTCTCTAAGGTCTTTCAGAATAATTTGAACAGGCAGTTAAATGCCACAGTTTTCTAGAAGCCTAGGGTAGTCAACAATGAGCAATTCTGCCAAGTTGTTAATAAGTACTGTTGCTCTCCAAAATGCTCAGCCAGAACTGAAGTCCAAGATACCCAAGTTTTACCAAAGAGCAACTACAGGAGGAAAAAGCAGTGATGGGAACCGTATGGTGATGACAGTACCTAAACTGTCTGACCATTTGGTTTATGTTGGGAACACATCACATATATGACAAAGAGAAAACTTTAGGATACATTGTCCTCTTCTCCGGATCCCTTCAGCTCTTTGTATCACTCAACGGCAGCTTTATCACACTCTGCACTGTGTGTGCACTTGTTAACTCCTTCACTGGGTGATCAACACCCAGAGAACAGGGACCAAGTTATTCATTTTTTGCTTCTCTATGGGCCATAGTAATATACAGCACACATTCGTCCAAAATGGATTAACTAACTGCTGATCATGGAAGACTCCAAGTAGCATACCTCATAGGATATTCTTAGAATCAAAGTGACAAAGTCCTATTTCCTATTCCAAGGGAATCCCAATGCATCAAATAGTATTTGTTAATCTGGATACTCATACAATTGCTAAATACTACCAAACTTGCATATCAGCTTCACAAAAATCAAATCCAGTTGCTTCCACCAGATGGATACCTTCTTTCAGACACCAGCCAGCATGAATGTGGGGAAGGAAGTGTTATGACACAGGCTCTGAGAAAATACACTTTATGTATGATACAGAGATGATGTCCTACCTCCAGCACTCAAATATATTTCAAGTACTAGAGAATTTAGTGTGATTGTTAAAAGCACACATTGAATTGCATCTGGAAAATCTGCCCCGAGGTCCTATTAAGACAATAAAGAAATAAGGCTGAACATGTAAAGAGTTCTCATTTTCCCTTATAGTTCAATATACAATAACTGTGAATTCCGCTAGTGACTATCACTGTGATTTTCCTTTACCACGAGGCCAGCTGGATACCCAGAGCCAAGGCGAGAAAAGACCTTAACGTAACAGTCTTTATTTCCTAATCATGAGCACGTTACCAACTCACATAACATCTTTGGGCCCACACAGAAGAATAAATAAAAAATGATGTTTCAGGTGTATTACTTGCCTTTTTTAATGAATCAGCATCTAAAAAAAAAAAAAAAAAGATGATCATGGAAGACTCCATGATCCAAAGATCCAAAGATCTTAAAATCTGACAAGAAAGAAAGAAAGAAAGGAAAAAAGAAAGGAAGGAAGGAAGGAAGGAAGGAAGGAAGGAAGGAAGGAAGAAAGAAAGGAAAAAAGAAAGGAAGAAAGAAAGAAAGAAAGAAAGAAAGAAAGAAAGAAAGATGAGCAATAATAAAATGAGAGCATCTAACTCAATCACTCACTTTGTTCAGCCTCCTGGTGACATCCAGCTCTAACCACTGTGCTCACTCCGTCTGCACTGGAAGAAAGTGGGCTTTGACCACACGAACAGCATTTCATTGGGTATAATTGTACGAAGACTTAGGGAGCCCAGAGGAAGCCAGAGTGGGTTAAGGAAAGCGAAGAATTTTCCTCACAGCTGTGGGGAAAACTGGCCAGAATCAAAAGGGACATAAGGATTCTTTGTTGCGTATTGTTCACAAAATATGCCAAAAATGACTCCAAAACAGGCAGGGCTCTTTTCCCCCCACAGCTCCTGGAAGAAAGGTTGTGAAATGTTCTTACGTCATCGGCCTCGCTGCCCCTTCCCCGATAGGCTCAGGTTGTAAAGAGCGGTGTGAGCGTGCAGCACTGGAGTGGGTGTGTGGTGGGGGTTCTAGTTTTTAATTTGTTTTCTTGTTTGCAGTGGGCTAGGGAGGAGGCCTACAATTAAATACATGACACTGGCGGCACTGAATCGTCACATAGGACACTCCAGCTTCAGGATGCAATCTTGGATGCAAGAAACCCCAAGACTTTCAGCAATGTATCCTGTCCATGCACACCCAGAAAATAAAACCAAAAAAACAGAGAACCATGGACTCCCCAGAGGAGAGAGATCCAAAGAAAACGTTGAAATAAGAACAGGCAGGGGAGGGTAGGTGGGTGGGAAGAGATCAACCAAAGAACTTGTATGCACATATGAATGACTCAAGGACACAGAAAATAGGGTAGTGAAGGCCTAGGGTAGGGGGTGTGGGCAGGCTGGGAGAAGTCAAGGAGGGGAGGAAGGGGATATAAGAAATACTTTCAATAATAAAGATTTTTAAAATCCTATATAATAAAAGACTAATATGCAAATTGAAGGAACAGCAGAACAACTGATCGCTATGAAGCCCACTGACCACCAGGGGCAGATGCTCAATGCAGGAGATGCCCCCTTGTTGTCAGTGTGCTCCACAGAGGGAGCACCACTCAGCCAGAAGCCCTGAGCCGGATTCACGGCTGGTGAGCGCAGTGGAGGTGGCGGTAACCTCTCCCGCCTTCGAAGCAGTACTGAGGATGTCCGACTGCCACCTTAGGCCCAATCTCCATGCGGAGCGGGCCTAAGCCATCAGTTGTACATCCCCTGAGGGCTCCTGGGATGAGGGGCCCCCCCAAGTACACAAATTTCATGCACCAGGCCTCTAGTATAAATATAACCATGAATCCTCCTAAAAGAATAATAAAAAATAGAACAGAAGATATGTGACCCAGCCTTGTAAGCACAAACCACATTAACTAACATCTTCAAGTCAATACTAATTGTATTTACCAACGAGAAAGTTAGCTAGTGGCAGTGGAGGCCGTTTTCGGAAATATTTAACGTTGAAAAGAGTCCCAGAATCACATGAAAAACGACAGCATGCCGCTTGCTTCCACAGACTGGTATGGAACAGTTAGGTTTACCACACTGGACCAGAGAAGTCAGCAGGTAAACCATGTTCTGATTATCTTAACTCAGCTAGCGAGAGCCTCTAAACCAGTGGGGGCACGGCGGACATGAACCATCGGCTGTTGTGTTTGGTCAGTGGCATCTACCGCGCTTCCACAGCCACTGACAATCCTTCTGCAAGAATGGCCAGAAAGGCGACGAAAGGAAAATCAGAGAAGCATCAGGGCAAATGCGTGACTACCATTTGAACAAGAGCACCAAGCCCCTGTGCTTCTGAGGATGGACTAGTAAGCGGCGTCACCGTCATCGAGTCACGTGCTGCTCAGCGATGTTTCTGTCAACGAATACGACAGTGGTCCCCTGAGACTCTCACGGAGCTGAAAGATCCCTCTCACCTCGTGATGGTGCAGGCATCGTAAGTCACAGCACAACACACCGCTCGCGTGTTGGTGACGGGGCGGGTACTGTGCTGAATCAGTGCAGTCCATAATACTAGATAGTGGTGACGAACGACCCTGCTACTGGTTTACCTATTTACTATAGTGTACTTTCACCCTTATCTGAGGATGGACTCTCTCCACTTACAAAAAACTGTTTGCTGCAAACAGTACACCTTGCTACACTGGCAGCAGCCTCACAAGCCTTGTGTTTGCCGTGGCCCTGATTTCATCTCGAGTTGTTCTGTACAATAACATGCTGTGCTGGCTTGCACCCGGCTCTTTGGCCCCTTGAGTGTGGCTGTTCCACAAAATACCACGGCCTGGGCGAGTCTGTGTTGAAGAAGTGGCATCAGAAGTTTGAGTTTAAAAAAATGTGGCTCTCCAAAGAAGTTTCAATCATTATACTGTCGGTATTTGGCTCTGTGGACTAAGGAGTTTGCCGACCGCTGCTGCTCTAGGCCATGTGATGTAGGTGCGGGTAGGCCGGGCCATCCAGGACTGTGTACGTGCACTCTTCGAGGTTCGCACAACAATGAAGCCACCGAGCATCGCCTCTCTCTGAAACGTGTTTCCGATGTGGCCATGCGTGACTGCATTAGAGAGTGTGCTCTTCCTTTTCTTTTGATATAGATGATCCTGAAGTCATTTGTTTATAGGTGTTCTTACTCTACATAAAATTACAACAAAACAAACAACGTCTCTTAAAATCCCCTCAATGGAGGGTTTACAGAACGTGAAGGTGAGTGCAGAGTCCCTCTCAGACGGGAGCCGCACGTGACTGTCATGGTTCGGTGTCTGGTACAGAGCGGGGGCTCACTCGTTTTCAAAGAGGAAACACCTATTTGAAGACAGATACCACACCCTTTCTCGAATTACTGAAATCCGTGGCATTCCCTCCACAATAAAAACATACGGAGCATGTATGATGTGCCACACCTTGTGTTAGACAGGAGCATGAAAAGTTATTAAAACAGAAGACAATGAAAAAAAACAACAACAATGCTATTAGTTTGGTTTTTTATGAAGGCTATACCTATGTGGTTTTGAATATTCAGATTAAAGGTGTAGACATGAGTTGACGGCTTAGATTTTTCAAAACCACTGGACAAGTGGCATCACATAATTGAAATCTGCAGGCTCACTGAGATTTTTACTACAGGCACGCCTCATAAATACTGCAGATTTGACTTCAGATCACAGCCGTAAAAAAACTGTTGCAATCAAGTGAGCCTTGATGCCTTCAATTTGTAGAAAACTCAACATCTGTGCAGCCATAAAGTGACACAGTAAGAGGAGGCATGCCTGTCTCCAGGTGGATGACAAAGCATCCAAATGAGGCACAGAGCACTAACCATGGGAGTAGGTAGAAATAGATTCCCTTGCCAACGGTGCTCATTTCCTCAATGCCTGACATCTTGCAAGCGGTCTGTAAGAAGCCGGTCCTTACAAACCCATGTGTCCGAATCCTGAGTGGGGAAACACGTGGCCACATCAGGGTGTTTTCCGGGTTCTGTGCTGAAAGCTGGCCACGGAAAACAAACTGGCATGTGCTTCTGAGCGCTCGGAACAGCACAGACCTTTCTGAGCAGGTAGACAGGCAGCAGCAGG
Organism: Nyctalus aviator; assembly: GCA_036971965.1. Lineage (NCBI taxonomy): Eukaryota > Metazoa > Chordata > Mammalia > Chiroptera > Vespertilionidae > Nyctalus > Nyctalus aviator. The sequence continues at coordinate 177,795,526 of CM072924.1, read as the reverse complement.
CAGAGATAAAACAGCAGGGGAGACAGAAACGAGGCGACATGGAGAAGTCCCCCGAGGAAAACTCAGAGGGAAAGCTCGTGTGAAAAATCGGGCTGAACAGAGAGACACAGCGACCACGGATGGAGGAGGCTCCAGGTCTGGCCAGAAGAGCCGGGAGGAGCCGGGAGGAGCAGCTTCAGCCAGGGAGCACCAGCAGAGCACATACGCAGCAAGGGTGAGCAGGCGTGTGGTGGAAAGCGAGAACCTTGAGCTTGACGCTTCTTCAGGCGCCTATGTGAAATGAAGAACTAGAGCAGAAGGCAAGAGGAAACACTCCACAGATTCTGGGTGTTTTTTTTTTCTCCTCCACCAGCGACCAGGCCCTCCCTCCCGGCCTCGCTTCTCCTCTGCAGGCTCCTGACGCTGAGGCCAGCGATAAGGATTAGATACTTTGGAATCAAAAGGGCTGTGGTGACGTGGGAAGAGGCCAAGGAGTCTGCAGGCGGAATCCGGGCAGATACCACCCACATTTCACTCCGGTCTCCAAGGCCGAGACAGATCCCAAGAGATTAAAGTGGCTTGAGACAGTGGTCGGCAAACTCATTCGTCCACGGAGCCAAATAGCAACAGGACAACGATTGGCATTTCTTTGGAGAGCCAGATTTTTTAAACTTAAACTATATAGGTAGGCACATTGTGGTTAACTTAATTAGGGCACTCCTCAGCTGGCCTTTGCCAAAAACTCAAAGGGCCAGAGAGCCGCAGTTTGCCGACCACGGACTTAAGAGAAATGACATTCCCTAACCAAGGCACAGTGGAAACCAAGTGAGGGGCGAGGGAGGAAACGTGAAGATCCTAACAAAGGTGGCTTCCGGGAGTCCATCCAGAGCAGACCACTAGCAGCTCTGTCGTAAAAGGAGAAATTAAAAAGCGCCTGGATCTTCGGCACTGAGAAATCGTTTATTTCCTGTTGAGCTTTAGTGCAATTAAAAGGAGGGGAAAAAAAGGATTTAATATTACAAAAGGGGAAAAGCAACTACAAGAAAGTATATAATGGATATTCTCACCGTTTATATTCCCTAGAAAAAGACCACAAACACAAATGTTTGCAATGTGCTGAGGAGATAATTATTATTAACTATGAGAGGGGGTAGTGGGGAGGAAAAACCATTGCAGTTGGGGCAAGAATGAGAAAGTACCCACAGAGACACATACACTCTAACTTCCTGCGCCAGGCCCCCAGCCACGATTCGGATAGCTCTTTGGGCCCTAACATCCCCTCGTGAAAAGGAGTGTTTCCGTACAAATTAGTAGAGAAATCTCATGCTCAGTCCTAAGAGTCTTGTCCCCTAAACGCTGGGGAGGCAGTTCTGCATAAATACTTGCCAGTCTAAACATTATTTTCCTCCTGGGATCTCGGTACTGCGTCCATTGAGAGGACGGTGAGCTAGTACTTCTGGTCCGTATCCCTTAGACCCAATCTCTGCAGACGTCCCTCCACGCATGGGGCGTCCGTAGAAGTTGTCAAGTTCCCAGGTGGGAGGCTGTGGTGGCTGATGGGCCTACGCCATTCCCGAAGGGTCACGAATGGCACTGCAAGTTCCAGGTGGCAAACTGCATGAACTAGGCTTCACAAGGCCAGCCCATCTCAAAGGGGCCTAAAGCTGCACCCATTTCCTTTAAAACACCCCAGCACCACTATGGGGCCCCTTCACCTGGGCAGCCAGCCTGTCCGGGGCAGGTCTAGGATGTTAAACCCCCAGGTGATGTTTTATATGTAAATCAGGAACCCGCAGGGAGCGGAAGGCGACTTCAGGGACTCCCGGGGGCGGCGTGCAGAAAGTGGGGAGCCCGGGTCTGTCTGGCCTGGTGCCGGGGACCCTCTGGACCAGAGTGGCTGCAGGGCTCCCCCGGAGAGGCCGTGCCAGGCTGTCTCCCAGCTCCCGCTCCCCACGCCCTTGGCGCACCCCGATGCCCCGGGGCTGGACGGGGAGCCGCGCAGCCCTAAGGATGGGGGTTCGCGGCAGCCCCACCCCGCACCCCGATGCCCCGGGGCTGGACGGGGAGCCGCGCAGCCCTAAGGATGGGGGTTCCCGGCGGCGGCAGCCCCATCCCGCACCCCGATGCCCCGGGGCTGGACGGGGAGCCGCGCAGCCCTAAGGATGGGGGTTCCCGGCGGCGGCAGCCCCATCCCGCACCCCTATGCCCCGGGGCTGGACGGGGAGCCACGCAGCCCTAAGGATGGGGGTTCGCGGCAGCCGCACCCCGCACCCCGATGCCCCGGGGCTGGACGGGGAGCCGCGCAGCCCTAAGGATGGGGGTTCGCGGCGGCGGCGGCAGCCCCACCCCGCACCCCGGGGGGAGCTCCGGTCTCCGCGCGGCGGGAGCGCGGGCTCCGGGCAGCTGCGCGCAGCTGGGCGCCCCCGCCCCGGCCCTTCCGCCGGCCCCGGCCCCGGCCCCCGTCTGCTGCGGCCCCTCCGCGAGGCCCGAGGGAGACCCGGCAACTTACTGGGCAGCGCTAGGGCGCCTGCAGCGAGGGCGGCGGAGGGTGCGCGGCTGCGGCGGGTCGGTCCGCGGATCGGATGGGGAGCCGGAGCGCCAGCCGAGGCGGGACGGTCCACGCACCGAGCAGAGCGGCCTCGGCGCTGCAGAAAGCGGGCTGGGCACGTGGGCGCCGTCCCCAGTAGCCACGCGGGAGGCGGGGCGCGGGGCTGGGCGGCACCGCCCCCTGCACCCACCCGCCGTCCCCGCCCCCACCCACCCCCACCCCCAACCCCAACCCCGCCCCCTCCTCCCCCCCACTGCTCCCCCCTCCCCCGCCCCCGGCCTCCCTCCCGGCCAATCCCCGCGGGAGGCGGCGTCCCGCGCTGCTCTTCCAAGTGGGGTTTTTGTGCCGCGTTTAACTTTCCATTTTTCAGAAGGTTTTGCAAATGGGGATGTAAAGATAATACCATAGGATAATGATCGTGATTAACAGACGACCCCTGAGTGTGCTTTGTCACCTAGCACTGCTCCAGCAGTAGCCGCCACAAAGGGCTTCTAGACAGGGCGGCTGCTGTTTTGAAAACCCCGGTAACGGGCCGGGCAGTCCTGGCCGTTTGGGGGGCGCAGCCCTAAGGATGGGGGTTCGCTGGAAGGAGAGGACACGGGCCATTCCTGAGAGCCAAGAGCGCGAGGGGAGTCGCAGCAGGGAGGACTCCCCTGCTGCGCGCCGCTGTTGACTTTGGGAGGCTCTGATAAGATGAAAGCCACAATGTGAAACTATGTTCATTTTCCTGCGAAAGGAGGCAAAATGCGGACACCGACTTCAACAGTGTTCGAAAGTTCTGCTTTTTGTTTGAAAGTTCTACTTTATTTTTTTTTAATCGCGGTAAACTCTTTATGCGTATACTACAGTAATATTATTAACGTTGGCAAAGTGACAAAATCAAACTAATGCATATTACACACACACACACACACACACACACTTAATGTTTTTTTTTAATTTTTAATTTTTAATTTTTTTAGAAAGAGAGGAAAGGAAAGAGAGAAACATGGATCTGGCTGCCTTCTGCACGCCCCCTACCAGCGACTGAGGCTGCAACCTGGGCATGTGCCCTGATGGGGAATCAAACCGGTAACCTTCAGGTGTACAGGATGATGCCCAACTAACGAAGCCACACCAGTCAAGGCCCAATACAGATGTATTTTTAATGCCGTATTCTAAATCACCCTTAACTCCTTTAAGGCATGTGTTCCCAACAGAATATAACGAAAGGTTTGAGGCTTCGCTCCTGAAACTGCTAATAGTGCAAACTTTCAGTGAGTATTTCTCAAGTTCGTGTACATGGAGAAGCTGTCATTCACCACATTAAAGAACTGGAAGTCAAAATGGCATCATGGCTACAAGGGCATTATTATCTACTAGAGGCCTGATGCATGAATTTGTGCACAGGTGGGGTCCCTTGGTCTGGCTGGTGATTGGGGGCATTGGGGGGGGGGGGAGGCCTGGCTTGCTAGGGAGAGGGACTGCAGGAGGTTGGCCTGGCACAGGAGGTTGGCTGTGGGAGCACACTGACCAAGAGGGGGCAGCACCTGCATTGAGCGTCTGCCCCCTGGTGGTCAGTGTGAGTCACAGCAACTGGTTGACCGGTCATTCGTATGTTCAGTCGGTCAGTAGCTTAGACTTTTATATATACAGATTCCAGCGAGTGTCCTAAGGCAGTGGTAGGCAAACTCATTAGTCAACAGAGACAAATATCAACAGGACAACAATTGAATTTTCTTTTGAGAGCCAAAAACCGACTTCTGTGCATGGGCCACAAAGTTTCAATTGCACTGTATGTGCACACCCGCACATGGTATTTTGTGGAAGAGCCACACTTAAGGGGCCAAAGAGCCCCAGGTGGCTCTTGAGCCGCAGTTTGCCGACCACTGTCCTAAGGAATAGAGACTCTGTAGATATGAACTTGTTTTTACAGCCTAAAACAGAGTCCTTGTGCAAATATTCATTAACGACGACAAGGAATGATACCATTGAGTCTGACGCCAAATTCAGTCACTCCCACAACGGCTAGGAGGTGTTACACAAGACTGCGAACACTCCCCAAGACCCGTAAACATTGTCTCATTCCTAAGGCTGAAGGGACCTGATCTAAACTTTTTTTACCTGTGTTTTTCAAATAGAGGTTGCTTCTTTTTTTAGTTTAAGAGGTTATATTCCCTCACATCTTTCTATTTAACCACCCTGACGGGGCAGTTTGTGATTAGGCTGCAACACAATGGTTTGGGATAAACGATTTGACATTTGGAAACTGGCAATGTAGTCAGAATACCAATCTGCGAGTTTATCTAGCAATCTGCCCATCAGAATTGGGCACTTCCTGGAAACAAAAGCACACCGTGCTCATGTGTGGTGAATCATAAAAGCTACGTCATCTCTGAGCAAAAATGAGTAAGTCCTTCCGCACTGGCTCCATGGTTGATGAGTATCTTGACTTGCTAGAGCCTTGGACTTCCCATATGCCTTTTCCTGTTTGAAACTATCGATTAACGGAAACCCCTCATCAGGTCGATAGTTATTTCTCAACTTTTAAAGTGTCTTGACGTAGGAAGAACAGAATGCCCACAGATCTATATGAGTCTCTAAGACAGGTTATGGCAGCTGAGGGAAATTAGAATAGACTGTTTAGAAACAACATACAGTATTTGAAAGGCATTAAGCTATTTTGACTTCATCTTCATTCCCATTTCCTTTGGCACTACTCCATTCCTTTTGCTTAGAATGGAGTTAGCAACTCCCTCCTATCTGAGTAATGCTCTCAACCCCTTTTTTTCCACCTCTCCTTCTCTGGAGTACCTCAATCCCCTTTTTAAAAAAAAAAAATTTTTTTTTTTGAGAGAGAGAGAGAGAGAGAGAGATTTGTTATTCCATGTATTTATGCAGTCATTGTTTGATTCTTGTATGTGCTCTGACTGTGGATCAAACCTGAAATGTTGGCATATTGCGCCAATGCTTTAACCAGCTGAGTGAGTACCCAGTGATCCCTTTTCACTGCCATCTGTCAAGATTCTGGAATCCTTAGGCGTGAAACAGAAATTCCAACTTAGTCATTTCAGCTGGAGTCATTTAGGTTGTCACCTTCCAAAGATTTCAAAAGCACTTATGGTTGTCTGAACTCCTAAGGAAATTCCAGGGAATTTCAAAACATTTTCTTAGCTGAATAAGTTTAATACACTCTACTCCTTCACCTACCAAATAAATACAACCCAAAAGCCCATGATCACAAATAAGGGATTTACTTGAACTTGCAAGACTGAATGAGGTAATTCTTACGAGTTCTAATTTTGACTCCATAATCCCCATGCTATTTCAGCAAAGATGAAGCTAAAACTCCCCATTTCCCCCCAGATTGGTGGATACTGGATACGGATGCTTGTGTTATTACCGAATAGGCTTGAAAGTGAAAAAGGATTGGACTGGAGTCCAGGCCCCTAGAGTTTCAAGGGCTTTTAGGCCCCCACTGTTCTCCACTCCCTTTCAAAAATATGTAAGATTTAAAGGCTATTTTCCACTGGACACATTTCATATTTGCCCATCCTTTAAGGTAAGCAATAAAATATTGAAAAAGTGGTTGGAAAAATACAATAAGACCTTATAATGACAAAATGATCTCTTATATTCCTCCACCCCCTCGCCCCCTTGTCCTTTAACTAAGACCAAAAAAATGGTTTTGCAATGGTTTTCAGTCCTGAACCCTATGACACTCCCCCCTGCACCCCTTGGCTTCTCTCTAGTTTTCTTTACCTTGGCCATTAATCAAGCATCACCCAGAGCTCCACACACCCTTGCTAATCTCTATTGTCTTCTCTCTCTCTCTTTTTTTTTTTAATGTTTAATCTTTTTACATGTGTCCTTATTCCCTCATTACCCCCCAACTCCCATTAATACCGCCCCCCCCTCCCCCGTTGTCTGTGTCCATTGATTAGTCTCATATGCATGCACACAAGTCCCTTGGTTGATCTCTCCCCCTTACTCCCACCGACCCCTACCTTCCCTGAGGTTTGACGCTCTGATGGCGTTTCTCAGTCTCTGGATCTCTCCTTCTGCCAGGATTCCTGCTGGGTCTGTCTCTGCTCCAAAAAGTTGGCTTCTCAATCCAAACATCTTCCACCAGTCTGTTGCTCTAAGGACTGGAGATTGGGGTGTGGGGAAGAGGGCTTAGAAAGAGAGTGCAGCTAATGTAATTCCTTCTTTCTTCTCATTCAGCCCGGACAAAGGTTCTAACTGCCCTATGGATTGCTCCCTAAAAGTCCAGTGGACTTTTCTCAGCTCTCGTCTGCCTCAGACTTTCTCCTGTTTTCGTCCCTTTCCGTCTTGCAGTTTCTCCCCACCCCTCCACAGCTCCCCTGATCTCTCTGCTTTCTTCCTACCATCCTGGTAACTTTATTTTTTTTTAATTAATTATTTTTTCTTTCTTTCTTTCTTTTTTTCTTTTCTTTTCTTTTCTTTTTTTTTTACATTTTTTAAATTAAATTATTATCTGTGTACATATTTTAACATTGCCCCCCCCCTCCCATACAGGCCCTTTCTCCCCAGAGTTTTATGTCCATTGGTTGTACTTACATGCATGTATACAAGTCCTTCGGTTGATCTATTATCTCCCCTAGATCTCCCTACCCTACCCGCTGTAATTTGACAGTCTGCTTGTTGCTTTACTGTCTCTATATCTATCTTTTGGTTCATCAGTTTATAATGTTCTTTATTATCCATAAATGAGTGAGGTCATGTGGTGTTTCTCTTTCATTGACTGGCTTATTTCACTCAGCATGATGCATCCTGGTAACTTGAGAATATATATACCTATGTATTGATTTCAGAGGGGAAGGGAGAGGGAGAGAGAAATAGAAACATCAAAGGTGAAAGGGAATCATTGATCAGCTGCCTCCTGCATTCCCCTTCCTTCTGGGGATTGAGCCTGCAACCCAGGCATGTGCCCTTGACTGGAATCGAACCTGGGACCCTTCAGCCCGCAGGCTAATGCTCTATCCCTGAGCCAAACCAGCTAGGGCCTGATAATTTTTCGTCCTGCTTGTCAACTAGGGAAGTCATAAATTTAAATTCTTGAATCTTTCTTATCTCCACTCACCTTCACGACCTCAGTTGTTACCCATTTCTAAGGCTCAATCTACTTGGTAGTATCCATCTCCAAAGCTACTTCATTCATCCTTGCTCTGCATTGCATCTCTTGCCAGCACCTGAAATTATACGGTTGAAAGCAAATCTACCTCTTTCTAGACTGGTATCTCTCTCCCACTTCCTTCTGACTATTCTCCTGGTACTCCGGGTACCTTAGGGCACTGCTTATTCCTTTCTCTCTTTCATTTGTTTACATTCCGTCAGTCACAAAGTTCTGCCACTCCTCCTCCTTCTATTCTTGAGCACAGAAACAATCCTTTCTCTTGATTTCTATGAATTTTCCTCCCTAATCTCTAGCCTTGTCATGTTGACAATTTATCGCAGTCTTCTAAACAATTCGTGGTATCTTCTCATTAATTGTAGGTTAAAACTAAACCCCTTCTGCCCAAACCAGTTTAGCTCAGTGGATATAGCGTTGGTCTGCGGACTGAAAGGTCCCGGGTTCAATTCCAGTCAAGGGCATGTACCTTGGTTGCGGGCACATCCCCAGTAGGGGGTGTGCAAGAGGCAGCTGATCGATGATTCTCTCTCATTGATGTTTCTAACTCTCTATCCCTCTCTCTTTCTCTCTGTTAAAAATCAATAATATATATATATATATATATATATATACCCTTCTATGGTGTAAATTCTCCATCAACTGCCTCAGTCCGTTTTCCCAACTTGTCTTTTAGACCTGAGCTGTGCAATAGGGTAGACACTGGCTGCATGAGGCTCTGGAGCACTTGATTTGTGGCTAGTCCAAATTGTGATGTGCTGGAGTGAAATACGTCTTGAATTTCAAAGACTTAGCGCAGATAAAGTTAAGTGAAAAGGTCTCATTAATAATTTTTTATAGTGATTCCACGTTGAAATAATGTTTGGGATAGATTGGGCTAATTATTCTCACCCATTTCTTTTGACTTCTTTTCAGAGAGACTGCTAGAAAATTATACCAGTGGTTTACCTTCTAGTTCTATTGGACAGTGCTCCCGCAGACAATTAGTGTACATCAGGACTGGGTACAACGCATCCGGTCAGAGGCATTGTTTAAAAAGAAAGGGTGGTCCAGCCTCAGCCGCCCCTCTACAACCCCGCTGGGGAGGGGGGATGTTAAAAGTCAATTATTGATATAACCAGAGCGCAGATACTGAATGGCTGAAGGTTAGCCCCGCGGGAGCTGAAAGGAGAGAGATGTTCACAGGTGCCTCTTCTGAGAAGTGGAATTTTCAAAGACCCTTGACAAATAGATAGCATTTCCTTTCTTTAGCTGCGGAAGAAGAAGAAGAAAGGCATTTTGGGTCGGAGGAGGTGGGAGAGCACTGGACAGGTTTGGGGTAAGATGTGTAGACCCATTTGTCTGGGCTGAGGGCCACGTCCTGGCAGGCTCTAGGGTCTACCCATCCCCTGTCCTCTCTGCACCGAGCCACCTCCAGGGGCCTTCTTCCTGCTTTTCAGCAGCCTCTGCCCCATTGCCTTCCTCCAGACTGTGCCACGCTGAGGGCCTGAAGCTAGAAAACAAAGCACAGGCACGGTGCCAGCCAGACCTCTGCCCTGCCTCTGACCCGGCTTCCAGAGAGCGTGCTCCACATGTGTGCTCCCGGACAATGGCACTCCCTGGTGTGCTCACCTAGGGAACATTGTAAGCCTCTGAATGCAGAGTCCGACCCACACAAAGAACAGGACTTGTGTTTATTTAGCTAGCCACCAATCCGGGCTGACCAACTTTCCTGATTTTCCCAGGACCATCCCTGTTTGAGCACGAACAGTCCCAGATCCTAGGAAACCATGAAGTCACCGGGAGCTGGAATGACCGGCCCACCTCACTTACTCACAGCCGAGGCTCTGACTTTGTTTTCATTTCTGGTCACTGGCCGCCTGCTAATTTCATCTCCATGACAAAGCAACAGCGAACATGCGATTATATTGAAAAGGAACGTGGCTGCTTTCTCTGGCCACGTTTGGACAACCTTTTCTTTTCTTTTTCTTAGCCTCAGTTTTGAGATGTCCTAGGGCCATGGTTCTCAACCTTTCTTTCTTTCTTTCTTTCTTTCTTTCTTTCTTTCTTTCTTTCTTTCTTTCTTTTTTTTTTTAATATATTTTATTGATTTTTTTTACAGAGAGGAAGAGAGAGGGATAGAGAGTTAGAAACATCAATGAGATGTGCCTGCAACCAAGGTACATGCCCTTGACCGGAATCGAACCCGGGACCTTTCAGTCCGCAGGCCGACGCTCTATCCATTGAGCCAAACCGGTTTCGGCGGTTCTCAACCTTCCTAATGCCACAACTCTTTAAAATAGTTCCTCATGTTGTGGTGACCCCCAACCATAAAATTATATTCGTTGCTATTTCATAACTGTAATTTTGCTACTGTTAATGAATTGTAATGTAAATATCTGTGTTTTCCGATGGTCTTAGGCTCTACAGCAGCGGTTCTCAATAAATAATCCAGGTCACCACCCACAGGTTGAGAACCACTGCCATAGAGCCTAAGACCATCAGAAAACACAGATATTTACGTTACAATTCATAACAGTAGCAAAATGACAGTTGTGAAGTAGCAACGAAAATCATTGTATGGTTGGGGGTCACCATATATAAGGAACTGTATTAAAGGGTCACGGCATTAGAAAGGTGGAGAACCACTGTCCTAAGGGATCACAACTTTTTACATTAAATTCATTCACCTTCCATTTATGAAAATGTCACTGGATACTGTAAAGAGGAAGCGTATCACGCTCTCAATGAAGGAAAGGAGGGGTATTTTAATTCCCCTCGTCTCCGCTGAACCCATGCTCCTCTTGCAAGTCCCACTCTTGTTCTCAAAGGCTGTCAGCTAAGAGGCAGCACCAATATGAAGTGAAGCTCGGGCGGTGTGGCTCAGTGGTTGAGCATCGACCATTGAGGTCGGTTTGATTCTGCCCTGATTGCGGGCGTGGTCCCTGGTGGGGGGCATGCAGGAGGCAGCTGATGGATGATTATCTCTCATCATTGATGTTTCCATCTCTCTCTCCCTCTCCTTTCCTTTTAAGCACAAGTTCTTAAAGAATATTAAAACCCCCATTCCCACTTAGCAGTAACTTTCTGCACAGTGCTGTGAATTCCAAGGTGCAGCACTTGGCTAACCCCAAGACAGGTGCTGGCCTCATCTGAAAGCACTCCAGTTCTGCTTATGTTTTCATTTTGATCTCCCCCGAAATTGAGTCCTGAGGCAGAGATCATGAAATAAAAAGACGATATGCAGTAAAAAAAAAAAAAAAAAAAAAAAAAAAAAAAAAAGCATAAACTAATCCTACTGGCTGCTAACATCACTAAATGTATGGTTTGAGCAAAAAAGTCATCCATTACAGTTCCCCCCCCCCCTGTGGGATAATAATACTTTGACTTCTCCAAAAGGTTGTGAGGAGCTACACAGCCAAGCAAAAGTAAAGAACAGCACCCCGAACAAGTCCAGTCACCGAGTAAGGTTTTACATCAGGTCTTACCCTCATCAGTCTAAAATTCTGCTCCAGGGACAATTTACAGTTAAAAACCTGACTCCTCATTCTCAGGTTAGAGAGGTACATCATGTAATAGAGCATTGTCTTTCATGTTACATGGAAACAAATCAAATGGGTTTTTAAGAAATAGATTATTTTAATATATTTTATTGATTTTTATACAGAGAGGAAGGGAGAGAGATAGAGAGTTAGAAACATCGATGAGAGAGAGTCATCGATCAGCTGCTTCTTGCACACCCCCCACTGGGGATATGCCCGAAACCAAGGCACATGCCCTTGACCGGAATCGAACCCGGGACCCTTCAGTCCCCAAGCCGACGCTCTATCCATTGAGCCAAACCAGTCCCGGCAAGAAACAGATTATTTTAAACCAGCTTGATTCAACAGTGGCTCCACAATGGATGCACCTCCATGGCTCAACAGCAGTGAGGCGGGTGTGTGGCCTGCTCATGGACCGGGAGGCCCTCAGCACACTGGTCACGCTGCTTCCCCTTCTGCAGGCCCTGTGTCCACCTTCTTTCTGGCATCCTGACACAGTTCAGGGGTCCTTAGTCCAAACACCCCCTGGCAGAAGAAAATAGGAGAGAGAAATCTTGAAATGGCAACATTTTAATTTTAAACTCTCAGTCATGTTATAACCTATGTAGGTATGTATCATTATGAAAAGCATATAAAATTAATTAGTTTGCATGTGTTACTAGATGCATCTAAGACTGGGTCTCAGGAAAATCTACTGGTTCCCCAGTTCTAGTCCTACAATCTCAGCTTCCCATGAGACCAAGCAGGAATTTAGTTGGGCATCAGACAATAGTAAGACGGGAGGGGGGAGGAGGTGGGAAACTATGAAGCTGAGAAAGCATTCAAATACAAAAATTTAAAAACCCTGAGCCAGATAGGCAATGCAAAAATGCAAGCTGAATTGGGTCTCAGGGCTGTAAATTTTTACCATCAGTTGAAATCAGTTATTAAAATTATTTTTAAACCCCCTATGCTACAGGCTTAGTAGACATTTAATGTTCTATACTATTCCAGCATGCTATTCCCTCTAAGGTGCTGTTATGGTTATTGTTGTTTTTTTTAAACAAATACAAAATTCAGCATACATGTGTTTCAAAAAGTTACATATTTCCCACGAGAAACCCTACTTGTTTGCGTGGGAACTTGGGCAAGAGTTTAGTGGCAATAAGATTGTGCACGATCATCAGACTAGCAGAGTAAGCTTTTCAACTGAGTGCCTGGTCTAATCCCCCTGCATGAGTTATGTGAATAAAATCTTTGAAGCATTGTGGAGGAGGTAATCTTAGTGAAATCGAATTTGACAGTGCCCCTTTATCTACTTCCAGCGTGATTAGGCTCTGCAGCGCACAGAGAATCATAAAGAATCCTGGTGGAAACTACGACTCAGTGAGTGCATTAGGTAAAGCAACCCAGGACAGTAAAGACTGCATTGAATACAAGTAGCTCCAACAGCCATGGCTTACCATTTCCTTTTTTACTGGGGGGGGGGGAGGTTCAGTTTGACTGAATGTTTCATATCATTTTATACTTAAGATTTGCCAGTGATTGGAAAGGGGTAGACATTCATTTCATAACTGTGTGTCGTCGACCCATAGGTCTGGCTGATTGTGCCCTGTCTTAGTCCAGGAGGGGCCCTTTGTGTGGATGACAAAACTGCTGCCATATGACCAGCAATTCTACTTCTGGGTATTTACCCAAAGAAAACAAAAACATTATTTTGAAGGAGTCTGCACCTTTATGTTCATTGTAGCATTATTAGTAATATCCAAGTCATGAAGCCACCTGGATGTCCATCAATAGATGAGTGGTTAAAGAAGATGGATATAGGTAACATTGTATGCATATACATATATTGAACAAGAAAAAAGAATGAAATCTTGCAATTTATGACAACATGGATGATCTTAAAAGATATCATGCTGAGTGAAATAAGTTAGAAATAGAAAGACAAATAGTGATCTCACTTATATGTGGAATCTAAAGAAATAAATGAATAAAGAAAACAAAACAGAAATAGACCCCTAGATATAGAGAATAAGTAGACTATTACCAAAGAAAAGGGAATGAGGAAAAGGAATAATAATAAAAAAAAAAAGTAAATGAAACACTCCTTAGTTTTTCCTCTTAAGTAAACAAATAAAAAACCAGGATGTGGACCTGTGGAAATACAAATATATAAGTGTAAGTGCTAATTTTATAATTTTTCGTAATAAGGTCCGAAAGTTACATGTAGGTATTGAGGAAAAAGTGAAAAGAAGGAACATGTGAAATGGAGTCACTTTAACCAAGCTGCTAAAATTATCAACATTGTGAAGGTTGAGACATGAGAAGATGATGCTATTTTTGTTCTAACTGGCCTGGGAACTTAAATTTTTGAACTTTCTAGTCTCGCATCAATTCCTGGATATACATCAATTCATTGTCCGTCAATTTCTAGACACACACTAGACTTCCAGATAATCCTCTGATTACCCCTGAAGGACTCACTCATCCAGGCCATCTCGTCCATTATCCCGACTGACGGGCCATCTGACTCATAGCCATCTTAGAACAATCCTGGGACTAAGAATGTAGGCCTGATTATTCTCAAGAACATGATTTTTACTATAAAAACTTTCAACTTTCCTTTCTTCTTCAGAACACGTCTGGGTTTTTGCTTACTTGTGTTTCTAGTTTGTAAACTTCAAGACCCCTGAATAAGTCTTTATAATTTATTCTAGTCAAAGCTTCCAGATTCTTTTTTAGTTGCTTGATAGTATTGAAAGGTGTTTAAATATAAACAAATAACAATAAATGAGCAATAAGTAAGTTACCTAACGGTTCTAAGACTATTAATAATATTATAATGTTAAATATTATTCCAAGTTCTTAAATATTTTAATTTTGGAGAAATTATTAAGGGTTATATTTCACAATAGGGTATATTATTTTCAAATTTACTGATTCTGTCGGTTTTACTTCAGTAACTTTTTCTTTGGTTGAATTAAAGTTATTGTGAATACATTGCCAGGACCCTGGCAGTATTGGGAACAAAGGGTTAGACTCATCAAAGCAGCTCAGTATGAAGTTACCAGCTGGTTGGAAGCTATAATCAACTCATGAAAGGGGCTACCAAAGACTAAGAAAGGTGCTCCAGAATGACCTCTCTTCAACCACATAGACCGAGACAGTGAGCTAGAACAGCAATTCAAGTTACCTACAGAAAAGGACTCCAACCTTACAGAATTCAGGAATGAGACGCCTGTTCAACCCGCAGATTCTCCAGAGGGTAAGGGTGCCAGGCATCTCAAGATGCCAGGCCTCTCTGCTCCATAGACTGTTGGGTCCATGCTGGGGTGAAGGAAGGGGACTAACTTTGTATTAGGTATGAGATTTAGTTTTAAAATGAACTGGGCCGGAAATTATAGCCAAGATAGAGTCACAGGATCGAATTTATATTCTCTCCTGAAACTACCAAAAACAAATAAACAAACAAACAAACCAGACAAAATATATGAAACGGTGTTTTTCAAGACATGCAAATAAGCACATGAAAAGATGCTCAACATTGTTAGTCATTAGGGAAGTATAAATTAAAAATATCATTACACTCTTATCAGAATGACTAAGATTTAAAAAAAAACACTGATGAATTAAAAACATCATTACACTCTTATCAGAATGACTAAGATTAAAAAAAACTGACGATATCATGTGTTGGCAAGAACTTGGAGGAACTGGAATGTTCCTCTCCTTTTGATGGGATTGTATGACCACTTTGGCAAACAGTTTCTTAAAACATTAAGGGCACACCTACCATATTTCCCACCACCTTGCTCTTAGGTATGTATCCAAAAGAAACAAAAGCATGCACCAATACAAAAACTTGTATGCAACTTTTCATAGCAGTTTTATTTGTCATAACCCAAATTGGAAACAACTCAAATGTCCATCAACAGGTGAATGGATATACAAATTGTGCTATCCTATATAATAAAAACCTAATAATGCTAAATGTCCAACTGTTAGACTGACCAATCACTATGATGCAGACTGATCACCAGGGGGCAAACGCTCCAACTGGTAGGTCAGCTTGCTGTTGTCGTCCGGCTGATCAGAACTGGGCAGAACCCCTCAGGTGATGTCGGAGAGCTGGTTTCAGCCTGATCCCCACAGGCCAGGCCGAGGGACCCCTAGGGTGCCTGAATCTGTGCACCGGGCCTCTAGTTACCATATAATTGAATACAATGCAACAAGGAAAAAAGAAAGTAGTTACTGATACATGCGACAACATAGATAAATCTCAAAATATTTATGCTGAGTGAAAGAAGCGAGGCACACAAAGATGGCTGTATGTTGCATAAGGAAAGGACGAAGTGGGAAGGGTTGGGAGCGAGGAACTCCAAGGGCAGGAGGAAACTTTGGGGAGTGATGGATTCACAGTCATTACCATAATTGCAGTGATAGTATCACGGATGTTTATGTGTCCGAACTTACCCAGTTACACACTTTAAACATGTGCAGTTCAGTGTATGCCAATAACACCTCAATGAAGCTGATAAAGAAATGAAGAACTGGACTTTGGCTATCAGGACTAAAATGGGACCGGGCTAATAATCAAAGCTCTTGAAAAGTTATAGAATT
Organism: Nyctalus aviator; assembly: GCA_036971965.1. NCBI lineage: Eukaryota > Metazoa > Chordata > Mammalia > Chiroptera > Vespertilionidae > Nyctalus > Nyctalus aviator. The sequence continues at coordinate 177,779,745 of CM072924.1, read as the reverse complement.
TAATTGAGAGAAAATTGCATTACTCAGGCAGAAATGAGGTAGGTTAACAAATACAGTGACTTGCGACTTTGCAATATATTAGCGACAAAACCAGCCATTCCCTAGTAGTCTTCAAATGCTACACAGCCAACCCGAGAGCCTCGTTATTCTATAAAATCTTGGTAACCCCATGTTAGTTCTACTAGTGAATTTTGAAGGTCTCTTGGTCAATGCATCATGTGCTCTGGCTTCAGGATTAATCTCATTTCTCTTTCCTCTGAGTTCTAGATACAGAAATTGGGATCAGACAGCTCTGATTTACTATAACTGAATTGATGAATACAGATTGAACCTAAGGTCCTAATATTTCCCTCATGGTTCAAACTTAGTCTATAAACATCTGGACAGCTGTGTTTCCTCCCTGCCTCTTTTTCTCACCCCTCCACACCCCCAAGGCAGGGATAATCCTAGATTCACATGAAGAAGCGGGTGCAGAGGAGGCGAGAGATTCTATCTGCTCAGGTATTAAATATGTCACTAGGATAAGCTACTTGAGAAAATGCCTTTTCAGAAAGCATCAAGCTGATCAGGATTAGAAGGCATATTTTTTAAATCACACACTATCCTCTATAAATAAACCAGTGGATAGCATCCAGGCATTATTATTATTTTTTTATTTGCTGCACACATTTCTAATATCAATACTAATCTCAGTACATTTTCCCCCCAGTTTATACCTAGTTTATAAAATGGTTTTTAGCTGCAATGTATCATCTTCTATGGCCAAGTTGTGAAGCACATTTTCCTTGAGTATATGTCAGGAACTCCACATCAGTTGTTTAAGTCAAAAGTAGATATGATAGATATGAAGAAATGCAGAGTTGCTCTTTCATTTTGAAATGCATTGATGCAAAATTGTTGCATCCTTCACTCATTTAATTTAGGTGTATTCAACTGTATGCACGGAGAGAAAGTGAGAGAGACCTAGAGAGACACAGAAAGAGAATAGTACAGTTCCACCTACTCTTCTACTTAGTGTGTTTATGCCCCAAATTAAGCACGAGAGTCCGTTCTTCATTCCTCAGTTCTCAGATCCCACACCTCTCTCATCTCATGGCACCACGCATGACCCTATGGTTTAAAGGTATACATAGAGGGAGGGTGTCCCCCAAAATGTACACATACACTTTGAACAATTATAAAGGAGTGTGTATTAAAATACATTTTGTTTTCAGAGTTGAGCTATCAGCTGTTAAAGTGTGCATACATTTTTGGGGGGACACTCTATATTTCATACATCATGGTCCCTAACTCATCCAGTGTCAACCAAAGAAGTACTGATCTGTTCCAACACTGGAAGAAAACCCAATCCTGTTTTAATAAGTAAGAGAGAGTTTGTCTCTCCTGTAGTGACTGTTGGCATCCCAACCCCATCATCCTGAGATTCTCAAGGGGGATGCTTTTCCTGTGCCTGTCATGCTATCTATTTAACCCAACCCCTGAATATGACACGGGGCTTTGGTAAAATGTGCCCATTCACCAGGGTCATTTTGTAAAATGAGTTTGGGAGGAGCTAATTCTGTTTTCTCTCTGAGCTTAATATTTGCCTTTGACTTTGTAGTTGCGTTGTCAAGCTTGTTGACATATCTATGAGGCGTAGATGTGTTATTTTTTCTCTCTAAGGAGTACAATCTTGACTATCTTTGTATTTTGTTCTCTTCTCCGTGTTTAGCAATGATGCTAATTAATTTTATGCCAGAAGGTATCATTTTGTGCTTGTTCTGTAAATAGGTTCACCTGAGGGGTCATTGCACTTTTTCTGTTCATGATGAGAACTTCGATGGCTTCCTGCCACTCTTTGACAATGTTTCATAATAAAGAGTGTCCTGAGGACTAGGGTGACAGGATCATCAGTCTAATAAAAAAGTTTTCAGATATTCTTCAATATTTCTTTTACTTACTTCTGTTTTTTGGCTACTTCTATAAAATCATCCTTCAGATTCATTTGTCCTAACACACACTGGTTGATATTCTATATTCATGCTGGTGTGTGGTGGCCTCTATTTACACTTATATCTTGAAATTGGATCTTTAAACATTTGGGGTGGGAGGTTTCTGGTTACCTCACCATTTCTATTTTATTTTTTTAATTTTAATTTTTTAAATTATTATTATTATTATTATCATTATTATTTTACATATGTGTCCTTATTCCCTCATTACCCCCATCCCCCACTCATGACCCACACCCCTGTTTTAAATATTATTTTATTATTAACTAAATCATTCTTGGTCAGTCAATCCATTTTCATGATTGGTTATAAGACAGAAATATAATCATCAAAGAGAGAGAAAACTCAGGACACATTTCTGTGGCCCATACTTTCCCACTGAATTTCACAGGTGATAAACAAATACAAACCTCAACATTTTCAACAGTCTTCCAAGAATATGCCTCCGTGATCAGATAATTGGCTTGGGTTAGATAACTCACTGAGGTTATTTTTATGCTACGGTTCTACTATTACTTCCAAAAAAATGAGGCTCGTGGTCATCTCAGATGTCACAGGACCGTGCAGAACCTGGGACTCTGTCTTTGCCGTGTGGTCATCCTGTTCATTGGTCATCCATGCTGTGGTCACAGAGAAGTCGGAAGCTAGAGCTGAAGTGGGTTTCTGGCATGAACTCGTGCAGCTATTTCATTCTGCACAGAAGGCAATTGAGACCCGGGTTATTTGAATGTCTTCCCTCAAGGTCATCAGACTAGTTCATGGTAGAGCTGAGGATACACATAGACCGGAGGGCATGATTTTTCCACTGTTTCTCTCAAAGCAAGTCCCATGACATTGCCTGACCATAATGGAGGTGAGATCTCTGGCATCTCCCCAGTCAACTGGATGTCTTGACTCGTGGGAAGAATGTAAACATCAGGAGAGATCCATCATGAACGCATCACTGCTTGCGTAACGCAGGTGACAGGTGTCCGGTGGGTCAAGGTCGAAGCAGTTGGCAGGAGGGCAGCATCTGCCTCGAACATGCTTCACCGCTGGACAAATATAGTGTTTCAGTACCTAGGACAACTTGTTCTATAACCTCGTGATTTCAAACAGAAACGCGAGTGGGAATGCAGGTAGAGAGACAAAGGAGACAATGACTAGGCACTTGTCAAAAAGTCTTGTCAACGAGATGAAATGTGTCCCAAGTCTGCACAAATTCAACAGATTAGGCCCATGCGGTACATTACTAGAAAGGTCAAACTTTCTAAAATTGCTTTATCCATCTCTAATTCACGGCTTCACTTCTCCCCCCCCCCCCCCGAGAGATTAAAAAGGCATCTTCTTGGTGGTTAGGAGAACATAGGTTATGTCTGTATGGTTATGAGGTTAAAAGAGAATGTGATACAAAAGGCAAAGCTCTAAGCAAAACTTAGGGGAGATGAAGTGAGGCTAAACTGTTGGATCCTGCGTCCCCGCTGGCTGTCCTGTGATTAGTGATCTCAGGGGGCGTGAGGGGGTGTGTGGCTGAGAGCTGCAATCATTGCTTTCTTTCTGGTGTTGACGCAGGTGTCAAACAACAGTTGACAAGCTTCTATGTTGGGAAATTTTTGTGATGACTAAGTTCAAGTTTCTGCTCCAAGGCAAATGCCTACGTGAAAAGCAGACTGTAAGGGTCCACTAGCTGGAATGCTCAGAGTCTAATCAGGTTTGCTCCTTGTACTGTACACACGTCACCCCAGCGGCCGGTTAGGGCGGGGTGGTGCAGGGTGCGACATTCTTCCTTATTCAGACATCCTCCATTCAGACACGCTCCCTGCTTTGTACTGTTAACTGGAGCTTGATGGGACACTGTAAACAAGTGTGAGGCTACTATTAAACAATGTTGTTAGGGAAATATAGAAGGGGCTAAACAACTTTCCTTAAATTAAATCTTAATCGTGGTACCCCGACTTTATGAGTGCAAAGGGGACCGCTATGACACCGGGGTAGGGATTTGAATATGAAAATGATATTTGATCTGTTGTGTCCACAGAGTGAGCTGTAAACATCATTTTAAGAACATTGAGTTTTTACACTGCTCTTGGAAAAAAGTAAATCTTTTGAGAAAGAAAAGAGGCTACATACATAAGCAATTTTTTTCCCTTTTGGAAACAAATAACATTTTACTTAATAAAAAGGAAATGCTATCCAACTCTGAAGTGCAGCTAATTTTGTCTGTCGTTTAATAAAAATTAAACTTAAAAATAAAGGAAATAATTATCGGGTCTTTGAGCTTTTAAAAACTAAGTGTGAGGCCTTACGATGCTTTAAAAATTATCTTTTTTATTTTATTATTTTTTTAAAATATATGTTTGTTGATTTCAGAGCGGAAGGGAGGGGGAGAGAGAGAGAAACATCAGTGATGAGAGAGAAACATGGACCGGCTGTCTCTTGCACACCCGCCCCTGGGGATTGAGCCCACAACCTGGGTATGTGAGGTCCCTGACTGGGAAGCGAACCCAGAACGCTTCAGTCCACAGGCCGATGTTCCATCCACTGAACCAAACCAGCTAGTGCTATTTCATTGTTAATTACAGTTCACATTCAGTATTATTTTGTATTAGTTTCAGGTGTATAGCATAGTAGTTAGACAATTCTATACTTTATAAAGGATTCCCCCGATAGTCCCAGTACCCACCTGGCACCATATTTAGCTATTACAGTATTATTGACTATATCCCCTGTGTTGTACTTTACACCCCCCTGACTATTATGTAACTACCAATCCCTTCACTTTTTTTCACCCAACCACTCCCCTCTGGCAGCCATCAGTCTGTGCTCTGTATCTATGAATCTGTTTCTGCTTATTTATTTATTTTGTTCACTAGATTCCACATACAAATGAAATTGTTTGGTATTTGTCTTTCTCTGACTGACTTATTAATGCTCTAAAAAATGTTTCAATGTAATTGCATTGATCATCATCCAGTTCAGAGACAAATATAGCACCATACAAGCAGATAAAACCTACACAGCCTGCTTCCCAAGTGTTTTCAATAGAAAACCATCAAATTAATGTATGGAAAAATTCAGACATGGAACTCTACAGTTGACCTAGGGATAATATGCAAGATTCACATTCTTGAACCTCCTTCTTTCAAACACAGTTGTTGATTTCATATAAATAAAACTTTATTTTCCTCTTCACTTATATCCCAAAAGGAAGCAGATATGGTCAACTTTACCTCCACTTACATTAGTCAGTATGAACATACGATTTTTTTGTTTTGTTTTGTTTTAGTTTTATGTGTTCAGTAGAAAATCATAAGCAATGCAAAGGTCATCCATAGAGCCTGAGGTTATTAAACAAGGGATATCCTCAAATGAGACATTAAAATAGGGAAAAGTAAAATCCATCACTGTGCCAAGTTCTTGCTACAATTCACTAGGATACAAATGAAAAGAACGCCATTGGGCTTGGTTGAAAGGAAAACTGTACCAAGCTTTTCCCAGAACACATCTGACCACCACTGTACCACTTGATGGCTAAGTTCACGCAGATTACAGAGCAAATGAAGTCCATGTGCTTCAGATTCATTTACACGCAAGTCATCAAAGTGCAGTTGTAGGAGCCTCTTGAAGTCTGAGCCTTTTCTAAACCACGTTTATCCTTAAGAAACAAACTCAAAGAAAGAACTGGGTTGCACTTAACTCCATAATTATTTCTAAACTATCCAAGGAATCTCTCTGAACGAGTGTGGCTTAATACATATGAGTATGCAATCTCTTTGACATGGGCAAGCAGTACAAAAGACCGAGCCAAAGAAATTTTCACTCTTCCTTCTGCCTTTGGGCTCCCATTGTTTTTCGAGGGAAGCAGAAGGAATTTGGCCGGCAAAGAGAAATCTGTTCTTTCCTCAAGGAACATGGTGTATTTAATTACTTTTCTAATTCTTCGTGTAAAGATAACACTTGGTAGCTCTGTAATTGGGTAATTCTCATTCCTGGTTGTTTGACTTGTATTGAGTGAGTTTTGCTCTGGGGTGGGTTATTGTTGATCATTACCTCAAGGGTTAGCTGCACGGAAACAGAAACTGTGCTCTTCAGCCTTGCATTCCCACATCAGCACACCGTTTGGCATGAAAGACTCTTAGTTTAAGGAATCAACGTGGCTGGTCTTGTCCAGGTGCCTGGCACCCACCCCTTTGTTTCTATTCCTCAACACAGTGGCCCTACAGTCAATTTAAGTAGATATGCTTGGGGATAGCAAAGATATTAAACCTAATACTGGGTGTTGCAGGAGATTTAAAATATTTTAAGTATTCAGATCATTAGAGCATCAAAAATTCTTCCAAATAAGATCCAGGAGCGTTACCAAGTAAAATCCACTGGACATTTTTACTGTGGCATCAGGAACATTCTATGGCAACCTGAGAGAAGTTTCTCCTTCAAAGGCAGTGCTTTCAGGACTAGGGGTTTCTCTATCACTTCTTTAAAAAAAATGCTTTTTATTGATTTTTGGAGAGAGAGAAAGGGAGAGGGAGAGAGAGATAAAAACATGGATAAGGGAGAAACATCAACTTCAATTGGCTGCCTCCTGCATGTCCCCTGTTGGGGATGAGCCTGCAATTCTAGGCATGTGTCCTGACCAGGAATCAAAACTATGACCTCTTAGTGCATGGGTCAACACTCAACCACTGTGCAGCACTGGCTGGGTTCTCTGCCACTTCTATATCCGCCTGGTGGTGGCTGGGATTCAGTCTCAACTCAGCCAGCAGAATGTGGACCACTCAGGCAAGGACTTCATCAAATATCTATTTACTGGTTGGGCTCTTTTCTCCATTAAGCTTATTTCATAGATGACCCCACAATTGTTTTCCAGACCCTTCTAAAGGGGATCTGTCATTAAATCCTTTCCTCTCAGCAGGACTTAGGTGGTGGTGAGATGTAGGGAAAAAAAGTACTACCCAGCTGGCATGGCTCAGTGGCTGAGCATCAATCTATGAACCAGGAGGTCACAGTTCAATTCCCAGTCAGGGCACATGCCCAGGTTGCAGGCTCCGTCTCCAGGGTGGGGTGTGCATAAGGCAGCCAATTGATCAATGATTATCATCATTGATGTTTCTCTCTCTCTTCCTCTGTCTTCCCCTCTGAAATCAATAAAAGTAAAAAATAAAACGATGAAATAAAACACATACACAAAGTATTTAAGGTCAGATAGACCTGGGTTCCAAAATGAACTGTGTAACCTTGGGTCTCTGAAGTTTAATTTGGTAATTTCAAATGCAATTATACAACTCGCTTGAGAAAGCATACATCGTTTATAACACATAATGGATTCTCATAAATATTAATTTTATCCTCTCTACTCAACAGCCTGAAGAATGTCCTATCTACCTGTACCGGCACATTTATTATTTCCGAGGTACCAACTCTGAGCTAGGCTGTCCGTTAGGTTACCTGGACACAGGAGTGAAGAAGAAAGGGACATGACCACATTCCCTCGGGGCGTCAGGTCTAATGGGAGAGCGACATTAAACAATCACACACATGAATATATATTTATGAATTACACATACTATGAGGGAAAAATGGAATACTGTAAGACCCATTACCACTAAACACCCATCTCCTGGCTGTCCGGCTTATTTCCAGGCAAATATTGGAATTCCTGACCCAGTGAATTTTTATGGTCTTCGCTGCAGTCACATTTGATACTTTCAAATCATATTTATCTTTAAAAAAAATTTTTTAATTGATTTCAGAGAGGAAGAGAGAGATAGAAACATCAATGATGAGAGATAATCACTGACCGGCTGCCTCCTGCAGATCCCCTATTGGGGGTCAAGCATGCAACCTGGGAATGTACCCAGACCAGGAATCGAACTGTGACTTCCTGGTTCATAGGTCGACACTCAACCACTGAGCCATGCTGGCCTCAAGACACATTTGAATTTTATGAAGTGGGGAGGAATCAATACTTATGTTTGACAGACATATAAAAAATAGGACCGTCTATTCAGTTTTCCACATTGGCCATAGCATTTCACATTCCCACCAGCAGTGGACAAGACTGCTTTTCCATTCTGTTGACAGTGACTTAGAATTCAGAAACAATGCAATGAGTGATGATCAGGGGCGCAGACCAGCTCACATGGCACAGATTAGCCATAGCATGGCTGAGTGATGATTGTTAATAGCGCTAAACTGAGTCTGGGCCGTGTGAAACAGAAAGTAGAAGGCAGAGGATATCTTCCCCCTCAGATCACATTTAAAAGCATGATCCGTGACAAAACTGGTGTGGCTCAGTGGATAGAGTGTCAGTCTGCAGACTGAAGGGTCCCAGGTTCAATTCCAGTCAAGGGCATGTACATTGCTTTCAGGCACATCGCTACTAGAGGGTGTGCAGGAGGTAGCTGGTCGATGATTCTCTCTCATTGATGTTTCTAGCTCTCTATCTCTCTCCCTTCCTCTCTGTGAGAAATCAATAAAATATATTTTAAAATTTTTTTAATAATAAAACTAAATAAATAGATAAAAGCATGAACCGTGCAGCTTGCCCGCTCTGTCCCTTCCACCAAGCACCCAGAGCCAGGGCGTTTTCCAAAGGCTATATGCACTTGAACCACTCGACGTTCTAGAAATCAGGAGGGTAGAAAATTTTATTTGCTTATTTTGAGTTAAAAAGTAAAATTATATTTTAAAAGCATAGAAAATAGAGAGAATCAAAAGTCCCAAATTTTCATCATACCAACATGTCATTATATATATATATTTCCATATCCTCTTTTTTGTGCATAAATACAATGCATACCCTCTGGCACCCTGATTTTGTTATTTTTTTTTTTTTTTACTTATATGCATTTTTCCTTTTGCTACTTTGTATTTTTAACCATCACCCTTTGTAGTTGTTATTAATCCTCACCAGAGGGTATTTTTCCATTGATTTTTTGAGAGAGTGGAAGGGAATGTGAGAGACACATCCATTGGTTGCCTCCCGCACGTGCCCCAACCAGGGTCAGGGATGGAGCCTGCAACCAAGGTAAGTGCCTTTGATCAGAATCGAACTTGAAACCCTTCAGTCAGTAGGCTGATGCTCTATCCACTAAGCCAGAACAGCTAACCATCACATTTAATGACAGCTGGCATTTTGCTGGATAGACGCACATCTTGATGTCATTAACTCTTCTACTTGTGCTAGAAAATCAGACTGCATCCAAAATGTTTGTTTCTAAATATAATGCCATGAAAAATTTCCTCTTGATATTTATTTTCCTTACTGAGGATGATCCTTAGAGCTCCTAAAAGAGAGACCTTTAGGTAAAAGGTTGGGAAAATATGTGGGCCAAGTTGTTTTCCAAAAAGATTATATATTCTCAATACAAGTCCTTTGTTGGACATGTGATTTGCAAACATTTTCTCCCCACTGGTAATTTTTATTTATTTATATTTTATTGATTTTGTATAGAGAGGAAGGGAGAGAGATAGAGAGTTAGAAACATCGATGAGAGAGAGAGTCATCCATCAGCTGCCTCTTGCACACTCTCTACTGGGGATATGCCCGCAACCAAGGTACATGCCCTTGACCGGAATCAAACCCGGGACCTTTCAGTCCCCAATCCGACGCTCTATCCATTGAGCCAAACCGGTTTCGGCCACACTGGTAATTTTTATTTTTCATTTTTAACAGAGTCTTTCACAGAGAAAACATTTTAATTTTGATAAAATCCAACTTGTCAATTTTCCTCTTATCAATTATACATTTATTATCTAGTCTAGAACTCTTTGTCTAGTCTTTACTCCCAAAGATAGTACCCTATTTTATTTCTAGAAGTTTTATAGTTTTATGCCTTGTGTTTAATTCCATGATCCATATTGAGTTAAATTTTGTGTAAAGTGTGAGATTTAGGTTATAGTTTTTGTTTCATTGATTTTTTTGCCTATGTATGTCCAACTGCTTCAACAACATTTATCTCCTCCATTGAGTTGCTTTTGCTCTTTTGTAAAAAATAAGTTGAATCCATATTTGTGTGGATCTATTTCTGGGTTTCTGTTCTGTTCCACTGATCCATGTGGCTGTGCCTTGGCCAGTACCACAGTTTTGGTTACTGTAACTATGTAGAAAGCCTAAATTTGGGGCACAGTAATTCTGCCCAATGTATTCTTTTTTTTTTTTTTAATATATATTTTATTGATTTTGTACAGAGAGGAAGGGAGAGAGATAGAGAGTTAGAAACATCGATGAGAGAGAGTCATCGATCAGCTGCCTCTTGCACACCCCCTATTGGGGATATGCCCGCAACCAAGGTACATGCCCTTGACCAGAATCGAACCCGGGACCCTTCAGTCCCCAAGCCGATGCTCTATCCATTGAGCCAAACCGCTCTCAGCCCAATGTATTCTTCCTGTATCAAATTTTTTGGGTTATAAAGCTTTCCCTTTTCTCCTTAAATTTTTAGAATAAATGGTCTATGTCTACAAAAAATTTTTGCTGAGATTTTTACAGGAATTGTGTTAAATCTATAGGTCAATTTATAAAGGCTGCATTTTTCATCTATGAACACAGTATGTTTTTCCAAGTATTAAAACATTTTTTCATGTCTTTATCAACATTTTGTCATTTTCAGTACCTAGATCTAGTACATGTTTTGTTATATTTATACCTAAGTACTTTATTTTTCTTTAAAGCAATTGTAAATAGTATTGAATTTTTAAATTTCCTTTCATTTGTTGTATCATATAGAAAGTTAATTAATCTCTGTGTTGATTTGTATCATGTGTCCTGACTGAACTCACTTTTAGGTCTTAGGGTCTTTTTGTAGACAATTTTCTATGTAGACAATCCCATTGTGTGGATCACATGACTTTTTCTTCTTTAGCCCGTTGATATGGTGGGTTACATTGATTGATTTTTTTAATATTGAGCCAACTTTGGACACCTAGAATTAATCCTACTTAGTCATTGTGTATTATTATTTTCATACATTTTGGGTTAGTAAGACGCTATTGAAAACACCTAAGTTTGTGGGAACTATCAGTCTGCAGTGTGTGTGTGTGTGTGTGTGTGTGTGTATGTGTGTTGTCTTTATCTGGTCTTGATATCAGGGTAATAATGACTTTGTAACAGGAATTGAGAACTATTCCCTGCTCTTTACTTAAAAATTGCATTAAATTGGTGTTAATTATTTGAAGATTTGGTAAAATTTATCAATGAAAACCTCTGGGCCTGGATCCTTCTTTCTCAAGTTGTCTATTTCAGCTTGTCTGAATCTTGGTGATCTGTGGGCTACAGAGGAGGAGGGGAGGAAAAAGCATTTAGTGCCGGCAGTATTACCACGGTGGTGGGCAAACCGTGCCTGGACGTCTGCCCAAGCCAAACCCTCCCTCACAGAGACCGCTTGCTACTTTTCTCATTCATAGAACTTCCAAACTCACACTTTCGAAAGGATCCATTTCGTTTTTATTTTTTATTTTATTTTTAAAATATATTTTATTGACTTTTTACAGAGACAAAAAGAGAGGGATAGAGAGTGAGAAACATCAATGAGAGAGAATCATCAATCAACTGCCTTTTGCACCCCCCCCACTGGGGATGTGCCCGCAACCAAGGTACATGCCCTTGACAGGAATCGAACTTGGGACCTTTCAGTCCATAGGCCTACACTCTATCCACTGAGCCAAACCGGTTTCGGCCACTTTGGTTTAATGTTTGCTTATTTCCCCCCCCCCCCCCACCCCATAACTCACCACCACTTTGGCTACATTACCCACCCAGGTGCTAATGCGCAGACACTGGGCGGTGATGGGATACCCAAGCATCTGCCACAGGATGAGCTGAGGCAGAGCAAACCAAAGACCATGGAAACAAACAAACGCCTTAGAAACCAACTCTAAAACACATGCTCTTTATTTTCAGCTTGAGCATATCCATTGCAAAAAGGAAAAAAAGAAAAAAAAAATGGCTGAACTTCATTTCTCAGGGAAACTGATCCAAATGGTAAGGAAACTGTTGTTGATGAGTGTTGATTATGGGGAGGAGCAGGGCCATCCATCCCGTTTCCTCCTGTCAGCAGCGTCAGAGCACTGGGCCAGGAGTTCCTCAGCACCACACCCTTGGCAGCCAGGCTGGAGGCTTTCCCGAAGTCTCCCGCCTCCATGGCACTCTCCTTCCATAAACAGAGCTCACTCACCCAGCCCTTTGGCTCTTCCATCAGATAGCTGGCCAGGTTGCTTGCTGCTGCTCACAAAGAATCCTGTCTTTTCGGAAAGCAGAACTGTTGACTTAGAATGTGGTCTTTTCACGGTGTGTTTTCATGTTTATCACTTAACAAATTATACACAGCGTGGGTAACCCCCTCCAGAAATGGGATCTGAACATCGACGTTCATGAGGAATTGATTTTTTGGGAAGCCTGCTGAAAGAACACAAAACCTGAAAATGTCAACCAGATCTCCAGGCCTGTCTACGAGTGGTCATTAGACCATCACATAATCATGGCTTGTCACAAAGACCGGCCAGGAACATCGAAAAGCTGTTCTGAGTCATATTACAACCATCTCGCCATACCCAGTTCTTGGCCAGAATACCTTTTAAGAATAGAATCTAACTTTCATAAGTCACCATAGTGGAGAGTGTTTTGTTTGTTTGATTTTAATATATTTTTATTTATTTCAGAGGGAAAAAGGAGAGGGTGAGAAAAATAGATGAAAGATGAAAGAGAATCATTGATCGGCTGCCTCCTGCATGGCTGCCACTGGAGACAGAATCCATAACCCGGGCATGCGCCCTGATGGGGAATCAAACTGTGACCATTTGGTTCATAGATGACACTCAACCATTGAGCCATGTCAGCCAGGTTGTTTTACTTTTACAAGAATAAGGCCTGATGAGTATTCTAACACCCAAAATTTGCATGATATACGTGTTTAGCCATCTTTTAAAAATTACCAGACTCTTAAAGCACATATTTTATTCACATTTCTGCTGTGTGTTATCTTTAAATGATTCTTAAGAAATAAGAATATTTAAATAAGAGATCCACTTGTAACATTTTTATTCAATCTCTGTCCTTTCCTAGACCAATTATTTTGGTATTGTTTAAAGAACTGAAAGTGAAAATAGTGAGACATATGTTCTTTAATTTTACAAATAAACTTTCTTATCAAATTTATGATGTAAAGTGTTAAAAATATGTAGGAGTGATGACATGAAAAAGCTGACTTCATCCCATCTATAACCTTGCAGAGTATGACAATTTGGAAGGGACATTGTGGATGAAAACCCCATAATTACAGCAGCTTACGCCTAAAGCTGCAAGGAAATGCTCCCAGTTTCTTCTTTCATGAGAGAAGCTAGCTTATTCCAGGTTACCACTCTTCCCTGCCTTGGACCTTCCTGAACATTTTTCAAGTCCTTTGTCCACATTACTGTGCCTTTCTCTTCCACTCTGAGAAGCTGTGAGGTCTGGACTGGAAAGATGCCTCCTGCTTCTCCAGGGGAGAGAGCACCCTATGTTCAGGCGCCAGATATAGGAATCTCTTTCACAACCCGTGTGGAAAGAGTTCCAATTCAGGGTTCGGGTTCTGGAGAAGGGCCACACACAAATGAAGAGACTTGAGACTTGAAGAAATTCAATTTGGCGATATGGGGGCCAGGCAGTAGTCCAACTCTAGTGGGGGAACTTCTCCTGCTCTGGCCCTGCCATCCCTTTTATTGAGGCTTTGGGGAAAACATCTTAGGCGACATAAACAGAAATTTACATGTAGCCCTTCGGCAGGAAATAACAGAAACTTACTGCTTCAGCTAACAATGTCTCAACTAAAGGTTAGAGCAATTCAGGTTGTTGACCAGCCTTCCTGGCTTCCTGTCCACATCTCTTTTTAGTGAAACTGATTTGTTTTCCAGCAACCCTACAAACAGAGGTTTTATCTTCCCTCCAATCAGTGCTCCCTCACTTCTCTGAGGGTCAGCATGACCGAGGCTCTTCTAAAAATACTAATTGCAGCCCTGTCTGGCTTGGCTCAGTGGATAAGGCACCAACCTGTGGCCTGAAGGATCCTGGGTTTCATTCCGGTCAAGTGCACATGCCCGGGTTGCTGGTGGATCCTCAGTGGGGGACATGTGGGAGGCAGCCAATCAATGATTCTCTCTTTTCTTTCTATCCCTCCTTTTCCCTTCCTCTCTGACATCAATAAAATATATATTTCAGCCCTGGCCAAGGGGGGCAGGAGCCAGGGCTGAAATGCCACCAGCCCGGGCGTATGGGCAGTGCTGACTGTGCCTGGCAGGAGTGTGCGGGACCTGCCAGGGAGAGCTGTGATTGGTGCACCCAGCGAAGGAGGCACCTTCTTCTAACTGGCGCCACAGCTTAGTTCTGTGTCTTGGCTCCTGTTGCATTCACAAGGTGGCCTCTGTTTTAAAGCCCTAATGAAATGAGACACAGGGGAAAGGACAGAATTGAGTCACCACAAACTTGACCATCTTTACCCAATCTCCCCCCCGACCCCCTCCCCCCCCCCCCCCCCCCGTTTCTTGTAACCACAAATCCAATCTCTTTTTATGAGTTTGGTTGGGGGGTTGTTTGTTTTTAATTCCACAGATAAGTGAGATCATCCCGTTTTTGTCTTTCTCTGTCTCCCTTATTTCACTTAGCACAATTCCCTCTAGGTCCATCTGCAGTTAACACTGTATTATTTGTAAGTTGCTAAGAAGAGTATATTCTAAAAGTTCTCATACAAAGAAAAAAGTTTTTGGTAATTCTATGAGGTGATTGATTTCATTTCACAACATATGTATGCCATTATGCCATATACCTTCATCTGATAAGGTGTTGTATGTGAATTATATCACAATAAAACTGAAGAAAAAAAAACCATTTAGATGACTTCACTTTATCTTCTCAGCCTCATATAACAAGTGTCAAAGACTACATAACGAGATAAAAAAAATATTTGACAGTACTCAAAAATAGCTCTCCAAGGGGTAAAGGAACTTTAATTGTTGGGAAATCTTTGGTCGGGGGACAAAATATATAGTTGCTGTCAACTGATTCTTCCTAGAACTATAATCTTGCCAAAAAGATTGGATCGAGCTATGACTTGTTACTAGTCAATGATCATGATTAAAAAATGACAATGTCTGAAAAGAAAAAGATAGACATTTTATTTAATAAGTTACACCAGTTTTCTTCTATAACAAAGTGAGGTTTTAGTTTTCTAAAGTAATTCTTTTTCCCCTGGAATTTGCCCCCCATGGGGAAAAAAATTTAGATTTAAAGTGCATCTCCTCTTGGAACCGGACTACCTGACAAAGGACATGTTCCCACCCATGTCTGAATAAAAATGTTAACTTCCAGAGGAAGAGGAAGCTTAGGTCACGTCCAGTTACCGTACGTCACCGTCATCAAAGGAAGGGGACAAACTCATGCAAACCGCCAAGTGCTATTCCACATGCAGGCATTGTGGTCCTATTAGCTTGCCTTCCATTGTTCGTACAGTAAAGAAAAATCACTTTCTCTTTTATTTGCAAGACCCACATCTATCTATATCTATATCTATATCTATATCTATATCTATATCTATATCTATATCTATATCTATATCTACATCTACATCTATATCTATATCTATCTTTCTCTATCTCTCTATATGTCTATATGTCTATGTCTATGTCTATGTCTATCTCTATATCTATGGGAAGATATATTTGGAAAATATTTCATGCTCTTCCACCTTGGGGCAGTTTCGGTTAGGGGATGGGGAGCAGCAGAAGCCTGGGGATCCACGTGGAATTTACAGAGTCCGGTTCTGAGATAAAGTACATGAGTGCTCTAATCATTAAATCAATCCTCAAGAGAGCTGGATTCACAGCAACATCATATTTGAAAACGAGGGCTTACATTTTTTGGAAACTTTAGAGGGTAATCGGGTGCCTTTGTTGGTTTAAGGAGACAGTGAGAGGATAGATGGGAGGGTTTTGGTTAAGAGTGTTGCCAGGGCTCCCCTCTGCAAGGCTAAGTATAAAGATATATCACCTCCAATCTTTGGGTGGGGGCAGGGGAGGAATGAAATAGTGGCAAGTGTCAGGGTTCAGATAACAACTCAAAGTCTAATAATAAGCTCAGAAACATCTGGAATCTACCAAAATGGCCTGGCCGGGTGTCAAGGAAGGCTCTCATGAGATTTTTCGGTTCCTTCCTGCTCTGACCAGGAATGTATATGGAAATATCTTTTCCCAGGAAATGCCTGGAATACCCCTCTTGTTTCCAGGTGAAATGGAAGGTATAGGTTATGACTGAGATGCAGAATGAGGCTCCACATGTTATTATTTGATGGTCATTTCCATAGCTTCTATTGTAGGACTCAGTAGTCAATAAGAGCTATTTGTTTAAAATGCAATTTCAATAGATCTGTCTCTTCCTAAATAGCTGTACCTATATAGAAATGTGTATACATATACACACAAATGCATACACATATATAGACAATACAGAGATCCACACATACACATATACGATTGTTTATGAAAAATAAGGAAGAGGGGTCCAGAGGTAGGGATACATACAAATGTTATAATCTCTTTGGAGCTCAGGGGGGAAATGGAGGAGCACTATATGTGAGGAGACATGACTTTACTTTGGTAAAAATCTATGGGAAATTAGTAGGCAAATTTTAAAGACTGTATTTTCTAGATCTAAAAAAAAAAAAAAAAAAAGCAACAACTGGCTTAATGGAGGGAAAAATAGATAAGAATAACATTAAGAATGCTTGTGTTTCTCTCTACGGAACAGCTCCGTGGTGCCATAACAAACTGCAAACACTAATATTTTTGGTGTACAGGGCAAGTCTGAAGTTTGTACCAGAAGTTTCAAAGCCCAGCTTCTGAGCCCTGAGCCTTTGCCAACGCACAGCATTTATTTCTGGCCCCATGCGTGCTTACAGAGTTTGCTTACATCAAGTTTTACATAGCCTTTGATTTTTATCCAAAAATGTTGTCCAACACTCCTCATGAGTTCCCCTTTCAGATAGGTCAGTGACCTTTCCTTCGGGGCTGAGATGTGTACAGCAGCGTGGCTCATTTTCAATACACCTACAAACCGGGGATAGCAAGGGAGAGGAGGCACAGGGCCCGCCCGCGATGGGGCTTCATGTCACCGCGGCCATGACTCATCAGTAAAGCAGCCCCAGTTCCCAGAGTAAATGATTTCTACTTTACCACTCCATGGGAAGAGGAGAGCTGACTTAAAAAGCTAGAATTTAAAATTTTTGACATATATACTTGCCAATGGTTAAACAATCTATATGTGTATTTTTCTCTATCCTTCTTAGTTTCCTAAAATACTTGGAGATCCTACAAGTGAAGGAAAACTCTGCAGAGCCATGTGGGAGGATCAGAGATTCCAAAAACATGATTGTGAAGCTAAATCATACCTCATGAATAAAGGACAAAGCAAGTTCTTAGGAAAAGCAAAAAGATATCTAATTTTTATTTTCAATTGGCACAATCCAGTGATGAATTCTTTCCTAGGGTGAAGTTTGAATGATCCTATACTCCTTCATAAATAGTAGGTTGTGGTTAACAGTTGATCTAATAAAACTATCACAGAAACTTTAACACAAGCAACCATGCAAATTAGTTTACTATCCAAAGAGTAGGGTGATCTTGGAATCATTATTCAAATAATGATATCGATTTAGATGAGAAATAGATCTGAGGACGTGTCACCAATCTCCTGGAGGCGAGGAGAGCTGCACCAGCTTCCGGCTGGCCATTCAATCATCAGCTCTTATCTCTTCATGAGGCAAGTACTATGCTAGGCAGTGGGTATGTGAAAATTGAGAGTTGAAACCGAGTCACTCGTGGTGTAGTGAGAGTCTGAACATATAACAGGCTATTGTCATGCACCTCGACAAGTACCATGGCAGAGGTGTTAACAGGGAACTCTGGGAAAGCACAGGGGTTGGAAGACAGCATTTGCCAAAGGCAAATGAGGAAGGCTCCATAGATGAGGTGGCCTTTGAATTGAAGAGAAGATAAGGCACCTGATGAGGAAGGAGCTGGTCATTCCGGGCAAGAGGAACTGCTTGTGCCAAGACCTGAAGTCCTGTAATCACCTGATCCTTTAGACAAGCTTAAGGCCGCTGAGGGTAGGGAGCTTATGTGTGTGTGTGTGGGGGGGGGGGGGGGGGAGGTCCAGGGGGATTGTTTTCCTGCATTACCCTTGTCTGTTCGTTTACTTAAAGCTAGACTGAATGATCTCTAACTTCCCAATTTCTATGAAAGGGAAAAAATCTGTTCTCAGTTGGAAGAAAATAACTCTTTGGGGTGAACAAGGGTATGGGATTGTTTTCATAAAAGTGAAGATTTGCAGCTGCCTCATACAAGCTACATTAACAATAAATAAAATAAAAAAGGCTTTTTTTCTATTCATAGGAGGCTTTGACATGTGCCTCTGGTGCTACTGGGGGGAAGGGGAGAAATGATAATTGTTCTTCCAATAATAAATTCACTTCTTTTCATTTTGTTTTATTTACTCTCTCAGCAAATGAAAAGTGTTCCGCCTTGTCTCATTCTTAGACATGAAGTGTAAACTTCAAACTCAGGCAATTGCTTCTAAAAAACAATTCCATGTCGTTTACAGATAGACACATAGGCAGGAAACCTAGTTTCCAAGTTCAGGGTGGGACTGCCTTATAAAAAGATTCTTTGCAAACTTCAGAAACCAAACTGAACCTCAAGTTACTGGATGAAAGAAATGACCTATAAATCTGATAATGCTATTAATTAATGAAAGAGAAGTAAAGAGAACACTATTTCCCACTTAGCATATAATCTCACTTAAAATGTAGAAGTTGAAAAAAAATACGTGGTTTAAAAAAGACAAAAACATTCGGGATTTTTATAGAACTCATCATTGAACTTTAACTATGAGCCCTCATATTCATGGGGGGAAAAAAAATCCATGCATTATTCAAATAGTTTAACTTTAACTCTAAAAACATCAAGACTGTAGCTAAACTTTAAATTTAAACTCCAAGACAAATACTTTTCCAAATTATATTTCTTCATCGTTTCAAAAGTAGCCAAAGAAAATCAGAACAGAGCATTTATTTTAAAACTTAAATTTTAGTTAATTTCTCTAATTTTAGTCTCCAGAGTTCTAGAGAGAATTTGAGACATTTTGCTCCTTTGAGATCAATAATTAAAGTCTACTGATTGCTCTGACATGAATGTCTTCACTCCACACCCTTGTACTCTATCTTTAAAAAAAAAAAAAAATGTATATATATATATATATATATATATACATATATTTTATTGATTTTTTTACAGAGAGGAAAGGAGAGAGAGAGAGAGAGAGAGAGAGCTAGAAACATCGATGAGAGAGAAACATCAACCAGCTGCCTCTTGCACACCCCCTACCGGGGATGTGCCGGCAACCAATGTACTTGCCCTTGACCGGAATCGAACCTGGGACCTTTCAGTCCGCAGACCGATGCTCTACCACTGAGCCAAACTGGTTTCAGCCTTGTACTCTTTTTTCTTTTCTTTGAAGTTTCCCTTGCACTGAGTCTTTAATGGAAAAACAGGCTTTTAGATAGAAAATCTTTGAATTTCCCTGTTCCCATGTCTTTCATAGCAGCCTTTTCAATACCTTTGTCTACCAAAGTTTAGTTGTCCTTTAAGATGGAATTCAAACCATCGCTCATGTGAACCACTCACTTCCCCATAGGTCCTTGGACAATTTTTTCTGCTCAGAAATTCTTCACTATCACTCTGTCAGTAAGTGACTGCACGCTAGTCCTTTCCTTATTATTCTGAACACTGGTGCTGTTTGTTGGCTCTCGGTAGGAGCAGGTGTTTATGCCTAGCTTCCTCAACAAGGTCATTGCTCCCTGAGGACAGAGACCTTTTCTTCTTGGAGCCTCTATGGAGTTTAGTTCAGCAAATATTTGGGGAGTTGAATAATTGGCCAACTCAACAAACATTTGCCAGGCAGCTACCCTGTGAAGTGAACTCAGGTAGACCCTGAGTCTTGTCCAGGTTTGTTATGAAGACTGGGCATCAACCCAAAGTCAGTTCGAAGTAAAAATGTGCAGCTCTTATGGAGGAGTTGATTATTTCTTCAAGTTCATAATTTGAACATTTTCATTTGGCCCAAAGAAGGAGAAGAAGTAAGAGGAGGCATTGAAATATTTGTTGGGCTTAAAAAAAAAAAAATACCCCAAAACCTTAAATGTTTATATTTCCCCTCTCTTTAATAGCCTACCCACTTATGTCATTGATTTATGGCTAATGGGGTGATGACGAAAGGGACTCAGGCACCTCCCACAGCTCTTTGGAACCAGACACAGGCCTCTGTCTGCAAGAGCCCAATGACCTATGTGATATCAGTATGACATCTTTCCTCGTGAACATGATGACCTTATCAATAACCCAGCAGAAAGGACCGAGCAGGGGAGTTTGAGTTAGATAACCTGGGTTGAGTTTAGCTTGAGCGTGGGCCCATAAACTCAGGAGTTCCCCGGTGAAGCTTGGAACCGGCCCCAAACTTCAGAGTGAGAGGCAGGAAAGAAAGAAGAAAGAGGCAGACCACTCCAGGATGGCAGAGGGCATGTTTAATAAACGAGGGGACTTGCTTGTGAGGCTGGCCTTGGGTGGCCACAAGATGAGCAGCTCTCCACACCTACTGTGGGATCTTAAGAGCTTATATGCAGGCGTTAACTGAGTTCGGGCACACAGCCAGGCCAGATGGTCTCAACAGCACACTGCTCTCCCAAGGTTGCATCCTTGAAATAGTTCCTGGTGGACGGAATGTCCATCCCAAGGACAGGTGAGGGGAAAGGAGCCTGCATTTGCCCACATCCAGCTCGAGGGTTACTGGAGGTCATATCCCCTCAAGCACCTCCTCCAGCACTTACTTAAGTTACTCAGCTGCAGTTCTCCTTGGAAAGCTGGGTATAATGATCATGCGAATTATATGGATGTCTGTTCACAGGATTGGTGTAAAATAATAAAGAACATGAGTGTAGGTGAGAAGGTATTTGCAAACTATAAGATGCTGTTAGTGATGATTATGGTGGCCCAACTAGCAACCCTCCACTATTCATCCAACAAATATTCGTCAGGTCATGGATCAGTAACCATATATTTTCCCGTTGCATACATTAAGATTTTGAAACGCAAGTAATCACGACAGTCAAATGATGAATTACCACATAATGTTGTTCCTTTTAGATAGGTGTGGGTTTTTAAAAGCTGTATAGAAGCTCCTTTATTTCCTCATTTTTAAGTAAGCTTGCATTGACTTAATCATGGATTTAAGTTCCTTATAATAGATTTCAAACATCAGCACAAAGTATATTGCAAAAAAAAATGCACATTATAAAATAGAGAAAATGTACTGTATATATATTTTTTAAAATAAGGGCTTATAATGCCTATAAATTATGCTATAAGAGATTAAGATATCAGGCCAGCCAATTCAAACCTCATAATAAAAAACAGAAATATATTTATCTGTTAATGAAAGGCTAGAGGGGAAAAAAAAACTGTGCTTAAGCATTATTCCAGGTTGGTAAATTTATTTTTAATGGGGGTGAAAATCAGCAAGTCTGAAACTACTTTACATGTGGACTAGGATTGAATGAATAAGTAAATAAATTGTAGGTAGCGGGAACCAGATTTCTCACTGCCAAATAAAAAGTTAAAAAGAAGTAACAAGGGAAACCAGAATGAACACTGTGGTTCAGAATTAGAGTCAGAGCCATTAGTATGAACTCCTGTTTGCTTTGGCATATATGTAAATAGATACTAGAACTAGAAATAATTTTAGATATATGTATATACATTAATCAGTATATATACAAAAGGAGGGCAAGAGTAGGCTTACAGCTGCTTGTATGGAAAAATAAGACAATAATTAGTAAATGACAATACAAGAATAAATTTTGTGTTTCATCATGTACTCACAGCTGTAAACCGTGTGTGTGTACGTGTGTGTGTGTGTGTGTATGAGAGTGTGTGTGTGTGTGAGTGTGTGTGTGAGTGTGTGTGTATGTGTGTGTATGAGAGTGTGTGTGTGTGAATGTGTGTGAGTGTGTGTGTGTGAGTGTGTGTGTGTGTGTGAGTGTGTGTGTATGTGTGTGTATGAGAGTGTGTGTGTGTGTGAATGTGTGTGAGTGTGTGTGTGTGAATGTGTGTGTGTGTGTATGAGAGTGTGTGTGTCTGTGTGTGTGAGTGTGTGTGTGTGTGTGTGTGTGTGTGTGTATGAGCGCTAGGACAGGCATGAGAATGGGGTGGAGGGGTTTGGGTGGTGTTGACAGTCATTCAGAACACAAACCAACCATGTTCTAGCACCAGGACAAAAGTGAGTGGCTACTGAGTAGCAAAATGACATATGTCTGCTATAACTTTCTTGCTCACTACATAGACATTGATAGAAACTAACCTTTAAATTAATAAAATTCATGGGTTTCCTTAAAAAATAATTAGGTCATCCTGTTTAAATCTCTCTGTTAGTATTTACTGAAAAACACCATAGGAAGAAGGAAAAAAGGCCCAGTGTTGAGATGCTCTCAGAATACAAAAGGATGGTTCTTTTTCTTCGTGGCAGTTTAATTAGTTTCTTAAACTTCCTTCAAACAGGGCAACAGTCTACACCACCAACTAAAACCCACAATTTCAGAACGGGTCATAACTGTTCAACATTGTCGCCATTAGCCAAATGCCACTATTCAAACACAAATTAACATAAAGTTAAAATTTCGGAAACTAATTGCCATTGGTCACATTTCAAGTGCTCAGTGCACATGAGTGGCTAACATGCAGGTCAATTATGTCCTTTGGGTAAGACCTTCCATTGTGCTAAAATGGTTTAAACTCTAAAAAACATTTTTCTAAAATTTTGTCATAGAGATTTCTGAAGACATCTCATATAAGACAACTTAAAAGCAAATTCTGAAGAGGTTACAAAGAAAAACCCATGATTCTTTACCTTTCTCTTCTTTATTTAAAAAAATAGTATTTGTGCCCTAACCAGTTTGGCTCAGTGGATAGAGCATCAGCCTGCAGACTGAAAGGTCCCAGGTTTGATTCTGGTCAAGGGTATGCACTTTGGTTGCAGTTACATCCCCAGTAGGAGGTGTGCAGGAGGCAGTTGATTGATGTTTCTCTCTCATTGGTATTTCTAATTCTCTATCCTCTCCTTTCCTCTCTGTAAAAAAATTCAATAAAATATACATTTTTTAAAATAGTATTTGTTATACATAAAGTTTTATTTCAGAATAATATATATATATATATATATATATATATATATATATATATTCTTTTTTCCCCAGAGGAGGAAGGGAGAGGATGAGAGAGATAGAAACATCAATGGTGGGAGAGAATCATTGATCCGCTGCTTCCTGCACACCACCCTACTGGGGATAGAGCCTGAAAACACAAGCATGTGCCCTGACTGGGAATTGAACAGTGACCTCCTGGTTCAGAGGTCAACACTCAACCACTGAGCCACACCAGCTGGGATTTACCTTTCTCTTCTTAACATCTAGATGACTCCGAGTTTTATGAGGTTGGCCGGATACCCTTCAGTGGCGAGTGTCAAATGTCCCATCCCAGTGTGACATTTGAATCCTTCCTGGCTAGGCCCCAGAGTATCTCTCTCCAGCCATTAGCCAGTCAACTTGCTCTCCTGCTGGAGTGGAATGGTCCCTGGTAACATCATCTCGGTCCCCGGCCTGGCACTACTCGCTGCAGCTGCTCCCCTTGAGCGTGTCTGGTTGGAACCAAAGTAATTGGCTCCTGGTCACTGCTGCCAGGACCACCGTGACCCTCCCTACTGCAGCTGCCACACTGAGTCTCTTGAGACAGACCTGTCACATAACATTGTGTACGTGTAAGGCGTGTGACATGTGGATTTGATCCATTCACATATTGCAGTATGATGACCATCGTAGCTTTAGCTAACCCCTTGATCATGTGACATAATGATCACTTCTTTTTTTTTTGTGGTGAGCACAACTATGATCTAGTCTCTCAGCAACTCTGAAGTTAGTTTATCATACAGTACTATTGACCACAGTACAGTGACTCTTTTGGGAAATGGGCAGAAACCCAAAAATTGGGCCTGGAGCATACATCGTGGTCCCCTTTGCTGTGCTGGGCTACTCAGGGGATGAACTGTAGGTGTTTCTCCTCTCTTTTCCACTTCCAGTGCGGAAAGAGAGTGGGTCCAGTTCCTGAATAGAGGAGCTGGGGATTGAGAAATAAAAGAAAGAAAGAAACAAGACACAAAGATAGAAGGAAAAAGCTGGAAGCTGGGTGGGACCACTAGGTTCTCTGTTGGAGGGACAGGGACCCAGAGCCAATACAGCAAGTTTATTTTATACCCCCAAATTCCAGGAAGTTTCACCAAAAGTTAGGATCAAAGGAGATCATTTGCATTCTTGAGTAGGCCCGAGCATTCCTAGTGCTTGACTGGATTTGTATATTTACATACCTGACACCTTACCGGCAAAGGTAAGAGTCAGTGCTGATAACACATCCGCCTTTTTGGTAAATGTGTATCCAAGATGAGGCTCTGCCTGTCGCGTTGGAGTCAGCTGACAATAATTTAAAGAATGCCCATGTGTCTTCCCAGGCGCTGTCTCTAATGAACAGCAGGAGGGATCTCTGCATTATGGCCTTTCCATTCCCCAGGATGGGGTCTAGGGTGGCCTTCCCCGTTAGAAAGAAGAGCCAAGCAAACACAGGCTTTGCCAGACAGTCAGTCCCCCTCGCTGTGCAAATACCACTGAGGCACATGTCCACGGTCAGCCCTGTGCCCACATGGCCCCTACCCCCGTGGTCTGAGCTACCAGCCCCAGGGGCTCCTGAATCGGCTTTTCCAAATTTGTACTCATTTTTAATTTGTAAATTTCCCCCAGTTTTATTGAAATAAATTGACCTACAACACTGTGTAAATGTAAGGAGTCTAATGTGATGATCTGATACATGTATGTTTCTAAATGGTTACTACAGTAAAGCTAGGCACACATCTGTCACCTCACATGGTTACTGTTTTGTTGTTGTTGTTATGCTGAGAACATTAAAGCTCTACTCTCACAGCATCTTCTGCCTGTACAGTTCAGTGCTGCTAACCGTAGTCCCCCTGTTGTCCATTAGACCCCAGAACTTACTCATCTTATAACCGGAAATTTGTACCCTTTAACCACTCTGGCCACATTTCTTCTACCCCTTAGATCCTGACACCTACTCTCTGTCTATGAGTACAATGCTTTTGGTCCCAAATATACTAGTAAGTGAGATCGTACAGTATTTGTCTTTCTCTCTTTGTCTTATTTCACAATGCACTCAAGTTCCACTCATGCTGTCGCATATGTGAGAATTTCCTCTTTTACGGCTGAGTATTTTACTCATTTTATTTTACACATTTTTCTTTATCCATTTACCTATCAATGGACATTTAGATTGTTTCCAAGTCTTGTTTGCCCATTAAAAAAAAACTGTGCCAAAACTGGTTTGGCTCGGTGGATAGAGCGTCAGCCTGCAGACTGAAAAGTCCCAGGTTCGATTCTAGTCAAGGACACATCCCCAGTGGGGAGTGTGCAGGAAGCAGCTGATTGTTGTTTCTCTCGCATCGATGTTTCTCACTCTATATCCCTCTCCCTTCCTCTCTTAAAAAAAAAAATCAATAAAATATATATTCTTTAAAAATGTGTGGTTTGTTTTCATATTACTGAGTTTTGAGAGTACTTAATATTCAAGTCCTGGATACAAGTTCTTTATCAGATATGCGATTTTTAAATGTTTTCTTCCTGTCAGCAGTTTGTCTTTTCACTCTCTAATATTTCTTTCAAAGAGCAGAAGTTTCTTGAGTTTGATAAGCCTAACTTATACTTTTTTAATGAATTGTGCCTTTGGTGTTATAGATAAGAAAACTTGGCTGAAAATCACAAAGATTCTCTCCTTTTTTTTTTTTTTTTTTTTTGTGTGTGTGTGTGTGTGTGTGTGTGTGTGTGTGTGGAAGTTTTATAGTTTAGGTTTTACCTTTAGATCTGGGATCCATTGTGAGTTGAATGGTATGAAGTATGGATCATAGTTTATGATCTACACATGGATATCTGACTTTTCTTTCTCCCCTGAGTTGCTTTTGTGCTTTCGTTGAAAATCTATTGACCATATGTGTGTGTCTATTTCTGGACTCTGTATTTTGTTTAGTTACTCTATTTTTCTATTCATAAACCAATCCAAGATTGTCTTGAGATTACTATAGTGTAACGATTGTGAAGTTGGATACTGTAAGCCCCCCAAACTGGTTCTTATTTTTCAAAATTGTTTCAGCTATTCTGGGTTCTTTGCTTTTCTGGATAGATTATTGTCAATTATACAAAATTTGCTAGAATTTTTATTGGGATTGTACTAAATATAAAAATAGTAAGTTCTCCAGTACATGAAGACAGTATAACTTTCCATTTACATAGGTCTTCTTTAAATTTCTCTTAGTAATATTTGTATTTTGCAGTGTACAGGGGTTGCAAATATTTTAGTTAATTTTATCCTTACTTCACATCTTTAGTTGCTAGTATATAGAAATAAAATTGACTTTTTTGTACTAATCATTTATCCTGTATTCTTGCCAAGATTACTTGCTGGCTCTGATAGTTTTTGTAATTTTTTTTGTAATTTCTATAGGATTTTCTGTATATAGAATCATATTAGTTGCAAATAAAGACAGGTTTACTTCTTCCTTTTCAATCTAGACATCTCTGAAATCTTCTCCTTGCCTTATTACACTGCTGGAACCTCTGGTACAGTGCTGAGAAAGAGTGGTGAGAGTGAGCATCCTTGACTTGCTTCATAGTAGGGGCAAGTTTTCAGTTTTTCACTGAGTGTGATGTTAGCTATGGTGTGTGTAATGTCCTTTTATCAGGTGGAGTAAGTCCCTTCAATTCTTACTTTGCTGAGAGTTTGTTTTTTTAAAAATCAAGAATGGATGTTGGATTTTGTCAAATTATTTTTTTGCAGCAATTGAGATGATAACAGACTTTTTTGGCCTCATAATATGGTAAATTATATTGATTTATTGATTTTTCAATTGTTAAAGCAACCTGCACACCTAGGATAGACTTTTCTTTCTCAATCTCTCATTTTCTCTCTCTCTCTTCCTTTCTTTTCTAAAGAAAACGTAGACAACAAACTCTTTATTATTATTATTATTATCTATCTGTATCTATATCTATATCTATATCTATATCTATATCTATATCTATATCTATATCTATATCTATATCTATATCTATATCTATAAAGCCAGCGACCATAATGGCCATAATGACCATAACAACCAGTTGATATGATGCCCACTGTAGCCAGCGTACCAGCTGATCAGGGAGTAGTCCCGGCTGGCCATCTTCGAGGCCCCTCCCCATTGCAGACCTGCCCTGAGCATATTCTCCCATCCCAATCAAAAGCTAGCCGCCAAACACTCCCTCCCTTTCCCCTCCCCCCGCCCCAGCCAGCCCCAACAGCCCACCCCACCATGATAGGCCCACGATCCTCCCACTGGGCCAACCTGCTCCTGATCACATCCCCTACCCCATTCGAGAGGGGTCCAGCCAGCCCACTGCCCACAGTCCCTCCTTATGGCCTCCCTGCCCCCAATTGGCCCCCCCAACCCCAATTGGAAGTGGGGCCCACCAGCCAATCACCCATAGCCCCTTCCCCCACCCAGCCCAGCCGTGATTGGGGCTCCATCAGTGTAGGCTGGCCAACCTCCCGTCATCCCCTCGTCCTACCAGGCCCAGCCCTGATCTGCCCCTATTGGGGCCAGGCCTGCCGGACCCCACTTGTGCACAAATTCATGCACTGGGCCTCTAGTCTATATCATACATGGCCTGTGGTCATAGTGCTGTCATGACCAAACGAGCAGCGGTTCTCTTGGCAGGCAGGGTGAGAGCTACAAGTGGCAGAGGGTGGGGCACAAGCTACTAGTGGCAATGGGTGGGGCGGCCAGCTGAGGCAAGCAGAAGTGAGCTATTGGGCATCTAGTTTAATATATTTTTATTGATTTTTAGAGAGGAAGGGAGAGGGAGAGAGAGAGAGAGAAACATCAATGATGAAAGAGAATCATTGATTGCCTGCCTACGCTCTATCCATTGAGCCAAATCATCTAAGGCATAAGACAGGTTTTTCAAAACAAAAATTCATCAAGTTAATTTTGAGTTTAATCTACTTTTCTGCTTAGTTATTTTAGCACAATTTATCAACTCATGAATAATTGTTTTTCTAACTATAATTATTTTCAATAAATCTTAAAAATTGTTCATTTTTATGGGTGGAATAATCTTAAAATAGATAAAATTCATAACAATAATTGGTTTGCCAAGGTTTAATAAAGTGTGTTCTTTTCAGTCTTTATAAAAATAAGAAAATATCTGAATTGTCTACTTTTCATGAGCTGTTAGGTATTTCCAAATACACAATTTTCCAGTCTAGGGCAAAGTATTTTGTGTGGTTTTACCTATTTATACAACTCTCTTTTCCCCTTTCCATTTGGGTGGGAGGTACATAAAAGTATTCAACAAAATACTATTAGCTTCTGCTCCCAGAGAGATGTACAGGAAATACTCAGGGTCAAATTAGTTGAAACTTGGGGCAGGAAGTGACTCTTCTGATCAAAGGGGAATTAAAAGATCCCCTTGGGATTGCACTGTTGAGAAAGTTGCCAAAGCGAGAAGACAGATAATGAGCTCTTCAGTTGGAGAGACAGAGCCAATCAGCCGTCATTTCATTAACCAGTAAATTTCATTAACCAGTAAGTCAGGCAAAGCCGACGGGAAGAAATCCAAGTCTTTGGGAGAAATGGCATCAAGACTTAATCCTCAAGGATGTTAAGCAAGCACACAAGCAAAGCCTAGACGTTTCCGCAATAAAGTGGCTAATCGTGTAGGATTTGGGGATAAGAAGACCAAGGTCTGAGGATTGCCCATGCAATTTCTGACCCTGTATCCTCCTATTTTCTATCGAGACCCTATCAGTTCTCTTTGTGTGTATGTGATTGTGTAGCGAGTTACATAAAGGAACCGGCACGTTGCTGGTATATGGTTGTGAAAGGAGTGAGATGCCATTCATAACCCTAAGAGACTTCTAAGGACAGCTCTGAGTTGCCAAAAACTTCACTGGGTGATTTGCGATGAAAATCGGAGCTGGGGAGCACTGACTTGCCCTGCTCATTACGGAAACAGAATCTGGGGTTCCCAAGGCGATTTTGCTGGAAAGGAGCCGAGCAGTGCATGTGAACAGAATCAGGGACAAGAACAAAGGCCAGCAGAGATGACAGCTGCTTTGAGTGAAAACTTGATAGACCTTTCCTGGATATTGCACAAGTAAGCAGAATTAGAGCTTGCTTCACCTCTCTGTAACAGAATTAAATTTGAGTCCCCCTTTTAAATGGCAGTGACCAAAGTCATCTTCCGATGCAAAGTTAGCTCAGGCACTCAGGGTTTGACACTGTAGTCTTCTTAGTCACTTCCTATCTTCTTAGTCATTTCCTGTTCTCTCTCCTTTCTGCATAGGAGAGGACACAAATTCCAGATTGAAGAGAATTTATCATCCAGATCAGGGGACGAGGTGGCCTGGTCCTCACTAATTCTGGGCCTGTCCCTGGCGGCCACGGAACTGCCATGTATCCCACTGGCCTCTGCACGCGTGTCCTGCTGCATGTGCTGCAATGCCCACTGTCCTCCTGACAACCTTCCGGATTGTCTGTTCCGTGCAGGCCACCCTGGGTGCTGCTCCCTGGGGCACAGATCCCAGCGTCCTCCACCTCCAGTGGCCCTGGTGCCGGCCCACCCCCTCCCAGAACCACAGGAACTCTGCGCTGTCCCCACATCACCCTGCGCTGCCCTTGGGCCAGATGTCTGGGAACCTCGCTCAGATTCTGCTGGTGCCAGATGTATACAGAGTTCCTCCATGAGAATCCAGTCTTCCCAGGCTGTGTTCCTGTTCTTTCCTGGGGTCCCCTAATCTCATCTTCCATTTCCAGTTGCCCCCCTACCTGGACTCTGGCCTAGGCCAGGAGAAGAGCCAGGGGCAAGAAACACTCACCAACACCCTCTTGTTTTCTTCTCCCCTTTGAAGCTCCTTGGCTGGGTAGCCATGCTATGTCTTTTATCCTCTTCTTGTGTGGCTGAATATGGGCTCTTTGTTTTTCTCCTCCCCAGATATTGTTTAAGGGTAAATGTTATGTCTTCTTCCTTGAGGCTTTGACTCTTGAGAATTAAAGCTAAGTGTGTGGAATGCAGAAAACTTTTTTGTTTCCAGGTGTTGTGCCTCTCGCACCAATTTTCTGTTACTCAAAGGCTTTCTGTTGTTCTAGCTTATATCTGAGCTCCTCTTAAGACTACATGAAAGCTCTTATGGCTACTTCAAGTTGTGGGAGGAAAGAAGATGGTAAAAAGAAATGTAAAGAAAGGGAACTTCAATTACTATTTTAAGTATTATTCAGTACACTAATACATATTTTGAAATGGGTCATACTGTGTTGGATAATGTGACATAAACAATCCTAAAATTTTTAAAAATATATTTTATTGATTTTTTTTACAGACAAGAAGAGAGAGGGATAGAGAGTTAGAAACATCGATGAGAGAGAATCATCCATCAGCTGCCTCTTGCACACCCCCTACTGGGGATGTGCCCGCAATCAAGGTACATGCCCTTGAGCGGAATCGAACCTGGGACCTTCCAGTCTGCAAGCTGACGCTCTATCCATTGAGCCAAACTTGTTTTGGCCTAAAAATTATTTTTAAAACCCTCAGTATTGCTTGGCTGGTGTGCCTCAGTAGTTGAGTGTCAACTTATGAACCAATAGGTCACGGTTCAATTCCTGGTGGGGCCACATGCCCAGGTTGTAGGCTTAGTCCCCAGTGTGGGGCATGCAGGAGGTAGCTGATCAATGATGCTCTCTCATCATTAATGTTTCTCTCTCCATCTCCCTTCCTCTCTGAAATCAATTTAAAAAACATGTTAAAAAAAAAAAAAGAGAGAAAATCCTCAGTATTGTCTATATAGTCTCAAATACTTGGCTTGAGTTATTTTAAATAGAACTAGAAGGAAAAAAAAAAAGCTGAGTGGTAAGTCTAAGATGACACAGAAGAGGAGCAACAGAGCAGGAGAGCCTGTGTTGAGTTTTCTTCTCATCTAAAGATCCGCAGAAATGTGGACTTTCATGGGGCACGGACCGCGGATTCAAGCTAATTTTACCTCAGAGAGGGAGTACACCCCAGCTGACAGACATATGGGTTAAAGAAGAAATGGCCAATAAATATTAGCTAATTATAGCAGCAGTGGAAATAGAAAGCGTGGTGGTAGGAATGTTCTTGAAGAAGCAGATATCCGAGTGCCAGCTGGCTGGGGAAAGAGCCACACAGGACAAGTCCAGCCCAGGAAGGGTTTGCAGCAACACTTGCTTAGAGCCCTGGATGAGAGAAGCTGAGACTGATATCCTAAACCCTCTGAACCTCCTATAAATCATTACCTCCATCATAAAAGGAGGCTCCAGAGGACTTCAAAACAGTAATCGATCAACGTCTGGTTGCTGACCTTGCAAGCAGGTGATGTCGCTGGGCATCTGTTTACTTGACTTGCTATAACTGAGGACTTTTGTGTTATCTGAAAGGGGATAGGATAAGATTATTAGCCAGGGTTCTACAGAGAAACCGAACCAGTAAGATTATCTATCTATCTATTTATCTATCTATCAATCTATCTATCTACACACACACACACGTGTGTGTGTATGTATATACATACATATAGATATATATGTGTGTATATATACACATATATATGTGCACAAGTATATATTTATACACACATATATATGTGTGGATATATATACGTGTGTGTGTATGATATATAAGATATATATTTCTATAATCTTTTAGCCCTATATATTCTATTATCATGTATCCTATTAGGATATCCTATATATGTTCTATATATCTATATATCCATCTACTCTTTTTAAAGAAAAGATATTTTTATTGATTTTTAGAGAGCGAGGAAGGGAGAGGGAGAGAAACACATCTATGTGAGAGGGAAGCATCAGTTGGCTGTCTCCTGCACGCCCCCTACTGGAGAATCTAGCCCAAACCCAGGCCTGTGCCCTGATGGGGAATCTGACCCCCCCTCTCCCCGCTTGTGGTGCACAGGATGTTACCCAACCAACTGAGCCACAATGGCCAGGCACTCTCTGCTCTTTGACTAAGATCTTGGCTTGTGCCATTGTCGGGCTGGCAAATGTAAGACCTGCAGGGCAGGCTGGCTGGAAGTCCCAGCAGGTGCTGATGCTGCATCTTGAGTCCAAAGACCGTCTGGAGGCAGATTCCTTCCTTCAGGCACCTCAGTCTTCCCTCTTTAGGCCTCAATGGCTTGGACAGGGCCCACCCACCTTATGGGGAGTAATCTGCTGTAGGAAAACTCTACTGATTTAAATGTTAATCAGCTCTAAAAAAAAAAAATAATAATACTTCACAGCAACATCCAGACTAGTGCCACACTCCCCACCTGGGCAGCTTAGCCTCGTCAAGCTGACACATGAAGTCAACTACCAAAATAGGGGGTTTGCTTCTGGTCTCTTAGGAGACAAGGAGAGTGGGAAGCATGACTGACAAACAGATTGCTCCGTGTCTGGTTAATCAGACAGGTTTAAGGCCCCGTGGAGAGATGGGTGAGCCCCAAACGATAGGAGCTTTGTGAGAAATTCTGTGGCCCCAGGGCTCCTGCAGAGCTGCTCCGTGGAAGGCTCAGGAATGTGTGGGCCAGACGCGGGCAGACGGACATCCTCCCGCTGCGGTGGGAAAGCCAGCATGGCCCTGGCCCTTCGAAATGCTCAGCCTGGACGAGCCAGGAAACCACTCTGACATCCGGTCAGCAGGAATGCTGTGTTCTCACTTCTGCCTATTTTGAGCCAGAAAAGAAATGAAATGGAGGGCCAGCTAGGCCCAGGAGAAGGGTATGAGAGTGCTTCCATGAGATAGGCCTGGACTAATGTTTTTTGTGTTTTTAATATACTTCATTGATTTTTTATAGAGAGGAAGGGAGATGGAGAGAGTTAGAAACATCGATGAGAAACGTAGATCAGCTGCCTCCTGCACATCCCCCACTGGGGATGTGGCTGCAGCCAATGTACATGCCCTTGGCCGGAATTCTGGGACCCTTGAGTCCGCAGGCCGATGCTATATCCACTGAGCCAAACCAGTTTCGGCTGAACTAATGGTTTTGAATCTACTACTTTTGCATTTAAGTTTATCAAATGTGTATTCAATTACGAGGGAAAATAAAAGAAACCCAAAATGCTAGACTAGATTGTTGAAGGTCATGGCTGGGACTTAAAAGTGTTTTAATAAAGGGAGCGGAAAAGTCTTCAAGGATTGGGAGTTATCACTGAAAACACTCCGGAAGGTTCCCAGAGCCACGGCAGCGAAATGCTCACAGCAGCTTCTCTGCACCCAGCACAAAGGGCCAGGTGTTCGATGTTCACTTGATGAATATTTCAACACAGCCAAGGAGCAGTCACCTTCACCTGCTCAATCCAAGCAACGTCCTCTCCTGACGTTAAAGCAAGCTGCTTTTGTTTCATGAGAATTGCCACTTCAAGTGACCTGAGCAAAGCAGAATTGAGATAAAAAATTACTTTAAAAAATCTCTCTGTCTCTAAGCATTTGCCCTGTTTTTTGGTGTTTATTGCATGCGTTATGTATCTGGCAAAGAGACAAATAATATCCCTTTGTACCACACTCAGGGATTTTGTAATATTTTTTAATTTTTTTTTGCAATGGAAGCTTTATTGTTTGATCTACTGAGAGTCTGTTGTCCTACTTTGGTTTTCAGGGATCCTGGGCATGCAAAGGTGGGTCACTAAATAGAAGGTCTTTGTTTAGTCTGTCTCCCTCCTCCCCGCCTCCTTTGTTCTCCACTTCCAAACTTTTAGAGTTTAGACAATGCTATCAAAAGCCAGGCCAGGATACCAACAATTAAAATAGGAGGCAGCTGAAACCGGTTTGGCTCAGTGGTAGAGCATCAGTCTGCAGACTGAAAGGTCCCAGGTTTGATTCCAGTCAAGGGCATGCACATTGGTTGCGGGCACATCCCTGGTTGGGGGTGTGCAGGAGGCGGCTGGTCGATGTTTCTCTCTCATCGACGATTCTAGCTCTCTAGCTCTCTCCCTTCCTCTCTGTGAAAAAATCAATAAAATATATTAGAATAAATAAATAAAATAGGAGGCAATCCGTTTTCCTCAGTTTTCTGGAAAAGTTAACAAAATTATCTCTATTTAGCTTTCTTTGTTCCTCCTTGAAATTCTTAAAATTCTTTGTGTTTGCTGTTCCCAAATGAAAAATGAATGAATCAATTGCTACAAAAATATTAGCATAAAATTCAGGGACAGCCTATATAACAGATCTCCCATTAACACATTATTGTGGTCGAGATATACTCTATGTATGACTGAAAAATTAGTCATGTAAAGAATTATATTCTATATCTTGGTAGAGTATTATTTCATAGTCTGCAAAGACCGTGGAATCCAAAGATCTTTCTGGCTACCAGGTGCTGTTTAACGGAGCAACCTAGAGAAGGAAGAGTTGAGATACTGGTCTTCTAGAGAAGCCACCGCCTCTGTTGGCAACCCTGTCACTTAAGGCTGCCTGGCCACACTGCCTTCTGCTCCAAAGGAGGTCTGAAGTCAAGAAAGACCCCCTGAGCCGAAACCGGTTTGGCTCAGTGGATAGAGCGTCGTTGTGCAGACTGAAAGGTCCCAGGTTCAATTCCGGTCAAGGGCATGTACCTGAGTTGCGGGCACATCCCCAGTAGGGGGTGTGCAAGAGGCAGCTGGTGGATGTTTCTCTCTCATTGATATTTCTAGCTCTCTATATCTCTCCCTTCCTCTCTGTAAAAAAAATCAATAAAATATATATATTTTTTAAAAAGAATTATTTTTAAAAAAAGAAAAGAAAAAGAAAGACCCCATGATTTTGATGTAGACAGGAATAGTAGACAAAATGGTACTAATGGGACTTTGATATAGCATAAGCAGTAGCACAATCTGTAAAAATATTTTTATTGCTTTCAGAGAGGAAGGGAAAGGGAGAAAGATATAGAATCACCAATGATGATGAGAGGGAATCGCTGATTGGCTGTCTCCTGGGGCTGAAGGCACAACCGGGGCTTGTGTCCTGACGAGGTATCAAACCGTGACCTCCTGGCCCACTGGGCCACGCTGGTCGGGCAGGGGTAGCCCAGAATAGCACCATAGTTTGCAAGGCCTTCCGAGGAATGGCCCAGGAATTTAGTCATCATTTGTGAAGCCTGAGCACTACACAACCTGCTTAACGACATAATTTTTAGACTACCATTCCTTCATAAATTTGTGATTATCCGTGGAGATCCCTTGCAAAATGGTAGAAGGATCAGAAACAAAACACTGAAAATAAACTTGATTTGTTCCACCCACAAATAATGGGATTCTGATTATGTACTGTGTTGAAGCTCTGTGAGTAGGTCTTCGCAGTGACAAGCCGATCAAGAGTGACTGCCAAATCCCAACGCAAACACAGATGGCTCTCAACAAGTTAGATCCAGATCAGACCCTGTTAGCTCCCCCTTTCGAACAAATCTTGCTCACTGCTTTTGTTTACAAAAGTAGACTCTCTGCCAAAGAATTCTCTTGCAGGGCCAGCATTCAAAATTACTCATTATCTCCACAAGACACCCTAATGGAACCCAAGCACAATGCTTAACTTCTGTTTACTAGAAATCTCTAATTGCCCTGGCTACGAGATCCATGATCTTGTCCATTTTGCCAATAGTTAGCATCTATATATAAACAAAAAAAGAGGAGGAGGAGGGTTAAGGTAATGTTTTATTAATTATATACATCCTATTTTCTCATTGTTTCCCAAATGCCGAAGATACATTTTGCTAAAAGTGAAAGATCAATTAATTTTTATAAATAGTTGGCTTTAAAGCACCACAGTACATTCCTCCAAAATGACTGAGCTTCACAGAAAAGTCTTTGGGATTAAAAAAAAAGTTTTTTTTTTTCTTGTAAAAACAGCACTGCCAAGATCCTGACAACTCAAGAGGGAGTACCCTCCTCTTATCCTTTTCCAGCTATTGTTATCCATCTAAAATACTTGTTTTTATGGTTTCCTCCTGGAAAGTAAGCCTGATTTTAGCCTTGAAAAAGGACTATTTTTCAGAATTATTATTTTTGAATTGAAATTTTAGAAAGTACACATTCTAAAGGTCTCTCAACTAGTCCATATACAATTAATGTTTTGCTTTAAAAATAAAATTTACCCTCCACAAATGTACCTGCTTTAACGCACAACACTATATCATGATTATAGATTATGGCTTGGTTTTATTGAAAAGACCTTTTAAAATATGCATTCTTTATAATTGTTATAATACACAACAGAAATACTTGTAAAATATTTTAAAAACTTAAAGAAAGTGACAATTACCCACAAATGCACCACCCAGATGAAGTTGTCATATCAGTATATTTCTTTCTTCTATTTTTTGTCTCTTTATGTTCACCTATATACCCAGGTGCACATACTCATTTTGAAACACAATTTAGATGGTATTGTATATAGTTTTGTATCTGGCTTTTTGGCTTAAAAATTTGTTGTGAGAAGCATTGAACTATCACCTAAAATGATTAAAATGGCAAATTTTATGTTATGTTTATTTTACCACAATCTAAAATATTTTTATTAGTTTCAGAGAGGAAGGGAGAGGGAGAAAGAGAGAGAAACACCCTATCTAATAAAAGAGTAATATGCAGATTGACCATCACTCCAACACACAAGATTGCTGCCCCCAGGTGGACACAAGATGGCCACCACAAAATGGCCAGCAGGGAGGGCAGTTGGGGCAATCAACCCTGCAGGGGAAAATAGTTAGGGGTGACCAGGCTGGCAGAGGAGGGAAGTTGGGGGCAAACAGATTGTAAGGGAACAGTTAGACATCAATCATAGGAGTGGTTAGGGGTGATCAGGCTGGCAGGCAGAAGTGGTTAGGGGCAATCAGGAAGGCAGGCAGGCGAGCAGCTGGGAGCCAGCAGTCCTGGATTGTGAGAGGGATGTCTGACTGCCGGTTTAGGCCCAATCCCACCTGGATCAGGTCTAAAAGGGCAGTCGGACATCCCTTGAGGGGTCCCAAATTGGAGAGGGTACAGGCTGGGCTGAGGGACACCCCCACCCCCTGTTGGCCCCATGCATGAATTTCACGCACCGGGCTTCTAGTCAATAATGAGAGAATCACTGATGGGTTGCCTCCTGCATGCTACCTACTGGGGATTGAGCCTGCAACCTGGGCTTGTGCATTTGACCAGAATCAGACCCAGAACCTTTTAGTCCACAGGCCGATGCTCTATCCATTGAGCCAAATTGGCTAGGGCCACAATTGAATAAAATAAAACAACTTTTAAAGAAATGAGCACAGAGGTGGTGTTTGGCTAGTGGTGGGCCATGCCAGTAACCAGTTTTGCTTCTTCAGTGGCAGCCTGCTGGAGGCACCATACTGCATCCTGTCTGCTGCAGGTACCTGGGCATATTTGGATCTGTTGGGGTCAAAAAGTCACTGTAGCTAATCTGTTTCACTACAACTCAGACCAGATGGAGAGCCTTTTCTCGCTTAGACTCACTGAAAGCTGGTAGCCCTGTGGCTAGCTTAGCAATAGGTTAAAGCACAGTGTTGGGGAGCAAAGAAAGAAACTTGCCTTTCACGTTTGAGACGCCACTTCAACATGTCCCAGGCTACCAGGCATCCCTGTCAACTTCACCGCGATGGCAGAACTCTGAATTTTCCCAGAATGCTCCTCCCACCCTATGATGTGTGTGCCTTCGTTGGGCATCGCGGGCACCTGCTACATTCTGCTAATTAGATCTAATCAGCCCAATGTAGTCCGGGTAGTGGCCCAGACTTGGACTGTGGTCTGATCAAGGTCCCAGCAGACAAGCTGTGACAGTGATGCGTAAAATTACACTTCCAGCTGCAAATAAGCTGCCTGTGATGACCTCTGCTCATTGGAATGAACAGACAAGAGTTATTTTGGAAGGATGCCATCTGGAGGGAATGTCGAAGCAAATTTTGAGATAAACCTCAAAGGATTTGAGAGATGGGAATGGTGTGAGCAAAGACAGAGAGATGAGCAAATGCAGGCTATAGAAAGTGATTGGTTGAGTAATTGATACATTTAATAGGTATTTATTGAGCACCTAGGAAGTGCCAGTGACTTATTTTGCTGAGGGGGCAGAGTAAGGAAATGGTACTTCATTCTGAAGCCTACTGGAAACCACAGGTTTGCAGGCTGGAGAGTGATATGAGGAGAGTTGCTCTTTATAGAGATTACTCTGGCCAAGGAGGCTAACATTGCAGCTGGGAGGAAGCACTGAGGATCTGAGCTCCAGTGACAGCCATGAGGAAGGAAGAAGCAGGGCCAGGTGAACAAATATGGAGGAGTCAGCGACAGACTCCAAGGTTTTGAGACTGAGTGACTAAGATCCACAAAAAATGATGAAGCCAAGAGGAGCATTCAGTATTAGACAGAAGGTAACAACAATAATAGCGGGTATTATTAGACCGAGGCACTTGAGAGCAGGGGCTGGGATCACTTTGGTTCACACATTTGTGCCCAGCACTTGGCACAAGGGGAATACTGGATAAATATTTGTCACAACACATGTCAAATGCTCAATCTGACTGCATTTTCACATCCACCCGAAAAAGACTGTAATTATCTCCCACCTGCTATCAATTCTATTTTTAAATATATATATATATATATATATATATATATTATTGATTTTTTACAGAGAGGAAGGGAGAGGGAGAGAGTTAGAATCATTGATGAGAGAGAAACATCAATCAGCTGCCTCCTGCACCCCCCCCCTGGGGATGTGCCCGCAACCAAGGCACATGCCCTTGACCAGAATCAAAGAACCTGGGTCCCATGAATCTGCAGGCTGACGCTCTATCCACTGAGCTAAACCTGTTAGGGCTCTATTTTTTTTTTTTTAACTCTCTCAGGCATATACAAAAATATAGGAAACAATATAATGAACACTCAGAAATACCTCCTCTTCAGCTTGAGAAATGAAGCAATACAGGTGTTGTCATTATCTCCACTTTACAGATGGGAAACCTAAGGCTGTGAGTGGTTTAAGTCATGTGCTCAAGGTCACACAGCTAGCATATGCAAGAGCTGCGATGTGAATGTAGGCCTGTCTGCCTCCAGAGCCCTAGTTCTCAACTAATTTTGTGTGTGTGTGTGTGTGTGTGTGTGTGATGAATGGGACATCCCGGTGGAGTTACTCAGCAGGTAGACAAAAAAACAAACAAAACAAAACACTATGTGAGACAGAGAGCGAGTACAGGACTAGAAATACCAATATGGGAACTATGTGAATAAAACGATGGTTGAAAGATGGCAGCCAAAAGGCAATAAACACAATGAGTGGTCTGAGGACAGACACTTGGGCTTGAGTGACGTGCCTTCTCGGAGGAAAAACAAAATATAAGAGACTCTGAAAACCTTGTGTGTTCCCAAAGTAAGTGCTCTATTTATGCCGGCCTAGGGCTTCCCTCTTGGCGCCTAGAATAAGGGCCGAGCTGCCTCCTGCCCTGGGAGTTCATGCTCAGTATATCTGGCTTAGGGCTAGGCTAAAGACAATACTCCGCACCATCGAGTTTACAAAAGTCCTGAAGGTGAGGATGCTCTTTTTTTCTCCAGGCAGAATCCCAAATTCAGCTCTCACCATACTGGGTATCGAATATACTGCTACCCTGTTTCCCCGAAAATAAGACAGTGCCTTATATTAATTTTTGCTCCCAAAGATGCGCTAGGTCTTATTTTCAGGGGATGTCTTATTTTTTCATGAAGAAGAATATGGTACACATTTATTGTTAAATGAAAATAAAGGAAATTTATTATCTGTGTACGGTACGGTAGTACGGGAGTTGTCAACACAAACCAGACAAACTGTGAATCCTACAGTATCAAGAATTTACTCATTTATTCAATGACAATCATGTTATCATCTTCTGGAACATCATCATAACAATCCAATTCCTGAATTTCCTTGTGAATTTCTTGTGACTCCATTTCTTTCAGAATCAGTGGACCAAATCTCATGTTTAGCCTAGGGGGGCTTATTTTCGGGGGATGCCTTATATTTCACTCAGAAGGAAACCTGTAAGTAGGTCTTATTTTCGGAGGATGTCTTATTTTCGGGGAAACACAGTAGCTGAGACTGGGCTTGTTTAGAGATGCGTGCCCTCCACCACACAGAACATGGGCCACTGAGGTTTATCGGAACGTAGCGGGGTTTCACTGAATTTGTAATCATTAGCAATACTACCCACTGAGGAAGCATTTCTTGGCCAGGCCAGAAGTTTCAGTTGCCTCAGAGAGATGTAAGTTACAAGACTTTTTATTCTGGAAAAAGTCTTGCAAGTGGTTTTGATAAGTATCCAAATCTCCTCAGGCCATGAAGATCACAGGATTTTGGGAAAGTTCCCAGTAAGTATCAAGTTTTTATTTAAAAAATTACTATAGAGATTTATATACAACTAGAATATGTGTGTGATAAAAAAAAATTTTTTTTTTCCTAAGATGTTTTCCAGAAGAAGTCTGGCAACATAAATAGAGTAGATTAGGACTTGGCGTGTGACATGTGTACTCAGAGCTTTTTGATGACATTTTGAACCCTTTAAAAAGGTCAGAAACACAGAAGTAAAGACTAGATTATTTTGACTCTTTTAGTTACTATGGTCTGAACACGTGGCCCCACGTGCCTGAGTGATGTGTGCTTGATAGAGTTCAGGTGCATGTAATTGAGCAGGATTGAAACCCACGAGAATGTTGTAAACATCTTGACCATGCCCTTACTTCGCCTCGTAGCATCTGGCTATAAAATAAAGACACGGCTTGTCGTTGGTGGCACTGTCGATAGCTCTACATCAGAGAGGGCAGCGTCCCATAGAGACCCAGCTTTCTTCTCTTGTCCGTCTTTTCTCAATCCTTCACTGCCCTCTCTCAGGGTCACTGAACCAGGCTCGGCACATATGGCGCCCAACATGGGGCTGAGAATGCCCTGGCCGTGCTTGCTTGCCACAAGAACTGGTCTCTTGGCACCACCCAAGAGGAACAGGATTGAAGAGTGCCGTCTCCTGCGTGCCTGTGAAGGACAGCATTAAATGCTGACTCACAGAGTCATGGCTACCGTTTTCACAAAGGCGAAAATCACTGCAACCTCACGCGGATGGAAAAAGGGGGCACTTACGATGCTCCTTGGAATCCTTTTGTGAATGTGCAGTAACTAGGTCTTCCCCCTCGTGGGTAATATTTCGCTTGATGGTGAAATAGTTTTGTTGAAATACACTTATTTTCCACCCAAGATTCACAAATGCCAAAGAAGAATGGCCCTTTCCCAACCCACTGGGCAAAGGCTGGTGTCTTGTCAGCCTGGATGTGTATCCATCCGCCAATCAGGTGGTGTTAGAGGAAAAGCTTTCTCCACTTCTCACTTCTTGGTTCTGAGAGATTCCTGCTGGGTGAAGACTCAAGATGCACCATCCGTTCAAATGACCTGTGATTCACACCAGACATGCCACATATCAAACTTCGGGAACTAATGGTCTCCAGTCCACCAATTATTTTCTGTATAGTTAATACAGAAAACGGAGGGAGTAGATTAATCTCTCTGGGGCTTCTTTTGGCATTTCCTCATACTCTGCTGCCCTCTTCGTTAGTTCACGTCTCATTTCCTTGGTGTTATCCTTATCGCTGGTATTGAACTTAGTGTCCTTCTCCTCTGGGTCTTCCTTCAATCACCCAGCATCTGCCATTGTACCTCGGGCACGACCATTAGTCAATTAATGTTAATGTTTCTTAAACAAATGCATGGCTAGTTTCATGTTTTGCCCAGTGTAGGACCAACATGGTCAGACAAGTCAATATCCTAGGTCCTCTCACTTCACTGCTCCCCAAGTCTTGCTACTTTTTCAATCTCCCCTGCCACACTGGTCAGTGGTTTAAAGCAGCAGTGAAACGTGGGGATGTGAGGCAGAAAGTGCAAAATGGCTGTCAAAGGTCCTCACAGCCTGGGATCCAATAGCCTGGACAATGACTGGGGCTGAGGGACAAGTCCAGCAGGGGTCCTGAGAAGACTGTTAGCTCAAAATAAAATGTTTATGTATAGAGACGTCTTTCCCTCTTGTCATTTTATTTCTAGTTTGCTGTACCTTAATTTATCCCAATAACTTGGATATAATTCTTTACCCAGTTTAAGCTAATATTGATTTTATCGCTGTGATTTACAAAAGCTGTATTTTGAACTAATCAGCACATCTTTGCAGTAAGCTATTTAAATTTCCTGGATTTACATCTTGTCACCTGTCAACTCAT
The DNA here is from genome assembly GCA_036971965.1 of Nyctalus aviator. NCBI lineage: Eukaryota > Metazoa > Chordata > Mammalia > Chiroptera > Vespertilionidae > Nyctalus > Nyctalus aviator. The sequence goes on along the minus strand of CM072924.1, from coordinate 177,737,301 downwards.
ATCTGGGATGCTTAAAACACACACACACACAAATATATGCTAATATGCAACAGGTCAGAAGCATTTGTATGCAAAAATTACTCACCCAGTAAACTCTTGATTAGTCATGAGTAGAAGGACTGAGAGTCCTGAAAGCACATAATTCCAAGATCAGAAATCCACTCACAATGCTCTCCCCAGCCCAGCAGATAGAGGGCTTCTAGTACCATTGGCATTTGGAGACAGAAGCTACCTTTGAGCTCATCCTCATTATAAATGCAAAGACTGCCGTCAGGGTGGACTTGTACCAAAGAGCTGCCCGCCCTATTCCAGGGTTCTTTAGTAAGGGAGAAATGATCGCTCTGGATCAGTTTTGTCAGATGCAAATAGCAATTGATTGTGCTTCTCCGAATTGCCTCCCAGAGAGGTAGGAGGATGAAATGATTTTAAAAAATATATATATGTGATGGAGATCTGTAAATTTAACAGTAAATGATTGAAGAGACATGCCTTTGGAAGGCTGCAATGTGCCTACCAGGCATTGGACAAGAGGTTAAAAAGTCTCTACAGCCAAAGAATTTACAATCCAGTTGGAAAGAGAGGTGAGAGCTAGGATAAAATTGGATATTACCCTAAGGACTATGTACAGTTTAATGAAATTTTAGTGATGGTGGAGCATTGTACACTCAAAATTGCAAGAAAAGAGGTGTGAGGTGGTGGTGGTGGTAGTGCTGAGGGGGGTCATGCATTTTATTTGGCTTTTCCCAATGGATTGATCTTAACAACGGCGACTACTAAATAACAACCTAGCTCAGTGGTCAGCAAACTCATTAGTCCACAGAGCCAAATATCAACAGTACAACGATTAAAATTTCTTTTGAGAGCCAATTTTTTAAAACTTAAAGTTCTTCTAACGCCACTTCTTCAAAATAGACTCGCCCAGGCCGTGGTATTTTGTGGAAGAGCCACACTCAAGGAGCCAAAGAGCCACAGTTTGTCAACCAGTTGGCCTGCGGATGAAGTGTCTCAGGTTGATTCCAGTCAAAAACATATTCTCCGGTTGCAGGCTCGTAACCCACCGTGGGGCATGCAGAAGGCAGCCGATCAATGATTCTCTCTCATCAATGATTCTGTCTCTCTCCCTCTCCCTTCCTCTCTGAAATCAATAAAAAATATATTGTTAGAAAAATGATAACTTTCTCGCATAATGGATGCTTTGTTTCTGTTCAGTGAAGAGGTCAGTGAAGATGGCAGACGAGCAAGCCAACACTGTGCCGAGGAATAGCTGTCTCTTCCAACAGTGTTGTGGCAAGCTGGTGAGAGATGCCTGCCTCACTAGGTCACCTCCGAGGGCCCCTACACCGCTGCTGTCACTTCCACCCTCATTCCCAATACTATGCGGGCTGCTGGCCTGCTGGTCTGTTCAGACAGAGCCCGCTGGGCCCTGACGGACCCAGAGCACACGCGGCAGCAGCCTTGGGGGGGCTCCACCCTGAAGCCCCGGGATCCTGGGACGCCCTGGAAGGAAGCAGATGGGCCTGCGGAGCAGTTCTCCCCCACCTCTCCTCCGAGAGGCCACACCTAGCACCGGGCCCCCATTGTGTCTTGGGGAACAGCTGGCTGCCCCTCCTCAAAGGGAGCGGGTGGCAGCCTTTGAAGCGGGAGAGGAGGCGGGCAGGTGGCTGCCGGCAGGTGCGGGTGCAGGTGCGGGTGCAGGTGCGGGTGCGGGTGCGGGTGCGGGTGCGGGTGCAGGTGCAGGTGCGGGTGCAGGTGCAGGAGCGGAGCCGCAGCCTCTAGGGCCGCGCGGGCGCCTCGCGCTCCCGGCCCGCCTGGCGCCGCGGCCGCCGCACCTGGAGGCGGAGCCAGCCCCGCAGCCCGCGCCGCGCCCGCAGCCCCCTCCCCGCCTCCCCGCGCCCCGGACACGCCGTGCGGGAGCCCGTCCTCCCGGGGCCTCCAGCCGGGCCGCCATGGAGCACATCCGCACGCCCAAGGTCGGTGCGCGGGCGCGGGGAGGAGGGCGGGCGGGGATGCTGAGCTGGCGGGAGGCCGGGCTTCCCCGCGGGGCGCTGGCCGCGTCCGCCCGCATCCCGGGGCGGGGGGAGGCAGCGCCGAATCCAGGGAGGAGGCAGCGCCGCCCCGCCGGCCGAGCATCTACCTCCCGGTTCCCCCGGAGCCTCAGTGTCGCCTCGTGCCTCCAGGCCCGGCCTGGGCGGATGCTGCACCTGGCCTCTTGTCCTGGAGGGTGCTCGGCGGACCCAGGGCTGGGCGGGAGGGAACCCCAGTTGTCTGTGGAGCAGCGAGGCTGCTGGTCTGCAGACAAACGCTCCTTTCTGAAATCTCACCGTTCTGCGGCTGGCTTTTTCATTTCTGTAAATTGCCCCTTGGCAGCTCTGGGCAGGAAAGAGACATAAGCCTTCCTGATGGCAGGTGCAGGGCATCTGCGTACGTGCAGGTGGAGGGGATGCACCGGAAGCTTGTTGATTCTAAGGGTTCAGACCCAACTCCCCCCAAATTCCCCCTGCTTCTTCACCCCCTTCCCCCATCATCAGGCCATGAGCTGCATTGGGCCTTACACAGGGCGGATGATCAATATTCACTGCAGATTCGATGTTATCAATCTTTCAATCCTTTCCTCTTCCTACCCTTTCCGGCCTGTCTGCTCCCTTGGGGAGAAGAGTGCAGCTTAGGGGTTCGCCCGCTGGTGTGTTTTGAACCCAGGGAACGCGAGGGACCCCCGACCATTCCAGCTAAAGAACGCCCCCCCAGACCTTCCTAGTCGCGCAGTGTGCTAGGAACATAATTCAGATGGGAGGTGACCCACTCCAATAAAAACTCTCAGCCAGCGAAAGACTTTATGTGAAAAGCCTATTGGCTCTTGTCATGACCACCGCAGCTGTTTCGTTTCCAGCGTGAGCTCTTATTCCTAATGCAGGTTCTGGGCAGTTCAGTGGAAGCTGGGTCTGAGTGGTTCCAACAGTGGTGGGCAAACTGCAGCTCGCGAGCCACATGCCGCTCTTTGGCCCCTTGAGTGTGGCTCTTAGGCCAGCATAGGAGTACCCTAATGAAGTCAATAACAATGTACCTACCTATATAGTGTTAAGTTTAAAAAATTTGGCTCTCCAAAGAAATGTCAGTCGTTGTACTGTTGGTATTTGGCTCTGTGGACTAATGAGTTTGCCGACCCCTGGGTTAGAACTAAGGTAGCCCCCAGGGGTCCCACGCATCTCATGGGGGCGAGAGCGCCATTTCTTCCCGGACTTAGTGAAAGGAGGAAGAAGAGTTCGTTCCCTTTTAGATTCTGGAATGGCTGCTAAGTAAGCACCCCTTTGTAAAAGTGGCTTTGCAATGGCCCGTGTCAGTGGAGGAACAAACTGTTCGGTTTGCTAAAGAATGTCCGTCCCAACAGTAAATGTGAGTTGTTTTCATTTTGCCCGATGGAGTTAAATTGTTGCTTCACGGTCGGGAAATGGTAAACGTAGAAGAGAGTGCCATAAACCACAAGGTAGGTGGCTCTGAGCTTTCAGAGTCTGAGTGCTGCTGAATAATTTATCCGGGAATGATGACATGAACCATGGATTCTCTCTGCCCTTGCCAAGGGCATCCCTTCTTCGTAGTTTTCCGACAGAATGTGAGTTTGGGAGGGGGAGTAAAGGCCTTTCTCGCCCGTTTTCAGGCTCACCCTGTACAAAACCACGAGTGTAAACCTGGGAGGCAAGCTGTATTCTTTCCTATTCTTAAAACTGGTTTTCATAAACACCTTCTAAGCAGTGTAGGACCTCAAATCAGAAGTCCCCTTCCATCAGGAAATGCAAAGAATTGGAGAGAAATGGAGAACTGTCTGAAAGGTCATTGAATTGAAGGTCATTAACATTTAGGATGATGCGGGTGGAAACTATAGAGATTGGGTGGATCCGGTTTATTTTTATTTTTTTCATTCATTTCATTCCACAAGTATCTGTGAACGTTGGTGTGCCGGGCCCTGTGTTAGGTCCGAGAGAGCATGAAGCATCACGGAGTGCCCAGGCTGGAAGAGGAAGCAGCTGTAAGTCTGGACAAGCCTGTGTACAAGGACCGTGGGCAGGGAGGGGAGAAGGCAGGGAACATGAGCTCTACCGTAAAGGGCTGAGGGTGCTTTGTAAAGAGCTGGGTCTTAACGTGCAAGGAGGCATGGAGGACCGGGAACAGTGGAGACAGCTGTCATTCATGGTGTGAATGCAATGCATTGTAATCAGCCCATCACAACCTCCAAGAAGCTGAGAGGCGAACAGGGATGAAGACAGAAATGACGACATGACTCCTCAAGGCTAAACGGCACCTCTTTGCATTTTACATTTTTAAGTGCAAAACGCAAGTTCACGGTCCAAACGAAAAAAGAGAACAAGACAACTTGCAGAGAGTTTATTGCAAAATATATAATTATTGGCGGTCATCTATTCATCTTTATCTCATGCTTCTGTTACACTCTGGGGTGCTGAATAGGTAGCTTGTCTTAAACTTCGCCATTTCATGTCTTGGGTGAAAGTGTGCACAGAGTTGTTTATCTGACCCACGCTGGGCTTGAAGTGATAACTGACCACGTGGGTAGCAGGGGTTTATTTTAAGAGGAAAAGAAGTGCACGCGTGTATTATGTACCGTTGCTTTCCTGCTATAGTGAAAGTCATTCGCTTGCTCTTGGTAAATTCTGTGATCTCCATCACAACCTCTTGTGTCTGCCTCAGTGTCGGGAGTGAAGCTTAAGGAGACAGATGCACGTGGATAATCTGGAGTGCTTGCGATAGTTCTTCCTGGGTGTGTGTGTTTAACTGGAGGCTCTAACGGAGCATATGCTAAGCAGTGTTTCTCTCCCAGAATGGTTCCTCTAGAGCAGTGATTTGCAACTTTTTTTTTTTTTTTTTTTTAATATCTCATGGCACACATAAACTAATTGTAAAATACTAGAGGCCCAGTGCACCAATTTGTACATGATTGGGGTCTGGCCAGCACAGCCCCAATTGGTGGATTTGGGCTAGGCCTGTCGGAAGGAGGAGAAGGTGAGAGGCTGGCCAGCTGGCCTGGCCATGATAAGTGCCTGATTGGGGCAGGGCCAGCTGGGGAAAGGGGTTGGGGAGGGGGAAAGGAGGGGAAGGCTGTGGGTGGGATGTTGGTGAAGGGGCCAGAGGCCTGGGGGAGGGGCCATGTGTGGTTGGCTGGCTGGCCCTGCCCCTTATCAGTGTGGGGGTCTGATCAGAAGTGGAGCTGGCTGGAGGTAGGGGCCTCAGTTGATTGGGCAACCGGGTCCTGCCCCTGATTGGGGGAGGGGGCGATCAGGGGTCAGGCCAGCTGGGGGGAGGGGTTGGGGGCCAATCAGGGTGAAGAAGGTGGCCCATTGGGGGTGGGGCTGGCCAGGGGGAGGGGCGCGGGCTCCATAGGGACTGTTTGTTATGGTCATTACGGTGTTCCTGTCGCTGGCTTTTTAGATAGATTAATAGATAGATAGATAGATAGATAGATAGATAGGTATTTTATATTTTATATTTTTTTGCTGATCTGACAAAAAATAGGTATTATTTTGATCCATTCACACCTAACAGCTATTGTTGTGTTGACTGTTGTCACTATTTTCTTTGACAATCTAAGGGGAAATTGCTGATCTATAGGATTAATGTTGCGGAGACAAACTAGTTGGCAGTTAGGTTGAAATGAGAGCACCAAACATTACCTACACTCATCGCGGTGAACTCTTGGGTTTCTGCTTCGCTGTCTGGCTCCCTTTACCCCTGGGAAAACTTGCTGGTAAGAAAATCCTCTGCTGGGACAATTTGGGTTCCAGTGCTACTCAGTTGTTGAAAGTTTGGGGGCTCCTAGAAGTAGTGCGCTGTGTTTGTAGACATGGCTTGGTCCTGGGTGCAATGCTAGTGGTCCTGGGATCCTGTTAAGCAATCTCTCCTTTTCTTGCTTTGGTCTTTCTGGGAGACATTTTCCCCCAAAGGTGTAAATCTAAGCTGTGAAACGGAATGTGATGACTTTTCAAAGCAGATCTTGAAGGTACCTTCTCTTCCTTTCCTCCCAACTTCCCTAATCCAAGCTACTACGCTAATAGCCTCCGAATTGATGTCCTAGTTTCTTCTTTCTCTCCTCTAACCCCTTCTCCATGGAGGGAGCCCGGGTGATGCTTTCTGGACCAAAGTTGATTGTTACTTTCCTGCTCAAATTCTTGGTGGCCTCCGTTTGTATCAGGATATAAAGTGAGAATCCCCAGAGTGGCCCATGAGGCCTTGTATGGATGAACCTCTTTTGACTTCCCCGCTCTCACCTGTGAGTCTTCTCATTATGTACTAACCATTGGTCTCACCACTGGCCTTGTGGATTTCTCGAAGGTGTGAGGTCTTTCCGGCCTCAGGACGTTTGCACTGCCCTTTCATCCTGGGAACGCTCTGGCCTCCCTCTTCACCTGGCCAAATCCCTCCCCTTTGAGATTAAATATTTCCCCTGAGAGGCTCTTGCCCAGTTCCCCATCTAAGTCAGATCTGCTTGTTGTATCCTCTCGCAGAACCCAGTACTTTACCTCCCGCCCCTGGTTACACGTTTTATATTTATTTGAGTGATTGATGATTTTGTTTCATGTCAAGCTCCCCTGCTAAAGCAGGAGCCCTGTAAGGGTGAGGATCGTATGTTGTTCACCCCTCAACCCAACCCAGCTGCTGGCAGCAAGTAAGCACGCACACACGGCTAGTAAGTAAATTAACACTCAGATAACAGAAAGAATGAAACAGTCTTGGTTTCAGCACTTAGGTGTTTAGTGTTTGCTGTAGTAATCCAGGCCTCATGCACATTGTACCCATGACTAATCACCGTACTGTTAGTCTTCTAATAAAACTGGTGCTAAGTATTAGAGAATGTCAACGTATTCTGTACAATGAATAACATATATATATATATATATATATATATATAACATATATAATGATATGTATTTTGTGATGATATGAGGTATGATATGAGTTTGAATGAGGTAGAATTCAAATAACATTCACCATTTAAGTAATTTAAAGTGTACAGTTCAGTGCTTTTCAGTCCATTTTTCATGTTGGGCAACTCTCCCCACTATCTAATTTAGAACATGACCGTCCTCATTGTGTCCTTCAGTTCGCCACAACCCCTAGTCTCCCTTCAGCCTCTGTTAGATTAGCCTAGTGTGGACATTTTATATAAAGAGAATAATGTAATGTGTGGCCTTTTGTGACTTGTTTCTTCCATTTAGTATGATCTTGTCTAGGTTTACCCAAGTTGTAGCATGCCCTGGTATTTCATTCCTTTATACTGTAGAATCATATTCCCTTTTGCGGCTATACAGCCTTCCGTTCACTCATCGCCTGATGGGCATTGACGTTGTTTGCAGTTTTTTATTGTTATGAAAAGTGCTGTTATGAACACTCATATACTTGTTTTTGTGTGTGTGTGTGTGTGAACCTAAGTTTTCAGTTCCCTTGGTTGTATCCCTAAGAGTGGAATTACTGGGTCATATAAATAGCTCTATGTTTAATTTTTGAGGAAATTGTGATTACATTGTGTATATATAGGGTGTTCCCAAAAATGTATGCACACACTTTGAATAATTATAAAGGCAGTATTTGTTAAAATACATTTCATTTTCAAAATTGAGCTGTCAGCTATTAAAGTGTGTATATATATATTTTGGGGAAAATCTGTATCATACAATTAAATCCTTCCTTTTCACATGCATCCAACGATATAGAATTATAGAGTACAGGACCTAGGTACTTTGGAAACACTTGTTTAAAGTGCACGAATACAAAGGTTTACATCAAAAGGGAATAAGATGTCTATTGTTATACAGTTAAACAAATTTTTGAGAAAATGCAAAGAGCACGAAGCTATATCACTCCAAATTCACTTCTATTTAGTAATAACATGCCCTTTTTACAGTCATAAATAGTTTTTCTCATATAGAACTTTTGCCCACCATTGCTTTGCATATATCTATTTTATATCCAGAAGTCATCCACCTATTCACTGTTTTAACACTTGCATGTTGTTCATTTGACTATAGTTTGCCTAACCTTTCTCTATGATAGGGATTTGGGTTTTGTGCCCTTCTGAAGGTCCCTGGTACAATTTTCTTAATGTATATTGTTCAGAGTAGAATGACTGACAGTAGGAACAGTTTTATAAGGGTTCTTATTACATGACTAGAGGCCTGGTGCATGAAATTCTTGTACGGAGTGGGGGTGGTGGTCCCTCAGCCCAGCCTGCACCCTCTCCAATCCAAGATCCCTTGGGGGTGTCCGACTGTCCGTTTAGGCCAGCCTGTCGACCTCTAACTGTCCTCCCCTGCCGGCCTGATCACCCCTAACTTCCCTCCTTTGCTGGCCTAATCACCCCTAACTTCCCTTCTTTCCTGGCCTGATCACCCCTAGCCGCCTCTGCTTTGGCCCCTGCCACCATGGCTTGTCCAGAAGGAGGACTGGACAACCAGAAGATGTTCAGTCTATCCATTCTAATTAGCATAGTACCCTTTTATTAGTATAGATGTTTTTCAGTACTTTGAAGCCTCTCATATGGTCCAGGGTTTAGGCAAATTCTTTATTGTCCCAGAGAGCAGAGAAGATCTTGGCTTGATAGAGAAAAGTTATTTCCCACAATTACGGTATACATGTTTGTATAAGAGAAATTAGTTTGTCTCTTAAGGTGTCTAAGCAGGGTCCATATAACTCATCAGAGAGGATCCGGAGGCATCCAGAGTGAGAATGAACCAGGACTGTGTTTGAATTTCTTCTGAGTCAAGTGCCCAGCTACCCTGAGATTCATACTTTTGGTACAGGGAACTCGCTGTGTCCCTTGGCAGTCCATAATGACCATGGACAGCTCTCATGATTAAGAAGTTTTCCTTATATTTGGTCAAAATCTGTCTCACTTTGCTACTTCTTTCAGTTTGATGTCATCTACTGTTTAATGAACTTGACCTCCATCACCTCTTCAAAATCTGTAGTTTTTAGTGGTTGGACTTAGCTAGGTTCCTTGGGATATTGCCCAATACATCAACCCTCCTTCCAGAAAATGACCAAGTATTTCATTTGATGCTTCCATCTCCCTAACCTTTTTGTTAGCTAAATCGTTAGCTCAGTTGCCTGTTCTGGCAACTACCCAGTGCCTTGGTTTTAAGTCCCTTTACCTTTCTCTTGCTGTACTCGGTGAGTTACAAAGGCACTTGATGACTTTAGTTTGGTTGCATTGGGGGAGAGTAAAGTGTGGTAACTGTTTTCCAATTGTATTATCGAGTCCCAGATCAGAAAGAGAACCCCTACATTATCGCCACACATTCTGTGTGAGGTCAAGTGTGCCCTACTATTTCCTTAAATGACAGTATCTTACACTTACCTCTGTTGAGTATTATCTCATTGGATTTTGCTTATTGCCTAATCCCATACCCTGTTTTTGGACTCTGGCACATCTGCTCTTTCTCTCAGTGTGGGACCATTTACTAATGAACTTGCCCTGGATTCCCTCATCTGTGATTTTATCCAAGGAAGAAACTAGGCTGGCAGATGTGACTCCTAAGTGACTAAAGCCACTTGCCCCTATCTCCCAGGATCTTGATTCTGATAACAGAAATACTAATTCTTTCAGTTTGATGTCATCTACCATTTAGTGAACTTGACTTCCATCCCCTCTTCAACAAGCTCATTCAAATAAATGAAGCAATCTTCAAGGATGACTGAGTGGATGTTCCTGCCAATTGGTGGTTTCTTTTTCTAGGTTCATACAAAATTCCATTAAAGAAACCATTTTAGAATCTTGCCTAGAATTAATGTCAAACTCACCACCTTATACAAAGTGCCATATCATCCATTTGAAAATAGGGATCTCATCTGCACGTTCTCTGTGATGGAGAGAGCTCAAACAGTTATGAGAAGATGAGCTTTCTGGTGTCATTGACCACCATGATGCCATCTATACTGTTCTCTCTTCTTTTAACAGGTAATTTTTAGATTATATAAGTATGTTACTTTTGATTCTATTTGGAATCAACATAGAAACGAACCACTGATAATATTTTACTGTATTTTATTCTCTCATTATGTTCACTGTATGAATCCTCAGACTTTTTACTTGTTGGTTTAGAAACTTAGGATCACCGCATTCAATTTTGGAGCATGCTTCTTTTAACCTACTATCATGTAAGCTTTGAAAACATGCTTTTAGAAGAATATATATCTTTTAATCCTATGGAAATGTCATCAGATTAACCATTTCCCCAGAAGGTTATTACAACAATGTTATATATGATGAATATTTTGTTTATTAATTATTATCTTTATATGTGATTACTCCCTTAGGATAGATCCTATAATGAAATAACGGGATCACAGAGATGAACAATTTTATGGTTGAACTTTGTTGCCAAATGATTTTTTTAAATTTTTTCAATTTTCAGAAACATGGCATAGTATCTTTCTCACTGTGCCATTGCTTTATTATTTAAAAAAAGTATTTGCTTCTGGGACCGGTTTGGCTCAGTGGATAGAGCGTTGGCCTGCGGACTGAAAGGTCCCGGGTTCGATTCCGGTCAAGGGCATGTACCTTGGTTGCGGGCACATCCCCAGTAGGGGGTGTGCAAGAGGCAGCTGATCGATGATTCTCTCTCATTGATGTTTCTAACTCTCTATCTCTCTCTTCCTCTCTGTGAAAAATCAATAAAATATATATATTTTAAAATAAATAAATAAATAAATAAGTATTTGTTAATATAAGGTGGGAAATAACATCTTGTTATTTCGTTGTATGTTTTTTAGTGTTAGTGAGGTTGATGTATTTTCAAAAATAGATTTTTTTTTTACCATCTTGTTAATTTTCTGAATTATCTATTTGTATTTTTTTCCCCATTTTAATAAGTGGTAACTTGTGTGGCTCAGTGGAGGAAGGTAGCATGGTAACATTTACACCACCACTCAAGCTTTCCAGAGAAATGCAGTGAAGGGATTCCACACCTGGAGACATTGGTGAAGAAAGAGCCAGGCATGCAACTGTGACCTCCTGTGCGTGTCCACTTTTATTTACCTACTAGTAAGTGTCAGCGTTTCCCATGAACAACCGATTTGGTTTGGTCGTCGCTTCTGTCACATCTCCACAAGCAAAACTGTGTCCGGAGTGCTTGTTTCCACAGCACAGATGGGTATATGTTTCCTCATCCCGATTTTTATTGGCTTTTCCACTCTGACCAGGACAAGCTGTGAAGTATGCATGAAATTAAACCGCTTAACAAAACACCCGGGATTCCGTGACTTTGTCCCAAGTGACGGGTCCGTTTTGCATTCTTATATTACACGCAGAGGGAGTCCAGAGGCTCATTTTGTCCCCTCCATCTTGGGCCAGGATCAGCCGAAACTATTTTTTTTTTCCTAGTGCCCTTTCCCCTGGTGGACAGCTAGCCGAAGCCTTGGGGAGTAGAAGGACTTCCCAGGACACAAGCCCAACCCTTCCTCCCACAGCCACTTAAACTGGTTTAAAAATAACCCCTACCGAAAATTTCGTGGCAGGCTGTGACAACTCTGTAAAAATTGTATGTTTACTTTTCTCCTCTTTTTCATTTATCAAAAACATTGTGTAACAGAGGTTCCCAGAGAAATAAATGTATTGCCAAGCCAGTAAAGAAAGTTGCATTCCTTAGGGCCCACGGCAACGCACAGGGCACTGGGAATGTTACAGGTGCAGCTACTTGCACACGGGAGGGTGGGTGGGGGGGGACGATGTCTATTCGGACAGTCTGGTAGTGGAGGTGTAAGGAAGGAATTGTCTTCTCGAGCTCCGTGGGTAAGTTCAAAGACACCATTCACGTGGTTATTCATTCACTTGCACCTTCAACAGATGTTCCTGAGTGTTTCCTATATGCCAGGCTGTTGTAGGCCCTGGAGATCCAATGGTGAACGAGACCAACAGAGCTTCTAGTTTCATGGAACTTCATGGTAGAAAAGATTTAGATAACAAATAATATTGCAATTGTTTAGAAATATTTTTTTTTCCCACTGTAAGCTATGACTTAGAAAAGCTCCCATTTTTAGAAGGCATCCTTGCCAGATCCTGCTACCCTTCCCCCTGTCAACCTTGGCCTTGCCTCCCACCCCATGCAGAGGGAAAGCTGGAGTCCGAACATTGTCCTGGGAGACCCTACAGGTCATCGTGGCTCCCTGCAGCCCCTCGGCTCCTGTCCTGTGCCCCTCACAGGCTCTCACCAGGCGTCCCACCTCCTTCTGGACCCTTGATCTTGTCAAAGCAGACCTGGCCGAGGACCTTTCATGCGCTTCTCCCTTTACCTGAAACACTCCACTAGTTCCTCATGGCTGGCTCTCTTCTCTTCTCTATGAAAAGACCCAGTCATTGCATTAGAGAGGACTTTCCTGGGCATGTTAATGCCCCTCCACCTCCGACTGCTTCTCCTGCTCTCATTTCCCTCCCAGCACATTCTGGCGCCGTGGTCAGCAAACTGCAGATCACAAGCCACATGCGGCTCTTTGGCCCCTTGAGTGTGGCTCTTCCACAAAATACCACGGCCTGGGCGAGTCTATTTTGAAGAAGTGGCATTAGAAGAAGTTTAAGTTTAAAAGAAATTTCAATCGTTGTACTGTTGATATTGGGCTCTGTTGACTGATGAGTTTGCCAACCACTGTTCTGATGTGTGTGTCTTTATTTGTTTGTAAACTTGTGTATTTGGTGCCTGCTCCCCTGCCCAGCGATCCCCAGGCAGAGCACGTGTGGGCAGTGACGTTGTTCTGTCTGCAGCTCTACCTACAGGGTCCGGAACACTCTGTGCCTGGCCCTTGGTAACGATGCACAATGAATATTCCTTGAGCCAAATGAACCAAGAACATGGTTAAGTGACTGTGCGTCCAAGCTTCATTATCTTCAACCTTGGTTCTTCTTTTCCTCTTATGTTTAACATAATTTTGCTAATACCTGTATTTGATTAATTCAAAAGCACCTTACAAGAAAATATAAGTATGGCTTTCAATAGGAATGTGATACTTGGACTTGGTCTGACCTCAGAATTTAAGTTTTTGCCTTAAAGTTAAAAACCTTGTCACCAAAATGTGAGTCTGAAAGGTTCTCCCAAAACCTTTCACAGCTGACAGCATGCAGAGACATTAAGCACAGTCACCCGAGGGCGCTCCGCAGCTCACCCTCCCGCTGGCAGGACCCTGGTGTCTTAAGAGCCTTAAATTTCCAAATAAAGAATTTTAGGAAGAGCTATGTGTTCATATGTAGCAACCACACAAGGAACTTCTGACCTACAGCAAAGATAAACTAACCTTCTCAAAACTTCTCAGATTCTACAGCAATTGGGAAACCTCTACCCAGTATGAAGACTAATTACCGTATTTCCCGGCGTATAAGATGACCCCCTAATTTTATAGTTAAAACCTAGGGTTAGGCCTGTATTCGCTGTATAAGACTCCCCCCACTTCCGAGGCAACATCAGTTCTTTTTTTAATAGACCGCCTCTCTGAGTCGGCCAATTTGAGCAGGCTTTTTACTAGAACACAGTGTAGCTATGGGTACGGAACATGGCCCAAGACCATTCATGCGTTTCTCCCTTTACCTGAAACACCCCACTAGTTCTGTAGCTTCGGGTACAGAACATGTACACTGTGTTCTAGTAAAAAGCCGGCTCAGATTGGCCAGAGTCAGAGAGGTGGTCTATTTAAAAAAGAACTGGTGTTGCCTCGGAAGTGGGGGGTAGTCTTATATAGCAAATATAGGCCTAAACCTATGTTTTAATTGTAAAATTAGGGGGGCTTCTTATACACCAGGAAATACGGTAGGTTTAAAAAACAAAACGCTTAAAAACCTCTCTAATCTAATCTAGTTAATCTGGGTTAATAGTGCAGCTTTTATTTTTACCTGCTGGCTGTGTTCACATCAGCTTTTAAAGACTGTTTGTTCAACTGCAGCTGTGTAGATTTTTCCCAGCTACAGAAAAAGAAAAGTCTCAGATCCATTTTAGTTACATGGCATTTTAGATTCCACATTTGCAGATGAAATCCCTTTTTTTTTTTTTCCATCTCTGTTTCTTGTACTTGCAATATCTTCCAAAGTTGAATATTCCTAACCTTCTTGTCTGAAAAATCAAATTCAGTAATAAAGTATTCCTGGCTCATTGCATCTGATCTACCTAAAAGCCCTCACATGCTTTGTTTTTGCCATAGTCTTGATCATTTTCATTCACTGGACAGATATCTCAGCTCATGCAGGAGCTAGGCTTTAGGATACAAAGGTGAAATGTAGAGCCTGTCGCTAAAGATCCTACAGATAAAGGTTGTTACGTTGCTCTGAAGCATTGTACAAGTCCATTATTTCAGGAAGCCAACAAGCCAAGGACTCTGTATCCTATCTCCTTCTTTTAATGTAAATTCTAATGTAAGTGTGGGCCTAGCATTCTTCATGGTGCTTCTGGGAATATGAGAAAGAAAAGAACTGCTGCCATCCTTGAGAATATACAGGGTGAAGCAAAAATAGGCTTACAATTGTTCCAATGGAAAATAATACAATAATCTTACCTAATAATAGACAAATATGCAAATTGACTGTACCTCCACTATGCCACAGCCAATCAGAAGTGAGTATGTAAATCAACCCCGACAAAGATGATGGGTTAATTTGCATATGCAGGTGCAGAGCAGCCGGGCGGGATGCCTGCTATGAGGGGGAGGGTGGGAGTAGAGGGAGCTACAGAAACAGAGCTCTGGCAGGATGCAAAGAATTGCAGGCTCCCTGGTAGCAGGGAGCGAAGCCAGGAGAAGGAAGGTCTATTCTTACACGAATCTTCATGCCACGGGCCTCTAGTTAATAAATGATAATAGAAGAAGAAATTCTATTTCTAGTACTCGAAACTATAAACCTACTTTTGCCCCGCCCTGTATGTCCTTAGAAACAATTAGAGTGGTGCAATAGAGGTAGCATGGAATAGGCAGTGTAGGGTAAATGGGAAATAGCTGGTAATGCTAGAGGTGCCACAACGATTCTAAGGATGGAGAGTGATCACTGGACTGGGGTGGTGGGGGCGAGGTGGACATGAGGAGGCGGGTCTTGGGATCGGGCGGAGGGAACGTGTGGTGCTGGGTGAGTGGAGTCCTCCGTGTTCTGGGCACCTCGGGGCTCATGGCCGCAGAGCAGTAGTGCAGCCTTTCTTCCTGGGCCTCGGAGAGCCCGCCCCTCCTCTGTCTGCTCGATGCTCATTTCCCAGAACAGGACTGATGGGCTCCAGAGGGCTGTCCTGCAAGAGGAGGAGGAGGGAAATGTGGTGCCAATTATGAAGCCTGCCCTCGGGGACTCGGAGCCCGGGGGTGCGGCATGGGAATGTGAAAATGAGCTGGAACCTGGCCTGGCCCTGCGTGGACGGGCTGCTCCCCTCCGTCCTCAGCACTGACTGAGTCTTGCCAGGGGACGGTGGGACGGATGTGTAGGCGACTCGGTTGTCTGTGCCCAGGCTGCCTCCTCTCTCTGGACCAGCAGTCAGTTCCATTTGGCACAGCCTGGCCTCAGACAAATGTTTTCTTATAGTTCCCCAAGGAGCCGTGTGAGTAGGCGGTGTAGACTTTGTCGTTAGTGCCTTTGTCGAAAGTGTGTCAACTTCAGAAGCGTTTTAGAATTTTAGAAATATTTGCACAGGGAAATCGCCATCACAATAAAGTTAGCCTGTCTGTATTGCTTCACCGCGAGGTCTTGGTCTTCCATAGGGTTTTTATTTTATTTTTTAAAATGACTATTGTTTTTAAACCAGCTGTTCTTTGCTAGGTCACTCCATACATCTCTTCTCCAGGTTATGGTGGGCCCAGCATCTGCTCTTCATTTGCTATCCTCTCAGCATCTCTCTTCCTCTCTTTCTTTTATTTGTGCTCGTTGGAAATGGTATTTTTGGTGGAGGTTATTTTAAGGTGGTGTTGAAATAAATCCCGGGACTGTCCACTTGTTCAAGAGTGCGTGTTCTTTGAAGCCAACACATCCAGGGTCAACCCACCAAAATAAATCGCACGGGCCCCGTGCGGATCTCTCAAGTGCCCGGCTCTTTATTTATGACTCTTGGCTGCTGGCATGATGTTTATAGAGTCTTCCGAGCACCAGTGGGCTCCCTCTCTCTTCCCTGCCTTTTCCAAGAATCCCTAGCACTCTCATTTCTTAAGTAGCTACGGCACTGTGTCACTAACTATTTTAGCTTTATTATCCTTCTCCGGGAGTTTTTTTAACTTCAGTTAAATGTCAGTCAGAGCTCCTGTTTTCACAATTGTCCTGGTAGATGGAACTCAACAACCTGCTCATTTGTAGGCATTCATGACTACCTGAGATCATCCAGATATTTTCTTCATCTTGACTTAAGCTGGATAAAAAAAGATCCTTATCTGTTTAGGAAATTAGACTGATGTTCTTTTTGAAGCCAGTTTTGCAAAGCTTACTTTTTCACAGAGTATGGCCTTATTTATTGGAATAATTTGGAGATTTGGATTTGGCTCAGAAACTTATAGAAATTTGTGCATCAAATACCTATTTTCTGTGTGGAGAAAGGCCTTAAAATTTCCAGCAAATTGGGAAACTTGTGGATTCTTCACTTTAGAAGCAGACACACTAAATAGCCTTCTCACATGCATGCAACCCCAGAATCTTTGTTCATTTCCCACATGCTCTTGTGCAGCCAGTGTCACCAAAGAGGCTGGTCGAGCCCCTCCTTCCTTTCCACCTTCCCTGTAAAAATTAGGTCAAGATTATTGGGATGTGCTTTTCTACCAATATCTACCCTTACACTTCATTTTCGTCTCTCTGAATCTCAGTCCTCCTACTTCTGTTATCCAGGCTGAAACTGACTCTTTCCAGAGAAAAGATGGTGCTTGAGGACATGAGGTTGAAGATGCGGGTTCTCTAGGCTAAATAGATGTTGATAGAGAAAGAAAGAGAATGAAGGATTATCTTCCATGCATGCATTCTGGTAGATTGGGGGGCATGGGCGGGGGTGTGTGCTAGGGTTGGACGGCCATTATCAGTTCTCCCTCTGAGGGGTTGTAGCTGCTCTGCCCTTGGTCCTGAGTTTTTACTGTGACGGTGCACTTCAACCCACCCACTCATCATGTCATTCCCGTGACCACACCACCTGGTTTAAGGATAAGCACGTGACCCGGTGAAATGCATTGGGTCTTTGCTTAGTCGTGGGGGAAGCAGCGGGTGCTACATCTATCCCATGGCCACAGATGAAGTAGGAGAGGAGGCTGAGTTGCTGGAACCATGGCGAGCAGAGAGCTGGGAGCCAGAGGAGAAAGGACGTGAGAGATGAGGGTGAGGAGCTGGCTGTGGTGAGGCCCTGGCCAGTCTGAAGCCAGCCCCACCACTGATCTTGGAGGATGTACTAGAGGCCTGATGCATGAAATCTGTACAACCCCTCAGAGAGAGAATAGCCTAGCTTGCACCCTCTCCAGTCCAGGACCCCTCAAGGGACATCTGACTGCCGATTTAGGCCTAATTCCTGCCTGCCTACCCTAACTGCCCACCGCCTGTCTGCCTCTGCCTGTCAGTCTGATCACCCCTATCTGCTGATCACCCCCTGGTTACCCTCAACTGCCCCCTGCCAGTCTGGTCACCCACAACTGCCCCCCCCTCCCCTTAACTGCCCCCCACTGGTCTAGTTGCTCCTTACTGGCCCACCTGCCCCCCTCTGTTAGCCTGGTCACCCCTAACTGCCCCCACCCCTCCCCCCACTCCCCCCAGCCACCCTGGTCACCTCACTCAGCCTGCTGTTCAGTCATTTGATTGTCCTTCACTAACCCCCTGCTGGCCTGGTTGCCCCATGCAGACTGCTGTTCAGTTGTTACTATGATGGTGTCCTGGACAATTTGCATATTTCTTTATTATTAGTATAGATATTCCAATAAAACCCCTTTGACTTAGAGCACGTGAGGTTGAGATTTCTCTCTCTTGCTCCTAGAAGAATCCTGATTGGTAGCGGTAGAGTCAGGTAATCTGTTGCCATGGTTACTAGTTAGGGGCCTTTTGATAAATAGTCTGGGTACCTGGCACAGAATAGACAACAAATTAATAACATTCGTGAATAAATTAATTAAATTAAAAGGCTTGAACTGATGGATGGCAACTAATTTTCATAGGGCTCTGTCATAAATACCTTGTGTTTAAAAAATAATTTAGCTTCAAAGCAGGATACATGTGAAAAGAGTGAGTTTTCCAGGAAGCTTGAAAATAGGACACTTTTAGCCGAAACCGGTTTGGCTCAGTGGTAGAGCGTCGGTCTGCGGACTGAAAGGTCCCGGGTTCGATTCCGGTCAAGGGCATGTACCTGGGTTGTGGGCACATCCCCAGTAGGGGGTGTGCAAGAGGCAGCTGATCGATGATTCTCTCTCATCGATGTTTCTAACTCTCTATTCCTCTCTCTTCCTCTCTGTAAAAAAATCAATAAAATATATTTGGGAAAAAAAGAAAAAAGAAAATAGGACACTTTTCCTGCAGTCTGAATGTGTGTAGCCACGGACATTGGTTTCTGTGTTATATCAAAGATAACTTTATGGATTTTAGGAAGGGCAGCATCTTGTATTTCTTTTGGTTGCATGTCATATATTTTATTGGAGAACACTTTGTGATTTTCACCCTTCCCTCAATATCTGACCTCGGAATAAGCGGTCCTGGGAAAATACTTTCATCGGTTTTATAGTTTTAAACAGATTAAATCTGGCTTTTGGGAGGATTGGTGTTCCTACGAAATAGTGGGGGTAGAAAATTCCTGAAGCTTCCTGACTACCCCCTTTTATGTGTTTAAGCAGTTTTACGTAAGTAGGGGAAAAAAGCATTTAATGATTTTAATGCTTAGAAAGCAAGCTTATTATGTAACATTTTACATTGTGATTTTATTTTTCCAGTTTTATTGAGATATGCAAGTTTAATATGTGTACAACAACATGATTTGATATATTGCAAAATAATTACCACCATAAGTTTAGCTAACCTCTGTCACTTCACACAGTAAAGTTTTTCCTCTTGACATGAGAACTTTTAATGCCTGCTCTCTTAGCAACTTACAATCCAGAACTGAAAATTCTTTCTTTTTAAATTGGAAAATCAAATGTGTGTGTTTTTTTCTGCTAGTGCAAGTGATTATAACGGTTCTGATATTCCTAAGAATTGTTTGTTGTTTCACTCTTCCTTCTGTGTCACGGTGTTTCCTACCCTCCCTGGGTAGCCCATCATTGCTGAATGAAGTCACAGCAGGAGGTGATGGTTCCGTGGCAGCAAGAATTAAGTCTCTGAAGAATTAAATCTCTGAAGTCTTTGCTGTGGATTCCCCAGTGGTGGCTGCTCATTGGCCGCCCCAGAGATGGACGTGTTTTCTCTGCCATGTGCAGTTCCTCCTGGTGGACTCATCCACTGTCCAGGAGCTGTGGATCCAAACGGAAAACATCTTAGCAACACGGAGCACCTACCGTAATGAAACCATCCCGAATCTCTGACAGGGCGGCCGTTCCTGTAATCAGTACACGGCTGGGAGAAGTGAAACGCGATTGACGAAATGGTTCTCCCCACGCTGCAGGTCATTCATTGCACCCTCTGGTCTGACTCTCACCAGTGCACCTGTCAAGGCAGGCCAGGTAGTGCTGGGGTGACCTGGACCAGGCTCTGCAAGCCAACCTCCATTCACCGGGGGGCTGCCCCCCAGATCAGACAAGTGAACAGGGAGGGGGTTCAGATGCCCCACCGACCTGCTGTATAACCAATTATCAGTGCGTTAGTCTAGCCAGAGCTCTTCCTTGTCCACCACTCTCCTCTGGAATTGAAAGTTTAGGGGAAATGGAGGATAGGCTTTTGAGCCATGACGCCTTTTCTTACTCTACGGCAGTGGTTCTCAGCCTTCCGAATGCTTCAATACAACTAACCCTTCAATACAACTAACCCTTCAATACAACTAACCCTTCAATACAACTAACCCTTCAATACAACTAACCCTTCAATACAATTAACCCTTCAATACAACTAACCCTTCAATACAACTCCTCATGTGGTGGTGACCCCCAACCATAACATTATTTTCGTTGCTCCTTCATAACTGTAATTTTGCTACTGTTAATGAATCATAATGTAAATATCTGAGTTCTCAACCGCTGCTGTAGACCATCGGAAAACACAGAGATTTACATTACGATTCATTAACAGTAGCAAAATTACGGTTATGAAGTAGCAACGAAAATAATTTTATGGTTGGAGGTCACCACAACATGAGGAGCTGTATTAAAGGGTCGAGGCATTAGAAAGGTTGAGAACCCCTGCTCTACAGTATGGGGCCTGGACAGTAGAGGTCAAGTCTGGGAGAAGCCTAGGAAGCAGATACAAGAGTTAGAAGCCCCTGGTTTGAAATCGGGCTCAGCCACTTCCTGTCTGGGGGACTCTGGGCATTTGGTTTACTCTCCATTCCCTTCTGTTCCATCGTTTGTAAAATGGGATAACACAGTCTGCCTTCCAGCACAGGTAGGAATAGTATATGGATGTCTCTCAGGACCACAGCCGGCACTCAGTAGGTGTGTATGTAAAGGTAGGGAGTATTGTTCTAATGACTGCTCTGCCTTTTCCGCCCTCTGCTCCAGGGAGACCTTGGTGAGGAGGAATTGGCCACCCTTGTGCTTCCTTCTTCCCCACCAGCTTTTCTGGAGAAGCAGTCCTGGGTTGGCCTGAGTGATTCTCAGCACTTGGCTGGTGGGGGTGCGGGAGTGGGCCCCGCCCAAAGCCACAACAGCCTCCGTATCCAAGGCCGGGGGCACCCACGCCCAGCTGTGCCGCCCTCCCACCGTCTCCTTATCGCTGTGCTGATGTCACCCACACTGTGAGGCACCCAGTCCATTATCGCGAATTCTAAACTGCCGTGTTCCTGCACCTTGTTTGTGCTGTATGCATTTTGTGGCTCAGGCTGTGTTCTGCTTACAATGGAACGTTTTAGGAAAAGGGGCTTCTGCCTTTACTTTTATTTTTTTAATTAAAAATTTTTTATATATATATATATTATTGATTTTTTTACAGATAAGGAGAGGGATAGAGAGCCAGAAATATTGATAAGAGAGAAACATGGATCAGCTGCCTCCTGCACACCCCCCCATCCCCAGTGGGGATGTGCCTGCAACCAAGGTACATGTCCCCAACTGGAATCGAACCTAGAACCTTTCAGTCCTCAGGCCGACACTCCATCCACTGAGCCATATCAGTGTAGGCTCTGCTTTTACTTTTAGCTTCCCATCATTGTAAGGGTCTCAAGGCTGGTGTCTGCACAGGTCCTCCTTGTCACATAGCCACTCTGGCCAGTGGTGTGGAAATCTGATGAGTGGGCTCTGAGAATCCAGACTAATCTGTACTCCACAGAGCATGAGTAGCATCATTAGACTGTAAAAAAGAAAGAAAAAAAAGATGGGTGGCTAGGTAGATGGATTTTAAAATATTATGGTGTCAGAAATCAGGATGGTATTCTGATGTATACATACATCACTTTACACAATTCTTTATCTTAAATAATTTAATCGCATGAAGCTGAAACATGGCTTTTAAACAGATGCAACCGGATGTCCGTCGTTAAAATAACTTCCTTTCAAGCACCACAGTGAGATACTTTGTGTTAGCGGTGTGCTGGGGCGGGCGGGCTCATCTTTCCCCTTCGGGCCTTGAACCCGGGCATCCGAGTGCCCTCAGAGCCACGCCCGGAGGCTTCGCCGGCATCTGTTCTTGCAGAGGCTGGTCCTTCCTGTCCTGGGAAAGATCACAAGAGTCTTGTTGGCCAACCACGTTCCCGCGTGGCAGGACCTCCGGAGGCGTTAGCATTGGGTCATGGCTGCATTTCCACAGTGGCTGCTTTGTGTGCTTCTCTGCATGGTGCCACTGAGGCAGAGCTGGGGCCTGCTGGCGGGGAGGAGGCCGGAGACATCCAGGCCCTTATGGATGTCAAAATCCAGACAGTAACTCAACTGCCAGCGCCTGGCTACGTGGTTTCCACACCAGAACCAGAACCAGAACCAGAACCAGGAGGCCCGGGCCGCCTCACTCACAGACCAGCACTTGACTCTGGGTGTTGGTGGAGTCAGAAAATGTCAGGTTACCAAATTTAGTTTGACACACTATTTATCTAGCTGCTTTTCTTAGATTCGAACATAAATTTGTCTCAGGTCTTGGCCGCTGGAGACATTTTGACTTTTTCCCTGTTCAACAACCTCTGGCCCTCTCCCCGCCAAAGGCAGTGACCTCCAGCCCATTTGTGTGGTCTGAGCGTCTCCAGCCCATGGGAAGCCGGTGGCCAGTGCCATCCGTCCTTCCCCAGACCTGCTCCGCCCCGCCCTGCCCTGCCTGTGGGCTTCCCGTCCTGCAGGAGAAGCTCTAACTTTCCCGGGTGGTCCCAGATGATTCTGGAGCCGTGATGTCCAGCAGCCCACTGTCTGGCCTGCAGGGGACCTATCCTGTGAAGGTGGCAGTGAGTGGGTGGTGCAGTGGGAATGGCTCAGAGGCTCTAATTCACAGGGGCCTCCTGATTCCAGGCGGCGAAGAGGAGCAGCTGGGCCTGCGTCCCACCCCGGGTGTCCCGTTTCAGGCCCGGCGTGGCTGGTGGGGCCTGGCGTGCACACTAAAGCTTTTCAGCCTTGGCCTAGAAAAGCCAACAGGATCTTTCTCCTTCCCCCCGACCCCCCATCTAACCTCAGCCGAGCAGGGATGGGAGCGAAAAGGCTGTGAAACGGGGGCACGGTGAGTGCCACTGAGCCTGAGGGATTCTTGACGAGAGACAGCTCGCTCAGTTCACCCTTTTGTTCCTCCCCGAACCTGACACGGCGCCCTCATCGGCGTTTGTTGGATGGAATTGGCGGCTTGGGGTCCCCCCTGGCCTCAGCCCTGAGGATCCTGACTGACTGTCTCTCCAGCCAGCATTGGGGCTCTTGTACCCCGTCCCCAGGCTTTCTGTCTTGTGGTTTATCCCAAAGCACATTCTGATAGTGGTTTGTGCATGTCGTTGTGCAGAACAATTTCGTTTGAAAGCACTCATTTCATGTACAAAACTGCTTAAAAATCATTGTTCACTGGTCACCTTAATCATGCTGATTTGGAAGACCTCAAAGGCATTCATTCACCAGTGCCCACCGCCTCGATGAACCTGGGCTGTGGGGTTAGATAGATGCTAGCTCCGGGCTGTGCAAGGACCTAGCTCCTGGGATTATTGCTGGGACTCACTGAGGTCAGGTGTGCAAAGTGGTAGCATTGTGCATGGCCCAGAGGCTAGTACTCCACAGCTATTCGTGATTGCTTTGATTATTATTTTGGTAATTTTTACATACTAAGCCAAATGGCAGCCAGGACTGGCCCTCTCCAGGAGGTATCGGTAAAGTTATTTGAACACCCCATTCCATGCCCTTTGGAAGCCCAAATCCCTCCCCAGAATTCCTGCCACCTCCTCTGGAGGTTTGCATCTTTAGTCCCCTCAGGCACGGTCTTCTGCTTCTAATGAATTTGTTCCGGTTCGGGACTGTCTCAGCACACACGTGTGCGGCTCTGTTAGGACACAGCTCTGCGGGATCAGAGCCCGCTCCTTGCTTAGCTGCACAGCCCTCCCAGCTCCTCAAGGTATTAGCGTATAAAGCCCAGGCCGCTGAGGATCTGGGGCAAAGAGAGGCTCAGAAAGCAAAAACCCTGGGGTTAGGCTCTTCCTCCCCACCGCTGGGTTACCACCTCATCCAACAGCACCTGCAACGAGGTAGAAATAATTTCTAAAACACACCAAAAGATTAACAGTGCGTGGTTTGGATTATGGGACAGGGGATGATTTTCTCTCCTTCCTTCTATATTTCTGAGTCTTAAAACATTACGTAGATAAGCATTTGTTTCCACATTTTTTAAAAGACTTTTTTTTAAGCAGTGGGAGAAAGCTTCTTAGGACCGGGGAGTCTTTGGATCTGTAGGATAAACTCTTGCCCGGTGGTCCCCATCTTCTCTCTCTCATCCTTTAAGACCCATTTCCCACAGATCCCTCCCAATGGGAGTTATTTTTCCCCCGGGTGTATCTCGACTTGAGAGGCCCCCTTGTTGGCAACATTACTAAGCTCCTTGCTTTAAAACGTCTTGACATGCCAGTTGCTTCTGGAAAGCTCCTTGTATGCTTTGGCCGTTGGCTGCTTTGGGATGGAGTCTGAGTGGCCAGTCTGTCCCCCCCTCCCCCGCCCCCCCCGGCTTTTGCCCCGTCCCATCCTCACTCGTACGAGGACGAGGGCCTTTACTCTCTCAGCTCCCGGGAGCTCACTCCTCCAGCCGCTCTGTTGTGGCTTCTGATGCCCACGGTCCCGGGCCCACTCCTAAGGTGGCCAGCGTCTTTCCTGTTCCTGAATGCCATGAGCATATTGCAGTTCTTGGCTTGTTGGATCTCTCATTGGCATCTGACATACTAATAAACACTCCTTCTCACCCTGCTGGTGTGGCTCAGTGGTTGAGCATCGACCTGTGAACCAGGAGGTCACGGTTTGATTCCCAGTCAGAACACGTGTCCGGGGTGCAGGCTCAGTCCCCAGTGTGGGGCAGGAGGCAGCTGGTCAAAGATTCTCTCTCATCATTAATGTTTCTGTCTCTTTCTCCCTCTCCCTTCCTCTCTGAAATCCACAAAAATGTATTTTAAAAACCACACAACAAACAGAAACACTCCTTCTCTCTGAGACCTCTGCCTCTGCACACCCTCCCTTGGCATCACGCTCTCTGATGTTTTTCCTAACGGGGCCGTTCCTTCCTAGTTTGCTTTTCTCATTCCTTCTCTTTGGTCCACCCTTTAACCATTGGATTTATTCAGATCTTCTTCCCCCCCCCCCTCATGCTCTCTCTAGGTAGTGTCTTTTAGTCTCATGGTTTCAGGTGCCATCTGTATGCCAATGACTACAAACGTCACTGCATTTCAGCAAATCTGGGACCTCAGTGATTGTGAGATGCACCAAGACTTTATGTTCCATAAAGAGAGGCAGAAGCACTGCCAAGAGAATGACACCATGGCTTCTTACTACTTTACTCATAAGATGCCTTGCATTTTCAGAAATGTCAGGATGTGGAAAATGTATACCCAAGAATTGGTGACCTGTTGTAATGCTTTGCACAGAAGAGCTGCCATTTGCAGAACGGGAACACCTAGGATGTCTTCAGCATGGGGCTTCTAGGAAAATGTAAAGGAATTTCAGTAACTTTGTCTGGAAAAGCTGCCACCTCTCTCCAAGGATGCAAGAGGCTTTATTATCATAGAACTCATTGTGAGAAAACATTAAGTTCTCTGAACAACGAGGCAGAGTAATTGAGCCAGTGGGTTTTCAAGCTGGTGGCAAAGTTCTCAAGATTCATTTCACTTTATCTCCAGTTGACTGGCTCTAGAATCGCAGTCAAGAATGTTCTGGCTTAGTGAAAGCCACGTGATGGAACTGAGCAGGGCCCTGACCTTCACAGAATTTCTCAGACAACTGAATTTTAGTTCTGTTTTAATTTTATTTTACTTTTTTTTTTTTTTTTTTTAAAAAAAACCTTTATTGTTGAAAATATTACCTACGTCCTCTTCTCCCTTGATTGACCCCTTCTAGCCCACCTCACCCGCAGCTCCATGCCTTCACCTGCTCCAAACCTTCACCCTGTGTCCATGGGTTATGCATATATGCATACAAGTTCTTTTTTAAATATATATATATATTATTGATTTTGTTACAGAGAGAAAGGGAGAGGGAGAGAGAATTAGAAACATCAATGAGAGAGAAACATCAATCAGCTGCCTCCTGCACACCTCCTACTGGAGATGTGCCTGCAACCAAGATACATGCCCTTGACCGAGATCAAACCTGGGACCCTTGAGTCCGCAGGCTGACTCTCTATCCGCTGAGCGAAGCCAGTTAGGGCTGCATACAAGTTCTTAGGTTGATCTCTTCCCACCACCATGAATTTTAATCCTTATGACCTTTACACGCCATGACATGCCAGTTGTTTCTCTTGTTGTGACACTGTACTGGGAAATCATGCTGTTGGTATTTCCCTAGTTGTGTTTTTTCTCTTTTTTCCTTCTTCTAACTTCAAAATACTCTGGACAGATGTGGGATGGGTAAGAACTTTTGCCAAATTTTGGAAAGTAACTCTCCTGCAGCGGCCTCCACAGGTAGCAGGAAGACATGAAGTATTCTATTCTACCACCAACTGAGCTTTTCTACAAATAATCTAATAATTACTTCCATAGGGAGAGTAATTCATACTAAGATCTTTTTGTCTCAAAATATTACCCTATGTTCAGTATGCTTATCTCAATAAAGTTTTGTTTTATTAACTGGCACATCACTCTGGACCGCTGCTTAATTTAGTTAGGCCCATTTTAGCATGCAAATTAGTTTTTTCCCATAGAAATGTTCCAAAAATAATATATCCCCTTGCTCCTCTCTTCCCACAACTCTCTTTCATAATATCTTGTTGGAGTTAGTTTAAAATAGAATGTTTAATGACAAAAGTTTGAATAAAGTAATCCAATCATGTGGGAATTAAAAAGTATTCTCCTTAAAAACTCTTGGGTCAAGGAAGAAATAAAAACTCCAGTTATAGTCTATCTGGAAAGCAAGAATGCTAATACTGCAAGCAAAACTCATAACATGCAGCCAAAAATTTACTTTGGAAGGAAATTATTGGACTTAAAATTTTGTTACTAAAAAAGAAGAATAAAATTTAATGAGCTGACTATTAAACCTGAGCTTTTGGAAATGAACAAAGAAACAAAAACCACATATATACCCGCAGAAAACAAGTTAAAACATTTATTAACAAGCACAAGCAGTAATTAGTAATTCAAAAGAGAAAAATTATTACATTAATAAGCCCAAGATCTGTTACTTTGAGGAAAAATCGTTGTGCTTGACTGGCAAGGCTCAATGGTGGAGCGTGAACCTATGAGGTCACGATTCCATTCCTGGCCAGGCCACATGCTGGGTTGTGGGCTCAATCTCTAGTATGGGGTGTGCAGAAGGCAACTGTTCAATGATTCTCATCATGATGTTTCTATTCTCTCTCCCTTCCTCTCTGAAATCAATACAAAATATATTTTAAAATATAAAAGAAAAACCTTAGCACATCTAGCCACAGAAAAGGAAGAACATAATTTACAATATTAGGAGTGAGAGAAGAGATAAAGAGAGAGATATGTATCCACAGATAAGAATTAAAGCATTGTAAGAATTGAAAATCAGCCATTAGGAGATAATTTGTAAGTAAAATAGCTACCAAATGAGATTTAGTAAGAAATGGAAATATTGAAATATTTGTAACCATGTAAGACATTGAAATAATTATTAAAGTGTTATTTCTGAATAAAAAGAGTGTTTCAAGTAATTAATTATATATTGAAATCTTTCTAATCAATTGATATAATCATAGCCATGATGAATTCACCTAATAAAAGTAGCACAAATAGCCAATCTCTCTTAAAAGCATAGATGCAATAAAACAAAAAACAACAACAAAAATACTGCCAACAAAACAATTAGCACAGATAAAATGTAAGCAGTATTAAAACATCAATACACCAACTCCAAGTTGGTCATATACCACCAATCTGACTTCTTTAATAACTAAGAAATCTATTACTATTGATAACACAGGACTAATGTTAGAAAGCAAATAATTCATCCAAGTATTATTAAAATGGCATACTGTTTACTCCTGATTTTCAAAATTAAAACTCAATAAACTAAGAATGGATCACTTCCACAATGCAATAAAAAAAAAATGTCAAATTCGGTGGTGAGATATTGAATGTTCCCATCAAAAACAGGAGTGCACAGGAAAAGATGCTCAACATCATCAATCGTCAAAGAAATGCCAATCAAAATTATAGTGAGAGACCATCTCACCCCTAGCAGAATGGCTGTAATAAAAAAAGAGATTACAACAAGCATTGGCAGATATGTGGAAACTTTGGAACCCTCATGCTTGGTAGGAATATAAAATGATATGGCCACATTAGAAAACAGTCTGAAAGTTCCTATAGAGGTTAAGCAAAGAGTTATCACCTGATCCAGCAATTCCTTTCCTAGGTACTGGTATATACATCCAAGAGAAATGAAAACATATGCCCTCATC
Source organism: Nyctalus aviator (assembly GCA_036971965.1). NCBI lineage: Eukaryota > Metazoa > Chordata > Mammalia > Chiroptera > Vespertilionidae > Nyctalus > Nyctalus aviator. The sequence goes on along the minus strand of CM072924.1, from coordinate 177,709,193 downwards.
AACGCTTGTATAAGAACATGCATAGCAGCAATATTCATGATAGCCAGAAAGTAGAAACAATCCAAAGGACTATCAACTGACAAATGGATAAATAAAGTGTGGTATCTATATAGATAAAAGCTCAGTGACCGAATGGTGGAACAAGCAGAATGATCAGTCAACCAGTTGCTATGATACGCACTGACTATTAGGGGAAGACGGTCAATGCAGGAGCTGCCCCCTGGTGGTCAGTGCACTCCCACAGTGAGAGCACCACTCGGCTGACCAGGATGAGTGATGCTGATCCCCGCAGGCCACACACACCCCCCACCAGTGCAGGAATCTAGACACCGGGCCTCTAGTATCCATGTAATGGATTGTTACTTGGCAATAAAACAAAATGAATATGATGCTAAGTTAAAGAAACCAGTCACAATGCATAACATATTCCATTTATATAAAATGTCCAGAATAAGCAAATGCATAGAGACAGAAAGTAGATTGATGGTTGCCATTACATTAGTGCTGAAGTGGTTTGGAGGGAATGCTAATGGGTACAGGGTTGTTTTTTTCTTGGGGGAGGGTGATGAAAATGTTTTAAAATTTTGGCAATGTTTGCACAATGATTATATGTACAATGCTGTGAATATACTTAAAACCATTGAATAGTATACCTTAAATTGTATGAAATGTGAATTATATCTCAGTAAAGCTGTTATTTTAAAAAATGAAGAAAAAAACACAAGAGTAGCTGCTGTCACCACTATCATTGTGATTTTGAAGGTTCTAGTTCATGTCATTAAACAAGGAGGAAAAGAGGTATAAATACTGGAAAGGAAAAGACAAATTATTATAGAAAATATTCCTCTCTACTCAAGTGACTTTATTGGAAAAAAAGCATTAGGACCAATAAAAGAGCTTGGTAAAGAATCAGTTATAAAACATAAAATTAGATCATAGGTTACTGTCCTTCCTCTATAAACTGTTCTGATGAATATGTAAGGAATGATGGTCCCCTAGGAGGAAAGTAAACCAATGATACGAAGACCATTGACGAAAGAGACAGAGGGATGGAGACCCATTGAAAGAATGTGAAGCATGTCAGTAACAACAGAAGTACTTTTTTTTAAAACCGGAAGCTGATAGGTTCTTAAGTGAACATCTTTAAGAAACAACCATTCACCAAGTCTCAAGAAGTATGCAACCACCCTGGCATAAATGGTCTGACTAAAGAAAAGATTTTAAGTACCTAATGCTTTATTTACCTCATTAGACCCCTGGAAATTGGGGACAGATGGGATGGGACCTGGAAGACTGGTTTGGTTCTAAGGGCTCAGAGGATACTGGATGATGGGTGTCTTGAGTGCTGTTTGCCCTTGGAGTTGTCCTTGCCGTGTTCATTAGGTTGGATACCCACCTAGGTCTTCCTCCGAGCAGTTGAGAAGCCTTGGGCTCTCCAGTCACCTCAGGACCACAGCTTCTCCATTGGGCTAAAGAATGAGGCAAATACAATCCACTAGTCCCTAAGCTGCCTCATGAATGGCAAGTAGCCATTCTGACTCGGATGAGGGGAGAGCCATCATCCATCTTCACTTTTTCACTTGCCCTGGAGAAATTGTCTTGTCATTTCCATCACATTTTGTATTGGAATGATCCTGGTGCACACATCCTTAAAATTGCTTTGCGTGTAAGAAATACTTGTTTGAGATTATATATATATATATATATATATATATATATATATATATATATATGATTCCAAGAAATCTCTCCTAACAGTTCAAATTCTCAGTGGTGAGAATTCCATTTGTTAGAGAGATTTTACTATAACTGAATGTGAGTGTCTTAATTTGAGAGGTTTTCTTTGGAAACGTACAGAATACTTCTCTGATATTTTTTGCTCCCAGATGTGTATTTCTATTTCCTGCTCATTTATGTGGAAGCAAACAGCCTTGAAATGATTTCTACATCCATGAAACACATAGGAAAGTTTGTTTTATTTTTAATAGAAAATAATTCATACATAGTTATTGTGTGAATACTGAACTTTGATGCACACATTACCTGCCTTAAATTAGAATTATATAATTACAGTGAAATGAAAACACTGACTTATTTCAGAGAGTAATCTTAAAGAAGAGTTTTGTGGCACAATAAGGTTATATTTAAGTAATTGGGGAAATTTTATCTTTTGATATACAGATTTATATTCTGAGATCTAATCAATTTAAGGGGGAAATTTTGTTTTTTTTCTTGGGAAAATTCTCAAATTGCATTTTGGGTTAAGTACAAGATTACCTACTTGTTTTTCACTTTCCTGACTAGCTCTGGTGCTTTAACCATGCCTGTGTCAAACTGCTCTTCCTAGGTCGAAAATGTCCGCTTGCTAGATCGAATATCTTCCAAAAAAGCAGCCCTCGGAACTCTGTATTTGACGGCTACTCATGTCATATTCGTGGAAAACGCGCCCGACACAAGAAAGGAAACATGGGTATGCATTCCTGTTTACCTTGTTTGGAGCAGAGAGCTCCAGCCTCCGTTCTTCTGTTTGTCCCCGGGATGAGGTGGGCGGACTCTTGGTATGTGGATATTCGGGAGGGGCGGGGGGGGGGGGGGGAGGGGGTTGCTGTTTAGGGAATGTGGCCTTCGCCTTTTCCTGTACAGAGTCCAATCTACTCCATCTACATGTTCATTTTAAACACTAATTGTTTGACTATCGTCAAAGAAGGACCTAGAAAGAGCCAGAGATATAAGTTGTTCATGTCACAGCTTTCGAGTAGAGATTCTGTAAGGTCAATCCCAGATACAGTCATTTTATTCTGTTGTCCCCACTTTTCTGATAATTAAAATGGAGGGAGGGAGGGAGGGAGGGAGGGAGGGAGGGAGGGAGGGAGGGAGGAAGGAAGGAAGGAAGGAAGGAAGGAAGGAAGGAAGGAAGGAAGGAAGGGAAAGGAAGGAAGGAAGGAAGGAAAGCTGGGGAAGCATCCTACCATCAGATATTTCTGCTATAGATATTTCTGCTATGCAATCATAAGACTAGATATTCCTTATTTTATATAGCACGCTCACCATGACATGACCAGGGCCAGAATGGCTGACTTGTAGAGTGGCCTTTTCTCTATTCCATAGACATGGTTCTGTTTGCAGTTGAAGGTGGCAGGCACTACTTACAGGAGAGGAATTGAAAGAATGAAATGCTTGCCATGGAGAACTGAGCAGAGACACTCCTGAGACAACGGGCATGCCCTTCAGCATGATTTCCCTTAAAATAAACCTCCTCTGCAGCCAGCCTGACCCCCAACAACAAGCGCAAGTCGCTATTGAACTTGAGCATCCCACGTGGAATTCGGGAGCCTGGTGGCCCCTCCCAGAGGAGTGATCTCTGACTTTCGTTGATTGCAAGATTTATTTTACTAGCTTCTCATGACCTTCTTTCATTGGAGCTATTAACTGCAATCAACATCTGACTACCAAAATGTTCCCTTGCCCCGGGCTTGTGCAAAAGAGTATGCTGAATCGTTGGCTTCAAATCGTGAGCCTGGGTATCAGGAAGCTCGACATAGAAAAAACAGAATGGGAAATGTAGACAGTTGGTTCTTTCCCAAAACATCTCAGTCCTTGTTATCTGAGTGCAGGTGCTGAGCTAGCTGATGGGTGGGGAGTGTAACCGGTCTATCTGTGGCTCCGAGATCTGGGTCACTCCTCCTCCTGCTAATCAGGTGTTTGTGCTTAGCTTATCCACATTCGCTTCCGGTTGCAGATTCTTCACAGCCAGATTTCCACCATCGAGAAACAGGCAACCACAGCTACTGGATGCCATCTGCTGATTCGTTGCAAGAACTTCCAGCTCTTACAGCTCATCATACCCCAGGAGCGAGACTGCCACGACGTGTACATCTCTCTGATACGCCTCACAAGGCCAGGTAGGCCTGAGAGCTCGGCATTGCACGTGGACCTACCCTTCCAAAATTCATAAATCACACCCAGCCAGGGTATAGAGCGCTTGAGCATTTATCGTGTTTTAGGAATTGGATGATTCTTGGTCTCCACTTTTGTGATAATTTCTTGGAGAGGCCAAGAAATCGGAATCATAGCTTTCCTTATCTCTTGAGAAGCTCTCCCCGAGTTGCCTCCTATGGATCCTCTGTCATGTTTAGCATTCACTTTATCTCTGGGAGTTATAAGTGTGTTTGTTTTCCCTTCATGGTGAAACATCTTAAAATTATGCTCTTCTGATAACTGTGAGAATCAGGTGGCCTGGATTGAGGGCTAAGCCCAAACTGACAAATGGTTTCCTATGGGAAACATTGCTGTCAAATAATTCCAATGAGTCTCCCCATCTTGGGGCTTTTAAGGCTCGGTTTCTGTTCCTTTTTGATAGTAACGTTTGTGTCCCAAGGTTGGTATAACTAGATCGTGTTCGCATCATTGAATATTCAAAGTGTGGATCTGTTGAATCTCCTAAACAGAAGCTCTTTAAATGTTCTTGGAAGACAGTTTTGGTTGATTTAAGACATATCTATCTATCTATCTATCTATCTATATATATATAAAAGCCAAGCCATGGAATGACCAGAACAACTGGTGGCTATGACACTCACTACAGCCAGCCAACCAGCCCATTTGGGGGCGGGGCTGGCTGGCCAACTTCCCACGACCCTTCCCCATAGCCCAATCGGCCCCAATCCGGGCAGTCTGGCTGAACCCCACCTGTGCACGAATTCATGCACCGGGCCTCTAGTTGTGATATAGCCCTCATTTGGGTCTTCCGATTTGTAGCCTATTACCCACTTCTACAGAAGTGTGTCTTGTCTTCCTGTGTGGCCTCTGTGAGCTATGGGTTCTTATTGCTTAAAAGAAATACATGTCATCTGGCCGGCATGGCTCAGTGGTTGAGCATCAACCTATGAACCAGGAGGTCATGGTTCATTTCCTAGTCAGGGCACATGCCCAGGTTGCAGGCATGGTCCCCAGTGCGGAGTGTGCAGGAGGCAGCCAATCCGTGAATCTCTCTCATCATTTCTCTCTCTCTCTCTCTCCCTCTCTTCCTTCCTCTCTGAAATCAATACAGTGAAATGCATGCCTAAGTTTCTTAGGAGAATATACGGTGAAAAGAGGTCCTTGGTGTAAAAGTCATCTTCATGGCAGTGCTACCCAGAAGTCATTAGTAAGGAAACAGGATGTGGGCTTGCAGTTACTTTGCCGAAGGCTTTGCAATCCAGAGGTTTGATGATGCCCCTCTAGGCAGTGGGCCGGGTCCTCCGTTTCTCGGGCCCTGACCACACCGTCGGTAGACAGCTAAGCGCTCGAGTTAAAACGGTGCCAGGGGCTGTCATGAACCTGATGACTCTGTGTGCTCCCCCGTGAAGGCAGCTGGCCGGAGCGTTCTCATCTTGCTCCGCTGAGAAGAAACGTGGAGTTAGCCGGGAAAGCGGCTGAACTTTGGGGAGGCGGCACTATAATTGGAACAGAGGTCTGGGAAGATGGACATGGGGCTGCCTGCAGCGGAGAATGCGAGGACAGTTGTGGGCCAGCCGTCTCTGTGTCGCTGATTAATGGGTGTGCTGGATAACAAACGAGCTCCGGCCGGATTAATGGGGTTCAGGAATAGCCTGGAGACCTGGGAGTGGGCCCAGCAGCTGGAAGATCCCAGGGCGGCCAGGGCTCCGGCCCTGAGGATGCCGAGTGTGAGGACCCCCCCCACGGGGGGAAAATCACAGCGTCCCCTGGTTTTTAAAATGCACACTTTTTCTTAAAAATGAACTTTTGAAAGTTAGTTATTAGATAAAAAAAAAAGGAATCTTAATTGAATTAAAGCCATTACCTTAAAGGATTTTAAAAAGCCACCAGCATTTTGGAACAGTGGAACGAGAAGTGACAGTTTACATAAACCACAGTGCTTTAATAAGTGTGGGAAGATGAAGTAGGGCCCAAGCAGTTCCACAGGATGAATGTTCAGGGCAGTGCTAAAATTAGGCCAGGTTACAGCCTGTATGTAGCCTTGGAAGTAGGGTTTTGAGTCTGGGTGGAGGTGGGAATGGGGATGGAGGGGGTCCCATCCGGGGCCAGGGGTGGCTTATCGGAGCCATCCAAGGATCTTGCACAAAATACCCTCCCCCTCCTCCAGGTATGTCAGAAAAGACAGAAAAGTGTGTGTGTGTGTGTGTGTGTGTGTGTGTGGTATACTTTGAGTTCTAGTGGTACAGTATAGCTCTGTGCTTAGTCGCCACCACAAATCACATACTTTCAGCTTCCTTTATGGACATAGCTAACCACAAGGTCCTGTAGAGGATATATATATTTTTTAAAATAAAAGAAGAAATGTTGGGGTGGTCCATTGAAGTCAAGGCCTGTGAAGGAGATATTTCCAAACCTCTTGAGATTTTCTTTCCCCTGAATTAGGATTTCTGGGGGGGGGAAGGGTAAGCCAAATGACTAACACATTAGGTGATATTTTGTTGGTTTGCCTTTTTAATGAATTAAGATTGGTCAGAATATGCCCTGGCTGGTGTTGCTCAGTGGCTAGAGGGTTGGCTCTCAAATGGAAAGGGTCATGGGTTCGATTCCAGTCAAGGGTACATACCTGGGTTGCAGGTTCCCCGCCTCCTGGTTGGGGCTCACAGGAGAGGCAACCAATTGATGTGAAGTTGAGGATTAATAACAACAACAAAGCCCCGCGGCTTGACGCCGTGGCTGGAGGAGGCATCCCGGGGCTGGGCGTAGTGTGGAGCTCGCCGTGTTCCCGGTACCTCCGTCCGTGATACAGCAGCGCAGCCATGGCAGAACCCAGCCCGCGTCCGGCAGCCTCACCGACCAGGCTGCCCTCAGTTGTTGCTCGGATCTGGACCCCAGCACAAAGGATTTTCTGTTGCAGCAGACCATGCTGCGAATTAAGGATCCTAAGAATTTTTATACTAGATTTTTATACTAGATTTTTATACTAAGGATTTTTATACTAGAATTCTTGGAATGACGCTACTCCAAAAATTAGATTTTCCCACCATGAAGTTTTCACTCTCTTTCTTGGCTTATGAGGATAAAAATGACATCCCAAAAGATAAAGATGAAAAGGTAGCATGGGTATTCTCCAGAAAAGCTATACTTGAACTGACACACAATTGGGGCACAGAGGAGGATGAGGCCCAGAGCTACCACAGCGGCAACTCAGATCCCCGAGGCTTCGGTCACAGTGGAATTGCAGTTCCTGATGTACATGGTGCTTGCAAAAGATTTGAACAACTGGGAGTCAGATTTGTGAAGAAGCCTGATGATGGTAAAATGAAAGGCCTGGCATTTATTCAAGATCCTGATGGCTACTGGATTGGAATTTTGAATCCTAACAAACTGATAACTATTATTTAGATCTGTAAGAATACTGCTTTGAGATTTCCATGAAGATACTGTGGGAGTTAGGAAAGAGAGACAGGGAACCTGGATATTTTCGGATAACAGAAGCATCGAGGACTGATGGTGCATTGTCTCAATTCAAATTATTCTCAGTGCATTTCCCTCCCTGTTTCAGCTGTGCTTTCCACCGACCTGACCAGTCCCTCTAGTTTTAAAGTAGTGCTTTGCCTTGTGTCCTTGAATGTGGTTGTAGAACATTAGTTTTCTAGGTAATGATTAGAACAGTTCCCTTCAGAGGCTGCATTTGCCTTCTCCCTCCCAACATGACTTCTCCACAAGTCCGTCTTTGAATCATCATTTAAAAAAAACAAATTTAACTTGTTTCCTTCTGGGGTTCAGTCCTCAGAAATAACGTTTCACAGTGGAAAGTAAAGAGCACTGACCCAAAACAAAACTTTATGTGTACTTGAAATAGAATAAAGTGTTTATTTTACAAGAGAGAAGGCACTCTTGGGAGGAGTTCAGAATCATGCTGATGAGGATGCTGACAGAAAGACTAATTTCTTCTTATGTATAAAGTGCTTTTGAAATTCAAGAAAAAAAAATAACAACAAAAATGATTGGTAAGAATTTGGTCATAAAAAAAAAAAAAGAATTTGGTCGTGGACTATAAAGATTGCAGTCTAAAAATGATGTAGCCAAATTCAGTGAGTTCCTTAATGCTTAGTAAAGAAATAACTTAGGTTAAAAAATGGCGTGGCCCAAGTGAAAAAGTAAGTTAGAGTCAAAGGACGAATCAGGTTGTACACTTTTCTGACTAAAAGACGGCCCCTGTTTCTCAGAGGACTTCCATTTCCCCCACGTTCTATATTTTCTTCTTCCTCTAATTTGCTGCCTACTGTTTGTTTCTGTAACAGTTACCTTTCCCTCTGCAGTGTTTGTGGGCCCTTTAACATTTAAAACATCTTTTTTTAGTTCCCCATTTTTACTGAACTATTTTTTCATTTTATCTTTGTCCCCAATTTTTAAAATTTCATAATGTTCAGCTGGTGTGGCTCAGTGGTTGAGCGTCAACCTATGAACCAGCAGGTCATGGCTCAATTCCCAATCAGGGCACATGCCTAGGTGGCTGTCCCCTGTAGGGGGCCTGCAGGAGGCAGCCTGTCAATGGTTCACTCTTATCATTGATATTTCTCTCTCTTCCTCTCTGAAATAAAATATGTCCTATATAAGAAAAGGCTAATATGCAAATTGTTTCCTCAACTGGGGGTTCAACCAGGGTATGGGGCCAGGCAGCCAGTCTCCCACAGTCCCCCCTCACCCCCCCAGCTGGTCCGGCCCAATCCACTGCAATCAGGGCAGGCTGGCCGGACCCCACCCATGCACGAATTTGTGCACCAGGCCTCTAGAGTGTGTGTGAGTGTGTGTGTGTGTGTGTGTGTATTCAAAAACTAAAATATCATAGTTGATACAGTGTCATTTGCTTAACATAAGTTTTTACAGTCTTTGTCTAGTCCTTGCAGCGTCAGCAGATTTCACAGTGGCCATTTCCCTCCTGTTGATTACACACCAGCCTCTGAGCCGACAGTTCTTTTCTCCTAAGTGTGAGCTTCCTCAATCCTGATGTTTAATTTGAACGCTTTTTTTTTTTTGTTGAAAATACACAGGAAAAGTCTCCTTTTTATTTTAAGTGCAAAAACCCAATAATAGCTGTGTTATCTTCTCACCCCTCTATAAATGGCTTTCAGGTTCACTTATTTTAAGTCGCCCAATTTAAGCAGGCCATTTGGAGCAATTGGAACTTTCGGTTGTTCCTTTTGGAACCTAAAAAGCCCACATTTCTGTGTCCTTCTCGTGACTTTCCCTCCCCTCTCCCACCCTTCCCCTTCAGCTGCTGCTGATTCGTGTTTGCTTTTCCTTTCAGTTAAAAAAAAAAAATGTGTAAGGGGGAAACAATCCGTAGTGTGATGATACCATCCGGTTTTTACCTTGGTGTTACATGCTTCCTTTTGGCTTGTAAAGCACTTTTTATTTCCACATCCAATTACTTCTCCTCCTAGGTAGTCTATAATAAGAGGAAACGGTCCCCATATTTTTTCCCTAAATACTCTGTTTTCATAACCTTTATCCTGATTCCTGGGAAACAAGCAAGCGCGGCTATTTTTCTTTCTCCCCCAAGTGCTTTGTGTTACCCGCAGCCCTCTCGCTGGGCGGAATGCACAGCCGATCCCCCTGTGTGGGAGGGAAGCAGCGGAGGTTGGGGCCCAGGCAGGACCTTCCGGGGGCTTGGTGGTTCCAAGCGGAAAGGGTTTCCGCTGATGGCCTGCATCTTCCCCGGGAAGCCGTGAGTGGGGTGGTCTGAGAGCGCTGGAGTGGCCAATGCCACCGCGGTGACACGGGCTGTGTTAGTGATGAGTGGCAGGGCTAACATGGAGCCACATCCATGAAATATGCATCTCTCTGGACGTGTGCTGTCTGCTTAGTCCCAAGACACTGATTTAGCTTTTCTGCAAACATGGACAAAGTGCTGTTCACTCCAAATTTAAGGTGGTGTGTTTTCAGAAGTGATCATTTTTCTCTCTGAAGAGATAGAAACTCCTTCAAGCCTGTCTTTGCTGAGCAATTGCATGATTTAAGTAGGTCCATAAATACTAGAATAATTTACACTTACCTTTTTCTGGAAGAAAAGTTTTAATGAGAGGTGCACATTCCTTTACCTCCCCGGTCCCAGGCTCGTGGGAGGAGCTCCTGTGACCCCTGGGGGCACGTCCTGTGAAACCTGCCGCCCCCCACAGCTAAAGACGTCCCACGCGGGCCGTGGCGGCCCAGACTCCGGGATGTGAAAAGCCAGCAGAGTATGGAACACGTCTGTTCTAAGAGGGGCGACCCGTAAGGGATGTGACCTTGCTCCAGGGGCAGATCAATCAGTGTTTTCTCGGTTCAGACTCTGTCCAGACTAGAGGTTTCTCTAGCCCTCCTCTTATGTTTAACTCACTTTCCTGCCACTTACTAAACAGTCTGCGAGGTATTTTGCAGGAGCTGGAGGGGCGGGGAAGAGAATACTGAGGATGGGAACTCTTCCGTGGCATTTGGCACTGCGTTGATGGCACTTTTTCATTTTCCCCGGTAGACTTCTCCTGGGCTGGCCCACATTCGCAAGACGGTGCTCTGACTGACAGAAATGTAGGGTTCTCTGCCCTGATCTATTTGACTTAAACTGGATGGACGGGTGGCGGGTCACCCTTGTTCTTGAAAAATAACTGGAAGCAAAAATCTCGTAACTCCAGTGGAAACCCATTCTCCTGGCTCCCAACTGGAGAGCGATCTTCTTGATGCCTGTCACTAATTACTTGCTTTCATTTGTGCAATGTCCTTGCCTCTTGCCAGTGATAAGCATGAGTCCGTGCACAGAGCACTCGATAATTGTAGATGATGATTCTTCTACCTATAGGCCTATTTGTAAATGTGGAGCGAGGGAACTTACTGTCCACGATTACTCCTCACTCCTTAGCTCTTCTGTCACGCAGGGAACTGGCTTTCTCAAGGGACTTCGTTGGCATCTCCCGCCCGTTGCACTTTGCGGTCAGCGGGATGCTGTCAGAGCCTGACTCATGAACATGGTACTTAGCGATGGGAACGATGTGTCAGGGTCAAGCCGGCTGTTCCCAGAACAGAATCTCACTTTTCTTTTTTAAAAATACTTTTAATTGATTTTTTACAGAGGGAGGGAGGGAGGGAGAGTTAGAAACATCGATGAGAGAGAAACAGATGTGTTGGTAAGTGTGAATTTCAAAGACAGTACAACCCAAAATATACAAGATATCAATGAATAAGTTTTACAATATGTCCATGTTGAAATGGCACTATTTTAGATATACTGGGTTAAGTAAATTACGTCAGTAAAATGAATGTCATTGTTCCCTTTCAGCTTTTTCACACAGCTACAGGGACACTGCCCAGAACGCACATGGCTTGTTTCGGCTTCTGCTGGACAGCACGGACCTCGATGCTGCCCGCAGAGAAAAGCAGAGCCCACGGACCAAATCCTAGCTATTACTGGGGGAGAGGGGAATGGGTCTGGCCTCAGAGGCATACAAGGCGAAGATATCCTGGCAGAACCGAAAGAAGAGCTTCATTACGTGTTCCTCAACTTGCCCCCTCTTGACCAGGGTGCCGTGCCCTCTGAGTTGGTATTTTTTTAGGGATCCTATAAATATTGTCCAAGCAGTACAATCATGACATTTATGTGGTCGTAAAAAGCCCAGATGTTTTCAGTGCAAACATATAAATATATCCTGCAGCTTTCCCAACTGCTTTCTTTTTTAATGCCGGAGACCATCAAAATGTGGCAGCAGCCTGGGCACCGGCCCATCTCCCAGAGGCCCTCCCAAATCCAAGCTCAGTCGACATAACCTTGACCTCTAATGAATGCAGCTGTTCTTAATTAATATCTATGCTTTATATTTTATGTGGTCCAGAAAATATAATTGCTTTCAAAAGTGCCAAAAAAAAAAAAAAAAAGGTGCTTAGATCTGTACTGTCCAGTATGGTAGCCGCCAGTGTGGCTCAGTGGTTGAGCATCAAACTATGAACCAGGAGGTCATGGTTTCAATTCCCGGTCAGGGCATATGCCTGGGTTGTGGGCTCGATCCCCAGTGCAAGAGGCAGCCAATCAATGATTCTCTCTGATTGTTGATGTTTCTATCTCTCTCTCCCTTCCCCTTCCTCTCTGAAAGCAATAAAAGCATATTTTTTTAAAAGAAAAAGGAAACACAAAATGGAGAAGACTTTGTTTCTAAAATGAAAGCAGCTCGTGCAGGGTTGAGTCGGGCTGTCCCGGTCTCCCTGTCCTTGCTTGGAGGAGGTGGGCGGCCCTGCCCACGGGACAGGGCCCCGCTAGGTTCCCAGGGGTGAGGGCTGGGCTGGCCTGTCCGTGTGCTCCCGCCGGACAGAGATACTTTGAAGAGCTTTGGTTCTGGCAGGGACTGAGCTTGATCCGGCGTTATTCTCCCTTTCCTTGCAGTCAAATACGAGGAGTTATACTGCTTTTCGTTCAACCCCAAGCTGGATAAGGAAGAAAGGGAGCAAGGCTGGCTGCTGCTGGACCTCAGCGAGGAGTACGAGCGCATGGGCCTCCCGGGCGACTACTGGCAGCTCAGCGACGTGAACAGAGACTACCGGGTAAGTGGAGGGGGGTGTCTGGTGACAGCGGATCCTCCCTCCAAATGTGGTCCTGATGGCACACAGATTGCACACTCCCGCTCGCCCTCCTTCCGTTTCCATCGCTCTTTATAGATGCGAGCGTGTGGCTGTCTGAGTCTCTCTTGGTGCTTGCTGGGTGTATGTCCTACCCGTTCCTAGAACCAGAAAGTCTGCGTGAGGAAACCACGGGGACCATCCCCTCCACACCCTTCCTCTCACGGCTGAGGGGATGGGAACCCGACAGGCCCATGGTGGAGCCCCTGGCCGAGCCTGTGGTGGGAGCGCCAGCCAGGACCCCGCCTCCCACCGAGGCTTTTTATAGCGCAGTGAGTGATGAGTGGGGTGGCCACGGCGACGCCGATGGCGGTTTGGCACCAGCTCTGCTCCGTGCTCACGGAGCTCGTGGCTGGTACACAAGGTCACCAGGAGGCTTCCCTGGAGAGATGTGGAGAAATGTGTCTCCACTCTCAGAAAGGAGAATGGGGAGGAAGGGAAGCAGGAGGGGCAGACCAATCCCATGCTCTTCCCGATGGTGGGCTTAGGGATCAGAGTCGGTTTCCCCATTCATTTTTACTTTCATTGTTATTTTACTAGAGGCCCCGTGCATGAAATTTGTGCACAGGGAGTGGGGGAGGGTGGGTGGTCCCCTCAGCCCAGCCTGCACCCTCTCCAATCCGGGACTACTCAGGAGATGTCTGACTGCCAATTGTCCCACTGCCACCCGCTACCGGCCTGATCACCCCTCTCTGCCCCCGCCGCCTCCCCACCGGCCTGGTTGCTGCCAACTGCCCCAGCAGTCAGACATCCCTCTCACAATCTGGGACCGCTGGCTCCTAACTGCTCACCTGCCTGCCTAATCACCCCTAACTGCCCTTCCTGCCAGCCAGATCACCCCTAAACACCTCTGCCTGCCAGCCTGATCGCCCCAGACTACCCCCACCCCCCTTGTTGGCTTGGTCAGTCCTCATGGCCCCCCCTGCCAGCCTGGCCACCCCCAACTGCCCCTTCTGCCAACCTGGTTGCCGCCAACTTCCCCCCCCACCCCCACTGGCCTGGTCGCCCCTCATGTCCCTCCCCCCCACCAGCCTAGTCACCCCCAACTGCCCCCCTGTTGGCCTGGTCACCTTTCACTGCCCCCCTCTGCTGGCCTGCTTGCCCCTCACTGCTCCCTCTGCCAGCCTGGTTGCCCCATGCAGCCTGCTGTTCAGTCATTTGGTCGTCCCTCACTAACCCTCCTGCTGGCCTTGTCGCCCCTCACAGCCTGCTGTTTGGTCATTACAGTGAAGGCGTCCTGACCAATTTGCATATTACCCTTTAATTAGTATAGACAGATTTTTTTTCCCATCACCATTTATCCCCTCCATGCCCTCTTCCATCTCTTCCTCTACCCTCACAACCACCACACTGTTGTTCCTATTCATTTAAAAAAAATATTTTAAGTAATAAAAGTAATGTAAGAACATTGCAGAGAATTTACAAAAAAAGAGAGGGAAAAAAATACACACCCACCACTCCATTTTCCCTAACACTCTTCTGTTAAGATTTAACATTTTCCTTCAGATGGTTTTCTCATCTGCATAGTTTAATAATTGTTTTATATAAGTAATGTATTTCATTGTTTAAAATTGAAAAACGCAGCAGAAAGGAGAGAGTGCAGGTCAAGTTGAGGGGGACCCCCTTCCTGTGCACAAATTTCAATTATTTAAATACCTATAACAAACATGAAACCCCCTTCCTGTGCATGAATTTCAATTATTTAAATACCTATAACAAACATGAAACCATATTACGTGTATTCTGCCTTTCTTCACATGGCAGAATGTGAGTATTTTTTTCGGCCAGTAAATATATTTTATATTGTTTAAAACATTATATACTATTACATCATAGGTCTATATCATAGTCGATCTGCCTACTTCCAATTTTAGACATTTAGATTATTGTTATTTACCACTATTTTAAATAACATAGTGAGAATATTCTGATAACTATGCCTTTGCCACATTGAAAATACTATTTTTAAAGAAAGCTTCCTATCAGTGGAATTTCTAGGTCCAAAGGTTTGCACAAGATTTTGGACATATTGTCACCAGAACTGCAGGAAAGTTGTGGCAGTTTCTGTAAATTCCCAGGAGTTGTGTATGAGAATGCTTGGTTCTTGGTACCCTCACCAGTAAAGAGTTTATTCCTTAAAAATCATTGGACAACTTGATAGTGAGGCAGGTGAATTCTCTCTCTTTTTAAAAATATATATTTTATTGATTTTTTACAGACAGGAAGAGAGGATAGAGAGTTAGAAACATCGATGAGAGAGAATCATCGATCAGCTGCCTCTTACTGGGGATGTGCCCACAACCAAGGTACATGCCCTTGACTGGAATCGAACCTGGGACCTTTCAGTCCACAGGCCGATGCTCTATCCACTGAGCCAAACCGGTTTCAGCTCATTTTAATTTCATATGCATGCTTTGTATGTGCTGATTGACCATTTATAGCTCATCTCCTGTTAATTGACAACATTTCTGGTTACATATTTTGAATTTTGAGTATTTTCTTCATCCTTTTATAAGGATTTTCTGTATTGCTACACAGGATGTGTGTTAGTTAAATAATCATATATCATTTTATCAAATGAATGTACCATAGTATACTTAAATTATTAGGTGTTTAAATTACTCATTTCTACAGCCATGTGAATTTATTAACTAATCATTCTGTTAAATTTGAACAAATGCCAGTCTGATTGGTGTGAAATGGGTCTCAGTGTGATTTTATTTCCATCCCCTTCCTCACTAGCAAGTCTGAGCTGGTGTTTATTGATGGTTCAAGTTGGCTCTTCTGTGAATTCACATTCATATTTTTGGTCCTTGTTTCCCCCTCTCAGGTTGTCCTTTCCTTATTGATTTGTAGAAATTTTTTTGTGTATTCTAGATAACAATCTGCTATCATGTATGGCTGTTGCAATGATCTCCTGTCAGAAGGTATTTCTGTGCCGTTTGTTCCCCAGGTATCCTTTGATCCTCAGAAGTTTTGAGTTGTCAATCTTTCCAAATTTAGTTCGTGTTTTAGTATATTGTGTTTTTTCCCCCTAATATTTCAGGTCTTTTTACTAACAGCACAGTTTGACACTGTACAATTTCAGTAATTACATTTTATTAATTACTAGAGGCCCTGTGCATGAATTTCATGCACAGGAAGGGGGTCCCCTCAACTTGGCCTGCACTCTCTCCAAATCTGGGTCCCCTCAGGACCTCTGGCTCCTAACTGCTCACCTGCCTGCAAGCCTGTTCTCCCCTGCCTGCCTGTTTGCCCTAACTCCTCTCTCTGCCTGCCTGTTTGCCCTAACTGCTCTCCCCTGCTGGTCTTATTGCCTCTAATCTCCTCTGCCTTGGCCCTGTCAGCATGGCTTTATCGGGAAGGACATCAGGAAGGACATCCAGAAGGTAGTCCAGAAGATATTCAGTCTAATTAGCATATTATCCTTTTATTAGTATAGATTGTTGTTGTAGCTTTGTAATAAATCTGGATATCCTACAGGCCAGGCCCTTGGATGTTGCTCTTCTGAGCATCTCAAATTCATAGGTTAGTTGGGATAGGATGGATAATTTCATGATACTGAATTTTCTTCATAATGTCACGTAAATCTAATACCCATAACCTTACACTGCAAGTAGCCATTCGGGGCCTCTTTGTCTCAGTCATTATACAGTATCTGGCCAATGGGACCAGATAGTCGGTTCTCACACTGAAGCCAGCCGCTGCAGTCGATGGTCAGCCTGGAAACGAAAGGAAGGAAAACCCAAGGTTAGCAAAGAAAAAGTTTTAACAGGACACACCCTTGGGTCAGGAAGAAAATTTTGTGGCATAATATTTTCTTGGGAACCCGGGTTCTTCCTATTTTTAATGAGATTTTCATCTGGAATTCGCACCACCAGCATGACTCAGATTTAGTCACTTAAAGTCCTGCCTGGTAGAGGCTGTAAAACATGAGCCCCTTAGCATTGCTTTTCAAAAGTAACACGCAGCAAACCAATACTAACAATACGCCGACTGTGTTGAAACAGAAAAGGTGAAAACCCAGGGAATTTTCCGATTTTACAAATATCATTGAAATAGGGGAAAAGATGATGCACCCTAATTTATTATCAATCTAGAAATATTTTTTTTTTAAAAAGTTGGTTCTTTCAAAAATTTTGTGATGAATACTACATTGAGAAGGTTGTGTCTTCATCTGGTACTTTGGTTTTTAACCTCATGGTTGAGTTGATGTTTAATTTTTCTTCCTTCCTTTACATGAGTTATTTCCTCTCACAAATTCTTTGAGGTCAGTGGAGCTGGAGGTGCAGTCTGGAGAAGAAGCTATTGCCCAGGGTGGGAATGGCCCCACCCAGAGAAGACAAAGACAGCTCTGCCATTTTCTGTTCACTGCTCTTGGGCAGGCTAATTACTATTATTGTCATCATCATCTCTGTCGTCATCGCTATTATCCCTATTGATAAGACACGGTGCACGGTAGTCTAACCCTCTAAAGTAAGATTTTCTTTTGTACCCAGCTCCTGAAATTATCTTTTATTATGTAACATAATTGACATTCATTGCTAGGCTAAATTTTTAATCTATCTATCTTGGAATAGAATTTAAAGTATAATCCAACCCAGTAATTTTTAAAAAAATTTTGTTCTCCATAGCTACGTTTCATGTATTGTTTTGATTTATATATAAATCATTTTCTGCTGCTCATATTCTTCTTCTCCCCATGACATCATAAATTCCTTGAAATAAATGTTAGGTCCTAAGTGTTGAAAAGGAAAGTTATCTATGTAGATATATCTCAGTTCTTGACAACCAACTCTTAACTTCAAAGTGCTCAGTGGAGTGACTCGTCCTCAGGAAATACAGAGATCTGAGTAAGATGCCTGGAATGGCCCCTCAATTGGATCCTATCTTACAATTCAGAATACATTCACTGGGAGATTGTAATCCGGCCAAGAAAGATCAGGCCTTGAGGTCAACAACTCTTTTGTCTTTTTTACTGCCCCAGCACCTAACATAATGCCTAAGTGGTAGTAAGTGTTCAGTAACACTTGTCTGGTGAGTGAAAGAATTCCCAAAACGATTCCTCTTGGCACGGCCAGCCCAGACACGCAGGCACTGCAGGCAGGCTAATTCATTTAGTGGAGGTCAAAGAAAATTGTTTCCTTATTAATAAAAGATGATGCGGAAAGCATTTTAACCCAATCTACTTCCACTGGCTGCGGCAATCAGTATAAAGAACATTCCACAGAAGAGCTTGTGGTGGTGAGCACACAGTAGGTGTGGAGATGATGTGGTACAGGACTGTGCACCTGAAATCGGTGTAATTTTGTTAACCAGTGCCACCCCAATATTCAATAAAAAGGTGGGGGGGGGAATTTGCTACTTTTCTGGGCTTCTCATACTCTTTCGGAATGTTTGTGTGGGATTTTCCAAACCAGGTAATATTTTGGGAACGGCCATGAGTGGGTTTCAGGATTTGGTGGCAGACACTGTGCTGTGCTGTGCATCATTCGTTGTCAGGATTTGGGCTGTAACTGCGTGAGCCTGTTGCAAAAAATAAAAATAAAAATGGCAGCAGCCAGTGCTGCCTCGGCTTCTTTTAATTTCCAGCTGGAAGTGCTGTTGTCTTTCGTGAAAGCGGGATGAATTTACTTTTTCCAGCTTGGTTAAGTAGTTGTGCCTTGAAACCCGAGTTACCAGGCATCGGGAGTCTGACTTTTTTTCCAAAAGTGCTTTCGCTTCAGTTAGAGCTTTTCATGCAAGTGCGCATCAGAATGCCCCCATTCCAGCTCTGACCCCCGGATTCTCTCCCCTGAGAGCCCACGGGAGAGCAGGAGGCCCTGTGACGGGCATCGCTGCGCTCCTGGAGGGGTGGCCTTGAGGCTGGCACAAACCTGAGCGCTATTGTCTGGTCTCGGGGTGGTGAGCTCCCAGGCCTTGCACCTGCCTTTCCTGCTCTGTGGAGAGAGAGCCCAGAGACCAGGAGAGGAGGAGAGTCTCCTCCTCGTGGAGAGAGAGGACCCTGGGTGGATAGACAGTAGCCGGGTCCCTGAGTAGGGCGGGGCTGAGCATCAAGGAGCGTGAGCTCTGGGTGTCTGCCTTCTCTCTGGGTGCCGTCCCAGATACGGTCCACATCAGGGCCATGACCTGGGCCAAGGTGGGCCTCTTTCGACCATGGGAGGCCATCAGAGGACCTGGAAGAAGCGCCCGAGTTCCTAGCTCACCTCTTGCTCCTTAGAAAGGCTGTATGTAGCCCTGGCAGACATGAGTCAGGGGTTAGGGCCTCAGCCTGTGCACCAGAGGGTCACGGGTTAAATTCCTGGTCTGCAACATGTACCAGGGTTGTGGGTTTGCTCTCTGCTCCCGATCGGGACACAGGCAGGAGGCAACAAGTCAATGTATCTCCGTCACATCAATTTTTTTTTTCTCTCTCTCTCTTTCTCTGTATGTCTCTCCCTTTCACTCTTTCTAAAAAAAAAAAAAAAAAAAAAAAAAAGAAAAAGTAAAAAAAAATCCTTAGGTGAGGTTTAACAAAAAAAGAAAAGAAAGGCTGTATGTAATAAGCATGCTAAGGCATCTCACCCTTATGTACCCTTCCTTATGCTTATCTCACCCATTACTTCCTTATTCTTAATTCACTCTATATAATAAAAGGCTAATATGCAAGTTGTCCCCTCAATCGGGAGTTCAACTAGAAGGTAGGGCCGGCTAGCCAACCGCTTGCAGCCCCTCCCCCCAGCTGGCCCTCCCTCTAGTCACCCCGATCGGCCCACCCCCATCCCATCCAGGAGTGGGGCAGCCGGCCAACCACCTATGTCTATTCCCCCCGGCCTGCCTGCCCTATTGACCCCAATAAGGGCAGGCCTTCCAGACCCCACCCATGCATGAATTCGTGCACTGGGCCTCTAGTTTAATCATACATAACTTTGCAATTCCATGGGGTTGTTAGAAGAAGAAAGTAGGTAATCCCCCACTTACTGAAAACATACCCATTTCCCTTCTAAAACTGTTACTTTAAGAAAATGTTACTGGCCAGATGCAATGACTGCATGTCTCCTGAACCGCAGACAAGCAGGTGTGGCCTGTGTGGTAATGTCCTCGCTCACTGACTAAGGGAGGTCAGACACGGGGAAGGAAGCCCGGCGTCTGTGGCTGTGATTCCAGGAAAAGCTCCCGGGTCCTCGTGGGCTGGGCCCCATGTTGTAGGAGCGGATTTTCCTCCAGAGCGTCCGTACCAAAGCCCACGTTCAGGCCTGGTGATCGTCCCTAAAATGTCTTTGACAGGAGGCTGACTTTACATGTGGGGCCCTTTTCTTTCCCTCCTGCCCCGTGTTGTAGGAGCGGATTTTCCTCCAGAGCGTCCATACCAAAGCCCACGTTCAGGCCTGGTGATCGTCCCTAAAATGTCTTTGACAGGAGGCTGACATTACACGTGGGGCCCTTTTCTTTCCCTCCTGCCCCGTGTTGCTCTCCAGTCTGGGGACAGAGGCCGTGCAGGCCAGCCAACCTCCCATGTCGAGGCGAGGGAAGGGCCATCGGGGAGCAGGCTGTGAGCTTCCCAGGCTCACATCTCACGTCAGCCCCATCTCTCCAGCAGGAAAGATGGGGTGTGTGTGTGTGGGGGGGGGCGATGGACTGAGGCCATGCGGATAAAGCACTTCCACTGTCACTATCCTGGCTTTGAGGGGTCTTCTTGAAACGCCCAGGAAGATGCTATGGCAAAGACTTCCAGGAAGTAGCCACTTGCTTTGGCAAAGCCCAGGAACTGCCCTCGGAGCTGCTGTCACTTTGCCAAGAGAGGGATTGGCTGGTGTCAAAGCACAGTGTGTCCGGCCGCAAATCGGCTGCCGCTGCCGCTTCTAACACTGAGTCAGACCCAGTGGCGTATGAAGTCCTTTGTCATGGTGTCACCGGGTTTCACCCTTATCCAGCCCCGTGGGGTACTATTTCTGTCTCAGAGATCAAACCACAGCGCTCGGGGTAGCGGGGCTTCCCAAGGTCATGAGGTCGGCAAGTCAGAGCCAGGTCCTAGAGCGCTGATTTCCGACTGAATCGCAAAGATCCTTTGAAGGCGTCAGTGTCCACAGTGGGAATCACTGCCAGGGCTGCACGGAGTGAGCGAATCAGTTCTTATAAAATCGGCACAGGAGAAACAAAAATTAGCTGCTCCATTGTGCCGGGAGTCAGAAGTCCACATGAGCTGGGGTGTGGGGTGTGGGGTATGGTGAGGGATGGGGGAGGATTCCTGAAGGAGGTAGAATGAGGTTGGCCCGTGAAGAATGGATGGGAGGCGGGAAGGTCGAAGAAAGGAGCATGGAGGGAGGCCCCAGGGGCAGGCGTGCACACACTGTGTGCTGGGACAGAGACGGGACAGCACGCTGGTGCTTGCGTTTCCCACAGTCAGACTATCTTTCTTTATATTGACTGGCTGATTCTAGAGAGAGAGAGGAAAGGAAAGAAAGAGAGAGAAACATCGATTTGTTGTTCCACTTATGTATGCAATCATTGGTTGATTCTTGCATGTGCCCTGACCGGGGATTGAACCCACCACCTTGTGGCATTGGACGCTGCCCTAACCAACTGAGCTACCCGGCCAGAGCCGGGCGGGGCTGTCTTCCAATCAGGGCAGGCAGCTAAGGTTTCTCAGCGGCCAGGATGCAGCATTGCCACGTGTCCCTTTGGATGGAAGAGCTGCTCCCTTGTCACTGTCTCGTCTCCCACGGGGAGTCCCGGAAGGGTCCGTGCACAGGGCAGGGGCTCAAGAGCATCTTGCATCCCTTAGCTCTGATGCGGTGGACGCAGCAGCCCTTCCCTCATTTCTCTGCAGGGGCCTCGGGCTTCCCCGCCATAGCCTCCTCTGGCGGGCGGAACTTGAACTCCTCGTGGCTAGATTGCCTAAAAGTCCGCTGTGCTTCCTGCGACAGGTCTGCGACTCCTACCCGACCGAGCTGTACGTCCCCAAGTCGGCCACGGCACACATCATCCTGGGGAGCTCCAGGTTCCGGAGCAGACGGCGGTTTCCGGCCCTGTCTTACTACAACAAGCAGAGCCACGTGAGTGCGCCGGCCCTGTGCTGGCTCCGGGCCCGTTATCACCAGCGGGCCTTCCTCCGGCCCCGGCTGCGTGTGTGTGTGTGTGTGTGTGTGTGTGTGTGTGTGTGTGTGCCTTCTTCTCAGAGGCCTGCGGGCATGGCCCTCCTGTTCAAGCACGCTCTTAGACATTACCCGAGGCGATGATTGTGATTTTCCAAAGTATGATTCATCTTTCACAGTCGTCCAAGATCACTCGTTGTGAATTCCGAGTGTTTATTCGTTCTGACGGGGAAAAATAAATGGAAACCTTATCACCCTCACTTCTCAGCCCTTTGAACAAGATTTCCCCGTGACAGAATTGTGTTGTTTAGATAGTAGAGCCATTTGAACATGTATTCTCCTGTATGGAGCACATTTGGTACGACACAACACAGCTATGCCGGGTCCCTTAGCTCATTGCACTTAATCTGACAATAAAATAATGGGACGGAGTCAGAAAACGCCTGAACTTCACCATTCAAGTGAGCGGAGAAAGGTGCCATGTTTGCTCACACAGATCCTTTGCAGTGCCTCTCTTTGAAAAGCCCTCTGAATCCACTGCCCCCACCCCCCATTTTCTTCTTTTTGATGGCATATTTTTGGAATGTCTCCCACATATGAAATATTTGCTTATGGAGAGTGGGTTTATTTTTTAATTAGTTTTTTTTAAATCCTCACCTGAGGATATTTTCCCATTGATTTTTAGGGAGAGTGGAAGAGAGAGGGAAAGACAGAGAGAAACATCCACGTGAGAGAAACTCATCCATCGGTTGCCTCCTGCATGTGCCCCCAATCAGGCCTGGGCTGGGGAGGAGCCTGCTACTGAGGTGCATGCCCTTGACCGAAATCAAACCCAGGACCGCTGTGGTCCTCAGGCCGATGCTCTGTGCACTGAGCCAGACCAGCTAGGGCAAGAATGGGTTTGTTTGTTTGTTTGTTTTTAACATGATTTGCAAATGCTAGCATTAGGTGTGTCTGCCACCAACAGAGCCACGCGACAGTGGCTTAAACAGGGTGGAACTTCATTCTTTCTAACCTAAAACTCCAAAGGCGAGCAGTGCAGGCCTGCGGTTGTGGCTCTCCACCCCTTACGGGTCAGGGACCCACGCCCCTCGCAGGGACCCTGTCTGGTCCGCCACCCCGGGGCTTGGCCTCATCGAAGGGAATAAGAGATGACGTTAGTACCAGTCGTCATCAGCTTTTGGGGGAAGGGTTCTGAAACGGTCACGTGACACTTCAGCTCACATCCGTTCGTCAGAACTGCCCGGAGCAGGTGAGAAACACAGTCTATGGGTAACGGTGAGAACAGCTAGACGCTGTGGTTCCATTTCTGTGGAGGACAAGAAAACAAACCTGGGAAGACGAGAACGGTCTTTGCCACCCAGCTGGAAGCTATCGGACTTTAGCCAGGTGCAAAAGGTGGGCTTTCCAGCTAGATAGTATGTCTGTGGGTTCAGAGCCAAGGGCGGCTGTAGACCAAGCGTGTCAAACTCGCGCCCTGCGGGCCGCATGCCTCGTTTGCTTGTATTTGGCCCATGTTAGCCTTTGAGTGTGACGTGCTTGCTGTAGACGGCTGCAGCAGGTGTGTGTGTGTGTGTGAGAGAGAGAGAGAGTGTGGATGAGTGTGTGAGTGTGTGTGTGTGTGTGTGTGTGTGAGAGAGAGTGTGGATGAGTGTGTGAGTGTGTGTGTGTGTGTGTGTGTGTGTGTGTGAGAGAGAGTGTGGATGAGTGTGTGAGTGTGTGTGTGTGTGTGTGTGTGTGTGTGAGTGAGTGTGTGTGTGTGTGTGTGTGAGTGTGGATGATGTGCATGCGCCTGCAGGCAGGGAGGAGGGTAGGTCCGGCAGGTTCCAAAGGGAGGCTTTTGCAAAGCGACTGTGAGCTATTCCCAGAGCGAGCAGCGGCCTCCCGCGTGGCCCGCTTTAAAGGAAAACACTCACCGAGCGGGGTTAGCTCCGTTAGCTGAAAGGCCACGAGTGATCGTATTTTTAGTTACACTCACTGCTCTCAACTGGGGTCTAAAAATGGCAAGTATTTTATTAATGTCCCTATTATTTCACTCCAAATATAGTTCAACCTTTACAGAACTGGAGCAATGGTGAGAGGCAAAGGAAAATGTGAATCCTTTTTGTAAAAGAAAAGTGATGGCACGAATAGGGAAGTTTATGATGTTGTGCTTGAAATTAGGATGCCAGTAACATTTACCTGTGGGTTTTTGTTGTTGTTGTTTGTTTGTTTGTTTGTTTTGTAATATATTTTATTGATTTTTCACAGAGGGGAAGAGAAAGGGATAAAGAGTTAGAAACATCGATGAGAGAGAAACATCCATCAGCTGCCTCTTGCACACCCCCTACCGGGGACGTGCCCACAACCAAGGTACATGCCCTTGACCGGAATCGAACCTGGGACCTTTCAGTCCGAAGGCCGATGCTCTATCCACTGAGCCAAACCGGTTTTGGCTGGTTTGTTTGTTTGTTTTGTGTGTGTGTGTGTGGGGGGGGGTTGTAGCATCCATTTATAGAGAAACAAGAGGGGGTCTTTTATTCTTTTATTGTGAGGAGGCAGGGATGCGCTGGGTATGTAAAATGTGAGCGTAGTGCTGTCTGACTGCTTTTTATTTTCCGGTTCTGAGGTTCTCGGGAAAGCGCGAGCATTATAAAGGGCAGGTGTGGAACGCCTCGGAATAGGATGGAATTGTCCACAGGCCACAGAGCCCGGCTCCCCCCGCCTCCCCAGACCCCACGGCTCCCCAGGTGCCCGGGCGCCCTCCTGTGCTATTGTTTAGTGCAGGGTGTGCGTCCTCGGACAAATTCTCACCGCTTAAACGTTTCCCTCCCCGGCACAGTCCTCCGCGAGAACCTAAGAACCTGCCCGGTGGCAGCTGTCCTTAACCCTGTAGCCCAGGTCTGGCATCGGGTAGAGGCAGCTCAGAGGTGCTCTCTGCAGTCAGCATCCCCCGAGCAGGGGCAGAGCTGCCCCCTGATGGTGGGAGAAACAGCCCGTGCAGGCCAGGAGTGGGGACTGCCTTCTCCCATTGGGCATACCTGCCCTTCCACCCCTTTGGTTCCTCCCTCAGTTCCCCCTCTCCCTCCACCTCCCCCAAGCTGGCGATCCGATCCTCTCATCCCTCCGTCCCTTCCCCCGCTCACAGCCATGGGGCGTGTGCTTCCAGGGACCCGGATGGAAGCTGAAAGGCCCTGTGGGTTGCTTGGAGTCACCCAGCTCGGAATGTCAGAGCAGAGGTTCCTATGTTCCTTTGCCTCTCACCATTGCCTAACCAGACAGTCCAGGAACCGTGTGCAGGAGGCTGGTGGAGGGGCCCCAGGGTCAGGCCTGCAGGGAGACACGACGGTGGGATGGAGGTGGGGGGTGGGGGGGTAGGGACGATTGAGTGGCCCATGGAGAAATGTGAATCTTGGAGGACTTTCTGGAGGAGGCAAACACTACCGGAGGGAGGGGCCTTAGGAAGACGGCGGCATGACCTCAGAGCTTGGCTGTCTGTCTCCTCCCAGCATCCCCGGTCCTCCGGCAGCTTGTAGGAAAACGCATGGTTCAGGTGCAGCATCCAAACCTGGAGTCGAGATCCTGTGTTTCCACAGCAACCGTATCCTTAACAGCATCCACCAAAGACATTATTTGGCTGCAGGAGAAAAAAATAAAATTTTAAGCTGGAGCAATCGGCCGGCCTTTCGCTCTGCTTCCCACCCTGCCCTCCTGGCGGCAGGCCCGGAGTTCCTGGAGCCACCTCGCTCGGCTCGGCTCTGCTCGGCTGCAGAGGCGCCCAGCCTGAGACCGCTGCCCGCTACGTGCCTGGCGGCTCTGCGCGGCGGGTCCTGCCACGGTCCCCGCCGAGGATGGCAGAGTCAGTGAGGAGCACCGCCTTCCCGCAGGGAGTGCCAAGCTCCCCGTTTTATGGGGAAACTGAAACCCTAGCTGACTCCTCCTGGGCCGAGCTTAGGGACAGTTAAGCCGTGCCCGGCTCAGAGCCGGATACCTCTTCCTGGAGAGCCCGCGGCCTGGCACCCCGAGCTGGGGCTGTTCTCCGTTACCGGCTCCCACGGGCCCCACGCCTCCATCCTCGCACCCAGGGGGCTCACACCCTCCGGGGAGAGGATTTGACTCATTCCTATATTGGTTGTACTTGGTGACTCCAGCTTAGTTTAAATATTAAAATATAATCTCTCTTTTTTAAAAATATATTTCGTTGATTTTTTTTTTTTACAGAGAAGACGGGAGAGAGATAGAGAGTTAGAAACATCGATGAGCGATAGTCATTGATCAGCTGCCTCCTGCACGCCCCCTACTGGGGATGTGCCCACAACTAAGGTTCATGCCCGTGACCGGAATCGAACCAGGGACCCTTCAATTCACAGGCTGACGCTCTGTCCACTGAGACAAACTGGTTTCGGCTAAAATATAACCTCAATTCATAAAAGGAACTTGGCCACAAAAGCTAAGTTCTTTAGCTGTGAAGCTGTACCTGTACTTGCCTGTGAATACCACGGAAATGTGCGTGCTGTTACACATATTATTGAGCAACACAACATGCTCTGTTGGAATCGAAGACTAGGAAGGTTGCAGACTAGAAGGCAGGTTGAGCCCAAAGGAACCCCTTGCTTCCGTCCCTCCTGGGTGAGCCTGGGTGTGTGCCCGCTGCCCGTAGGTGCCCACGCCAGGGGCATCCGGGGCTCACCTCACACTCAGAAGTCCCTCGTTCAGGATTAGACATGGTCTTGAGTGTTTGTGATGTTTCTAAATGGGCCAGTAAAACACGATGGCAGGCATTTAAAAATATTTGTTACTAGTGGCCCAGTGCATGAAATTTGTGCACATTAAAGGGAGATTAGAGGAAATAGTTTAATATTGCTGTTTGCCCTTTCTCTATAACCGAAGTGTCAGAGATGAAAAGAAAATTAATAAAATGGATATGAAAACCTTTCTCTTGTCAGAGTCTGGGGCGCACCACCGGACCCAGAGTCAAGTCCCCGCCCACCCACAATGTGCCTCAAAATCTCTTGAGACCCAGACCTACCGGTAGCTAGTCCCCGCCCCCATTCAGACCTGGCCAGTCCCATCCTTGTCAAGCCCCATGGGGTGGGGGTGGGAAGGACGTAGCCTCAGGTCCCTGCTGATTGCTCATTAAGGCTCCTGGAAGGAACTTGGCTTCAGCTGTGGGTGCAGCCATCTTTGTGATGGAGTGATGGTCAATTAGCATGTTCCCTCTTTATTAGATAGGACTAGTCTTGCTATGAGCAGGACCTTATACATTGTAGGGGCAGAGGTGTTTCTTTTCTATTTCTACTTCAGCAGGAAAATGAAAGGTTATTGAAATGGCTTTCAATACCCTCATTAGGATCCCATCTGAGCATCCGTTCACCTTCTGATTTCCCACAGAAACTGATGCACGGCCAGCCACGGTGGGGGCCCACGTGAGCCGGGGGCGCCTAGTCAGGCAGCCCGCCCGGCGGGTCTCCGTGGTGACCGTCCGTCCGTTGCACACTTGTCTGACGCTGCTGTGTGGCCCTCCCTGCAGGCCTCCATCTGCCGGAGCAGCCAGCCCCTGTCCGGCTTCAGCGCCCGGTGCCTGGAAGACGAGCAGATGCTCCAGGCCATCAGGAAAGCCAACCCGGGGAGCGACTTCATTTACGTCGTGGACACGCGGCCCAAAGTAAGTGTCCCATCTGGCCCTTTGGCCGCGCCTTTGCCGCTCTGAGTCGGGGACTGGACCCAGGCAGAGCGACAGGCTGCCTTCCCCGCCGAGGCCGCTCCTCCCTCTTTGCACAGTCAGCACCCGGCTGCTCTGCTCTGCAGGCTGCTGCCCAGGCTCCTAGGCTCCTGCTCTGATACGCCCCCTTGTGCTGGGCACACAGTGCACGCACCACATATGTGTTGTTTAATGTTACAGATCACGCTCCTGAAATTTCTAGGTGAAGGGATGAAGCAATCCCCCACCCCCTGCATACACACACACACACACACACACACACCCTCATAGACGCAGACAAACAGTATGGTGATTGTCAGAGGGGAAGGGGGCGGAGGGAGGTAGAAGAGGGTGAAGACAGGATAAAGCTGATGGGAGGAGACTTGGCCGGGGTGCTGAACACACAGAACAGTACACTGGTGATGAGTTACAGAATTGTGCACCTGAAACCTGTAGACTTTTATGAACCCAAGTCTGCACGGGTGTTAAGAACAGGTCATTGCAGACATGGTCTGTACTCGTGGGTGATGTGAGAAATTATGAGAACTGGACGCTGTCTAGTGCGTAGACAGCTAGACCCTGGCCGTTCTCAGTGCTCCCCTGAGTCCCATTTCATCAGGGCTGTGCCTCGTGGTCTGGGTCGCTCCGTTGGACGTTTTCCCGGTGTGAGGCCGGTGCCACACGCACACCCTTGCGTTTCTGGTGGGAGTGCGGCTGCAGGACGGGTGTGCGGAGCAGAGAGGGTGCCCCGGTGTAAGACAGGTGTCCCAGCCAGGCCCCGTCCCAGCAGAGGATGCGGAAGGGTTCCCTCAAAGCACTGCGTGTAGACAGCTTCAGACGGGAGGGCTGGAGTGGGCGGGGGGACACTTTCTCTGCCTGAATCCTTTCACCTGACGATGCCAGAAATTCTCTGACCGGCTGTCCTCGTCCGAGATGTGCTCTGCCCCCTTCTTTCTCAGCTGGACTGCCTTCCCTCCTCTTCGCTGTGCCTTTTGTGAGGGACAAGTACAACTATTCCTTTATCTGTGTGTGTGTCTATATATTTTATTGATTTCAGAGAGGAAGAGAGAGATAGAACATCAATGATGAGAATCATTGCCCGGCTGCCTCCTGCACACCCCCTCCCGGGGATCGAGCCCGCAGCCCAGGCACATGTATGTGTCCTGACCGGGAATCGAACCGTGACCTCCTGGTTCATAGGTCGATGCTCAACCCCTGAGCCTCACCAGCCAGACTGTTCTGCTCTCCCTAACGGCCAGGGTCAGGAGAGACTCCATGGATGTCTGCTTCTCAGTCACGTACACTGAAGACAGGACAGGAAAAGGAAGGAAAGACGGGGGGCTGGACAGAATCGGGGTGCCCTTCTCCTGTGCTGTCTCCCCAGGCTTAACTAAAGGCAAACAGACTTGCCTCCTCACTTAAGGGCCGGTGAGCCAAGTGTATATACCGTGTTCTGTAAACCTCCCGGGAAATGTGGCAGCTGGTGAGCCGGGCACAGGCCAGATTTAAAACAAATTAATCCAAAGGATCTGATTGGAAGGGTATATTTAGCACCGAGTGTGTTTACTCTCCGCGATGAGATGTCTCATGCCGACCCCTTAGAGAAAGTTGGTGTCGCTGCCAGGGCTGCCCTCTCGGCATGTTTACCCACACGCTCCCCGTGAGGCTTACACTGCTCGCTGAGAGCTGTCATACTTTCCAAGACCATGTCCGTCGGCCTTGGTTCAGAGTGTCGTCCTCGGCAGCCTGAAGACTGAGTCCGTGTCTATTACGGCGGGTGGGAGTGGCAAGTGGGATGCTAGAGTGAACTCAAGTCCGTGTGGGTCTCCGTGTTAGCGAACTGTTCGCCTCCTACCCCAGGATCCCACATACATGAACATGCCCTAGGACCGGGGTCGGCAAACTGCGGCTCACGAGCCACATGCGGCTCTTTGGCCCCTTGAGGGTGGCTCTTCCACAAAATACCATGGCCTGGGCGAGTCTGTTTTGAAGAAATGGCGTTAGAAGAAGTTTAAGTTTAAAAAATGTGGCTCTCAAAAGAAACTTTTTTTTTTATGTTGCAACTTTGCTGAATTTTTTTTTTTTTAGCTGTAATAGGTGTTTTTTTTAAATTATATGTATTACGTATCTTACCATTGCCCCCTCCATTCCCATACATGCCCTCCCTCCCCTTTTTCTTTCCATGTTCAGACTGCTCACCTGCCAGTGTCATCCCGCTAATTGATATTTACTTGGGGGGTGCGAGTTTTGTGTCCATTGGTTATACTTATATGTGTCTCAAAAGAAATTTCAGTCATTGTTACTGTTGATATTTGGCTCTGTGGACGAATGAGTTTGCCGACCACTGCTCTGGGAGACTCAGCCCTTGGCCTCTTAAGCCAGGAGGGCAGTGAGGGTCAGTAAGTGTTAACCAGGAAAGCAGTGACTACCAACGGAGAGAGAATTGCAGCCTTGTCCAGCTTTATAGACATGTTTACCTCTTATCACTCCTCCACAGCCCCCTTCCCCAGGCCGAGCCGGGGGAAGGAAGAAGAAAAGGTGGCGGGCAGTGCCCACCAGGCAGTGCCCTCCCCCGTCCGAACGGCCCATCACGAGGGGCAGATCATTGTGCGGCACATATGGGACGGGAGTTCTCAGTGGAGTGGGACCGAGGTTTTCTATCTGAGTGTCATTCGAAAGCTCTTCACTCTGCGAGGGTGTCCTTCGGGGTGAGAAGCGGGGAGGCCAGTAGCGCCGTGGTGGACAGTAGCTGCAGGAGGGACAATGGAAGGCTCTTTATCTCAGCAGAGACAGAGGGAGGCAGAGAGGACAATCATTTGACACCCCGTGCTGGGACGCGGCCCAACCCTCCTGCCAAGGTCAACGTCTCTTCTCCATTCCCAACCGCAGGGGCCCGGCTCCCGTTCCTGTTAGGATTCAGGTGCCGAATGTGCTCGGCTGAAACCTGAGACTCGGAGCTAAGGCAGCAGCCAGGCTGACCTTTAACTCGATCGCAAGACGAGCGTTGACGAAGCTTTTATGGTTTTGCTGCGCTCGATGGGCTGGTTTAGGATGGGGGAAGAACCGGGTTCTTTTTCTTCCCATGTTCAGACTGCTCACCTGCCAGTGTCATCCCGCTAATTGATATTTACTTGGGGGCGGGGGCGAGCCAGTCATTAGCTCCTCACCGAGGGCCTGTCCTATGCAAGGTGAGGACATAGACAAGGCCCACAGCTCCCGGAACTTGTGCCCTCCTCCCCCACCCCCCCCCCGCCAATTCCAGTGGGTCTCCGTGTCATGGACAATAACTCGCAGAGTTTTCCATCAAACCTGCTTGGAAGCCTTCCGTGGCTCTCCAGGGCCACAGATCAAGTCTGAGCATCTCCATCGGCCTGTTTGCCAGGCTCTCGGAAGATTTTCCAGCTTCTTCCCTTGCTGTTGCCGCCGCACATGCACCTCCCACCTCGCTGCCACGGGTGGGCTCCCAATACCCACCTGCTCCTTTGGTTTTCACTCCCCACCTCCTGTCGACCTCGGTGTTTTGTCTGGAATGCCCATCCCTTTCTCTCCGTCCTTCCAGATCATCACCGTCCGTCTCCAGTCTTCCTTCTTTCATGAAACACCCCCCCGGTCCCGTGGGCCGCTTGGGGCTGCTCCCGATGTGAGCTCCCGCCCAGCCCTGCCACGAGGTGCTGTGAGCTTCCCTCCCGCTCAGAGATGAGTGTGTGGCGGTGGAACAGCGTCTTGCTCATCTTTTCACTGTGCTCACTGCCTGGCACACAGTGGGCGCTCACTAAGTGCTTGCTGAGGAAGGAGTAGGCTCCTTTTGTTTCATCGAGGAGCTCTGCTGAACGTAAAGATGCTGAGATGGTCCAACAGCCGGGTGACCTTCGGTTAGAAACAGGGGACCTCTTTCCAGTTCCACTTCTCATTTGTCTGCCGTGTTTCTTAAGCGTAAATTGAAACTGGAATGTAGTTACCTTCCTTGTTTTATCTACTTGGGGATTTTTAGGAGCTGAAATAAAATAGGTTTTCCTTAGTGTTTCTTTGTTTTAAAAAAAATCCTCACTGGAGGATATGTTTTCTATTCGTTTTTGGAGCGAGTGAAAGGGAGGGAGAGGGAGAGAAGACAGAGAAGAGCAAGAGCGAGAGCGAGAGAGAGAGAGAGAGAGAGAGAGAGAGAGAGGAAGGAAAAAAGAGAGAGAGAGAGAGAGAGAGAGAGAACGAGCTGAAATGAAGTTCTTACCCAAAGAGATGGGAGACCACATTAGATTGACTAATAGTGTTTTGTTATATAAGGGACATTTTATCTGAATACATATACTATATAATTACATAAATTATATGCATAATTGGTCCAGTGGTCCAGGATAGCTTCTTGAATTTTTTATTACTTTTAAAACTGTATTTCCTGCTTTGAGGGTTCCGCTGTTGCCACGTTATCATATTAGGTCCTGTGAAATATGTAGAAACCTTGAGAAAGTACACTTTGGGTGGGAGGCTAAATAGTGCCACCTTCTGTTCACTGTGAGAAGTGCCATGGACTTTCAAGAGGCCACCTTGTGTTGCTTCTTTGCTTCTAAAAGACTACCGATAAACTCTCCCAGGTTTTAGGCGATCACTACGTAAAAATGTGAACAGTCTCCTGATTATAGGTTAATATAATAATAATAATAATAACTATAAAATATAATATAATATAAAATATAATATAATATAAAATATAATATAATAATAATAACTATAAAAGTATGTTGGGCTTATTCATTGCACCGTTTACGAGGAGTACCTATGAGGTGAGCAGGCTTAATGTGAATTATTCCAGCTGGAGAATAACCCTAGGGATCAGGTAGCAGGAGGACGCTCACCGTGGTCCTGGGAATCATTTTATTTTAGGAAGCTCGCTGTAAAGGACAAGCCAGTGGCTTTGGAAAATAATTACACGAAGAAACATTCCCCCTTAAAGTATGTAAACATTTTAAAGCATGAACGTACGTAGTCTTAAAAATATCATTATTTTAATTTTTTTTTCTAGATTAAGTCCAAAGCCTTTATTCCTATAGCATGCCGGGAAGAAAGGTGACAGTCTTGAGTGCATTGGAAGAGAGGGTCTGAGGGGCCGACATGGCCCAGCTGATGTCACATGAGTGACGTCACGGATCAGGGCCCCTGTGGAAATGGGACGCATCTGCCTCTGGTATACACTTCACTTCTAAAACACTTGGCTTCTGTTATTTAAATTACGAACTTCGTGTAGCTTCTTTGTAACAAGGACTACAGGAGCCCCTGAGGTAGTGTTGATTTTTTTTTACACTGAAACAGGAAACTATTTTCAGGACTATTTCGCTACTAGAGGCTTAGTGCATGAATTTGTGCAAGGTGGGGTCCCTCTGGGTGGCCTGCAGGGATCGGGCCGAAACCCACAGTCCAATGCCGCCTGCAGCTCCTACCATCCCGGCCCTGCTGTGCCTGCCCCGGGCTCACACCCAATCGTTCCCCATCAGGAGAGGCTCATGCTGCCATAGCAGCTCTCACCAGCCATGCGCCCTGCGTCTGGCGCCCTCCTTAGGGGAGTGGCCTGTGGGATCTGGCTGAAACTGGCTCTCCGACATCCCCCAAGGGGTCCCGGATTACAAGAGGGCACAGGTCAGGCTGAAGGACCCCATTGGTGCACGATTGAGCTGGGGAGGGATTGGACTCCACCAGCAAGCTAACCTACCAACAGGAGCATCTGCCCCCTGGTGGTCAGTGCACATCAGAGCGAGCAGTTGAGCAGCATTGCATATCATTAGCATATTACTCTTTGATTGTTCAGTTCTGTTGTTCATTCTATTTGCATATTTATTACCCTTGTATTATATAGGCTTATTATATAGGGTAGACTGAAATTTAATATAATTTAGTCCACATAGGAAGGCAAATCCTGGAGACAATGTGGATAGGGACTGGCGGGCAGGCCCCCTATCACTTGCAACCTCTATTTTTCTTCTGTAACTTTTGCCCAAAACAGGAAACTGTACCTTCACAACGCCCCCCAGCCAATCAGGAATGAGTATGCAAATTAACCCAACAAAGATGGCGGGTTAATTTGCATACACAGGTGCCTAGCAGCGGGGAGTTCAGCACCACCCCAGCTGCTCGGGGCCTCTGGGCAGCATGGAAGGCAGAAAGGCGCTCCGGCCAGAGCGAAGGAAGTGCCGGCAGCCAGGACAAGGAAGGCCCATTCTTGCACGAATCTTCGTGAATCGGGCCTCTAGTTATGGTAATAAAAGTGATTCCAGCCCTCTCCACAGGCCTCCCAGGTAGAAGTAAGGTGGCTAGAGGTCATGCCTCTGCAGGCAGCATCTGCACGCCCTCTTTTCATTGCACCCCGTGGTTTTTGCTCAAGGTTTACTTGGCCATCTGGACGATCCTTGTAGGCGAATTAGAGCGATGCAACCATTCCTATTTGATAGCGTGCTTCCTGGCAGCATGAGGCTGGAGGAGGTAACCATGTAACCCGCAGGGCCTCACACTGACACCCGTGTCTGCTGGGACTCCTCCGCCGATCACAGGTTATAATGTCTGACGTCTGGTACTAGATCAGGGCAGGCTGGTTCCGTCCTATTTGCTTTGGCACCGGTGACAGGGAACGGTGAGAGGCAGTTTACCCGTAGAACGTGTATCCATTGAATGCTGCTTCCCAGCTCAGAAAGTGTTCCCCGTGTCGACACATGTATGTTGTCAGGAACAAGCTCAGCATGCGTGTCTGAAACTACTCAGCTCAGTACAGTGTTCCTGTGATGTAAAACACTGTGGATGCTGCCCGGGAATGGCCCCGGCACGGCCCGGCGGGTTCCTGCCCGGGATACTAGGGGTGACTGTTCTGTGTTGCCGACCGCTGCAGCTCAACGCCATGGCGAACCGTGCTGCCGGGAAAGGCTACGAGAATGAGGACAACTACTCCAACATCAAGTTCCAGTTCATCGGGATCGAGAACATCCACGTCATGAGGAACAGCCTGCAGAAGATGCTGGAAGGTAAGCCACTTCCTGTGCACAGCACTGAGAGAGATAGCCTTTGCGTGTTAAAACTGTGCTTCTGCAAAGATGCTGTTTGCACCGGTGGGTTACGTTGGGAAGCGTATCTGATTGCGGTGACTTTGATTTAGTTTTTGTGTCACGGGGACGTGGGTAGCAGGCAGGCCTCTCCCTCCTAATATCAGTTTGAGTCTCACCCAGAGCGGCCCCGGCTCTGGAGCAGAGGTGCGGCCCATAAGCTGAGTCGATGGGAGGATGCTGGGGGGTCCCGATCCCCTTCTAAACAGCGTACCCCAGGCAACGTGCCCACAGCTAAGTGACACCCTCTCACCCCACCGTCCCGGGCACCAGGGCACACACAGACACACGATAGAGGGCATTAGGATGACAGATTATGTTACACAGAGGAATCATTCATGTGGCCAAACAAGCCGCACGCCGAGGGGCAGAAACTCTGCATTTCAGGCGAAACCAGCTGCACTGTGGCCGTCAAGGCCCAAGGAGGAATCTGTTGGCACCGTCACCACTCCTGGTTCTCGTGGGAACCGGAAAAAGGGAGGGAGGGCGTGAGTCCCGGGACCTGGTGAGGCTGTGAGCGCTGAGCGGGCCCCTGTGGGAGGCTGGGGAGGGGGCGCTCTGTGGGGAGGCCCGGGGGGGGGGGGACGCCCCTGTGGGGAGGCCGGGGGGGGGGCGCCCCTGTGGGGAGGCCGGGGAGGGGGTGCCCCTGAGGGGAGGCCGGGGTGGGGGCGCTGAGTGCTGGGGCCCAGGCTGTCGGGGCAGGACAGGCGGTGTCCGGGACACAGAAAGTGCTGGATGGTTTTCTCCAGGAGGCACCCGTGCTCTCGGTTCCTTGGGCGGCTCTGCTGAATGGGGACAGGCGGGTGCGGGGAGGCCTAAGGGTGGGGCTGGAGGGGCCTGACTTCCATCCTCTCTCCCGGATCCCTGGGGCTGTCTCGGTCACGGTGAGACCTTGTCTCGTCTCTGGGGCTGTTTTGCTGAGAAAGGATTTCCAGGGGCCCTGCCAGCCGTGACGGCTGTGAATCTCCAGTGGAGGCCCCTGGTCGCAGACACTTCCACACTGAGCATTGGAAAGGTTAGAACCTGCAGCTCATGAGCCACACGCGGCTCTTTGGCCCCTTGAGTGTGGCTCTTCTACAAAACACCATGGCCTCGGCGAGTCTCTTTGAAGAATTGGCGTTGGAAGAAGTTTAAGATTTAAACATTTGGCTGTTAAAAAATATTTCAGTCGTTGTATTGTTGATATTTGGCTCTGTGGACTAGTGAGTTTGCCGACCGCTGTGTTAGAAGAGCTTCCTTCGTGCATGGGGAAGCATCCCGGCCCCAGAGCCGCAGGGAATTTGGGGAATCCCCGTGTCAGGTCACGGTGGCCGTGCTCTGAGCCGCCCAGGCCTCTGGAGATTGTCATTCGGCAGCTCGGCTGTCCCCGTGCGTTTAAGGTCCAAAAACTGGACTTGCTTGGCCCTGCCGTGGAAAGGGTGGTCTCACTGTAGCATGAGGAGTGTTCGTCATTAGCAGATCATTGCTGCTCTTTTATGTTTCTTTTTCTAAAGTTTTGTTGACTTTTTATTTTTTATTTTATTTTAATTTTTTAAAAATATATTTTATTGATTTTTTTTACAGAGAGGAAGGAAGGGAGAGAGATAGAGGGCAAGAAACACCGATGACAGAGAAACGTTGACCAGCTGCCTCTTGCACACCCCCCACCGGGGATTGGCCCAAAACCAATGTACATGCCCTTGACCGGAATCGAACCCGGGACCTTTCAGTCCGCAGACCGACGCTCTACCGCTGAGCTATTTGTTGACTTTTTAGAGGGACACGAATCCCTACTGTGTGCCAGGCCTTGTCCATGTCAACTCTGACCTCAGGAGACAAGACAGACACCCCCAGGGTTCGAACAGGGACTGTCCCTCCCTGACCCACCCAGCTCCTGTGGAGGAAGGAACGCGATGGGTGCAGGGAATTCCTAAGGACGAGCATCAGGCTCATTTCCTTCCAGGTACATTTCCTATCGCCTCGGTTTCCAGAATAACATCCATGTGTCTTCAGTGTTGCCTCTCTGTGTGTGCGGAATGAGTTGCCCGGTGCTGTAAAACCAATATCAGGCCTGGGCACGAGGCACAGCTCTCTCGCCGGTGGCGTATGCCTCTGATGTCAGCCGAAATGAACTTCGTCCAGCCAAACAGTGTGTAACTATCGGTTCGGGTTTGGCAACAAGAGTGAGCAAATCGGTGTTTCTGCCTTATCCCGAGTTTATCCAAACAAACCCACCCGTTCTGTATTTAAAAACCGAAGCACTAATTGTTCCAGTCTCCAGCGTACCCCCATCTGTCCCTGCATGTGAGTCATCTGCAGAGCTGTTGGCTGTTACCTCTCCGCACCCCCCATGTCCCCATGGTGACCTCGCCTGAAAACCTGGCCAGGCTCTCTTACTTCTCGTCCAGTGTCCGTGCTCCTGAAAGCAGAAACATTGAGACAGGAGCCACTGTGGGGGGAGAGGAGTGGGCTGTGGGCCACGCTGCTGGCCTGTGACATTCCCTCCGGCAGGGTGTTAGGGCCTTGTCTGCGAGCCAATGTCCCGGCTGGCAGGGCCTGGCCAGGTTAGGTGGGAATCCTGATGTCTTTATTTTTATTTTTTTAAATATATTTTACTGATTTTTTACAGAGAGGGAGAGAGACGGATAGAGAGCCGGAAACATCGATGAGAGAGAAACATTGATCAGCTGCCTCTTGCACACTCCCCTCTGGGGATGTGCCCGCAACCAAGGTACATGCCCTTGACTGGAATCGAACCCAGGACCCTTCAGTCCGCAGGCCAACGCTCTATCCCCTGAGCCAAACCGGTTTCGGCTGGGTGTCTTTATTTTTAACTTGCCGCCATTCCCCTGGTTTGTGAGGAAGGAAAGGTGAGCAGGATCATTTGTTCTTGGGCTGAGCTAAGAGTTTAGCCACCAGATATCCCTCAGGCGCCCTGGTCTTTATTTTTTTTATTTATTTTTTAAATAGGCAAGAATGCCACTGGCCCCGAGCCCTGCCGTAACAACGGGGAAGTTTGGCCTGCTGAGTGTTTGCCACACTGTTTGCCAGAGAAGGGTCCTGTGGGAGATGGGCGGGCGGTGGAGCCTGGAGCTGTGCGGGGTGAAAGGCGTATGCTTTGGGGTTGGACCAAAAGACCCCACAGCAGGTGCCGGGGAGGGAGGCCCCCGGGGAGGGAGGCGCCCCGGGGTGCTGGTTTCGGTGCCTCCCGCTGGTGGTGTGTGCAGACAGAGGGGGCGCTGGCCATGCTGCTGGGCTGCCGCCAGGCCAGGTCTGTGCAGGGCGGACCAGGAGGGCAGGATTGTTTGCTTTTGCGGGCGCAGCAGATCCAGCGGTCCGTCTTCAGGCTGGGCACGAGCTCAGGGGCAGATCAGAGGCAGGTCTGCCCCAGGGCTGTCCGGGAATCTGCTCCCGGATCACCGTCTCAGCGGATTCCTCCCGACCTGCGTGACCTGCTGCTCCGCCCAGGAGCCTGCTCGCCTTTGCCACCTTTCAAAAGACAAGCACGCCCTCTCCCACCCCTTCCATCCTGCTACAGCCCATGATCCCAGTGTGCACCCCACCTTCCAGCTGAGCACAGGGGTCCAGGGAGACTGACCTGCCAGGCTCACACGCAGGCATGTACGCAGAGAAGGGGCAGAAGCCTGCTTGGGAATGTTAACAAACCCGAGGGAAGCAGCCGGATGGCATGGAAACATGCAATGTAGTTGTAACGGGATTTTCTTGTTTCTTTCATCGGAAGCAACTGTGGCCAATCTGAGTGTCTGTTTCGTTGCTTTTTCCTTTTTCATGCTTATTTCAAAACAGCACATTGAAAGGACAGAGGACACCGTAACCTCAGAAACAGCCTGCAGAGTGCCTGGGCCGCAGGCTGACCCAGCGCTGTAGGTCCTGGGCACGCCTGTCTGTCTGACTGTCAGGGGCTGCAGCCGGCACCTCTGCCTGCACTGGTGTGTGCGCTGTATGTGCTGGCCCTCATTACCACGATTATCCTTGGGTAACACTCTTATTGTTTTTGTACGTATGAAAATGTACATGCATATACTAGGTAGCCTTTCGCTTTTGTTAACCCCACATTTCATCTTTGAGACATCCATACGATGTAATCTCACTCACCTGACAGCTGTGTAATATTCCCCTCCACGAACGTATCTCAGATCATTTCCCACCCCCACCCTGCCACTGATGGCGGGGAGGGGGCAGCGCTGACACCTCACGCGGGCAGTGGCCCCCGCCAGAGGGCGCTGAGACAGCCAGGCGCAGTGGGTCTCTGGAGCCGTGCTTCCGCTCTAGGTGGGCGTCTGGAAGGGAGGTCGGAACTTTGCCTAGATGAGATTTGGGCAGGATGGTTTTCTTAAGTAGGCCTTCTGCTGGGAATCTCGTGTTATTCCCTGTCTCGCTGCTGGCGTCTGACTCAGAATCCACTACGTGTCCTTCACTGGTGGCCGTTGTGTTGTGGGAAGCACGGGGGAGCCCTCGTATCTGGCATAGTTTAGGGAAGGGTATCTGAAATATGGTCCCTAATGTTTACTAGGTATTCTACATGTATAACATTGACTCTGGGAGTTCAAAGTTGGGAGGGTACTTAGACATCATCTCGCACACCTTCCCCGTTTTGAACAGGATGGAATGGGGCTGGCAGAGCTGAATGCCTTGTGCATGATGCAACAGCAATTTCCTGGCAGCACCGGGAGTAGGAAGCAGGGCCCCAGCTCCCTGCATCCCGGAAGACAATACACTTCACTGAATTCTGTGCAATATTACTTAGTTTTCAATGGCTGGTTTGCAGGGCTCCTCAGAGGGCCTTATAAATGTAAAACCCATACCTATATCACTGGAATGTAGTATCGGTGGCATCTAGTCAAGGATACCAGCTCCACAGCTTCCCCAGCTTTATGTTCATTAGAAGGTCAGCTCCGGGGGTTAACTGCCTGTGCTAGTATCATCGAGGTGCTTACGCACCTCAGCTCTGCAAACAGAGATCTCCTTGGGATCCTTGGTGTTCTCCGTTTTCAAAGGGAAAACCCCTCACTGGAGGTTCTCGAAGCAGTGCGTCTCGTTTTTAAGTCCCCATGCTGTGCTCCCATCGGGAGGACTTGTTGGCCAAGGTGCTGGGTCATGCCCATTGAGACGCTCAGGAGAGCTGCCATTTCTCAGCCCCCGCTGCAGACTGCAGGATGCCGGCTCATCGGGAGGTGCTGGCGCCAGTCACAGGACCCTTTCCTCCACGGCCCTCTCGCCACGTGCTCCGGAGTGGCCCGTGTCCAACGCCAAGAGGGTAAATAGGTCCCGGCTGGACCTTCGCTATGGCGACACTCCAGGATTTCCATTAATATCAGGGTCTGATGGCTCCATAGAATACTTTCAGACTTAGGCGCCATCCTCCACGGCCAAAGGAAACAGAAGCCTTGCTGGAAGTGGTCTGATAGAACCACGTACGTTTGGGCATGTACCTGGACGTAAGTCTTCTGGAAAACACTTCAGTGAAGGAATCGTCAGACGACCGGCAACACGATCCCATGTGAAACGCGAGGGCCCCGATCTGGCTTTGACAACACGCTCTGTCTTGCAGTGTGCGAGCTGAAATCCCCCTCCATGAGCGACTTTCTGTGGGGCCTGGAGAACTCCGGCTGGCTAAGGCACATCAAGGCCATCATGGACGCAGGCACGTTCATTGCCAAGGTACGTGGTGGCGGAGAAGGGAAGCCAAGGGCACCCTCTGCCCAGCTGTGCCGCCAGAGTGGGGAGCTGCCCTGCCCCCCTCCCAGTTCGCCGGCTGGAGATGCGGTTTTGCGAGTGATGTCCGTGCTCAGTTAGCGGACAGTAGGTCAGCACAGCAGCCAGGTGGTAGAATATTACAGAATGTTCTCTGCAGGTAGGCCTGGCCCCAGATGGAGGAGAGAATTCTCCGTGCAGGCGGTGCATCCATTTCAGGGTGGAGGCCCTTTATGCGATATATTTATTGGGCAGATGTTTGCTTAGTGTCCTGCACTGTGCTTTTCTGGGTGCTCAGGAGTCAATGCTGAATAAGCCGGTCTCCTCATGGAGCAGACATTCTGGGGTGGGAGACCAAAAAGGAGAGTTCCAGGCAGTGCCCAGTGCTGGGACAAAACCTCCCTCTCCCAGGCTCCTTCCTGTCTACTCAGCTGAAACCCTGCGGGAGCATTTGCGATAGCAAGTAGAAATTCTTTTCATAGCAAACTTGCTGTCATTTTTACCTGTTTTCTCTCCCTTCCCCCAGGCCTGGACCCATTACTTGGCTCTTATCCTTTTGCCTCTGATTTCATAGTTTTACCATTTATTATTTTTGTCTTCTTCCTTTTGAAAAAGACCAAGGCCAATAGGAGACCCCTAAGATCAATGAGAAGGGCGGGCTATGGCGGAAACCCAGAGGAGGGGAGGTGTCAGAGGTGGGCTAGCAGGTGTCTCAGGGGTCTGTACAGCACGCGGCATGGGTTGTGCAGTGCACATGCTCAAAGGCGGCCTCATGGTCACTTCCGGATCTGGTGCCATGGGGAGGGCAGGCGCTGGCTGCCAGCATCCATCAGATGAGGGTGTGAACACTAAATGGATAAAGTCGTCGGCTCTTTTGCCCGTTTCTGCAAGTATGAAACTGAACCGCATCCTGATGAGTCTTTTCGTGTTCACAGCCATTTTATTTTTTTAAATTTCTTCATTAAGGTATTACACATTTGTCCTCATCCCCATTCCCATTCCCCCCCCCCCCCCCCGTTGTCTTTGACCACTGGTTAGGCCCATATGTATGCACACAAGTCCTTTGGTTGATCTCCCGCCCTTTCCCCCACCCTCCCTCTGAGGTCAG
Source organism: Nyctalus aviator (assembly GCA_036971965.1). NCBI lineage: Eukaryota > Metazoa > Chordata > Mammalia > Chiroptera > Vespertilionidae > Nyctalus > Nyctalus aviator. The sequence continues at coordinate 177,667,979 of CM072924.1, read as the reverse complement.
ACAGTCCGATCCATGCCTCCTTGTCTCTGGGTCTGTTCTTGTTCATCCGTCTATGGTGTTCACCATTTCCCCTAGCTGAGTGAGATCATGTCCTACTGGAAATACACTTATAAGACCCGAACATGAGACAGGCCACGATGGTTATGCTGAGAGGCAACTGAATCGATCTGTTGTGTTCACGGCCATTCTCCGTGGGCTCGCTGACCCTGTTTTGCAGGCGGTGGCGGAGGAGGGGGCCAGCGTGCTGGTGCACTGCTCCGACGGCTGGGACCGGACCGCACAGGTGTGCTCCGTGGCCAGCCTGCTGCTGGACCCACACTGCCGGACCCTCAAGGGCTTCATGGTGAGTGGCCCCTCCATGGTGAGTGGCAGGGTCCTGACTGTAACTGAGAGCAATGTTTGCTTTTGTTCCTCAGCAGCATCATTTTTCTCTTAGATCGGCAAGATGATTTAAGGGGGAAAATGTCCAAGATGTTGGGACAAAGAAACCAGTGCTGTTAAATGTGAATGTAGGGGCTGATATGAAATATATTTGTTTTTGAAATAGTTTTACACAGCACTTGCTCATAGGAGTTTCAAGTTTGAAGCAGAGTGAATATAACAAAAACTTTTCGACCTTTTAAAAAATTGGAGATAAAACTTTCTATATGGAGCATGCAAGAAAGTCCTTGAGAGGAAAAACTGGGTCGTCGTCCCCCCCCCTCCCCCCACACACACACACACTGCTTTCGTTGTGTAAATAGTCCTTTACACCTCAGGGCGACGGTGAGCATCTGTACCGACGTGGCCTCTGCCGAGGCTGTGAGCACGGCCTCCTAGGTTTTGCACCCGCTGGGTGTCCGGACGTGGCGCGTTGCACAATGTCCGTAGTTGTCTGGAGCGGGGTCGCTTTGACCACTGGAACCATTTTCTTAAAATGACTGCAGAGACTGCGGCGCCTGGGAGACGCCTGCCTCCTGCCTCCTGCCTCCTGCCCCTGGTTTGGTGGGTCCTGAATCCCTGCTGGGCACAGTGGGCCACATGGGGTGTCTTTACAGGAAGACCTTTATCAAGGATATCAGTTGACACTCGGGGACAAGAGGCAGGTTTCCTTTCTTGGGCTTTTTCTTTTTCAAAGAGTCTTTCTCCCATCAGCCCCTCCCTGCACAGAGGTCAGAGGGCTGGATCCCTCCTTTAGATTTGGACAGTGGAGGGATCCTGAAACACACATAACCAACCACCAGGGGGCCTCTCCCTCACACCATCCTTATCACCACCGACCCTTTCTGACTGTCCAGTTAAATTTGGGAGCTGTCAAGGACAAACTTCAACCACTCCATATTTTTTTAAGGGGAAACCTCTAGCCAGCTTAGCGCATTGGTGATACAGATGGGATTATTCTGTGTCATTTACAATTTTTAAAAAATACCAAGAAAATTTGAAACTCCTATTACCCCCTCACTCCAAAGCAGGGCTGAAACTCCTCTGCCCCCATCATTTTAGAATCCTTCCTATCCACAGCGAAGATCTCTGGGTTTTACACTCCTTCCTAAGTGGAGTAAAGCTCACTGGAAAACATTCCAAGTGGTTTCTTAAGGAGGTTGCTTTGGGTTGAGCTGGGCATTGGTGTAGAGCTAGGTTCGGAGGTAGAAGCACCACTTCCTAGCAGTGTGATCTTAAGTGAAGATCTACCCCCCTCTCCTCTCCGCGCCCCTGCCCCCCCTTCAGTTCCCCTTCTGCAAAAGAGAAGCTGATAATACCCACCCTACAATGAAATGAGATCATGTAAGCAGCAGTATGAACTGTGACTCATAGCAAGCATTCAGTGGGTGGTGATACTAACATTTTCATATATCCATTCCCATTTGTTTTCCCCAAGGATGACCTTCAACTTGGCCCTTCCGAAATGCACCTCTGTGCTGGTGAATGAGAGCTCGTTCATTTGCAGGTTACCCAAGGATAGTGACTTCTACTCCAAGGACCTCTGAGTCCTTGTGATGTTTTATTTTTCCTGGTTTGCTTCCCTCCATATTTATGTTCTTTCTCGTGTAGGTATTAATTGAAAAAGACTGGATCTCCTTTGGCCATAAGTTTAATCACAGGTAAAAATATTTAAAAATCTGTTTTAAATGCTTAGGATTAAAAAATGTTTTTCTCAATTAATGGGGGGAAATAGCTTTATATTTTTAAGTGTCTTTGTGTATCTTCATCAAAAAGTTAAAATTTCATTGTATATACACTGTATCACAGGTACATGAAGTTCTGAGTACTTCTGATGAGAATTAATGCTAAATATTCCATTTCTGAAGTGCAGACACAAATGTTAAGCTGCAAGTTGTGAACGGCCTATGGAAGTTTTCTCTGACCTTTCACTAAGGGAGACCATTTGGGTTGTCCTGAGGGCTTGTGACCTGGGTGACGTCTCTGGGGAGGAGATGCGTGACAGTGGCCAAGGCTTTGCAGACAAATGCAGACAGTGGCACATACCAGCTGTGTGGCCTTGATGTCTTTCCCCTCTGAGCATTGGCATCCCCATCTGTGAAACGGGCTACCCCCCTCTTCCCATTCCACAGGTTCTAGCAAGGGTTTTTAAAAAGTATCCATAACTAGCCCGACTCCTCGCCTGGCCCATATGCTAGGCTTTCAGATACACAGAAGCTAGTTTTTGGAGACCACAGCAGCATTTTGTTAGTGTGGGTGATAATGCCCGACTCGTGTTCTCTAACCTCCAAAATGTAAAATGGTGTAGCTGGTGTACTCTAGCCCTTTGGGTTAAAGTTTAAATTTAGGCAGCATGCTAATAATTTAATTAGGTACTTACTTTTCCAGAAAAACAAAATTATTCCTTTTTACAAACGAATTAAAGACTCCAAACAATTAAGTATCCTTAAGGTCATTGTTACCATCAGTTTTGGGGGTTCTGACTGTATGTGCTAAGCAGTTAAAATCTCTGATAGAGGACATATGGACAGAAAGAATTGGGAAATGCTGAAGACTAGGTGGATTTATGAGAAAAGAGTATATTAGGCAAACCTTTTTAAAGCCATCTATTTTTTTTTAGGCGAGTAGAACTGAAACTCTTGAGAAGTTTCCTGACAATTTCTAAAGTAGCCATTCTCGGAAAAAAACCTAAATCAATCCTTACTCATTTCTGTTCCTCAAGTTGATCAAGTTGAGATGAGGTTCTAAATCACTTCATATCTGATTGCAAATTACCCCTTTTGTATTCTTTCCGAAATTCATACAACAGTGTAAAAGACTACTCTTGATTTAGATTCTCATCTCTTGAAAGTAGTTTCAAGATTCTCTGACATACTCTTGAAAAACAAAGATGTGAGAGATATAAAGGTATATTAGAATCTGTGGTCACATGGAAATAATTATATGCTGTTTTAGTACTGTTCTAGAAACAGAAATATCCCCTAGAAATTTGGGAAACTACAATTTTTTAAAGAAGTTGTCTTTACTTATTCCTTCCCTCCAAAACAATGCAAAAGTAAAAAACTCTGAAGTTGTTTAGGTAATTCACTAATTGAAACGAAGTGAAGGTTTATTCAAAAGTTCTAATATGTACCCTTCCCCTCCCCCAATATATTTTTATTGATTTCAAAAAGGAAAGATAGAAATATCAATTATAAGAGAGAATCACTGATCAGCTGCCTCCTGAATGACCTTTACTGGGGATCGAATTCACACCCCAGGCATGTGCCCTGACTGGGATCGAAAGTGGTTTGTAAGTTGAGGCTCAACCATTGATCCACGCCACCCAGGCTTTAGTGTACTTTTAAAATTTAATGTATATGAGTGTTTCCCTTCTTTACTAGGGTTGCTTTTATGGTTGTTTTTGTATTTATATTATAGCTTCTAATTAAAAAAGCAAACAAAATAACTGGCTATAAAAATGTTCTAATACTTTATTTTATAGATATGGCAATCTAGACGGTGATCCAAAAGAAATCTCTCCAGTTATTGACCAGTTCATCGAGTGTGTGTGGCAGTTAATGGAACAATTTCCCTGTGCATTTGAGTTCAATGAGCGGTTTCTGATTCACATTCAGCATCACATATATTCCTGCCAGTTTGGAAACTTCCTATGTAACAGTCAAAAGGAGAGACGAGAACTCAAGTAAGTGTTTTGGTATTTAATTTTGTGACTGAGAATTGCAGATGCCCTTTCATAATGTGGAAGACTGTTTTAGCCACACACCTAAACTGACAGATTTCAAGCTCTTTCCTTATTCCTGACATAACAAGACTTCATAAATGAATCATCCAACACAGCTAAGTACAAGTTCATTTCCCCCCGGCTTCTTCCTGATACCCACACAGGCTGGCAGACCTGGCATACAACACTGAAAGGAAACTTCCTGGAGTCCAAGAACGTGATTCTTGCATTTAAAAGGAAACAGACCTCCTTGGTAGATATCATCACACAAGGATTGTAAATATAACTGGGAAAGCAAACTTGAAACTCTCCTATTTAGGCTAAAACTGTATTGTCCTATCCAGAGGGGGGGAAAATAGATGAAATGTAAACTTTAAATAAGATGTAAAGTAGAAAATTTAAAAATAGCAACGTGATTTATGAACTACAAGTGAGAGAAAAATGTTTGAAATTCTCAAAGTTAAAATGATTTTAACTGTGGTCTATAGAATATCAGATTTAGTTTTGGAAATGGTCTGTTCACATAAAATGGGCCGAACAGAAAGAAAATGAAATTTTCTCGTGGATGTTAGTCAGCTTCCGCAGGGAATTTCAAGTGTGCTTACTGGTGGATGGTAACGATTTGGAAGCAGCGGACTGCGCCCTTCAAGCTTGCTGTGTTCCTGGACAGTTCTGTGCTTTGCTGTGACAGACTAGCCCCTTAGTGGTGTTTGGGTTTGAATCCCGGCTGTTCCACTCACTAGCTGTGTGACTTTGGGAAACTATTTAATCTCTTTCAGCCCCCGCTTTCTTATCTGTAAAACAGACATGTCTCACAGGAATTCAGTGAGGATTAAATGAGAGAAACATAGAAGCATTTAAATAATACCTGGCAAAGAATAAAAGTCTGACTAGGGTAAAAACAAAAAATACCTAGCAGTTTTATTTTAACTCAGTACAGAGAGCAGAGGAGTAAAAAACGAAGTGTAAATTTCCCTGTATTGTGTTAAAATCCGTGCACTCGGGGGTGGGGATTCCTCTGCCCGGATTGTGAGAGGGCACAAGCCAGGCCAAGGGACCCCACTGGTGCACAATTGGGGCCAGAGAGGGATTGAGGGACGGGAATGTCCCGCCCATCTCGCTCAGTCCCGATTGGCCAGACCACAGCAGCAAGCTAATCTACCTGTCGGAGTATCTGCCCCCTGGTAGTCAGTGAATGTCATAGTGAGCAGTTGAGTGGCCTTAGCCTATCATTAGCATATTGCACTTTGATTGGTTGAATGGCCAACCAGACACTTAGCTTTTATTATTACACTAAAAGCCCGACGCATGAAATTCATGCAAGAGTAGGCCTTCCTTCCCCAGGCTGCCAGCACGGCTTCCCTTACAGCATGGGCTCCATCTGGAAGGACATCCAGTCTAATTAGCATATTATGCTTTTATTATTACGGCACAGTCAACTTTCTATAAGCATCAAGATAGCCCCGGCCAGGTAGCTCAGTTGGTTAGAGCATCGTCTCGATGTGCCAAACTTGTGGGTTTGACACCCAGTCAGGGCACATACAAGCACCGAATGCATGAAGTAGTGGAACTGATGTTTCTCTCAAATAAAAGAACCACCAAAAATAGGCCATTTTCAAGCTGATTTTCTTTACAACAGAATCCAGGAAAGAACATACTCGTTATGGGCTCACCTGTGGAAGAATCGGGCTGACTACATGAATCCTCTCTTCAGAGCCGATCACAGCCAGACCCAGGGGATCCTTCGTCTCCCCACCGCGCCATGCAACTTCATGTACAAGTAGGTGAACCCCTGGGACCTGACTAGGAAGGGTTATGGCTCAGAGCTGGCACTGTTGATACTGCAGGCCAAAGGGTATGAAATACTGAGCTTTAAGGCTTTTCTGGACACAAAATACAACAAAGGAGGATGTTTTCATATCTGACCTGGTTTTTGCCAGTGTCTCCTCTCACTCGACTTCCCCCTAAATAGGAAATTATCTTAGAAGTTCATGTTCTGTAATAATGATACCTTGGAAATGTAAGTTCTAATTTAAAGTGAAAGGCGGGATTGGGGAGAAAGGAAAGATGGATGGAATAAGCCAAGTGTCTTGTAAGTTAAATGTAGACTCACAACGTAGTTTACCTTTTTTCTCTGCTGAATTGACTGCTTTGGGATGAGAGAAGGGTGGCATGTATGTTATAGTTTGTCCTTTGCTTCTTGTCTAGGCTTGTACGGTACAGGATGACTCAGGGATCAGCACAATTCTGATAGGATGAGAAACCATTCCTTCTCCCTCTCCACGCCCAACACTCAGCCTTTTTTCCTCTATATTTTCATTCCTTGATTAGTTTTTGTTCTTAGTTATTTCAAGCTCATCATTACCCCAGAATTTTAGAGCAGAACATTAACTCTATCACAAAGAATTGCCTTCATGTTTTTGTGTAAAACAGTTTTGAGGGCTGCTGACACTGAAATCAATTAGTGTATTTACAGCCAGTCAGCAAATGTATGACTGAGGATCAAGCCCTGTTATAGGAACTGTGGATAAAACAATGAACGACCCTGTCTCTGCCCTCAAAGTGCTTTTCTAAGTAAAAAGTACAGTGTTTCCCCAAAAATAAGACATCCTCCAAAAATAAGACCTACTTACAGGTTTCCTTCTGAGTGAAATATAAGGCATCCCCCCGAAAATAAGGCCCCCCCCCCCTAGGCTAAACATGAGAGATTTGGTCCACTAATTCTGAAAGAAATGGAGTCACAAAAAACTCACCAGGAAATTCAGGAATTGGATTGTTATGATGTTCCAGAAGATGATGACATGATTGTCATTGAATAAATGAGTAAATTCTTGATACTGTAGGATTCACAGTTTGTCTGGTTTGTGTTAACAACTACCGTACTACCGTATACAGGTAATAAATTTCCTTTATTTTCATTTAGCAATAAATGTGTACCGTATTCTTCCTCATGGAAAAATAAGACATCCCCTGAAAATAAGACCTAGTGCATCTTTGGGAGCAAAAATTAATATAAGACAGTCTTATTTTCGGGGAAACAGGGTAGACCCACGATATCCCTGATTCTCACTAGCATTCCAATTTGCACAGTTGTGTAGGATAAAAAGGGGGAATATTCATCGCAAATGCAAATTTTTGGTGGTTATGATAAGACAGCTAAATCCTCAAACTTACAAGGTTCTACTTTTTCCAAGTTTACTTCAAAACGGAGCCATTTTCTTAAACCAAAAACTAGAAAAAACGAGAAAATAGTAACATGTGGTACTTCAATCTACCTTATAAAATTATAGGCCTTCTAACTCAATACCATATATAAAACTCATGAATTTATTCTGTCCAAGAAAGTTTACTGAGCTCCCAAAAGGAAAATATCAACATGAAATGATTACCTTACGTGGCTTCTTGAGCCCAGAACTTGCACTTGGTGATTAGGGCTGTGGGACTGGCGGAAGGGAGATCCCCAGAGGCCGTGCGCCTGTGAATGCAGTTTGACATGGTTGCCTCATGGAGCTCTGCTGTCCCTTCCAGGTTCTGGAGTGGCATGTACAACCGTTTCGAGAAGGGGCTGCAGCCGCGCCAGTCGGTCACCGACTACCTCATGGCAGTGAAGGAGGAGACGCAGCAGCTGGAGGAAGAGCTGGAGGCCCTGGAGGAGGTGAGCACGCTTCCCTAACCATTGCTCCACGGAAGCCTGTCAGGACTCAGGTTATGTGAAGCGCAGCCACACACTGCGTTTTAGCCAGTGGGTAACCAGAAACACAACCCCTCCCGACCCCCCATGAGCACCCAGAAAAGCGAGCCAAACTTCAGCAGCACTGAATACACTCAGACACTCAGACACTGGTTTGCGGCTCACTTCCACAGTGCGCTAACCACTCTGCTGTTCCCGCAACAGGTCAGGACTTTTGTTGCTGTTATTTGGGAGCACTGAAATGAATTATTTCTGGAGACTTAACTCCTAAAGTACTTAATGAGATAAAAATCTTGGTGCCAGGGCTCTGAGCCTAGAGATTCTGAGGGAGAATGTTTAGAGTGCCCTGAGACTTGTCATAGGGCGGAGAGACCTTGAATTAAAGAACATATGAGGTTAATGATAAGGCACAAGTTAGGTTTTTAGAATTTCAGAGTTGTGATAAAAGCTTTGCCATTCAAAGTCCACTCAACGTCATCACTGGGTCAGTTTTATCTACTCTTCCCAAAGATATCTAAGCTTTATGAAAAGCTGATGATCCTATTGATCTATTCCAGTATTCTTTTTATTAAAATACTAATAAAAATTACTTAACTCTCTAACAGCACTGTAATTAAAACCTCTCACTCTTTTTTCCTTATAACAGACTTCCTTTGCCTTACACAAGGGATTTTTCCCACACTCCAGTCTAACCTAACTTTACACTTCATTCTCCACTACTCCCCCAGCTCTAATGTAACCATTCTCTTACACACAGCTTCTTACACATAAGTGACACCTACTCACTGTTCCTCCTGCCAGAATGCTCTCACCATCACGTCTACGTTGAATTCCTTCAGTCCTGTGCATGCTCCCTCCTCCCTGAAGCTTCCTCTGATCTCTTCCCTCTAACAGGTAGAGTCTAACCGCAGCACCCTGCCCTCTGAAATAATTTCCTCATCTTCTAAATTCCCACACTGCAGGAACTCTGCTTCTACACAAAATTCCCTATAGCTGGATCTGTACCGCCTAGTACAGTAGGTCCTTGGGTTACATCAGAGATCCGCTCCTATAGCAAGACACAGGCGATTTTCACCTTAAATTGGAACCCACCTCCATAAGCACCCACGCCACTCACATGGAGCACATACAGCAGTAATGAAGTGAAAGAGTAAAAAAAAAAAAAAATAATAAAAAAAAATTAAAAGATAATTCATGACCTTTACTCGTGGTAAATAAAAAAAAATAAAGAACATATGTATATACGTCGAAAAGACGGCACTTTTAAAAAAATAAATAAATGGGAAATGGTGATGTAACCATAAAATGACATACGTTGAGTCCTACTTAACCCAAGGACTGCCTGTACAGTACTTTGACACATACCGGTAACTTAATATGAATCTCATCCTCACTGAGATCATAGGATGAAGACTAGTAAAGTGCATTCCAAACAATCCAAATGTCCATCATCTGGTCAATGGGTAAACAAAATGTGGCATATAGGGATAGAAAGAAGGATGACTACTGACTACCAGGTGCTTTCCCGTGACTGTCTTTGCATTTTATAGAAACATTGCTGAGGCAGGTATTACCATCCTTATATCACAGATGAAGAAACCAAGCCTCACAGGACCCAATTATTTTGTCCAGAGTCATACTGCACCTTTGAACCCAAGACCTAAATCCCCTGGTTCTTAACGTTAAACTCAGCGGGAAGGTAATGATTACTAAAAGGCATGCATATATAAAAAAAGATTATTTATGATTTTCCCTGAAATGATTTCCTGTTTAGAGGCTGGAACAAATCCAAAAAGTCCAGTTAAACTGCTCCAAAGTGAAGAGCAAGCCAAGTGAGCCCAGCAAACACTCGGGGTTTTCCACCTCGGACAACAGCGCGGCCAACACCCCCCAGGACTACAGCGGGAACATGAAGTCCTTCCCCTCCAGGAGCCCCTCCCAGGGCGACGAAGACTCCGCTCTGATCCTCACCCAGGACAACCTGAAAAGCTCAGACCCCGACCTGTCCGCCAACAGCGACCAGGAGTCCGGCGTGGAGGACCTGAGCTGCCGCTCTCCCAGTGGAGGCGAGCGCGCGCCCAGCGAGGACAGCGCCAAGGACCGGGACTCGGACGAGGCCGTGTTTCTAACGGCCTGAAGCTTTAGGGTTCAGGAGTTCCGACGTAAAGGACGGGCAAGAAACACCTTCCGAAATAAGGGAACAGTGCAATTTAAGATAAAAAGTAACTCAAGAAACGGTACGTGTAACCGATAGTTATAAAATAGAGCAATGAAGGGTTGGGGGGAAGTCCAACTCGTAGTTTCCTTAGCTGTTGAAAAACAGGAAGTATACATTTTTTTTGTGTGTGTGTGTCAAATAAATATTAAGGATATTATTCCATTTCAAAAAATCATTCCAGTCTATGAATGTTTTTATTCACTACAGAACAATGAATGACCTCTAAGGTTATCTACATAAACCTTCCTGGTCACAGCATGCATCTGCTCAGCTCAAAAAGTGCTCTGACCCTTTGCCTGCACATCTGTTATCTTCATTTTTCCCACTTTATTTCCTGATGCATATTTTATTTCATAAGACATTTGACGTATCATCCTTCCTGCCTGTCATAAATACTTCTAACAGGGGGCAGTGTTGAGCTGTAACCTTTTGATTAATAACAAATCTATTTTGTATAACTGAAGAGCTTTGTAATTGCTTCAGCTTATCTTTCAGGTTTCATGATCACGCTAACTTTTCCTTAGATAATATTTTTTGAATTGTTATAATTTTGTTGCCTTTTTTTTTTTTTAATATCTTATTTCTCCTTACCTTTTAAAAAATGCTAACACTTATAACTCACTTTTCCCTCTTAACACGGGTCCTAATAAAGTAGAAGCAACATTTACTCTCTGGTTAGTGAATATGAATTCAGATCATATTAGCTTTCTTATCGACAAGTTCCGATTACTAGTCCAGAAACTCTATTACCAACACAGTGTGGATCAACCACCACTGAAGTGTAGCAGTGTAAAGTTAGTAGGTAATTCTTTTTAAATATATAGTTTTATTGATTTCAAAGAGGGAGTGAGAGAGAGAAACATCATTGATGAGAGAGAATCATGAATCAGCTGCTTCCTACATGCCCCACACTGGGGATCGAGCCTGCAACCCGGGCATGTGCCCTGACTGGGAATCGAACCATGACCTCCTGGTTCATGGCCTGACACTCAGCCAACCACTGACCCATGCCAGCCGGGCAGTAGGCAATATTTCAATGAGGGGAAATCCCAATTAAGAATTAGAGAATTTCGCCGGGACCGGTTTGGCTCAATGGATAGAGCGTCGGCTTGGGGACTAAAGGGTCCCGGGTTCGATTCCGGTCAAGGGCATGTACCTTGGTTGCGGGCACATCCCCAGTAGGGGGTGTGCAAGAGGCAGCTGATCGATGACTCTCTCTCATCAATGTTTCTAACTCTATCTCTCTCCCTTCCTCTCTGTATAAAATCAATAAAATATATTAAAAAAAAAGAACTAGAGAATTTGGTTATTCCTACTTAACCAATGGAGTAAGTTCTGCCACTTCGGAAACTATGTGGTTAACTTGTTTTAAATTACAATGTTCCATCTCTGATTGCTGGATTAGTTGTGCAAAGCTTGTTTTTACTAAAATGCACATTTGAAGCAGAATCATTCCCCTGACCATTGAAATGGGACTTTACTGGGAGACCTAAACTTCTGATCTGAAGAAACATCTAATAAAAAAAAAGTTGCCTTGTTGGACAGAGATAAATATAGGAAGAAAATAGTATAGCCATTAAATTACAAAAAGAGTCACTTAATTCCTGTTGCAGTAACAGAACCAAAATTCACAAAGGCATACTCAAATGCAGACTTTTTCCATCCTGGAAGACTTATATAACCTGTGTCTGTGTTTTAAATGCTGACAGTGATGGTTAAACTCCTCTTTTGAATAACTGGGTTGTAAGGAGATTACCCAATGCATTAATTTTGGAAGGAGAAACCAAGCTATGTTAACTGGTTTAGAATAAAACCGGAAGAGTTTTAAGTTTAAAGAACAAACATATACGACCTAGCTGGTTTGGCTCAGTGGACAGAGTTGGCCTGTGGACCAAAGGGTCCCAGGTTTGATTCCGGTCAAGGGCACATACCTTGGTTGCAGGCTCCACCCTGATCAGGGCGTGTGAAGGAGGCAACTAATCAATGTTTCTGTCTTTCCCTCTCTCTCCCACTCTCTTTAAAATATCAATGGAAAATAACCTCAGGTGAGGAATAATAGTAACAAGAGAGAACAAATATATTATGATGAATTACTTATGTGGTTGAAGAGTCTATGTAAAAATTTTTTTGCTTTAGATAAGCACTTAAACCATGTCTTACCTGTTGGCAAAAGACTGGAACCACTATGCCTTTGTTTCAGTGACCGCAGGGAAAACTGAAGCTCTAGGGGTTGGAACAATAGGAAAGGTTTCTGAATACCTCAAAGACTCCGCCAAAATCTCGTTACCTCACTTACCTGTAAATCCACAGTTGTTACACCTTTCTCCTCTGCTCACTTTGAAGATCAAACGGCACACCCTTAGCACAGTGCACGAAAGATAGGCAATTAGTGAAAGGTAATTTCTTTATCCAAAGTCCATCTATAAAGTCCACGTGAATACTAGCCATAACACAGACCAAATATTAAATATATTTCAAGTCTAAGAACGTAATTTTGTTCCTAAAATTCTATTGCCAAACACATTTCCTGGGTGAACAGAAAGAATGAAGAAAAGACAAACTATACTGTATATAAGCACACTGGGATGCATTTTAAACAAAGTATGCATCAGGTTGTTTTGTCATTTAGGTACTATTTACTAAGCCTCGGGTATACAGTTGACCATTTTCTCATTAGCTTTTACAGCTATCCATTAAATGTGTTCATCCTGTAATATGGAATAGAGGCAAACTGCTGAACATAGTACAAGGAAAATGAAAAATTCAATTAAAGTAACTATAAATTCAACCTCCTCAAATTATTCATTTATTATTATAGTTTTTCTCTTATGAAAAGCTAACTCATAGTAAACGTCAGAAAATTACACTTTCTAATTAGGTCCAGATTTACTATTTAACAAAAAATTGTTTTTAACTTTAACATTAGTAATTTAGACAGCCTATTCTTATCCAACCACATCACATACTTCTATTAAAACATTTGCATGAGCTGAAACCGGTTTGGCTCAGTGGATAAAGCGTCGGCCTGCGGACTGAAAGGTCCAAGGTTCGATTCCCGTCAAGGGCATGTAGTACCTTGGTTGTGGGCACATCCCCAGTAGAAGGTGTGCAGGAGGTAGCTGATCAATGTTTCTCTCTCATCAATGTTTCTAACTTTGTCCCTTTCTCTTCCTCTCTGTGAAAAATCAATAAAACATATTAAAAAAAACTTTGCATGAAAGATTATGTTGGACCAATTTAAATGAAAGACAACTTTCTTCTGTTAGGTGAAATATTTACCTGTATTGCTTCTTAAGTGCATCTTTAGTTTTAATAATAAAACAACAATATATAAACAGCTGGTTTATTCTTTTGGTTTATTATACGTATTAAAAGTTACTTTCTTGAGATGGCACATTGGCAGGTTTAATGTTTACTGAAACCTGGAATATTTAAAAGAAATTGTTTTTGAAAGTTTGATTATCCAGAAAAAAAAAGAAGAAAAATAAGTCTTCCTACTGTTGAAAATAGAAATTTTTCATAAAAGGCTGAGAGGGGGGAAAATCGAAACCAACCATTTTTTATAAAGAAATGAGGCATTTCAAATTAAAAATACAAATTTAAAACGAACTAATTTTATAAAATATTGAAACTAGCCAAAATTACATGCATAAGTAATCAATAAGAGAGGAGCAGTGGAACTTAAATATGATAGGATTTATCAATAATAAATAAACATTTTTAGTGCAAATAGCGCAGAAAATTTTCTCCAAGTCAAGATCATAGCTATCATTCTGATGTGTACAAAATCAGTCTGAGTTCTGTATACAATCTATACAGTATATCTGTGAAGTCAGCTGCTGTGATGAAATGCCAATCTGCAAATCATAAATATAAATGTGCTTAGTTATGTGTCCCATTCCTCTTGCAGCAGTTCATGTATTCAGGAAAATCTAGAAAGAAAAAAGAAATTTAAAAAAAAACTAAGAAATTTTCATCCCTTTACATTTTCCTCTCAGTAAGATCTACCTATAAAGATAACTTGACCACCAGGGAAAGAGGTGGGAAAGGATTCTAGCATGTTCATATCAGCAAGCAACTGCTCACTGCCTGTCTCCTTCTCAAGCTGTGAGAAAGGCATTAATACTGAACCCTTGCCCTGGCCGGTATGGCTCAGTTGGTTGGGAGTTGTCTAGTGCTGCGGTTGCCAACAGGTGGTCTGTGAGGTCCAAGAGGTTGGCAACCACTGGTCTAGGGCACCAAAAGGCTGCTGGTTCAATTCCTGGTCAGGGCACATGCTGGGGTTGTGGGCTTGGTCCCTGGTATGGAGCCTGCAGGAGGTAGCAGATCAATATTTTGTATCAGCCGAAACCAGTTTGGCTCAATGGATAGAGCGTCAGCTTGGGGACTGAAGGGACTCGGGTTTGATTCCGGTCAAGGGCATGTACCTTGGTTGTGGGCACATCCCCGGTAGGGGGTGTGTAGGAGACAGCTGATCGATGACTCTCTCTCATCGATGTTTCTAGCTCTCTATCTCTTGCCCCTTCTCTGTACAAAATCAATAAAATATATTTTTAAAAAAATATTTTGTATCAATGTTTTTTTTTCTCTCTCCCCCTCGTCCTGCCTCTCTCTAAAAATCAGCATGGTTTGTAAAATAAGATGTAAAACAATACAATGCTGGCCCTAATCTTAAGCACAACTACCTTGAGTGAAGGGACAGGTGTCCTAGAGATGAGAAATGCCCATGTTTCCCTCTTTTAGGGGCCCTCCTACACTCCCTTTCTCAAAAGTCCACTCCTTCAGCCCAGTTGAGTGGGCAGAGGATACATGACAAACTGCAGAGGTCAGGATGGACACCGCCCGTCCCAGCCAATCTCTTTCCCAGGGTTTTGTAGTGAAACCCCTGTCAGTGTCCACTGGCTGCCTGAACTGCTGATGAAAGGGTGTGAGAAAGAGGAGCTGCTTTGGTTACTGTGGCCTTTAGTCATGTTTTCACTCTCTGGTGACTGAGTTGTAATTTCTTGTACTTAGTTCTACAATGCATCCCAGCATTACCCAAGAACACAGCTTTTTAATTATTGGGGTAGGAATTAGTTCTTACAACCACATCATTCCCTGCCAAGACAGATGGAGAGGAAAAGGAAGGGTGTCCTGAGATCAAGTGAGAGCATGAGCAAAGACATGGTACAGACAAAAGAACATGACCCATGAGATAACATAAGGGAAAAATGGAAAATTAAAATGGATAATCTCATATATGTGGCAGATTACAGAAGGCTTCAAACCAGAGAAAAATTTGTCATGGATACTGTCACTGCTAGGGCCCATTATAGGTTCTAGTGTAGAGAATTATATCAAGAAATGTATTTTAGAAAGATTAGTCTGTAAATCCTGTGCAGGAAGGAGAAACCCTGGCTAGGGGGTTGGCCAGAACGTTATTGGAAAAATCCTGTGAGATGGAAAGGAGACAGACTAGAAGTTCATTTGAAAGGAAGCAATGACAAAGGAAACTAATGAGGGTATGGTGTACTCCCACACCAGCTGAGAGAAAGGAACCAATCATAGCTTACGATGCATCAGTAGTTATCAGATGCCATTTAAGCAGACATCACAGTGAGAAAACATCCAAAAGATTTTTATTGGCTATATGCATATGTACATAGTATTATGCTTAATATATAATGCAAAAACATTCTATATGTTAAATAGCGTAAGAGCTATAATGATGGTGATATGCTGACAGCTGGCTCAACAGGCAGTGGTAAGACAGAATAGTCAGGCATTAGGCTTGAGACACAAGCTCTGGAATGCAACTTACCTATGAAGCATGAAACTGGCTGTGCATCGCTATCACCTGCTGAAGTTTCTCTTCCTTGGCTCTTCTACAGTGGCAAACCTACAAGATAAATTATTTAAAATACCAGTCATGTCCCCAACCATGTGCCTACTACTTCCTACATTATGACAGAATTCTATGTAGGATTCTTTTAACCTGCTGACATTTACATTTGGATACTTAAGGCAGTTCAGAATTTAAGAATTAAAAATTAGCCAAAACCGGTTTGGCTCAGTGGTAGAGCATCGGTCTGCGGACTGAAAGGTCCCAGGTTCGATTCTGATCAAGGGCGTGTACCTTGGTTGCGGGCACATCCCCGGTGGGGTTGTGCAAGAGGCAGCTGGTTGATGTTTCTCTCTCATCGACGTTTCAAGCTCTCTATCCCTCTCCCTTCCTCTCTGTAAAAAAAAAAAAAATCAATGAAATATAATTAAAAAAAAAAAAAGAATTAAAAATTAATTTTCTTTGGCAGATAACCTTTACCCATAAACTTCCAGAATGTAAAACAACTGATGCTTTCTATCAGTTCTGATTATATAATATCAATATCTGTTTGTTAAATATGAAAATCCTACTATTGTTAACCAGGAAAGTTAACAAACAAACACTTCAAGGTGCAGTTATATAGTACCAATGAACAACAAATGAAAAAAAAAAATCAATGCCTCACAAATGCTACAGCCATAGCATTTGTTAATGTCCCTGAATTTCAATTTTCTCTCATGAAAAATGTTCGTAAACGTGTGTATATATATATTTATATAGCACACGTTTTACAAAGTTTAGTTTAGTAACAAAAGGTTATTTTTAAAATGTGATGTTTCAGAGAAATTAGGTAAATATATAGGACTTTATCAAAGGGCAGGATACTGCTAAGCAGATTTTGATTTTTCCTTAAATACTAGAGGCACGATCTGCACGAAATCGTGCGCAAGTAGCTCGCTACTGCTTGCCTCAGCTGGCCGGCCTGCCCTCCGCCCCTGCGAGCAGCTCTGTCCCCGCCCGCCCACCTGCCCCGAGAGCCACGGTAGTGGCCTTATATGATAAGGATAATGGAAATACTAGTAATCATCAAACAAAAGTCATTCCAGAATGTTATTAATAACATTTAAAAATTTAATCTATAGTGCATTCTCTTAGAATAACTGTGAAACAAGTTATTACAGGAGAATATTACAACTATTAAGCACATACTTAAAGCTAATTTACTAGCTTTACTTCAGAATGACACAACACTATCAGTTCTAAAAGAGACTATTACTTGATTTACCCGCTTGTGTACTCACAAGCAGGTTTAAAGTGACAGAAAAGAATGCTATCATTCTCAAAGAGGCACTTTAGTTTTCTTTTTCTTTTTTTAAAAAAAATATATTTTATTGATTTTTCACAGAGAAGAAGAGAGAGGGATAGAGAGTTAGAAACATCGATGAGAGAGAATCATCGATCAGCTGCCTACTGGGGATGTGCCCGCAACCAAGGTACATGCCCCAGACAGGAATTGAACCCAGGACCTTTCAGTCTGCAGGCCGAGGCTCTATCTACTGAGCCACACCAGTGCCAGCCACTTTAGTTTTCTTTCATGGCATTCAAAACCCCAGCTCAGCAATGTGCTAACATTTTTTGACTCACGAATACTTTTGATATTACATTGCCACTTATCCTAACTGAAAAGTATTACATACTGTTCTCTTTTCCATGAAGCTACTGAGAAAATCATCGATTTCAGTTTTTCCCTCCAAGAAGTCTTCAGCAATATTATCAGACTCTTCCTCAGCTTCGTGTGCAGCGACTTTTAATCTGGCCTGCAGGGCACTCGCACTACAGCTCTGAAAAAGAAAATCAAGTACTATGTTAGTTCATAATGACCAGGAAAACTCCTTAGAAAGAAAACAAGGCAGAGGGAGGGAGAAGCAATCCGTTATATGCCTTACATAAGCGCTTTTTAAGGAAATCTGCTACCACCCAGGTCCCCAGTTTGGATACCTAACACAAGAGAGACCAATCCCTTGGCTGCTAACTCTTTAATAAAAGAAACTGGGCAAATCACTGTCCTCTCTCAAAGTGGCAGCAATCAATCATTGTGGTAGGCACCCCCAAGGAACTCCCACTCCTGACTCCCCTGCCCTTGTGTAATCCTCTTTCCCAGGGATGTGGGCTGGACCTGGGGACTCACTTCTAAGGAAACATGACGAAAGAGATGGGATTCAATTTAACCAAAGAGGTGAAAGACTTGTATCCTGAAAATTACAACACACTGCTGAAAAAAATTGAATATGACATTAAGAAGTGGAAAGACATTCCATATCCATGGATGGGAAGACTTGATTACTGTCAAGAAGACAATGCTACCCAAAATGATCTAGTTTTAATGCAATCCTTATCAAAATTTCCATGTGTTTTTTTGTAGAAATAGAAAAAGTTCTGCTAAAATTCATGTAATTTCAGAAAACCTCAAATAGCTAAAAACAATCTTGAAAATGAACGAAGTTGGAGGATTCATACTTCCTGATTTCAAAACTTACTACAAAGCTATAGTAATCAAAACGGTGTTATACTGACAAGAGACATATAGATCAATATGCAATAGCAAGCCCAGAAAAACACCTTCACATATACGGCCAAGTAATTTCTAAAGGTGTGCCAAGACCCTTCAATGGAGAAAGGATAGTCTTTAACTACTGAAGCTGGGTAAACTGGAAATCCACATGCAGAATCAATGAGCCCTTACCGTACTTCATATAAAATTAACTCAAAATGGAACTAAATGAAGGAACTAAAGCTAGTTAGTAATAATACCTCAGAGGACTGGGGGAATACTTGTATATGTCAATAGCTTAGTGCAATGTAAAACACATAATGATTGCTCAATGTTAGTTATTTCTTTTATTCTAAAGAATGATCATTCCTGAAATCCATTATAAATTTATATTCTTCTTTACCATCTTTTTTGTTGTTGTTGTTTTATTTCTATTTTATGTTTTATTACATTGGCTTTACTTTCCCAGAACTCCCGGTTTTAAAACACCAGAATACTGTTTTGATGTTATTACTGACATGAGATATAAAGATTATGAACTCTATTTTCTTTTACTTTTAGAGATTTTTTCTTAAAAGAAATGAGTTTATTTTTATAAAATGCTTTCATTTTTCATATAACCATATTTCTAGCATAAAATTTATTTGTGGTGAATACTTCATACTTTTATATATTTTTGTATTTGATCACTTTTCATTTAAGGTATCTATACAGAAGTTTAAAAGTGACTCTATAGTTAAAGTTTATTGCAAGAGTTAAACTGGCTTTATAATAACTTTCCCAGAACAGTTATTTATGGATATTTTAATATTTCTCTGTTTTGGAGCCAAATATGCTCTTGCATGAGCACAAATGACTTATAATGACACATAACTGTAGGCTGTTCATCAGTGTGTAAAGTCCTTATAAAGTCAGACACCTAATAAATGCTTTCTGATAAAATGAAAGCAAGCATGTGGCTGACATACATTAAAAGCTTACAAAAAAAAGTGCTAAACAATCTTACCTCACTAAGTTCATGCTGTCTTTGCATCTTCTTTTCAAAAGTAGATTTCATTTGTGTAAGTAATTCATACTAGAAGAGAAAATAAAAATGCTGTTTTCTTGTACTTGTAAATTACATTCATTTCTTCACAATGAGCACTAACTCACCTTATCTAAAACAGTTTGCCTTTTGGCTTCCAAGCTGGGCTCCAAAAGCAGATTTTTTCCTGTAAGATAAAATTCTGGTTTATTTTAGGTAAAGTCACATTTTTCTCAGGAAATGTAACAAGTAAAGGAAGACATACTTGCTAGTTCCTCAATACTTTTCACTAAGTTGTCCTTGTCAGTAATGATTTGTTTTAGTTGAGGCAAAGTAAGAAACTGTTCTAGTAATATCTCCTCTTGTTCATTCATATCTGTAAGTTGTGACACACTAGAAACAGAAAAAGACAAAGTGTTAATGACTATCAATAATCTAGTTTTTCTCCATTATGACAAATATTCACTATTTTTCAGTTATGTAGCTGGCAGGGTTCTAAGTAATTTTGAATGCATACACACAGCAAATTGTAACCTTCAAAACAAATAAAACACCAACCACATGGACAAGGAAGTAGTCTAAATGCAGTGTCAAATCACTGTAGGACTATATAAAGAGTAGGCTGTGTGAACAGTCGTAACAACCTTCCAGTTTTAGCCTCACTGCCTTATTTAGCTAACAGATATGTGGCTATCACAATAAAAAAACACATATATGTATGTGTATGTGAGTAGGATTAGAAGGTTTAGCTAAAATAGCCGGGACCGGTTTGGCTCAGTGGATAGAGCGTCGGCCTGCGGATTGAAAGGTCCCGGGTTCGATTCCGGTCAAGGGCATGTACCTTGGTTGCGGGCACATCCCCAGTGGGGGGTGTGCAAGAGGCAGCTGGTAGATGTTTCTCTCTCATCGATGTTTCTAACTCTCTGTCCCTCTCAATTTCTCTCTGTGTAAAATCAATAAAATATATTAAAAAAAAAAAAGGTTTAGATAAAATAAAAACTCAATCTCCACAGGGTGAAAAAGGCAACTGGATAGGGAAGGCACCTAAACCTCCGAATGTATCTATTACTTTTGACCAGTGATCCATATAAAAGCGATGCACGATTAAAAATCTAAATTAAATATTAAAGAAAAACGTCTCTTAAAATTCAAAGCAAACTCTTTTTCTAAGTTATATAATCATCCAGAAAAACATTATTTGAAGAGAAAAAATAGTATTTGGCTGTAGTCTCTGGTGTGGTATATCCTGAAGAAAAAAAAAGTATAACACACCTTACAAAAATCTTATCCTACATTCAGCATTCATATTAATAATACTGGTATTATTTTAACATTCAGTCAATATTTATTGAACATATAAATGAAATAATTTTCACATGAACATAAATCACGTAAGAGAAAGGATATTATTATCCTGGTAACTATCATTCCCAGCATCTAGAAAAATCCCTGGTACATAGTCATTCAATAAACACAACCTACAAAACATAAAAACTGATTTATAAAATTTACCAATTAAGACAACCACAATTTAGAAACAGTGAGGATTTCAATACTTTTATTTAATATGGAAATGACAATGATGATCTGCTTTGTATTTACTAATAAAACAGACAACAAACACCGATGTTATTCTCCAAGTCTTTTTACCTTAGTTCGGAGAGTTCTGGAAATTCATCAGGGACATCTGGCATCTTGTAACCAAAACCATTCTGGCTTATCTAAAGAGAGTTTGAAATGGTATTATATTTCAGCCATCTTTTCAACTGTTCTCATTATCACATCTTCGTCTTTGCACTTTACACTGTCCGTACTCTCTCCACTTTCTTTTCTGTATTCTTTTCAGTTACTGTTTTTGTTTTTTTGTGGGGGAGAGGGGTGGTCAGGTGAGAACCTTCTTAGCTCTCTTCCATGCACAAAGTACAGGCTGTAAAATAAATCTCTTAAGTATATCTGTGACAATATGGAGAATTATATGTGAATTTCATTGAAATGTATGAATAAAGCTACCTCAAATGAAAGGAATTAAGTATAGGAGGACATTAATAAGTTGAGAAAAGTCTGAATAGTTACATAACTAAGTTCGGTGAGACAGTAGGGCAGATAAAGAAAAAAGTATGCATCATTTGAATATCGATGACTTTAAAGTTGAAGACTCACGAAAAGTTGTAACTTTGTTTTACCGCTAATTGTGGTTTGTTCATAATATTCATTAATACAATGATGTAAGATTATGGAAAACAGGAACCGGTTTGGCTTAGTGGACAGAGCGTCGGCCTGCGGACTGAAAGGTCTTGGGTTCGATTCCGGTCAAGGGCATGTACCTTGGTTGCGGGCACATCCTCAGTAGGGGGTGTGCAAGAGGCAGCTGATCAGTGATTCTCTCTCATCAATGCTTCTAACTCTGTCCCTCTCTCCTCTCTGTAAAAAATCAATAAAATGTATCTTTGAAAAAAAAAAAAAAGATTTTGGAAAACAAAGTCCACTTGGGTCTATATTCTAAATTATTACAAACCCTATAACTAGTAAAGCTGGATATAATGTTTTATAACATTTGAGTATTACTATAGGAGATATCCACTAAGGGTTAAAAATGAAGGTTTTAAATCCCTTGATATGTTTTATAAACAAATATTAGTCTGTTATCTCAGCAAACTCCCACATGGCAACAGTTGCTAATTTTCAATAGACACCTGAAGCCCTTAGCATGCTATGGCAGACCGCCCCAATCTGCTCTTCCTCCATGGCCATCTCTGTGCCGTTGCCCAAGTCCTACAGGACAGCCAGGGAGATCTTTTCCAGGCAGCTTCACAACCTCACATCTGGTAAATGCCTCCGTGCCCGCTAATGCTGCCGCCTCTTCAGAGAAAGCTTTATATAACCACCTGTCATCCAGGCACATTCATTACCGTGTATCAAATCTGGCCTCAGGCATAAATTCATTCGCTCATTCATCTGCCTCCTTTTAACCGAGCACCTGATACTGTATTGGGGCTTAAGGCACTTAAGAATAAAGTTATGAAATATAGATTCACATTTTCCTTCTAAGTTCTATCTTGGTCCCTAGCAGCACTGACCATTCCCTCAACTGTGTCTTCAACATAACTTCAGACTATGTCTTCTACTCTACTGAAAGTTCCTTATTGACAACTGTTTGATTATATGTTGGTGACTTCTATTAATTTGTTAACTAAGTTGAAAATGTGATTTAATCTTTTTTCTCTTACACCTTAGTGATTGGCACAAGGAGACATAATTAATTTTTTTAATCTTTTTTTTTAAATATATTTTATTGATTTTTTTACAGAGAGGAAGGGAGAGAGATAGAGAGCTAGAAACATCGATGAGAGAGAAACATCGACCAGCTGCCTCTTGCACACCTCCTATTGGGGATGTGCATGCAACCAATGTACATGCCCTTGAGCGGATTCAAACTCGGGACCTTTCAGTCTGCAGACCGACGCTCTACCACTGAGCCAAACCGGTTTAGGCATAATTAATTTATTTAATGTTCATTAATGTTACAAGGGTACAAAATATCACTAATTGAAGATACCAACCTGCACTGAAGTGTCTGCTGTGGGAACAGGTAATGGCAGATTGGAAAGGACGCCAAAGGAAGGAGCAGCAGGTTTGGCTGTTGTGTAACTTGTCGTTGATGAAGTGTCAGCCACAGATAAACTGACAGTCCTGCTAGCTTCTTGTGGGGGAAATGAAGGAAGAAAGGGAAAGCCCTGAGAAGCATAGGAAGGCATCCCACCTGGGTTACTGTACAGGCTAAAGAGAAAGAGAAACACATGATTAGAAGTTAGGGGTGACTGTAAAATTATTCCTCAATTTTCAAGTAACAACTGTCATATGTTACAAATGGAATCCATTTATGGCAGATGACACTTGTTATGTAACTGAATTAAATAGTATATAATTTGATAAAATATAAACACCCAAAATTTTGGTTTCCATGAAGAAGAAAAATGTTTTAGAAGCCATACAAGTTCAAATTCTCAACAGAAGTGAATAAACAGCCATATTTAAATTTTAAGCATTCCATTGGCATCAGTCAACATCTTCGTAGAGAGAATCTTATATAATAGAAGGGTAATATGCAAATTGTCCCTATCGACCAGGAACAACTGGTCACTATGACACACACTGACCACCAGGAGGTCAGACGCTCAACCCAGGAGCTGCTCCTGGCGGTCAGTGTGCTTCCACGGGGGAGTACCGCTCAGCCAGAAGCCAGCTCACGGCTAGCCAGGCGCAGTGATGGTGGAGGGAGCCTCTCCCACCTCCACGGTAGGAGATGTCTGACTAACGGCGTAGGCCTGTTCCCCACTGGACATCCCCGAGGGCTTCTGGGCTGCCAGAGGGATGTCTGGCTGCCAGCTTAGGCCATACCCATGGGGAGCAGGCCTAAACCATCAAGTTGGACATCCCGAAGAGTCCCAGACTGTGCGAGGGTGCAGGCTGAGCTGTAAGACCCCCACCCCCACCCCCACCAAGTATACGAATTTTCATGCACCAGGCCTCTAGTGGTAAATAACATTTAATTCACAAAATTTATTCAAGTGGAGGTTGCTTAGTAACTTTCACTGTATTAGAAAAAATATGGTTTAAAGTTAAGACTGATTTTCTAGGGGGGTGAGGGAATGTTCTAGGGGGTGGGAGTGGCCAGGAAAAGGACAAGGGGGGGTGGGGAAAGAAGGCACATGTAATACTTTAAACAATACAGAATTTAAAAAAAAGAGACAGATTTTCTAGAAAATTTTAAAGAAAATTTAAATGTATAGATGAGTTGCTAAAAATGTTAATATGTAAGAGAGGATGAGATAAGTCTTGCCATAAGTCACACCCTTGGCAAGGTGACCCATAATTGGGAAGAAACTCAAAACCCCAAGTTTCTCCCCAAGGAGCAAAGAGTTTGAGCTCCGCAACTTTAATAACCAGCCCCATGCAGATGAGCCCTCTAGGCATCGAGCTTTGAAAACCAATGGAACGGCATCCACCAGCTCCCTAAAGCTAAGCAAACTGAGAAACAGTTCTTGAAGGGCTTACATCTGGTGCACTGGCTTTTTTGTCTGCCATTCAGGAAATGCCGTTGATCACCTGGCTCGGAGGCCAGGGAACTGGAGTTCCTGGGTGCAATAGGATTGTAATAGTTACAGAGACTACCCCTGGGGCACTGCACAGACAGCAGAAACACCCCCTCCCCCAGCCTTCCTATGAAAGTGGCCTATTTGTATGATAGCAACCATACTTGGGTAAAAACTGCTGTTTGAATTTTAACCTTGCTATCTGACTTTCGATTACTTGCTTAAACAATAGGGTAGTTACAGGAGATTGACTCCCACTGACTCAGTAGCTTTAGGGGTAGAAACTGTAGAAAACCTTTAGAGATAACCTTTAGAGATTAACCTCTGAGTTTTGCTTCTGTATTATCGCCAAGATAGGGCTACATTCCAATGTTCCCAGCCTTTAAAATTTAGGTCACAGGAAAATTCCTGTGGTTTGAACCTTTGAAAAGGATTGCCTACCCCTGGAGTGGTGCAGTCCTGTGGACTCCACCTGTGTGTGGTGCTCTCGCAGCCGTCCTGGCCAGTTTTTCAATAAATCCTTGCCTGCTTTTTTAATCAATCATCAGCCTCCGGTGGTCTTATTTTGAACCCAGGGTTCGACCCCACAACATTTGCTTGTGCAGGAGCTTCGGCATGAGGGGCAGGTTTCAGGATTGGCTAACGAAGGTGCTGGAACATAGGTGGTAATGCCATCTTGCACTTGCCCTTTGCCTCTCCTCGGCTTGCTGGTTATCTCCCAGAAAGGAGATTATACACTTACCTAAGCCAGACTTTTGAGACTGTCTCCAACAGGACATTTCTAAACTGCCTGGATGTTGTGGCCAGTGGGACTTAAGCTTGTGTCCTACAGGACAATACATATTTGCATACTTTAAAAGCTGTTGCCACTCAGAGCCTGGGAGGCAGGCAGGAACTGGCACACTTTGAACTACTGATAGCTCTTAAAGATATAACAGAATGCTTGAATAATCACAAAGGTTTGAGAGGCATTCAAAAGACAGGGCAAGGTTCATCTCCTAGTCCAATCCTCAAGACTGGGGAGGTGACTGTTTTAGCTCCTGATAGAAACCAACACAGAGTCAAGCAAGATAAAGAAACAAAGTACATGTTCCAAACAAAAGAGCAAGATAAAACCTCAATAATGGAGATAAGTAATATACCTGATAAACAGTTCAAAGTAATGGTTAAGAAGTTGCTCAGAAGAATGATGGAACACGAGAACTTTAACAAAGAACTAGGAAATACAAGTAAGTACCAAATAGAAGTCATAGAGCTGAAGAATATGATAACTGAAGTGGAAAGTAAACTGGAGGGGTCCAACAACAGGCTGGCTGAAGCAGAAGAAATGATCAGAACTCAAAAGATTGAACACTGAACTAAGCCAGTGGTTGGCAAACTCATTAGTCAAGAGAGCCAACTATCAATAGTACATCAATTGACATTTCTTTTGAGAGCCAAATATTTTAAACTTAAATTTCTTCTAATGCTACTTCGTCAAAATAGACTCACTCAGGATGTGGCATTTTGTGGAAGAGCCACACTCAAGGGGCCAAAGAGCCATATATGGCTTGCGAGCTGCAGTTTGCCTACCATGGAATTAAGTGAATACAAGAAGAAGAAAAAAGCATGAATTAAAAAAAAGCTGTGAATGAAAATGGGGCTCTGGAATAAATTTAACAAGTTCAATGACTAAAAGTAATCTCAAGGGTAACCTGATCATAAATTTCTAACTGGGCAAGAAGTAGTAAGTGTTGGTGGAGAAATGGGAATCCTGTGCAGCAACTTTCTATTACCAAAGTATGGAGGTTCCTAAAAAAAAATTAAAAATAGAACTACTAAATTTGTAAGTCATAAGAAAAAATTACAAATTCCATAATATGAAAAAAAAAAACCAAAAAAAAAACCACACACACACACACACACACCTCTACAGAACAAAGCCCATTATAAGAAAAGACAACACATTGGGGGAAATTTTTAAACTCATCATAGACACAGGGATAATTGACCTAATATATAAAGAGTTCCTACAACTGAAATAGCAGAATGGAGAATAGGACAGTTGGTGGGGGGGAGAGGGGGAGGCATAGTGTGTGTTGGAGTGATGGTCAATTTGCATATTACTTCTTTATTATATAGGATACGTTATTTAGAAACAATATGATCAACATGACAATATTTGTACTATTCTTGAATGAATCTTAATAATTCGGAACCACTTTGCTTTATTTTGACCCCTATGATAGATACAACCTATAAAATAATCTAGGAGATGCATCAAACTTGCATTTTAATAATGTGCACTTTAGCATATGGTGGGGGGGGGCAGGTTAGAGGAGGTCAATGAGGTATAAAGGGGACAATTGTATTGTAATACTTTCAACAATAAAGAATTAATTTAAAATAGAGTATACCAGCTCATATAAAAAAATAATAATGTGCACTTTATCACAGAACTTACATAAAAGGAGAACAAGTAAACTTATTGGCTTCTATTTTCATATAAGGTGAATGATGAGTTAACATTTAGCCCTATCCTAACAGAAGACAGGAAATACTGTTTTTAGATAAAGACTATCAGTGAGGCTCATGACTCCAGAACACAGACAAGAGGCAAAGATGAGAGCTGGGGCTGATGTACATAATGAACCTGATAACCTAGCTATGCAGATGTTCAGGCACAAGATGTCACTGCCACTTAGCTTGTGAATAAAATAATGTTCTTTAAAATTAAACAGAAGGACTGGGCAATAAATACAATAACTATTCTGAAAAGCAAAAAAAGCAACAAGAAGTTGCACTATCATGCAGTTTCAGAATATCAAAGATATAAAAAAATGTTATAAAAATCAGAAATTAAAATGGCATTGGACATCTTAGCACCAATAGCCTATATTTAGACAATAGAGGAATGTTTTCAAAGTGGAAATCACTTTAACTTAGAATTTGAACTGCAACAATTATTACGTGTAAGTGTATATTAAAGACATTTGCAGATTTAAAAAAATGTCTCAAGATTTATCTGTTAAGCATCCACGCCGTAATTTACAAAAATGTTCACAGCATTACTTTGGTCCTATGTGGCCTTGCACAACCAGGCCACTCCACTCTCAAGAAGAAAAGGCGATTTTCCTCCCCTTGCATCTTGTCAAGTTTTTGCAATTACCTCAACAAATCAAATGGAGCAGAAGTGAAGGACTTCAGCAACTAAGTCATAATGGCTTCCTCACAGCCCCCTCTCTCAGGAGGTTCACGCCGGAACACCAGCCATTGTGTTGTGAGGGAGCACAGCACACATAAAGGTAACATTCGGGTATACCAGCTGACTCCCCCAGGTAAGGCCTCTGAGGAGAGCCTCCTTACGATGAACAGAGCAGGGAAGAGCTCACTCCGATGAAACCTTTCTGAGTGGAATACTATAAATGTGCTCATTGTTTTAAACCGTAATTTTGTGGCTAATATGCTATTAAGTCTTAATAACCAGAAAATATTTAGCGCCTGGAAGTGGAAGCTGCTATGACCAAAACATGGAGTGGCTTTGGGACCATCCGGAGTTTGTGAAAGCGAGATATACCCTCAGGAGAGTGACGAAGGCTGCAGGGCCGCAAGAAGACTGTGAGCGGGAATACTAAAAAGATCTGAGAAACAAAGCCAATGAAAAATTGGAAGTAATTAACTCCAGAGAAAAAGTAAGAAAGTTATAACAGAAAAATGTCCTTAGGCGACAGGAAATGTGTAGTCAAAGTAATGAAAACACCAAAAATTTATTTAAATGAAATTTATGATATAATTTCACTGAGAGAATGAGAGAAGATTTGTGAAAGATAACTAAAATCCTCATTAATCATAATGGGAACTTAGTAGGTAATATATAAAATGATGGGATAAGATATAGCAGTCTATGCGTATAACTGACTAAGCTGAAGGTAGCCTTAGCTGGGCAGCTCAGTGGGTTAGAGCGGTCCACCAAGGTTGCAGGCTCTATCTCCAGACAAGGCACATACAAGAAACAACCAACGAATGCATAAGCACATGCACAACAAATCCATGTTTCTCTATCTTTACACCCCCTTTCCCGCCCCCCTTCCTCTCTCTCTCAAATCAATCAATAAATTTTTTTAAAAGATGAAAGCAAATATTAGAGAAGCAGCTAAAAGAAGAAAACAGTTGTCTCTGAACAGTATGAATCTATTTTTGTGAAGATGGGGATGTAAAAATAAAGGAGTTCTTTTTAGCATCATCTGAATTTTTTAAGCTATATTTTGATTACTTTGATTAAAACAAATATATACAAACCCTTGTTATAAATATACTTACTATGGAAATGCTGCTGAAGTAGGAGCTAAAACTGGAGGATTCTTCCAAAACTCATCCAATAGACTCTGAATAATTTTTCCAAGATCTGAGTGCATTGTAAACTGAAAATAACAGTAATACAGAATGATTAAAATCACTTTCAGAAAAAGAACGTAAGTTTTCATTAGGATGACTTCACTCTAAAACTTAAATATTAAAACCTATTTTTACAAGTCAAGAACTAAATGGTAAGCAAAGGACATTGTGTCAAATAAACGTATCAGCAATCCTCAATTTACAATATTTTCTAAAAGAATCAATACTATAAATCAAACAAAGGTCTATTTAATCAATGATGCACCTAAAGTATTTCCATATTTCACTATTTATAAAAATTTGAAGGGTCAAAGGTAAATACTGAGAGTACATTATTCACGTTAATCAATGTTATACATAGCTTGAGAACTTTAAGGCATATCTGAATTTTATTTTTACTAAAAACTATTAAATAATTACTGTGAACCTCAGCAGGTCCTTGCCACTGAAAAACAGCCTTTGAATCGGTACTATCATAGACAGTGGAAAAGATTTTTGAAAGTTACTGATTCCAAAATGAGATTTTAAGTGCATTCTAGATTTCGAAAGTGTTTAGTAAAAAAGTAATACGCCTGTTTTATTACTCTGAAATAAATATACCATAAACATACATTGTTTACTAATGGAGAGGTAACATATATTCCTTGTTTATCCATTAAATGATGTCGTATTGGTGGATAAACACTGATCACTGGTTTTTCCTGAGGAAATTGTGGAGGAAGCAATCTGGTAAAGGTAGAACAGATGAAAAACAAAGACAACAAATGTTACATTCCATAGAAATAATCCTAAAACAAAGTTAGTTTAAAACAAATTAATTTTCATACTTTTATTTGGATTTATTAGTAATAAATTCTCTTTTATGGTTGTTGAGATGATTGAAAATATACAAAAAGATACAATTTGAAAATAAAATTAAGTAATTCCATACAGCAAGCACGTCAAACTTGGCTACAGGAGGCCCACAATGAATATTTTTGTGGCCCAGCCAAGGTAACATTATGTAAGAAACAATTTAATAAAAATTTCATAACTTAATTTTTACAATATCTTGTTATATGTTATTATTAATAACGAACTACAATGTTCACTAATGACCGATTACTATAATTGTGTTGCATTCATTTCCTGTACATGCCTTACACTCAGGCGCACCATTTCTCTCCAATAACGTAGCAGCAAATATTTTAGCAGCTGATGACCACGGCATTAGTCTTGGACTGACTTGTTTGGTGTATGCAATAGGAAATATTTCGCTTTCAGAGAACAAGAAAAATAGGTTTATTTGTGTTATGCTTATTAATTTGTGCAGTTATTCAGTGTCTGGTAAGTTAATGTTCAAGAAAACATTAACTTTTATTAAAATGTTTTATTATTTTATGTTAAAAATTACTCATTTATTTCAGCCCTTTGTATTCAGTATGTCTCTATCAAAATAAACCCATGTTTCTATGAAAACTGAAGCTTTTGGGGGTTTTTTTTGCGACACACATAAACTTAAATCTTATTTATCTGGCCTGTGTTAGCCTTTGAGTTTGACATGCTTGCCTTACAGTAAAACCTTCTTAATGTGGAACACGGATACCATGAAGTTAGAATAGTCTTCAATTAATTGCTTACAATATACCAATACAAATCTCAGCTAAAAATTAGATCAGGCATTAGTAGAAGGTGGGTCACACTAACCCAGCCTGGTTATTTATTGGACCACAGTTCTGATCATATAGTTTTTATTACATGTGGTTTTCTTACTTTTAAAAAGCTGCGAAGAATTATTTCACTATCTACTGAATTTTTAAAGAGTAAATGGAAAAAATGGAAAGTGCTAGAAATGAAACATTAAAGCTGCCATAATGCTCTTTTCTAAATGTCCCAACTAACTCATCTCTCCCAATTCTAATGCGAATCATATGGTTTCAAATAAAAAACAAAACGGTACCTTCTCAATATAAAACAATGAAAACTTTAATCTTTTTTTTTTAAACCTATTACAAATTTAAGATTAGGGAATGAAATTTTTAAAAATGGGATTTTACTGGATATGAGACTGTTTTCCAACTTTCCTCTAAAACTCAAAAGAATGTGTTCTTTTAAATTGCTTCTCCATTCCCATGATGGCTCAGAAAACTCTTTGTTGGCAGCAATGTCAAAAAGAAAACTAGGTCTTTGTTGGCTTCTTCTACTTAGTTGTACATAGGACACTGGAGAGAAATAAAACCACTCAATTTATATAGTTGAAGATGCTAAACTAGTTTGGTAAAAAGGCAAGTGGCCTTTGGAGCCTGACTAATCTGGGTTTGTATCCCGACTATGATTTGCCCCAATTTGCTGTGAGGACTCAAATGTACATCAAGATAATACAGCATATAATGCTTGAATTCACTCCTTCAGCTAGGATACAATGACGCCTCCTCTGTGCAGGCACTACGCTGGGCAATGAGGACATGGAGATGAATAAGGCCTGGTTCCTGTCTTCAGGTAGGTACCTTCTTAACCCACCCACACACTGCCTCCAGAAGCCAGCCACCTAATGCAATCTGAGGTAAGAACGTCATTTGTACAACTTTCCTCTTTATAAGACAATAACCTCATGTTTATATTTTTAACTTTTTTTTCTTGAAAAATAAACAGATCAAATCAGTCTTGAATTTTCATCTTCTTTAGGATATAAAGGTGAATAAATCTGTAATGGTTTTCCATACATGATCTCTCTGATTGCTTATTATTATCATTCTCCTCTTTCAACCTACTTCTAGCTAAGACTTTAGTGCAAATCAATGAAACTGAATACAGTATTCATAATTTTTGTCTCTTTTTATTGCATTTCCTCTTTTATAGTTTTCTTACGGCAATATACATTAAGTAATTTCTTTACAAAATATTTATTCACAAAATTGTGCAACTTTGATAAATTATAGTTACTGGAAAGGGAATATTTAAAAAAAAAGTTCACTTTAAACAATTTATTTCTAATAATAAATAGTCGTATTACAGAGAAAAATAGGATACAATTTCTACTCACATATTAATGTTAATTGTCAGGTTGTTTACGCTGAATGGCAACCTGTATTCCACATCTTTCTGTATTTCAGCTATACTGTAGGAGAAAATTTGAGAAAAAATTGTACCTAAAGTTATAAAACCATTAATATTAAAGACAAATGTTAAATGTTTTTAGAGCCTACTAAAATTATTTTTAGTTTTAATCACAGAATCTAGATGGCCACTATAACTTGTATCTTAAAGGGAAAGCGATCATAGAAAGGTTTATCAAAAAAGAGGCAATAATATTCTCAAATATTCAAGTGTGTGAGAGTAAGTGTGTGTGGGAGGTATATGTTGAGGTAAAGAGGCAAAGAATAACTTATAATAATGCTAGATTGACTTACTATCACTTTATCTGTTAGTAAAAGCGATTGTGAACATTCTTGTTAATACAGATCAGCACGACATCTGGGTTCTAACTGCAACTGTGCCACTAACCAGCTGTATTTAAACTTAACTACTGGCTGTTTAAAAAAAAAAAGAACAAATACTCCCCCCTCTTCCTAAGAGAAGCCTAATTTTATTCTGAAATAGCAATGTTCTAGTCTTTCTTACAGCTGGTTGCTGCTATAGACTTAAGTGCTAGCAATAAGATACAGAAAAATTGAATCTGGGGGGTAGAATTTCCAGGAAAGCATTTTAAAGGGGGGGAAAAAACCTGGCATGAGCGTTTGTGCCCTTTCTGCCTGGACCCGGGAGCTGGACTTCAATCAGAATTGGACCATGAGTGGCCGAGAATGGAAGGTTAGGCAGAGCTAAGCAGGTAGAAAGTAGTAGTACGGGTTCTTGCTGACTACAGAAATGCTGCACAATTTCTTTTTATGTGAGAGAAAAAACAAACTTTTCTTTTGTGTCACTATTTTGGGAGTCTTTATTCCTAGCAGCTGAATATAATTTCCAACTATTCTAAGTCCCTTATATTTTAACATTCTACATTCAGAATTGTTTTACTGTTAGTTTGCAGGCATACATTACAATTTTAATTTACCAACCAAATTTTGGGGGACTCATTCATATTTCCAAAGAGAAAAAAATATTAAGTTGTATTAATAAGTTATGATTGAGAGAAAATTTAATATTTAAATATACTAATTTCTTAAAGCATGAATACCTTTGAAAGAGGTTTAGCCTTTGCGTAATTTTGTTTTGGTTACTTTAACTAATAGCTTTAGAAAACCTTGTATTTTCCTCATTTTTTGGTACTACATTTTTTGGTCTTTTGACCAAAAGCATCTATCTACCTAAAAGAGTTGTTAGATTAAGTGAAGTAATGCATGGAAAGCCCTCCACATAACACATAAAAATTATCTATTATTATATAGGCATTTAGAATTTGCATCTAAGTTGAAATCTGCCTAAATTTTAGCATTAAAATTTTAACTGTTTTTGTATTTGGTCAGAATGTTCAAATCACTGTCACCACAATTAATGACAGCATAATATTCTAGTATATTGTTTAACCTATTCTCTTTTTAGATATTTAAATTGTTTTCAGTTTTCACTACTGTGAACCATGCTCTGATAAACATTCTTAAAACCACAACTTTATGCTGACAGGCAGTACCACTCAGATGTAAATAAACATGATATTTTAAAGCAATGCTGTAATCACACCACAAGAGAAAATTTAAAGGATGCCCCATTATATTTTCTAGATTTTCCGAGACAAGTGAAGTAGTGTGGTTTTACCTCAGTGGCTCTGAATCTGGGACTAAAGAAAACTGAAACAACAGATAACTGTTAGAATGTCTGACTAACTGGAATCTTCATTTTTTTAATAGTCCCTAAAGCTGTAAACAAATGTATCCTGAAATGCAAGAGGCACTCACTAATTACGGTTAAAAGATTCCTTTTGTAGAACATTCATTTATCTCCTACTTCATATTTTCTGTAAACTTTGATTTAATAGGCAAAACTTGGTTCAACTGCAACAGCTACCATTTTTGCAGCATCTTGCAAGGAAATACAAATAGAGACGAATATAGCACGGTGTGGGCTAGGGCAGGACACACAGGACACGGAGAGATAGTCTGAAGAGATCAAAGTACTGATACCATTCATTTCCCAAGGGTGACTCAGGACTGTTTATAGGTGAATAAACGAAGGACTCACATGTAAATAAAGATATAGAATATCTTCCCCATCTTATCTAAATCTCAGGGGAAATATCAAAACAGACTTTAAAAGCAAATCTATAGCATTGCAACAAGGCAAGTAGTGCCATAAGCAGAAAAGCAGTTTGGGAGAGCCTGAAAGATTAAAAAAAAAAGTGGGATTAAATTTAAGGAAAAAGGAAAAGATAGTAAATATAGAACCTAATGACAACCCAAAACATAAAACCCAGCACCGGGCAGCACAGTGAAGGGGCCTCTGAGGGGCAGTGCTTCAGGAACTCCGTTTGACAACGCAGCTGGTCCCATCCTGGACTAAGTCCTTTTTCACTCGTCACCAGAGGCAGCCATGGTAAACAGTAAGCATCCTCAAACAAGTCAGCAAGGAACCCCAAATACAGAAACAGACACATCTGAAAGGTTTCAACAAAACCAAACCATGCAAGGCACGCACCAAACTCAGCAAGCCCAAAACTCAGAAACTTAAAGGAAACAGAAGTAATTGAGCAAAGACGACAAATTAAAACAAAATAAAATAGCCGAAACCGGTTTGGCTCAGTGGATAGAGCGTCGCTTGGGGACTGAAAGGTCCCGGGTTCGATTCCGGTCAAGGGCATGTACCTTGGTTGCGGGCACATCCCCAGTAGGGGGTGTGCAAGAGGCAGCTGATCGAGGACTCTCATCAATGTTTCTAACTCTCTCTCTCTCTCCCTTCCTCTCTGAACAAAATCAATAAAATATATTTTAAAACAAAATAAAATAGCACTTGCTTATACTTATGCACGAGCACACACACTAACGATATAAAATTGATCCTTCTGGAGAATACTAATGCACTTAGGCCTATTAAAGGCTTTGAGAAATTCTAAAGTGCTTGATTTTGTTTTCTAATATATTTAACATGGACTTATTTTACAATACCCTTTGAACAGTGCTCTGTAGAACACACAAGCTACTGACAGATGTGCAAAGAGCTATAGGGACACAGAAATAAACATCTAATCAAATGGGGGGTTGGGAGGGAGTTTGTGGTGAGACAGCATAGGGACTTGGCCACAGATATGAAAAATAATTGGCTGGCTGCAATCCCTTCCACTTCCTAGTCAAAAGTACAGAGTAACTAATTTTATGTCCCTTTCTCAACTGCCTGTTTAAACTACTAACCCCAAGGTGTGACCACGAAACAACCGCCTTAGGGTGGCAAAATGAGCAATTAGCCAGCTTGCCCCCACGGCCCAGGAGCCAACACAGTTACTAAGCAAAGCAGCTGGGAAAGGAAGAATCTACAATGGAAAATTCTTCAAGCCTGCCTTTTTTTAAAAAAGCCCACCTTTCGGTGCAAGCTTCTGTCCCAGCTTCTGAAAGCAGCCAAGCAGGACCTGCCTTTCCTCGGTGCTGCTTCTCTTGTGCTTGGCATAAGCTTAGTAAAACCGGGGAATTTCTCTGGGTTTCCTCTCAATTACTATCTCGGGGAACCTAAGAAGTGCAACATTGGTGGCAGCGAGGTCTTCTAGGAAAACAAATCACATCTGAACTACACACAGAAGTCAATTCGAGCTAACACTCAGGAAAGGGAAAGCAGGGGAATGAAGTGGGCATTCCAGGCAGAGGAAATACCTAAGGAAAGCTTCAGGAAGGAGCACCGGTCTCTACTAGGCTCCATATCTTCAGCCACTAAAGAAACTTTACAGCCCCTTTGTTGATACCTTTCCCGCAGTTACATAACCATTTTCTATGAAAAGCAGACATCAAGCTAAGGAGGCTGTACTTTTGGGGTCTACTTACTAGCTATACCGGTTAATAATTTGGATTTTTTTCATTGGATGGAGCTACACATATGTTGATATATATGCAATTTAATATGTATGCTAAATTGTTAACAAGCTTCAAAACTTCCTAAGTTAAATTTGCTGAAGGTATTAACATCATAGATATTTTTACACTTAAAAATGTTGAATTTCATGCCAAAAAAAAAAAAAGAGCATTTGCGAGAAGTTATAATTCATTATTTATTTTAAAGAAAAGTGCTACTGAATACTTCGGGAAGATTATGGGGAACATGCTCCATCTCACTATACTCGTGAACGCTGCTTTAAACGCTTCAAAAGTGATGATTTCGATGTGAAAGACAAAGAACGTCCAGGTCAACCGAAAAAGTTTGGAGACCAACAGTTACAAGCATTATTGGATGAATATGCGTGTCAAACTCAAAAACAACTTGCAGAAAGATTATTCACTGCTCAGCAAACAATTTCTGATTGCTTACTAGTTAGTACAAGCAATGGGAAAGATTTTAAAGGGAAATGGATGCCACATCAACTGAATGAAAAACAAATGGAAAACCGGAAAGTTATCAATAAAATGTAGCTTCAACAGCACAAGTCTTTTTTGCATTGATTTGTGACTGATGATAAAAAGTGGATTTATTCTGAGAATCCCAAAGGCACAAAATCATGGGTTGACCCAGGTCAACCAACAGTATCTACTACAAGGCCAAATCGCTTCAAAAAGAAGACAATGCTCTGCGTTTGGTGGGCTTAGGAAGATGTGGTGTGTTTTGAGCTTCTAAAACCACGTGAAACCATTAACACTAATCACTACCAACAACAAATAATCAATTTGAACCATGCTTTGATCATGAAATGACCAGAATGGGCCAGAAAACATGGCAAAGTAATTCTGCTTCATGATAACTCACCATCACACAGTTCAAAAACCAGTTAAAGACACGTTAAAAGATCTTGCCTGGGAAGTATTAACCTACTCGCTGTATTCACCAGACCTTGCTCCTTCAGATTACAACTTGTTCCGATCAATGGCACACACTTCAAAACACACGAAGAGGTGAAAAATTAGGTCTCTTGACTGGTTTGCCTCAAAATAAGAAAAGTTCTATTGGGACGGTATCCATGATGACATTATTTAGAATAAAGCACTTGTGATGTTTCTCTTGAAATTATTGTGTTTTCTTTGATTACAAAATCCGCTATCATTAACTAGTACACCTAGTACTGAAAGGAATAACACAGCCATGCTTGAATTTTAGAAAGATGACATTGACAGCCACATGGAAGAAACAAATTAAGGGAAGGCAACTGGAGGCAGAGCGGAGACTTAGAACCCAGCAGGAGCACGGAAGGAAGACAGAGTGGAACCAGGATGACCAGGGTTTGGCTCAGGAGAGCAGGGAGTAGAAAGAGCTTAGGAGTTCCTGGGTAGGAGGGGAGAGGTAGATGTGGCTGGATTTAATAATGAAGAGAGAAATGACTGCCTGGTACTGACTGATACTCCTAATGGGAAATTAACTAGAGATAGCACCTGAGCTGTTATGACTCTACTAGAGGTCTGGTGAACAAAATTGTGTGCAGGTGGTCCCTAGGCCTAGCATGTGATCAGGGCCATCTCACCACCACTTCACCTGGTTCCGCATCGGCAATCGAAGCCTGCCGGCCAGGGAAAGGAACCGAGAAGTGATCAGTACACCTTACAGTGACTGGTCAAGCGGTCATTTTGCCGTTATGGTTGATGGCTGGGCTTTTATTATATAGGATTTAGAAAACTTTTTCTTAAATGGCAACCTACTATATTGTATCATATACTTCACGATTTTAATTTTCAATCACTGGTTATAAACAGACTATAAGAGCTAATGATTCAAATGTATCAAATTAAAATTCACTTTATTATGGGACTGTTTGATATACGTAATTTTTAAAGTGTACTATGAGCTCAACACCCAGTTACAGAGTCAAAATGTTGACATTTTGTAGATTCTGTAGCTTCAATAGGCTAATGCATAGCAGATTTTTGGATTTTTTTATTGCAACATTGGATGCCCAGTGCACAAAATTCAGCACAGGTAGGGTCCCTAGGCTTGGCCAGCAATCAGGGCTGATCAGGGCCTTCTGGCCGGGGCCTTCCTTCCCTGGCTGCCAGCTGGGGTCTTCCTTTGTTCCGTGCCAACCCCTGGTGGTCAGCAAACATCATAGCAAGAGATCAAACTTCTGGTTGAACTCCCACGGGGACAATTTATGCATTAGCCTTTTACGTATACAGATTATTTTCTTCCATAAAAAAGTTTTAATCTCAAATACCTATAATTATTAAATAATGCACATGAGTGAAGGCAGCTGCTTGTAGTACAATAGGGAGGGACTGCAAACTGGTAAAATGGACAAGAGGCAGACCGGTAAGGGAACAGCTACTCTTCAGCTCAAAGCTAATATTGCTATGTGGAGACAGTTGCCAACTCTTTCCAGATCTTCCTATGTTAACAGACAAGTTGGAAGGGGCAAGGACCATATAGGAAATCTCTGTACCTGCTGCTCAGTTTTGTGGTGAACCTAAAATTGCTTAAATTAATAAAGTCTATTTTTTTATTGGAAATTTGAAAAATTTAATGAAAAAAAATTTCAAATTATAAATGTTGGCAATGGTACTCAAGGGCTGGCAACAATAGGAAATTTCAAATAGCTTAAGAATATGAAGATTGGTTCTAGTATTTTTTAAATAAAAATAACTGCCATTTACAAAATACCTACTGTGTGCCAAAGAATATTCTAGTTTCTTTACTGTATCTAAAACCTTTCAACATACA
Organism: Nyctalus aviator; assembly: GCA_036971965.1. Taxonomy (NCBI): domain Eukaryota; kingdom Metazoa; phylum Chordata; class Mammalia; order Chiroptera; family Vespertilionidae; genus Nyctalus; species Nyctalus aviator. The sequence continues at coordinate 177,629,328 of CM072924.1, read as the reverse complement.
TGCATTGCTTTTGTGTAGAAACTCTCTGGAAGGGACTTACTTTCTGAATGGGAAGTCAGTAGTCCTGCCAGAGGTAGACAAGCTTTAGGTAGGCTGGCGAGGGATTCATAAACAGTAAGCTAGGGCTAAGAGGCAATAAGCATGTAGGTTAAGAGCAATAATAGCTCCAGGCACACTAATTACATGCAGTGGAAAAGGGGAAGCAATTTTTCATATGCTTACTGTGAGCCAGAGACAACAATGAATGATTATAAATATAAATATCAACAGTCCAGCACAAGAGGAATCACAATTCCTAGTTTTTACAGATGGAAGCTCAGAGAAATTGAGTAACTTGCAAACAGGTCATATTATTAGTATATAGTATATAGTTATACTAACAATATGTTAAGAGCCAGAATTGGAATCCATGATTGTTTGATTACAAAGCTTTCATTCACCTAAAGTCAAGCTGCTTTTACTAAGGTCAGTAATTTCTGCTTACTTTATTTATGTTGTTCAAATCCATTTTGTCTTTTATCTCTAACATAATGTTCACATCAGTAACCCTAGGAAACTGCAGACTTCCCAGTAGGCAGGAGGAATTTAGGTAGCCAGTCGGTCCTCTCACTCCCGTAGCCCTAGGACTATTAAGGTTATGTGAATGCCCAAGGTTGCACTGCCAGCTAATGACACGTCAGGGTCTCCTGACTTCTGGTACAGAGCTTCTTTCATTAAGGTTATTAGTCATCCCAGAGTAAAAGAGATAGCAATTCTGATAAACATAATTCCCAAATTGGATTTTCTTACTGAAGACAAAAATAACACCAGAATTACCGTCTACTTTATTAAAATGATGCAGAAATCCTTTACTTTAGACAGCTGATCTCCCTAAGCAAAAAGTAATGAAGGATTACTATTTTATAACTTTGAATTTACAGTTAATTGTAGATAATAGTTACCATTTACAACACTGTTGTGCTTTCAGACCTAAGAAAATAAAGCTGACTTAAATATTGAGAGAGAGAAACCAGGATAATTAGGATGGTAACTGCTAAGGCTATCAGTTTTCAATATTGTCTGATTGCAGGGACAATACATGGAAATACTTAACAGCTTCACTTCTGAGGACTCTCTAAATTTTGGGATTAGCTGGTCTCACCTGGGACATTTCAACTACAAATAATTGAAAATCCAGGCTGAAGGTGGCTTAAACAGTAAGGGGTTATTAATCTTATGCAGCAAAAGGTCCAGAGGCAGAAAGTTTCCCCCAATGGTTAGTTCAGCATCACAGCATTATCACGGATATCCCAGCTTTCATTCTAGAGTCAGCCTGTATTCCTTCCCTGACCCCAGCAGTTCCACATGGCCGTGTATCGCAACAATATCCGAAACATTTCCTTTCAGACATCTTTATAATTGAGAAAATGTTTGGAACAGCTCCCCAGCTGACTCTCCAACTCCCACTGACCAAGAGTAGGCTCAGAGTCCTGCTCTCACAGTAACTAGCAGGAGGAGCTAGGCTTAGCTACTAAGCCATGGTCATTGGCGTAAACCATCATTAAGCACTTGCTGGGGTTGAAAAAGCACAGCCTCCAACAAGTAGGGGCTCTGCAGATAACCAGATAACAACAGGTGGGAAACAAAACCTTGTGGTTTAGAGCAAGCTTCTTCAGGAAGTAAAACAAATTACAGAACGAGTCCCATTCCTACCCAGAAAGTCCAGAATTATGGCGATACCTGTTATTCAGAAGGTGGAATATGTCACTTGAGCCTAGTCAACATGACTTTGTTTCCATTTTCATGGCAGACAAACATTAATATGCTCTGGTTAAACACTCTTGTTGTTACCTATGAGTTTCCCATTTGCCCTTCCTTGTAAGACTTAGATAAGGAAATACACATAAAATTCATCTAGCCTTTAGGCAAGGCATGAGGAAGATACGGAAGAATTTCTCAAGATTAACAAAAAAAAAAAAAAAAAAAAAGAGTCTACATTCATAGAGAAAGGGAATAAACAACATGATCTTTTCTAAAATGAAATGTTTGAATTATGAGTTAAAAGAACATTAAGAGTTGGAAGTTAAATGAGAGAATTGGGGGGCAGGGTGTGGGGGAGACAGGAATCTGGAGGGAAGAAAAAATAAATCATGTACTTTCACTGTCAGGAAGAGCTGTTGACCTTATATTTGGAGAAGGGACAGATATGAAAAATGAGGGAGGTGGGCAGCACAAATAGGATATTGATATTCACAATTTAGGAAGTTTTATATTGTTCATTAAAATATCATTCAAATCATTTCAACTTTGGTCCAGTGCACCTTCAGAATAACCAGTGTCCTTCTGCCCAAAAATCTAAGTATAAGTTGTAGTATATTGCAGATCATTTTTTTACGAGTTAGCTTTAAAATGTATGTCATGAGTGAAAAAGGCATATTTAACAAAAATAGGTGGATATCATTTTTTCTGGAATCATAGCATTCCTGGAATGTACTTAATTGTCTCCTAATTATCCGTTTAGTCTATAAATGTGTAATATTTCAACAATAACAGCAACAAAACCTTCAAGTATTTTTATAAAAGAACTTACAGAAATAAAGAGTACTTAAAGTTAAATTTTTATAACATCACAAAATATGTGGCTCAAAAAATAAAATGGATCCTTTCTGCATTTGTTCAAAGCATTTACAGATCTTCTTAAACTTCAGAACTCCTTAGATTAATAATTTTTGCTTTAGAATCTCACCTTATTTGAGAAAGCCAAAAAAATAAACACATTTCAGATCAATCACTTCCCATATTTACCAGCCTTAGCAGCAAAGGACCTTGGAATATTTGAAAAATTCAGCTCCAACTTCAAAGAATAAAATTTTGTCAGCAATGAGAATACTTAACAGAATATACTAAAGGCTTAAAGCAATTAATTCCAAAGGTATGGTTCTATAAAAGTATTTTAGCCATAGTAGTACTAGTTTAGTACATAGTCATACAAGAGACAAACTTTTGTTGTTTGTTTCAATTTTAAAAATGAGTCATTTTCATAAGCATATCTTGTCAGAGTAGCTCTTACAAGTTAGTACACAACTCTATTTAGAAAAAGACTCTGTGAACTTAATTTTCCAAAAAAAACAAACAACACACAAAACCACCACTAGATCAAAGAGCATGCTACTCTTTCCAGTTAAATACCACAAATGTTTACCTTTTTAAAGTTCTGAACAAGCAGAACAACTGAGACAAAAGAACCAAGAAACAGCTGGAGTTAATCAGCAACAGGCCTCATTTTAGCCAAACTGAGTGAAATTTTTAAGAATCTAATTTAAAATTATTCTACACCATAACCTAATTGCTTGGGGAAAGTTAGCAGTTACAAATAAAATTGCCTCTACTCGTTTGTTCAACAGGACTTATCAATTTTATTCTCTTAAAACCCATTATCTTTACAATGGGTGAAAAGTTTATTTTAAAAAGGTTAGGGCTGAACGACATATCTTTACAATGGGTGAAAAGTTTATTTTAAAAAAGGTTAGGGCTGAACGACGTTAACGTCTTTGCATCAAAATACATGCCGTGACACTATTAAGTAAATATACTTGCCTAATTCACACGATACTATGAAGAGGAGGTGGTACTACTAATTTTTGAAAACCATTAGAGGCCACCGATATTTGCAACATAAAAGGAGAGGCAAACCAGGTGACCGTAAAAACAGCTGAAACCACTCGAATGCATAAACAGTTCTAACCTGACCCGGCTGAAAATGAAAAAACTCCTAGGAAAACAACACAGCAATCATGGTGAACAGGACCACGCCTGTGCGTGGGAACCAGAGTAACCGTGAGCCCTGCACAGAGACTGGTCGCTGTCAGACAGGAGAAGGCAGCTGGAAGAAGTGGGTGAACCTTAAATCAGAGACTTAAGAGGATTGAGTGTGTCACTCCCAGAGGAGAACTCCGATAAAAACTTCAGGCTTCCCTTCCCTTCCCTCTGAGGTCGCAACAGATCCTCTATACCCCCCCCTTCCCTCCCACTATTTGTGAAATCTTGGACAGGACGCTTCCCAAAGCTTTGGGACCAAATAAAAAAATAGTTTAACACTTTATCAGGTGGCCAGAGGGAAAGGGCAGAGCGGGGGATACTGGAAACAGCCTATGGGCCAGATCACCGCCAGCAGCCGTGTGTCAGGGGGGATGAGCAGGTCAGAACTGGAAGAGCTGAGCGGTGGTGGGGCAAATGGGGGGGTGGAGGTTCGGGGGGTGGGCGTGGGGGGGTCCGGGAGGCGAGCGCCAGCCTGCACCCCCGCCCGGGCGAAGGGAGGTGCATCCACAAGAGGCAGCTGGCGCGGAGCCGGCCTGGGGACCCCGCGATTGGGATTCGTCCCGTCCCAGCCCGCCCGCCCGCCTGGTCCTCGGGTCCGGGTCCGAGACGGAGCGCCCAGTCACCTGGAGTGGGAGCTGCGCAGGGACTCGATCAGCCGCTGCTTCTGCTGCTGGAGGCTGGTGAGGCCGCCGGGGGACCCCGCCGCGGGGGCGGCGCTCTTGCTCAGGGGGAAGAGCCAGCTCATCCTCCCCGGGTCCCCGGGCCCCAGGGCGGCCCCGGCCGCTCCGGCCTGCGTCTCCCAGCGGCTCAGTCCGGCGGTGCTTCAGCCACGGAGGAGGAGCAGGAGGACGGGCGGGCGGACGGACGGACGGACGGACGGGCGGACGGACGCCCGGGACCCGGGCGCCTCCTCTAGGCCGGCCCGCCGGGGGGTCCCCGCGTCCTCGGGGGCATGCCCTGCCCGCGGGTCCCGCACGGAAGGAACTCCCCGGACCCGCCCCCCTACCTCCGAGGCCCCGCGCCAAACCAGCCCGGCAGCCCTCCTCGCCGCCCAGCCTTCACGGCCCCCACTTCCGCCCTGCGTGCCCCGCCCACCCCTGCGCGTCGCGTCATCAGCCGGCGCCGCCGCCAGGACGTACGCGACGCAACGCGACGCGACGGCGCAGCTCGGGGCGGCGCAGCTCCGGCTCCCCTTCCCCCCTCGCTGGGCGAGAGGCGTCTATGGGGCATCCGCCGCCGCCGCCGCCGCCGCCACCGCCGCCGCCGCCGGGTGCTGTCTCTATGGCGAGGAGGAGGAGGAGAAGCGCGAGCTCAGCGACACAAGTAGATCTGGCGGCTTTGCAGCCGGCGGCGGGGGAGGGGCGGGGGGGGTGGGCCCCGCGGGGGAGGGTGCGCGATGGCGCCCGCTGGAGCGGGGCTGGCGGGGGGACGGAGGAGCGGGGTGGCGGGCCGAGCGAGGAGTGTACCGGAGGCCGGGGGTTTGGCCGCGGGCTGGCGCCGAGTGATGACGCAGAGGCTTTGTACCTGGGGCTCCGCGGCGGGGGGGATGGAAATTGGGGGTGGAGGGCGGTGGCCTCGATCCCCCCCTCCGCCTGCTCCTCGTATTCGTTCGCGCTGCAGCGCCCGGGAGTCAATCTGGCTCCAGTGAATGGTTTATCTGCACCTCCGCCCCGGCGCTCTGCCAGGGGAGAGAGTTATCTGTGGCCGGGATGCTTCTGCACGGCCCTCGCCTGCCTTTGGGAGCCTCCTGCAGCTCCGAGATGCTGCCCGAGGAATGGGGTCTGCGGCTCCCCTTCGCCTCCGGAGCCGCCGTGGCGGGACGCGGGGGAAAGCACTGTGAGAGCTGCAGGGTCTCCCCGCAGGGTGTGTGGCAGAGCGGGCAGGCTTAGCAAGCACCGATCCCCCTAGCTCACAGTGGTCGGCAAACTCATTAGTCCACAGAGCCAACTACCAGCAGTACAACAATGGAAATTTCTTTGGAGAGCCACATTTTTTTAAACTTCTTCTTCAACACAGACTCGCCAAGGCCGTGGTATTTTGTGGAAGAGCCACACAAGGGCCCAAAGAGCCGCATGTGGCTCCAGAGCCGCAGGCCGACCTCGGACCTAGGTCTTTGGCTTTCTGTTCTTAAAGCACTCGGTTACACTTGTGACTGCAGAGTTTGGGTGGGGGGGTGGTTCATAATTCCTTTGAAAAGTCTTTGTTATGATTTTTTTTTTTTCAAACTGTGAAAAATAAAGGCGCCTTTTCCTGTTCAAGAACCAAAATGTGGTCTGTTATCATGTACCATGAAACCAGTGTATACAGCCCAGAAACATGAAGTGTGTTTGGTAACCAGGGGGAAATGCTATGATTGTTAGGAAATTAGAAAGAAACAATTTGAAATGCCTTTCTTTTTTCCCTCCTGCAGTTATGGGCATTCGGACAGAGCACTGTGTCTGTTACTTATTGTTCAGAAACAACTTTTATTATTATTATTATTATTATTATTATTAAAGGTTTAATGTTGTCCCCTCCAATCTGGCTGGAATACATGCCAATCAAGAAGATTTTGTAATCAAATCCGATTTTGAATGTTCTGTTAAGTACGGTAGGAATAAAAGCAGACATTACTGCTGCCCTAGTAACATGTGATCTTCTCACATGTGTATCAGTATTTCAATTTTCATTTTTGTCCGAAAGTGATTATCAGTTTTTATTCAGTGAGTTGAATTCAGAGCAGTCTTTAATTAGTGGGAAATGCACATAAAGCACTATTTGTATATAACCGATGTTAGAACCAGGAAACCTGTGTTTATTTTGACAGGTACACAAATAAAGGATAAAGTATTTTATGAAACAGATCTTCAATCAAGTATAACATTTTGATGCTTGGCAGCTAGACTCCTTGTGCCCTCACTATGCCAGCAGCAACGGTAGATCATAGCCAAAGAATTTGTGAAGTTTGGGCTTGCAACCTGGATGAAGAGTTGAAGAAAATTCGTCAAGTTATTAGAAAATACAATTATGTTGCTATGGTATGCCTGTGATCAAATGTCCTTAAAATGCTTCTTTTAAAAGGGGAAGAGGAATTTTAAAAGTCTTGAATTCAACCCTTTGGGTTGATTTTTTTTTTTTTTTAAGGGACTAATTTAATTATGCAAAGAAAATTAATGAGACAAGTTGGGTTTATTTCGTATTGGAGTGAGGGGGAAATGCATACCATTGGAGGAAACTTGTGGTCAGGCAGTTATAGGTAGAGATTAAAGAAGCACTGCTTGGTGGGAAGCTGGGGTAACTTAATAAACTTTTTAATTTTAGAGAAAGGAAAGGAGAGGGAATGAGAGTGAGGAACATGGATTTGTTACTCCATTTATTTATGTATTCATTTGTTGTTTGTATGGAGTCTGGTGAGATCAAACCTGCAACCTTAGTGTGTAGGGTCAGTATTAACCCACTGAGCTACCCAGCCAGGGCAGCGTGTTTTAACTGGAGTGAAAGAAGACTCAGGGAAGTCACAGGCTATAAAGAAGCAGCAGTCAGTCAGTCACCGAGATAGAACGGTGTTCGGTAATTTTCGTGGTTTGGACGGCGTTTGCGTTTTAATCCATGTTTAGTCATGATGACAGTGGCCTTGTCTGATGTTGAAGTGTGAAATGGTGTATATTCTACAGAAGAACATTAGCTACAAGGGAAGGTGGTGGTGAGATGGCCCTGATCACATGCTAGGCCACACAATTTTGTTCCGCGGGCCTCTAGCAGAATCTTAACAGCTCAGGTGCTCTCTCTAGTTAATTTCCCATTAGCAGTATCAGTCAGTACCAGGCAGTCATTTCTCTCATTATTAAATCCTTGGGAATAGAGTACTTAGTTGCATTTATCAAACTATATTAAGTAATTTTTTTACTGATATAATATTTAAGTAAGGAAAATTCATTAAGGTTGTAGAGTTTCATTTTATGGTTCCAAAAAAATAATGCTCTTTTCTGTTAAAAGGTACTTTGTAATGGAATGTGAGTGTATAGAATATCATCTATAACAGGATTCTTTAATTTGTACCAAAAATTGCTTATTTATTCTGTGGACTGTGGTTTTTAGTAAATAATGAATTTTAAAACTGTTTTACAGGACACCGAGTTTCCAGGTGTGGTTGCAAGACCTATTGGAGAATTCAGGAGCAATGCTGACTATCAGTATCAACTATTACGGTGTAATGTAGACTTGTTAAAGATAATTCAGCTAGGACTGACATTTATGAATGAGCAAGGAGAATACCCTCCAGGAACTTCAACTTGGCAGTTTAATTTTAAATTTAATTTGACGTAAGTGGGAAATATAACCTGATATATATATATATATATATATATATATATATATATATATATTTTTTTAGTTTAAATTTTGAAGTTGATTTTCCCTCAAGTATAGTGAATGAAATTCTAACTGAATATGGCATAGTTATCCGGGAAATATTTAAAATCTAAAATTTCATAGGTTAGATTGCTATTATGTATTATAGGTCCAAATGAATAAAGAAGAGTCTTCAATTCATGTACTTTGAATTTTAGAAATGTTATATGAAAAGTATTACTGACACTTTTTTTTTGAAATTTGGAAAATTTTGGGTATTGGAAATAATTCATAACAAAAAAATAAATAATAGTTTCACTTTCAAACTTTCAAAATAATAGTTTCACTTTCAAACTTGTGTACAGTTTGAAATACATACACCTTTGTTGTAATAGTTTTGCTTCTTAAGAGGTTTTTATTACAGTCAAACTTCAGCTTATGAGTAGATTATATGTCAAAGCTGGTAAGATATTTCTTGGAAACTTGTGTGCATTTCCCTGTCAAATTGATGTTACATAAATGATTACATTCCCAGGTCAGGCCACTAAATCTCTTACACTGACACTGGAAGCCTGAGGCACGAAATCTGTACAAGACGAGGCCTGCCTTTCCCTGGTGCTGGCACCGGCTTCCCTCTGGCACCCGGACCCGGGCTTCCCTCCCAGCCCTGGCTTGGTCTGGTCTAATTAGCATATTACGCTTTTCTTATTATAGATAGATACGGGAGAACTAATAGTGTCCTTTAACCTGGTGCTTCTTTCGGAAACACTTCAGAATCTGGCAGATTGTCTTGCAGAGTCTGAATTCTAACTCAAGCCCAGGGTGGAAACCTAGTTTCCTTACTTGTAATTTTTGTCTATATTTTTTTAAAATATATATTTTTATTGATTTTTTACAGAGAGGAAGGGAGAGAGAGAGCTAGAAACGTCGTCGATGAGAGAGAAACATCGACCTGCTGCCTCTTGCACACCCCCTACCGGGGATGTGCCCGCAACCAATGTACATGCCCTTGACCAGAATCGAACCTGGGATCTTTCAGTCCGCAGACCAACGCTCTATCCACTGAGCCAAACCGGTTTTGGCTCTTATCTATCTTGATAGCTTATAGGAGTAATCTTGATAGCTTAGAGAAATGTAGGCCAAATGTAGAGAAATGTAGGCCAAATGTGGGCCAAAGGCAGATTGTTAATAAACTGACTATAAGTTGGAGAAATGTTTTAATACATTCAAAGTATGTTACAATACAGGATCGCAGTGTCCTGTTTGACAGCCTGTACTTGTGTAATGTAATGTAACATCTGATTTGAAAAATAGTAAAAGAAGGTGGTAGTGCCAGTGTATGAACCTCCCATTCTCTGTAGAATAGTTTAGTATAGGAGATTTAAGGAAAAGCAGCATTGACTATTTTAAAGAATAGTGTTAGTGTTTCAATAACATGGCTTATACTTTCATTGTGTTTAGCATGACGCCCTGTTTTTGGATTTTAAAATGTACGCTTCAGAACCTTGTAAAAGGTAAAAAAAAAAAAATTAAAAAAAAATACTTGTCTCTATTCAAATAGATAACCTTTCATAAATACTGTAGTTCTGAAACACAGAAAATGGCTTTTTAGCCTTTTCCCAAAAGACTGCTTTTTAAAATTATTTACCATTTCATTTGTTCTATGATACTTTTTTTCCTAAACTGGTCATTATCAGGGCACTAGAGGCCTAGTGCACGAAAATCGTACACTTGGGCAGGGGTCCCTCAGCCCGGCCTGTGCCCTCTGGCAGTCTGGGAGCCCTCGGCAGATATTTGATTGATGGCTTAGGCCCACTCCCTACCTAAGCCAGCAGTTGGACATCTTAGCGCTGCCATGGAGGCAGGAGCACTCACCAGCTGAATCTAGCTTCTGGTTGAGCAGTGCTCCCCCTATGGGAGCACACTGACCACCAGGGGGCAGCTCCTGCATTGAGTGTCTGCCCCCTGATGGTCAGTGTACATCATAGCGACTGGTTCCACTGTTCAGTTGATTTGCATATTAGCCTCTTATTATATAGGATTATATAAGATTAACTTATATTAGTTTTAACTAAGATACTGTTGTGATCTTAGTACCTGAGATCACAACAGTATCTTAGTTAAAGTAGGAGACCACCCATCTGAGTCACAGTTTTGGTAAAATTGAAATTTTCTTTATCTAGAAACATCATTGTTCTAATTACAACTGCTTTGTTAGTAGAGTCTTTGAAAGACATTTTTCTCATACAGTGAGCGCAACTGTTGATATGCTATACCAAGTTGTTTTGTTTTTTATTTTAATATATTTTATTGATTTTCAACAGAGAGGAAGGAAGAGGGATAGAGAGCTAGAAATGTCGATGAGAGAGAAACATCGACCAGTTGCCTCCTACACACCCCCTACCGGGGATGTGCCCACAACCAATGTACATGCCCTTGACCGGAATCAAACCTGGGACCTTTCAGACCGCAGACCGACGCTCTATCTACTGAGCCAAACCGGTTTTGGCTGCTATACCAAGTTTTGTATCCATTTTCAATGATGTTTATGTCTTGGGACTTAGGCAATGTTTAAGGAGAAGGGTATAGTGAAAAACATTAAGTATAAAAGGTCAATTGGAAGATAAAACCAGTGCCATCTAATGTGGAGACAGAACAGAGCCCATGAACAGAATCTTGGATATTTTGGAGAAAGGTGAAAATTCCCTTTTTTTTATACTCCTAGAGTGGATGTATGAGTGGCTAGGCACCAGGGGTACAGAATTGAGGGATGTTGGTCGTGGTCATTATAACTTAGTGTCCCCGTAACTCTTGTTTACTTTATGTTGCTAAAGTCCAAGAATTAGAACCCTTAGGTACTGATCGATATATTAGAATCCTCTCCAAACTGAATTTCAGAGTAGATATGTACATGAAACTTGGAAGTTCAGTATTGATAAGCCGTAAAGAAAAGAAAGCCACGGGCAGAATTTCTCTAACAAGTCAAAAGATCTGAGAACGAATTTTTTATAGGGTCATCAACTTGATGATTATAGTAATTCTTGATATTTGAGAGAATTATTTGCACAGCATGGAAGAGATTACAGGGGATCATGGCTTCCAAAAGGAAGAATTCATTCAAGGAAAAGGGCAGAGCAAAGGAGATAGTGCCCTAAGTAGGAGGGACAACAGAAACAGGGTGACTTTTATGTTGTTTTACTGCACAGGCATTTGAAGATTATAGGACAGCTACCCGTTACGGAGTTATATATGTTGTCTTTCATAGCCTTTGCAGATTTGGGGGACATCTTTGTGTTCTTATCCGTTTGGGTTCTTTATATATTATGTTTAGTAACCATCTATATTCCAGTTTATTTGCCTCTTAATGATTTTCAGCATCAATTTAAATATATAGGAGTTAACAATTTAAAAAATGTAAAATGTAGTGAGCCAGGAGTTCATTGAGGTTGGGAAGTGTTTCTAAATTGTAGAATCTCTAACCTGCGTGTTTAAAAAATGTGAATTTGTGTAGTAGGCTAAGTTTGTATTTGTAGCTAGAGGTAATATCAATAAATGTACTGAATTTAGCAGACCTAGATGAGTTAGTTTCTAACTTTAGTATATACTTGAGATAGCCTTATATCTCTGCTTTTTTGGGAAACCTCTTTTAGAGATTTATACATGGCTTTCCTTCCTGTTCGGTTGTCAAACTGGGTATTCTGTGGCCATCAACTTCAGTACTTAATTAGTGTTAGAAGTGGTCCCATTATTGCTTATTGCCATTCTGAGCAGATTGATCCAATCAGTAAGCCAGTATTGCACCTATAGCAATTCTAATATATAAACAACATTTAAAGTAATTTATTGAGATTGAATTAACATTTTAATATTTCCCTACATCCATCAGCAAGGTGGAACGATTTTCAGAACTTGAAATGGACACCAGGGAAAAGGGACCTTCTATTAATTTAGAGAATTGAGTCATAACAATTACAGAGTTTCCCTTACCCACACGAAGTATTTTCTGTCCTATTTGAAGATTTAGTTAGCTTACCTGGATGGGGTTCCCAGCTTTCTCTTTCTCTTTCTAATAACATGGTTGTTATAAAGCATGGAATTGGTTCCAAATGATAAAATATTTAGTCCGATGAAATTCAGATGGCAGTACATTAACTTATCTGGATTGAGCTATGTGAACTATATAGGAACAAAAGAAAGAGAAATAGTTTACATACATGCTTTTGTTTACTAACTTGATCATAAATTGTCAGAAGTAGTCATGCAGCTCTCTCCTGAGGATTGGGACCCACTGGGCCTGGGTCTGGATGGGAACTGGAAATGCATATTTTTGGTAAGCTCTCTGGGTGATGGTTATCATTTGGCAAGTTTGGGCAGCACTCACTATTCCACTTCTTGTTTGTTTGTTGTTGTTTTATCTGATGGTATAACATTGAACAAAATAGATGATGATTGTCCTCCTAAAGCTTGCATTCTGCTTGAGAGAGACAGACAGTTAACTAAAAGCAAGCATATGGCCCAGAACAATGTGAGTGTGGAGAAAGAATCTGTTATGCCTTGGTTGATTATCATTGCTAAAACATGCCTCCCCTTGTGAGCAGCATGACCTGATGAGTGAGGTTCCAGTTGTCTAAGATACATATTTTTGGTATAAGAAGGCCAAGTGTCACTGTTGAATGAAAAAACTCTTATTGGGTTTATTCAGATATCCTTTCTGAGGCGTTTTCCAGGGGAAAATTTGACAGTGATTGTTGTGGTTTTCCCATTTTTAAATATTTCAGTGGCTAGTTTTATGTTTTAGAGACATTTGGAAGTAGATTGATTTCCAGAGACTAGATCATAAGAATTTTGGCTCAAGTGTGATTTTTCTTTTGGTATAGTTAGTTTTGTTAAATTGTTTAATAGGATTGTCTTTGCTAAATGATGGAAAGTGATATTTTTACAATTTAAAATGTAAACAGAAAAGTCTAATGGGGCAATGCACAAAATACTTTTCTTTCATTCTCAGAAACATACCTTCATTTTTTCACTTACTTAATTTAATATTTTAATACCTGTGTGTACTTACAAAGAGGTGGCTTTCTTTTTGGCTTAAGTAGTCTTGAATGATTGGTTATATTAAGATTTCCTGGCTTGATTTTTGAAAGGCAATCTTGTAGGATTAAGATTGTTAGAAGAAATGATTGCTGTTATACCCAAATCCTTCATCTTAATCAGTTTACTGCTCATTGGGGCCATTTGCAAGGCTGATTATTTGTGAAAGGAGGCCTCTCCTTTGTTTTAAATACGAATGTCGTTTAGCGCAGCCACGTCAGACGTGTTCATGTGTTCCTCTCTCTGGTGCTGCCGAGAGCAGGTAGATGGGCACAGGGCCTCACCCTGTGGCCACAGCGGCATCTGGCAGCGTTAGAGCGGTTGCTGAGTGAAAGAACATGTCCGTTAGTTTGTGGTGCTAGTCCCCAGTGAATAGAAGACGCCTTTTTCAAACCCAAATTTATTTAATTTTCGGAAGGCTAGATCATAGTAAAGATTAAAATCTCACCATTGGACTGTTTTGAATGATGATTTAATGTGTACACAGTTTTCTGAATTCATGACTGTTAACGTTTAAACTGTAATTTCTTTCCACATATGTGAAATGTTGGGACAAGTGAACCCAAGCCAGCCCTCTTTCTTGTGTGTGGCACTGCAGGTGTAGGTCTGAGCTGAGAAAGGGGGTTTGTTTGAAGGGTGGCGCTTTTGAATGCTGTGTTTCTTCTTCCCCTGCTAGGGAGGATATGTATGCCCAGGACTCCATAGAGCTGCTCACAACATCCGGCATCCAGTTTAAGAAGCACGAGGAGGAAGGGATTGAGACCCAGTACTTCGCAGAACTTCTTATGACATCGGGAGTGGTCCTCTGCGAAGGGGTCAAATGGTTATCATTTCATAGGTAAAGAGATTGCATTGCAAACGGCATGCGTGTTTTTGCCACAACACTCACACTGCAACAGTTTTGAGTGAAGTGCTTAAATTAAAAAAACAAAAACAAACAGACACAACAAAAAACAATAAAGGAGAAGAGAGAAACAGAATAAGAAAATGGCATATGTGTTACCATTTCCTAGCTGCTTCATATTTAGCTTGGTCCATGTTTCACAGGCCTCGATCTATAAAGAATTAGTTGCCACATTGCAGTCTCCTAATTCTTAAGAGACTGATGTTGGTCTCCATAAAGATTTTACAACATGGGATACATTGCACCCATGAGAGTTAGCACTCCATAGGGAAAAGGGCACAGGCTAGAAAAAGAGACCTTAGTTTAAGTCCAACAATGCCATTTGGAATCTGTTACCTAACATTATTTAACATTACCTAGCCTAAGTGCAAAAATTCATTCATTAGAAATGCTTATTGTCTACCATAAGTCTTGTACTGTGATAAAATTCTAGGAATTAAGATATAAACAAAACAGACTAAACTCCTTGTTCTCATAGAGTTTACATTTTGGTGGGAATAGGCACGCAATTTTCCTAAATAATGGAATCTATATGAATTTTTTTTTTTTTTTTTTGATGGTAACAAGTGCTTTGCAGGCAAAAAAGCAAAATGCTAGGGGTTGGTGTGGTAAAATTTTATTTTATTTAAATAAAGTGATCAGATGGCATCATTTAGAGGAACTATCTTGCAGAATTATTTTAAAGTATTGTATTATGCAGGTATTAATGTTCTTATACTCAATCACTTCATACATTTAAAGAAAAAAATAAGACTATTTACTGCTTTACCATTTCCAGCTCTGGCCTGGGGAATGCTTACAGTAAAAGACTGTTCATGTTTAAACTTTGGCATAGCACTAAGCAGTAATTTTTGAGTTGGAGATACTGAACATACTAATTCTTGCCTGTTACCTTTCCGTTCTACTCTCCTCCACTTGTTACCTCAGGAAATAAGACTTCAGTCTCTGTTAATTTGAGAAATGTTTTTGAATTCTTTTTCTACAAAATGTCCTGGTCAGAATGAAACAAAAGAATGGGAAAGAATTTTTCTGTGCTTTAACTACACATATCCTGGTCTTTCGTTCAAAAGATACTCTGAGCAAATACTTGGACTGACACTGTGGTATTAAGATGAACAAAAAAGATTCATGTCGTTTTAGAGGTTAGTCTAGGTTAGACTCATATGCTTGAATACTTGTCAAGGTATGTTAAGATTTTTACTCTACAAAATGTTATTAATTTTTTTATATTATCTATTTCTAGAAGATAAAGATTAATTAATCCTAAACTCTAATCTTACCTTTACTAGTACCCTGTTTCCCCGAAAATAAGACAGTGTCTTATATTAATTTTTGCTCCCAAAGATGTGCTAGGTCTTATTTTCAGGGGATGTCTTATTTTTCCATGAAGAAGAATACGGTACACATTTATTGTTAAATGAAAATAAAGGAAATTTATTACCTGTATATGGTACGGTAGTACGGTAGTTGTCAACACAAACCAGACAAACTGTGAATCCTACAATATCAAGAATTTACTCATTTATTCAATGACAATCATATCATCTTCTGGAACATCATCATAACAATCCAATTCCTGAATTTCTTGTGACTCCATTTCTTTCACAATCAGTAGACCAAATCTCTCACGTTTAGCAATAGCATTCAGAGACAGAGCCTGAGGGGGGGTGGGAGCCTTATTTTCAGGGGATGCCTTATATTTCACTCAGAAGGAAACCTGTAAGTAGGTCTTATTTTCGGAGGATGTCTTATTTTCGGGGAAACACGGTAGTAAGCAAAGGCTGTGCTAATTTATAGTTTAGGTAGACATCAGAGTACCTCTTTGCCAACTATCAGAAATTTAAAGGTTTCTGCTGTTTATTATTTATACCTTGATATTTCTATGTGGTCTTCAATGGTAAAGCTTTCTTTGCATATATATATAGCAAAGGTGGAAATTTATTGACAAACAAGCACAGACTCCCATGAGGGGAGGGGGAAAGATTCCCCTCTTTGCCTTTTTTAGATTAGAAGTAAAATTCTAAATAGTAAATATAAATTTTGTTTTGTACCCTCTCCAAATGATATGTAAATAACATCTCATCAGTTGTCGAATTTCGTACTGAAAAGATGGCTTTTAAATGCGATTCCTGCCCTTTAAACTAATGGAGAAACAGTACATGCATTTTGAAGGAGAGTACAGGAAAACAGCTGTGTAACATCTGTGGGAGCTGGGCTCCAGGGAAGGCATCTGAGAGGTCCTGGAAGGAAAGGTACACAGGGAAGAGGGTGTGTGGCTGGGAGCATAGGGAGTTGTAAACTGGGAAAAGCCAAACAGGAGATGTTGATTGGAGAGGATGGGTTTGTATTTTGTTCTGTAGCTGGTCTCAGCCTTCGCTGCTTCACTTCCATGTGCAGCATTCCCACGAGTATCTCTTGGGGAGCCATCAGGAGATGGAAACAAATAATTTTGAGGGAAGAAAGCACTTCATAAAGTCAGTTAAAAGAAGTGAATATACTTTGGTAGGGAATTACCTCTTGGATTTTTGAAGTACGTGACTCTATAAAAAAGACAGGGAGATTTGCCTTATTTTTGCCTTGTGAATGCCAGTACTCTTGCTGCCTGTTTGGCCAACTTTCCATTCATCTTTATTTCTTCATTTCCATAGTCATGTAAATTTTTTAGACATACACTGTGGGCACTTTGACATTCTCCTTGAAGAGTTCTCTATTCAAGGATCAGCAAAATAGCAGTTTAGTGACTACAAGCTTGGGATGGTAGTAGAGATCTGCACATTGGTATCTGGAGGATGAAGGACCAAGGTCTGTAAGATGACATTTTCCCATTAAAATTGTGAACGTGTTATTTTCTGGTTTTGTGCACTCTTTTGTCGATTGCTTTTTTTGTCTAGAGTGTGACTCACTTAAAGTTTATTATCAAGAAAGGTTTTTCATCTCCATGGTATTAAGGTCCTTCTTCTGTATTCTTTTAACCCTTTTGTAGCGGTTATGACTTTGGCTACTTAATCAAAATCCTGACCAATTCTAACTTGCCTGAAGAAGAACTTGACTTCTTTGAGATCCTTCGGTTGTTTTTCCCTGTTATCTATGATGTGAAGTACCTCATGAAGAGCTGCAAAAACCTCAAAGTAAGGCTTTCCATGGCTCTACCAGAAATCGGCACCTAATTCCCACAGTGACTGACATGATAGAGTCCCAAACTGGGGTGTTGATTCAGACCATGTTTCATAGTTTTATATTAAGTGCAGTTGTATTATCTGGTCATTTGGTTCTTTTTTTTTTTTTCTTGCATAAGTGCTCTAGGGAATCCTTTTTCAAAGCTTTAATATATATATTGGCAGAATAAGTTTTCAGTAAAATTAAAACCAAGGTTCAGATGCTTGTCATTGCTCGCCACATTGAAAATAAACCAGCACAGAAACTGGGAGGCCCTCTCGCACAAAAGTACAGTTCTCACTCTCCAAACCTGCACATAATGGACCCACGCACGATAGAGTGCAAGGGGCCAGCAGCGTGCATATGTAGGCAGTGGGGGACAGAAGTTTCTCCTTCAGTTGGGTTTGGCTAGAGATGATTCTGTTGGGTCTGGTCATTGGATCATGTTCCAGGGATTAAGTTACAAAGCCGAAAGGGTTTTGTTTGCCCCAAGATTGGCGACTTGTTAGTAGTTAGTGCTGTAGTAAATAAATGTCCTATCCGGGCAGTCCCTTATATCCTGACACTGCTTAACGTGTAGTTGTTACTTTTGAACATTAATTTTTTGAGAAGGAACACTGCTTTAAGGAAGAGCGTTCCTTTAGTTTGAGAATGCATCTGTGAAAGTGCAGCCTCCCTAAGGAACCCAGTATTTTCTGTTACAGAGAGTAAGCTATCAATAAATAAACAAACAAAACCACAAACATGTAGGTAAAGGGGTTCCTTCAGAGAGCCTATATCAGGTTTGATCAAGTTTTCTCCTCACCAACTTTTTAGAAGTGCAATTATGTTATACTTTTAGAAGATAAGAAAAGAACTATAAGAGCATTACTTTCATGCAGAAAGAAATATTTTAGGAATTAAATAGGAAAATTTGCTTTGACAGATGAACCAAAATCGTAAGAGAAACAGTCTTTTGGCCAGAGTCAGCTTGCCTCATCATAGGATTTGCCATATAACCAGGGACGTTTTTAAGGAAGGTTATAGCACCTTTGTAACACCTAAGAGCAGCAGATTTCTGTGCAATTTGAAGAGACCCACTGCAATTTAAGTGAACTTGCAGTAGTATATCCTTGTACTCTAGAAACTCAGTCCATACCTGAAAGTATTACATGCTGAGAATCCACGGCCGGAATGTTTTAATGTGGCCTTGGAAATGCTCTTTAAAATTGATATTTGTACAGTGACAGTTTCTGGAAACAACCAAGTTATTGCTCATTACGTATACATTATTTGAAAATTTCTAAGTATAGAAGATATTCTGAAAATATCTTGAGTGACCTGGTATGTTAAAATTCAGGCTCATGACCACAGTGCTTTCTGACCTCTATATAGTCCACTCCCTGAATGACCTGCTCTGCTCCTCTCTAAGCAGCTGCTAATGTTACCTAATCCTCGTGCTAATTTTAGCTCAGAAGCAGCTGCTGTCCAAAGCTCTGTTTCAGGCTGTGATAAACAGGTTGGTTTGCTGGCAGGAGCCTTAACCATTTAGAGAGGAATTTCTTTGTGTTTGTCTTGTTTTTCCTGATCATGCTCTCTTTTCTTTCTCTCCTCCAAGTGTCCTCCATTATTATTCTGTCCTCCCTTGCTACCATCCCTTCTTCACTTCCTCTTTCTTTTATTCATTCTCTTTCTCTGACTTTCTTTCACTCTCCTCATCTTTCTTTTCTAATCCTAGCATTATTAACATAGGCAGGTTTTTAACAAACCCTTCTAAAAGTTGTATTATAAGAACATACTTTGTTTTTAATCAGCAAAACCATAGTTAAGCATTTAAGATTTTATTAGTTATAATAGCTTTGTTTTGTACAAATTATTTAGATGAAATGGTTTAGAAATAGATTACTGAAAAGCTTAAGAAAATTAGAAAGTAGCTACCTACTGTCAGGTTTATAATAACTGATCAATGGGTGGACTGACTGTGCATATACTGGATAATGTTACCTTGTATATTATCTGCTTCCCCCATATCTTTAGAAAAGCTATTTATCTGTTACATGCCTTAAAGCATGTGATAGAGATAAATTTTCCCAATTAAGATCTAATTTTCTATTAAATTATAAACTTTGCCCACATTCAACAGATAGTATTTCACATGCTCTGGTCTTTTCCAGTCTTTATAAGGTCATCTCTACATTCTGAAGTTTTTTATATTTTGGTCATTGTCTAAGTTACATAATTTGTGAATTCAGGCATTGCATTGTTTCTCTTGACAGGCATTTTTTTCTGTCTTCTAGGGTGGTTTACAGGAAGTTGCGGAACAGTTAGAGCTGGAACGGATAGGACCACAACATCAGGCAGGGTCTGATTCATTGCTCACAGGAATGGCCTTTTTCAAAATGAGAGAAGTATGAAGACATACGTGCCTTTTTCCCAATTGGTTGCATACTTCCCAATTAGTCCTCAAGGCTAGGTTGAGAACATTAAAAATCACATGGCAAAGTTTTGGGGCAATAAGTACTTATTAAATAAAAATAAAATTAGAGGTACCATATAAGTCATTTCTACCACACGTGAATGAAAGAATTTTGAAATAAGTCACCTTGAAATGTAGTTCACAGGAGGAAATGAAAAAACAATTTATTTGGAGACTAAAAAATTTACCTTAGGAAGTATGTAGGTCCAACGATATTATTATTTAGATGAGGAATCTGAGGCCAGAGGCTAGTACCTTTTATCCGAGGCTGTGTAGATGACTAGTGGAGAACTCAGACCACACCGTGTTGCTTCTGCCAAGTCCGGGGACTCATATCTTTCCTCTGGCACTGCCTTAATCTTAGGCATTAAATTGCTGGTAAAAATATTACTTGCTTATTCCATTCCTTTGAGGATTCATAGAGGAGGACTTGTGCTTTTTGGAAGATTGAGTCTTACCAGAGGTGTTTGCATTCCAGAGGGTTAAATAAAATCTGAAGTAGGAGTTGAATCAAAAATCATATTGAGCAGAACCCCCTTAAATAGTAAAAGGCAGCGATAAAGAACATAAGTTGAGAGAGAAAGAATGAAATGGAATTAACCCGAGTCTATCCTTAGGTTAAGTGATATGTATAGGTATGTCTCACTGTAGGTAAAAGGCAAAGAAAAACGTTTATTTGTGCAAAAAAACGAAATAAAATGGTCTTTTTTGCTTATAAAAAAATCCTTTTTGCAAAAAATTTACTATAAAGTTCTTTTTTAGTATATCCTCTAAGACATTAAAGAATTGACTAAGTGGTCTTTCGGGAATTCAAAACTTCTTATAGAAATATATTAACAATAGAAAAAAAGAGAAATATATTAACAATAGGAAATAAATATCTGAAGTAAATATTCGTTTTGTATGTCATTCCAGTGATGCACTAGAGAATTAAAGCAACCATTAGGATTTTCATCTTTGCATTTTAAAATATAGTTTAACGGTTGAATTAATGATGGGTTCTCTACTACTGATTTGTTACTTTTATTTTTCTTGGCTTCTCCAAGTATAGTAACTGAATGTGAATGTTAAGATTTCACTGTCCAGGACGTGTTTAAGCTTCGTTTTTGGTCAACTTGGCCTTGACATAGGCTCAAGGCTACTTATCTAAGCTCCCCCCACCCCACCATTGGCTGTTTTCATTCATATTGTTGAGCGCCCTTCAGTTAATGGGGTAAAAAAAAAAAAAAGGTCTTGCATTTTTCCATGATTGCAGATTCTTATAAAAATGGTCTAAATGTTGAAAGACATGCATTTATACGTTTATTTTTGTGGTCTTTTTCTTCTGTTTCTTTTGAGCTCTGAACTTGAGGACCTCAGTTTTTTCCATTGGTTTATGTGTGAGGCCTCAAAGGAGAACATAGGAAAGCGCTGCGTTGTAGTTAGGGAACAGCTACTGACTTTGTGAACTGTACATTACCAGTGCTACCTTTTGGTTAAAATTATCTTTTTTTTTTTTCTCTCTCTCCAAAATTCCCTTTTAGATGTTCTTTGAAGATCATATTGATGATGCCAAATATTGTGGTCATTTGTATGGCCTTGGTTCTGGTTCATCCTATGTACAGAATGGCACAGGGAATGCATATGAAGAGGAAGCCAACAAGCAGTCATGACATGAAATAGTCCTTTTATTTTTTATTTTATTTGAACTACACACATGCTGTATATAGGTTTTATCTCCGGTTGAATCCCTTGAAAAATAGACTACTTTTTTTTTTTTTTCCTTTCATCGCCCATTTTATTTTTGTCTTTTAGTACTTAATATGACCATTCCTGTCTCAGAGCTTGAATAGAAAAGCATTCAGGTTAAATTTGGCCTTAACTTAATATACTTGCTAGCAGGCGTGTGTGACGGAGAGTGGAAAAGCTGCATCGTATAAACTTGACCGATCTGAGCTTGGTTTGTTTCCCCTTTCCTAAATTAACTAGCACTGACTGTAATTTATTTCGTGTCTCATGTCTCCCTTCCATTCTGCAGGAGTTTTAGCTATTTGAGATTGTGGACCATCAATTTTGCACTTTAGAGAGTGATTCTGACTCAGATCCTCTGTTTTATCAGAAAATACGGTTTTTCTTACTCTTAGCTGGAAAAAATGACCATCTGCCAACTTTATAAAGTATTTACTTTTCACTCGTGGAATATTGCACATGTACTATGCAAATGGTTGATTCAGCAAGACTACAAAAGAAAAGACAAAAACTACTGAGGAGCTTAATAACTGCTGTTTCAGTACACGTGTTTCATCTTCCGGCACATCTCGTGTCTGTCCGTTTCTGATTGATTGGCGTGTGTGTAGGCCACTCTGAAGAACCTTTCAAACCGCTTTACACCCTCCAGGGAAAACCCCTTGTTTGTGATTGGACATTTTATTGTCTGCCAGGAAACTGGTCTCCAAGATATTGACGCTGCAATTGTTTTATGATGGCACAATTCCCTTGATCTGCTTTTTATTCCATCACTGTTCACCTTATTTTAATTTTTTTAATTTTATAGCCATACTTCCGAGCTCTTGATTTGTTGATCCCAAAAATCAAATTCAAGTCCAAAGATAATAAACCTTTAGGTATATTTTGTACCAGATTAAATTAGACAAAAAAAAAATTATGCTTTCATAGTTGTTAAAAGAATGGAGAGATTTGGTGCACGACAAAACACAAAAATACATATATGTTAGCTATGTGTGTATGTGTGTATATACACATATAGCTAATATATCGCTAATAAAATTACCTGAGGAGTGTAATGTTTGTTTATTTTTTGTGTGTATATCTTTGCAATCTATTTTATATATATTGACAAAAAAGACTGTGAAATATTTAGCCATGCAGCAGAATATGTGACTAGACTGGAGCATGTGTAGGAAGACATTTCGGTAATCATTAACTCAGAATGATGGACTACAAGTAATGTGTGTTATCTACACTTCAATCAGTAATAGCAAATCTCCAAATGTTAGCCACATTGGTTTGTTTCCTTGTACATTTATTCATGATACTACAGTGCTGTCACTGGGTGGTCCTTTTTAAACAAAACATTATTTGCAAAACAGAGGGTATTATTTGTTTTTAAAGCTTTTGTAAATAAAGGCTTCAGAAATGTTTTCTTATATATGTTGATGACTGGCCTTTTGTTTTGAAATATTTGGGGAATTGTTTTTTGTGTTTTTTGTTGTTGTTTTTTTTTAATTTGGGCAACTGAACAGAAAATCAATCTGGGCCTTCTGCATTTCAACAGTGGTGGCTAATTCTTTATTAATACTTCAACTAGATTTTAAGAATTGATTCCTATCTCTCTAAAGATGCATTTATTCTGAAAGATTTATAAAGTAAATGCACTTGGCATAACTTACTGTGGCTTCTTTTTAAAGCTGATCCAATATAGCTGGTATCTAGTTGGTTTCTTTTTATCTTCACTCCCTCAAAACAAAGAAAAGGAATTATTAAGATTGCCTTTTGAATAGCCGCATAGTTGCTGAACTTCATAGTTTGTATCAGTATTGGTTTCTATCTCTAAGAAGTAGTATTTTGTAATCTTTAAGGAGAACATTATGACTTGTACTAAATGTAGCTTTTGCACTTAGCTGATAACATTTTCAGTGTTCCTGAGCCCTTTTGGGTTTACCATGCTCTGTGAAATCTAGATGAAGGATTAGCAAACTATGGCCTGCAGGCCAAACCAGCCTGCTGCCTGTTTTTGTAGGCCAGTGAAGTGAGTGGTTTTTACAGTTTTTAAGTGGTTGGGGAGAAACTATTTTCTGATGTGAAAATTATATGAAAACTAAATTTTAGTGCCCATAAACTTGGTTGGAATGTAGCCACACTCCTTTATGCACTGCAGTGGGGAAGCTTAGTATAGAAACAGCCCATAGCATTCTTTTCACTTTGCATTTCTGCTTGGTATGCTATAAAATCATTTGGAGTGTACCACAATATTTTTTATTCTTCTGTTACACCCACTGTGTCAAAATATGGAAAGTGCACTTTGGTGTGTTTTTAAGGCACCTTGAAGTATGCATTATCTTATTAAATGATATGATAAAATACTGATTATATCATGCAACTATAACTGTCCCAAGAAATACAACATCATGACCAGCCTAAAGCTCCTCGTCTTATTCCCAGTTCATGGGAAAGCAACAGAATTAGAAACTTTGCAGCGCATCACAGCATAATTTCTTAAGTAAAAAATGAAGAGGTGCTGCAACTGAAGTCAGTTTGCAATTGGCTCGTATGTAAGAAGCAAAGCCATTTACTGGTGGTGAGTTACATCACCTCTGAATGCAGTAACCCAATGGAATGTGTCTCTAGGAAATAAAATGATGAGCCTTCTGATGAGAACAGTTGCTTGAAGAGTGAGGACACTGCATAAAAAAGAATAGTTAATTAGCCCAGCCTATGTGGTCCAGTAGTTGAACACCAGCCTTAGAACCTGGAGATCATGGTTTGATTCCTGATCAGGGCATGTGCCTTGGTTATGGGCTTGATTCCCCAGCAGGGGGCATGCAGGAGGCATCCAATCAATGACTCTCCTCCCTCTTTTAAGTCGATAAAATATATTTTAAAAATAAAACAATTATGAAACAAGACAAATGATTTTGAGTGTTTTTTCTTGGGCTGTTAAAGAGTCAATACTGCCCAGCTGTTGGGAAACCAATACAGAGTTGGAAGTGACTGAAGAATTAGTTTCTAGTAATAGTACTTGTTAACTACAGGTGAAAGTATGTTCAAAGAAGTTGAGAAGCTAGTAAGTTAGTACAGCCTGAAGTGGAATCTAAGATGTGATACAACTGATGATGGTGGTAAAAACCTGCATGGGCCAGGACACAGTTCAGCTGGTCACATTTAAAAACCTGTGAACATGGACTGAGCTGTTCTGGTTTGGCAGGCGCCCCTTCCACTTGTGTCTTACACCTTAGCTTTGTTTCCTTCTAGACGAGAATTGGCATTGTTCATTATCAGCTTTATTACCGCAGAGATCAAGTAGAAAGTAAACAGTCAAGCTTTAGCTGCATGTATGCAGACAGGCTTCCCTTCGTTGGTTCTTTATAACTGTTCTGGGCTCAGCCACATCTACTTCCTGCCTATATGTGGTTTTTAAAGAACTTTAAAATACATTCCATGTTACACTAAGAATAGTTAATGTAATTAAGGTTGCTTTTTTTAATCCTCACCCAAAGATATGTTTATTATTTTGAGAGAGAGAAAGGGGGAGAGAAACATCAATGTGAGAGAAAAACATAGATCAGTTGCCTCTCAAATACCCGCAACCAGGGACTGAAATCACAACCTGGGGATATGCCCAGACCGGGAATTGAACTTGAGACCTTTCCGTGTACAAGACGACGCTTCAGCCCACAGCCACACCAGCCAGGGCAAGGTTGCCTTTTTAAATATTCAACTTTCATACAAACGTTTAACTCATTTAAGATACTTTTAATACCAGGCGTTAGAAGGCTATACATGATGATAGAAAGGGACATGAAGCCTAAACTTTGTCAGCAGCCTTACTTTCCTAGCCCAATACAAAACCGAACTGAGGCTCTCCATGGAGTCAAATTCAGCACCAACTTTGGCACATGTTGTTTCTCATTGTAATTGAGCGCCCTTGACGGCTATTAAGGATGGATAAATTTACTTGAGCTCCTTACACTGCTAAACCTTCCATGGAAGATACAACCTAAACCATGAAATAGTCTTATTCGTTGAGCAATGAGCTCCTTTATGTAGCATGTCAGAGTTTAAAGTCACTTATCAGAAGGCCCTCTGTGGTTTGACTAGTCCTCAATTCAATTCAGCAGATGAATAATCTTAGCCATCTCTCCCCGCCCCAAACTGTAACAATATGGAAATACTGAGTACTGGCTATGAATAAGAACAAAGATCATCATGCTGAGTGAAATAAGCCAGTCAATGAAAGAGAAACACCACCTGACCTCACTCATTTATGGATAATAAAGAACATTATAAACTGATGAACCAAAAGAGATATAGAGACAGTAAAGCAACAAGCAGACTGTCAAATTACAGCGGGGAGGGTAGGGAGATCTGGGGGAGATAATAGATCAACCGAAGGACTTGTATACATGCATATAAGTACAACCAAAGGACATAAAACTCTGGGAAGGGAGGGTATGTTTGGGGGGAGGGGCAATGGTATATGTACACAGATAAAAAAAATTTTTTAAAGAGGGTAAATGGAGATGGAAGAGACTTGACGGGGTGATAAACACGAAATATGATATACAGATAATATATTGTAGAATTGTATAGCTACCTATATCATTTTATTTACCAATGTCACCCCAATAAATTCTATTTAAAAAAAATAAAGTTTATATGAAGAAAAAAAAAAGAACAAAGATCACTGGGCATGGTCACCAGCTATTTCTGTCTGTTTTTGCTGTCACTTTCCTGCAGTGGGAAAGGGCTGCAAGTGGCATCAAGTCTATTGGTTTTGCTCAGATTGCATTTGAACTTTTCGTTGGTATAACAACAACTAAAGGGTGTCAGAGACTGGGCTCTTAGCCCAGATTCCAGCATTGTGGTAGAGCATCCGCTTGACTCACATCCTCTTGTTTGAGAATAAAAAAAACACATCTATTTCAGAGCCTCTGCATGTTCATAATTGTGATCCACAATGTTCGTCTGAAACAAGCCTGCTGGAATTCATCCCCAGGGATGGCCACTGGTTACCTTTCTGTATAGGAATTAATAAGCCCATCCTGGCAGAGGAAAGGGAAGCACACCGTTTGGACCACTATAAAGTGTAACACCAACTTCCTGGTTCTGAAACCAGGTAAGATTCTTTAGTAAAAAAAAAAAAAAAAATAAATAAATATATATATATATATATATAATGGAAATCTAGTGGGACCAGATTGCTTAGTTTTAAAATTAAAAAAAAAAAGTTAGCATGTGCTTAATGCTTTTAATAAGTAACATGATCAAATTGCTAAAATGCTGATGAAAATTAGAATCTGAATTTTTACCAAGACCTTTAAAAAAAAATCCTAGCGGTATGTCTGTAAAGAGTAACAAGCAGTTAGGGTGTATGTGGTCTGCTTCCACAGGGAAGAGGAAATGGGTCCTAAATTGGTCCCGGGGGTGTGAAAGCAGGACAGATGTTTTCTGCGGGAGGATCCTACCTGGAGACACGTTCTCTGTGCAAATCCACTGTCCCAACATGTCACTGCGGACAAAACGTTAGCAGATTAAAATCTGTTGTCAAGGGTAGCTGGGATAGCCACACCCAATACCTTCTTTATCGTTTCCAGGCAAGTGGATTTGCTACACTTACCATTTATGTGGTTTGTGTACGGGGGTTTAAAAAAATCATAACGGTATTAGAACTATCACTTTTGTAAGTAAGCTAGAGGCCCAGTGCATGAGGAGGCACCCCGCAGGCCACTGTAGGATCAGGCCTGACTGGTGCCCTGGGCAACCCAGACCCGCGCCTGACTTCCACCCCAGCCCTCCCCCCCACCCCCACACCTGTGTCCACTCTGGGGCTGTCCGAGCCAGCACGCAGCTCAGCGCCCACCCCCCCCCCCAGCCCCCTGTCCACTCTGGGCCACCAGAGCTGCCGCACCGCCTCAGGCAGGCCTGTCGCCGCCCCACGCCTGGCCTCACCTGCACAGACAACCTCCAACTGTCCGCATATTACCTCTTTTTATATAGAGATGGATATAGATATTTGATAATAAGATGTGTATGCTAAAGACACAGTATAACTTCAGAATCAGTTCAGCCAGTTTACACATATTTCAACATTTGCTAGTTTATAATGGAGTAAGTTTTTTTCATGAGTTCTTCTGAGCATGATTACTAGCTTACATTTTTATGAACATGGTTTATAAATCCTTTGTGTTTGATTTCCTTAATGACGATAGTTTTTTTTCAGACATATGCTGCATTTCCAATACTTGTCTGTTGATTACGGTGTACTTGAATTTTATGGTCTGTTCCAATTGTCCTCTGAATCACTTTAACTACTAGTGAGTAATCATCTCATCTTGTCATCCATTTCTCCTCAAAAAACCTGTGCTATGAACAGGTTATAGACATGAATTTTGCCTGTAGTAAGTAGCGATCTCTGGTAGACTATTGGAAGCCATGTGTCTATCTGTGAGGCAATTCAGATGGTCGTGCAGAGCAACTTCACATACACAGCTAGCAAAGGCGATCAACCAGACTTTATTACGGGATAACAGCAGGGAATTCGTGGATAAGCACTGCTTTGAATGTCTCACCAATGTACTTAGGTGCAATTTTTCTTTAACTTGTCTTTGAAAAAACAAGCCCCCTTTCACTGAACAATGGCAAATAGTTAACCAATAGGGATAGCTCATAAGTATGCTTTATTCACTCAAGTAAAATTTATACTGCACATCTAATAAGATATGCCATCTTTGAAAAGTATAACCCCCTAGAACTGTAAACCCCAACCCCACTAAACAAAACAAAAATCCATTAAAGATTACTTACTATATGAAACAAAAAGGGAATCACTGAAACTTAATGAAAATTTTTTATTTTTAAAAGTGTTTTCAAATCCGAATCTAATGTGTATTGGCTTTATGTATTTGAATAATTACATGAAAGGCCTAAATGGGGAAGTGATGAACAGTACTCTAGCAAGGTAAAGAATAAAAATCTCCCTCTCCCCCCCCTGGCTTCTAGTTTGACAAGAGGAAACATCTTACAATCCTATTCCGATAAAAACAGCAATAGTACTGTGCTTTGAAAAATATCTGGTTGCATATCATTCTTAATATGTCACATAATGCTGTTGCCCCTAAGACTTCAAACAGTAGCTATAGGTTCCAACCTGGCACTTCAGGTAATGAAAAATGACCAAAAAAATGCTTTAAGTTAAAAGTAAAAATATATCTTATGAAATTTCTTGAAGCAGATTGTCAGATTAAAATATTTAGCTTTAAAAAGATCTGGGGGGAAAAACACACACAAAAACAAACTGCCATCCTATTGTTCAAATAACTGCACTCGAATGACCTAGAAAATGGACTGGACTGATTCTTCCATTAACTCGTTTTAAACTCTTTGTATTTTTAGCAAGGTTGAGTAATTACAAGGATCTATTATTACTCCATTATCTTCTGGCCTTCTAACCTATTTTGTGTTGAATTTTTGTCTAACTCAGAATTTGAGAAGTTTAATACCATTTTTCTCTTTGATTAAATACCAGTTCCTTAGCTGTGTGGTTTTTAAAAGGTAATTTGCTTTAAATTCTGAAAATCAGTACCAAAAAATGTACACAGCTTATTCTAATCACTAACATTTACAAAACTTACATTTCAACAAAAAAAAGAGTAAATAAAATGTTTTTTAAAAAAATAGTGCATACAAGGCACAAGAGCTTCTTAGTATATTTACTGAAGCCGAACATTTTGGCATCAACAAACACACCACTTGAGTTTATCTGAAACTCAATTTCCAAACAGCACACCGTTTACTTATGTTTAACTAAATTTCCAAAAGTGTATAATTTTTGATTTGCATCATTTAATCTTAATAGATGAGGAATTATATAAACTATCATACCTTTGATGAGAACACAGAAATAATATCGATGTAAATGGAGGATTAATCGATTGACCCATCTGGAATTCTTAACAGAAATTAGATATTTTTGCTATGTTCAACAAAAATAAAATAAAAATAAAAAACTTTAAAAAATGTTAAGCCCTGGCCAGTGTGGCTCAGTTGGTTGAGTGTCATCCCATGCACCAAAAGGTTGCTGGATCCATGCCTGCGTTGTGGGCTTGATTCCCAGTAGGGAGCGTGCAGGAGGCGGCCAATGGATGTTTCTTGTATCAATGTTTCTCTCCCGCTTCCTCTCTAAAATCCTCTCTCTCTAAAATCAATAAAAACATTAAAAAAAAAATTTTTTTTTAAGCCAAACTGGCTAAGGAGTATCATAAAAAAATAAACCGATTTTCATAATTGTTATAGATTTCCCCCAATTTAAGAAGATAAGAGATGAAAACATATTACAGATGTAATAGAAATGTATTCTTCTCTAGTGAGTTGCTTATCAGTGAGTTCGAGCATTAATGATCATACTTATTTTCTAGCAGGGATCTTCAACTGTAGGTCATTTGGAACTTGTAATGAATTCACTCCATCTGGTGAAGTTGGGTTGACATCAGAAGGAATAAACAAAGGAGTCTGATTGGCCACCTCCATGTTTTCGTAGGTAACAGGTTTTATGAATAAACTTATCATTGTAATGTGACTAGGAATCTTCTCAACTTCAGTTTCTTCATCTTAATTTTCTGGATGAAAATTGTGTTTTAATTGTGCTACCGAATTATTTGGGTGAAAACTGGCCCATGAGTTTCCTCCAAGTTTTTATGATCGAAGGTATTTTTGCCCTTGATCCATAAGACACAATTATTTTTAATATTTCACAGAAATTTGTGTTAAGTTGAGACAATCTGTTTCCTGGTTTGAAAAAGGTGATGTTTTAAGCAACAGTTTGGAGAGAACGAATCAATGCATCTTCTGCACATCCAGCCACAGGGACATGGAAGGACTGGTCAACGGCGCCCTCCTGTGGGGAGCCTCTTCATCCATCTGCAGCACTGATACCTAGAAATGAAAGAGAAAACATGAAACTACTGTGTGAACTATTTTAAAAACAACAAAAAACAACAACTCATCACTCAAACAAACTCAGTGTTGTAATAACATCCCTTGTTCAAAATTAAATGTTTTCTATACTAGAAGACTCAGTCGATGTGTTCTTGAATATATATAGCCCTCGACATCAATGCCTTCAAACTGTAATGTGCATACCCAAGGCCAGAGGATCTTGTTCGAATGCAGAAGATGCAGATTCTGACTCAGTAGGACTAGAGTGAGATCCAGCATTGAGCGTTTCTATTAAGCTCTCAGGTGAGGGCAATGGTACTGGTTTGGAACCCAATTTGAGAGGCTTCTTCTGCATTTGTCTGAGAAGTGACAGATGAGTTAGAAGAGGGACTTAAGGAAATATGTCTGAAATTTCATTTGCATAGAAGCACAGCAATTTTTGTTTATAATTTATAAGAGGGAAGTTCTGAATAGCCTAAACTAAGTCTCTACTTTAGCACTACTATTGGTCTAGCTACATTATAATTATCTGGGACATATGCTGATCCTATCTAATAAAAGAGTAATAAGCAATTTAACCATCACTCTGCCATGCCCACCAGTCACACCCACCAGCCAATCAGAACAAGTATGCAAATAAACCCAACCAAGATGGCTACCAGAAGGGAGGCTTGGGTTTCCCCAGCAATGGAGGAAGCCAAGCTTTCCACACACTCTGGCAGGCCCAGGCCTCCACTCAAGCATACAAAGTTTTAATTATAGAAGGTAAACAAATCCAAACATAAATGGCGGCAGCCATGGATCCAGCAGGAGGCTTGGCTCCACTCCAGGCTACAAAGTTTCAATTGTAGAAGGTAAATAAATTCCAAATACCAGGGAAACATTTTACTGTCACTGGTTATATCAACAGAATGAAGGGTATGACATCAGAAAATGACTTTTTTATTGTCAAAGCAGCTGATTTATGCTGTCCTCTGGTTATTAAGACCAGTATGTCTTATATTCAAATGTAATAAAATCAAGTTTTTGTGAGACCTGTTATTTTAACAACATCATTTTACCACGTATTTACAAAATCCTTATTTAGATCCTACTACATATTTTGTCTTTGGCAAAGTGTCTTTGCCCTTTAACCTTATAAGAAGATTAAATTTTCACTCCCCTACCCATCGTTGTGATTAATCTGATTCACTCTACTATAATATATAATCATCCAGGACCAAACAGTCAACGGGCAAATGGCCAGATCAGTGTTTTGCCGTGACTAGAGAGATACTCATTAAAACAAAACAAAACAAAGCAAATTTTAGAAGATTTTAAAAAACAGACTTTGAGGGTTCAAATGGGTTAGAAAAAAAAACACAGAAACTAAAAAAGCACATTCAGACAACCATGAAGTATTTTGACATGAATGATTTTGTTTTAGCTGCAACTGCCTCACTTTCTCATAGACTTTAGGAGCCTAGATTGAAGCTTTATATATAGTTGTTTTGATAACCTTGATGTATTTATATTTGTTATAATGGTAGATACAGCTGTTTGTTTTGTCTACATGTTTATGGCTTTGTTCCAAAGGGGGTCTTTACTATATCTTTCTATTGACTGCAGGCTTATATGTAATGTATTAAAGAAAGTGATTTTGAAGTACAGGTTTTCAGAAATTATGGTATAATGAAAGTGACTTAAAATGCCTATATTTTAAGAATGACACATGCTGTGGGGTGGGTCCTATTGTGACCAGAATGAGGGTAATAGGTTTACGTTAATAGTATTTGATTCTCTTGTACTTCGACTTAGGTAATCAGGGACATGACCACTATGTATCCCAAAGGAGAGAAACTTTTTTTGTTTAAATTGTACAATCCTGTGAAACGATAAGAGAACTGACATGTAAAACATCAATATTTTAGGATCAATTCTTGCCATTGAATATATTACTCTAAAAATGAGCTTGTTCATCAACTTATTTTATTCTTATCAAGTTAACCTAAGTACTAGCTACTATTGAAGTAAGGCCCATGTCCAGAAGTCTCCAACGTGATTAATGCAATCCCAAGGGGCAGCTGAGACATCTTTTAATTTGGATCACTCAAAAATAAGTAATGTTTATGGAAACAATTTGCCCTATGTGAACTAGAAAAGTGTCAAAAATATAAAACACAAAGGAAAAGCTTCACTTACTTTCATAAAATAGGAATTCGTTTTGTTTGAAGAGTTAAGTCTCATTCTCCATGGTCAATGCAGGATTGCTCATCCCTTGAAGAAAGAACTTGAATTAGCATTTTTTTTATTGCTTTTGAACCAATAGGCAGAGACTTGTTATATACATGGTCTGGGTGTTTATAAATAAGATGGTAATATAAACACACACATGAGTAACAGTGTAGGCCTCAACCACTGTCACACAAAAAGGGGGAGAGGTACTATACTAGTAAACATAGGGATATATACCTGAGGAAAAAGGTACATTGAACCTGGCACTTCTCATTACCATAAATCATTGTTTCCTAATTATTCCTTGACCTACCTCATCCTAGTCAAACTAATCTTTGAGCTCTTTCTCACCTCATCTTTCTCATGTTTCTCTTTACAACATCTTTTTAACTTTAGTTTCTCATTTACCTATCAAAGTAAAAGAAATATTAATCCAAGAAGCCAAATACTTAACAGCATATGAATAATCGAGAAGTCATTTCTATGTTAATGTAGAACTATAAGATGACACATGAATCCTTTCGGAAAGAAAGAACTCTTTGTCTCTTCATTCCCCAGAAAACCGACCTGCAACTATACATCATTTCTTTGCCTCAAAGGAAACTGATGGATTTGAAAGGCAAATAGGTGTCATCAATTTTTGTCCTTCCCATAGATCAGAAAATGGAATGGCAGGTTTGAAGGTGAAGAGAAAAAAAATTATGAATTCTCAAATGACGGGGATCTTCAGAGGGAATATACAGGATGGGGCAAAAGTAGCTTTATAGTTGTAAATACACAAAACACAGAATCTATTCTTGGATTATTATGTTTAATTATTATATCATTTCCCATTTGAGTAACTAAACCTACTTTTGCACGACCCTTTAAAAGAACAAGACTTTTGGTCAGGGCACGTACAAGAATCAACCAATAAATAAGTGGGACAAAAAAAAAAAAAAAAAGACAAGACTTTTTAAAGAAAGGCAATATTTTAGGAGAATATGACTCTTTATCCTATATAATAATAGGCTAATAAGCAAATAAACTGAACAGCGGAACAACAGAACAACCTGGTTGCTATGATGAGCACTGACCACCAGGGGGAAAGATAGTTGACCAGTCGACCAGTCGCTATCATGTGCACTGACCCTCTGACTAGTAAGTTAGCTTGCTGCTGGCGTCGGGCCAATCAGGACTGAGCCAGATGGGCCGGACATGACCTGGAGACCTCCTTTGATCTTTCCTTGGCTGGCCAACCTCCTGCAATACTGCACCGGTGGGTGGGGTCCCTCAGCCTGGCCTGCGCCCTCTCGCAATCTGGGATGTTGAAGAGCCTGTTTCTCCCTGATACCAGTCAACGCAGGACCTGCCCCCTGGTGGTCAGTGCACTCCCACAGGGGAGGGACGCTCAGCCAGAAGCCAGGCTCACGGCTGGCGAGTGCAGTGGTGGTAGCAGGAGCCTCTCCCGCCTCCAGGACAGCGCTAAGGATGTCCGACTGACGGCTTGGGCCCACGGGGGAGCAGGCCCCAGCCCTTAGTCAGACATCCCTGAGGGCTTCCGGACTGCGAGAGGGCACAGGCCAGGCTGCGGGACACGCCCGCCCCTCCCAAGTGCATGAATTTTGTGCATCAGGCCTCTAATATGTTTAATAATGACCTTACAATTTTTAATCAGGACAATCCATTTGTGTTCCGCCATTCCTAAATCCCAAAGAGACATCAGGGAAACCAGTAAATACAGTGCTGCAGCGAGCCAAAGTTAAGCAGTGCTCAGAGAAAGTTAGAAGGAAGAACAGGGATGAAGGAGAAAGGATTGAGGAATTCAATTAGTCAACCTAGTGCGTTTCTGGCTAACACCGTCTCAATGGTGAATGAGAGGTTTCCTACTCATTTATAGAGACACCATATGCATTTACTCACGCCCGCATGTTTGACCTCTTAAAAAAAATATTTTTTATTGATTTTTTACAGAGAGGAAGGGAGAGGGATAGAAAGTTAGAAACATCGATGAGAGAGAAACATGGACCAGCTGCCTCCTGAACACCCCCTACTAGGAATGTGCCCACAAAAAAGGGTACCTGTCCTTGACCGGAATTGAACCTGGGACCCTTCAGTCCGCAGGCCGATGCTCTATCCACTGAGCTAAACCGGTTACGGCATGACCACATTGTTTTTGCTTAAGCCTTCCCAACCCTGAGAAATAAGTAGTGTTGTCAAGATAAGGAAGCTAAGTATAAAAGGTTAGGTAAACTTTACAAATATCACATACTAATTAGGTGCCCAAACTGGGATTTGAAATCAAGTCTGTCTGGCTTCAGAACCTTGCCGTCCTTTGCCAATAAAGAAGTAATCAAAAGGTTAAAATCAATAGCAAGAGTAAGAGAACTATGAAGAAATTACATGTAGCTAAAGTTATGGTAATGATGCAATCACTTTGACATTTTGAAATTGGCTAGGAACCTTCGGGTAAAAGAACTGCATAATTTGCAATCCTTCACAGCAGATATTTTTCAATCGTTTGTCTGAGTTGATGACATTTTTCCATTTTAAAAATTGTACTTTGAATTTATTTCGATCGTTTAGTATGCAGGAATAAAGACTTGGTTCTTTAAGCTGGAAAACAAATACAATGTCGATCTATCATTCACAAAATGATTTTCTAGAGCTAGCAGACATTCAAGAACTTCCCAAATAGAAGTTCCTGAAAATAACTCTAAATTTACACTGAAAGTCAGACTGTGAGGCAAGAAAGACCCTAGAGGAAATATAATGAAAATCTGTTCACTACTTTAACCTTTTAAAAATAAAATATATCCAAAGAGCCACACAGGCACACCCTTACCAGCTTTGTCTTTGCCCGAGTTTGTGCTGCTCTCTGTCCAAGACTGAGAATCGGTAAGGAGGTGGCTCTGGGAGTCTCTCAATGGCTTTGCAGGAAACTGATGGTTTTCAGGACTGAAGAAGAATAATCATCATCACAATCATTAACTCTGACAATGTTGAGGTGTTTCTCAGAGTGTGGAACTCCAACCACTGTGGAGCGAGATCACTCTACGAGTTACCCAAGAGAATTGGGGGAATGCAGGAACAATTATTGAATGTATTACTATAAAACTTCACCCTGGCTCACAATGAGAAAAAGTGTTCCCTCTTCCATTCTCTTTTCATTCTGATTGCAATAAGGTGACTGACTACCTTTAACCTTGGCAAATCTCCACTTTCAATACAAAAACTTGGTCTCAGCTTCAGAACTTGAGCGGATAAGGGAATCTAGTTAGCCGTAACTGTATTTTATTTTCAATTTTCCATTGTTACACTTTACTGATATTTATGACAAATTATACTGGTTTGTCATTTATGACAGTGGTATGAAGTCTGGTTTAAAAATAAATCTCGCCGAAACAGGTTTGGCTCAGTGGTAGAGTGTTGGTCTGCGGACTGAAAGGTCCCAGGTTCGATTCCGGTCAAGGGCATGTACGTTGGTTGTGGGCACATCCCCAGTAGGGGGTGTGCAAGAGGCAGCTGGACGATGTATCTTTCTCGTCGACGTTTCTGGCTCTCTATCCCTCTCTCCTCTCTGTAAAGAATCAATAAAATATATTTGGAAATAAAAGTAAAAATAAAATAAATCTCAGTGTAAATTTAAATAAATCTATTAAAGAAAAATGTTATTTTTAAGTGGCATGTGGATATGGGAAAACATCTATGAAGGCGATGGTAGAAAGATAAGTTTGAGGAAAAATTGGTCCAGTGTTTCGAAAGTGGCCCGACTGGTCTTGAACAAAGAAGTCTCTATCCTCTGTAAGACTGAAGCAACTGTGAGCATCATCTTGCAGAAGGTGTTGAAAACATCTGACCTTATCAGGTCTTTCAAGCCTGGTGTATAACTGGGGAAAACGAAAGAGTCTTAAAAAAGAGCTTAAGTTTTAAAATTAAAGTACACATGCCACATATTGACATATTGGATGGTATGAAAAAATATATCTATAAATTAAAATAATGAGTTCGATAGAAAAAAAATATTGGCATAAAAACTATTATTTTAGAACATCCTGAAATACTAATTATAATACTGTTCAAAAGAAAAAAATAGTTAAAGTTCCTCCAAGAATAATTTCACATATTTCAGTTGTCTAGAACTATTATTTTTTTAAAGGATATGCTTTTGGACCTTAGCAATGACCTCAGATCTAAAATTTAAGAATATTTCAATTTTGTGTAGCTTTAACCTACCCTTACTAAAAATTTGAAGGTAAATCCTTTTAAAAAACTATGTCTCCCATTCCTTTTACTCTAATTCTTTTGATTCCTCAGGAAAGAGGCCATATACCAGGTAGAGGAGACGTAAGTCCTGGTTTAGGGACTCCGTGGAGATTGATTGCTGGCCTGGACCCACTCATTTAATGATATTCATTATCTATTACATCAATGATTGATATTCATTATCTATTACATCAATGAATAAAGTCTTTGATCTCATGGAAATTTCATTGTAACTGGGGAAGAATAATAATAAAGGGAAATAAACATATAATAAGTCAGGTGATAATACAAGCTGTGACGACTAGTGTGCAGGGACATGTCAGAGCAGGTTACTATTTTACGAAGGCTTTTTAAGGACGGCCTCTATTGTGAAGTTACATCTGAGTGGAAAGTGAATGAAGAGAAGGCACAGACCATTCAGGATTCTGGAGGAAGAACATTCAGGAAAAAGAATGAACAAGTACAAAGGCACTCAATAAGGGACATGCTTGGTGTGTCTGAGGAACAATCCACAGGTTGTTCCTGAGTACAGCAGGGCTGACATCAGAGAGGTGCTGGGGCCAGATTAAAATGAGGGAAGGACACTCATTAGGCTTTATTCTGAGGACGATGGGAAACCAATGGAGGTTTGTGAGCCTGAGAACGACAAAATCTGACGTACGTTTCAAAAGGATCAGGCTGACTTCCCAAGGAATAGACTGGAGAAGGGGAAAATGGAATCAGGAAGGCCAGTTAGGAAGAAATTGAAACAATTCATGTGAGGAATGACACAGAAATATTTTGAGGGGGAATCTGACAGGGTTTGCAAATGGAATAAAGGAAAACTAAAAAAAAGGAGTCAGAGTGAGTCCAGTGTTTCTGGCCAGAGTCCCTGGGAGGACAGAGGTCACAAATACCGATTCACGTACGGAAGAATGAGGAAGTTGGGTTTCGGTGGGCGTGAGGGTATGGATGGCTGGAATCAGGAGTCCTGCTTTACACCTGTTCAGCTGACCGTGACTTTTAGACACTGAAGTGGAAGTGCTGAGTAGACAGCCAGATAAAAAGCTCTGGAGCACAGCGATCCCAACAATAACCATAGACATTTTATACGGGCTGATCAGGGGGAATTATAAAATTCTGCAGCTGTCAAAATCCAATCTTGACATTTAAAGGAGACAGAGGAGACGCCTGACCTTTTCATGGTCACCTGGTGAGGTAACAGTGCCAGAACCGGCTTTCTCTCAATACCCTCGGGACACATAGTGGGAGAGGTACGATCTCTAAAATCCAGAGAGTCTTAAACCACAAAAATCACTTCATAAAGATAAAAAACATTATTGAAAACCACTGTTACATTTTATGAAAGCTCTGACAACATAACAAGTAACTTACTAAAACTAAAACTAGATTTTTCTGCACTAAAGTAAAGAAAACCATGAACATTTAGCTCCTGAGGAATTTTCAAGCCAAAGCTCTCAGAGCATGACCCAAAATATTATGGTGCCTTTGAATGTCCCTGTGAAGCACAGTGAAATCCCTCATTGACGGAGAGTCTGATCTATACATAGCTCCCTCTAGGGATGGGGTGGTAAAGACGTTTCATTTCCTGACAATCTATATATATAAAAGGCTAAGCAATTGACCTTATGTATGTCCAACTGCCCAACCGGCTGGTATATATGATGCACACTGCTAATCTATATATATAAAAGCCTAAGCGAGCAAACAATGGGCCGCTTTGATGCGCACTGACCACCAGGGGGCAGACGCTGAAGGCAGGCGCTGCCCCCTGCTGGTCAGTGTGCTCCCACAGTGGGAGTGACACTCAGCTGACAGCCGTCAGACACCGGGCTCACGGCTGGCAAGCGCAGCTGTGGCGGCGTGAGCCTCTCTCGCCTCTGTAGCAGTGCTACCAACGGGTGGTGGTGACAGGCACGGTGGGGTCAGGATGAGCGAGAGCGGTGCCCGGGCTTGGGCTCAGGCTCCTGCCTGGCTGCCTGCTGCTTCTCACACTGCTACATCCCCTGAGGGGTCCCAGACTGCAAGA
Organism: Nyctalus aviator; assembly: GCA_036971965.1. Lineage (NCBI taxonomy): Eukaryota > Metazoa > Chordata > Mammalia > Chiroptera > Vespertilionidae > Nyctalus > Nyctalus aviator. The sequence continues at coordinate 177,590,454 of CM072924.1, read as the reverse complement.
GGGTGCAGGCCAGGCTGAGGGACCTCACCAGTGCACAAATCCGTGCACCACACCTCTAGTTTAAAATAATTTGGAATGGCCGCCAGGATCACTGCTTTGAGACGCATTCAGAGGTCAAGCCAGGCTGCAGAGTATAAATACTGTTGGAAATAAGCAATCTGTGCTAGCCCTGGCCGGCTTGGCTCTGTGGATAGAGCATCAGCCTGCAGACTGAAGGGTCCCTGGTTCAATTCCAGCTAAGGGCACATGCCTGGGTTGTGGGCTCAATCCCTATAGAGGCATGCAGGAGGCAGCCAATCAGTGATTCTCTCTCATCACCGATGCTTCTTTCTCTCTCTCCTTCTCCCTTCCTCTCTGAAATCAATAAATAAATATATTAAAAAAAAAAAAGTCTGCTCTAGACAGGGGGAGCACAAGTATAGGTGCTGTGCACACTGCATTCTGGCAGCTAAGAAACTCTCTAAATTTTAACCAACAACGCTCTTATGGTTATGTTTTTGCTACTGGATTTCATTAAAAATCAGAAGTACGTCAGATTCGAATAACTCTGTCTTAACGATATAAAAATTAGTTGTAAAAACTTATTCCTATACGTAATAGCCTTTTAAATGTTTTAGTAGTTTTGCCTTTTGCCAGTTAGCAGCCAAGTCAGAATGAAATTTCAGATTTTCCTTAGATTCTTGATAGACTTGAACCAAAACAGACTTAAAACACTGGCAAAAGTCTCCTGACTTTTAATACATTCTCAAGAGCTCTCCCCTGCTCTCTCCACAGAAACGGCTCAGATAATGCCCAGAGGTCTGAAAGGGGCAGCAGGAATAGGGTGCACATTGCTGACAAGACTGCCTAGCCGGTGTCTGGGATTCCATCCGTTCTCCAAAGGCCTGACCCAGGGAAGTTTCCGGATCTCTTTGTAAGTTCCCTGGAGGATAAGAGGAAAGTCTACCTGGATCTGCTCACCTGACTGCCGGGCAAGCTAATCTGGACTGACTTTTTTTTTCTTTTAAGTACAATTTTTTTTAAATAGATTTTTTTAAAATTGATTTCAGAGAGGAAGGAAGAGGGAGAGAGAGATAGAAACATCAATGATGAGAGAGAATCATTGATTAGCTGTCTCCTGCACACTCCCCACTGGGGATCGAGCCCACAATTTAGGCAGGTGCTCTTGACCAGAATCAAACCTGGGATCCTTTAGGTCGACGTTCAATCCACTGAGCCAAACTGGCTAGGGCTTAAGTACAACATCTTTTTAAAAACTCATAATTGCTTCAGTCAACTAAAATATTTATAGAGAATTAACAACCTGCTTACCCACCACCTAGATGAATAACAGAATTTTTCAAGTATAACGAAAGCTCCTGATTTTTTCCTCCCTCCTTCATTCCAAATAGAAACCACTGGAGTGAATTCTCTATTTATATTCTTAAAACTTTTCAAGAAACATGTAACCAAAGGATATGTGAGGCTATAGCACGTGTTACTGGAAAGTCGAATAGGAAAAACAGTAGGCGATTACTTTTTCGATGCTGGATTCAGTCCTGCAGGCGTGGACGGCTGTTCAGGATCTTGGTTCACAAGGCAAGTTGGGAAGGAGCAGCCATCACCTAGACTGCAACGAAACAAAAACTTACAACGGAGCCAACGGAGTGCACTGTCACGGCGCTCCTGTCTGCGGGCAGAACACAGTTACGTTACGGGCCAAACGTGTGTCAGGCACCGGTACAATTACAGTATGTACAGGGAGAGGAGGAGCTAATTTATTTCCACACTGGCACAACAGTGGGTCATAAAATAACGCGTTAAAACACAGGAGGTGCGGTGCAGAATAACAGAGTCCCTTCGCTGGATCGCTTTCGTGAGTTTACTGCCTGAGACATTTCGCAACGAAATACCTTGAAAACACGGGTAGCAGCCAGTACTTCTTCTCATCACCAAAAACTTGTCGCATGTTCTTACTGAAACCCAAGCTGAAGCCGTTCTTATCTGTTCCGTGTCGAAATACAGGACTTCTAAAAGCCTCTAAAAGAGACAGCAGAGCAATCACATGAGTAATGAACATATACCTGGTCACCCGTACCTTTAGAAGCAACTGAATTCAATGAAGGCACTCAAAAATCAATGGCTAACCCCCGAGGCCTTATGTGCCTACCGGCAGCTCAGCAATGAAGATGGCCCATACTGTTTTAAACTAATCGAATGACTACATTTACTTTAATTTCTAAGTAACCTTTTAACTAGTATAGCAGCACATATGCAGTGCAGAAAACTAGAAAATAAAAAAATACAAGTAATTTATATCTTCTAATTCTTTTTTAGATACATGGGTGGATGGACATAGGTATAGACAAATCTACATAAGTTTTAACTAAAATGAGATTATACATACATACTATAGCCTGCATTTTATAGTCGGTATGTTCCATTTTACAATCTCATTGAATCCTACTTTTTTCCCCAGCTAACCCCAAATATACTTGAAGCTGGTTTGTCCAAACCAAGAATTACATTTATATCGTATTTCTAGTCTCTTTATTAATTACACGTAGCGCCTTTTCCAGACTCCTGAACCCTTCTAGCTGCTGGATATCACCCCGGCATATACCCAAGAGTGGAATTACTGGGGCACGTGATAATTCTATATTTAGCATTTTGAGGAATTGCCAAACTGTTTTCACGTTGACTGCACACTTTTATATTCCCACCAGCAATATGTGAACGTTCCAAATTCGCCACATCCTCACCAAAGCTTGTGGGTTATTTTTAATCTCCATCCCAAGTGAATATGAAGTAGAACCTCACTGTGGTTTTGATTTTGATGTCCCTAATAACTAATGATACGGAGCATGTTTTTAGGTGTTTGTTGGCCATTTGTATATTTTTCTTTTGAGAAATGCCTTTTTAAATGTCTATTGAAATCTTCTGCAAATGTTTAAACGGGGCTGTCTGTCTTGTTGTTGAGTTGTAATATTTACATATTCTGGATACTCGGCCGTTGGGCGTATGATTTACAAATATTACTCTCAAAGATACTCTTCATTCCCCCACTGAATGGTCTTGGAACCCTTGAGAAAAATCAATTGGCCAAAGATGTATAAGTTCAGCTCTGGACTCTCAGTTCAATTTCATTGGTCAAGATCGCTGTCCTTATACCAGTACCACGATGTTTTGATCACTGTTGATTTGCAGCAAGTTCTGAAAACAGTAAGAACTTTTTATTTTTTGGTGGCTGTTGTCTTCGCTATGTGGGGCCCCTAATGTTTTCTATATATAAGATGTCATCTGTGAAAAAGAATCGTTTTATTTTTCTTTCCAATTTGGATGTTGTTATTTCCTTTTCTCGGCTGATTTCTCTACCTGTAATTCCCAGTAGAGTTAAAAGCAGCAGAGAGAGGGCATCCTTGTTTTGTTCCTGATCTTAAAGGAAAGGTTTTCTTTCTCGTCGCTGAGTGTGATGTCAGTGTGAGGCTCTCAGAAAGCCCTTTATCAGATCACAGAAGTTCCCTCCTATTCTTGGTGTGCTAAGTGCTTTTATCATGAAAGGTATTATATTTTGTCGAACACCTTTTTTTGTATTAGTTGAGATAATCATGTGGCTTTTCCCTTCTATTAATGTAATAGGTGATTTTTGCATAGTGAACGCTCTTGTATTCCTAGGATAAATCTTACTTGATCGTGGCCTATGGTCCTTTTAATATGCTGCTGGATTTGGTTTGCTTATATTTTATTGAGGATTTTTGCATTTGTGTTCATAAGGGATATTGTCGTTTTCTTGTGATGTCTTTCTCTGGCTTTGGAATTAGTGCAGTGCTAACCTTAAAGAGTAAGTAGAAAGCATTTCCTTCTAAATTTTTTGGCAGAGTTTGAGAAGAATTGGTGTTAATTCTCCTTGAATGTCTGGTAGGATTTACCAGAGAAGCCCTTGATTACTGATTCAACTTCCTAACTTGCTATTGGTCTATTCAGATTTTTTATTTCTTCTTGAGTCAGTTACGTGTTTCTAGAAATTGTACATTTCATCTAGGTTCATCTAATTTTTTGATGTACAAATGTTCATGGTTTCTCTTATAGCCTTTTTGATTTCTATAAAGTTGGTGGTCCCCACTTTAATTTCTGATTTTCATAATTTGAGTTTTCTCTTTTTTTTTATTTCTAGCGAAAGGCCTGTCTAATTTTTTATTTTCAAAGAACCAACTATTGATTTCATTGATCTCATTGATCTTCTACCTTTAAATTCTCTATTTTCATTATCTCCTCTCTAATCTTTACTATTTCCTAAATTTTGGTGGCTTTGGGTTAACTGCTTTTATTTTTATAGTTCCTTAAAGTGGGAAGTTATTGATTTGAGATATTTCTTCTTTCTTAATGTAAGCATTTTTAGTTACATATTTATTTTCTGTTTTCACAGCATCCACCACTGTCGGGCTTTTGAACATATTGTTTTCTCTGCCTGAGATGTTCTAGCTCTTTCCATGACTGATTTCTTAGGTTAAATATGTATTATTTTGGTGAGCTCTTCCCTGATCAGTCATCTAAACAGGCACCCTTCTACCACCCTCAGCCCTTGATATATACTTCGAGATCCTATTCGTTTCCTTTAAGGCACTTTGCCTGTGTGATTATTTCTATGTCTAGTTATTGATTTTTATATGCCACCTTTGCTCACATTGCCTTTACACAATGCTTGACCTATGACCAACAGTAAAACAATTATATGGAGTGAGTGAATCTGTGTGTGTCCAAGTCACATCCCACAAAACAAAGTGGGGAATAGGAATAATTTTTACCGCTTCAGGACAGGTAGGCAATTACGCATACGGCAACTTTGAATGAGCATCTACTTATGTATTTAACTTCTCTTAACTATGAAATTGCATACTCACCTAATGTAGACTTATTTTTGCTGACAAGCCAACAATGATAGCCAAACAGAGAAGACAAGCTGACAGAAAACATAGCTGCAGCAAAGAATAAAAACATAATATGGAACTTGGCTTGAGTATCTGGTAGACCATTCTATAAAGAAAGGAAGAAAATGAAATGTTTTGTCAAAGGGATAAGCATTCCCCTACTTTTACAAGTAAGATTTTTTTTTTTTTGCTAAAAATATTTCCTAAATTTAGGTATGGAGAAAGATACATGGTTTTATGTTAAAACTCTGAGAAAAAACATATAGCACCAGATTAATGTTAACTGGAATCTGAATATATATAGAAAATATATTCAAACTTGGGGTATTTATTTTGTTGGACGTGACTAAATCATAGAAAAAGGGTGGTAACCTGAGTGTAACTTATAACAGAAGCAAGGTATAAGGAATGATAAAATTTACTTTTGGATTTACTACTTGAATACGTTTTATAACATACTACAGATTTATAAATGATTACATAATTTTATTAAAGTGCCAAAAATGAAGGTTAATTGACACAGTTAGCTACTATATTCACCGACATTTTACTTTACTACAAATAGCAGCATCTACTACAAGAACACATACAACAACACATCCACAGTAATGCTTCAGGCTATTGTCAGTAAGAGCATCCCAGCAAAGAGGAACAGGAGAGCATAACCCCTGTGTAAAACATCCCTTCCACCGCCCCTGTGGCAAAGGAAGCCATTGCAAAGCAGAACCGGCGCGACTCTCACTGTGTGTCCTCCCCAAGGAGACCCGGACTCCATCTAGAACGGTAGGTTCGGGGCTACGGACACTCAGCAACGCACCGGAGCTGCTAGGAGGCGTCTCCTTCTGACAGAAGGAAATGCTGTCTCCACACCCTGCAGCATCTCACCAACAGCTTCTGAGGGCAGTCCTCACAGCGAAAACGCTGGCTACGCCTTTACAAATGTATTTGTGGTTGGAACTAAAGCCATTCACAGGGTTGAGAAGAGTGGGGTGACATTCTCTCAGACATTCACTAGGGATCCTTCTTCCAGCTGCACCCTGAAGGTATACTTGGATGCTGGGAGCCTGTCCACACACCTGTGAATTCCTCGTGCTTAGCAATAGAAGTGGCGCGTAGTAGGTGCTCAATAAATTTTGGCATTGAATGTGACTAAAGTCCCATCCCACACATAAATGATCTAGCAATTAAAAAAATCTTAACCTAATAAAGAATAATTTTATGAAAATAATAAAGCAATTCTGGCAGGAGATAAAAATTTTTTAACATTGTTTGATATTCACGAGGAGTATCTTTGGACATTTAAAATACTCAATTTTAAATGCTCGCATTTAAAGTAAATAGTGCAGAAAACAAATGAATTAACTAAAGCCTAATTGAGCAATACCTAGTAAATATTTGGGGCATTATAGATTAATAGTGTAAAAAATAATCTTTTTACACATAAAGAAAACACTTCTATTTATAAATACTTTAAAAAAAAATCTTCTTAGACAGTCAATTCTTGTTATTTCAGTGGTTGTGTTCTATAAGGCTGCCGTGAACCCTGACTTCCTCCCAGGGAAAACGCAGGGAAGGTACTGTGGCCTCCGGCATAGGTTTGTCACCACATCTATTCATAACCCGGTTTGCTGTGCATCAGCCATCAACAACGTTTTAACATTCGTGTTCATTCACTGACATAGAACTCACCCCAACCTCACTATCACTCAGGCCTGAAGGCTGCTTACCCACCACACAGACTTTCTCCAAAAGCACCTCACACGAGTGCTCAGAACACCGACAGCACTTCAGCACTGTTCTTGAAGAGCATTTTAAACACAGAAACAACCAACACAAAGCACAACAATGCAAAAAAAAAAAAAATTTAAAAAGTGGCATTCAGTAGAGTGAGAAGCACATCCTGTGACACATGGGAGTTGAAACAAGAAGGCAGTCTCCTTGTTTTCTCTCCTTGCTTGGTATGGACACGGGGCCATGCAAAGTTCTGGCCACTCTGTGCATGTCTGCAAATGGCCACAGAAGCTCTGCGAATTCTGATTTTGGGCAACAGAAAAACTTCAGCCAGGTGTGAATTCACAAACATAGAATCTGCAAATAATGAGGACTGATTCTAAATGAGTTCAAGTCTATAAAATCAGTATCTGAAATAACTCCTTAATGAAACACGGTAGTATGTATTTTTATATACAAAAAAAAAATCAACAAGGTAATGACTTACTGTCCAAAATTTGATAAAATACTGTAAATCCGTAGCAGCAATAAAAAGGCAGTACAGCAGGGAATACGCCAAGAAAAGGAGGAAAAATTTGTAATTTGAAAATCCAACACAATTGTTCACCCTGTGGATAAAAACAAAAAACATTTTCGATGAGTTTGACAGTCTCAGCACGGGTATACATATGCCTAACCTTAACACAGCGTTGAGCTTTTAATCATTCAAAATGTATTGGCAAATCTAAAGTGTAATTCATGAGATTTCTTTACACATACAAACATTAAAAATATCCGTTTCACTAAAAAGGGATTCTGTGCTTAAGTTTTTCAAATTTGATACGCAATATGACTTGACTCAATCAAGAACCATGTCACTATGTACACATAAGGAACTGTTTGACATTGAAATTGGAACTCAAAAGAACTGTTGGCCCAGAAAGAAACTCACTACAGACTGATTCATTTGCCTCTCAGCATATCCATTATTGCTTGTCTTATTTTCGGTTCTTATAAGTGTATTTCTAGTATCACATGATCTCACCCATCTAGGGGAAATATTGAACAACATAAGCTGATGAACAAAAACAGACCCTGAGACAGGGAAGCATTGATAAGACTGTCAGACTCAGAGGGAAGGCAGGGGAGGGTGGGGATAAGGGGGACAGATCAACCAAAGGACTTGTGTGCATGCCTATAAGCCTTACCAGAGGTCACGGACAACAGGGGGATGGGAGCATATGTGGGGAGGGGTTTAGGATGGGAATGGGGGGATGAGGACAAATATGTGATACCATAATCAATAAAGAAATTAATAAAAATTTTAAAAAGAACCATGTCACTAACTATATAGTTAACCTTTGAACAAATGGGTCCATTTAGGCACAGGCTGTTCTGCAATAAATACATAGTTAACACTCTGTATCCCCAGCTTATTTAAAACAAGGAGGGCGAACATTCAAAAAAGCTTGTGTTCTTAACCAGTCCCTCACTGAGAGTGGCCTTAGGAAGCATGAATGTCCTGGTACTTCTGGACGGCCAGCCTGGTGAGGTGGCACCCACCCCACCCCGGTGGGAGAGCCTTCAGGCAGAGCAGCAGACTGAGGTGTCTCAGTGGGGAGCCGTCAGCAGCGTGGGAACTGCCCCGCAGGTGCAGCGGGCTCAGGTGGGCCGTGGGGACCCGGTGGGCACTGACAGCACGTGCTATGGGAGGTCAGCAGAGGAACGCACGGAGGACTCAGGCTGCTTACACTGGAAGGATTGGGGGAACTACTAGCTGAGAACGGGAACAGAATAAATGAAATGGGTGAAAGCGTGAGGGAAGCAATAGAATGAATATAATGAAAACTGGTACCAAACGGAGGTTATTGACTGAAGTCCTTTTTGGGAAGAACCTCATTCTTACAGGAGTAAAGGAGCTTTAGAACCTATTACAGGAGAAAGTGTGCACAGACAGTAGCAAAGGCAGCCCGGGGAGGGCTACAGAAGACAGAAAACCGGACACCCCCCTGCTGTTCCTGCAACGGAGACCGTCATTCTCTGTAGGTCTGTGCTTCAGTCTACAACCAGCAGCATTCCCTGAAGAAATGAGGCTCATGGGATATCAGGCTTACTGTCCAAGCCAAACGTGGCTGGCCACCTCAGTGTGACTGGCAGAAGAGTGTGCACACCGGGACGGTAAATTACAGGGGAAGGCAAAAAATACCTTCATTAGAGAACCAGGCCTTTCCAATACTCTAAGACACCCCATTTCCTGACTTAGAATATTTTTTACACTTGATCTTAGCCAAAAGGCCGAGAAGCGATGATTTAGAATATTTTTAAAAATAGTAACAAATTCTAAGTGGAAACCCTTATTTCAACAGCATGTTATTCTACTTGCTATTCTACTCTGTAATGCCAAGTTTTATGTAAAATAAACTGTCAAAGCTTTAGATTAATGATTAGAAACTTCCAGGGAGGTATTGTTGTGTATGTGCATTTTGGTGTATTTCCTGGGGAGTATTTTAGAATTTCTATGTTTATGCATGCACATACAAAGAAAACCATTTGTTCTGAGCAAATATGAGACATTAACTTTTAAATGGTTAAAATGCTGGTTTTAAAATTACTCATGGAAATTCTGCTGAATAAAAGACTCTTGAACTAATTAAACAAATATGAGAAATTAAATCTGAAAGTACCTCCTAGATCAGCTAAGGCAAAATTCATTTATAAAAAGATGTAAATAGATAAGTGATTGTATTTATTAAGTTAGAAGGGACAGAAACCGGTTTAAGCATAGAGGCAGACTTACCATGGGCAATGATGGTCCATCTTCAAAATACATCTAAAAAAAAACATACACACAAAACTCAACACCCCGTGAAAACTTAGTCCCACTAAATCATTAAAATATATATTTGTTATTTCAAAAAGTTATAGCAAGTAAAGTATTGAAAAAATTATTTACTTCTCTAAAGATAGAATGATAGGAGGGGAAGGGGTAGGGTGGAGATGGGTAAAGGGTGGGAAGTGGGGGACATCTGTAAGAAGAGTCATTAACAAATAAAATAAGTAACTAAAAAGAGAACAATAGCGGAAGTCCTCATCTAAGAAAGAGACGCTAGCTAATTCCAGTTATGACGCAATAATAGGACTTTCAGCTGAAGCTATAACATGCTTTAAGGTTTAAAACCAATGCAATGTGTTCATATACAACTATCTTACGCTAAAGGAGGTGCAGAATGCCGGCAGATCTACAAGGAAGTCTGGGTAAAACTTGTCCTTTCATTTCGATCCTTGGGCCACGTAATTGTACTGCCCTGGTGGCTACACTAAGTATGTAATAACACCCGACTGTCACAACATCGACTGGGAAAGGGTCACAGAAGGAATACTGACCAAGTCATACCAGCCAGGTCTGAGCTGGTAAAAGTCATGCAGGACATGCACGTCAGTGTGAGTCGGGGGAAGGGGATGACTGATTCTGGCCCTAATCCACATCCGTTACTGACGCAAGTGATCGTGCCAACTCTGCTCCCTAAGGCAAGGTGCGGGGACAGGAGCACGGAGGGAAGGAGATGGAGAACAGTGAGAACAGAGACACGATCGGGAAGAGAAACGGAGGCGTCCTTACTTGTCGCAGACGGAGCAGTGGTGGCAGCGGTCTGGCTTTATGAGTTGGCATCTGTCACAGTATCGGATTGCTGTGAACAAAGAGTCCACTTAGCCTTCGGCTGAACGGTGCATGGAACATGCAATTGAATGGCTCTAAGTTAAATTATTCCGATTTACATTCTAAACAACACCCCAAATGTAAATCGGGTAAAGTTGAGATAGTCGGATCTGCTTAAATACAAACATGGAAAAGACGCTCCCACAGGCTCAGTTCTCCAGAGGTTTCCCAAGGGCATCTTTAGGGGAAATGTTTCTAGGGCAGCGGTCGCCAACTGGTGGTCCACCGACCACTGCTGGTCCCTGAGGTCCTAAAGGTTGGTAACCACTGTTCTAGGGCATCCCCAAGTGTCAGTGGTTATCAATCTATCTATCTATCTATCTATCTATCTATCTATCTATCTATCTACCTTTCTATCTACCTACTTATCTATCTACCTACCTACCTACCTACCTTGTATGTTCCTTTCCATCTGAGTAAACAGAATGTCTCTCTCCATAAAACCAATGATCTTCTGTACCCCACAGGATAACCAAGAAAGGATGCAACCACATTTTATGCAAAACTAATTTTAGAAATTTGTGAATAAACTCTCTTGATCGCTCACATTGAGAAAGATCTCGTACCTTCTGTGTTGAGCGAGGTACAAGCTTAGAAGTGAGAATTAGCAGAAGTACTCCCAATGAGAACTTCAGTCCTTGTAACGGAAGACCTGGGCCTTCCTTCTCCAACACCGGCAGCTAAGGCAGCCATGAGTGATTGATTCGGAGAGGCTGTTTCAGTCCGCAGGCTCTTACCGGATGCAGGCAGCTACCGATGCTGCAGAAAAGCAGCTGTTACGTGGGCAGCCCAGTAGGGTCAGAAGGCCACGCTTACAAATGTAAAAAAATGTGGACAAAATACTCGCAATAAATAATGACCAAGGTTATGTCAAGCTAATGCTATGATCTCTGAAAAAGAAAACAGTTGTTATGAACTAAGAATGAGACATTCTTCTCTTAGACCACAGGACCTAAATGGAGTTGTTTTCCGTGTGGAAACGAGTCCTTCGTTACCCCGCACTGCTTCCTCTTTCGGGAACTGCAGGGATCAAAGCATGGCCTTGCTGCTCAGCCCCCGAGGGAAGACACCCATGGGTCCCTATCCGTGACCCTGGTTCCTGTTCTTATTGGGGTGTGAGATCTTTCTCAATGTGAGCAATCAACAGAGTTTATTCACAAATTTCTAAAATTAGTTTTGCATAACATTTCTAAAATGTGGGTGTATCCTCTCTTGGTTGTCCTGGCGGGTATGAGAGTGAGAGGCGGGGGTGTCCAGAGGAATAGTATATAACGGGAGCTCCGTGTGTGCTTTTAAACTCCCCGGGAGCTAAGAAGAAAGTCCTGTCTGCTGGGTTTTCCCACACCAGCTCTCTGGAACCTGGGAAGTATGTTACCCTCACAGTTGCACTGTCAGTGCCTGTGAATGGGCAGCACGGTCTGAAGCCACACTCCCCACGTGATGTCTGGAGGACACCGCTAGGTCCTCTCTGGCCAGTGATTGTCCGCACTTTACAGTTCACCAGGGAAAAGCCTTTCACACCAAAGTGGGCAGTAACTCACTGACACCAAAACAACGTAGTAATAAGTGTTTTGTCTGGGGTCTTTTATAAAAAGAGAAATTTTGTTTTTTAATGGAAAAAACCCCCAGACAAACACAAAGACTCTGTATACCACATTATGTCCAACTAAAATCATACCAGAGTAATTTAAAATGAAAGATCTGATTATCTTTTTAAAAACTCCTTACAGCCAAGGGGGAATTTTTATGTTAACTGTCTTGCTTGAATTTTTAAGGAATGTATTCATCTATTCCTTACATAATTGAAAACTTGGTGGGTAAATGTTGAAAAGGCAACATTACTAACTTCTGTGTACGATGATAAATGAGTTACATCCCCTCTAATTGTCACCTTCGTAGTAAAAAACGAGTATAATGTTCTTTTGTAGGAAAAGATTGGGGACAAGGAGAGAGCTAAACAAAAAAAAGTAAATAGTCCTCATTAATCAAAATAAGTAATAAAGTAAAAAACGTCTGAATGCCCTGTGAGGATGCAGAAGACGGTGGGTCAGAAGGACGCACAGGACAAACAGAAGTGCGGGGAGCAGACTTTCCAACACCCTGCCTCAAGGACTCGCACACCCTCAGCCACGTCTCCGGGGGCTGAGTGTGTTCTGTGTACAGCCGCCAGCCTCACCCAGGCAGCTGGCATTTCTCTCTCAGGTTTGGAGGAAGTCCGATGGCTTTAGAATGGATGGTAAAAACCTAAATGATATTACTACTCCTTTTCTTCAGTGCTCTATAAAATAAAAGTGTGTGAATGTCAGCTGAGCCTTCATGTGGCTTTAGTCCACAGACTTTCTCCCAGAGTGGAGGAGGAAGTTAACCGCACAAGACAAGGGTCCCTGGGGTGTGGCTGAGGGTGGGTAAGGAAGGCCCTCTCACATTCCTGCCCTGGACCTCCTGTGGCTGCTCACTGCTGAATCACGCCTACCTCTCCGTTCTCCATATTCTAGAAGGGGATCAATCACACCAGCACTGCTGTCTGATTATTACACTGAGTGGCCACATTATTATGATCTCTGGATGCATAATAATCTGGCCATTCAGTATATAGCCTATATAATAAAAGGCTAATATGTAAACTGTCTCCTTGACCAAGAGTTCGACCAGCAGGCAGGCCGGCCAATTGCCTATGTCCCCTCCCCCTGGCCAAGCTGGCCAGACCCCACCCATGCACGAATTCATGCACCAGGCCTCTAATATATATACACACACATTGAGTGGTCAGATTATTATGCATTCAGAGATCATAGTAATCTGGCCATTCAGTGTATACTCTGTGCAATTTAATGGGATCAATGCCTATAGTCAGTCATAGTAATTCTAGCAGGCATCCAGAATTTCTGCACTGAAATATAAAGATTATATCAGAGAATCCAGATTCTGTTCAGGCTGTCACAAATATGGGGCACTGTGAGTTCATCTCAGGAGACAGGCATACTGCACTGCGAGGACAGGAGGTGATGGGCTCAATGTCCTACAAACCACACAGGGAGGTGACTTATAAGCCCAGCGTGTAGCTGCTATTAGTGGTGGAAATTAATATTTGTCCTGATACGACCTACACTTCAGCCCTTTCTCTTCATTCAGCGTGTCAATGGCACAGCAGGCAAACACTGTACCGGAAATGAGGAGATAGGTACCTGGTACCTGGTACCATCGCTGTCAGCAACTAGCTTTGGAAACTTGTGCAGCAATTAATATATAGGGGCTTAACCTCCCTCCGTGTTTGCTCAGGTTTACACATGAACTTATACAGAAACATATCTGTGTCTTGGAGGGACAGAACCAGTGACATAATATTACATCACAGAGTTACCTCTGGCTCGCTGAGAAACAAGGAAAACGAACAGGAAACAATGTCTGCGATGGAAGTTAGACTCAGTTATGATTTTAAAGTGAGCCAGAAACAAATACAAACACACAACAGTAACGAGGTATTTCACACTCTCTTCTTCGTATGCCATAGCCATCCATGAGCTGGCCCAATGCTTCCCGATGAGTGTCTGACAGTTTCAAGGACACACACATGCTCTCCCTCGGTCCCCACAAGCTCCTGTACCTCCAGACATGGTCCTGGTGTAGATGGGGAGGTCCTTGGCTGCTCGCCGGAGAACTTCCTGATGGGCTTCTCCCCGCGGCTCTCTCTCCAGCAATTCTTTCTCTGCGTAAGAGAGGTGGAACTGTGGAGCAGATTGAAACGTTCATCAGTGTTTTCAAAGAAATGATAACATCTATTGATCTACTAGCCCAGAAGAAGGCATTTATAAAATGTTAATGGTATACAGTCTACAAATTCAGGAAGGTAATAGAGTCTGAGATCTGTTAACTTTGCAGGTGATTAGTTTATGCATCTAGAAGATAAAATAATAATAATAATAATAATCACTACCTCAGAGATTTGTGAAACTCAAGAGGAACAGAATATGTAAAAGTGCTTTATAAACTCTAGAGTTCTATCCAAATATTAGTTATATTAATAGATAAATGGCAAAAGAAACAAATTTGGCTCAACGGATGAAATTTTCAATTGAATATCATTAGGAACAAAAATAGAAATAAATCTATCATGCATGTTTTCTCATCTGAGTTCTAAATTAGGAATAATTAGAACACGAATTCTAATTCTCAAGACAGACTAATTGTTAATTTTACTTCTTGTACTGCCAATTTGGCCCAACCAATTAAAAAATAATTAGCTGAGAAAAATAAGTATTTCTTTGGGCTCCAATACGATAATTAAAAAAACAAAACGGTTTTAAAAGTCTGTTTGAACTCCTATGAAAGTGTGTTTGAATATCCCAACTTCCTGGGAACATAAGGTGCTCCTGGCTCACCTGAATATTTCCTGTCCTAGTTCTAGGACCAGCTATTTCCCAGGGAGCCCTCCCTCCTTCCACTGAAGGATGGTATTAGAAACCAAGATCAGGGCTCAAATACATCAAAGGAAAGTATCTATACTAATAAAAGAGTAATATGCTAATTAGGCTGGGAGACCTAGTGGACGTCCTTCCGGACAAAGCCACGGCGTTGGGCCAAGGCAGAGGCAGTTAGGAGTGATCAGGCTGGCAGGGGGGCAGTTTGGGTTAGGGGAGATCAGGCAGACAGGCAGGTGAGCGGTTAGGAGCCAGCGGTCCCAGATTGAGAGAGGGATGAACAACTGCTGGTTTAGGGTCCCAGATTGCAGAGGGTGCAGGCCAGGCTGAGAGACACCTCCTGCCCCCCATGCGCGAATGTTGTGCACTGGGCCTCTAGTAATTTTAAAAGGACATACCAATTAAGAAAAATAAAAGGCTCTAAAAACAAACAAACAGCCCAACCAACATGGCTCAGTAGTTGAGCCTCAACCTATAATCCAGGAGGTCATGGTTCTATTCCCAGTCAGGGCACATGCCGGGGTTAAGGGCTCAATCCCCAGGAGGCAGCCAATCAATTATCCTCTCTCATCATTGCTGCTTCTGTCTCTCTCTCTCCATCTCCCTTCCTCTCTGAAATCAATAAATATATTTAAAAGTAAATTAATTAATTAAATAAGAACAAATAAACAAAACTCTCAAGTGTATTTTCTTTCTGCTAGTTGTTTCTCACTTAGAGGGAAAAAAAATTTCACAAGTACTTAAAATTTAGTGCAAATTTCAACAGAACTTTTTTGCCAATTAAGTCAGCAACAGTTTTCTTAACAACAACATGCAACACCAAGGGTCTGATAAAACGGAAAGCACTTTATATAAATGTCTACAATCCTTTTAGGAAACAGTTTGGCAAGTGACTTAAATTTCCTCGATCTAGTGATTCCACCTGAGAATTTATATTAAGGAAATGATTAAAAAATGGTAATGGTCTATGTGCGAACATGTTAACAACATTATTTACAATATGAAAAGTTGGGATGTGACTGAGTAAATTTTAATGTTTCAGTGAGACTATTAGGCTGTTGTTAAAAATGAAAATAAGCCAACGATGGGCTATGGTGTGAAAAAAAATTAACTGGAAAGAAATTAAGAATGTAAACTGAATTAGTGAAATGGGATGTTTTTTCCTTTTATTTTCTAAATGTCAATTAGTATGGTTATATCACTTGTATACTGGGAAAACATATTACAATGTTCAGAGCCTATTGGTAAATCTTTATAATAGCAATAAATAATATCTATCTCACACAGTTATATGACACAAATAAGGTAAATATATGTTTTGTGGAAAAATCTTCCAACAAATTCTGGTATAGCTGTAACTTGACGGTTGTCAATCCAGTTGACACTATTATTTCTTCTGCACTTTGTATCATTCCATTTTTCCCACTCTATTTATTCACTATTTCAAACCTTCTCTTACAAACCTTAGTCAACCCCTCTCTCGCATCATTCTTATATAATAACCTCCCACATAATTTGAGGGAGAAATCAGAAGTCATTTCAACTTCCTGCCAAAGCTAGAAACAGAGGCTCACATCGGCACACATTCCTTCTCTCCTCTCAACGACTTGATATTTACTGAGCCCCTTTTATGGCCAAGACACTACTTTCCTACCGGCGATGGATTAGTGAACAGAACAGATAAAGTGCATGCCTCTTAGAGCGTATACCCTAGGGGTGTTATAAAAATGAATGTGGGACGTGTTACAGGATGATATGCTATGGAGTAAAACAGAGCAAGGTCCAGTTGATAGGGGGTAGTAGGGCTTTGCTATTTTACACGAGTGGTCATGGAAAACCTCAAAGATGAGGCACCCCTTGGACAGAGACACTGGGAGGGTCACCCAGGAGAAGGGTGCTCTGGGTCAAGGAGAAGCAGCAGGTGTCACGGTTCCTGACTGAGGAACACGCTCCAGCAGGTTGATGGGTCAGCAGGAGGCCAAGGAGGCTCAGTGGCATTCAAGAAGAGTGGTCATTGAACGCATACATGCACAGCCCATGGACGCAGTCGGGGGGTGGGGAGGGCCTGGGGTGGAGGAAACGGTTAGCTGAAGGGGACTGATGGGGGGGGCGGAAGGGGACATATGTAATACTTTCAACAATAAAGATGTAAAAGTAGCAGAAACCGGTTTGGCTCAGTGGTAGAGCGTCGGTCTGTGGACTGAAGGGTCCCAGGTTCGATTCCGGTCAAGGGCACGTATGTTGGTTGCGGGCACATCCCCAGTGAGGGGTGTGCAAGAGGCAGCTGGTCGATGTTTCCCTCTCATCGACATTTCTAGCTCTCTATCTCTTTCCCTTCCTCCTCTCAATATCAATAAAATATATATTTTTAAAAAATGTAAAAATAATAATTTAAAAAAACAACAACCATCCACAGAAGAGTGGGTCCGTCATGCAGCGTGGGCCGGCCTTGTGCAGCCTCCTCGGCCGCAGGAGGAAACGGGGTTTGTCCTCTGAGCGGGCTTGGATGTCCTAGAAAAGTCCTGGAAGAAGAACCCGATAGGATGTGCCTTGTTTTGAAAGAATGACCGGCTACTGTGTTGAACACAGACAGAAGCGGGCAAGTACGAAAGCAAGGAAAACTGTTGGCTGGATGCTGCAATCCACAAGCCGGGGAGGCCCGTGGCCTGGGCCTGAGGAAGCAGTGAGGGGACACAGCGCATGCCCAGGGCATGAGGGCCCGCCTGAAGGTGGGTCTGAGAGAGGAGTCCCCACGGATGAGTCCAGGTTTGTGTGAACAGCTGGACGGACGGAGCTGCCATTGCTGAGACAGGAAACGTCAGCAATCGGAGGGTCAGGGGAGTGGCGGGGGGTGAGGGGGAATCCAAAGTCTGTCTTCAGAATTAGGTGCCAAATAGGTAGCTGTAAACCAGCCTGGAGTTAGAAGTGGGCCGGACTAATAATATTAACTTGAAAGCGATAGCAATGCACAAGATGATATAATATACTAGTAAAGCCATAACGTGGACAAATAAGAGAGAGATCCAGGGGCTGAGCTCTGAGACAATGCCATGCTAGAGGCTCAGGAGATGAGGAGGAACCAGAGAAGGTGACCAAGAAGGAGGGGTGCCAGTACAAATAAAAGCAGAATTATTTGGATGAGAAAGGAACTAAGAATAAACTAGAAAGAAAAGAATATACACCGGCAGCTACGTGAGATGAAGAACTAAGAGTGCATAAACTGTGAAGTCAGAGTTCAGACCAGAGTCCCTGTTGTCCGACTGAGGCGACGGGCCTTCCCCATACGCGGAGGCCTGAGAAGGTACGAGCAGGAGAGGGGGAGTGCTCCCTGTGCTTTTGGGGTGAGTCCCCCAGCCTCAGTACGGAGCATGGATGTCTGCAGGGCTCTGGGGAGGGAACGTCGGCCCAGCTGACAACAGTGACATCATACAGGAGAGGACGGCAACATCTCCGACAGAGAGAGGAGGGAGACCCTGAATGAAGTCACTGATCCAAAAAGGAAGAAGGGGTGTCACTAAAACATCTATATGGGGAGGTGGAACCACCAGCAGACTTCGGATGCCCAAGAGGGGCAAGGAGGCCTGAGGACGGGGCACAGCTGCCAAGCTTCTGGCTTGAAGGACGAGGAGGATGTCAGGGGCATTAACCAGCGTGAGGAACGGTGAGTCACCGTCCGGGGAAGGAGAGGGTGGGGAACTCAGTGTTTGACGTGCGATGTTTAAGGTGTCAGGGGAATGACCAAGAAGCTATGTTTGGCAAGGAGGTTGTGTGTGAATTCTCGGGAGAGGTCAGAAGTGAAAATACATTTGGGAATCTTCAACCCAGGTCAGAGGTAAGGGTATAATCACCAGTACAGTGGACGAGGTCACCTGCAGTGGACGCCACAATTTCCCTGCAAACCTACAGTGAAGGCCCGGATGGGGGTAAGAGAGACGACAGAAAAGAGGGAAGCCTGGGAGGAGGGAGAAGTAGACAGTAGGGGGAAAAAGGGCTATCTCTAACAAACACATTCCAGCCCACGCAGACCGGGAACTCTCTGCAAGTACTGGGTTTTGTTTTCAGTATCCTTTCCCAGGACAAATAGCATGTTTACTAGCTTTTTTTCTCCTTTTTTTCAACAATAGCTGCTTTTCAAACAGGTTATTTCAGGTAACAATCTGTAGTGATGCCCAGACTTTACCTTTTTTAAAACCTTTTTTGTTAATCCTCACCCAAGGATACGTTTCCATTGACTTTTAGGGAGAGTGGAAGAGAGAGGGAAAGACAGAGAGAAACATCGATGTGAGAGACACACATCGATTGGTTGCCTCCTGCACGAGTCCTGACCAAGGCCTGACCCAGGGGGAGCCTGCAACCAAGGTACGTGCCCTTGGCCGGAAATGAACCCAGGACCCTTTGGTCTGCAGGCTGACGCTCTACCCACTGAGCCACACTAGCTAGGGCCTTTTCCTTTTTTTTTTTTTTTTTTAATTTAGCCTACTAAAACACTTTTATTACTGGGGAAAAAAAAGTTTATTTCTACTCAACAAACATGTACTGGACTAAGGGCCAAATATATAAACATGATTAAGACACAGCCCTTTGCTCTAAGAATATCTAACTCACCAAGATTAAAGAAACAAATAGCCCGATGATCTTTTCAAAATGCGTATCTGATCACGTCACTTTACTTAAAAGCTTCTGTGGATGAAACTGACCCCTGATGTCCACTCTTCCCTTCTTCTAACCTGGCTAGCACGGCCATTAAGAATAACGACTGCACTCCTAGCCTCCTGCACAGATTATGGCTGTAGGACTGAGTTCTAAGTGTAAGTAGAAATGGCACCAGCAACTTCCAAAAAGAGTCCTTACAGCGAAGGACATTTCCTTCTGCTTCTCTTTCCCACGTTTCCTGGCCTGCTCCTGGAATGCAGACACGATGGCTGGAACCCAGCAGCCACATCGTGCAGACACGATGGCTGGAACCAAGCAGCCCAAGGTCACCCAAGAGGTGACCTTGGGATTGGAGGCTGCACATGTCAGAGCAACAAAACAGAAGCAGCCTGGAGCCCTGGCAGCTGTGGCCCGGCTATAGACTTTGAATATAGAGATTAGTTAAATAACTACTTTGTTGTTTGGTGGCTAACAGCCAACTAACACACCACTAACAGGATACTTTTACTTTTATTTTTAAAATATATTTTTTTGGTTTTTTACATGCCCTTGATCTGAATTGAACCTGGGACCCTTCAGTCCACAGGCCGATGCTCTATCCACTGAACCAAACCAGTTAGGGGTAGGATATTTTTAATAGAAGCATGTCTACTTTCTGTTCTACCTATCTATCTATGTATTTATCTATCCATCTATCCTGACACCTAACTCTAAAAGTAGAACACATGACAGATTGTACATTGGAAATATAATACTCATCTGGTGCAAAACTAATATTTACCAAGTGAAAACTCAAGTATTTACTAATAAAACATTAGTGTTAAAAATTTTGTAACACTCCATAAGTTTGCAACATTAATAAAAAAGACATAAAATTAACTCTTCAGACACCAGAATTATTGATTTCCAACTTTAGGATGACTTTACTGATAGTTTTACTTACTTCTTTTGAAGGGTTCATTGGTAATGTAAAGATAGTTTTCCAATACGACCAGACAAACATTGCGAACAGGAGATGATAAGCAATCAGGCACACAACTAAAGGGAGAGAAAACATAATTTCCACTGTAACGTGCGAGTGGGTATTCGAAATAACCTGCTTATTCTAAAACACCCAAATGGCCGATTGCAGTAAGTTCATTATATTTTGAAATTTTTTACTAATTTTTATTATTGTAAATAAGTTTGCTTATAGCATACCGGAATAGGCACAACTCCATGAATTAATTTTTATACCTAAAGCCAAGGGTTTTTTAAAAAAATCCCCAATAATGCATAATTAGCTCTGTGACCATGATCAGCGCCCTCCCATCTGGAGGTCGGCCCATCTATTACGGCTCACGGCAGCGTTTCCTAGACTGTGGAAGGGAGCAGTCACGCCTGAAGCTAGCTCTAAGGCAGAAGCACAGCATTAAGCAGCTGCCAGAACGCTCAGGCTCTGAGGACTCTGCCTCCTGGACAAAGAATGGCAAAAGCCGCCCCTCGGGGAGGAGCTGTCTCCAGTCAAACCTGGTGGGGTCCGTTGTGTCAATGATAGCACATCTAAGCTGGAGCCGTCTGGATGGAGAGAGAAGTTTTCCATTGGAAGCCCAAGTGTCTTATTTACCACCCGGGACACCCGTTAGGAAAAGCCCTCTGACCCTTGTCCCAGGTAATACACACACAGGTAAACACCCTCTGTGCGGTGTTTTATCCTTGACGTGCTATGCAAATAGAAAATATTGGTTTTTGTATACAGTGATAATGATTACTTCTGGGAATATACATATAGGCTGTCCCCCCAAAATGCATACACACTTTGTTTTGTTTATTTTTTTTAATTTAATAAATCTTCATTGTCCAGATTATTACAATTGTTCCTCAAAAACGTATGCACACTTTAACAGTGGATGGCTCAATTTTGAAAAGGAAATGCATTTTAATAAACACTGCCTTTATATTGATTCAAAGTGTGTGGTATACATTTTGGGGACACCCTACAGATAACAATTCTGTAAGATACAGTTGAATAAAATGTGCTGATTTAAAAAATAGCCTATTTGGTATTTTAAACCATCAGCAGTAATTTTAATTTCTTTTAAAAGAATGATGATGCTC
The DNA here is from genome assembly GCA_036971965.1 of Nyctalus aviator. Lineage (NCBI taxonomy): Eukaryota > Metazoa > Chordata > Mammalia > Chiroptera > Vespertilionidae > Nyctalus > Nyctalus aviator. Next base: position 177,568,951 of record CM072924.1, on the reverse strand, counting down.
ATAGAATCATTAGAAAGTTAAGTGATCCATTAAGGCATACATCAGTGTGGCATAACGAGAGCCAACGATATTTTCCATGGATTATGCGAGAGACAGGAACGGGGTAAGACAGGAAATGGTTGGTATTCCCGGATCTGGAAGCCGCGAGCAGCTGGCACAGTGACAGGCATTGCGGGCAGAGTTCCCGCCCTGCGGTGGCAGGATTCAGCCTGGGGACCATGAGAACGGAGAGCTTGAACCCCGTCTTAGCTCCACCTCCTTACAGAATAGTTATTTATCCCAATCAAAGCTAAGTGAATTCAATTTGCTTTTTTTCCAAATGATTTTTAAAACTGTACATCTGAAACAAAAACAGAGCATATTTTACCTTGTTCTCCAATGTTCTCCATGGACACTGTAGAGAGAGAAGAGGAGGGGAGGTTACATGAAGCATCTGGCACGCACAGGCCTGACAGACACGGGTTAATAATACCTGGACTCCCCTGCAAACCCACGTTCATGAAATACTTGTCCAGCTTTATCCAGGGGCGAGGGGAGTAGTGTGGGCGAGGGTGGGGGAGGGAGACAGGGTGGCCTCTATCTGCATTTCAGCCGGGGGGCTCCCAGACAACACAGAGGCTGGCAGGACTGCCCCTGGGGTCTTGCTCCCACAGGAAAGACCAGTCTCTCATCTCCCTCCCCATTACAGGGTTCGGACAGAAAAATCTCTCTCCAGGCCCTGTCATTCCCAGAGGCGACTCGTTGTTGGTGATAAACTGGCATTCACCTAGTGAGTGCTCCAAAATGAAGGGGGAAATGTGGTGACTGCGCCACACCCGCCTTTTCCAATTCCTGTCCGTACACATCCTTGTGCCCAATGACTCCTGCGCCCCGCACAGAATGAGAGGCCCCGGCAACCTGCCAGGCAAACTGCCATCCCTCAGGAGCTGCTGGAACCATCCCAAGCAGGCAGGCAGATGAGCATGGGGACCGCAGAGCTTGAACAAGCGGGGACAGGAGCCTGAATTTTGTAACCCAGACAGCTCCTCGGCGTCCGAATTGTCCACTTGCTGTTTCTCGTCTGCTCTGGCTCCATTTGTGCTAAAGTCTCTGGACATTCTCCTCTGCCTCAGCTATAGCAGAAGATTTGACTTGTCTGTGGATTTCTGCTACTATTTGGCTTTTGAAAGGGGGGCAGTACCCCAGGCCTTAGCTCTAGAATATATCATTTTATTGTCTTAAGAAGCACCAGAATCAGAGGGTAATGCTGTAAAAGATTTTTAAGATTACCTGACCAAACAATAAAATTAAAAAGAAAACATCCTATCTAATAACAAGGGAATATGCTAATTGACCCTCACGCTGTTGCAACGATGGAAGTGCCCACAGCCAATAAGGAGGGAATATGCTAATTGACTGCCTTACCCTCAAATATGGCGGTGCCCAGACCCCTCAGCCCCAGCCCCCGAAGGCCGGCCCGAGGCCCAGACAATCCTTGGCTGGCGGCTGCCCACTCACCCAGGGTCACCCGAGGCTCAGGTAACCAGGGCCGACCAAGGCTTGCGCTGCCAGCAGTGGCAGCAGCAGAGGTGTGATGGGGACCTCACCTTCCCCTGGCTGTAGGATCACCTCCTGCCCCTGAGGGCTCCAGGACTGTGAGCGGGGGCAGGCCCGGCTGAGGGACTTCCCCTCCAGTGCATGAATTTTCATACACCAGGCCTCTAGTATTTCATAAGCAAAAAAAAAAAAAAAAAAAAAAAAAAGGGTTTTCTGATCAAACCAAACTCCTTTCCAAGAGGCCTACCGACCGTCGTCCGGCTAGGCATTTCCAGGGCAGCCCATCCCAGGACTGGATTGCTCTAAGAATGATGTTGGGACTATTGTGCCCTGAAGCACTTTGTGGCTTCTGTCTATGGCTCCTATGCTTCCCACCTGTATCGATAAGCGGAAGATCTGAAGGACAGACCTTCGCATACTTAAGGCTGTGTCCGTCCCCCATAAAAATGTTCTCGTTTAGAGGCACGGCTGGCAGAGCTCTCAGCAGCGTTGATGTGGCTCCTTCTTAGGCTCTCCGTTTCCTTCAGCATTTCCGAGCCCCAGAATGGGCCTGGCCCACACAGGTGAACTCTGACTTACAAACGGGCTGCTCCATACGTTTGCTGATACATCAGAGGCTGGAGGGTGAGAGAGTGCACTTCCTCAGAGGACCCCTACAGCGGCTGTGCTGAGGGTACTGGGGGGAGAGGTCCTGGGAGGGCCCTCAGCGGGCCGTCTGCTCTCTCAGACCCTGCCCTTCCCTCCCTTTATGCATTTCTCTCTAGGCACTGACTTCCGGGTTTCCAAAGTGCTCCAAAACTGACTGCCGCTCTTCCTCGCATCAACATTTCCAATCCATTAGTGGAGCTCACAGAAGGAATCGGAAAAGCAATTTGACTCCATTTGCACAATTATGTTTGAATGGCCCATAACGACCATGCCAGAGGTGGTGGTGTTTCAAAGAAAACGTATTTGCTAACCCATGACTCTAACTGTCAAAACTGAAAGAAGTAAAACAAAATGAAATTTAAAACAGAAAAAGTACAGTTAGTATGAACGGATTGTCTTTTTGACCTGGACTACTATTTTATTGGCTGATGTGCATTCAAAGATATTGTTTTAAATGCTATTTCTTCATTGCACAGCTTGTTTTTCTCTAAATGTACTTAAAAAATTCACAGGACCTCTATTTTTTGTTTGTTTGTTTTCAGTTAAACAAGTTATATGCATGGATATGGAGGCATGCTTAGCCTATCTAATAAGGAGGGAATATGCTAATTGACCATCCTGCCTCCACAAAGATGGCAGCGCCCACAGCCAATAAGGAGGGAATATGCTAACTGACTTCCACGCCCTCAAAGATGGCGGCGCCCACAGCCACAAGATAACGGCGCTCAGTCCCCTCAGCCCTGCCGGGGGCACGACATGGCTGGGCCCATCCCCAAGCAGGTCCGGCTGCTCTGCATGCCTGCCTCCGAAGTCTGCCAGTCCCCTCCGCCCCCAGCTGCCCAAGGCTGGCCTGAGGTGCAGGAAAGCCTCAGATGTTGGTTGCCCAGCTGCACAGGGTGGGCCCGAGGCGCAGACAAGCCTCGGATGGCAGCTGCCCAGCCGCTCAGGGTCGCCTGAGGCTCAGGTAACCAGGGCTGGCTGAGGCTTGCGCTACCAGCAGTGGCAGCAGCAGAGGCGTGATGGGGCATCGCCTTCCTCTGATCGCTGTGTCGCCTCCTGTCCCTGAGGACTCCCAGACTGTGAGAGGGGGCAGGCTGGACTGAGGGGACCCCCCTGCACCCGCCCCCCCGGCCTCCAGTGCATGAGTTTTCATGCACCTGGCCTCTAGGGGTAAATAATTCTGTAAAATGTAGAAGTTCAAAAGGGCTGTGCCAACTACACTCCACAAAGATTCTGCACCTGTCCAGTTTATTATAAATATCAAATAAATCTTTAACTTCTGTGAGTGTCTTAGGTAAAAATAAAAATCGCTGCTTTAGTACTGGTTTCCCTGATTACTGGTGAAGGTTAGCATTATTTAAAAAATATAGTGATTGGTGTTTTTTTTTTTTCTATCTCTTTTGAGTGAATTACCACTTTCCCATTTGTTTATGTCTCTTTTACTTATAGAAAACCTTTGACATACTCTGGACAGCAATCCCATGTCTGTTATATATGTTGCAAGTAATGTTGTGTATAACTACTTTCAAATGATTTAATATATACTAGCAAAACTATGGCTTATCATTGATTAAATAACAGTATCAACATTTTCAAATTGACCTGTTTCAGTAATAGATACGGGGTCTCTCCCGTGGTGAGCCTGAGGATATGAATACTCTCTCAAACATGTACATCCAAGCAGGAGGTCAATGATTCGACTCGTAATTTTCGGTGTGGCACAATGGTCAATTTCAACATTTCCTTCCTCATTGGAAAAACACATCGAATATACAATGTGATCGTCAAATACAAATATTTTTGTTCTTAAGTGCCTGTTTTAAGAAAAGGTCGCATTTACTCTTGGGGATAAGAGCACCACAGTATTACCTGAAATAGTTACTATTTGTACATCAGATGATCATCTAAATACACTTAACAGTAACACTGGGGTCACTGTGTTAATTTTCATTTCAAAAATTTGTCTAATTTTATCTTAGATTGGTCTTTCTGGTCCATGGCCTACAATGATCACATTTTTATCAATTAAATTTACTGGGGTGACATTGGTCAATATGAACATACTAGAGGCCCGATGCACGAAATTTGTGCAAGGGCCTTGGCCCTCGAAGCCCCGGCTTTGTCCGGAAGGACGTCTAATTAGCATATTACACTTTTATTATTATAGGTAGGTTTCAGGTGTGGGTTTTTATGTTACAAGATCTGTATATTGCACCATGTGCCCACCACCCAAAGTCAAATCTCCTATCACCAAATATTAGGACCCCCTTTCCCATGATCACATTTTAAAAAGATTTCTACCTCTCCAATATGCTTCCAGAACTTTAAATCATCCCTGATTAGCTACAGGGTAGCTAGAAAGCAAGGACTCTGACTTGTTAAGATTCTAAGGAATTGCACCAATTTCTTGGCACTGGCTGTGTATATCTACACTAATAAGAAAGATGCAAACTGACTGTACCTCCATGATGCCCAGTCACTCAGGAGTATGTAAATTAACCAAACAAAATGGCAGATTAATTTGCATACGCAGGCATGGAGTGAAGACTTCTTGATGCAACTTGGCTTGAACAAAAAAAAATCCAAAATTCTTCAGATACTAAATACGCCTTCATAGTAGATTTTAAAAAAGCACTTTCCCCCTTAAATCAGCCAAGAACAGTTACATAATTGTTGCTAGAACAATTTGGTAGAACAATGTATAGTGCTGTGATCTTTTTATTTCTTTTCTTAATCAGAATTTCCTTTACCTTGCCTTCAGATTGAAACTCCCTCTTTTGGAGGAGGGAATAATGCACCCATATTACATCCACACAGCAACTCCTCTGTGTAAAACCACTATGCTATTCCCAAATTCAGCCCGACACAGATACGTCTCAGCTCCATGAGGGTAACGAAGAACACCAACAACAAAGATGTGGTTCTAATGTAGGAATCTTAAGGATACTTACAGCCAAGGTCTATATATGTTTTTCCTGCTTATGTTTAACTCCATTTTTTGAAAAACATTTCCTGATCAAACTATACTTACACCGTTGACAGTAAAATGATGAGACTCTGTCCCTGTGCTCAAAAGCTTATGAGAATTCATTTTCGTTAGAAGTTAAAACTGGGGCCGGGACCGGCTTGGCTCAATGGATAGAGCGTCGGCTTGGGGACTGAAGGGACCCGGGTTCGATTCCGGTCAAGGGCATGTACCTTGGTTGCGGGCATATCCCCAGTAGGGGGTGTGCAAGAGGCAGCTGATCGATGACTCTCTCATCGATGTTTCTAACTCTCTATCTCTCTCCCTTCCTCTCTGTACAAAATCAATAAAATATATTTAAAAAAAAAAAAAAAAAAAAAAAAAAAAAGAAGTTAAAACTGGGGAAAAAACCAACGAGGACATAGTTATTAAACACTTTCAATTAAGGGATTAAGAAGTACAAATTGGTCGTTGCAAAACAGTCATGGGGATATACACTACGGCCTTGGGGATATAGTCAATGACATTACAGTCACTCTGTATGGTGCCAGGTGGCTACTGGAAATCTCAGAGGGAACACTTTGTAAACACAGGATTACCGAACCTCTGTGCTATCTACCTGAAACCAATACAAAATAATATTGGATGCAAACTGTATATGTAACTGAAAAAATAAAACACATTTAAAAAAAATTTCCAATTAATCACAGAAGCAGCTCAGGTTCAGAAGATTACGGTAAAAATAAGAGTAACAGTACAAATATGCTTAACCTTCTCATGTCCTAACAAAGTCTCTCCTTTGACCTTCACAGGAAAACCCCCTGTATCAGTCACTCCAATTCACTGTCTCTCTCCCTCCCTCCCTGCTGCTTTCTCCCCAATTTCAATGGGTCCTTCACCCAAACCTCACACTACCACCAGCCTCGCACTGCACCCTCACGCAGCCTCCTCCCACAGGAGCTAAGAGCTAAGCTCTTGTAGGCGCCGCGTCACTGAGCCAGGGAGGCCTTTGACGAACTGGCCACGGGAACCCCTTGCAGCACAATCCTTTGTCCTTCCAGCTCCTTTCCCAGAAGCTCTAGTTCCTTTTCCCTGGATGCCGATCACAATGTGGGTGGCGGGAGGGCATCCTAGAAATCATCCCAGTGGTGATGCTGCTGCCAGACCATTTTAATGGCAGACCTAAGGAAAATAGATTGTTCACACTGATGTTTCCAGTTGAATTCTAACCATATCCTTTCATTGCTAACACATATTTTTTTTAATATATATTTTATTGATTTTTTACAGAGAGGGAGAGTTAGAAACATCGATGAGAAAGAATCATCGATTAGCTGCCTCTTGCACACCCCCCACTGAGGATGTGCCTGCAACCAAGGTACATGCCCTTGACCGGAATCAAATCCGGGAACTTTCAGTCTGCAGGCCGAGGCTCTATGTACTGAGCCAAACCGGTTTCGGCACACATATTTTTTGAATTTATTTCCTTTACAACAGATCTACTTACATTTAATATATATATATATATATATATATATATATATATATATATATTTTAAATTGATTTCAGAGAGGCAGGGAGAGGGAGGGAGAGAGAGAGAGAAACATCAATGATGAGAGAGAATCATGGACCAGTTGCCTCCTGCATGCCCCCAATGGAGATTGAAGCTGCAACCTGGGCATGTGCCCCAACCAGGAATCGAACCTTGACATCCTGGTTCACAGGTCTATGCTCAACCACTGAGGCATGCTGGCCGGGGCCTACTTGCATGTTTAAATATTGCTCACACTGTGTTTTCCTGTGATCCTCGCACGCCACTGTAACTTTACTGACAGATGCAGTCCTGCCTTCCTATCCGCATCTCTCACCTCTCTCCACTGCTGCGGCATCTCCGGGCCTGCTTGCTCCGTAAGCATGCGAACACCGTCTCCTCCCTTCCCTCTGCATCCAGCTGGGCGGCAGGAGACCTGGACCCCAGCCCAGTCTTCCCACCCAGCACGTGTGACCTTGGTCATGACGCTCAGCTGACCTGTGCTTCAATCTTATTCCTTAAACAAAAATCTGCACTTTATCTGAAAGGTTCCTCTGGCTCTAAAAGTATCGTCAGTTCTACTGTGATGTATTAATTAAAACAGAACAAAACTGACTTTTAGAAACCTTGGACAAAAGTCATTCTATGAATACAATCATCAGTGGTTTTGAAGAAACTGTTCTGCCCAGGACAGAGAAATAGCTTCAGAGTAGAAACAAAGAGTGAAGGGAAGGCTTTGTGGGCGAAAAGGAGGCTGAATACCAAACCTGGCAGGCTCAGCGGAGGCCCAGAGACTGTCTGAAATGAGAACTTCCCAACGACAGCGGCTCACCCAGGCAGTCACGTCCTAGGCCAGAGGTCGGCAAACTCATCAGTCCACAGAGCCAAATATCAGCAGGACAGCGATTGACATTTCTTTGGGGAGCCACATTTTTTAAACTTAAACTTCTTCTAGCGCCACTTCTTCAACATAGACTCATCCAGGCCGTGGAAGAGCCACACTCAAGGGGCCAAAGAGAAGCATGTGGCTCGCGAGCTGCCGTTTGCCGACCACCGTCCTAGGCTAGCATCTTCCTTGACAAAAGCCAACCTACCGTCACTGTCCTTTTGTATCTACCAGAGCGAACCTTTGGGATGTCAGAGCAGTTCCCTTTTTCCAGACCCCACGGGGCGCAACCTCCCCACAAAGCACTAAGCCCAGAGCCCCTCCCGGTTACCTTGTTCCCCTCTTACCATCTCCACGTGCGTGAACGCTAACCATTCACTGCCCTGTGCCCACCTGAATGGAGCAAACAGAGGGTCCCGGCTGCCTGTCAGTACTTGAGCCAGTGAAGCAGAGGCAGGGCTGGATCATATCTGAGGGTTTATTCCAATAATGCCGGCGGCACGGGAGAGCGGCAGGTCATCCGTGAAAATCAATTCTATCCTTCCCTTAAGCCAGCTGCTTACATTGGGGAGAAGGACAAAGATGCCACGGGAAAGGAGGAATTGCAGGCCTGGGGAAGCAGGCAAGATCTAATGGCTACAGGGTACCCGCAGTCCGGGCTGGGGGAAGCCTCCGGACCTGATTGTGTTAGCAACAAGGTTGTGAATCTGCAATCCGGTGCTAACCCCATGTCCCAGCCAGATTAGAATGTGCTTTCTCTAATCACGGCTAACAGAGCATGATTAATATTTCCTATAGCTACAGCTAGTTCCCACTGTTGTACTCCTGCCCCTAACACACGGATGTAAAAGAAGTATGTGTCTGTCTGTTTTACTTTTGATCCAATCTATCACCAATGGATTTCACGTAACCCCTCACACCTTCCCCTTTGATTCCGATGTGTAAAACAGGTGGTAGAACTGCCCTTTCTGGAGTAGTTTCTCAACCATGGAGACTTTGCTTCCTGGCAATTGTCGTCAGTTTGGCTCAAATAAACTCATTAAAATTCTCTATAGGTTTGATGTTGTTGTTGTTTTCTTTTTTTTAAATATATTTTACTGATTCTTTATAGAAAGGAAGGGAGAAGGATAGAGAGTTAGAAACATCCACGAGAGAGAAACATGGATCCGCTGCCTCTTGCACACCCCCAACTGGGGATGTTTCCGCAACCAAGGTACATGCCCTTGACCGGAATCGGACCTGGGACCCTTCAGTATGCAGGCCAATGCTCTATCCATTGAGCCAAACCGGTTAGGGAGGTTTGGATTTTTTTTTTTTTTTTTTTTTTTTAATGTTGACAGCTTTTATAGTGCAGAGGTTGGACCCTAAAGACATAATTTCCAAATTGGGGTGGCAGGGGGGGGTCCCCCCAGTTACCATAAAAGCCAGATCTCACATGCCTAAGGATCCTGACCACACCCATTGTGCCAGGCAGCTTACATTTCTCACAGGATTCCCACGCGTGCTTAAAAACTTGATCTGCAGTAAGAAAGCTGGATCTCTTGTAAGATGTAACTCCTTGTTCTTTGGCTAAACACCCTCCCACGGCTTTGCATGGCCCTGCCAAGCGCACTCTCCTATTGAATGAGGCCGTGGGGGTTGGAGGTGACCTGACTCCGAATCACATCTCCGAGATCACGTCTGATAGCTCGTCCTCTGCCCACTGAGCTGCACACAGGCCGACCTTGTTTCTAGAACATTCTGGGCCTCAGTGCATTTCCCCTGGCTGGAGAAGGAAGCACACCGTGCATGGTTAGCTCTCAGCCGTGCTACGGTTTCCCAAGGCTTCCGGAGAGAGAAATGTCAAGTTGATGGGGAAATAATTGCTGGGAGACCTTCTGAGTGTGAGCAAGCAGAAAATGCAGGTGAATTGCAATGTGGACAGATCGACATCGTGAGAAAACACTAACCCAGGGAATTTTTAAACTGATTTTCTTTTCCTCCTCCCCCCAGAGCTCCCTCTCTCTCCGCCCCCATGCATGCGCGCACCCACCGGGGCTGGGCCGGGCGGAGAGGGCCTGAGACGCACCAAAACCTCAATACGGGGAGGAGAGGCTGTGCGATTCGGGGAGGAGCAGGGAGTCCGATGCCCTCCCCCTGCCTCCGCTCCAGAACATGAACCTAACAAACAATGCTGACCTGAACTCCGTGCTAGAAAGGACCAGACCTCCGTGAGAAAGGGTGGATGGACGAGTGCAGACCTTCTCCTGAGGAATTGCCGTAACGTAACAACATCAAAGGCAGAGATGGACTGCAGTCAAGTCAGGCCACACAAGCCAGGGGACACACAGGACGTCTCTTACCGGAGAGGGTTATACCGTAAATCAGAAGACGCCTGAATCAGTAAGCCAAATTAACTTGGGAGTCTTTTTATCATTACGCTAGTGTTAGTGGGCTCAGAGTAGAGTGTCTCTGTCAAATTCTGGGCCCCAAATAGAGGAAGTCTTTCCAATTTATACGTTTTTCACTCCTCTGTCTTCCAAATTTGGAATGAGACTTCCGGACCTTCTGAGAAAGAGGTCCCGTGTGCTGGGAGGGGGCCGTGAGACCACATCTCAAGGCCTGGCCTGGCGCCGGCACTGGCAACTCCGCCTGGGACGTAGTTTATGGCCTCCCTGGAATGGGAGCTTTATTTCCCCCTATTATTTAAGCAAGCAGACGCTTACAGAAGACAGAATAGCCGGGTTAAAACTGTAAGCAACAGTTTTTACCCGAGATGGGAGGTTATTATGCTTCAAGGGGCGGGTCCAAAAGTTTTGTTATCAGGATAATGCTGAGCGGTGCAGTTATATAAGGCAACCCGACCTCGGGCTGGTTCCTGCTCTCAGGGTCTTCGCCTCAGAGCTTATCAACCACAAGGCTGTGTGGTCCTCTCTGCCCCCTAGGGCGGGCGGGGCTCCACCAAGCCCCTGCCAGGCCTGGGTCTCTTCATCTCCAAGCCCCTTCGTTCCTGATTCCTGATGCCCTCGGGCCTGAGGGGCAAAGGCTGCTAGTCTGGGGGGGGACACCACTCCCTCAGCAAACCTCTCTCTCCACCCGGTTCCAGCTGGGTGCTGGTCTGTGGATGGGAAGGGGCACGGGGGGATGTTAGATCCTGAACACGCTTCCCTCATTAATCAGAACCAAACTGTTAGAACTGGTTGGGTCTTCATGGGGATCCTGCCGAATGTAACTCACATCTTCCTTATAAGTGTACCTAGTACACATTTCTGTATTGCTAGCAAGCAAAAGCCCACTGTACCGCGGTTACTTCAGCATTTAAGAACATATCAGGTCAGATGGAAACAGGTTTCGTTGTGTGTTTTTCACACGTCCTTAGACCAATCTCTTACTAGCTGGCATACTCAGGATTATCACAGAGGACAACGCCCAGGGTTCTTCTGTTCACCACTGAACATTAGCCGTCTGATTTATTATCCCCCCCTCCCCCCAAAAAAAACAAACACACACACACACACACACACACACACACACGCATGCTTCTCATTTACTTCTCCCAGGAAACGGACTTCCTGCCAACGCCACCTCTCAGGGTTAGCAGCTGCGTGCCGAGTCCTCTCTGGCCAGAGCGATAGAACAGAGCGCCCGTAACACGTTAAAAAAATCAAACCAGTATTTCTAGGTGTGTGCACATCATCTGACAATTACACCGTGCCCCAGGGGCTGCAGAAAGCTGTCGTTCCAGCCTCTGTGCTGATGACGCTCACCGGCAGGTGCTAAGTGGCCCTCCTGAAGGGATGAGCGAAAGGACCACCAGGCGGCACATCTATTAGCTCAGCAAGGGGAGGCGAGAGCCATTCCTGGCTCGCCTTCCGGCGCGGGGTCGCCAGGAAGCACTACTTCCTCTTACAGCCTCCTGCCGGACAGTCACGGGGTACCTTCTCGGGCGCGCAGTCTGTCTGACCTCAGCCTGGAGCACAGCACGCCTCCTCCCTCTAACGGGCAGCTGATAACATCACGCACTGGGGGCCTGGAGATGACAGATAGGCCCCGCCCTGCTGTAAGACACAGTCTGCGGTGAGGATGCAGCGCTGTGCAAACATCACCTCCTTAGGTGCCGGACGCATCCATTCATGTCTGTGGCAAGTGCCAAGACACCGTGTCCAGAACTGAACCAGACCCATCAGGAAGCCTGGGGCTGCCTCTCGCCCTCTGCTCCCCGTGGGGCCACATCTCCCGTCTCCTGTCTGGCTCTCTCCCCCCCAACTGAATGACCTTTGCTTTCTTTTCCTAAAACCATTTCTCTCTATATATATATAAAGAGAGAAATGGTTTTAAATATAGAGAGGAAGGGAAGAGAGATAGAGAGCTAGAAACATCGATGAGAGAGAAACATCGATCAGCTGCCTCCTGCACACCACCTACTGGGGATGTGCCCGCAACCAAGATACATGCCCTTGACTGGAATCGAACCTGGGACCCTTCAGCCCGCAAGTCGACGCTCTATCCACTGAGCCACACCGGCCTCGGCTCTTTTATTAAAACCATTTCACTTACCCTAGGTCTGCCAGCGATGCGAATACCTTGTGATTCATTCCCAAACCGTGTCAGGTCCCCGTGCTGAGAACAAGGACCTGGTTCAGGGTTAATTCCACAGACCAGGGATCCCCCCTCCCCCCCCATTCTCCACCTGCTGCTTCCCCCGTGTGTGTGTGTGTGTGTGTGTGCGCGCGCGCACCAGGTACCCCTGCTGACATGTCGCTCTTCAAACAAGGTCTCACATGTCAGCAGCATTAGTGCTCCGGTGACTCAAAACTGTGGCTGAGTTTTAGACTGTGTACAGTAGGCTTTTAATTGGTTATTTGTTGTTGTTGTTAATCCTCACCTGAGAATACTTGTCCATTGATTTTTAGAGAGTGGAAGGGAGAGGGAGAGACAGAGAGAAACACTGATGTGAGAGAGACACATCCATTGGTTGCCTCGTGCATGCACCCCAACCAGAGCCAAAGAACCTGCAACCCAGGTATGTGCCCTTGACAGGAATCAAACCGGGGACCCTTCAGTCTGTGGGCCAGCACTGCATCTGCTGAGCCGAACCGGCTAGGGCTTTGATTGGCGATACGATAATAGGGCAAAACTTTTACATAGTCTAAATTATTCTTTTAAACATTCAAATGGCTTCTTTAATTAATTTCGTCCCCTAAACCCTTACTTCCGATGACTGCATTTCAAGGTCCTGGAAGAGAAAAAAGGCCCGATTGTTTGGGGCGTGTGTCACACACGGGCGGGGCTGCCAGAACCCTGTGCCCGGAGGGAGGGTGGCTTAAACACGGAAATGGATCTGCTCGCCGTCCTGGAGGCTGGAAACCTGGGTGAGGATGTTAGCGGGCTGCTTTCTCTTCAGACCTCTCTTCCTGGCTGGTGGATGACCAAGCAGCTCCCCCTTCTCTTCACTCTGTCCTCCATCTCTGTGTCTGGATCACCCTGTATGAGTCCTTAGGGTTGGTCCTAAGGACTAATTTTTACCTTAATCACCTTTCTAAAGGCTCCTTCCCCAATACAGCCACATTCTGGAGTGCCGAGGATTAGGGCTTCAACATTAGAATGGGGGTGGTGGTGGTGGGGGGAAAGAGGCACACAATTCAGCCTGCAGTAATTTGAAGCTATAAAAGCATCACAAACTTGTTGATCGCATCTGAGTGATCACAAAATATAAAGCTAAAACAGGTAATTCTCCCCAAAGATTCATGTGCTCTGATGACCGAAGTGTCTACTTAACGTTTCTTACTTGTTCTCCCAGCCCCTAAGGAGAATGTAAACTCCCAGCGTAGTTAATGAATATTTCTTAACGAGTGACTCAGTGAAGAGTATTCAATATATTACAGGTGGCCGAAATGCATTCAGTTCTTGGGTTTAGTAATATCTTATAAAATGCAAGTTTGGGGGGGGCAGATAATGAACCACTACCCTCTACCCCACCCCCCAACCCCTCCAAGGGACACACCGCTCTCAGTTCTGTGTGTCTCAGTTTTCAGGGTGGCCTAGTCCTGGAATCAGCTGCCTGTCATGTAAAATGTCCTATAAATAAACCCTCAATTAAGTCAGACTGGTGTCTGGTCTCCATCCTTCCCCGCAGACTGGCCTCCCGGTGGACGTGCCCGGACCATCGCCGGTCTCTTTGAGCAGATAACCCCCTTCCGGCCGCTCTTCCCAAAACGCAGCCATGCAGCTCCCTCCCGGTAATGGGCTTGGTCAGAGTCAGCCCCTGCAAGTTCTGTTCGACTCTCAGGTGGAGGCTCCTAACGAAGTCCTTTACTTGCTCATGAATGGTGTCAGGTGCCTCTCCTGAGGCTCAACCTCAGCTGTTTGGAAGGGAGGTGAGGGTGGGGGTGGGGGTGGGGGGTGTCCCACTGTGAGTCATGCGTGCGTTACAGAGCCTGCATTTCACGTCACACCCTCTCACATCCCTACACATCCGCTGAAGCGTCACTCTGCAGATTCGCCTACCTCTTTAGGTTCACTCTTGGGCCCCAAAAGGATCAGGGACACAATCCTGTCTGTTTGAAGTCACCTCATTCTAAACATATCCTTCAAAGATGGTGAAAACCCTTTTTAAGAAAACATTATGCAATTAACACAGAAACCAAAAACAGACAATTTTATCTATATATAAGAAAACAGATTAGCATGACAAAACATTCCAACTTGCCAAATTTCACTGAATTATAATCAAATAAAATCTATGAAGTTCTTGGAAATGATTGAATTGATTTTTATAAGGACACACACACACACACACACATATATATCTAAGCGACCGAACGACCAGTCACTATGATGTGCACTGACCACCAGGGGGCGGACGCTCAACACAGGAGCTGCCCCCTGGTGGTCAGTGCACTCCCACGGGCACCAGATGCAGGGCTCACGGCTGGGGAGCGCCACTGCAGTGGTTTGTGCATTGGGCCTCTAGTTGTATTATAAGATGATCACAAAGATAAACTACATAAAACTACTCTACTCTTGGTCTTGTTTTTTAAGTATATTTATTGATTTTGGAGAGGAAGGAAGAGAGAGAGCTAGAAACATCAATGATGAGAATCTTTGACCAGCTGCTCCCGGCACCCCCTCTACTGGGGATCGAGCCTGCAGCCCAGGCCTGTGCCCTGACCGGGAATTGAACCATGACATCCTGGTTCATAGGCTGGTGCTCAGCCACTGAGTCACACCGGCTATGCTATGGTACTCTTTGGATATTTGCTTTTTGGGACTTCAAGAGAAAGGTGTTCGATTGTGGCTTGGCATTTGTTTTGTGATGGACTCGCCTGGACTTCTGCAATGCTAGTGAAATAGCACAACGAGGTCCAGTTAATGTCCACGGAGCAGGAGTGCTTAGTTTACACGCCACGCGAGAGAAGTTCCGGGAGACCGCGGAGAAACACTGGCAAAGAACGAAAACCCAGCCACCTTTATACAAGCCCTTGTCCCTCATCTGCGTCTTCACAGGGCAATCAGCCACGTCTCTACAATGACCTTCCGACATGGATGCCCTTTCAGAGGGGAGAGAGGTGCCAAGGCAGGAAACGCAGCATCGTTTCTGCTCAGGAGCGCCTCCCACATAAACATGGGCTTTCATCGCGTCTCGGCCTTTTGGCTGAGCCCAAGTAAGCACTGGGATTCAGTAACAGTTCAGGAACCGATATTTATGACTGACTTTAGAGGCACCGTCAGAGGGAAAGCCACCGCGGCAGCATCATTAAAGGAGACGCTGCAGGCCGTCCTAGCGGGTGGCCTCACGGCGCCATATGCTCCCTAAGGAACCAGGTCATCCCCCTCCTCCTGCGGCCGCCCCGTCCCCTCCCGCCCGGGCCACCCTTTCCACGCTCCGCGTGGGACTGGGCTGACAACTAAGATTTTACAATAAAACCGTCCATGAAGGAATTAGCGAAGGATATTTCAACAGTTTCCTCATGGACCGTTAAGAAAATTAATTCAACTACCGGTATGTTATACTTTCAGTGTCAATTCTCTGTGAGGTCCCTAAATGCTTCCGTAAAAATCACAGGATTCCACACAATATTAAAGCTGTCCTTCCAGCCCTAGCCGGTTCGATCCCGATCAAGGGCACGGGCACGTACCAGGGTTGCAGGCTGCTCCCTGGCTCGTGCAGGCGGCAACCAATGGATGTGTCTCTCACATCGATGTTTCTCTCTGTCTTTCCCTCTCTGTTCTCCTCTCCCTAAAAATCAATGGAAAAATATCCTCGGGTGAGGATTAACAAAAACCAAACCAAAACAACAACAAAAACCATCTTCCCAAATGCTCTTTGGAACACTGGCTTCCCCCCCAGAGAGCACCAAGGCTCTGTGCCGTGTGCTAATCCCTCCTTCTGCAGCCATCAGACAGCGCGGGCGGGGTCCCAGGGGCCCACGGCCGCACCGCTTCCTGGAGAAGAGAGGCCGAGAGGCGTGCTGTAACCCCAAAGTGCACGAAATCATCAGCGTACATTACGAAATGTGAGGTCCTGGTTTCATGTTTTCCGAGAAGAAAAACCACAAGTTTTCTAACACGATGAAAAACAAAAACAAATGAAACAAACAAGCAAATATCCGTGAGGATCTCTCGTTGAGAACTCATCCATCCTCATCTCTGGAACATATTGCGCGCGCGCTCTCTCTCTCTCTCTCTCTCTCTCTCTCCCCCCCCCCCCCCTTCCTGGCACTTTTTTGTACCACGGAAGCCAGAGAGATCAGACGCCTGCTCCTGCCCCTGCGGCCTGGGCCGTGGGCACAGCCTGGCGGGGTCGGCCGGGGCCCCTGGAAGCATCTCTAAGAGTCACAGGGAGCTGGGGTGGCCTCAGCCCCGGGCCACCATCCAAATCCAAGGGCCACGCCTCCGGAACAATGTAGGCTCCACTTCACCCACCTTCTCTTGGCTTCTGCTCATTTTCTTTTAAAAGAAGTGCTTTTATTGATTTCAGAGAGGAAGGGAGAGAGAGAGAAACATCCATGATGAGAGAGAATCACGGATCAGCTGCCTCCTGCACACCCCACACTGGGGATGGAACCCATAACCCCGGGCATGTGCCCTGATTAGGTATCAAACCCTGACCTCCTGGTTCACAGGCCAATGGTCAACCACTGAGCCACACTGGCCAGGCTACTTTCCAAGCTAGTTCCCCAGTCTTCTCGGGGATCCACTGAGCTGTTTCAGGAGGTTCTCTGCACCCGGGCCCTGAGCAGGAGCGAACCGAGTGAACGTTGCCTGAGCACCAGGTAAGACACGAGGAGCCCAAACAGACACCCCGTGGGCAGCAGGGGCAAAAACTGCGGGTCACATCCTTCCTGAGAGACTGATCCGCGGTAAGATTAAGAGCACAATGAGGAAGCCGTGACCTTGGACGCTCGCCATCGGCTCTGTGGACCTGCTGTACTGATTGCTGCTCGCTTGTGTACGCTGGTCCAGCCACCGACTCCCAGGCCTCTCAGGGTGGGGTGTTCTGTTTTCTCCTTCTGCTCTCCTGCCCTGAAAGGTAACACCCTCTCCTCCTGCCCGAGCCGGACAGAAGGTTCCAGGGTTTTTTTGTTTTTGTTTTTTGCAATTTTTAAAAATATATATATTATTGATTTTTCACAGAGAGGAAGAGAGAGGGATAGAGAGATAGGAACATCGATGAGAGAGAAAATCATCGATCACCTGCCTCTTGCACACCCCCTACTGGGGATGTGCCCGCAACCAAGGTACATGCCCTTGACTGGAATCGAACCTGGGACCTTTCAGTCCGCAGGCGACGCTCTTTCCACTGAGCTAAAGAGGTTTCGGCAAGGGTTTTGTGTTTGATTTGGGGTGTGTGTGTGTGTGTGTGTGTGTGTATACTCTCTCCCGAGAGGCAATTTGTTTTCTTAGCTTTAGGAAAAGATCTCAATTCAGTTCCCTCTAAACATCTCTGCGGGTGAAAGGGCCTGGCACAGTGTTCAGTAAAAGCTTCTGCACCTGCCCCTACCGCCCTCGGGGGCTAACCTTTCTCTCACTCTGGAGACAACCAATGACCCTGATTTAAGAAACCACCCCCCAGCGTCTGTTTGTTTAATCACCAGAAACACCGGCCGAGGATTCCATGCAGGGGTGCGGCTGACAATCTCCGCAAACATCTTTACGGCGAACCTTGGCTTACATTGAGTTTTGACTGCTGCACCCTAGGCCCTCACCTATGAACCTTAGACAACTGCTTGCTTTCAAATGAAAAGTGGATTGAATAATCATCTAAAATCAAATGACGAAAAAAAAATCGAAGAGATTAATTCAACACATATTAAGCACCTCAACGCGCTGAGCACGGTAACTGTTTGACGTGTCATCTCTGATAGGATTTAATAGCAAATAATAATGCTGCATTATCCAATATATCAAAGGGAAACGTTTTCCTGACACTACATGGAACCCAGATGGCATGAGCCAGTTTTCTCTCCCTTTCCCAGCGACCATGTAGATTAAAGTCAAATGGCAGCACCTATGTGATATTAACCAATGTCACCCCAGTATGTTTAATAAAAAATAAAGTTAAAAAAGAATATGAAGCATGTATTTTATACATTTGAACTTTAAACTTCAAGATATACCCACAGAACTTTAAATCTTCAAATTATTAGATACCCAGAAAAGTCACAGAAGTAATATTCTTTACATCATTATAGTCAACAAAAAATGTCTTTTAGTGTTTTATACATTGTTTCACATGCATCAGTTTCCTATGGATGTGCCCTCCATCCACCTTAGTTAAGGCCATTTTAATAATTATAGATCATAATTTGTGTTCCCATGATCACCTGTCTGTGTTTTCTTTAAAAAGGTTTGATATTCTGTATAATTTGGTAAAGGATAGTTTGCCAATACCAAGAACACACTGCTTTCTCTTGTGGCTCAAATTCATCTGTCTATAACAGTGGTTCTCAGCCTTTCTAATGCCACGACCCTTTAATACAGCTCCTCATGTTGTGGTGACCCCCAACCATAAAATGATTTTCGTTGCTACTTCATAACAGTAACTTTGCTACTATTAATGAATCATAATGTAAATATCTGTGTTTTCCGATGGTCTTAGGCTCTACAGCAGTAGTTCTCAATCTATGGGTCTGACCAACCGCTAGCAGGATCGCCCAAGACCATCGGAAAACACAGATATTTACATTACAATTCATTAACAGTAGCAAAATGACAGTTATGAAGTAGCAAACGACAATAATGTTATGGTTGAGGGTCACCACAACATGAGCTGTATTAAAGGACTGAGGCATTAGAAAGGTTGAGAACCGCTGATCTATAATAATAAAAGTGTAATATGCTAACTAGACCAGATGACCTTCCAGATGAAGCTGGGAAGTCCGGGTCCCAGGTGCCAGAGGGAAGCCGGTGCTGGCAGGGGGCAGGGGGGAAGGAAGGCCTACTCTTGCATAAATTTCATGTATCGGGCCTCTAGTTTAATGATGAAAGGCAACTTCGAGGCCCCTTCAGTCTCCATCCTTGAGCTTGCTATGACCTTGTAAATCTTAGCTTAACGGTATCCAAGAATGAGGTTTTATACAGTTTATATTTAAGGATATTTGCTTGTTTCAAAGAAGGAAACCATGATTGTGTATCTCCCAAATTGACCCCCAAGTATGCAGACTAGCTCTTAAACATCTTCAGTAATCACTTCGGAATAGAGGAATTCGCTGCAATCCCCGGAGAGATGTGTGAGACTGCACGCTGTGAGTAAGAGCCCAGTATTCTAATGAGCTGACCTCTAACACACACCAGGGTCAGCAATCGACTGCCCAAGGGCCAAGTCTGGCCTGCCAAGAATTTGTGTAATTAAACTTTTACTGGAACACACCCACACCTATTAGCTCAAGTACAGTCTGGGGCTGCTTCTCTGCTACAGCAGCAAAGTCTGTACCGCGTACCGAGGGGGCTACCTTCTGAGAAAATGCCATGTTAGGCCGCTCTGTCCTTGTGCAAACATCAGAAAGCAGACCTGCGGGACCTAGAAGGTCTAGCCTACTACACACCTCGGCTAGGCGGCCTAGCCTACTGCTCCCGGCTACAGGCCTGTGTGCAGCGTGTTACTGTACGAAACAACATGAGATTAATTCCAGCACAAGAGAAAATGACGCATGGCTAAACAAAGGTGTATGTGGGCAGGTCACTGGTACTATTCTTGAAACTTTTCTAATCACTTTGAAATACAACAAACTGAAAAAAAAGATTAGAAGCAGAGTTCAAACAAGTTTCAATGTTAGCCTTTAAAACAGAAAACTTCAGGTACTACCTTCCACGGGCAAAGTCGACGCAATGTCTCCCAGGATGGATCTGCGAGACACTCCAACCCTGTGTAGGATGCCCGCTGCTGACCCAAGCTGCCTTAGACCGCACCCCACCGGGACTCCCTCTAACGCTGCAGCCCCTCAAGTACCAGCTTACAAACTTCACCCTGTGAATTCATCTTACTTTATGGAAAGCGAGCTCACTAATAATTAAAGGGACCACAGGACTTGAAGGCAAAAGAAGCTGGGGCTGGGAGAGGAGGAGGAGGGAGAGGGAAGGAAGGAGGGGGAGAAAGAACAGGAACAAAGGAGCCTGGTTAATCAGCAAACTAGACAAACTGCGCTCAGGAGACCACCAGCGCTAGGAAGGAAACTTACCCGACACACTGGATCCTCTTACAGTATATGCACCTCCCCTACCGTTTTCATATACACACATTTCCAGGAGAGAGAGGAGCTTATTTTTATAACATGCAGACGTTATGCTAACGGAAAAGGTGCCCAGAGGGCCACATGCATCTGCGCTGTTAAATATAGAAACGAACTGTAATGAGTACCATTATCTCCGGTTTCCATGGATACCAGGACACGCACTGCTCCCGAGCTGCAGTTCCCTCCTCGGCAAAGGGCACACAGTCATGTAGACTCAGGGTCATCCCCAGCTGGGAGCAGATGTGGGAGGAGGAGCAGGCAAGCCGCCCTGACGGTTCTGTCCTGTTATCTCATCCAATTCCCGGCCCCCACGCCCCCTCTCCGGGCCCAACCAGGGCCGATGGATGTTTAATAGGTGAAATAGGGAAGACCTGATTAGGAACAGCAATGTCCAAGAGAGAGAGAGAGAATCCACAAAGGGCCGGGTAGCCTGAATGTGATTAGCGCTGGGGTGGGTGGGGCTGGGGGTGGGGGAGCGGGCAGGGAAGGCTGGCATTGCCACTTGCTCTGCTGGGGAAGAGGAGACGAGGCTGGCTGTGTGTCTGTCACTCACACGGATTGCCGTCTTCCCTGTGATAGCAGAGGCACGGCATAGCCAAGGTCAACTTCCCCCTCGACCAGTGCTCCCCAGCTGCCACCGTCTCTGGAATCCAATTCCTGTCCCACGTTGTCCTGCCTTCCGGACTCGGGGGCCTAGACCTCTCACGGGACGGCTCACTATTTGTCTCTATCGCGGTGAAAACAGAAGAACTACTTTCTGACGCTCAGGAGACCACCAGCACCAGGAAGGGAACTTACCTGGGCACCTTTTCTGTTAGCATAATGTCTGCATGTTATAAAAATAAGCTCATCTCTCTCCAGAGATGCTGCCTCTGAATCACTTATCGGTTCGGCCAAACCCACTCATCGATCGCTTTCAGCGCGACGGGCATGGTGCCGGGCCAGGCAGGCGGAGGAGGAGTGGTCCGAGGCTCCACTTTAGGTCCCCGGGCATCCACAGCCGGCCGTGCCGCTTAGGCAGCTGAAAAAGATGCACGCTCGCACAGTGCTGTGGACGTCAGGGATGCTTCGGGTTTATCCTAACCCTAAAGAGCGCATTCAAAAGTAGGTGTACAGTTGTCTGTATGAAAAAAGACACGCAGGCTATGAAAACAGCGACACGGGCATAAACCCTGTTCCGCATGCTAACCTACTTTCGCCCACCCCGTCTTTAAGACAGACCGTGCAGCCCAGCTGGCCCCGGAGCGCGGCCCTGGGAGCCAGGAGGTGAAGGATGATCTGATTCCCAGTCAGGCACAGGCCTGGGCTTCAGGCTCCATCCCCAGGAGGGGGGCGTGCGGGAGGCAGCCGATCACTGATTCTCTCTCATGATCTCTCTCACCGTTGATGCTTCTCTCCCTCTCCCTCTCCCTTCCTCTGTGAACTCAGTAACAACATATATATACATTTTTAAGTATCATCCAGATATAAATAGCAATTTTCCGCTTAGTTCCACCCCATCCCCTGCCGACTCCTTGCAGGAAGGCCTCCAAGTCGCACCTCCGCCAAGCACAGGGCCAGCTGCACGGGAAGGAAAGCCCTCCCACAGGCCAGCACACACCGCCTCCTCCCGATGCACAGCAGACAGCATCCCAGGCTAAGCCTCTTAGCTTAATAGGCTGACACGGGAGAGCCGCCTGTTTTGATCATCAACGCCTCCTGCTATACTTCCCTCTCTCGCAGTCCCATCCATTGAAAGCAGCTGCCTTTAAGAGGGCGCAGGGATGGGATGTCACAAAGGTTCCAACTGTTACGTAACACGTACAGTATGTCTCGAGAAGGCAAGCTGTTCGAACACCCACAGTTACCGGAGAGCTCAGACACGCTTCGGAAAACTTTCTCCCCGCACACTGCGGATAGTCCACAGTCAGAGGCAGAGGGAAGCCTCCCGATTTCCGCACAGCCGGACCCTCTGTGAAAACACAGACCCGCTTTGGGGTACCATTCAGCGCCGCCTTTCAAAGCTCCATGGAACGAACTGGAAGGCGGTCCCAGTTCTCTTAAAAGTCACGTCGGTCACTGCGTCTTGTATATTATTACTCTGACATGACCCCCATTTCTCACGAGGGGAAAGAAAGGCTTTGAGACGAGATGGCTTCTCTAGACAAGTCTGAATGCTGACGCTTGGAAAAAGGCTTCTGCTGACAAGGTCCCACTGCACAGGCCGCTCCCGAGCCTCTGCCCGGGCCCCACGGGAAGGCCAGTCCCTGCTCCC
This sequence comes from Nyctalus aviator, assembly GCA_036971965.1. Lineage (NCBI taxonomy): Eukaryota > Metazoa > Chordata > Mammalia > Chiroptera > Vespertilionidae > Nyctalus > Nyctalus aviator. The sequence continues at coordinate 177,546,417 of CM072924.1, read as the reverse complement.
CGGGACAAACACACCCCATGGTCACAGGCGGGACGCCCAAGGCAAGCAGCACTCACAAGTCAACAACCCGAATCAGCTTCCCCAAGGCCGCCTGCCACATCCAGGGACCTGCCTGCTCCCTCACGGGCACAGCCCACTCATTCATGTGGAAATCCCCCGCGTTGGAAGCGCCTTACCCCGCAGCTCAGGAGCCTGACCCCCGGGGCTGGAGGCCCTGGGCTTTCGGGATGGGTGCCCACCCCTGTCTCCCTGCCTCTGGAGCATCCTCAGGGTGCATCTGTCTCACACAACACTTTCTAGGGGCGCCCCTCCCCCCTGCCTCCCTGCAACCAGAGTGTCCACCTGCTAGTCCCCGGCCCCCGGGGCGCTGTCAGGGCATTTGAGGAAGTGGATTGAGGGCGCCCCGCAAGGGGCCGCGGTGACCCCGAGGCCGAGGCCCAGCCGCCCGCCCCGCTCCGGGCAGCCGCGGCTCCGATCCCTCCGATCCCGGGCCCAGGCGGAGCCCGCAGCCTCCGGCGCTGCCCCCCGGCCTCCCGGGACGAGGCTGCCGGCGGCGGCCCCCGGTACCGTCCGCCCGGGTCCCCGGTTCGGTCCCGCCCGGGGGGTGGCGGGGGGGGGGGAGGAGTGGCTGCAGCGGAAGGCGCAGGGGTTCCGGGCGGCGGGTGCAGGGGACACCGTCCCCCGGGAGTTGTGGGGGGTGGGGGGGAAGGAGGCTGCCCCGGGCGGGCTTTGGGGACGCGGGGGACCCCGGAGCGCGGCGCGGCGGGGGTGCGGCGAGGCTGCGGGCGCCGGTCCGGTGCCGGGACGGGGGCGCGCCGCGGGGAGCGGCCGTTGGCCGGGCGGGCGGGCGGGCGGGGCGCTCACCGATGCACAGCTGCACGGCGTAGGCGTAGTAGGACCAGCCGAGCAGGAGGCCGATGAACACCACGGGGATCCAGTACAGCACCCGCCGGCAGCGCCGCCGGACGCGGCCCGGGCCCGAGGGCGCCATCTTCCAGCCGCATCCACCTGCCCGGCGCCGCGGCCGCCCGCCGGCCTGGCTCCCCGGCGCCGCGGGCCCGGGGGCGGCGGGAGGCTGCGCTGCGGCCACTGCCGCCGCCGTGGCGCTAGCTCCCCATCCCGCAGCCCGGCCGGCGCCGCGGGCTCCCGGCTGCAAGGGCCGAGCGGAGAGCGGAGGGCGGAGGGCGAGCCGGGCGGAGGGCGGAGGGGCGGCGGGAGCCCGCGCCCCGCCCCGGGCCCGCCCATGGCCACGCCCCTCACACACACCCGCCCATGGCCACGCCCCCAGCCCAGACCCCGCCCTCCGCCTCCCAGGCCCCCGGGCCGCCCGTGGCCACGCCCCTCACACATACACCCCGCCTGTGGCCACGCCCCTACCACAGACGCCCTGTCGTGGCCACGCCCCTACCGCCCATTACCACGCCCCCAAACCAGCCCCAACCACGCCTCCCGGGCCCGCTCCTGACCACGCCCCGCCTACCAGGCCCCGCCCCCGACCACACCCCCTCCGCGCTGCGCCCCGGGCGGCCCTGCGCGCTCCGGCGCCCCCCGTGGCCCTGCGCGTCCGCGGGAAACTCGGACCCTGAACCCGGAGGCTGACCCGCGGGGGTCGGGCTGGAGGCGGGCGGCGTCCGCAGCTCGGGCCGCCGGGGAGCCGAGTGGAGGGGAGGCGGCCGCGCAGGCCCCGGGGCCGGTGGGGCGCAGGGTCGCCCGCCCCGTGCACGCGCCCCAGGAACGCCTCTGGGCGCGGCGGCCGGGTCCCCCGCCTGGGACACTGTCCCCCACGGGGGCTCCCCGAGGGCGGCCGGGGCAGCGGGCGGGTGCGCCTCCGCCAGCCTGCGGGCTCCGGGCGGGAGCGCCCCGCGCCCCGGCGGGCATGTGGGGGGCCGGGAAGACGCCCCGAGGTGGGGCGAGGGCTGGGAGAAGCTCTTTGGGTTGGAACCCTCCGGAGTTAGAGCAGGTCACTCTGAGCACCGGAGCTCCCGGTGAGGAGGAGCGGGGTGGAGGAGCAGCCTCGCCCGGGCCCTGGGAGAGGCGGGTCCGGGCCTCTCCCCCCGCCCGCCCCGGGGCCCAGCTTAGGGGAGCTGGCTGCAGCACCCCCTCCCGGCCTGGGCGGGACCCCGGAGTAAGTCCAAAGCCAAGGGCTTATGATGGCGAAACGGGAAAAATGCACATGCTTCTGAGATTTCCTTTTCTTATTTATACTTTATTGATTTTTCACAGAGAGGAAGGGAGAGGGATAGAGAGTTAGAAACATCCATGAGAAACATGGACCAGCTGCCACCTGCACACCCCCTACCGGGCATGTGCCCGCAACTAAGGTACATGCCCTTGACCTGACTTGAACCTGGGACCTTTCAGTCTGCAGACCGACGCTCTATCCACTGAGCCAGACCGGTTTCGGCTGAGATTTCCTTTTTATCTTACTGTGAACAACTTGGTCAATGGAGTGGATCTGAATTATATGCACAATTACTCTGTACAATGCACGCAATTTTAATTAACCCCAGTGGGTGTATGTCTACTGACACCACAGAGCCGCCCCATTGAATGAACTTCATCTGCAGAATGAAAAGATAAAGCAGGAGTCATAAAAAGCACCAGTTTGCATGAATTCAGTCACAGAAATCTAAGCTCTGATGAGTGTGTGATTATCTTTCCAGGACTGGATTAAACAACAAGCTAATCGTCTCTCCTATATTAGACGCAAATCCCAAATCTCTGCGCACATCTAGTCACACATGCATAGGAAATGTCAGTCACGTCTCCGTGGGACTTGGGATCATTGAAATGAAACAGCTTTCGGTCCCGGGGAGCCGCTTTATTCTCTTGCAGGGCCATTTACCCTCTGCTGGTTACACCCCGCAGGGCAGATGAGCGTACGCACATAACGTCCCCGAAAATCTTAACTTTCCCATGGATGTTAGCCTATGTTCCAAGCCAGGAAAAACTGAAAGCAGGAGATGAGAGTCCTGGCAGGCCTGGAATGCCCTGGGAGAGATGAGCAGATCCGTGAACGAGGTCCCTGCAGACTGGCACGGGAGGAGAAGGAGATCCCATTCCCAGAGGGTGAGACGGTGCAAACTGTGCCTCTTTCTCCTGCAGAGGCTACGGCTCCCTTGAGGTCAGAAATGCAGGAACATTCTATTCAGTTTTCACATTTTTTTTTTTATTTTTGGGAGAATATGCTGGTGTAACATCTGTGGTGGAGGCTACATTTTTATTCATTATCTAAAATGTGACTTAGCCAAAGCCGGTTTGGCTCAGTGGATAGAGCGTCGGTCTGTGAACTGAAAGGTCCCAGGTTCGATTCCAGTCAAGGGCATGTACCTTGGTTGCCAGCACATCCCCAGTAGGGGGTGTGCAAGAGGCAGCTGATCGATGATTCTTTCTCATCGATGTTTCTAGCTCTCTATCCCTCTCCCTTCCTCTCTGTAAAAAAATCAATAAAATATATTTAAAAACATAGATAAAATGTGACTTAATTTTCATACTTATCCTGTATAATAAAAGGCTAATATGCAAATCGACCAAATGGCAGAAGGGCCAGTTGCTGTGATGTGCACTGACCACCAGGGGGCAGACGCTCGACACAGGAGCTGCCTGCTGGTGGTCAGTGCGCTCCCACAGTGGGAGTGCCGCTCAGCCAGAAGCCAGGCTCACTGCTGGCGAGCGCAGCAGTGGTGGCAGGAGCCTCTCCCGCCTGCGGTAGCGCTAAGGATGTCTGCCGGCTGTCGGACACCCCTCCAGGGCTCCTGGACTGTGAGAGGGTGCAGGCTGGGCTGAGGAACAACCCCCCCACACAAGGGCATGAATCTCGTGCACCGGGCCTCTAATTCTAAACATGTGTGGGATAATTGCAGCCTATCCTTGAGCATGTTAAGAGTGCTCTCATTGCTGAGTTCTCCAAGGGTGCCACACTCATCTTTTAAAAAAGGTTGAGCTCAGGCAGAATTGTCTCGTGAGGCCAGGATTCCTCTCTGCACAGCCACTCCTCAGGCAGGAGCGTGCGTGCACATGTCCTCTCTCTCAAGAGCAGGCTTCGGGGAGAGCGGAACAGTGACTTCAGTTTTTAGGAATTGGGGGTCATAGTCAATGAAGAAGAAACGTCGCTGGAGACTTAGGTTTTAGAGAGACGTACAGAAGGTTAACTCGCTGGACTTAGATATTCGGTTAGTTACCACACGTTGTGACTTCCATGCTATCATTTTGACAAAACTGCCACAGCCGCTTTTGAACAAGAGTCAGCCAGCACCAAGGAAAGAGAGGGCAACACTAAGAAGAGGGAGGGGATGGGCAGGCAGGGGCAGGGGGAGGGGACTATCGGAGAAGAGGAGAACGGCCCCCTCCCCTGGCCCACCCTGTCCCTAAGGACCGAAATTCCATCCTTTAGGCCCCTCCCTGGATGCTCCGCCCACTCAGGGATTTGCGGGAGACATGAACCCCTGAAAACGAAAAGACCCTTATGATCAGTCCCTGCTCCCAGGAAGGAAACTTGACCTTGTTCTCCCTCTTAGCCAAGGTCGACTTTGAACCAGCCCCCCAAACCTCAAACTTCAGTCCCCAAACCTCAAACCCGTCTTGCTGTCTCGGTTAATGCTCCACAGGTCCCTCCTGCCCCCAGATCCAGGTTACGTTTTCCACTTACTCCCTCCCACAGTCTGAATCAGAAATAGCCTGGCAGCCAGGCCCAGGAAGGCAGCCTCCGGAGGGAGGATAGGCTTCCATTCCGGCCGCCTATACCCATCCACCAGAACCGTTATTCGCTCCCCTGTTTGAGCGCGACACTTCCTTCCGAACGTGTTCTCGGAGGGACACGTCGCACCTTGGAAGCACAAGGTCACTTGTATCCCTCTCAGGTACGTGATGCACGGTTCTGACTTCACTCTCAGGGCGTGGTGTGCGACCCGTGGTCGGCAAACTCATGTCGTCCACAGAGCCAAATAGCAACAGGACGACTGACACTTCCTTGGAGAGTCACATTTTGTAACCTTAAACTTCTTCTAACGCCACTTCTTCAACACAGACTCGCCCAGGCCGTGTATTTGGTGGAAGAGCCACACCCAAGGGGCCAAAGAGCCGCCTGTGGCTCGCGAGCCGCAGTCTACCGACCACGGGTGTGTGACAGATGCCGCCTTCCGAGTTTCACCAGGCGTGGAGCGAGTGAAGCGGACCTGCTCTTTTGCTCATAGCTCCCCCATTCGTACTGGAGCAGGTCGGTGAGAATACGGAGAGATCCCCTTCCATTGTTTTCTAAACGAAACCCACCGCTCTTTTTTTGGGGGGGGGTGGGGTGGGGGGAGCTGAAATCCCGTTGGAAGTCAGCAGTCCGCATCCATGATCCCAGAGAAAATTGCGCTTTTATAACACTGGCCAACACAGTCTCTGTGGGAGAATAAGAATATGCCCTGCCCAAACCGCTTTGACTCAGTGGATAGAGCGTCGGCCTGCAGACTGAAGGGTCCCGGGTTCGATTCCGGTCAAGGGCATGTACCTTGGTTGCGGGCACATCCCCAGTAGGGGGTGTGCAAGAGGCAGCTGATCGATGATTCTCATAGATGTTTCTAACTCTCTGTCCCTCTCTCTTTCTCTCTGTTATATATATTGTACAGGAGCCCTCAAGGGATGTCCGACAGCTGGCAGGAGGAAGAGTATATATATATATATATATATATATATATATATATATATATATCCAAACCGCATGCTTTCGGCCACAGGTAAATAAAAGCCGTCTTAGAAAGGGACCTGGGTTAGGGAACGTGGGGATGGCCCAGGGCTGGGATACCTTGTGCCTCTCAGAGATTCACAGTTTGCAATGAACCGAGGGCGGAATGGAATACCATGCAAGGTCATTTCAAAACTCTAAGGCTGTATGGTTCATTGGCTCAAAACATTGGAACAATTGCTCAAATGGGAAAAACCCGCTCTGGCAAAACCTTGCTTTCCCCGAGCACTCTGCGATTTTCTCTGTTGCAGTAGTAACGCTTGCCGCCACTAGATGGCAGGCGCATGCCAAGCAGGCCAGCCCGCCTGCGGTGTTTTCTGAGACTTCAATAGCATCCACCATTAGCTCACCAAGCCAATTAATTATAAATTAGGAATTATAACTTCATGACAAATGACGTGTAATTATGCCTAATTATAATTGCATTATAATTGTACAATTCTATGTTATAATTCGGGAGCTAGTGATTAATCACTAAAAGCCGTATTCAGAAAATGGAAAAGGATTAAGAGAACATTTTTTTTTTTTTTTTTTCTGTATGGCAAATCACTCTGATTCTGCTTCCCCTTCTTTACAGCTTGCACGGCAGTTACTCTCTTTAGAAATAAAATTGGGACTTGGTACTTTGATGAATGCTACTCTTGAGTCCTTCCCCTGTGCCACACGGGGAGAAGGCAGTGTCTATAGAACCCCAAAGGATCTATAGTATCCATAGAACCACCACTGGCGGGATCTTTGAGGGGTGACACAATGGCATGAGTTCGGTCAGACTATGGGAGGTGGCCGTTGTGGGCCTGAGAGGTCAGTGGCCGGCCATCAGAGACTGGCCCAGGGCAGCAGAATCCTGTAGGGTGATGGCGCGTGTCCAGTTTGTCAAGGCCAGCGCTGGCGTCCTGGGCAGACTGTTCTAGATGCAATGTCTTAGCCATGTGTCAGATTTATTCCTGTCAGCTCAGGCTTGACTCTCCAGACTTCCTACTGAACCTGTGGGAGTTTATATACTTGGGAAAACATTTTTGTCTTGTTGTGTACATCAACTAGATTGGTTATGTTTGCAGCCAAACACGTGGACTGGAACATAGTTTTAATTTCACTCTGTATCCCCTTTTTAAAAATATATTTTTTATTGATTTTTTTTTTTTACAGAGCAGAAGGGAGAGGGATAGAAAGTTAGAAACATTGATGAGAGAGAAACATCGATCAGCTGCCTCCTGCACACTCCCTACTGGGGATGTGCCTGCAACCAAGGCACCTGCCCTTGACCGGAATCAAACCTAGGACCCTTCAGTCCGCAGACCAACGCTCTATCTACTCACTGAGCCAAATTGGCCAGGGCTGTATCCCATTTTTTTTTTTAAACAAAACGTTTTTATTGCTTTTCAGAGAGAGAGAGGAAGGAAGAGGGATAGAGAGACAGAAACATCGATGAGAGAGCAAAACATCCATCGGCTGCCTCCTGCATGCCTCCTACTGAGGATCAAGCCCATAACCTGAACATGTGGCCTGATCAGGAATTGAAGCAGGGACCTCTTGGCTCACGGGTTGATGCTCAACCACTGAGACACACCAGCTGGGCTGTATCCCATTTCTTAAAGAATCAGTGTCAGCTCCTGGGGCCAGGCCTATGAGAAACAGGATGCGGGAATTGGTGACAGAGCCATGTTGTCTAGACCTGCATGTGCAATAAGTAGCTGTTAGCCATAGGAGGCTATTCACATTTAATTAAAATTAATTAATTAATTAAAATTTAATTAAAAAAATTCAGTTCCTTAATCGCAGTAGCCAAGTACTCACAGCTACGTGTGGCTCATGGCAACCGTGTCAGATGGTGAGGATCTAAAACATTTCCATCATCACTGAACATCGTACAGGATAGAACTGGCTGGATATTTTTATCATATGTGAGCAGGCTTTATATTTACAAATGGCAGAAACAAAAAGTCCCCTCTCTAATTATATAGGTCTGCTGTTTTCCAGAGACAAAAAGTGAGAGGTATAGGGCGGTGAAGAAACGTTAGGATTTACGGCGTCCGGAGCTCTCTTCCTTTGAAGACATGCGTCTAAAGAGGAAGGAGCCAGTTGGTGAAAGTGGAGGGATAAGAGAGAGCATTACAGATTCTTCAGCCTGAGGTTTGTGTGCAAATGATTTATTTCAAAGGATATGCAGGGAGAAACTTAGCGCCTTCTGTATCCAAATTCCTTCACATAAAGCCAACTCTTAGATTCGGCTGTTCAGCCAACAGTACTTGAAGGTATAGCCTTATTCCTGGAAAACTCTGGCCTTGAAACACGGAATCATCTGCCTTCACCCAGTGGCCACAAGAACCCTTCCTGTCCTGTTGTTTGATCAGATAATCACTGCGGCACCCGCACCATAACTGGTTACATCCAGCTCTGTCTCTCTCAAGCTGTAGGCTAGACTGGTCATGCCGGATTTTCTGTATCACGTGTGTGTATGTGTGTGTGTGTGTGTGTGGTGGGATGGGGGGTGGAATTAATGTGTCCTGCCCAGTGGTCTCTACACACCCACAATGGCTGTGGTTCCAAACATACTCTTCTGGGGGTAAAAAACAACACCACATTTAATTGTTCATATTTATTTATATAAGTATTTATATAAGTATTTTCAGGTGTTGTCAGAGACGTTCAAATGTGACTTACAGCTCCGTTTCACAGTGCAGTTTAGATTGTAAATGGGGGGGAAAAAAAGCCTAACCAGGGTTTTCCTCGGTCTTGAAGAAGACCAGGCAAGATGAAAAATAAATATTTAATGCTGACATTTAACAAAAAAAAAAGGCACGCTGGCTTCAGATTTGTAGCAGGAAGCATGTTGTTCACCAGGGCTTCTCCCAGCAGCGAGAATTAATCCGGTGTAAGTTATATCTTATTCCTCAGAGTCCGGCTCTGTAATTACTTTCCAGTGATACGTGCGCACCTTCGATGACGGTGGATCTCTTTTTGATTTGCTGCTGCTGCTCATTTCCCGGGCTCCTCGGCAATGAGCGAGCTGTGAGAAACGGGGGCTGGCGGTGGGATACAGATCACCCTTCCATCTGGACCCCGGGACAACAGGGGTTTTTGTTTTGCAAACGCTCAGTAGGGTGGTGGAGGGTTCAGAGTCCATACGATCAGAAGCACCACCAGCTTCGAGGCAACCACCGTTAGACCAAGGCCGCGGTCGGCAAACTGCGGCTCGAGAGCCACAGGCGGCTCTTTGGCCCCTTGAGGGTGGCTCTTCCACAAAATACCAGGGCCTGAGCGAGTCTGTGTTGAAGAAGCGGCGTTAGAAGAAGTTTCAGTTTAAAAGCTGCGGCTCTCCAAAGAAGTGTCCGTCGTAGTCCTGTTGCTATTTGGCTCCGTGGACTCATGCGTTTGCTGACCACCGGGCTAAAAAATGGTACAGAAGCCTCCGCCTTCAACAGTGGGATGTAGGACTATTTGCCCATGATGTTCACGCATGTGTAAAAAAAAAAGAGTACATTTACGTCAAACTGTAGAATGAAACATTCTCATGGGGAAGAACGCTGCATTTATCTCCAGCGTTCTCGTATTGACAAGGTGACGTTTTCTCATGCTTGCATTTCGAGGCCACAGGCATGCTGAGAAATATAACTGAAGCACCAGCTTGGTTTCCTCTGGGGGTTGCAATCGGAAAAAACCTGGGTGTGAATTCCAGTTCTTTCTTTCCTTTTTTTTTTTTTTTTTTTTTTAATATATTTTATTGATTTTATGCAGAGAGGAAGGGAGAGAGGTAGGGAGTTAGAAACATCGATGAGAGAGAGTCATCGATCAGCTGCCTCTTGCACACCCCCTACTGGGGATATGCCCACAACCAAGGTACATGCCCTTGACCGGAATTGAACTCGGGACCCTTCAGTCCCCAAGCCGACGCTCTATCCATTGAGCCAAACTGGTCCTGGCTGAATTCCAGTTCTTTCACTTGATCTGCAGCAAGTTACTCAAAGTCTCTGGCATTTCTTGGGGGCATTTCTTGTTTCCTCGACAAATAAGTGGGGAAAGCAACCCATGAAGGTCCTTTAATAAACCCATGCATTCATCCATTTAACAAGTGTGGATGACTTGCGTGTTTGAGGTGTTATGATAGGTGATGGCTGTTACATGGTGAGAGAAAAACACAGATAAAAAAAACAAGGAGCGTGCCTAAGTGACGTTCACCACGGAGCTGGGGAAAGGTGCTCTGTGACCCGAATGAGGGTAACTGTACGAGGCTCATTGATGTGGGTGTCACCAAAAATGCCTTGCTGGTTTGCAGGTTGTTTTTCCTTGCATAAAACAAGGTGCGAGATACGTACATCCAGATGCGAGAATCAGTTTGAATTGCCATGATCTGAAATGAAGCCAGTGTGTGTGTGTGTGTGTGTGTGTGTGTGTGTCTCAAAGTGACGATGTCCATGGCTAATGTGATACCTGGACACTTTTACATGAACAATTTGAAGGTGAAATGGACTAGCGCGTTCTGCAAACATTGCTGATGTTGAGTTAGAGTGTAAAGGTAAGAATTGCATGCATGATCTTGGGACTCTTCTCACCAAAACAGAGCATTTCCTGGCATTTTAAACACCCTCCCCGCCCCCGCTAGCTGGAGACTTCCATTTGCCCTTCCAAATCCTCTCTCTACCCTTCTTTGTGTTATTCAAGGCTCCCTTTTTAAGATCTATAGCAAAGGACTCCCTTGCCCTCCGGATTCCGGTTGGTTCAATGAATTGGGGGGGGGGGGAGGGCAGAGGGCCAGAGAATAACTTGGGCATGTTTGTTTCCGCTCCCAGCCTAACCACTGACCACAGCTTCTGTGAGCCCCAGCTACTCTCTCCCTTCACCTCTGCAAGACTGGGGCAGGGACCTGATTCCCTAGGGGTGCGTTTCCTCTAAATAAATTCTTCTCGGTCACCGATCACCGCTTTGGCATGTGTCACCTCTTCCCTCCCCCTTCCATCACTCATTTAACTCCTAACAAGCCTATCTGTAAGCCTGAATACAGTCTGTTTTTGCTCCCTAAGAAAAAAAATACACAAGTTCCTACTCAATCCTTATTTTGAATTCAGTATTATCTTTATCTTCATATATATATATATATATATATATATATATATATATATTATTGCTTTCAGAGAGGAAGGGAGAGAAAGATAGAAACATCAATGGTGAGAGAGAATCATTGAGGACTGTTGAGGATATTAATGAGGTCATGTATACACAGACAGTCCCAGACTTATGATGGTTCAACTTAACAGTGTTCCACTTTACAATGGTGTGGGAGTGATACACATTCAGTAGAAACTGTATTTCAGATTTTGAATATTGATCTTCTCGGCTATCAGGATGCAGTAGGATATCAGATTTTGAATATTGACCTTCTCCTGGGCTATCAGGAGATATGCAGTAGGATATCAGATTTTGAATATTGACCTTCTCCTGGGCTAACAGGATGCAGTAGGATATCAGATTTTTGAATATTGACCTTCTCCTGGGCTAACAGGATGCAGTAGGATATCAGATTTTGAATATTGACCTTCTCCTGGGCTATCAGGAGATATGCAGTAGGATATCAGATTTTGAATATTGACCTTCTCCTGGGCTATCAGGAGATATGCAGTAGGATATCAGATTTTGAATATTGACCTTCTCCTGGGCTATCTGGATGCAGTAGGATACACTCGTGATGCTGGGCCAGTGGCAGTGAGCCCAGCTGCAGGTCAGCCACGAGATCACCTGGGTTAAAAACTGGTACTCTTCTGTGCACTGTATTGCCACCATTTTATCCAACACTAGAGGCCGGATGCACATTCATACAATGGGCGTGGCTCCCCACCACTGTGGAAGCCGGGGGTCCTCTGCCTCGGCCCCCGCCGCCATGGCTTCATCCGGAAGGTCGTCCGGAAGAACCTCTGGCCAAATTAACATGTAAGCTTTTATGATTATACATTGTGTTCGGAGCACACTGACGGTAGTCTAGGCTGAGCCACGATATCTGGTAGGTTAGGTGTACTATCTGCATTTCAACTTACAGTATTTTCGACTTACAATGGATTATTGGTTTGTGATCACATCATAACTTGAGGAGCATCTTTAAAATGTTTGGCCTGGTGCCTGCATATACAGAAAAGCTATGCATATACAATATAGGTATTACTATGTATATAGTACTAAGTATTTTATATATGAATATATGTTAATGAATCAGCACTTACTAACACAGAAGGCAAATTCATCTCCTAGAGGCTGAAGTATTTTAGCTGTTGAGGCAGGTATTTTACTGGAAAGCTCCCGAGTATGGGATTCATTGTATGTATTAGTTTTCATATTAGACGGCAGAGGCCTACTAAAGGAAATGTGTTAAGGATAAAGTAAAAGTCAGGCAAAGACTGTGCCTCCTCTTCAGGCTTGATATGCCTTACTTGGTTCATTCGTTCATTCATTTATTCATTCATTCATGTTCATTCACTAGATCCTAGGCACTATGTCCGTCACAGGATCGAGCCATACTTTTCAACAAGGATAAGGCTTTATTCCCACTTCTTAAAGGAAAATATTACACTTAAAAAAAAAAAGGTGCTGTGTGGGAATATGAGTAACTAGGGATCTGAAGCTAAATGAAAATATATGTGTTTTCCAGGATGACTGGATTTTATTTCAAATTAGCTTTTAGCAATAGAGCACTTTTCTGCTATAAAAGGAATGTATTTTAGTGTTTGACTTAATGTGTGTTTTTTAGAACTAGGAGTGGGAGAATGCAAATTATGTGAATATATAATTTGGAGTCCTTGAAATACCAGCAGAAGGAGCTGACAGAAAGGCAGAATTTTTATTTTTTGCTGTGGGCATTCCTCTTTTCTGTTTTTAAAAACGAGGAAAACCAGTAGACAGAAATAGTTCTAGTTCCATGGACTATATGTACATTTCACATGCACAGCATAAAATATTTAATAAAGTAGACGAAGATGGCAACAACAATTAAAATAGTAAGTATGTATAGGTTAGGGTTAAAGTACTTGGCAATATTTACCAAAATTTTTTTTAAAGTATTTTTATTTCACTTTAATAATAAGAACCACTTTATATTTTTTAATAGTCCCTGAATTTAACTTTGTACTAATCTTTAAGGTCAAGTTGATGAACATGATTACAAATAAACTGATTCTAGCTAGGGATATTATGTTAGGGATAATAATAAATAGCATTTATTGTTTGCTCAATTCAGTGCTTTACAGGCAATTTCCCATTTAATTCTCATAACAACCCTAAGGCTCAGCTGCCATCATTATCTCATCCTACACATGAAAACACTCAGGCATGGAAAATGTAAGCGGTGAGGGGTGGAGGTGGGGGGGTTGGTGGGTGGGTGGGAAGAGATTAAGCAAAGAACGTGTATGCATATATGAATTACCCATGAACACAGCCAATAGTGTGGGGAAGGCCTGGGGTGGGGAATGGGGCGGGCTAGAAGGGGTCAATGGAGGAAAAGGGGGTACATCTGTGTAACTTCCAACAATAAAGATAAATATATACAGAAAATGTAAGAACCTTGCTTCACTGCATAGTAAGGAGCGACAGAGCCAGGGTTTGAACTCAGGAAGTCGGACTTGAGAGCCCACGCCGTTCTGAATGGATGGACGCAGTACTGGAATGTCTCCCTTGTTTTTTGCATATTTTCCCCCATGAATCCTTTTCTTTTTGACTCTTGGAGACTGCTTCTTGTCCTTGCCCATTTTCTCCGTTCTATCCGAGGGTCATTAACTTTGTAACTATGCAAGTCGACACCGCTCTGAATGACACAATGGCTCACTCATTAAGTGGAAAGGGAGAAGCCAAATTGATTTTTAAAAATGCCATCGGAAATCTAATTGGGAGAAAATTCGTGAATCACCTTAATGAGAAGTTGTATCGGGATCTCAGGAGCAGAGAACCGGAGCCAACTGCTTTTGCCAAAGGGCTCATTAACCACACGGTCATCCAGAATGGACAAGGTGCTCCCAACCCATCCTCCGCAGCAGCAGCCACTCAAGTGCAGGGGCTGAGAAGCCACTCCGAAAGGACTGGTCCTCACCAACCTGTCTGAAGGTGATGATGTGTCTGTTACTGCAATGCAGGTGACCAGGATTCTTTCCAGCACTGGGACAAATTAAAAACAAAGCTGACATAGTATTGCTGGTTCTTGCATTTTTTTTTTTCTTTGCGATTGTCATTTATCAGTTCCTTCCTTGATTTGGCCCCAAAGTAGGCTCTCTGTTATTGCGGTCACTCGCCTGTAGCCCTCGGCTGAGCCCTAACGGTTGAGGGTGTGTCTTCTGTCCTCTTTGTTCTGTGTGTCCTTTCAGTCTCCTTTTTACCTAAATGGCTTCTGCCTGATGTAAAATTTTTAAAAAAATGGTATAACATCTTGCTATTATTTCTTATAAATTTACATTCTGCCGAAACCGGTTTGGCTCAGTGGATAGAGTGTCCGCCTACGGACTGAGAGGTCCCAGGTTCGATTCCAGTCAAGGGCATGTACCTCGGCTGCAGGTACATCCCCAGTTGGAGGTGTGCAAGAGGCAGCTGATCGATGATTCTCTCTCATTGATGTTTCTAACTCTCTATCCCTCTCTCTTCCTCTCTGTACAAAAATCAATAAAAAAAATATATTTTTAAAAATTACATTCTGCAGGAGTTATAAGGTTAACTTTATACTTTTAAGTGAACCCATGTGGAATTTGGTTGATGGCATCATATTGATGAAACTTAAAAAATCAATTCAGACAGTTCATCACAATTGCTCCCTAGACACCCAATTGTCCTGGAGCCGAACGCTGTGTTGTTTGCTGCAAGCAGTATACTTGTCGTCTTACTCTCATTTTCTCTTAGTGTTCTAATAAAAAACCCACTCTCTCCACTGGGATTTTGAGGACATCCATGTCCATTTCCAAATACCGTAAGTTATGACTCTTTTCCTCACCTGTCTCTTTACCATCCTACCCCCACCAAACCCACTGACACCTGTGCACACGTGGCCCGAACTTCCAATCCCAGGGAAGGCCTGGCTCCATCATATTCGGAACTTAGGGCGAAAGGAAAATGCAGGACTCTTTGTTAAAAAAACAAACAAAACCAAAACAGGGAAAAGTGTTAAAACATTAAACTATAAAGCTTTTCCCTTACTTCCGTGGTCTCTCTCATTCGCAACCTGATGTTTTTTTATTTGCTACTTAATGCCATGCCTCCGGTGCACACGCATTTGCTCAGGCCTGGCAGCTGCTGAGTTCCCCCTGGTGCCCCCTGCTGGACGGATGAGCCATGCTCCAGCTGGGGGAACACCCTGGGAATGTCCAGTCACATACCTCTGCTTCCCACAGGCCTGAGACCCCAACCCACAGTGGGAGTGGCAGCCTCTGCGTTAGAAAGCCCTCGTACTTGGCTTAGGAGTGGGTGAGAGGCGCCCCCTCCTGGTGCTGGCCGCGGGCTGGCTGCCTGCTGACGCAGGGTGCACTGCCGCCTCGGGCAGGGTGGCCTCTGGGTTGTGCAAGATGCTGTGGGATGCCGGTACCTTCCCCCTCCCCATCCTCATCCATACCTCCACCCAGGACCCTGCAGGGGGCTGGAGGGTAGAGGCATGGGTAGGGAGGGTATGGGTAGGGAGGGTATGGGTAGGGAGGGTATGGATAGGGAGGGCATGGGTAGGGAGGGCATGGGTAGGGAGGGCATGGGTAGGGAGGGTATGGATAGGGAGGGCATGGGTAGGGAGGGTATGGGTAGGGAGGGCATGGGTAGGGAGGGTATGGGTAGGGAGGGTATGGGTAGGGAGGGTGTGGGTAGGGAGGGCATGGGTAGGGAGGGTATGGGTAGGGAGGGCATGGGTAGGGAGGGTATGGGTAGGGAGGGTATGGGTAGGGAGGGCTTGGGTAGGGAGGGCATGGGTAGGGAGGGCATGGGTAAGGAGGGTATGGGTAGGGAGGGTATGGGTAGGGAGGGTATGGGTAGGGAGGGTATGGGTAGGGAGGGCATGGGTAGGGAGGGTATGGGTAGGGAGGGTATGGGTAGGGAGGGTATGGGTAGGGAGGGCATGGGTAGGGAGGGCATGGGTAGGGAGGGCATGGGTAGGGAGGGCGTGGGTAGGGAGGGTGAGAATTAGGCTCCCTCCTCTCTGGTTCTGGCTCTTTATTGTATAGGATAATAGAATAAACTGTTTCACTTACAACTGCAAACCTACTTTTGCCACACCCTGTACGCACATACTCTGTTTCCCCGAAAATAAGACAGTGTCTTATATTAAGTTTTGCTCCGAAAGATGCACTAGGTCTTATTTTCAGGGGATGTCTTATTTTTCCATGAGGAAGAATACGATACACATTTATTGTTAAGTGAAAATAAAGGAAATTTATCACCTGTATATGGTACAGTAGTATGGTGGTTGTCAACACAAACCAGACAAACTGTGAATCCTACAGTATCAAGAATTTACTCATTTATTCAATGACAATCATGTCATCATCTACTGGAACATCATCATAACAATCCAATTCCTGAATTTCCTGGTGAATTCCTTGTGACTCCATTTCTTTCAGAATCAGTGGACCAAATCTCTCATGTTTAGCAATAGCATTCTGAGTCAGAGCCTAGGGGGGGGGGGGGCTTATTTTCGGGGGGATGCCTTATGTTTCACTCAGAAGGAAACCTGTAAGTAGGTCTTATTTTCGGAGGATGTCTTATTTTCGGGGAAACACGGTACTATCAGTCTAGTACTCCGCCCCTCCCGGGGCCTGCAAGCTCTCTCGCCTTCCTGCGACCCCATAGCTCTCTGAGAGCCTCACCATGTCCCTGGGTATTTGGAGCAAGTCCAATTCCGGTTCCAAGCCACTTAGTCCTCATTCCTGGCAATGTGAGTCTTGGAAAATTTAAAATTTATTTTTACAGTTTTTCTGAAGGGAGAAATGCTTGGAAACTGGAAACACTTCAGTGTATGTTGTATTTGGTGAGGGGATTGTCCAGTTCTTTTGGAGAAGTTACTACATGAACCTCCGAGCTTATAAAACCTTAAGTATCAGGGAGCAAAAACACGCGTTAATTTTATAATCAGAAAGTGAAAAAAGTCTAAAAAATACACCTGTACTTGAGTTACTAATGTATATACCTATGTGGTAATCGATCACTATGAGAAACTGAACTATTAGAATAATCTAGTCAGCATCTTCATCTTGTTTATTTTTATTTCTCAACTACAAGTACTATCCTAGCTAAAGGACACCTTCCATGGGCTGAATCTCTGTAGATTTTAGAAAACCATAGTTAAGTTGACAAACAAAGGCTAACATTTGGTCATGCTTTAATAGGCTGAACATCAAGCAAATCCTATTTCTTTATTTGTTCACTTTGCAATAAGTCTGACATCATCTTCTCCTCTTTCTTAAATTTGCTTACTTAGCCGAGCACAATGCAGTTTTGATGTGCAATCTGATTTCAAAAGAATCTTTGAGACAGCTAATCTGTACACTCGCTGTAATTAAATATTACAGCACAAATGGTATATAAGATACTCACCTTATTGAGAACCTCTTAATACCAAAGAGCAATGACATTAAATAGTATAGATTTTCATACTGGTTTGTGTAGATTTTTCAGCTTGAACTTTTAACTCTTATAGCACCTAGAGCTTGCAACGAGTAAAGCATTATATACCACAGCCTGAGAATATCTTTATTAACTACCTTTCATGTTGTCCTAAACGCTCATTTTACCTCAGTTTAAAATCTCCTAGTAGGCTAATCTGCTAAGCTTCAAGCTTCATCCCTGAAAATATGCAATAGGGAATGCCATATTGAATTGACTGATGAATTGGGTCAGTTCTTTGTCTCTTATGGTAAATGTCAGAGAGTATGGCTTTTGTCTTTAACTTTTTAAATCAAGTAACTTATTTCCACTGACGCTCCTCCATCTGTTCATCCCTTTCCCATCCCAGCCATCCAAGCTCACCATGTGGTAGTTCCATCCCTACCATCCAAGCTCACCATGTGGTAGTTCCATCCCTACCATCCAGCTCACACCATGTGGTAGCTTCATCCCTACCATCCAAGCTCACACCATGTAGTAGTTCCCAACCCTACACCCAAGCTCACACCATGTGGTAGTTCCATCCCTACCATCCAGCTCACACACCATGTGGTAGTTCCATCCCTACCATCCAAGCTCACACCATGTGGTAGTTCCATCCCTACCATCCAAGCTCACACCATGTGGTAGTTCCATCCCTACCATCCAGCTCACACACCATGTGGTAGTTCCATCCCTACCATCCAGCTCACACCATGTGGTAGCTTCATCCCTACCATCCAGCTCACACCATGTGATAGTTCCATCCCTACCATCCAAGCTCACACCATGTGGTAGTTCCATCCCTACCATCCAGCTCACACACCATGTGGTAGTTCCATCCTTACCATCCAGCTCACATCATGTAGTAGTTCCCATCCCTACATCCAAGCTCACACCATGTGACAGTGCCATAAATTCATGATCACCATTATACTTTCATTTTTCTTAAAACTATATCTGCTTCAAGAAGTAACCTACCTCTAGATTTGGTGACTAAACCTCCCCACACATGACCCTCATGATTTATTACCACCTTTTCCAGACTGAGATCCTAAGTTTTAAAAATGTGCTTTTCTTGAAAAAGTAAACTAAGGCATGGTAAAAACACTCAAACCAGTGCAATAACCACTTGTTGGGTACATGACCGTATAGCCCCCTTCATGCCTACGGTCCCATCTTCAAAAGGCCTCTGTACCAAGTAGCAGCCAGGGCTTGAGTTACCAGGCAGCAGAAATCTGACCAAAGAGAAAAGACCTATCAGTACTACTAGTCACGGTCCCTCAGAGGACAGGGCCCAGTCAGAAAGCAACGAGGGAAACCCATTGGCCAAAAGTTCATTCCATGCACACAGAGCTTCCAAGTTGTTCTGCATTAGGACTAGATAACAACCATGTGAGATGGGCTGCTAAGACAGAGAGCTCCAGGAGGCATTTCTAAAAGTATAATAAAAATGTGTTTAGTCATGGAGGCGCGTCTGTGATGAATTAGTAATAGGTAAATAAGAACTACATAAAAATTAAGCAGAGTGAAAAGGGGAAAATTATTAACTCTAGGGAAAGTAAGATGTTTAAAGAAAAATACAGTAATTGATGTTATACTAATTGATTTATAAATTTATGTTCTAAATATACTGGAGGATTTTATACTAATAAAATAAGTCTTTATTAGATAGGGAAAAGGGGAAGGGGGGGACAGAGAGAGAGAGAAAGAAGGGGAGAGAGGGAAAGAGAGGGGGGGAGGAGAGGGACAGAGAGAAAGGGAGGGAGAGGGAGAGACTTAAAAGGGGTTTGTGTAATAGAGCCAAATTATCATCTCCATTGTAGGAAGTCAACAGTAACGTATCAAAAATAAATTCAATCAAGAAATACTAGTATAAGCATGTTATCTTGAAATATGAAGGCAGATACCAAAAGAAACTGCTAAAAGATTCAGAAGCAATTGCCTCTGAGGAGCAGAAACGAGGCAAGAGGCACGCTGTGTTTTACGTAAACCCTTTGGGGCTACTTTCCTTTGAACAAGCTGTACACATAACGTTGATAATGATATATTAAAATGTAATCCTTTGCAAGGAAAGTGTGTTTTGAACACAGACAGAGGCATATCGTACCCTCTTCTATAGCTTGATGTGTTCTCATAAAAATATCTTGTAGAATCCTCATATCAGCATGATGAATGCACCTCATTCTTTCTCATAGTTACATACTATTTCATTTAATAGCTGTACTTATGACATGCAAATCTATAAATATATGTATTGGGATATTACTATCCCAGAAGTAAAGTTTTAGATAAAAACTTTGAGATATTTCTATGTTTCCCTCTGAACATTATAGCTTTGTCAGCACTTGCCCCGCACACTTCCCAACACTGTATACTATAGAACCACCTGTCTTTTCAATCTGGCAAATGAAAGGATGTATTGTCATTATTGCTTTATTGCATTTTTAAACATTTATTTTTCTAAAAAATGTCTACTCAATCCCAATTTTTAAAAAAATCTGTATTTATTCAGATCCTTTTTCTATCCTCGTCTCTTTTCTTGTGTTCATAAACACGTGCCCTTCTCTTCCTTTACAAGACTGACACAACTTATCTTTTCCAGAAAACTTTTACAATAATGTTTGCACTTTCTCTGAGCACTGTATACTAATATGCATAAAGTCACAATTATATATTCCTCAGTTTAAGACGTGTCAAAAAACTGATTGTGATATAAAGAGAATTATAAAGATATACCAAGTAAAGAGAATTATATCTTTGCAGTGAGTTTCATCTTAAAATATTTCACAGAAATTAAGATGTGACTCATTGCAAGACATACCATTATTTTATGACTTACTTATAAAGAAAAGAAAAAGTAACTATGCTTTCTTATCACTAAAACTAGAGGCCCGATGCATGAAAACTCATGCACTGGAGGGGAGTTCCCTCGGCCCAGCCTGCCCCCTCTCTCAGTCCGGGAGCCCTCAGGGGCCGGAGGCGACCCAGTGATCAGGGGAAGGTGACGCCCCCATCACACCTCTGCTGCTGCCACTGCCGGCAGCACAAGCCTCTGCCAGCCCTGGTTACCTGAGCCTCGGGAGGCCCTGGGCAGCTGGGCAGCCGCCATCCAAGGCTTGCCTGTGCCTTGGGCTGACCCTGGGTGGCTGGGGGGCTGAGGGGACTGGGACCAGAGGTAGGTGCGTGGAGCAGCCAGACCATCTACTGCCCTGGTGCAGCTGAGGGAACTGGGTGCTGCCATCTTTGAGGGCATGGCAGTCAATTAGCTAATTCCCTCCTTATTGGCAGTGGGTGCTGCCATCTTTGTGAGGGTCTGATGGACAATTAGCATATTCTCTCTTTATTACATAGGATTTTTATTGTATACTTATTCAATATTACACAATTTGGTATTTTCATTTCCTTTGGAAGTAATAGCAGTATATAAAAAATGTTAATTTATTGTATGGCTATAAAGAGTAGGGTAGTGAATTTTGAAAACTAGTAAATTTATGAGTCATCTTGATAAGATGATGTCTACAAAAGAACTAAAATTAGTACCAAAGGGGCTCTGTTGGTTTAATTATTATTATTATTTATTTTTTATATTTTATTGATTTTTTACAGACAGGAAGAGAGAGGAATAGAGAGTTAGAAACATCGATGAGAGAGAATCATCTATTAGCTGCCTCTTGTACACTCCCTACTGGGGATGTGCCCGCAACCAAGGTACATGCTCTTGACCAGAATCGAACCTGGGACCTTGCAGTCCGCAGGTCGACGCTCTCTATCCACTGAGCCAAACCTGTTTTGGCTGGTTTAGTTATTTTAAGCCATTTAAGCAATCAGTTCTGTAAAGCAAAACTGATACTCCGTTAAGTCACATGTAAATTTTCTGGAAGCTTCTCAGTACCAGTGACCACATTATACAAAGTATCAATGCCTATTTTATATTTTGAGAGGCTTTATGGCTCTGTGATTTGTTTACCTACAGAAGTGTTGTGATTAATTTCACTGGCATGGTAGTATGAGAGCAGTGGGTGTGAGACCAATGGAGGTTTAGTAAACAAAAAACAATTCCGACATTTGGAGGTAACATTTTTTTTTAGAAAAGACATTAGTCCACAGATAAACATAAAAGCAAGGTACTAAGTTTCTTGATTCAGGCATATTTATTTTCAGATAATATAAGAATGTAAGGTTGCTTTACATCTTTCTAAAGAATAATTTGTAGGAGGAAATTCTGAGAATACTGGCATAAATGTATTTAGTATATTACTATTTTCAAAGCACTTACAATTTTTCATTTGATGTAGACAACAATCCAAAGAGGTTTTTTTTTTATCTCTCATTTTAATTAGAGGGTTAAAGTTCATGAGTGATAATATGTAGGGAATCATTGTAACTTACTATTCTTTTCCATTTTAATTGACCAGAATATTTCATTTATTCCAATTTTAATATTATGCTACAGTCTTATAAACAAATGAGTATCCATTCACTCTGATAAGCAATTATTAATAAAGATCACAATGTAGTATTCCTTGGGAGAATGACAGAATTATAAATAATTTTAATGAGCTATATTTAGTTTTTAATGTACATTTTAGAACGTTCCTAAATGGCAATTTTTCCATGTATGCAAGATAATATAACTTATAGTAAAAGATAAAAGTAAACTGCATTTTTCAATTATTTTAGATAGCAAATAATGTTGATTTAGGTAAGGTAACATAGATCAGGATATGTTAAATGAGTGAATAGGCATTTTCATTTAGTCAATCAATTGAATCAAACTTAAAAGAAGGTGAAATTAAATTATTATACTACATAGAATCCTCACATTTATGAATCACATTGCTACATTAATGTAATAAATAATATCAATGAAGAATGTAAAAAGGTAAATACATGGTCAATGCTAATAACATTTTCTTGGATATAGCATTACTATTATAAATAGGCTGATGTACAGCTATCAATTTCACATTTACTAACTTATAAAAACAAAGTCAGTATTTCTTGTTTTCATATGCAAAAGCAAGGCAATAGCTGGAGTGTGTACAAATGACATTAAGTACATCTTGGAAAAGAAGATAAATGAATATATCTTATACATATAATACATTAACATTTTAATTTAAATTTATTGTTCTACTTTTATTGTATAGTAATCTTTTATAAACTAAACTTTTCAATTGAACAGATTTCCATTAAGTACTATCAAATTTTCTCCATGTGAAAATCTAATGTTGTTATTTCTTAACAGTTTTTCTTTTCTCTTTTAAGACATACTCTGAAATAATGAAGTACATTACATTATTCATTATTACTATTTGTTATCACTTTTGCAGGTGGTCCTTTTGCAAGAAACAAAATATTAACTTCTACCTAATATTTACATAAGTCCTTAAACCATTTTATATTAGTCTTTTACATTTGACTGTTAAAATAGACATTTATTAACAATGAGCAATAAGTTACAAATTATAAGATATGATTTTTAGATGAACAAAAATAGATTCAGAGACAAATGGCAGGGGAGGGAGGTGGGGGTTAGAGAGCAACCAAAGGGCTTGTCTGCATGCATATTAGCATGCCCAATGGGCACAGACACTGGGGCGGTGGGGGCTTGCCCGGGCGGAATGGTTGGGACGGGGGTCAATTGGGGAAAAAGAAGACATATGTAAAACTTAAGATAATTTAAAAAAGACATGATTTTTACTAGTGCTATTAACGTACACCATCTGTAATCAGGAGCAGCATCATGTTAAAACAATAATGACAATGACGGTGACTAATGCTACAGCTACCACTATTCTACCTCCAATACAGGACTTTTTTTTGAGGAAAAACCTACATTTTAAGTTTCTTTACTGTATACATAAAAGAGTACTAGACATTCTTCAAAAAACAAGAACTTCAAAAAACTTTATAGGACTCAAATAATACCTTGTTAACTTAGTAGTTTTAACAGATAAAAGTACAGTGTAAATCATCATATTGTATAGTATTTTAATTTCTATTTGTTTCTCAGAACATTTTCAATGTAACTGAACATCATATAAATAATAGGGATTTATCAACAATTCTAAGGCCCTAACCTAAATCTTAAGAAATATTCACTTTCTTAAAATAAGTTCACAGTCTAAAACCAAAGAAAATATGCCATTGTTCATTTTTAAATGATCTAGGTTCCAGGAATCATACATTATTTTGAAGTTAGGCAAATTTGTAGTAAATTTTAAAATATTTAAAATACATTCTTATATAGTCAGTGGAAGTATCTTTGTACTTCTGAAAGGAATGAAAAAGTGCAAAGTTCAGTAAATCAAGGCAAAAGCTTAACCTGATAATATATAGCATTCGTAGTTAGTAAGAAGATAAATTTTATCTGTCTTATATTCAAGAATCCAGTTCAAGAAAAAATATAATCAGCATTTCACCTTTTCCTTCATTTCTGCAAGTTTCTGACCTTCATTTCTCTGAAATCACTGCTTCTTGCATTTGTTATGTAGATAAATTCTTTAAACTTTGCTTTAAAGTACCTAATTGAAAATATAAGCAAAATTTATTTAGCATGAAATTTAGAGGTGATGACATTAATAAAACATTATTATGACAATAATATGAAACAGTAAGGCACATAATAAAAACCCCGAACAGGAAATATAAGGATAAAAAAAGACTTTAATCATAAAACATTTTCTTTAATTTAAAAGTTCAGTGTTTTGTTTAGTAACTTGTCTAGTCTTCAGTCCTTTCAAGGTCTAGAAAAAAATGTAGTCCTTTTTGTCTATGGTTCTATGAAGTACAGCTTAGAATCAATAGCATCAGAGTAACACCAGGACAAATTAGTTGAGTATACTACCTATGTGCATATATAAATGGTATGGTCCTGTTTTTTAATGATTGATTAGCCTACTTGCCACTAAACAGTTTAGACCAGCATTTCCCAGGATTTCCCATAAGACATTAGGCCTCAAAGCTACTTTGCAAAACACAGAATACTATCATTTTCTTTTAGAGACACAAATGCATAAGATCCCCTAAGTTCTAAGGAGGAAGGAACCTATTTAACTATGTTTATTATATTTCTCTAACTTACTTGACTAAACTTTTAAAATAATATGCATCAATATCGCTTGGAACAATTTTGGTAATACTGCTATATAACAAACATAAATGTTTCCAGCTTGAGAAAAACAGCAAAAATATATTTTTGCAATTAAAGACCTACTTAATTGTAATCCATAATCGACCAAAATTTTATAGGTACAGGTGACTTATAGAAAAGAACAAATCCCTCATTTTGGAGATCAGTAAGAAATATGAGACATTTCTTTGGGTTGAAATAAATTGAATGAACCTCTTGTACCTTCCTCACCTATGGCATTCTACAGGGATAGTTTAGAAAATAATAAATAAGGTGACTATGCCATGAGACAGAATGAGGTTCAAACCCGGTTTGTGACTTACTAGCGCATGTTATCTTGGCAAATGACTCATTAAGCCTTTATTTTCTCAGCCGTTAAATGGGATATGTGTGAGGATTAAATAAGAGACTACACGTGGAAGAAAACCTCAAATAGTGCCAAGCACCTAAATTAACTATGTAAAAATTAGCTGCTATTATTGTAGCAGACATTGGTAATCATGATCCTAAAAAATATTCCTTAGATGTTAGTGATTCTACATTATAAAAGTAGAATATTAAGTTATTATTTTGTGTCTACGCAGATACAAAGTTGCAGGTTAAACAGAATCATTTTTAATCAACACATTCCAAAAGAATCCCAATTAGATGAGTATTTAAATCCAGTTTTTCACAATTTAATAAAGGCAAAGCAGTTCTTTGTTATAATGATTAATTCATCAAATGAATTACTAAATAAAATAAAGTTACTAAAATAAAGGCATTAACAGAGTTTGAATTAGTGACATAAAAAATTAAGAATAAAAGGTATTTCTCTTAGTTATTTCCTAAATGTCATAGCAGAAAAATAAATCATGACCTTTTCTTTATTGTTATTGAACAATTTCAGACAGAGAAGCTAACATACTTATCTGCTATGCAGTTCCTTCTTCAGACAGGATTTGAAAGTGGGATACTTCTGAACTGTTTTATAACCCTGTGGAACAGAGAATTAAAAAATGTAAAAGTCAATGAAATGTTACGGGGCCACAAATATGCAATAAATAAAGCAAAAAATAAAAAAAACCACACAACATTTAAGAGAAAAATGCAGCATCAGAGGTTTATAAGCATAGTTTATATTTTAATTTGTTATTGCTACTCTAAAATTTCTGAGGAAGAATAAATGATTTTCAATACATGCTCTTTCAGGTCCTTTTGCCATAATTTCAAATGTTAATGACTGGCCACTAGGTGGCAGTTAAGTACAATAGTATTGTTACCAAGATAGCTTGGATTTTAAAAAATCATTAAAAAGGTTTAAAAACATTGTCTATGATGAATCTTAATTTTATTGTATATATAACTTTTTCTCTTTTAAAATGTATAATACTTAGGGATATTCTTACCAAAGAGGGATAGCTGCATATTCTAGCTGTTAATAGAAATATTTTTTTCTTTTCCCATTTTTGGCACCATCTACAAATATGCTACATGTGTAAACATTTATTGATTCATGCTATATTTCATTGTTTAAAACATACTTGAGAATAAAATCACTGAATTTTTCATATTATTTTACAGGGTAAGATGTTAACAAGAAGAATGGTTCAACAGACAAAAAAAATATTTTTACTTTAATTTCTATATTAAAAGTGCTGAATATACGGTGACTTAAATAAGCATCTCAGTTGCCTACTGGAGAGCTGCATCATATAAAATGAGAAATAGTGGTATTCCTTTGTATTCTAAGAAGTTTGATAGCAAGTGAGTAGATGAATTAATAAAAAAATATTTGGCAACACTTGCCCCCACAAACTGGGATAAAGACATTGAGCTACTTGATTATGAAATTAAATTGTTAATATTCAAACTGATTTTATATTTAAAAAAGCATTGTCTTTTATCACTTCAAATTGTTTCTGAAAGTAGGTGGGGCCTTACATTTTTCTTTTCAAGTATAACATTTTATGTTTATATCTTGAAAAATGTATATAAATTGTTTCTGAAACTTAGGTGGATTTTTTCCCCTTTCAGTTAAAAAGATAGTATCAATAGGTTTGAAATGTATAGGTTTACCCGGAATCCTCTATGGAGTCTGTCTTTCATAATTCCAATAAATTCTTTATAACTTAATTGATCATCTTTGTCAACATCAAAAATCTTGAAGACTGTGTTCACTAAATGTGGTGAAAGTTTGAGACCAGTAGCCACATAGACAGCACGCTTAAATTCATCTAGATAAATGTTACAGAAAAGGAGTAAGCCATTATTATTCTTATAATATGTATTAATTACTACAAAGATTATAAAATACTTATTTTTTCTAAACATGACTCATGATCTTATGATTTTCCATTAATCATACTATCTTTTAGGAAACAAAATTTTTTGATAATTTTAAAAATTTATCTTTATTATTAAAAGTATTAGATGTCTCCCCTCCCACCCCCCCCCCCCACTCACACACACACAGGCCTTCTCCACACTACTGTCTGTGTCCAATGCATATATGCATGTAAATTCTTCGGCTAATCTTATCCCACCCACTCCCACCCCCCCCTCCCCCACCTTCCATCTGCTGTCAGTCTGTTCCATGCTTCTATGACTCTAGATCTATTCTGCTCATAATTTTATTTTGTTCATTAGACTCCATATATGAGTGAGATCAGGTGATACTAGTCTTTCTCTGACTGGCTTATTTTGCTTAGCATAATACTCTCCAGATCCTTCCAGGCTGTCTCAAAGGGTAAGAGAGCCTTCTTTTTCACAGCTACATATAATCCCATGGTGTAAAAGTACCACATCTTTTTAATCCAACTTTTGTAGTTTTAATTTAAAGGACCAAGACTAACTGTATTTTAGTTTAATAATGCATTCATAGTCAGTGACTGTTTAATGAGCACTCATTATCAGTGACAGAGAGTTTGGAGGTTACTAAGATGGCAAGTTCTCTTACAGTTCCGATAGATGAGCCATCTGCCCAAGTAACCATACACAGGACTGCACAAAAGTACCAACAAAGCACTGAGGATTTGGAAATGAGTGATTACTTCTGTCTGCAGCACGGAGTAGGGAACGGAGAGGGAGCGCAGTGATTAGGAAAAGCTGCGATTCTGTATCTGAGCTGAGCCCCCAGGAGAGAGGATTTCAGCTTGCTGAGATGAGAGAAATGGCAGATGAGATGACATGCAAAAGGATGGAGGGGACAGGAGGGTGTAAAGAACCAGGGGAGTCTGGACGTGTAAGAGCTGGAGCAGCTCTGTGCAGGGACTCAGAAGTGAGGAACCTGTATGTTCTTCAATAGGCGGCTGGGGACTGAGAGAATTTCCATGGCAGGCATGTCGGAGAAAGGCTAGCCTGTGATTTCGAAAGGTTGTTCTGTGAGTTGTGTAGGAAATATCAGAGAGGGGTGTGGGTATTGGCAGGAACACCAGGTCCTTGGAAGAGGTAATAATAACCTGAATTAAGGTGCTAGTAGTGACAACAGAAAGTAAGAGATAGATATATTGCTAGCCCCTGCAAGAGTACACAATTGATTTTTTCCACTTTCCTCTTCCACAAAGTGAAACAGTAACTGCATTCTGAACCAGATTTTTTTTTTCTTCGGTGGCTGATTAATAGTTTTATCATGGTAGTAAACACTAGTCTGGAATGGCTGGGGTCCCTATTTGAACATCTGGAATAGACCAAAGATAAAATGACAAAGTTTCAGGTTTTTCTTCCTCAATGAATAAATTAGTGAAGCCATCTGAGGGACTCACTCTCCATGTTTTTGGGAGAGAGATAATTATCATTAGCGCTCATGGACCGCAGTTTGGCTTCTCCCTGGAGCTTGCCAATAAAACAGTAAGTTCTGTCCCCTTAGACTATATTTGGAAAATGGATTATGACAGACACAGGTCAAATCATCTTAAATACATGAAGAGAAAGTCCTTGTACGGCAAGAATATTGAAAAAGGATATTGCCATGAGGAAAGAAGGGGAAGTAGTTATGGCCATAGGTTTCTGGAAAGGGACTTAACTTGTTGGTCTGCCTACAGGAAAGAAAGAGCTTGTTCTGAGGTCACCAGCACTGAGTTCCATGACAGTTGCATTTTTTTTCTTTTCCCAAAACTGACATTAAATTTTACAAACCATTCTTAAAACATGGTTAATGTGAGTCCATAGCTAAGAGGGCCTTTGTTGGCTAAATTCAGGTTTCTGAGCCACAGGGATTGTGGGCAATATGCATCATCCTATGACGATGGCGAGACACGACTAGCTGGCTCTTCTACAAGTAGACACAACCTTCAATGTTACCAAGCAGTCATGAGGTGTCTTTCTCTTTGAACTTTTACAAACATCAATAGCTTTTCCCCCATAGTAAGAAATGAAGGGCAATAACATTTTTATTTATTTATTGAACTTATTGGGGTGAGATTGGTTAATAAGATTATATAGGGTCTAGGTGTATGATTCTATAATACATCATCTGTATATTACATATACAGATATTTAGCCTATTTCCCTAAACTCTGCGTAGGGAAAATAGATTTCCCATTGAAGGACACAACAAATTTTCTGGCAACTTATGGCTAATATGCTATTATATCTAATTATTTTGATGCAAGGTTATTTCTTGCTTTTAATTTTTGAAAGATTATTACTTACCTTGCCCTATAGAACGACTTGCAAAGTTGTACATATTCAAGGCTATTGCAAAATCTTCTAGGTTGTTCAAAAACTGGAAAAATGACCTGAATTCATCAAATGTGATGCCCTATATTGAGAGAATATATGTAAATAGATTTTAGTGTGGCCAAATTTATTAAAATAAGTACCCACACTTATTAGAAAGAAACAGACTAAGCATGTGCAATATATCTTGCAAGTGAACATTTCTAGGGCACATTCTAAAACCTTTCTCCAGATGGAATGTAAAATTCATTCAGATTTTTCTTCTACTTAGCAGTGTTGCTACCATTAGGAATGTTAGTTGAAAATATTTTAAAAATATTCTCATATCAGCACAAAGTTCCAAAAAATTGCTACAATAAAAATGGATAGAAAAGTTTCAATTTTGAAAACTCTTGCATTGCAGGCCTCAATTATTTAAACCCTGAAGGTAAAGATGATGATGAAGGGAAGACGAAGAGTTTTAAATGGACACCTAAAAGAAAGTTGCCACCGTACAAATACTCATGAAATATAATTTAACACTGTATGATGGCAATCACTATCTTTATGGTGACAATGGAAATAAGCCAACAGTCGTGTATTTTCACCTGCTCATGTGGGAGGGCATGGGCAGCACAGCGGGGGAAGCACGGTGACTGCACACTCCGCCGCTCTGGGGGGCCTGGTGCTGGGTGTGGTGTGGGGTCATGGACAGGACTCTGGAATGTCATTTATGTAGGCTACGATTGGTGCCACCCCTATTACTGGACTTAAACAGGAAAGTTATTTAAAATAAATACCACATATTTCAGATAATACAAATTTGGGCAACAAGAGCTTCATTTAGTTAATGTGTTCTACTCAGTAAATTAACATGATTGAAAGGAAAAGTAAACCGCAAGAGCAGAGGGCTAAGAGCTTAGGCCTAACCAATTCTGAGCTGAATGCAGGGGGAGGCACACTAACAAGGCTGCACTGGAAAGCGAGGGACAGAACCAGAAGAGTCTATTTCCATACAAGCCAACTGCTGACTAAGTGGTTTATTATCAAGATAATATTATCGATTTATTATCAAAATAAGAACAAAGTTTTATATACATTATTCCCACTTTAATTACAATCCCTCTTTATTTTCAAGGCGAATCCTCACTGTCTTTTCCCTTCACATTTTTCTTTCTCTTTTTTCTTACATTCAGGGTTGGCTGTTCCAAGCCTGAATTCGGCTTGTGACCCAACCCCACCTGTCATTTTTCCAGGGAGGACCATTCCAATCAATTAGGGAGACGAGCCAGAGGGGTTAGTCCTGCTGTGGAGAGCTTGTCGCCAGGGAAACTGGTCACTGCTCGGGCTCTGAATCAGTGTATGCTGCGACCAGATGCCACAGCAAGCCTCTGTCTCAGGGTGACATGCTAATTGCTAGTAAAAGTGAAAAACAGGAGGATGGGATGTTTTTAAAGCAAATTGTAAGTATACCCTAGTAAATGTCAATACTTTCATGGAGAATAGTATATTATTTTCTTCCTGGATTTGGGCATTTAAGAAAATTTATATCAGTTCTCTGGCTAACCACTAAGACAATGGAACATAATTATTAGCAAACGTACATGACAAAGAATACAAATGAACTGTGGAAGAGAATCTCATTTCCAGAGTTACTACATTATAATATTTAAATGTTTAGTTTTTAGCAAAAATTACAATGAGTATGAAGAGTTAGAAAAAGTAAGTCAACAGAAACCATCCCTGAGGAAGTTCAGACACTGGAATAAAAAGAAAAAGACTTTGTACAAATTGTCCTAAATATGCTCAAAAGAGCTAAAGGAAACCATGAACAAAGAACTAAAGGAACTCAGGAAAACTATCTATTAACAAAATAATGAAACAGAAATTGTAAAAGAAGAAACAAACAACAAAAATTCTGGAGCTGAAAAGTATAACAGAAATGAAAAACTGACTAGAGGTTCAAAAGTAGATTTGAGAGGGTAGAAGAAAGAGACAATGAATTTAGAGACAGAACAATTGAAATTATTCAATCTGAAGAGCAGAAAGAAAAAAGAATGAAGAAAAATGCAGAGTCTAAGGAATCTGGGGACACCATCAAGAGTATCAATATATACATTACTAGAGGCCTGGTACAGTGGTTGTTAAGGCAGATTGTTAAGTCACTATAGTGGGAAATCATAACGTCTCCACTGTTAATTCCTCCCTAACCAGCAAGTGCCCTCGCCAGTTTGAGCCTTAGTTTTCTTGACTGTTCAAGGAGGGGATTGAATAGGTGATCGCTTTAAGATGCTTTCAGGCTCCGACATCCCGGGATCTTTTCCCCCATTGCCAAAGTTCATCATATTACAGTTAACTCCTAGCACTCTCAAAGGGTTTTGATCATCAAATTTGGGACACCATTGGAGAGATTCACTGTTGTTGTTTGTTTTGTTTTCAAAGATACCATTTACTGGTCAGCAGCAATGTGAAAGGGCCCAAGTCAGGATCAGGTTTACCTTACCTTCCCCAGCACTGCAGGATTCTTTAAGACCCTAAAAATACTCTAGTAATTTGACATAGTATAATTTCAATATTTATTTTTAGGGAAATGTCTATGAATCAAAAAAAAAATTCAGTTTAGGACGTAAACCTGATAAAAGGCCCCTAATTGAGAGATTATGTAAAACTAATGGCCAAATACATCAAGTCCTTTTTTCTCCTGGAGAATTGTTAGCACTGTCACCAGGTATCCATTTTAAACAAAGTCAAACTATTTGCAAGTCTTTCTTGGATAGATTACCTTGATCCTTCTACAAACACAAATAGAAGGCAATATATCCAAAACATCCATGCTTGAAGGGGTGCTTGTAACACCAGTTCTATTTGGTTGCAACGATGCATTCAAATGCCACTAGGTAATGCACAACTGCACAGAATTGCTGACAAAACACTTGCCACTAAACAAATAGACAACCAGTTGTTCCAGGTCCTTAACCATTCATGCCATCCAAACTCTTTGAAAAACCTCACTTCAACTGCTGATAAGATCATTCACTCATCAATGGCCATCTTCAAATGACCTTTTACTAAGGATGTTATAGAAATGAATCAAGTGTGACTGATGACAATATAAACTGCTTTGTATGAGGTAATGTTTATATAGAAGTCAAAGCATATAGTTCAGCAGAATTCTCTTGAAAAATGGTATTTGTAATTTGAATAAAGCAACTGTTAACAAGCTTATGGGTTTTTAGCATATCTAACAAAAAATAAGAATACCTACCCAGAATTTTAAATTAAGCCATTTTTAAAATTTAGCCAGAAAACTTAGGACACATAGGAGAAAAAAAATATCCGAAGTATCTATTAATGCACAGAGCAAAGAACAAAGGAAAATATGTTTATAAACTTATATATTTATAAACTTTTATAATTACAATATGTAATAAAGTAAAAATAGGGGATTAAATACCTTTTCTTCAGCTATATTGTAACGCACATTTTCCAAAAATACAGATGTATTTTCCACATTTGTATATCGTAAAAGAATATGAGCAAAATCTTCTTCGCTGATGGTATTCATTCCATTAGAGTATGAAAGGAATTCTATTTCTAAAACTTCTGTTTGGAGGTTATCCATGAATCTATGACAAGAATGTATGAAGAATGAACAAGATAAATGGAGAGTGTTGATGTGACAGATGGCACTCAGCCTCTCAGCACTTTGGCTTCCTCATCAGTAAAATGGGGATAACAAAAACCCTTGCAGGGCAGTGATGAGATGAGTTAATGTGTCCTAATACTTCTGAATGTATAGGAAATCAAAATCCAGATGTCCACACATTTTCTTATCATTCAGTAATTTCCTATCATTCTTATCAATAAAACCACTGGAATAAAGGTACTGATAGAAGTGGAAGACATAGTACCTCTGATTAAGATGAAAGCAGAGAAAAGGTTTCACTGCACTAGGTGTTTCTGACTTTAGCATGTTAACATTTTTTCAACACAAATATAAAGCTCACCTATAAAAATCTTCAAAGTTGAGCTCAGCTTTTCCTTTCTTTCCAAAAAAGTGTACAAGAAGTGTGGTATCTGTTACCAAACTCATAATGTCATCAGCACGCTTAAAAAAATAAAATCACAATTTAAAGGTTATATGCAATGAGCAAACAGAATAAAGATATTCAATAACTCAAAGAATCTTATCAACATATAATTATCTAGGATATAAATATATTAACATTAGAATGAAAGGTGTAAGGCTATCCTAATAAATGCCATTACAGTTAAAAAGAAGTTCAAAATTAGAAAATATAAATATGAACAAAGCCTATCTTTATCATCAAAAAACTTTAAAGATATGATTATATATTTTAGGAAGTTTCCTACCTCAAATTATGCAAAAAAGGTACCTATATTTTAAATTATCTAAAATAGTTGAACTCTTTTAGTAATCATCTAAATATTTTATTTTTACTTAAGTAATTTATAGTGGAATTTTCTTAATCAACTTAAAAATCCTTTTTTTTTATTAGGATGTTCAAAATAGATAAAGTCTCAGATGTATTGAACATATGGGGCTGACAAAAAAGTGTTCTCAAGCTTTACAAAAGAACTTAAACCATAATACTTTTGTACTGTATTCCATATTTATGATAATTTAGGTAAGAGATAGTATAATTTGAAGGAGAAACTACAGCAGTAATACTTTGAAATTTATATCACCTACAGTTTTTTTCAAAGAAAAGTCTTACATTTTTTGAAAAATTCCAGAGGGTATTTCCTTTCCCATTCAACTTGATAAACCAAGTTCCAACAAGTGTATTCTTAAAATAGCTTAATTACATAGTCCTTATAAAGTTCAATGGCTTATGGAAAATCTTCATTATTTCCTTTTATGTAGCTTTATAGGTTTTTCCTTCCCCCTCTCCCTCCTCTTCTCCTCCCCTCCCTCCGTTCCTCCCACCTTCCTCTTCTGTTCCAGTGCCTTCCTTCTTTATTTGGCCATTAACTCATATCTATCTTAGAAATTCAGGTAAAAAATGATAAATTACACATAATTGTACCTTTCCCATGTATTATCCTGCAAATTAAGAGTTATATAATAACTACAATTTTCTCTATTAAAAGAGACATATTTGAAATGTATTACTTTTCAGCCAGAACCCTGACATTAGTCAACAGAGCAGCAAAACTGGGGCTTGCAAGCCGCATGTGGCTTGTGAGCAGCAGTTTGCCAACCACTGAACTAGGGTATCCATCTAGAAACTAAAAAAACAGAACGTGGGAGGGACAAAATAGGTCAGAGGAGGAGGGTTGTGTTTTAGAAAGCTGTTTACTTCACAAGTAGTGACGTGAGCAAATACAATGAAGCGCAGGAGTCAGAGTCTAGCTTTGAGTTCTGACCTTTTTCCTTATTAGTTTAAGCGACTGTGGTGAAGTCAGTCTCTTTAGGATATTATCTTCAGGAATAACAAAAGTATCCTATATAATAAAAGTGTAGTGTGCAAATTGTCCCCTTGACTGGGAGTTTGTCCGGGAGTTTGACCAGGGGGAAGCCAGGGGAATGGAGGGAGGCCCTGACCAGCAGCCTCTAGGGACCCTATCAGTGCACAGATTTCGTGCACTGGGCCTCTAGTCTACTATAAAGGATTATTGCATTAGGTAACACATGTAAATCATTTAGCACTTTAACTGGCACATTATAAAGTCCTAATAAGTGTTAGCTACTATTATTTTGGCCAAATCAATATATTTTAAGAAGTTCAGATAAAAAAAGATAATAATGTTGAAGCTTACTTCGCAAAAAAAAAAAAAAATATATATATATATATATATTTTTTTTTTTTACATGGTACACTTAAACTTGTTATTGAAACTACACATATAATAGTATATAGATCTGAAAAAAAGATGCCTTAAAATGAGAGGTTACAGAAAGACCAAAAATTAGTGAACTCAGATAACATAATTATGGATGGAATGCTTTCTCTAGTGCCGTGCTGTCCTTTACCTTGAGACCTAACACACAGGAATAAGATGGCTTTGTCTTACACAGGTTTAAATAATGACCTCATTCAGGCAGCTTTTCTCATGCCCACAGTGCACAGCAGATCTTCATTTACAGTCTTTCATCATGAAAATCTTATTAGACTTAGGTTGCACTTATCCAGATAATCCAGAGCCACAGAGGCATAAGTAAAAGTTTGACATTAGAGAGAAAAATTAGAAAATGGGAATGGTGAAAAGTGCCCCCTTCAATGAAATGGAGTACTGCTGGGAGCCACTGAAAACTACACCAGAGTCCTTGGTATCCTAACAGTGTTATATAACTTGCATCACAGGAGGGCTGGGACAAAAATAGAGATTTCATCCCTTTGATTCTTGTGCTCATTGTTAATCTAAAATGAATTCAGGTGTTTTCATAAGCAAGCAAGAAACTGCCACAAAAGAATCCCAGGGGTCATTTACATGGAAGGCCATTATCTAACCTTGTTTTGATGAAAATGTATTTTAAATGGTTTCTTAAAAAATGAAATTAGTAAATTTGCATGAAATAAAAATATCAAACTATTAAAATAAAGAGTTTTAAGGATATCATTTCAACATATTTTTACTGATTCCAATCTTATCAAGCTTTGTCCCAGGGCTGGAGGATTGTTGGCAGAGGTTCTGAATAATCTATTGAAATTTATTAAGTATTAATAAAGTTTAAAGCAAACAAAAAATTTTCAATTTCATCTATAAAACTCAAAATGGTTTTTAAAATTTTGTATTCAGACTGTACTCAACAATTGTTTGAGAGGCTTACATATATGTAATATCTATTGTTTTGGTTAGAAAGTAGTGTTATCTGTGGCATATTAATTTTCATTATAATATGGATTTACTATAATCGAAAATCACCTATTGTTAAAAACAGCTCTGGCATAAAAATTTGAGAGGCTAATCTCAAATTTACCTACAATATTTGAAGAAAAGTGCTTATCTCAAGATTTACATTTTAAATATACAAGAAACAAAGAAATACAAATAGATTTCTAAGCTTTCTTTCTGAACCAATTTGAATCCTGAAATACTGATACTATAAACAATTCAGTGTTACACCAGCATCAGTAGTAACCTATGAGGAATTAGAATGATTTGTAACTTAATCATAGTTAATTCTGTTATCCTCTCTAATATGGGAAGGTGGTAACAGACAATCCTCAAATAATCATTTTCCTTTGGAATATAGCTTGTTTTGTTTTCTTCTTTTTCTTTTCTACTTTCTCTTCTCAAGATTTACTTTCATGATACTTGAATAAACTCACTGGTTAATCTAGGAGCTTATGATTATAGTGTGGATTGGCTACAGCCAACAGTGTGCTGGTAAACTGGCTCTCCTGGACAAAAAGCCCAATGGATAGTGTTTGCCCATTTGTATGGTATTAATTAATATTCCCATCATGGGCACTTTCAAGGTACCAACGAGACTTAACAGGATGATGAGTTAGAAAGAGCTGTGCAGAATTAGCTGTGAGAAGCCAAAAAGCCAGCTCCAGCCCACATCCGACAGAGTAATAAACACCTTCAAAAGAACCTATATCATTTACCACCTTTGAGTGTATGTAAAATTTGCCTGGTCTTCTGATACTAAACCTCCAGGATATAAATTAAATTCAGCATCTAATGAACAGATTGTGTCGAATCGAGAATGTCTAGAAGAGTTAAATGAGATTAAAGATGGGCTGGAGGCTGAGAGGTGGACAGACCAGTACGGGGACAACAGTGACACGACTGGCTAGAAGCGAGGCCACAGCGGCTCACAGAGGAGCCTCGAAGGGCTGGTGTCCCGAATAGCTCTTACTTTTAGACTCTGGAAAGTAAAGGCTCACAGTGGTGCCTTCGCTTTGTGCCTGCACAAATGATCACAGAATTAAGCACTTCCAATGTGTGTCTGCACAGATGATTAAAGTTAATTAAGCACCTCTAAATGATCTATACGTAGAATGTCTATTACCACTTTATGCCTAAAAATACTTCAAATTTAAAAAGGGTAATTGCTCACCATAATTATACCATATTGATATATCAAACACAGTTTAGAGACAGGGGAAAGCTTTATTTCTTTGGGGATTTTAAAATTGAACACAACTGACAAAAAATCGAACATTTCTAAGCGTTTGGCCTAGTCATGTAACACTGTATATGTAAATAACAAATTATACCCAATCCAGTTTACTTCTCTAGATATTTTTAGGTGTAATCTTTAAAAGTCAAACTTTAGAAAAAGAAACAAGAAACCAACTTTTCAAAGAAAAAACTAATGAGAGAGATATCTGTTAGTATTTACTGGAAAGTCCTTTGTGGTAAGATGATAGTCATCTCTAAAAATGTTCTTTAAAAAAATCTCAATAGAAACCATAAAATAACTTCTGGCCACGTAGCTCAGTTAGTTAAAGCAATGTCCTGATATGCCACGGTTGTAGGTCCCATCACTGATCAGGACACAAAGATGTATGAACTGATGAATGCATAAATAAATGGGACTGTTGTTAACTGATGCTTCTGTCTCTCAAGTCAATAAGAAAAAGATTTGAAGAACATAAATTACTGTTTAATCTGCAAGACACAGCCCACCTTTTAAAATGACAAATCCCTATGAACAGCGGCATAATCAGGGCAGGGTGGTGGGAGCAGTCTGAGCGCAGCAGTAAGGGGTCTCCATAAAATTCAAAGCCAGCATGAATAACAGTCAGTGTGCTTTTTTATTTCCCACGCACTGAACAATGTCAGGAGGAAATGTTCTCCCTTCCTTGACTGCTCCTACCACACCAGCTCCACACTAAGCTACTCTCTACTGATAATTAGGAAATTTAATTATTTAAATGTTCTGTGACTCTAGCAAATTAGCTATCTTTTACCAAAGTTAAGTTTCATCATTTCATGAAATACTGCAAGTTAACAGGTGAGAAGAATCTGTGAAACTATAAAACAGCATTTTCACATTGTCTAAAAGTGATCCATAAGTTAAAAACAACAATACTTCCTTTTAATTAAGTTGGAAAGTCATGTTTTCTACAAGTAAGTGGATTTAATGTAGATATAGGTGACCTTGTCATCTCTGCCAGCACAGCTGACATACTCAAATAACACCACTTACACAGAGAAATTATTGCTTTACTGGAGGAAAGGAAAAACATAAAAGATATCTTTGGTTCCATCATTGTGACGCTAAAATAAAACGAGGATGAGATGAACAAAATGGCAGACAGTACAACGACCTGGTCGAGGTTTAATTGTACCTCTGCGAGGTCTGAGAAGAGTGCTTGGCTTGTGTTACGTCTCAGTGTATCCCAGTAGCTTCTGGAGACAAGTTCCTCAGCATCTGGTCTAAGTACCTGCAGAAGGTTTAAGAAGCACAGCTGAAATCTAAAGGGTAGTCACAAAGGATGACAATTTATACACTTTAAATCTTTTCTACCCAACCTTGAAAAGAAAACACATTAGCTTACCTCCTTTTGTTTTCTGCTGCACACAACAGTATTATATTACACTGCTGGTAAACCCTGGGTATTTTCAAAGGTGTAATGGTATATAACCACTCTTTCTAAGGACAATGTGGCTTTGTCAAGAAGAATCATATTCTCCCCATTCCCCCATGCCCTTCTACTGAAACATGCATAACTTCTAAGAAAGTGTGAAATGAAAACTTTACTCATGCCTGATGTGAAGTCAATTCATTTGTAGACGATCTGGGGAATTTTGTAGCAACCAATAAAAACCATGATTAATTTAGAAATAAATTATCATTGGCTGGCATATGGTGTTAGTGCATCCAAGGATCAAAATAACCTGTCCACACTTTAGGGAAACAAAGTTTAAACTAATCTGAAATTGTCAAGAAGAGATAAGCCAGTTTACTCAGAGTTCCTCGGGAATTTGATAGGTGTGTCTGTTGTGAATAGATAAGGTACTTGCTATTACCAGAAGGAGAGAACACTAGCTTCCACCTCAGTATTGGCTAGTCTGAAGAAAAGGATATCTAGACTAAGAAATGTAGTCTAATTAATCTTCATATGAAAACGCAGAACTACAAGCTTAGGAGTCTATAAAGACTCAAAAATATTTAAATGTAAGTTTCTGTCCAGACTTACCAGGGAAGGCTTCCCAGGTTTTTGGGCTTGGAATTTCTTTGATTATCGTGGGAAAATGCAGCACGCTACACTTAGGAGTAGCAGCTGATGACTTTTATTTATGTGTGTATGTGTGTTAATTTTTAAAAGTCTGATGCCACTGATAAGATTATAATGCATCTGAGGATTATTTCAAAGATCTAAGTTTCAATTCATTATTTACTTGAAAACACTGCCTATTGCCCGTATTTGAATAAAATCTTTAAATATGTTAACACTATAGTATTATTCAGCAGCAGTCACGTATACTAGTAGAACAAAGGCATATTTATTACCATAAGTGTAAATTTAGCTATATGACATTTTGCTTATCACCCCTTTTAATAACTAAGCAAGCTTTAACTGAAATTATAAGTGAAATAAGTAAAATGAGCTGAATATAAAACTAACACAGTTCACTTTCTTTTATGTAGGTATGCTAGAACCTCAATAAAGGGTAGCCAGATTAAATACTGTACAAATATTATCCAAACATTTTGAACATGGGTATAGTTTTAAATTATAACTCAGAAGGTTAATATATGATAAAGAAAAGGAAGATTAAATCTATCAAGCTAGAAAACAAGACTTACTATATTATTCTTTGGAGGATTACAGGGATGACTTGCTTTGTGAAGCCCCTTCCCTATTTCCAAACACTTGTCAAGATCACACACACACACACACACACACACATTGATGACATTAGAAAAATATTTACAACCTATTAAGGGATAAAATCAATTTTATAAACTTTACTGACATGGATCTCTATAGAAAAAACATATTTCCTGTGCATAGAAAAGAGGTAAGTATACTCCAGTACACTGATTATCTCTGAATGGTGGCATTAGAATATTTTTTTTATTTTCTCCTTTTAGTGTTGCTATATTTTACACTTAGGTCAGCTGAGAAAGACATGTGGGAGGTACGACTGTTCTGTTTATTTGGATGACTGCTGGGGGGAGGAGGGACTAAAACAGAGAAAGATAGTGAAGGCTTATACGACCAGTTATAGATTCATCTATCAGGATAATGTATCATTTAAAATATATATTTTTTATTTTTTTATTTTATTTTTTTATTTTTTATTTTTTTACAGAGACGGAGGGAGAGGGACAGAGAGTTAGAAACACCGATGAGAGAGAAACATCGATCAGCTGCCTCCTGCACACTCTCTACTGGGGATGTGGCCAAAAACAAGGTACATGCCCTTGACTGGAATCGAACCTGGGACCCTTCAGTTTGCAGGCCAAAGCTCTATCTGGTTAGGGCAAGAATAATATATCACTTTTTAAAACAAAATAAAGGTTTTATTTAGAACATAATAATTAATCGTCACCTCCTGCAGAAAGCTTTCCAACTTTTTATTTAGCTTCAGGTTAAATTTTGCTAGAATATACAATGGAATAACTGCAGTAAAATCTTTTAAAATTATGAAGTTTCTGAAGGAAGGGGCAATGTTTTCATAGCACCTACAATCATGCCTTGTGTTAAATAAAGATATGGTATGCAATTACAGGGAAAAATGGCTAATATATCAGTGCTTTTCCTGGCACAGTCATAGATTCCTATATGTGTGTCTATTCAGGAGCCAATATTTAATGACTTAATTGATGGTTTGGATGATGTAATTAAGAGTAAATTTTCATAACATGCAGAACTAGTAGAAATCTTTAATACCAGAAAAATGTAATACTTAAAATAAACTTGAGGTAGCCATAAAAATTAGAATAGATTTTAATAGCAAGAAATGCAAAGTAAACACAAAATCAGAACATACACATACAGGCTAAGGAAAGACTGATAGGGGAATATGCCCAATATAACTGAGTTCTGTGATTATAAAACAGGTATAATGTTACGATATGTAAATAGTAAAAAACTGTCAAAGAATTTCTTCAGTCTTAGTGCCTCTGATGACTCTGTGAGCTTTAGGCCTCCTTACCAGAGTCTAAGGTAGTTATACAACTTTGTTAAAAGAGATAAAAGAAAGTTCAGTGAATATTCAAGAATTAAAGTAAACAATCTTCATATTTGAGAGGTACAATAAATTTCATAACAGGTAATAGTAAAAAGATTTACTATAGAATTATAAAATACCAAAGGCAAAAAAAAAATCTTAAAAGTAGCGAGAAAGTGCCGAGACCGGTTTGGCTCAATGGATAGAGCGTTGGCTTGGGGACTCAAGGGTCCCGGGTTCGATTCCGGTCAAGGGCATGTACCTTGGTTGCGGGCACATCCCCAGTAGGAGGTGTGCAAGAGGCAGCTGATCAATGACTCTCTCTCATCGATGTTTCTAACTCTCTATCTCTCTCCCTTCCTCTCTGTACAAAATCAATAAAATATATTAAAAAAAAAAAAAGTAGCGAGAAAGAAAACAAGATGATCTACACAAGAATAATAATTAGACTTAGAACTGACTTTTCAATGTCAATGGAAGCCAGAAGACCAGAATCTACATTAATAAAAGAGAAACATGCAAATTGACTGTACCCGCTACACACACACAGATCCACGCCCACCGGCCAATTAGGAACGAGTATGCAAATTAACCCAACAAATATGGCAGCAGCCAAGGGGCTGGAGCAAATAGGAGGCTTGGGATTCCCTGGCAATGGAGGAATCCAAGCTTTCCACCCACTCTCACTGGCCCTGGCCTCTGCTCAAGGCTACAAAGTTTCAATTATAGAAGATAAATGAATCCCAGATACCAGGGCCTCTGATGGGTTGCCGGGGTGTGTGGCCGGACTGTACCCCCACCCTGATCTGTGACACTCTTCAGGGCAAACTAGCTGGCTCTCACCCGTGCAACAGGACTCTACCTTATCTAATAAAAGAGTTATATGCAAATTGACCATCACTCTTAACACATAAGATGGCTGCCCCCATGTGGTCAAAGATAGCTTCCCCTACGTGGACACAAGAAGGCCAGCATGGGAGAACAATTGGGAAGGACCAAGCCTGCAAGGGAGGGCAGTTGGAGGTGATTAAGCCTGAAGGGGAGGGTAGTTAGGGATGACCAGGCCTTCAGGGGAGGGTAGTTAGGGGTAATCAGACTAGCAGGGGAGCAGTTAGGCATCAATCAGGCTGTCAGGGGACTGCTTAGCGGGTGATCAGGCTTGCAGGCAGAAGAGGTTAGGGGCAATCATTAAGGCAGGCAGGTGAGCAGTTGGGAGCCAGTAGTCCTGGATTGTGAGAGGGATGTCCGACTGCCCATTTAGGCCCTACTTGGATTGGGCCTAAACGGGCAGTCGGACATCCCCCAAGCAGTCCCAGGTTGGAGAGGGTACTGGCTGGACTGAGGGACACACACACACCCCTGCATGAATTTCGTGCACCGGGCCTCTAGTATTTCAATATTTGGCGTGGAGAGACTGGAAGCATGCATAAAGCGCTTCTCCTGCCTACTAAAGTCATATGATTGTCTTCAGAAAAAAACATTTGTGTGATGGTTAGTGTTGAAAAGAAAAGTAGTCACTTCTTTTCATGAACAATCATTTTTACTTGAAAGAACAACTGATAGACAAACTAGGGTTGTTTAGACTTTGGTATCTGGCAGACATTTTTTTTTAAGTGAGCCTGTCACTCCAAAGGAAGCAATTGAGAGTATTTGTTGCCAAAATAACATACTGCAACAGCTTGACTGCAGAGCTTTTATGAGAAACCAGCTGTCTTCTATGAAGCCAGACACTAAATAGATTTGCAAAGAATGTAAAATGCCACTATCCCCACTATATTTTTGAAGTTATTTTTCATTAAAATGTTTGTTAACATGTGAGTTTTTATTTTAAAATGGATAATAAATATTTTTAAATTTCTCAGTTGTAACTTCTAATATGGTAAATACTAGTAAATATAAATAGACATAATCAATATAAACAAAAGCTCTTTTGGGTACTCAATAATTTTCAACAATGTAAAGGGGTTCTGAGATCAAAATGTTTGAGAACTGCTGCTTACAGCAATAACAGTGAATGAACTAAACCTAGATACAACAATGAAAATGAAATGGACAATCATGATGCTGAGTCAAAGAAGAAACATGAAAAACTTTTATAATATGATTCCATTTATATGGGTTCCAAAACGGGTAAAACTAAATTATATGATTTATGATGCAAGAAGTGGTAAAACTGCAAAGAAGTGATTTACATATAAGTTATTTCTGTAGTTACCTTTTGGAGAAGAGGAAAGAATTATCATTAGAGAGACAATATGAAGGAGCTTTTTGAGACATGGCAATATTTATTTTTTAGCTATATAGTGATCAAACTTTTATTATTATTTATTTTATTAACAGTAAACTTCTGAACTAAAATATATTTTAAAAATCAAGAAAAGCTTCATTATCATTAGAGGAAAAATAGAAAATAAAAAAACACAAAATACAAAAATAACAAAATATTAATAAAAATAAAGGTGGTATATTTACTTAACAACGAAATAGATTTTAAGACAAAAACATTTCTAAATATCTAGGGCTAGTATATTATAGAAGAGTCAATCCACTGAAAAGACATAAGTAATTTCTATTCTTAAATAGTCAATAACAATGTTTAAAAGTATATAAAGTAAAAAATACAGCAGGTAGGGTAGGGAGATCTGGGGGAGATAGTAGATCAACTGAAGGACTTGTATACATGCATATAAGTACAACCAA
The DNA here is from genome assembly GCA_036971965.1 of Nyctalus aviator. Classification (NCBI taxonomy): domain Eukaryota; kingdom Metazoa; phylum Chordata; class Mammalia; order Chiroptera; family Vespertilionidae; genus Nyctalus; species Nyctalus aviator. The sequence goes on along the minus strand of CM072924.1, from coordinate 177,502,528 downwards.
TGGACATAAAACTCTGGGGAGGGAGGGCCTGTTTAGGAGGGGGGGCAATGTTAAAATACGTACACAGTTAATAATTTAATAAAAAATTGTAAAAAAAGCATATAAAGTAAAAAATAACAATTATAAGTAGAAATTGACAAGTCTATTATTGTAACATAATTTAACATACTAACTGAAAGATTTAGCAGACAAAACTTAGAAATAACAGATATTTAAAACATTAAATTAATAAGTTTGTTCTAATATATGATTTGATATATTATTTATCTTAAAAATACAACCCTAATCCCCAAATTAGAACGTACATATTTCTTTCAAACACAGATCATTTATAAATATTAACATTGTTTTAGTCCATAAAACACATCTCAAAATGTGTCAAAAATTGTATAAAAGATAGTACATTTTTTTACTACAATGAATATAAGGTAACTAAGATAATCTTTAAGTACTTTAAAAAGTCACATAAGGCATACCAAAATCAAATATACTTCACTTTCGCATTATTTATTCTTTTGAATTTGTAATATGTGTTTTCATTACAGCAGTAAGATAATCAACAGTTGGCTATGTCAGAAATATGAAAAGAATCAGGGTTGTTTGGAACAGAAAGTTGTATGGTAATGATGTTCATGAATACTGAAGCTAGAAATGTTAGCCAAAAATAATTTGACAGAATACAGATAGAACCTACTGCAGGAGTGGTTAAATTCTGGAACAGGGTATTACAGAGGGCACAGAATCTGTCTCTAGTAAAAGTCAAGAGGGCCTCTGCCTTTAGCGAGGAACTTCTTCCTAAGGTTAGAATCTTAGGTTGTATTAGCTCCATGAACTTTACTCAAATTAGTTTCTCGATCACTCCAGTTCATCTACAGCTCTGGAAACCAGCAGATGGTTACCAGTTAATTCATAATATTATAATAATATATTTGTGCAATACATACACCAATCGTATTTCATATAAACTTTTAGGCTATCTGAATTTTTTCTAATTTTAAATGAATTTTCCATGTTTGCTTGCATTTTTTGAAAATTATTATTATGAATTTAAAGGAAAACTATAAATTGCCATAGTTGGAAAATGGCTCATGCAATGACATATTAGATTAGAAAAATAAATAAAAAAGTTTTAAGTATTAACATTTATTAAGTTTCACAGGACATATGGTTTTATAAACTACAAGATATTTATCTTTCATATTCTTACCAATTTTTGAAATGATTAATAGAGAACTCTTTTTAAAATTTTAAGAAAATGATAAGACCATATTTAAAGATAAACAGTTGTGAATTTTGTAGAAAAAATTTAAGCGTCTTGTAAAGAATCAAAATAACTAGTCCGTCCTAGGGTCCCATGGACTTGGCTTGTTTGCCGATCCATTCTAGATCCACTGCTTTTGACTTTGGCAAGGTATCTGAGGTTTACGTTATGCCGAATCAGCCTCCAGCATACGTTCAAATCTAGAACAGAGTCAGGTTTTGTGTGTTGAACTTTTGATTATCCAACACAGGAGGGCAGCACAGCTGCTTACAGAGCTGCACACTATAACCGAACTCTCTGACCTGCATTATGCTAGGTCCATCACCCTGAATTCAAAGGCCTACTCTCAGGTGGAACTTACGTAATTTGAAAGATCCTTCTAACCTTGGGGAAATTAAATGGATCGTGCATGTTTACATTCAAAAGGGGCATGGCCTACTCTTAGTTGTTTAGTAGCTGGGGTAACCAACAAGCTCAACTTTCCAAGAGAAAGCAAAGAAGAAAGCTTAGCATAAGAAGAGTACATTGGAAGATCATTTACAGAACTCCTAACTTTGTCAGGAAGAGAAGAGTCTGAAAATCATAATCCTCTTTGAGAAATAACATGATACATTGATAGATTAAACATATCTAATGTCAGCTTATACCAGACTTTTGTATAGACCATAGGTGATAGGCAGGGATCAAAGGTTTTATAAAAAAAAAAAATTGGGAGAAATACTGAAAACTAAGAAAAGTCTATTTATTAACATACCTCTGTATCAGAATTGAGAAAATAATGTATGTCAGATATGTAGACCTAGTTCTTAAAATGCCTGTGTTTGCAGGAGCACAGTCTAAAAATCTGCCCCATAATTTGTATTTAACTCTTCAAATACTGGTGAAAAATATAAAATTTCAATTATTTACCACAGTTTTTGCTTATTGTTCACTCAACTTTTCTTTATTTCAATCTAAAACTAAAGATATATAATTACTCTGTAAATTTTAGTCTTCTCATAAATATAGGAAGGAAATAAAAAAAATTGGCTTGGTTGCATCTTATCATATTCAATAAATTCCTAAGCATTTCAGTAGCAGATATAGTTTTATATAACAAAATAACATTATCAAGTGTAACAGGGGAGGGATCTTCACATAAAGAATATTTAAATTATTGTACATACACTGCTAGTAGGCGAATGGTATCCATACAGTTGAAGACGCTGACAGAGCACAAAGGGCCAAATGAAGCGTCCCATTTCAGAATGAACCCAAGTATAGGAAAAGGAGAAAAGAAAAAGACGACAAAGTGATCAGTTAGGAAGGGCAAATCATTATGCTACATTCTACATAAGAGAGCATAACACAAGTGGGATAAATGTTAAAGATTTATCTCATATAATTAAACATTAAAAAATGTTATCTTTTATGCTATCTCATAGAAAATCTCATAATTAAACATTATTTATAATGCGGTCATTTCAACCATTTCAATTGTAACTTTTTGATGGAGCTATTGCTTTGAGTAAAACTTGTTCCTCCAACGCATGTGATTTTATTTAGACATGCTTAGGCAATTCTATAAGCGATAGGGGAAATCTAAATGTAGCATGGAAATGGTCTGAGAGACCTGCGAAGGAATCTTCTTCTTCTCTTAAAGTGACACGGCCTTAGGCAAGTTAATGAATCTAAGATTATTTCCTCATTTGCAAAACAGATATGGTATTTACCTGGGAGACACATAAGGAGGACTAAATGCAAGTAAAATTTATAATAGCTGTAACACAGAGTTTAGCAAATAATGTGTCTCAAGAATATTTTGTTCATTTCCTCTCTCCTTCTGAAGCAGTTAATCTTATTTGGCATGTAAATATTTTTAGATTTGGTTTTGATTTAATTTTGAATTGGGTATGTAAATATTCAGTTTAAGCAGCTATATGGTTCTACTAATTCCTTTTTGAGTGTTTATTTCACATACTGTTAAGTGACTACATGTTTAGCTCATTTAAACCTGTAAGAATCACATGGGATCATTACTCCTTTTGTCCCCTTTGTAAAAGTGAAGAAGCTGAGCCACAGAGATGTTAAGGACCCTTTACAAAGTCACCCAAGTATTAAGGACAGAGCTGATATTCAAACCCTGGGCCATGCTCTCTCTCTAAGATAACCCATATATTTTCACTCTCAATTTTAATAGCTTCAAAATTCAAAAATCTCATCAGTTCATATTTGCATTTTTAAAAATATGATGGCTATTAACAATAAGTTACCACTAATTACAACATAGTAAACATTTGTAGAGAGCTATATTATCATAGAGTGCTGAGGGTGTTTTAAGAAATAGTCTGATAGCTAAACTAGGTAAATGAGATAAATTAAATTATGTATGTTAATTATTTGAATTCCTGGTAGACCAATGTAAATCACTAATTTGCAAATGAAATAATTACCATTTACATGCCAACAAAATTCACTACGTTTTTGCTATCTAAGTACTAGATTTTGGAGCTGGCCAGACCTGGGTTCAATTCTTGGAATTGTCATTTAATAGCTATGTAATTTTGGACAAGATATTTAACCTTTTCAATGATCAATTTCCACATCTATAATTACAATTAAAGGAGAATTGCTGGGTAGATTAAATGAGAAAATGCAGGCAAGGCATCTAGTATGGTGCCTGGTAATAAGGACTCGGTACCTGTTATTTTTTATTATGTGGACCTGCGATGCTGTCAGATTGAAATATTTGGGGCAAGCAAAAGAAAACTGGTAGGAAAATGAAGGGAAATGTTGATTAACTCTACCTTTGGAGTAAGATGAAAACATCATAGAAGAAAAATCTATAATATATACTCATAAGAATGCAAAATAACATTATTACCTTGTTTTTACTTCAACATTCATAGTTATAGTACCATTAAATTCTACATGGGCAATTCCCCTTTAAATTGTATATGCATAATGATTTATTCTAATCTGTAATTGAATCTCATAAAATACAACAATATGAATAAAATGATTTAAAGAATGTAATTATGGATACAGATATGTAATATCAATATTTGACATAAATATTGGTATCAATACATATCAATACTGAAGCAATTTTTCTATATTAGAACTTTAGAAAGTTTTCAAGAAAGGAACATCTTCAAAGTTACAGACTATCGTTTTCAACATAGTAATGTAATTCTTATCTAGAAAACCCACCTGAAACTACTATAAATTATTCTTACCAGCATTGCACGCTTTTCTTCATCTCCTTTAGTTTCTCTCTTTTCATTTTTTTTCCTGAATATCTCTTGAAGCTGAAAAGAAAACCAATCAATATAAGCAAGAGTTTCTGAGTACCTACCTATTTATCAGTGGGTTGCTGATACCAAAGAAAATACATCCTTTGGTATGAGCAATCCAGTTAGTAAAATGTACAAAATTATAGTTTTATTTTGTCTGTAAGACACAAAGATATAGGATTTATTACAAACATAAAGAGAGAGGAAGTCCACCGGGGCATAAAGAACACTGGAGTAGAAATCAGGGTCTCGGGTTTGAGCCCACCTTCTGTCACACACCAATTCTAAGGTGGTGGACAGGCCACTCAACCCTCGCTGGGCTCCAATTTGCTAATACTTTAAATTAAGATGGACTAGATGACCTCTAAGCTTTCTCAGGTAACTGAGCATTGTGATGGGAGCATGGACTCTGCAAGTATAATCTTTGAAAAAGTTACTCTCATTATTTAAGGCTGGTTTTCCACACCAGGAGCACAGAGATAATGCCTTACCTTACAGGAAATATTTTTCCTCTGGCTTTATGGAGGTATGATTGACAGGCCTTATATGAATGTTATACAGAGTAAATATTGCAAATAATTACTTAGCACATTGCCTGTTACACAGTAACTTCTCACTAAGTGTTAGCTCTTATTATAAATATTATTTCTTCTCTAAAATCCTATTTTACAAATGGAAGCCTAAGTTTCCTGGTAGGGTTATTGTTCTTGTCTGTGTAATGTACACAGCTATCTTAACTTTCCATTTCACTTTCTATGGCTTCACTTTCTATGGCAATAGATGAAAGTCAAATAAAATGTATTATCTCCTAAAATATGAAATAATATACAAAATATAATTTATTAACATATAAATTCATTTTCGCACTTTTTCTTAAAGTTTTTTTTTTTTTTTTTTTTTTTTTTTTTTAGCAAAGGTTATTAATAATCACTTTGTAAACAGGCAAGAGAATCAGACTTTAAGCCTCAACAAATAACAGCCAAACTCCACCTTCTGCTTTCAGAACTCTTTGCTGTTTGCAAACAAACATCATACATGAGGAAGTAGTACAGCCATTGCAAAAAGTAAACCGCAGCTTTAAGGAGAGGGCAGCTTTAATGAGTCTAGAGTAGAAACAGAAGTTTTCCATAAATGTTTTTACCTTCCATCTCCACAAATGGATAGTATTCCAAAAGACATCTATATAGGCAACTTCCAATGGACTGAGTTCCAAAAGTCAATCTTTAAGTCAGTGGGGTGGAACCTGGCAGTGTTGTCACAGAAAGTCTACTGATAATTATTTCGATTACTAGGCCCACCAGGAAAATCCTAAACTACAGCTATACACTATCATAATAAAATTATATTTAAAACGCAGTCTGTCCATTTGAGGATGTTAAGAACACAGCGCTGTCTTTGCAATGATATTGAAAACTCTCACCATCCTACCATCCTGAAAATGAGGGTCCTGCATGGCTCCAGGGCCTGTACTCAGGGGCGAGGACCACAGGGGCCTTAGATTAAACCTTTTGATAGATACCAACAATTATTCTGCTTGCTTCCTTTCGAATGGTTACTAATTAGCTTTTGATGAGGATTTTTATCTCTTTCTTGTCTTTCCTACCATGGAAAACAATGATTTCATGGTTTCTCTTCCATGTTCCAGCCTCTGAAGAAAATAGTAAATAGGTTTCCTGAGAAATTTTTAATGGCTTGTTACAAAGGAAAAATCGAAAATAAAATGGATATATATATATATATATATATATATGTCATTTTTTACTAGGAGAATATAGGTAAATATAGAGTTGAACATAAATGCTAACAGTATACCTTGTTAATATAAGAAATAAATTAATGCTAATCTCTATTTTGGAGAAAAAAAATGTAACAGCTATTTTGCCATTGAAGTAGGAGCAGAAATACATGGGAAAAAAGAAATTGAAAAATTTTGGAAGCAGCATGAGGGTGATGAAATGCACGATAAGACTAATGATGTTGCTAGACCAGCAACAACACAGATCAGTCAGGTGAGAAAGATCAATGGACAAATATCTAAAAAGCAGTCTTTCTCTTTCCTCTTTAGATCAGCCTTTGGTCAAAGACAGGAGAACAGAACAGGAAAATGGGGACAAGACAGGAATACAAGGCAGAAGTGAATAAAAGGAAACAGGAAGAGCAGTGATTGAAAATCCCTTAATGAGAAGGAAGGAAGTTCCTGTGGCAGAGTTGTGACTGGGTGGCTGATAATTTGGTGTCTGAGCACTCACTGGGTATCCACTCAAAATAAAATGTTTATTTCAAACTTCCAGAAAATGTGTGTACAACCTTCTTTATACATAGAATATAATTTATTTTTACAATGTAAATATTATTCAAAGAATATGAGAATATACATGAAAGCATAAAATTTTCATTCTTGCTTCTACGATGTTATTTTAAATAATGCGAAACATAAAAATACAAGGAATTAATATTTAATCATTGATAAAAATTCAGCAAATAATATACATACCACCAAAAATTCCTTTTTGTCCACCATCTCATTGCCATCAGTGTCAAACATGTTGAAAGCTATTCTAAACCCTGCATGAGGCTCTGCCAGAAAAGACAGAGGAGTATTGGTGAAATGAGAAATTGCTTTAAAGTACAAAGTCCATATTAGTTGTAAACAGTTATTTATATTCAGTACAGAAATAATTTCTTTAAGCAATAAATTAAAGCAACATGTTGCTATTAAATATAATAAAAGCTGTGTATAAGTACTATACACAATTCTGCTTCATGTATTAGTGTATTTAGTAACAGAATTGATAATATACTTTAAAAATATTGTGTGATACTGGCTACATTACCCTGACAGTAAAATTTCACTATCTTCCTTCCAAAAATAAATATGACACAATAAAGTAATCCAAATTCTGGAGGAAATTACCTATGAAAATAAAAGTCAAGCATGAGAGATTGCATATTTGGGTTGAAACTTTTAAAGTTTAAACTTCAAAAACAGAAATATGAAATAAGAGACTTAAATAATTAATTCCCAATTATCCCCCAAATACAAAGAATAATTAATTTTCTGAAAAAGACAGGTTTTCACAAACTATAAACTGCTTTAATTTTATGAACTCTACAATGAGGTTCAATCTTTTTTCTCTTTTCACTTCTAAAGTATGAAGAAGGAAATGTGGACATCAGAAAACTTGAACATGTTGTTAAAAGAGCTCAGTGTACAAACATTTTTCAAAACATTTGACCTACACTTTTTAGATGATTGGCAAAAAGTTTAAAATGGGACCTCCCACAGCTACACTTGCCACTACCTGTTGTGAAATTTTGAATCTAGCAAAAGAGAAGTACAGAGTATTTTCTTATCTGGTAATAACTGTCTGAAAATAAAGGAAACGGAAGCCAGTCTTTTAGGCAACTTCATTTCTTGCATGTATTTTAAGAATCTACACTGATTTTCATTATTACTCACTTGAGAAAAATTAAAAAGCTACACCATCTCTGATAACCAAGTTTAAGCTTTAAAAAGATCATAAAATATATGTAGAATGGAAATCCTTACAAGCATTACTTGGAAGAGAAAATAAAGTTAAAGTAATAAAAAGTGAAGAGGAGAAAACTATAGATAGGTAATAGGTGATCTAATCTACCTTCTGCTAGACCTCTTTTCACATTTTTCTTGGTTCTAACCTAAACAGTATCCATAATTCTAAAATGCAAATTCCTAGAAGTTTCTACGAGGGGTCCTAAATTGCAAAAGAAGATTTACACACCCAAAGGTCTTTACCTTCTCATAGCAAGCAAAAACCACCATATGTGTTTTTTCTAATACCCTTAAATCACATCTAGTCCCATCTCAACACATGGCTTTCTTAACTAGTTCTATTTTAGACTTACGCTACTGGTTTAGGTACATATTAACTTCAAATTTTGCATCTGCAGTTATTCTAGGTAACAAGATAACTTTTTAATAAGTCTTTGAAATACTCTTTGGCACCCACTCCTGTAATTTTCATGCTAGCATTCATTATTGATTGAACACAATCATGAGAGTTCTTGTTTCCATATATCTCCACAAATCCCCACAATGGAAATTCCACCACCAATATTCTTTCATTCATGCCTACCTTCATTCATTCACCAACTATGCTTTAAAAGGCTACCGCATGCCAAACACTGTTCTTAATACAGAAATGGGCAAAAAAAGATAAAATCTTTGCCATCATGGACTCTGCATTCAAGTGTGGCAAGACAGACAAGAATATGTAAACCAATAAAAAATACTTTCAAATAATTTAAGTACTATGAAGAAAATAAAACACTGTGAAGGGATAAAAAGGAAGAGATGAGAGAGGGAGCTATTTTAGAAATACAAGGAATTTTAGAAAGGATGATCAAGTAAGAATTCTCTAAGTCTTCACATTTCAAAGGAAACCTAAATAATGTTTATTATCATGAGGATCTTGAAGAAAAGCACTGAGGGCAGAGGGAGCAGAAAGTACAAATTCCTGAGGTGGGAATAAAGGAATAGAAAGGTCAGGTGGCTGGAGTACAGTTCCACCATTAAATGCAATGAAATTTAACTGAAACCTTAGTAAACCCTTCATATATTTCATAAGAATTGCTGCACATAAGAGAAAGAGAGAAATGAAGCTATTTCAGGATGTATGATGTACATTCTGATATTCTTTCACACTAGTTTTGCAGAAAATGAGTGTAGCAGAGCATTTATAAATCATTACATGTCCTACTTTTAGGCTCCCATGTAGACTAACACACAGGGATTGATATAGATTATTAAGTTTATAATTTATGAGCATTTTACTAATATACTATAAGCCATAATAATATTTATGATTTTGATTCTTGATATGCCATGCTTAGCACTTTCTGTGTGTATTCTGTCATGAAATTTGCACAACAGCATAGACATACCTAAAGCGTTTTAAGAGAATCTAAGAGAATCTAAGAAAGATTTGTTTTATACAAATTCTGATTTAAAAAATTTTCATCCAGAAATAAATTTAATGAGTACACTTACTTGTTAAAATACACAAGAGAAAAAGATATTCTGTGTAAGAAATTACACCTAGAAGAAAAACAGTACCAGTTATGTTCGGTAAGAATATTACGCTTTCTTCATATTTATCAAGTAAAATATTCTTATATAGCAATAAGTAATAGTAATAAAGAACTTACAGTTTTAAAGAAAATGCTAATTTTTTTAAATGAGACTATTATTATTAAATCATAGCCCAAAAGAGCAACAAAATTATTTTACTTTCATTGTAAAAACCTATAAAAATTACCATAATGCTTCTAGATATATTGGCAGTAAAAATAATTATTATAATGTTTACTTATAGCTGCAACTTTTAAATTTATGGTTCGTTTTCAATGAATGAATCAAACATAAAACAAAAAAGTTAGAAATGGTTAACATTGTAAAATGCTTAATTCTTAGACCGCTCGGCCACGCTACCTCATGTTGTAAAATGCTTAATTCTTAGTAGCAGTTTATAAAATAGTTCTTGCTCAGAATTTTGATGTCTGTACTACATTCAAAAAACAAAACTCTATAGTTATCTTTTTGCTGACATAAGTTTTCATTATCATTTGTAAACTTAATGCTTCTATTAAATGTAATCTAAGAAGTTTACATTTTATTTAAATGGCTTATACTTTCTGTATACTAAGCCTGAGTTCTCTGTAATCCCAGAATTGTAAACTTTAAAAGGAGTTAGTGTGGGTAAATAAAAATATACATCCTATTACTCAAATTCTTTCTTTTAGACTATAAAACCCAAAACTAGAATTAAAGCATTAATTTACTTTCTAAGTAGATCCTGGGAAAATTAAAGTCGGGAATAAGCCAATAACACTTAACCAGATATCAGATAGTCCTGATGTTTTGGTTAAAGGGTATAAAAAACCCTTATACAACCAGACTGTGAACTTTAAACCTCCATTTTACCTGGTGTTCTCTGAAGCTACCTTCTTTGTTACAGAACAAAGAGAAGAGGAGTCACTGTCAGGTAGTTTGTCAGGAGACATGAAGGGACCGAGCCAGGAGGCCCTGAAAGCATTCCCCTCTTTTGTTTACACTAGAATATTGTGACCTATAGACATAGTTCTGGTTGATTGCCATGAATGCTATGGGAGAAAGATTCTGGAATGGTCAATGTATATAAAGATACAATACCTAGATTCCATAGGGATCTCTCAAAAAAAAAGTGAAAAAGAAAGAATGAATGAAGGCGGGAAAAAGGAAATTGGATCAGGAAATGGGCTCTCTGTCTCCACAGTCCCATCTTACTGACTGGTGTTCAAACTGATCTGGTGGAATACATTTCCTGACCTTATCATCCTACCCTAAAATCTAAACAGCAGTCTTTCAGACAACTTCCAGGAAAAAATTTCTAAGGGCTTTAAAGATACCTTGGCCCAGATTTTGCAAAAAGGTAAAAAAAACAACAAAAATCCTAAATTATGAGAGGCCTAAAATAAAAGGTAAAGTGTCTCTTCTTTTCGGATTCCATGAGACCCAGGTGGAAGCAATTTGAATTTCTAATTCTATTAGACAAAATATATGGATTATAACTACTCCTTTAAACTATTTGTCTTCATATTAGATAAATACATTTTCCAACTAGTATTGGTTAAAAATGATGAAAAAGAAAAAGGTAATTTTATGTAATTTCTTTAATATTTTTAAATCATATATTCTCATTTTTGAGAATATTTCAAAAAAATTCCTTAAGATTAAATTAATCTTAAAGATTTTATTAGTTTTTGCATAAATATGTACAAAAATTACAGTATAAAAAACTGCAATAAAAACTATATAATTTGACTATATGTATGAATTAGTGAGCTAAGTTAGATACACAGATATGGGTAACAAAGTTGAAATAAGTGAATTTTGCGATAAGTGTTGTTTTTAAAAGAAACAGGTTCAAATTGAGTGGCCAACCACAGATTTAATAATTTTTTTCATATTGATTAAAGAAAATCTATAATTCCCTGGAAGTAACAGACATTTAAAAATCAGTATTTTTGAAAAATGCTTTCTCTGGGTAATTATAGCCTATACTTTTCAATATGGTTAAAAATGTTTTTTTTTTAAACCTGTAAAAGTTTATTTTGTTGTAAAAATTTTAGAAAATATAGTAATATATAAAAAGTAAAATTAAAACCACCTTTAATCCCACTACCCAGAAATAACAATTATTATATTTGTATTTTTCTTTTCAGTTTTTTCTCTATGTACACATAGCTGTAAGATTATTTTAAGTATGATGAAAATCTGTATATATAAACGGTGTAAGTGTCAATATTCACATACATAAATACTATAAGTTAACTTACCTCTTTCTTTAAGGTTTCGAAATAGCTTTGATGATCCTTTCCAAACTGGCGGTGTTTCAGAGAGCATTTGATTTAATTCCTATGACATAAGGTATCATAAAGCTAATTAATAGGTAAATTAATCCAAAAAAGATTTTAAAAAATATCTAAACGCCTATGTAAAAAAAATTCTTCACTTAGGAGACTTGAGACATGGCTGTATTTATCCTATTCTCTACCCATAGTTCATTAAACCACAAAAAGCCACCATTTGCCCAGAGTTCAAATATAACATAAATGATAAAGATGCTACAATTGGTAGCTCAATTAGAGCTACCAAAAATTGCAAATAAATTTAATAATTAGAATAATGTATATATGCTAATCAAATTAAGATAAAACAGTGAGTAAGTTGTGGAGCCCGTTAGAAAAGGGCAGTTTCATGGAAGCCATTGAAAACGGTAGACTTCCTCATTAAGGTCATCACATACTGCTCTCTGTAGGCCTCTTGTATTTAGGGGGCTTTGTAGAAATAAATGGACAAAGGGTCATATCAGGAAGGAATGAAGAATATTTTAATAGTGACTCAAAGAATTATGACATTAGATGAAATTAGAGGACAAGGACATTAAGTTATTTTGTATACTTTCAATTCTTTTCTAATTTTACCTTAGTCATTAAAGAACACAATGTATTTATATATTGTGTTGAAAACAACTAAGTGAAAATTATAGTTTGTTTAAATGTGAAGAAAAATTATTAAAGGATTTGGAGAGATAACCTGAAAAAATTTGAAATTAAAAATTAGTCTGCTATGAACAACAAATACGTAACTATCAACAAGTGAATCTAAAAACCAAGGGAATTAAAAAAAATCTGATGGACAATATTAACTGGTGAATATAATAGAATCAGAGGTATGGGAGGGGAGTGAACTGACGATTCTCGGGGAAAAGGGGAGTAAGGGGTGTGGGAAGAGACGGAACATAAACTGTGCACCTATGGATGAGGACAATGGGGGGTGGGAATCTGGTGGAAGGGAGCAACGGAGGGGAGGGGAATGAGGAACATTTGTAATAATATGAACAATAAAGATTTATTTAAAAAATAAATAAAAATTAGTCTGCTAAATAACACACTGAAGAAAACACTAGAAACCACTTCTATTTCTAGGTCTGATTCTTGGTACTCAAAGTGCTATAGCCCAGCCATTGTTATGGAACTGAGACTCCCACCTACCATCAATGGCTCCATCATCATTAAAAGACTCTCAGTTAGAGATGCAGACTCTCAGTTCCCTACCAGGCCTGCTGAACCGGAATCTGTTTTCAGCAAGATGCCCAGGTGACGTTTATGCATATTTGAGTTTAGCAGCACTTTGGACAAATCCTTCCTGATGTAATTTTACCTGAAAACGTTCTGTGACATTTAGAAATCATCCTCGTCATTAAAAAGTGGAGTTAGCATGCAAATAAGAAATCTCTGGATGCCAAAAACAGGAGAGGGATTTTTAGGGGACTTAGGGACTCCCTGAGAATCCTGTGAATTCCACCCGTGGATCCTGGCTTTCCTCTCCTTCATGCTGTGGTCTCTGCACTGCAGGTATAGATGCCACCAGGTAATGGGTAGCGATGGCAGAGAGGTAAAAATTCAGGTGCGAATAATGATGAAAAGCTGGTATACTTACTGTTTATACATCACTAAGACAAATATTTTTGTTAGAGCAAAAGGTTTAAAAACATTTTAAATGTATTTTCTACACTTATTTTTTATCATCTCTATTATATATTAACTTTTATTTTATTTTAACTGTTTCCATGAAAGCATATCTCCCTTTCATTGAGTGCCCTCAATGTGGCTATTACAATATCTCATTTAATTGTGGAATTTGTAATCCTCATTTTGTATATTTTACTGAGTCTTAAAAAACACAACTCACCCAAGGTCTCACAACCAGTAACTGATCGGCAGATCCTGACTGATTCTAAGCAGTTCATTTCAGTAATAATTTAGTTTTTTTCTGATATAGGTCATCCAATGACACACTTATTTCTTTGCCTTCTGTTAAATTTAAACACTGTTACATTTTATTAAAATCTATTTTCCGTTCAGGCTGGGACTCTCTCCCCCTTCTCTGGTACCTATCTTAGTCTCTTATATGTAGCAATGTTGTATAATAAAGAAGTTGATACCTTTGTCCAGATTCCTGGGAGGCAAACTCTATATCCATGGGTCACACCTGAGTTTAGGCTAAGATGCTGATCACCAGAAAGAACCACCATGTGATTAGAGCACTGGGGCATTGAGCTAGCCAACCTCTGAGGAGGAAGGGAGAGGGACTGGAGATTGAGTTTAATTACATGGCCAATGATCCAATCAATCATTCTTATGCAATGAAACTCCAAAGCTCAGTGGAGCGTTCAGGTTGATGAACACCCTGATGGGACATGAGGGTGACACACGTGAGTCTCTGGGGAGAGGGCACAGACGCTCTGTGTTTGAGGCCCTCCCATACTTTGTCCTATGTGTGTCATCATTTGGCTGGTCCTTATTTGTATCCCTTATAATTATTATCAACTGTAATTTTAAGTGTAGAAGATTCCAGTCTATGAGGAAGACTAGCAAATTACTGAACTTGAGGTGAGTTGTGGGAACTGCATGGATTTATAGCCAATTGGTCAAAAGGATGGGTAGCCTGGGGACCTTGAACGTGCAGCTGGCATCTGAAATGAAGGCCGTCTTATTGTGGGCTGGGTCCTTAAACCTGTCAAGTCTGACAATAACTCCGGGTAGTGAGTGTCAGAATTATATTGCAGCACTGCAAATAGGTACAAAATCAATACTTGATGGATTGAATTCAGTTACCTAGAATTATAGTTGCCTTTTAAAGAATTCATATATTTTTCTTAAATTAGTATAATTTTGTCTTATTATACAGTTAATATACACACATTACATGAAAATTAGTAAGTAAAGGCAAAAGTTAAGTGCATGGAACTCTATCAAACTAAAAAGCTTCCGTAGAGCAAAAGAAAGTGACAATTAAGCAAAAAGCCAACCATCCAAGTGGAAGATGGTATCTGCAAACAACAGCCATGACAAGGGTTTAATCCTAAAACATATAAAGAACTCATACATATCAACATAATAAAAACAATGTCACTTAAAAATGGGCCGAGAACCTGAACAAAGGCTTCTCCTAAGAAGACATATTATAAATGGCCAACTGATAAATGAAAATGTGTTCAACTTCACCAGCTCCTAGGGAAATGCAAAACAAAACTACAATGGAACACCACCTCACGCCTGTTGGAATGGCTATTATCAACAAGACAAATAACAGCAAGTGCTGAAAGGTTGTGGAGAAAAGGAACCCTCATTCACTGGTGGTGGGAATATAAACTGGTACAGCCACTACGGAAAATAATATGGAGGTTCCTCAAAAAATTAAGAACAGTTGTTACCACAGGACCCAGTAATCTCTCGTCTGGGTATCTACCCTAAAATTTTTGAAAACGTTTATTCATAAAGATATATGCACCCCTATGCTCATTGCAGTATTATTCACGGTGGCCAAGACATGGAAACAACCCAAGTCCTTCCATAGTGGATTGGATAAAGAAGATGTGGTACATACACATAATGGAATACAGCTCAGCCATGAGAAAAGATGAAATACTGCCATTTGCAGCAACATGGATTGGCATTGAGAATATTATGCTAAGCAAAGTCAGTCAGTCAGAAGAAGCTAAGAACCATATGATTTCACTTATATGTGGGATAGAAAACTTAAAGTCATAGACACAGACAACAGTATGATGGTTACCAGAGGGAAGGGAGTGTAGGGACTAGCAAAGGGTAAAGGGGCCAAATATATGGTGACGAAAGTTGATTTGACTTTGGGTAGTGAACACACAATGCGATATTCAGATCATGTATCAAAGAAATGTACATGTGAAACCTATATAATCTTACTAACCAATGTCATCCCAATACATTTAATTAAAAAAAATATATATAAAATAACATCTGTACCTCTTTTAAGTACACTAAATATATAATAGGTTTTCTTGCTATGATAAAATATATCTTATTTGATAATACAGTTTCAAATTGCTATTGCTGGTGCAGAAATAGTTTATTCATTTTGGTTGAAGAATGTTACATGCAGCAGCAATCTTATTAAACCTGTACTAAATTTGAATAAATTTGAAATCTATGTATTTTAATATGTTTCTCTCAATAATATTATTTGCTACAGTTTCAATCCTTAGAGTCTCTCTCTCTTTTTTTTTAAATCATACTATAAGTTATAGACTAAATTGTGTCTACCTCAGATTCACATCTGAAGTCATAACTGTCAGCACTTCCGAATATGACCGTGTTTGGAGACAAGCCTTTAAAGGGGAGTAAAATTGATTAAATGAGGTCGTTACGGCAGGCTCTAATCCAATGTGACTGGTCCCTAATAAGCAGGGATTAGCACAGACACGGGTAGAGGAAAGATGTGAAGACAGCAGAGGGAGATGGCCATCTACAAGCCAAGGAGAGAGGCCTCAGAAGAAAACAAGTCTGTAACACCTTGATCTGGAACTTCCTACCTCCTGAACTATAAAAAAATAAATTTCTGCTGTTTAAGCCACCAGACTGTGTTATTTGTTATGGCAGCCCGGACAAAGTAATGCACTGCATTAGCTTACACCTATAGTCAGTGAGTAGTAGCTGTGATAGGACACACATTTGTATTATGTTCTAATTTTACAGAAAATGTCCCTAAAGTTTCAAAGTAGCCTCTTTGCATCCCTCACTTATAATATTCCCTCCATCTCTCCCAGAGATAAATTTGTCTTTAATTTTACATCTATCATTCCTTAGGTAGGTATTTTCCCACCTATGGATGTATTCTTTATAGGATGGCTTCATTTCCCCAGTTTTAAAATTTATATAAATGGAATTATATTTTATATAGTATTTTTGAATTGCTTACTTTGTCATGGTTTCTGAGATTCAGCTAGTAAAAGCATTACTATAGTTCATTTGTTTTCACTGTTAATATAATATTCACTGTAGGACAATATCAAAACTAACTTGTCAAGTCTACTATTGATATTGTATCACAGTCTTTTTGGCCAACATGAACAATCTATGGCCATTCCTATCAATCTGTCCTGCATATATGAAAGTTTTTCTGGATATATACACTGGTGTGAAATTACTGTATCACAGGGCATATTCAACTGTAAGGTCACTAGGTACATATGCATGCACAGTTGTAGAACTTAAGTTCTATAGGAGTAGAACTGCTAGGTAAAGAATATGTGGATCTTTAGTTTTAATAGATACAGCCAAACTGTTTTTCCAAAGTGGGTATACCAACTTACATTCACACATGAGAGTTACCAATGATCCACATCTTCAAATGGTTCCTGGATGTGATTTAATTTCCAGAAAATATATATGCCATATTGTTCGTGTGTATGTATGAGTGTGTGTGTGTGTGTGTGTGGGTGTGTGTGTGTGTGAGAGAGAGAGAAAGAGAGAGAGAGAGAGAGAGAGAGAGAGAGAGAGAACAAATTATGAATGAATGTGTATGTATACCAAGAGCTTTAACTTACCGGTTTGGAAAGTGACTTCCATGTTTTAGCAACTATAATAAACAAATATATAAGAATTAGATAATATTTAATGTCATATTTATCTAAATTCAGTAACTATCAACAACCATAACTCCTAAAACCAAGCTTTTATATCTAAAAGGCAATGTTTCTCAAGACTTGGTATTTTATTTATGGTATGTTTTTGTTTCATGTACTATAAACTATAATAAATAATTTGAATAGGAAATACATTTTCCATAACCATTATCTAACTTTGGGGATTTCTAGATTTATAAAATAATTTAACTTCATGTTAAACATCCTATGGTCTTAAAAACACAAATAATGGTATTTATTAAATATTCATAGAATATAAAATATTATCATAAAGAAACTATAATTTTAAGGTGTTATCCATGCTCTCTGCTGTGTTACTATTGGTGATTATAATTAAAAGGTCAGGTTTCTCAAGGGTGAATGGGAAGGATAGGAACAAAAGTAAAAGAGATGAAGGAGAGAGCAAGTAATGTGAGGTAGGGAGTCTCATCCTGTTTTCCATTCTCCCCTAAAAATATTATCCTATATAATAAAAGTCTAATAGGCTAAGTGTCTGGTCATCCATTCAACCAATCAAAGCATAATATACTAATTATATGCTAAGGCTGCTCAACTGCTTGCTATGACATGTACGCATCACTAGGGGGCAGACAGTCGACTGGTCGATCAGTTGCTATGATCTGCACTGACCACCAGGGTGCAGATGCTTTGACCGGTAGGTTAGTTTGCTGTTGGGATCCAGCCAATCAGGACTGAGCAAGTCAAGCTGGACATGACCTGGAGCCCTCCCGCGATCCCCCCTCTCCCCGGCTGGCCAACCTCCTGTGCCCCTCCCTGGCTCCAATTGTGCACCAGTGGGGTCCTTTGGACTGGCCTGTGCCCTCTCACAATCCAGGACCCCTTGGGGGATGTAGGAGAACTAGTTTCGGAACGATCCCACAGGCCAGGCGGAGAGACCCACTGGTGCACGAATTTGTGCACTGGGCCTCTTGTAGTTGAATAAAATACCAGTGATCACTGTCTTTTTCTGATTTCACACTCTTAAAAGATCTTAAAAACTATAAATCTTACGATATTGAAATAAATGTGAGTCATATTGCTGTTTCCTTTGCTCATATTTGAACACTGTGATATCTAATGACTAAGCTCATGTTTATATATGATTAAGTCCTATTAAACAGCTGAATTAGGAATTGGTAAATATTAAGTATCTTAGCTACATTACAATAATGACAACCAATAATACGCCCTCATGGCGATGTTGTTATCTACATTAATAAGAGAGAAAAATGCTAATTGACCATACCTTTGCTACACCCACAGCCAATCAGAGTGAATATGCAAATTAACCCAATAAAGCTGGCGGTTGATTTGCATTCGCTGAGGGAGGGAGGAGAGAAGACTGAAGACTGCATAGAAGGAAGAGGGAAGGACGGAAAGCAAGGCAGCTGCAGGAGGGAAAGCGCAGGCGGGCGGGCGGCAGTGCGGTGGCGTTGGTGCATGGTGGTGGGCGGCAGCGAAAAATGTGGGGTGGCATCGGAAGGGAAAGCACGGGGCAACAGTGGCAGGAGGGAAGGCACAGGGGGGAGGGCGGCAGCTGCTGGAGGGAAAGCACGGAGGGTGGGGGGCAGCGGAGGCGGGAGGAAAAGGGTGGGGTGGGGGCGGGAGAGGTGGCACAGGTGGGAGGGAAGCCTGTGAGAAGCCCTGTTCTTTTTTTTTTTATTTTATTGATTTTTTTTAAAGAGAGGAAGGGAGAGAGAGAGTTAGAAACGTCGATGAGAGAGAAACGTCGACCAGCTGCCTCTTGCAGGCATGTGCCCGCAACCAAGATACATGCCCTTGACTGGAATCGAACCTGGGACCTTTCAGTCCGCAGACCGACGCTCTATCCACTGAGCCAAACTGGTTTCGGCGAGAAGCCCTGTTCTTGCAGGAATCTTCCTGCAACGGTCCTCTAGTTTCTATATAATTAACCATAGTTAATGTAAACAATATATCAAATTCAAGATTTATAAGACAGGCATTTTTTTTGCTATGTAATTTGCTTTTTCTTAATCAATACATCATCTTAAGATCCAAAGGAAGTATGTTCTAAAATTTAGCAAACTGATTTATAGGCAGATAGATTTCTTCTCTATGTAGAAACAACATCCTTTCTTTATCCAAGATAGTTTATACAACCATGTAATCAAGTGATTAAAATCATACGCCTATAAATTTGAATTCAGCATTTAACCTTAATTATGATACTATATATATTCACTTGTAAAGACATCCTCCTTTTCATAATGAGCAGAACAATGTAAATAATACTCTGTTGGTTTTGAAATATAGCAACAAAAAAAAAGAAGAAAAATAAATGGCACAAAAGTACATACACATGCTCTGATGTAATGTTCAGAAGCTATTTATCAAAAGAGGAAGTTAGAAATACTCTTGAGTTTTGTAGGTTTTATGAAATCTCCAGGGTAAATTATTCACAAAAGACATATTCATTCTGCCGGATATGTCACCATGTCCAATATTCTTAGCTTTTTCTTATAAAGACTAAAGAGCCATTAAGATTATTCTTCAAAGGATTTTTGGATTTTCTAAACTCCTTATTTAATATGAAGTTTCTACATATATAAATACTTGTATGAAAAGGGACTTCGATTCTATTGGATATATTTTATTTCATAAAGCTATAGGTTGTTATTCATTGTATTTTTAATATTTTTATGTATATATGTCTAATTATTTAATAATATAGCTTTAAAACTAAAATAATATTTAAAGCTATATGAGAATAAATAATTATTTTAGTTCTAGAAGGGAAATTCACCTTTTAGGTTTTATTTACGAAGGTCAAATAAGAAATTCTCTCAATTTCAAACACAAAATTATACTCGACAACTTTCAAATGTATACCTCAATTGATATTTACTTGTACTATAATTATTGTGCAAATGTTTACACAGAATACCTTTTTTTCCTATTGATATCACCATAAAATTATATTAAAAATGTTTTAAATCATGGTTACGAATTCAAGGGATAATGATGGTGACTATATCTATTAACACTTATTAAGCAACTAGAGACTAGAGGCCCGGAGCATGAAAATTCGTGCACTTGGGGGAGTGCCTTAGCCCAGCCTGCACCCTCTTGCAGTCCCGGAACCCTCAGGGGATGTCCTACTGATGCACCTAAGCTGCAGTCTGGCCTCCCTCTGTGAGAGGCGACCGGTTGGCCGATCAAGGAACAGCACCAACCAGTGAGCAGCCAGCCCTCTGTGCCGCTGACTGCCGCTCCCCCATTGCCGTCCCCTCCCTCTGCCCACTGGCACGTGCCTTGACTGGCCTTACCCCCCACTGACCTGTTGTTTTTCACCTTTCGGTTGATTTGCATATTATACTTTTATTATATATGATTATTATGTGTCAGGTATTACACTAAGTACAACTGATATATTCAATCCTCAGAAAATCTCGTGAGGCTGTTTTTATTTTTAGCTTTTAAAATGAGGAAACAAAAGATTGAATAACTTAACCAAGCTCTCAAAGCTAATAAATGAATGCCAGTCTAATTTCAATATACTTTTGCTACTTTTATATCTGTGAGGCAGATTTTGCTCATACTTCATGAAAAACAACATATTGCAACATATTGAATACAAAAGCTGATATGAGAATCCAACTACCTTTATTAAATCAGATATTAAAGAAGTTTTCAGAAATGTATATATTGCCAAAAAGTTTGAGAGCCACTGCCCAGCACATGTAAAGGTGAAAATCATTCAGCCTATATTTATACTGCAGGAGCCATGGCAAATATAAAAGATACATGCACAATTCTGCCCAGGTCTAACTTCAAAGCCAGTCCTCTGAACTACTTTGTTTAGGCTGGATATAAAAATTGACTAGGCAGAATATAAGTTTAAAGAATATGAAGTTATAAAGAATATCAAGAGTGAAGGTGGTGTTTAAGCTTAATGTACTGAGAAAGAGGGAACAACTGAAAAATTCTGAAAATAGAAAAATACCAATAGGAGTTTGTAAGAACTATTAGTGTGGTAACACTGGATAGCATAATGTCTTTTGAAATACATTACTTGGTTAGTTGTTCTGAAAAACTTACACTGCTCCACACTAGAGATTTAAAATGATCTTATAAATTAGTAAGGTATCTTTAAAAATATACTTACGTTTGGGCTCATCTGTTGTAACAGCCAAAATGAAATCATACGGAGTCATGAATAACTGCCCTTCGCATTCTACAGAGGCAAACAAACGGAACCGCCTTTCCCGAGAGGTAGCATAGAGGTCTAAGTCTTCAGGGTCTGCTCTGCCGACAGCAACCTAAAGAGAGCAAAAAAATCCCAACTTTGTGAAATGACATCTCCCTTTAGACTGCAAGGGTTTTAATTGTGCTAAAAGTGAACTAAGAGAGTACATGAAAACTTGAAAATATTGTCTTCTGAAGAACTGAATTATTTTATAAATTAATTGCCTACATGAGTACGATGAATTAATATTTCAAAGATCCTACAATGAATGTTGTTAAAGGCCTGGATATTTTAAACTGGAACTTTGAAAGACTTGTAAATTATTTCTTCAGTTTTAGTCTTAAAGAACATTACATTTCTGAGCTAACAGTTTCTCTAGAACAGTGATCTTCAACCTTTTTCTTCTCATGATACACATAAACTAGTTACTAAAATCTGTGGCACAACAAAAAAAATATATTTTTGCCTATCTGACAAAAAAAAAAAAGAGGTAAAACTTTGATTCATTCACACCAGATGACTATTATTCAGCTGTCATCATTTTTTTTTTTTATGTGACAATCTAAGGGAAAAGAGGTCAGCTATTGCTTGTTTTAAAAATTCTGTGGCACAAAAGTTTAAAATCACTATTCTAAAGGTAGGATGCCTACTATGCACTCTTTATATAGGCATATTTATCTAACTAGAAACTTACTCATTGTAGTTATTAATTTTCTTTAAAAAGTGAAACCCTGATAGGGTGTTCATGCTACCACTAAGGGAACTATTTAGTGGTAGTACTTATATTAGAACTACAGTTGCTAACTCTAAATCACTACAGTATAGTTACTACCAACAGTCATTCTGAATTCTCTCTAGGGTTAAGATGAACAGAATTAAAAGTGTGTAGCAGGGGGAGGAAGTCTATTCTGTTTTCCTTAATTTGCAGTCTTTACCCTGTAAATAAATAATTGTCCATTGTTATTTATTTTCTCTGAACTAACTATAACAAATTAATTTTTTAACAGAAAGATTATTTTCCTGATTATAAAAGTGACATAATTATTGTATATAATTTAGAAGACAGAACTTCAGAAATTTATAGATATATTTAAAAAAATAAAAATAAAAGGGATTATACTATACTGTTCAGTAATCTGATCTTCTTAACTTATTACTATTCTAGAGGCCCGATCATGAAATCTGTGCAAGGGGCTTGGCCCTCGCAGCTGCGGTGGCTTGCCACGGTCCTCATAGCCCTGGTTTTGTCTGGAAGGTCGTCCAGAAGGTCATTCGGTTGTCTGGTCTAATTAGCATATTACATTTTTATTATTATAGATGAGGGCCATTTTCCCAAGTCATTAAATAGTTCAGTAGATCATTTTTACTAAATGTATAATACTTCATAGTAAATTAGTAATAACCTTCCTGGAGCAAAGGATTTGCATTCATAGAGAAAAAAAGGTAAATTGACAATAATCTATGTGTTATGTCCACTGGGGTGGGGGTGTGCTCCAAGCCCCACGGTGGCTGCCAGGAGCATGCCCCCAGCCCTGTGTTGTGTCTGCTGGGCTGGGGGCATGCTGCTTGCCCAGATGCCCGCCTTCCCTTCACGCCTGGGATGTGGACACTGGCCTCATCGATGGGATGATGATGCCAGCATCCTGCCCTGGCTGTTATGGGTGCCACCATCTTTGTGACGGATTGATGGTTAATTTGCATATTACCCTTTTAAAAATATATATATTTTATTGTTTTTTTTACAGAGACAAAGGGAGAGGGATAGAGAGCTAGAAACACCGATGAGAGAGAAACATCGATCAGCTACCTCCTGCACACCCCCACATAAGGGATATGCCCACAACCAGGGTACATGTCCTTGACCGCAATCGAATCTGGGACCCTTGAGTCCACAAGCTGACGCTCTATCCGTTGAGCCAAACCAGTTTCGGCAACCTTTCTTTTAGATTCAATGAAATAGGGAAAGCCAGAAAGAGGTGAATACAACTTTTCAAATTTGAATGAAAACTTGGAGTTACAACATAGAAAAGGTCCTAGGTTATTGCTGGAGAAAAAGGCAAACAAACATAATTTGAAAGAAGCTCAAATTTGGTAGATTACCCTTTGGCTACAAGGAAAATTGCAGGAGGAGCAGCAGTGGAGGGGACAGAAGCCAGAACAGAAAGGTATAGAAGAGATAGCATATATGATTTATTTGACTCAATCCTGAACCAAGTACAAGAATCAAACTATGGATCTCAACCAGGGATACAAGTATACCCAGAGGTTCAAGCAGCAGGCAAATTGGCTTAAATCTATTATTCAAAGAAGAGATGAGTAGATCACATCAAGAGGAACCTTAGTTCAGAAAGAGCTGCTGTCCATTGGATATTGGCATAAAGTCACTGGGGTATCAGACAGGAATCCATAAGACTGGGGCTAAATCACAGGACCGGTTACATTAACAATGTCAAAAGTGGCCAATTGCCAATTAATCTTAAATTTATATTCTCCTATTGGTCTTAGTGTCTGTCTATGGAGAGGTTGACCTTACAGGTGGATGGATGGTCAGCTAAATTCTCATACCAGGAGAATACAGATCAGTCCAGCTGACAAACTTAATTCACCATTATAAAAAAACAACCACTTTCCTCCATCATCAGATGAATGGATAAAGATGTGATACATGCATACACACCCACACACACACACACACACACACACTATCCTATATAATAAAGAGCTAACCTGCTAATTAGACCGAACAGCACAATAACTGCGGACGACCATCTGGGTGACCTTCTGGACGAAGCCAGGGCTGCAAAGGCCGAGCCCCTTGAACGAATTTCGTGCACCGGGCCTCTAGTAATACGTATAATGGAATATCATTCAGCAACAAAAAACAATGAAATCCTGCCATTTGTGACAATATGGATCAACAGAGAAGGTATTTTTTGAGAAGTGAAATAGTCAGAGAAAGACAAATACTGAATAATTTCACACACACACACACACACACAAAATCTTAAAGAGAACACAAATGAACAAACGCAATAAAACAAAAACAGAGAGCAAACTGGTGGTTGCCGAAGGGAAGATGGGTGAGGAGACGGATGAAAAAGTGAAGGGATCACAGTAAGTAATATTGTGATTACTTTGCATGGTGACAGATGTTACCAGACTTAGTGTGGCGATCACATTGTAAGACATATAATAATGGTGAGTCACTAGGTTGTACAACTGAAATAACATAACCTTGTATGGTGACTATTTGAATAAAAATATTTATAAACAAACGAAAAGCAATTATTTTCCTTCTCAAAATTCGAGGCCTTCACCAACTAATCCTCTCTTTAGTATATTAGATAGGGTGGGCTAAATTCCTCAAATGTAACTGCTCAAACACAACAGAAATGTGTTCATTCCAGAAAGGACACGCTAGGTCTGTGGGGTGGGACTATTTGAGGGGGGTGGGGTGGAGCAGGAAGCTCTGATTCACACATTCATCAGAGATCCAGGCTGATGAGGACAGCCATTATCAACCAACGTGGGGCAGGGCCATTATGGAAGAAGGTCATGTGAGGAGCTTTTATAGGCCAGACCTAGAAGTGGTCAAAGAGAATTTAGTCACTTAAGCGCAAAGGATAATGGATAACGAACCCGCCATCCACAGCTCTAACTATTATGGGGTAAGAGAAGAGATTATGGTCAACAGCTTGCAGTTTCTGTCACACGAACTTTTGGTGACAACATCAAGGACTTATGAAATATAAAAAGTAGGGGGAAAAACCCATTAGAATTATATATAGTATGTTTAACAAGGAATTGGAGAGATACAGTTCCAAAACAAACCACATCTATAACCTCTTGGGAGGTAAGACTTCTAATGACCTTCATCAATTTTTTAGGAAATACTAAACTACTCTGATTCACCTTAGATTGACACTGCCACACATTTTCTCCTCTGCATATTGTATTTCTCCCCAAAGTCTCAAACACAGCCACTATGCACTTGCACTCTCCCAGCTTTGTTTTTCCAAATTTGGCAAAACGCTTCGATAACGCTGACCTTTTCACTAAACAAAATCAGTGAGATTAAGAAAACATTCGTTCTGGTCCTCCATCCTTGAATATTGAGAGAAGTTGAGGGTAAACAGATGTTTTGTGCTCCATCTCACAAACCTATCCACAGTATCTATGGGAGGCTGAACAGTAATTCCTGTCCAAAAGTTTAGTTTACAAAAACTGAATTGAACTGTCTACAGGTAAAAAGATGATGTTTAAAATTTGGACATATGATTATAAAACAGTTATTCCTAAATTCGGTTGACAGGATGCTATACCCAAAATATCCAAATAAAAGAACTAAAAATTCTTAAAATTTAAGAAACAAATAATATATAAAATTATCCAAAATTTACATACTACAATATAAACTTAAGTTTAAATTCTAACAAGTTCATTTCTTTCATTAATAAAGTAAAATTCATTCTGAAAATAAAGTATCATCAAACTTTTAAAAAATGAAACTATAAGTATGATTTCAACAAATATTACCTTATTAAATTAATACAATTATGATTTCTTGGCTTCGTGTGGGCATATTCCAACTAGATATGTTAGCATTTTTATGGTGTTATTTTCACAGAAAAGGAAAATATAGACATGCTAAGTTTAAGTACTACTGCAATATTTTTTATATATGGCAAATTTCATTGAGGAAATTGAATTTTTTCATATTAAAAAGATCTCGCAAAACTGCTACTAAGAACTATACAAGCATGGGTTTCAGAGTTGGCATATCAATTCTCTTCACTGCAAGTGCAAGAAAACACAACAGAAAAATCAGAGAAATCTAGAGGTAAAAGAGAATTTAAATTTGTCTTTTTATTTTATTCCTTCTAGGAAATTATATTTTACACGTTCTAGAAATTGCTAAACAAATGTTTAAGGAATCTTCTTTCTAGCTCTAGAAAGCTCTATCTTTTTTGTTAAACTGAGAAATTGTGAACTACATTCTAATTCTTTAACCTCAGTTTCCCTACTTATAAAAATGGAGAACTTCATGGGTATAAAAATTTCAAACACACCTGTAAACTAACACACACAATTTATTCGTAAAAGTGAGTAAGGATCATTTTCAGGTACTTGGTGGATATTCTGACATAAGAGCAGTGGCTTAAGAAGTGGTAGAAATTATAAAGATTACATTTAAAAATTATCTCATCTTTCCAAAGAAAATAAAAATGTGTCAAGGCAATTATATTATCTGGAATTTCCAAACTCAGATCTTTGTAACTTGTACTTAGATGTTACTTCTGAAGGTAGTGAAACCAGGGCCTTCCGGCAACAGAGTATATCATTATTCCTCCTAAGAATAACAGAAAGCAAAGGTTCACTGCCAAGGCACAGTGTCCTGTTACCTCAGGTCAGCAATTTGAAAATTTACTCTGTGGTAAAGTCTGGTTTTCTCAGGGAGGCAAGATTAAATGCCAGATAAAGGATTCACTGCTTGACAATTAGAGAAACTGATGCCTACAAGCTGATAATATCCCAAAGAGGTAACCTGAGACAATTATATCAATTATCTAAACACTGTATAATGTATTATCTCTTAGCAGCCAAGAAACAGACATGAAAATGAAGAATGGAAAAAGGAGAAATAAAAACCATTTGTAGTAACCAAAACTGTTTAGATAATTCATACTTACTTTCTTTTTAAAAAAGGATGTTTTATATTAAATTAAGTCAGTATTAATGTTTTAAAATGCATGATTAGAAAGTTTACTTGATTATATGTAGGAAGTTTAGAATTTTATGCCCAGATATTGGCAACTGTACCAACATTTTATGAAACAGTACAAAGCACATACCTTTTAAATTTGGATTTTTATTTAAATTTTCTGGGCAAAAATCTTGTGAGATGTATATGAGACTCAATGCACATCTATTTTTTGCTTCAGCTAAATGCTCATGGAAGTATTACACTTGGTTTCTCTAATGGCTTCAGGCTTATTTAAAAGCTTCTAAGAAGATAAAAGTAGTCAATTTTTTTTTTTTTTTTTTTTTTTTTTTTTGCTTGTTGGGTGGTCGAAAGGTTAAACATCAAATTCCCAGTGTGGGAAAATCCCAAAGTACTCTAGGTGAAATGTTTTGATGCTTAGTAAATGTATCTATGTGGAAATACACACAGCTGAAGACTAGCCAATAGTATTTCCTGACTGAGATCAAATAGAAAAAGAAAGTTGTAAAATAGAGGGATGGGGGTGAGGGAAAGAACGATCACTTATGAGGTTAAGTGTCCACTGTACTGTAATAGTAGCTTGCGCTATAGGGTTCTTCACACCACTTCTCTCCTGCTCTGTACAGCAAGGCTACTGGAGAGAATTGCCTACATTTCCTTCTCTGATATCCTCTACTTCAGCTGGTTCTCCCCTCTGTCGCTCCACTAAAACTGTGAAGGTCACTGATGACTTCCTTGTTTCTAAATCTAAAGGTCAATACTCAGTTTTCATCTTACAGCATCTGACACTGTTGATAACTCATCTATGACTTGACAGTTTTAGTGGAGGGATGGAGGGGAGAACTGATTTTTGTCCTACTGCCCTGGAAGTGCCTTTCCAATGCTTTTGCTGGTACTTCTCATCCACACAGTGCCCCCATTGGTGGTTCCACTCACCCACCGTGTCCTATGAACCTCTCTTATTTTAATCTATAATTACTTATTTGAAGATCTCATCTAGGTTTTACATATAAATTCACTATCAAATCCAAAATAAAGGTCATTTACCAGAGATGGGCAAGGGGGCACGTGCTGCAGATACAGCGGAACACAATACTTCGGAATAACTTTTGTGGGATGAGAAACGGAGGTATCAGGGACATGAAAAAGGATTGTTAAACATTTGTCTTTATGCACACAGCTCAGTTTCTCAAGAGTATATAATACCTAGGTAGAATTTTGGAGTTAAGAAGTATGTGAATCCTTAATTTAACATACACTGTCAATTTATTTTCCAAAGATTTGCACCCCTACCACCAGAGTAATAAGAATTTTTGTTGTTCTACATCAGTGTCAGCATTTTTAATTTTACCAATTTAATTAATAACAAATGGTGCTTTACTCTGGTTATCATAATATTTCCCTATAATTAGTGATGTTGAACATCTCTTCATGTGTTTACTGTTTTTAATATATTCCTCTTGAATTGCCTATCATAGACTCATAGACCCTTTGCTCATTTTTCTGTTATACTCTTTTTTTTAAAAAATATATTTTATTGATTTTTTACAGAGAGGAAGGGAGAGAGACAGAGAGTTAGAAACATCGATGAGAGAGAGCCATCGCAGCTGCCTCTTGCACACCCCCTTCTGGGGATGTGCCCGCAACCAATGTACATGCCCTTGACCGGAATCGAACCCGGGACCTTTCAGTCTGCAGACCGACGCTCTACCACTGAGCCAAACCGGCTTTGGCCTCTTTTTTTTCTTATTGATTTGTAGATCATGATGATATATTCTGGATATTTATTACTTGCAAGAGCTATAGAATGTAAGTTATCTTCTTCCATTCCGAGATTTCTTTGTATTTTATTAGATACTAGTAGCCTTGCACATGTATCCATGTGCCAGTAGGTTTCTGCTGCCCTCCTGTAGCTCTCCGCCCGCTGCCCCGCCCTCCTGTAGCTCCCCCAGACCCCCTTCGCCCGCCCCCCCCCCTATAACTTGTTGCCCTTCCCCTCCTGTAGGTCTCTGCCGCCCACTTGTAGTTCACTGCCCCACCCTCCTGTAGATCCATGACCTGGTCATAACACATCAGGGTGTAACAGATAATTAGCATATTGTTCTCTTAATATAAAGGACTAGAGGCCCAGTGCACAAAATTTGTGCACAGAGGGAAGGCTCCCTCAGCCCAGCCTGCACCCTCTCCCCTTGGGGGACGTCTGACTGCTGTTTGATGTCCAATGCCAGGGGATGTCTGACTGCCACAGGGATCGGGCCTAAACTGGCAGTCGGATATCCCTCTCGCAATCTGGGATCGCTGGCTCTTAACTGCTCATCTACCTGCCTGCCTGATCACCCCTAACTGCCCTCCCCTGCCAGCCTGGTTGCCCCCAAATAGGATGTCTTGACTTTGACCAAGTCTGTATTATAAAATACTCAAATCAGAACTCTTCCCTGACTTTCATGATGATTAGGTACTCACCAGGGCAGACAGACCAGAGGACATGAAAGGCATGTGTGTTTTAGCACATCTGCACAGTGCTGGACAGAAAGGTTACTAACACTACATTCTTTCCTAGGAGGATATAAAATCCTGCTGTGACCCATTTACTTGTACAGGAAACAGTCTGGAGGAAGTCATGAGACAACAAAGGTGGGTGAAAGTTTGAGTCACACTGATTTGCTTTCACTGTAAATGCTAGACCACAAGCTGCCTATTATTGTCCTTATGATTCCATCATTGATCCTGTGGTAATAATATCTCAAAACCTTTCTTCCTTTTTCTCTTTCTTTCTTTTTTTCTTTCTTTCTTTCTTTTTTCTTTTTAAAAAATTAAATCTTTATTGTTTGAAGTATTACATATGATCCCATTTCCACCCCCCCGACCTCTCCCACCTCACTCCCACTCCCCACCCCAGGCCTCACTATTGATTTTCAATGTCCCAAGCTTAGAGAACATAAATAAAAGGTGGAGATTGTTGTTGCCATAAGCAATAGTACACACAGAGAGTCTCTTGAGACAGGAAAAAGAAATTGATAGATTTTTCCACGGTTTTACATACTCCACAATGGTATTGAAAAGCAGTTTCTCAGCACATAACTATTGATCTACTGCTCAGGAGGGTAAATTAAATATGAGATCACGTGAAAACATGTGGGTTGTTCTTTTCAGTCATGTGCGATGCCTTTTAATGATCACCAGAGCTGTAAAAGCATGTGTGGATGTGTATGCTCCATTTACCTTCAATAAAACGAGAGGTAGGAAGAACCAATGTTGCTTTTAAAACTTAACCCCAATTACTGTTTCATCACCACATGCAGGTATTCATAAAACCTTCCTTAATCTTCTTGGGACAATGAGTGAACGTACTTACATGAATTCTAGGAGCCCTGTGCATGAATCTGTGCACCAGTAGGTGGCTCCTGTAGCTCCCCGCCCTCTGCCCCGCCCTCCTGTAGCTCCCTCCGTCCCCCTCATCGCTTGCTGCCCTGCCCCCTCCCGTAGCTCTCTGCCTCCCGCCTGCTTATGCTGCCTTCACCTCTCCTGTAGCTCTCTGCTGCATGCTTTAGTTCACTGCCCCACCTTCCTGCAGATCCTTGATCTGGTCGTTACGCAGTCAGTTGTTACACCTCAGAGTGTAACGGATACATTAGCATATTCCTCTCTTATTGTATAGGATGGAGAATTATAAATCAGATCCCATCTTTAGATTTGTAAGAATAACTTTAAAGAGGTTGGAAGAAGTACAGAACTAATGGGCTGGAACTAGCTTAAACTGGGTCTCACCTATGACAGCCTTTCTGACATGATGTAAGCCTGTTAGGAATATTCACTTTTGAATTATTGTAAGCAGTTTGAATAATCCATTATATTACTTCCAGGGAAAGGGATGATCCAAATATTTCACCTAGTCAATATTTATAGTATCATTTGGATAGATATTATCCTTATCAGAGGCAGAAAAAAATGGAATTATTTTAAATTCTTTTACATACACTTTCTATGCCTAAATTTTGGAGGTGGAGTTGAGTATTAAAATAGTTAAAAGACAATTTACTGAATCGAGAAAAAAGCAGGAAACTTGGATTCTACTTTCCCAATTTGGAAAAGACAATTCTTTAATGAGCAAACAAATATCCTAGGCTAGTCAACTGATTGACAATGCACTAAACTTCCACATTTTACTATATAATCTATTAACATATATAATCTATCAACACTTGAGAGAATAAAGGAGTAAGGTAAAAAAGCAATATATTTTAAAATTCCTTAGTACACATGTGACTAGGCATTTTCTTTAAGGCTAGATAAATAGCCATAAATAGAACCCGTTTGACTTTTTAAAACACACTTTTCTCCAACACAAGAGTATTTACACTACACAAAATAAAGTTACTCAAATTCTCAGTGTTTGGCACAATTACAGAAGATCAGTTATAACTAATATTCTACAGTTTAAACTTGCCTATCAAGTTTACATGAAAGAATAAAATCTGTACTATAAGTTGGTATATTGCCTACATAAGTTAAATATTATATTATGGGGGAAAAGTACTAATCAGATCATATTACTAAGCGTTATACATCTCAAAAAAAAGGAATAACATAATAATTAGAACAGCATAAGTTGTGACCATGTAAAAATATTCAATGAAAAACTACATTTCATGAGTAAGCTAAAAATTCATTTTATCATTTAAAACTCCTATTTAGTCATGAAAATACAAAACAGAAGTAAAGTAAAAGATGTGACAGTACCCTGGTCAGTTTGTGCAGTGGTTAGAGCACTGGCCCACCAAGGATCAAGGAATCCCAGTAAAGAGCACGTGCCTCAGTTGCAGGCTCAATCCCCAACCCAGGTTTGTGAGAGTCAAGTAGGAAATTACAATAAACCCCAAAAGTATTACCTGAATTCCAATTCAAAATACAATTCAATATTTTTATTTATTTATTTTGA
The DNA here is from genome assembly GCA_036971965.1 of Nyctalus aviator. Taxonomy (NCBI): domain Eukaryota; kingdom Metazoa; phylum Chordata; class Mammalia; order Chiroptera; family Vespertilionidae; genus Nyctalus; species Nyctalus aviator. Next base: position 177,470,075 of record CM072924.1, on the reverse strand, counting down.
ATGAGAAAATTACATAGACCAAGGGGAAAAACCTGTTATATACTTTCATTCAAACTGACTAATATGCATTTCTGGAGAATTTCTAAGTCTTGGAAGAGAATTACAGATGATAAATTTTTTAAAATTTAAATTCAAGGTCATGACAATGTATTTCCTAATTCCCTATGTGAATCTAAATAAAAGGAAATCCATAAAATGCTGTAACTATCGCTCACTGCAACCCAGACAACAGGTGCATGGAGTTCTATAACTCCAGGTTTTGTGTAGCCAGAGGAGGAATACTATTTCCAAATTCATTCAAATTTTATTCTGTGATTCACTTAGAAAAAAACCAAAACTACCCTCAACTTGTTATATGTGAATTTACACCATGGTCAGGCCACTAGAAGGAATGCAGGTAGCATCTGGAAGATTTATTTGTCACAAAGTGATTCAGAAAACCAAAAGAGGTGATTGCCTAATTTAGCTTCCTACACAACGTTATTCTACACAGAATTAACCTATTTTCAATTTCACCTCTATGTGACTTCCCTCACTCTGTAGTGTTTGTATTTTAAACATCTGTTAAATTCTTAGTTATTCTGGAAAGAAGAAGCATAACCCTGTCTCAAAATGTGCTGCCTTAAAAAGAGGCTGAAAAAGAGGTAAAGTGAAAGAAACTTAAAAAATGAATAATTACGGGAAATTATTATAGAAATAAATGAGAAAGATACAAATACTGTTACCTTTTTTACTTGAGAATAAAAATAAGTTGCTTAGAGCTTCTTAAGATTAACAAATCATAAAATAGATGATGTGTTCTGTATAATAAGTAAAACATTGGATTAAAGTATGTTAAGCAATTTAGTAAAGTAATTCTGGATCTGAAACAAAAAGGCAATTACTAATAAAACTTCTTTTCCCATTAACAAAAATAATACTTTAAGGCTAAAACTAAAAGGTTCTAAACAAAATCTTATCAATATCTCTTTATAATATTAATAAAGTTCAAGGCCATGTATACTGAAAAATTTTTGGCAAGATAAACTTGCACAATTAAAATAAATATGTCATGTGATTTTGTTTCCCAAAGGCTGGAATTTTGACCTTAACTGAAGTCTTCCGAATTCCAATGCTATAAATAACTACTATAGCTGAACAAGATATTAAACTATTAATTCTCACAGACTGTGATTGTGTCTTTCCAATGTGCATATCCCATACAAGTATTTGATATAAGCTTATTCATTTGATAAACATTTATTGCATATCTATCAGGGTTATGCTCCATACCAGGCAATATATATATATATATAAAAGCCTAAGCAACCATCATAACTGAAACGGCCGAACAGGCTGGGTGGGGCGACCAGGCAGCAGGGGATTTAGTAGGGGATGACCAAATGACTGAACAAAGGCTTGCATGGGGCAACCAGGCGGCAGGGGCAGGTGGAGCGACCAGGCCGGCAGAGGGGGCAGTTGGGGTGACCGGGCCATCAGGGGTGATAAGGCAGGCAGGCGGGCAGGTGAGCCGTTAGGAGCTAGTAGTCCCGGATTGTGAGAGGGACGTCCGACTTCCGGTTTAGGCCCAATCCGGCAGTTGGACATCCCCCAAGGGGTCCCAGATTGGATAGGGTGCAGACTGGGCTGAGGGGACCCTTCCCCTGTGCACGAATTTCAAGCACCGGGTCTCTAGTGATAATATAAAGGTGGCTGAGACCAACACCAGACCTCTCCTTAAAGGGCTAAGACAAGCAGAAAAGACAGACAATAAATAACTGCAAAAAGTCATCATCTTAGAGTATATGGTAGAGTTGGAGAAGGCCTTCTGGAAATGCAGAGGCAATGTCTTTAAAAACCTTCAAGGCCATGGTAATAAAACGGTATGTCTGTAGGTTACTGCTGCACATTGTCATCCATTAAATTAGTCTCATAACACACACAGGGTAATCTATATGCTAGGCTATGTTCAATATAATATACCGCTTAATTAAAAGAGGCTTTATAAATCAAGGGCTCTTGCTATAGTTTTAAACATCAAAAGGAAACATTTCTATCAATTCAGGAAAATCAAATAAGCATAATAAATGAAGTGGCAACACAGATTTAAAATACTTCTGAAAAAAATGGCAGACTGACCTTGTGAGTTTCTTTCAACCTCTTCCTCCCAAAACCACATTAAAATCACAATAAAATATCTTTAAAAGGTATAAACATACAGAAACTAGGACAGAGAAAAGGACTGGAGACTAAAACACTCAAGAGAATTCATTAATTTTTTTTTTTATAAACTTGAAGAAATGGGGAAAGGTAATTGACCAGAGTAGCCGAGGCACAACCTGGATACCACGGAGGAGGACACCAAACAGAAGTAAGCTAATTCGGAGTACAGATCCCAGGAAGGACAAGGCCTTCGGAACACAAGGAAATGTGTTGGCAGAGAAAGTTGGGAGGCTGAAAACAGAGGATAACAACATGTAAGATACTCCCCCAACACATGTTCTCACACATACATGCAATGTGCTGTGTGTGCATCGAGGGTCCTGCTCCTCCCACCTCTCCCATTCTTCGGAGAAACTCAATGAGACCAGAGAAAAATACCTGTAAGATATGGGATGTGGATGCCATTCTAATGAGAAGCCCAGGTCACCAAATAAAAAGCCATGTTCCTGTAAAAAGAGCTTCTGAGTGGCCTCAAATATAGATAGGCAACTACCACAGACATGTGGAGGAAACCTCAAAATGATAGTGAAGGCACCAAGTAAAACATAAAAAAGAGATAACACAATGGATGGAGAAGACAACTTAAAAACAAAACTATAATTCATATCCTTATGGTAAAAAGAGACATGTAGCAGCCATAAAGCAAAATAGATCGCTGTAACACGCGAACATCAGGGAACAGACAATAGCTCTTTGAGTTAAAAAGTTTGGATAACTGAGATAAATCATTCACTAGAAAGGCTAGAAGATAAAGTTATCTCCGGAGATAAAGATGTCTCCCACAAAAGCAAACCAACAGAAAGATGAAGCAGTTGGAACAAAAGAAAGAGTAGAATTAGATTAGGATCTGTCAGAATTATTAGAGGTTTCAAAGAATCCAGAAAATGGTAACAGAAAATGGAAACAGAAAATGGAGAAAATTGTCAAAGAAATAATACAAGAAAACATACAGGCCCCGCCGGAATGGCTCAGGGGTTGAGTATCTACCTATAAACCAGGAGGTCAGGGCTGGATTCCGGATCAGGACATATGCCCAGGCTGCAAGGTGCATCCCGTGTGGGACTCCCAGGAGGCAGCCAATCAATGGTTCTCTCTCATCACTGATGTTTCTATGTCTTTCCCTCCTTCTCTCTTCTTCTCTGAAAACCAATGAAAATCTATTTTTAAAAAAGTATACAGAACTTTCAGACATGAATTTCCATACTGAAAGGGCCCTGAAGTACCTCTTACAATACATGAAAAAATGCCCATACCAGTGGTCACTGTTGTGAAGCTTTTAAACACCAGGATAAAGAGAAGATTATAAAAGTTTTCAGAGGAGGAAAAAAGGTCAAATATCAAAGGTATAATAATCAGAATGTACAATTAGAAACTTGGGAAGGGTAAGATACAGGACTTGAGTATTATTTGACTTCTAAAACAATGTATAGGTACTTTCATTAAAAATAAACAATAGTAACCTAAGCAAATAGTCATAAAATAAATAAGTAAAAAAAATAAACAAATTGATTGAATGCTCCCTAAGTGCTAGGGGTACCATTCTTTTTAAAAATGTATTATCTCATTTCACTCTCATAACAGTATGAGAAAGACACTGTCAATCTCCTTTTGCAGGCTTTGAGAAGTTGAGTAATGATACAACCAGTAAGTCGTGAACTCAGAGTCCTGGCTTTCTGAGTTTGGTCTTTTAAATTAAAACTGCATGATCCTGTCTCTCAACTTTAAAAGTAAAGTTTATTTTTTTTTTTAAAGAAGAAAAAAAATACTTGATGTTTCCTACATTCCTATTCTGTTCCCAGATCAACTGTGGTTGATTAAAAGTTCTGTCTCTGTCCATCAGAACACAAGTTTAATGTATTATATACATTGAGTGGCCAGATTATTATGATCTCTGAATGCATGATAATCTGGCCCCACAGTGTATATTCTATATAATAAAAGACTAATATGCAAATTGTCCCCTTGACCAGGAGTTTGACCAGCAGGCAGGCTGGCCAATCGCCCATGACCCCTCCCCCTGGCCAGGCTGGCTGGATCCCATCCATGCATGAATTCATGCACCGGGCCTCTAAAATACACACACACACACACACACACACACACACACACTGAGTGGCGAGATTATTATGCGTTTAAAGATCATAATAATCTGGCCACTCAGTGTATATGTGTGTGGGGTTTGGAGGATGTAGGTTGAAGTATTTTCTAGTATTTTAAATATTCATTGTATTAACACACTTTATGCTAAGAACTTGTGATCTGCTGCTAGAAGGACAATAGATTCCTTGATCTAAATGCATTAACAATCTCCACCAAAGGAAATGACACACCTACAGCATCAGATCGCCACTGTGTATCCTGTGCAAAGAATAAAGGGATTATACATTTCATTAAAAACAGTTGCCTCTTTTCTAAATTATTGCCATCTGAGCCCTTCACACTCCTCTAGTCCTGCAGGGGAAATATTCCTAGGCCATTTTCCTAGTCAGCTACATGACCGGTAAGAATACCGATGCAACAAAAACATCATGTGCCTGTTCTCATTCTTGCCTGTTACTCATCTTTACTTTATATTAAGTACTAATGATACTTGAACATTATCCTCATTTAGTTCCCACTTTTGCGGTCCTATTCATCCACCTCCTCCCTTATTGTCCCTATTTAAGGGATTCTATCTTGGGAAAGGGGCAGAATGGGTGGGCTAGATTCTTGAAGAGGGGTGTGTGTGTGTGTGTGTGTGTGTGTGTTTCCCCCCAACCTGGTGACATCTCCCTTCTTTCTGACCTGAAACACCTAAGCTCCAGTTTGGGGCATTTGGTCCTTTGCGGCTGATAAACAACGATGTCTTTTCGGACCTCGCAGCACCCCTGCACTGCCCGGGACCTCCCGGGACCTCCTGAACCCTTCGCTGTGGTCCAGCCCACCCGGCCCAGCCATTGAGTTCCTTCCCCTCACACAGGCCACCCCCCCCTGCTTTCTGCCTGCCATGACCTTGATTTTTGTTTGTTTTGTCCTGGTTTGGGGTTTCCCTTGATACGCTGTCGCTGCAGCAATCCTCAAGCTTCTCAACCATCAATGACAGCACCGTGTAAGCCTTGGCGACACCTGAATGAGCACGGACCCGGGGCTGCCGGCCTGGAGGGGGTGGGTCTTGGTGGCGGGAGGTCTCTGCAGAGCCCACACGCGGCCACCTGCCCGGCCGGGGTCGCGGGGTCCCGGGGTCGCGGGGTCCCGGGGTCGCGGGGTCCCGGGGTCGCGGGGTCCCGGGGTCGCGGGGTCCGGGGTCCCGGGCCCGGGCGCACCGGCCCACCCGGCGGCGGGCGGCACCCGCGGGCGCACCTACCGTCTCCTTGGCCGCGGCCACCGGGATGGGCAGCAGCCCCCGGCCGCGGGGCGCGCCCTCCGGCTCCAGCCCGGCGCCCTCGGAGCGGGGCCCCGCGGGGGCCGGCGCCGCCCGCGCCCAGTCGGGCCGGGGGTCCCCGTACAGCTGGTAGCACACGAGGCCCACCAGCCCGCCGCCGGCCGCCGCCGCGAAGCTCAGCTCCCCCCAGCGCCGCCGCCGCCGCCACGCCGCCCCCGCCGCCGCCGCCGCGGCCCCGTCCTCCTCCTCCCCGCGGCCGGGCGAGGGCCGGCCCGGAGGGCCCGCGGCTGTGCCCGCCGGCCGCCCCCGCGGCCCGGGCGCCGGGTGGTGAGGGGAGGGCGCCGGCGGGAGCCGAGGCGGCGGCCCCAGGAGCCTCCGCAGCGCAGCCATAACGGAGCCGCCGGCCCCGGGCTGGAGGCGGCGTGGGGACGGGGGGGGGGGGCGTGGGGGGGAAATCTCGCGAGACGTGGGAGCGTGGAGGCGCGCTCGGGGCGAGAGCGGCTCCCGGGAGCGCGAGGTCCGCCGGGGGGACCCGGGGCGGGTGGCGGCGGCGGGGCCGCGGGGTCTCCGGCCAGGGGCGGGGGGGGGGGTGGGGAGCCCGGGGCGGGGGCGGGGGAGCCGGGGGCGGGGGCGGGGGGGGGAGCCCGGGGCGGGGGGGGGGGAGCCCGGGCCGGGGGGGGGGGGGGGGCCGGGGGCGGGGGGTGGGGGCGCCGGGGGCGGGGGGGGGGGGGGAGCCGGGGGCGGGGGGGTGGGGGAGCCGGGGGCCGGGGGGGGGGGGGAGCCCGGGGCGGGGGGGGGAGCCCGGCCCCGCAGACGCGGCACTGTGCCCGCCCGCCCGGGGCACCCGTGGTGGGACCAGCCCCGCGGCGCGGCCAGGCCAGCGGGGCCCGAGGGGCCTGGCTCCGCGTGCCGGGCGCCCTCCGCTCGCCGCCCCTCGCCGCCGCCGCCGGGCCGGGGTCCTGGGTCACTAGCAGCGCCGCTCGCTCGGAGAAAGCACATCCCCTAGCGCGGTCTCCTCATCTTGTCTGGAATCATTTGCGATTGTATCTGGAGTCCAACAAAGATGAGGCATACTAGGACGTAGGCTCAAGTCATAAAAGTGGCAAATTACTTCGAAGGGGGTGTTGAATACTCAATGAAAGCTCCTGGACTTTGGATGGGGAGAAAGCTAATGCTGCTTTTTTCTTTCTTTTTTTAGTTACCATTAAAAAAATTATATATATATAAAGTATAAAACCAATACCATACCTGAGGTCACTTAATTCATCAAATCAGAACTGTCTTGAAAAATACCCTTAATTTGGGGGGGGAAGCTGTTGGTTTAAATATAAAGAGTTGGTATGTATTGTGCCATCTTTATTCTTGTTGTTCTACTTGTTGGTTACACTGTCCGTGTCACTTCTGTGAGGGACACCAGAGGTCTGGAACTCAATCTCCAGAGCCCAGAGCTACGGAAACCAAGTTACTGAGGCACTGAGGATCCCTTTTCCATTTTCACTGTCTCCCCCTCCCAGGGACGGTTGACAGTGGTTTGCACCCTGCCCCTTTCCCTCCCGTCAAACTTAAGCTATATCTAAGCTCCAAGAAGTCAGAGCTGCTTAGTATTTATTTGGCCCAGTTCCTGGCACATAGTAGGGCCTCAATAAATGTTTATTAAATGGAGAGAGGAGTTTATTACTGTGCGGGGCTGGGGGGGTGGGGGAGGCCAAGATAGAAATGGCAAAGCAGAAGATAAACAAATGTAAAGCAGCTCGTCAGGCACTAAAGGAGAGGATACACCAAGCAGCACGTCTGGAAACGAAACGAATGCAAATGGAAGGTCCGAAGGAGAAAGCCACCGAGTTGGTAAGGAAGGACAGAGAGTGCGGTCGTGGAGATGGATCCATTCAGGAAAAAATGTGATTTTGTTACTTGAACCCAATCTTACATGTTGTACTTTGGCGTGGTCCTGCTGGACCGAGAGCCGGGAAGCAATAGGCTTCCACTGGGCTCTTCCGGGCCTCTGACGAATGCCAGCATGATCAATGGCCAAAGGTCAGCGACTTGACCTTGACAGCTCCCTTTTTGTTCTTACATGTCTCACTAGTGACAACAACCAAGCTGCGAGTTGTGTACATTTAACTATCTGACTTCAAGACCAGCAACAATCTGACCAGTCAGACTTCTACAACTAATGACTTTATACTATCATTTCCAAGGCCTTTGCTGACAGTGTCTCTCTGTTTAATTCTTACTGTTGTCTTTCTCCTCCATTTAGTGGCAGGAACCTCTTATCTTACATACTTGGGAAACAAGGAATAGCAGCTCAGACTTGATGGTACAGCTTCCTGTCTAACAAGTGAGCCCTTTTTCAATGGTTATATCCTTTCTTTTTTTCACGCCTGATAGCAATTCAAGTGTCTATGCCCATTAAAAGCTGTTTTCTGGTGAAGAATAGCTTCAGAGTAATATAGTGATAATCTTTTATGCAAGAATAGCACTAGGGTAGCAAAACAATCTAAAAATGTAACTGAACATAAACATACAGTATGACCCATCAATTTTCACTCCCAGTTTTTACTCATAAAAAAAATGATTACTTTATGCACACCAAAAGACATGGAGAAATATTTGTAATTGGCCCCAAACTAGAAAGTAGTCACATGTTGACCAACAGTGGTATGGATTTTGTGTGTGTGTGTGTGTGTGTGGTACATTCATATAGTTGAATGCTATATAGCAAGAAAATTACTGAAGTGCAGCTCTTACATATTTGGGAAATCATGTGAGTAAATTTCACAAGCAGAAAATTGTGATCATGTGAATAAATTTCATGAGCAGAAAATTGAGTTAAAGAAGGCAAACATAAAAGAACCAACTGTATTATATTTTTAAAATAAAAATGACACATACGTATTTATCTTCAGAAATACAGTGTTTTTTTGGGGTAGAGGATAGTGCCTGAAAGGGAGAAAAGAGGATTCTGGAGCTCTGCTCATGTTCTGTTTCTTGATCTCGGTACCAAGTAGACAAGTGTATTCACTCTGGGAAAACTCACAATCCCTTTTTATGTATGTTATACTTCAATAAAAGCTTATATAAAATAAAAAATAGAATTTCTTTCTAGTGCTCTTAGGCTATGTTCTTTACTAGAGGACTTGCTGAGTTCTGAAATGAACAACTTAGAAGGAATGTATAGAACTTGTGAAGAGTTGAGATAAGAGTGAAAAATCGAAGAGTTGGAAACGCATGGAAAAGATAGATAATCTTGTTATAGTTTTGAATGATTTAACCAAGGGGCATCTTAATAAAAGTCTTTTGGTACCTAAACACCTTCGGAAGATGCTCATTAGCTATTTTCCTTATTTACTAAGGAAAAGCCAAAAGGAACGTCATATTTTAAGCAACCACCCAGTGTGTTATCTTCTTTGAGTTGTAGTACTTTCTCTTGTAATGTCCATATGGCTAGACTCAGTAGGTACCTAATAGTAAGGCCTAGTGCAACCAGAATACACCCTTGTCTTTGGCTCTAACCCCAGGTTGCCAGGTGTTACATGAGAAATTGCTTTAAGGGCAGTTAACCGAACAGAAGGGCAGCCTTCAGAACAGATGGACAGCTCAGCACCAAGAGGAGAAATCAAGCATAGCATAAGGTTAAGTCAGTGAACATACTGCATGAAGCTTAGTGGGATGGCAAACCAGCACCACTTCTTGCCAACTCCAGTTGATTGGTATTGGTTACCCAGAACACTGTGATGAACAAACTTTTCAGATTGGGTCCAGAATGCATAGGAAAATGCCTTGGTAATATATCTGCTAAGAGCAGGCTATTCAACTGAGCTGAGCTGCATTGTTGAGCCACCATAGTTCTTTTTGGGATTTTTCCCCCCAACTCTTCAATTAGAAAAGGCACTGCAAATAATTGTGGGAACAGATAAATTAAAAAAAATATTTAAATTTTCTGTAGTATACATGTGAACATTTTGTATTTACCCTGTAAAAATAGAAAAGAATTTAGAAATAGCTAAGTCTGAAAAAATTTTAACCTTTTAAAGGTTTTTTTCTTTTTTTGTGGAATGGGGAGTCTTTAGTGAAAACTGTCGAAAGAAATCTTGAGCTACAAATTGCAAAAATTTACCTATTTTTTAATCAAGAAGGGGGTTTAACAACATCCCTTCCCTTCTGGGGTTAATTGGTTTCAATCAACCTATATACAGACATTAATATTAATTACTTTTACTCTTTCCAAATAATTATATTTATTTTTCCAAAGACTTAAGAGTTCAAAACAAATCATCTCAAGCATGGACAGAAATAAACTGATTATCCAGAGCCAGTGGAGACTTGAGTTGAGTCTGCAGTGAGCCAGTCAAAAAATGTGCCTTTATCAGCTGGTAACCAACAGGACCCAGCTCTCATTGGATACTGCCAGCTAATTAAGTGTTGCTTTATGCTAATGCTGACTTTTAAGTTTGATTAAACTATATTATTTCAAATTTACAATACAATGATATAATACATCTAAACAATACCGAAATTTATTACACTTAAAAGTTACATCTTGTCCACAGCAAAGTAGTCGTTCTTAAGGCAAAGTAATAAATCAGGTGATTTAGATCACTGTGCAATGTCTTTTTCTGTTAAAATAAATCAGCTTGCCTCAAACACTAGAGATTGATCTGAAACCGAAAAGTCTGAGGCATGGGCTTTCATAAATTCCTTGGCAACTGAAGCATATCAAAACTCGTCTGCACTTTGGAAATGATTGTAATTTTTCTCAAGTTTGTCTCAAATCTTATGTTCAGGAACCTGTAAACCTCAGACCACCACATCAAGGGAAATGAAGTGAACCTTTCACTGATGATAAGACTTCACAAAAAAACCCCCACTAAGTGAGCTACTCTCACATCGTCATGCAGGTGCACATGACGATTAACAAATTGAACAAATTATTTCAGAATAAGGAGTCTGTTCCTTCACCCTTGCAGTGCTATACAAGGAAACCATGTCTGATTAGGATTTTGCTACGTGTAGTATTTGTTTCAGGGCATATGCTGTGATCAAAATCTATGTACTGGCAGCCTGTGCCCTATACCTAGAATTAATTATTGAACTCTTGGCTATGGCTAAATATATTACATGGACTTACTTTTTAAACAACTGAGCAAGGAATTAAGCAAGTCCTCTAGTGCCTACCTATTGCCTGTGAAGAATGTGTCCACAAAGTGATTTTTAAATAAAGAGGAGCAGTGAACAATGATAAAAGCAATATTTGAAATTCGAGATCTTTATCCAAACCAGGTGCTCTCTCAGACTGAAAATAAACCAAATGAAGAAGGAGGAGCTAAACATTAGAGTAACTGGTCATTCTAAGTCTTTTACAAGTGGAAACAAATGAGAAAGGAATTTCAGAAAACTCTGTGAATGTGCTTTTGTTCTTATTTCCAGTCTGTAGATGAAAATTAAATGTTTTCATAATCCGGCTTTGATAATTATGAAAAACTGATAAGCATTCTACTGGACCAGGCAGTGAGGCAGAGATATGAAACAAAGGTTTGGGACAGAGGTCTTACAGGTGATAACTGACTACTCTGTGGCTTTATATGGAACTTTATTTGGGGTTTTATGTGAAATTAGTAAAAAATACCATACTTTGAAAGATAGTTTACATATGCTATAAGTGGGTTATGTTAGAGAAAAAAATTATAAATTACACAGCATTTACATAATAATGGGAACTTGTAGGTACAGCTACAGAAATATTGTGTCATGTTTAAAAGAACTTCAGATGTTGGAAGCTTATGTATACATAAGCATATTTTTATATTTGCTTTTATAAAATATCACTATTTGAGTGTCATCCTTAGAACCTTCCTTGTCTTTGTTAAAGTCCTGGTTTTAAGGGAAGGAGAATTTAAATAATTTGAAGACAGAGGTTTGTGAGCAAAGTTACTGAATTCTATTTCCCAACTCAATTTTACCTTGAAATTTGGGTAGAACATCATAAAATGTGAGGTTGAATGGGACCATGGAGATAATTGAGTCTGAGGCTTGTATCTTAGAGCAGAGGAAAGTGAGTGAATGGTGCCTTCCCAGGAGATATTTCCTGACCTGGCTATTGTCTGCTCTCCCTCCCTTCCCTGGCACTCCCTAATGGGACTCTGCTGAGATGGAACTTCTTCCAAAATGCTCACACCACCCCAGCCTGGTTTAGTCTACTCTGCTACCTATTTTAAGGACTTACTTTGAACTTCCCTAACATAGCACCACTACTAGGGCTCTCCTCTCCTTGTTTCTATCTGCCAAATAGTGGTAAGCAGCAGGAAGATAGAGATTGTGTTTTGCCTTTTAACAAACACAGACAGAACCTGTTCTATAGTAAGAAGTCACACATTTTTTGACTGAGAGACAAATATTTGTTTTTATAAAATGACTGAGAATCCATGTGAATTTAACATGGGTATAAGTTCAGAAGGATAAAGTGATGAATTGCATTATTGTTCAAAATTCAGACATCCAAGCCAATAAACTGCTAGGTTATAATGATTGCCCTGAAAAAAATATTTTTTTCAATAGTTTCAGCTCATTGGAAATATTTGTAATTTACTATACTGATGACTTTGAGGAAATACTGATGGATCTGAGTTTACTGAGCTCACTCCTAAAAGGTTACTGTCTGAAACTTTCTTCTCTTATTTAGTAAAAGGCGAAAGATTTATGTGATCTGAAGAGAAACCAGAGCATTTTTCTACTCTTATTTAAAAAAAAAAAAAAAAAATCCACAAAGAGGTTATTTGCTGTTGTGATCATGTCTTTTTGTTGCCAATTCTCAAAGAACTGCTCTTTGTTTTGGGACGACAACAAGGTACCCCGAATCCAGTTCCTTGCTACTTCTTGTACTTGACTTAGCTCCTTGTCCTTGAACGCAGTTCACAACTTCACTGCCAGCTAGAAACTTATAGCCTCGTTCACAGGAATAGCTGGAGTCAAATATTTTCAGCGTCAACACTTTCAAGGTGTCCTGACAGCTGCACAAAATCTGCTGAGCTGTATTTCATTCCCCATGGGATTATTGACATTTTTGCAGTTCTTCTGACTTTTATCTTTGCCAATGACCTATCGGGCCATTATCCTGCTTTTGTTTTCGGAGGTGAAACTTGCGCAAGGAATTTACCAATGACTGGAAGCTGGAGAAGTGGAACTTGGCAGCATTCCTTCCTATCAAGGTCGCTCTTGCTCTTGGCTTTCTCTGGGGGGCTGGGAGCGGGTGTGCCCACACCGCCCTCTAGTGGCCGTCCTTTCTCTCAGTGCGCGGAGTGTATGCCCAGGAGTTCTTCATTTTTAAGTGTGCATGTGTTTTCTAACGGTCAAATTAAAGGTAAGTCTTTGAATACACATTCTATGCCTCAGAATCATTCTTTGGGGAAATAAAAAAAATAAATATAAAAAACCAAAGCAAGTACTCAGGTTTCTGAAAAATCGTTAGGTGTATGTCAGTCAACCAATAATATTTATCAAGTATAGAGATATGCCAGGCACTGTTGTCAGTGCCTGCTACACATTCATGAACAAAATAGACAAAGATCCCTGCCCTCATGGAGCATACTTTATGGTATGAGGTCTATGCCAAAGAACGTGTTTCTCCTTAGGATAACATTCAAACCAGGCTCCTGCACATGTACAATATTTCAATAACTGTGCTTTTCTGAACTACATTATTGACACCTGTTCTTAACATCTACAATGAGATGTGGTTGACATTTGTCTTTTCGTCTCTAACCTGTCTTCCGGGCAAGTTGCAGGGGACTTGAAATACATCACCGGCATAGCTGGTTCTAGCCCCAAGCTGGTACTCACCTTACAAATGCTATTACTTGATTTCCATGAACTAACACTTCTCATTCCAAGGTGGGTGAAGGTTTCATACCTACTGTGTGGCGATATCTAGTGAGATGAACAAGGAAAGAAAACAATACAAAGCAAAAATCAGACAGTGTTGTTTATTACTCTTCTTGTTCTTGGTGGTGGTAAAGTGGACAGAAGGACTGCATTAGAGTAGTTGACATTCCTGAAATAAGAAGGTAATAACAATGATGTCCAGTTTGTGTCAAATTTTCATTCTGCTTGATTTTGGTTTCCCAATTTATATGTTTTTATGGTCAATTAATATCCTCTTTTCCACATGTGTTCAACAAGACCCACAGAGAATATACAACTTGTTCTGGTGCAGGTTTGAGATTTGAGCAGACTGGAACTCTCCTATGCAAATGCATAGCTCAAATTCTGGAATTCTGATGTATCTCAATTACCTTATATAATAACTGTTGTATTTAGATTTTCTCTCGTATAATTAAAGTATTTCTAATATCTAAGTTGTGATCTTTTAAATTTTATATTACAACTTTTATTTTGATATAATTTTATACTTACAGAAAAGTTATAAGAATAGTACAAAGAACACCACATACCCTTCCAGCACATTCTTCAATTGGTAACACCTCACCTCATCTGCTTTATCATCTGTCCTCTCTTTTTCTATATATAGCTGTGTATACATTTTTTGAGCCATTTGAGAATAATTTAATAGAAATCATGCCTCTTTATCCAAACATTTTTATTTTGTATTTTCTAAGACTTTTCCTTATATATTCATGGTAAAATGAACAAAATTAGGAAATTCAACATAGATACAATACTATTATTTAATTCAGAATCTATATTAAAATTTTGTCACTTGTTTCAATAATGTCTCTTATATGGTTTATATTTTTCTGGTTCAGGCTTTAGACCAGAATTATGCATCACCTTTAGTTTTTATGTCTCTTAAGTTTCTTTTAATCAGGAACAGTTCCTTAACTTTTTTCTTTTTTTGTCTTTGTTGATTTTGACAGTTTGTGAGACCATGGGCAAGTTGTTTTGATGAATGTCCTTTAATTGGGGTTTGCTGATGTTTTTTCATGATTAGATTCAGGTTATGCATTTTGGATGGGAACATGCACAAAAATGACATTGCATCCTTCCTATGGTATCAGGAGGCACGTGGTTTTTTTCTATTATTGTTGTTTACTTTTATTATTTGGTTAAGATAGTATTTGCTAGATTTAATTCACTATAAAGTTATAATTTTCTCTTGGTGATTAAGAAACAATTTGGAGGAGATATGAAGACTGTATATAGCTTCTTCTTCATCAAACTTTTACCAATTCACTTTATTTTTTCTTATTTATTTTATTTTTTGTTTTATAGTTTTAGCATACATTAATGACTTTGCTGGATTAGCAATGATTCTATGATAGATGAAAAATCATCATTTTCTAATTCCATCATTCTTTCATTTATTAGTAAGAATCTACCATGAGGAAAAGTGTTCCCTTCTCCTTTACTGTTTTTATTTGTTTGATTGGTTGTTTATTTATTTGAACAGTTGCACTCATAGATTATTATTTTATTCTATGAATATCTTGCTCCTATTATTATTTGGATTAAAGTTATTTATGGCAATGGAGAAGCTGAGTCTAAAGTTTATATGGAGAGGCAAAACACTCAGACTAGCTGGAGTCGTTCAGTGGTTGAGCATCCATCGACCTATGAATCAGGAGGTCATGGTTCAATTCCTGGTCAGGGCACATGATTGGATTGTGGGCTCGATCTCCAGTAGGGGGCATACAAGAGGCAATCAATCAATGATTCTCTCTCATCATTGATGTTTCTATCTCTCCCTCTCCCTTTCTCTCTGAAATCAATAAAAAATATATGTATTTTAAAAGACCCAGACTAACTAGTACAATACTGAATGAGAAGAACAAAGTTGTAGGACTGATAATACTTGACCATAAGACTTACAATAAAGCTACAGCATCAACATACTGTGGTATTGGTGAAAGAATAGACAAATAAACCAATGGGAGAGAATAAAGATCCTAGACATAGATCCATAGAAATATAGTCAACTGATCATTGACAAAGGATCAAAGGTCCTTTGGGATACTTTTTCAATAAGTGGTGCTGGAATAATAGGACATCCACATACAAAAAAAATGAATATAGATACAGATCTTACATGTTCACAAAAATTAACTCAAAATGGAACATACACCTACATGTGAGATGCAAAATTATAAAACTAGAAGATAACGTGGGAGAAAACCTAAATGACTTTGGGCATGGTGATGACTTTTTAATTATAGCACCAAAGACATGATCCATGGAATACAGGGTGGGGCAAAAGTAGGTTTACAGTTGCTCATATTGAAAATAATACAATAATTAATAAATAATACAAGAATAAACTCTGTGTCATGTACTCATAACTGTAAACCTAGTTTTGCCTTGCCCTATATGTAATTTGCTAAGCTAGAATTCATTAAAACCTTCTGCTCTGCCAAAGTCAAGAGAATGAAAAGACAAGCCACAGATGGGGGAAAAATATTTCCAAAGGACACATTTAACAAAGGGCTGTCATCCAAACTATTCCAATAACTCAAAATTCAACAAAAAGAAAGCAAACAACCCAATGAAGAGACTGGCTAAAGAGCTTCAGAACTACCTCATCAAAGAAGATATCTAGATGGCAAGTAAACATATGAAAAGATGCCCCCACATCATATGTCGTTAGGGAATCACCCATTAAAATGAGATACTACTCCATACACATTAGCATGGTCAACATCCAAAACACAACACCAAAATCCACAACACCAAATAACGGTGAGGATGGGGAGCAATGAGAGCTCTCATTCATTGTTGGTCAAAATGCAAATGGAACAACCACTTTCAAAGATAATTTGGTGGTTTATTACAAAGCTAACCATACTCTTGCCATACAATTCGGCAATCATACTGCTTGGTATTTATCCAACGGTTTTTTACACAAAGACCTGCACATGGAAATTTATAGTTTTATTAATAATCATTAAAACTTGGAAGCAACCAATATGCCCTTCAGCAGGTGAATAAGTAAACTGTGGTACATCCGGACAATAGAATAGTACTGAGTGCCACAAGGTAGTTATTAAGCTGTGAAAAGCCATGGAGAAAACTTAAATGCATATTGCTAAATGAAAGAAGACAATGTACTGTATGATTCCAACGATGTGACATTCTGGAAAAGACAAAACTATGGAAACAGTAAAGAGGCAAGTGGTGCTATGAGTTGGGTGGGGAGAAGGATGAATAGGCAGAGCACAGAGGATTTCAAGGCCGTGAAAGAATACTATAATGATGGACACATATCATTATGCATATGTCACAACCCTTAAACTGTACAACACTAATAGTTAGCTCATATGAACTAAGGGCTTTGGTTGATGATGAGTCAATGTAGTTTCATCAATTGTGACAAATATACTATCGTGGTAGGGGATGGGGAAGCTATCAACTGTGTATCCTCTTATTTGCTGTGAACTTAAAACTGCTCTAAAAAAGTCTTAAAAATAAAAAGGTGCTCCAGTCCTGAAACCAGATATTTTCCAGGAATTATGGGTCATATTAGCGGTAGGCTGAGTTGAGAAACTAAAGATCTAGCTCTAGGTGTGCTCGACTGTCTGTGCTGTATCCTGATACGAGGCCCCTTTCATTGGCAGAACTAAGACGAAACACACACACACACACACACACACACACACACCTCTATGTATTCATACCTGTAACTGCAATTTCAACTCACACTGTAATATTCATTCTAATCTTCCTTGTTTTCATGTCTATAGCTCCATTTCTAAAAACTGAAACACATAAATTATTGTCAGTATATGTAATTATTTGCTCAATCTTACAATATACTAGTCTAACCCCTACCACTGGAAAATTAGTCTTTGTAACAGAAATTCAGTGTTTATGTATGTTTGTTTTTCTCTTTAGACCTTAATTATATAGCCAAAGAACTATATTTGAAAGTTACTTAGTTTTTAAAAAAATATATATCATTATTCCATGTTGTGTGGTTATATTATTTATTTGAATTCAGTTAGGTTCATTTGTTTCCGGTCCCATTCCATTTCCCCCTAATTTTTTTGTATTTTATCCTACTTAAAATTTTTTTAATAAACTTTACATTTTTCAAAAAGTCAAAACTCTATAAAAAGCTGTTCTCAAAGAAGTGTCATTTTCCTTTCTCTTCTTACATTCACCCAGGTAGTCAATTAACCAATTAATTTCTGGTTTATCCATCTATGTTTAATTTTGGGAATAAATGGACATACACAGGTAGAAGTTTATTATTGTCCTTCTTTCTTACAGAAAAGGTAACATACTGTACATAAGTATGCTGAAGTTTTGCTCTTTTCACTTAATAATATATCCTGGAAATGCTCCACATTAGTTTAGAGCCATCTTTGTCATTTTCCACCGGCGGTATAATGCTCCACTGTGTGAATATATCATAACTTAACCAGTTTCCTATGTAAAGAAATGTATGTTGTTGCCAATATTTTGTAATTACAAATAAAAATAATGTGAGCCAGAGTACTTTTATTTTATGGGGGTAAAAGTCATGAGTTTTAAATCAGCTCTTTTTTTCTTTAAGTTAAACACATATAGAAGTATCAAAAACCATCTTTTTTGATGTGTAAAATGAAGATTCACAGCAATATGCTTGCTGCAAAGCTAGCAGGAAATTCTATGGTCTGGAAAACTGTAACTACGTTTGTGGAAGTAGAAATTGTACCACATATTTGTAGAACAGCAAGGCAAGTGTGGTCTCTAGGAAGTATAGGCAGAGTTGATTAGATTGCAGTGTATACTTAAAAGTTGAATAATGCACTCTTGTAAAACACTCTTCAAAATTATTTAACTTCCCATGATATCATCACAGCATGTGCAAAAAAATCTTTAGTGTTATCTTTTCCTGTCACATGACTAGTGCAAACAAAAGAAATCCTTATCTTTTTGTTTCTATTCTGGCCCTTTATAAAATGGCATTAAGCACCATTCAAAACGTACACATTAAAGGTTTGGTTGGGGGGAAAAAGAGACTTATTTTGTATTTCAAATGAATTGCATTTGTTAAATTATAAAGCAGAATATTCCCCAACAATGGAAGGTGTCTAGCATCTTATATGCATGGAAAACTGCACAGTTTTAAGGACACTTTCCTAAATATGTTCACATTTAAGTCTCATAGCAATCCTAGATGTATTGAACTAGGAAGGAGTCATATCATTCTTATTGTACAAAAGAGGCAACCGGCCTGAGAGAGCCTAAGGACATTGCCCTGGGATGTAGGACTAAACCCTGAACTAGAATCTGGGAGGATTTCCGCCCCCCTTATAATGTGGACTGTGTCTATCTCATAGGATTATTGTGGTGATCAAATACTAGTAAGACAATGCACTGGAAAATACCAACACTGCACAAAGAGAAGGTACTTCTATTATTAAAGTACTTGGGTTTTGGTGACTATGTATAAAATGTCCCCATATTTTTGCATATATAAATAATATAAAAGACTTAAGCAGTCTTAGAGCTATAACTCACAGAGCAAGACTTAGAGTGTGAGGAAATGTTTTATAGAATTAAAACATTTCATTTTGTACCAAACTAGTACTCAAGGAACAGGTGATGATGTTATATATCCATGGTGGAATAATTAATAGCATTATATGTTGTGCAGAGCTTAGACCTTGAAACGAACCTCATTAAAAGGTACTTGATCTTTGTTTTAAACCTTTAAGTATCTCTTCTTTAAAAGTGATCGATGTATGTACTGGCTATTTTAGTTATCCTGCTATGAGATTCACACAACTTTGATCTAACTTTCTTTGATTTAACACTGCAATTAAGAAGATTTGGTTCAAAGTAAAAGCTCATTGGTTGGTGTTTTACACTGATGTGATAATGTTTACACAGATGTCCTTTGAAATCTTGATGATGGTGGATTGCGGGGGTCCCACCACAAGGCAGACTGCTGTTATTTGAAAGGTAAAACAATATGACATTTACCTGGTACAACCTTTAAAACAGACTTGGCAGTATACATTTCTAAAGTGACTTATCTGTTTATTGTTTTTAGCCAGTGTTTTTGTTTTATTTCATATCTATCAACAGTAAATCACTTGTGTTAAGGACTCTTTTATAACTTGGTGGCACAAGGGTCAGTCCTTGGGGCCACAGCGATGAAAAGGTGTAACTTTACCTACTTCAAAGCACCTGCCAATTAATTAGCAAAAAACCCCCAAACCTTTAGACCAAATAAAATAAAGCGCTCCCATCCATTTGGGCTCCCAGGTTTAGGCTTTTGCTGAGTAGACAATGAAACAAGACTGGAAAACTAATCTTTGTGATGGCCTCAAACTTTTTGCTCAGCGGAAGCATAAATCTCCCAAAAGATGGATTCTCAATGCTTCTGCCGCTGAAAAAACACAGCAATGGGAACATCTTGAATTTAACTAGTGGTCCAAACCCAGAGTTTATAAGTTCAAATGGAGATGCATCCAATTCCTTCACTTCAATGATTTTTCTATTTAATAAATACATATAGGCATTCTTTCATTTTTCTTTTACCAGTTACTTTCTATACCTCAAAAACATGTCAAGAATCAACACTGTTTTTATAATGAAAAGTAAACTAAAAATCTAACCTTAAAGAAAACGCAACCAGAAGGAAGGCACGTGCTCTTGGGTTGCGAAGGGCCCCAGAGCCTCCTCACTAATGACACTATTACAGATCCTCATTTCTATTCGTGGCAAATACAAGGATGAGCAATGCCCCTTTCCCGCCTATTTGGATTTACTCACAATCCCCAGATTCAGGATTCATTATATTATTATATTATATTGATTAAAAGTTCACGATCTTAGCACCCAATGTTACACTGCCACACGGCTATAGGGACAATCTTGGCTATCTCACGTGCTGAGTAACGATTCACATTGAAGAGGGCCTGGGGAGGGGGATCCCGTGCGTGTTTCTAACCTAACCCTGATTATGTAAAGAAAATCCCCCATCTGAATGATAAAAGAAGAGAGTAATGCTTGTACATTTTATTAGTGTTTTAAAATTAGTGAGTTAAACTGTCAAAGCTTTGATTCTCCTTTCATGTGTGTCTGGGCAGGTCTAAGCCTCGGGTAACACCCTTTTTCCCTTTTCCCTCTCCTACCTTTCTTTGCACCTGTCCACTGCGGGCTCTCCCGGCAGCTCCCAAGGAGTCCAATTCTCCTCCTCTCCGCTCCTTTCCCCCCGCTCCCCTCCCCCTCGCCCTCGCCCTCCCCGCCGCCCCTCCCGCCCCGCTCCCCCTGCTCCTATATACCTGCCAGGCCGGGCCCCGCCAGCAGCCATCCATCACGGCGGGGGAGCGCACTTCAAAGGCAGGGGCGCAGCGGCACCAAGGCTGTTCCCCGGACGGACGGACGGACGGCCGGCCCGCAGCGGGGCCTTGGCTGCCTCCGGACGCTGCCGGCCGGCGCCGGCCACGTGTGGGAATGCTTGTTGCGGCCGCGCGGACAGAGGACCGTCCGGGGCCCTTTGGTCACCTCGGAAGAGCTGAGACCTGTTGCGAGGAGGAGGCCGGTTTAGGGTTTCAGACAGAACCTCCCCAGCGCGCCTGAAAGGACCGATTAGCATATGTCAAGAGGAGCCGCTTATATACTCGGCGGCGTGAGTGTCTGCGCGCAGGGCTGAGCGCTCCGATCGGTGCGGCGCGGAGCCCCTGCCCCCGCCCCGGTGCAGCGGCCGCAGCTCCGGATGCTTCTGCGGGGCCGGCCCGCTCCCACCTGCCGGCGGAGAGAGGATCGCCCCGGGACCCGGGTCTGGGCGCACGGTGCACCCCGCCACCGCCCGGGAGGAGCCGGGGATTAACCTTTCGCGCCCCGTGCGCCGTCCTCCCTCTGCATCCGCCGCCCGCCCCGGCTGTGCTTTTTAACCGGGGAGCTTCTGCCTTCGCCTCTCCCGCCCACCCCGCCCTCCATGGCTCCCTTGGCCGAGGTGGGCGGCGTGCTGGGGGGCCTGGAGGGCCTGGGCCAGCAGGTGGGCTCGCACTTCCTGCTGCCCCCGGCCGGGGAGCGGCCGCCGCTGGGCGAGCGGCGGGGCGAGCGGGGCGCCCGCGGGCCGGGGGCGGCGGAGCTGGCGCACCTGCACGGCATCCTGCGCCGCCGGCAGCTCTACTGCCGCACCGGCTTCCACCTGCAGATCCTGCCCGACGGCAGCGTGCGGGGCACCCGGCAGGACCACAGCCTCTTCGGTAGGTACCTGCGCCCCGCCCCGCCCCTCCTCTCCACGCCCCAGGGCCGCCTCCCTCCTCCCTCCTCCCTGCCCGCGGGGAGACCGGGCTGGCGGGCGGGGCTCAGGGAGCGGCGGGGACCCCAGGACTGGTCCTCTGACTGAGGTGAGCCCCGCGGCTCCGGATGCAGGGAGGAGGGTGGGGGTCCACACGCGCTTTACTTCCCAGCCCTTCTGCCGCCTGGGATCTTCCTAGCACCACCTACCTCGAAGGCAAGGTTTTGTTTGTATTTGTTTTGTTTTTAAAACGCCTAAACTATTTCCTCGCACTTCCTGTCACCCCCCAACACACACACACACAGTTTTATCAGCAAAAAGCAGTAATAAGAAGCATTCAGCTTCTTTACACACACCCTACAGTTAAGCACCTAGGGCTGCTGTGCTCTTGTATGGGATGCAAGCATTCACCTGCCACACAGAGTGTCCACCTAGAGCACAGTGAGTGTCCACCTAGAGCTCAGTGAGTGTCCACCTAGAGCACAGTGAGTGTCCGCCTAGATAGAGCACAGTGAGCGTCCGCCTAGATAGAGCACAGTGAGTGTCCACCTAGAGCACAGTGAGTGTCCACCTAGAGCTCAGTGAGTGTCCACCTAGAGCACAGTGAGCGTCCACCTAGAGCTCAGTGAGTGTCCGCCTAGATAGAGCACAGTGAGCGTCCGCCTAGATAGAGCACAGTGAGTGTCCGCCTAGAGCACAGTGAGTGTCCGCCTAGATAGAGCACAGTGAGTGTCCGCCTAGATAGAGCACAGTGAGCGTCCGCCTAGAGCACAGTGAGCGTCCACCTAGAGCTCAGTGAGCGTCCGCCTAGATAGAGGACAGTGAGCGCCCACCTAGATAGAGCACAGTGAGTGTCCGCCTAGATAGAGCACAGTGAGTGTCCGCCTAGAGCTCAGTGAGTGTCCACCTAGAGCACAGTGAGCGTCCGCCTAGAGCACAGTGAGTGTCCACCTAGATAGAGCACAGTGAGTGTCCGCCTAGATAGAGCACAGTGAGCGTCCACCTAGAGCTCAGTGAGTGTCCACCTAGATAGAGCACAGTGAGTGTCCACCTAGATAGAGCTCAGTGAGTGTCCACCTAGATAGAGCACAGTGAGTGTCCACCTAGATAGAGCACAGTGAGTGTCCGCCTAGATAGAGCACAGTGAGTGTCCGCCTAGAGCTCAGTGAGTGTCCACCTAGAGCACAGTGAGCGTCCGCCTAGAGCACAGTGAGTGTCCACCTAGATAGAGCACAGTGAGTGTCCGCCTAGATAGAGCACAGTGAGTGTCCGCCTAGAGCTCAGTGAGTGTCCACCTAGAGCACAGTGAGCGTCCGCCTAGAGCACAGTGAGTGTCCACCTAGATAGAGCACAGTGAGTGTCCGCCTAGATAGAGCACAGTGAGCGTCCACCTAGAGCTCAGTGAGTGTCCACCTAGATAGAGCACAGTGAGTGTCCACCTAGATAGAGCTCAGTGAGTGTCCACCTAGATAGAGCACAGTGAGTGTCCGCCTAGATAGAGCACAGTGAGTGTCCACCTAGATAGAGCACAGTGAGTGTCCGCCTAGATAGAGCACAGTGAGTGTCCACCTAGATAGAGCACAGTGAGTGTCCACCTAGATAGAGTACAGTGAGTGTCCACCTAGATAGAGCACAGTGAGTGTCCGCCTATATAGAGCTCAGTGAGTGTCCACCTAGAGCTCAGTGAGTGTCCACCTAGATAGAGCACAGTGAGTGTCCACCTAGATAGAGCACAGTAAGCGTCCACCTAGAGCTCAGTGAATGTCCACCTAGATAGAGCACAGTGAGTGTCCACCTAGATAGAGCTCAGTGAGTGTCCACCTAGATAGAGCACAGTGAGTGTCCATCTAGATAGAGCACAGTGAGTGTCCGCCTATATAGAGCTCAGTGAGTGTCCACCTAGAGCTCAGTGAGTGTCCACCTAGATAGAGCACAGTGAGTGTCCACCTAGATAGAGCACAGTAAGCGTCCACCTAGAGCTCAGTGAATGTCCACCTAGATAGAGCACAGTGAGTGTCCACCTAGATAGAGCTCAGTGAGTGTCCACCTAGATAGAGCACAGTGAGTGTCCATCTAGATAGAGCACAGTGAGTGTCCGCCTATATAGAGCTCAGTGAGTGTCCACCTTGAGCACAGTGAGCGTCCACCTAGAGCACAGTGAGTGTCCACCTAGATAGAGCACAGTGAGTGTCCGCCTAGATAGAGCACAGTGAGTGTCCACCTAGAGCACAGTGAGCGTCCGCCTAGATAGAGCACAGTGAGTGTCCGCCTAGATAGAGCACAGTGAGTGTCCACCTAGATAGAGCACAGTGAGTGTCCGCCTAGATAGAGCACAGTGAGTGTCCACCTAGAGCACAGTGAGCGTCCGCCTAGATAGAGCACAGTGAGTGTCCGCCTAGATAGAGCACAGTGAGTGTCCACCTAGAGCACAGTGAGCGTCCGCCTAGATAGAGCACAGTGAGTGTCCGCCTAGATAGAGCACAGTGAGTGTCCACCTAGATAGAGCACAGTGAGTGTCCGCCTAGATAGAGCACAGTGAGTGTCCACCTAGATAGAGCACAGTGAGTGTCCACCTAGATAGAGCACAGTGAGTGTCCGCCTAGAGCACAGTGAGTGTCCGCCTAGATAGAGCACAGTGAGTGTCCGCCTAGATAGAGCACAGTGAGTGTCCACCTCGATAGAGCACAGGCATTGTCCACCTGCAGAGGTAACAGGTTAGATTCCGTGGTGCCCTCACTCCTGTCAGGCTCACTTGGCAGCTGTTCTGCCTTAGTTCTATTTGGCTGAGAAAAAAGCCTGTGGCCGCTGAGCATGCCCAGTCCCTCTCTACAAACTATGAAACCCCAAAGCAAAGACCTTGGTGTTGACCACACGTAAGAGGAAATGGGGAAGCGAAAGGAGATATGGGTGGGAACACCTAGGAACAGGTTTCGGAATACCTCCAGCAGTGCTGGGAGCCGCAGGGGTTAAAGGAAAGAAACAAGGGAGTGATTGTTAAGGCAGATTACTAAGTCACTAGACTGGGAAATCATAACGTCTCCACTGTTAATTCCTCCCTAACTAGCAAGTGCCCTCATCAGTTGGAACCTTAGTTTTCTTGACTGTTCAAGGAGGGGATTGAATAGGTGATCGCTTTAAGATGCTTTCAGGCTCTGACATCCCGGGATTTTTTCCCCCATTGCCAAAGTTCATCATATTACAGTTAACTGCCTAGCACTCTTAAAGGGTTTTGATCATCAAATTTGGGACATCATTGGAGAGATTCACTGTCTTTCTTTTTCTTTTCTTCCCTCCCCCGGCCCTCCCCCCCCCCCCAAAAAAAAAGGATACCATTTACTGGTCAGCAGCAATGTGAAAGAGTCCAGCACGGATCAGGTTTCCCTTACCTTCCTCAGCACTTCTCCAAATGACCTTCCTTCTATCTTGTCCTCTTCGCCTTGTTTTACTCTCATTCCCTTTTTGGCCCGCAGTACTCATTAAACCTTTGGAGAAGTGGAAACCTTGGACTGAGTGGCTTTTGTCGCTCTCAATGTAGAAAAGAGCATGTGGTGATCATTGGGTAGTACTCAAAGGCCTAGAAAATGGGTAAAGGTAGAAAGCTATTGAAGGAAGTTCCAAGTACAGAAAGTATGTCTATATACTTTTCCAGCAGAGTCTAAAAGGAAGAACAAGACAAAGACATTAGTCCAAAGGTTAGAGAATGCATGTTGCAGACATAGACATTAAGTTTTGTGGGGTGTTTTATTGTTGTTTTTCTTTACTATGGTATTTTAATGTATTAAGTGGAGAGTTTTTAAGGCTACATTATGTACCTCTGGAAACACATGCAATTCATGAAACCTCCCCAATGACAAGAGTTGCTTCTTCCACTTTGTGTCTCGTTATAAGACTAACTATTGGAAGAGATGAGTAAATATTTGTAGACTTGATAACACTCATTAAACTGGTATTTAAATCCATTCTTTAAGAAATGAAGTTTGCATATCAGAATTACTATCTTACGGTAATTTTTTTTATCTTACGTTAATTTTTTTGCTAAAATTTTGTATAATTAATCAGTAAATGCAAAAATATGAATGATTGATTTTTGTGCTAGTTTGTCACTCTATGATGAGAGGCTACTTATCAGAATAAGATATTTACTGTCACAAAGAGAAGATAATCAGATTGGTCTGGTAGCCTAAAGGAGTGAACAGACTCTACAATGCATTACAGTGCCTCCTAGTGGCCTCTGATAGCTAAGACATCATAATTTACTACAACGGAGTGTAGGTGAGAAGGAAGCTTATGTTTAGCATTTTTAATTTTATATGTTTCTCTACTTGCCTTCTTTGCCTACGGTTTTAATTACTAATTATGAAATTATTTTGCCATTTTTCTTTTAGACTCATTTCTGGGTTATCAAAAACCTAATTTTGAAAAAGCTTAAGATTGGATATTTCTGATGTTCAAGTAAATTAACATGTTTGATAATTTATACTGATTTGGTTACAATTAAGTAAAAAAAAAAAATCAGAATTCTGGATTTTAAAATTTCAAAACCACATCAATAGACAGAAAGGTCCTAGTGAGGTTAAAATAATTTCCTATTGGAGTTAGCCCTATACTTATAATAGAGTTTCTCTGCACAGTAGTATATTACCTAATACCTAAACATGGAATCATTACTTAAAAAAAAGCTTAACTGAGATCAAACATATTTCTTTAGAGGCTTTTCCTTTATTCTCCCCTATTCTCCATAGATTTGTCTGATGTGGTTGCATTGTGGGTTGACTCACCTGTTTATTATGATTTAAAAGAAGGCTGGCTTTGAAAATGATACCCGAAAGACAAAGTACCTCCAAGTCTTTTTATGGGACACTGGGCATTAGAAAATCTATCTAAAATCTGTGATTACCTCTTAAGGAAAGTTTTTCATGTCTGCTCTTTGTGAAGGAATTAGCTTAGTTGCCATCTCATATTATAAATAAAAAAGACTTGTCGAATCTCATTTAAGAATCTAATGACTACAAATTACTATGTGGTATACTATTTCCTTAAGGAGAAAAAGGATCAGAATTTAAAAGTGTGGCTAAAGTCTTTAAGAGGAACACATACACAAAAAAACACACATAACCCTTTCCCCATCAACCCTATGAGCCATTGCAAAATTATTTATACCAGGTTATGTATGAAGTTTTGGATGTTATTTAATAAAGTTGAAATTATCTAATAGGATTATTCTAAGAATGTGTAATTTCTGTCTTTCCACAATATCATATTTTTGACAAGATAGCAATTTCTTAAGATGAGAATTAAAGTATAGGTGGTTTTAGTTTTGCAAGAAAAATGAATATAAGATCTGTTTTATAATTGGTCTATATGTAAATGAAACATATTTTATTGTATTTTGAAAACTGGCTCTATTATGCATCCTAATCAGTTAATCAGTTCCTGTTCTTTGAAAGACAGGAGCATCTTAATGTAAATCAGACACTTAAATAAAATTAAGTTACATGTGAACCATAGTATCCTTTTCAATTTAAATTTAACATTCAATAAAACTTCAAGTAATTACACATTTATAAGTATATCCTGGATGAAATTCCATTAACATATCTGCTCTACCAACATGATTTGGTCTGATATTTTTATTTCTAATTTAAATTCATCATCATTATTGAACTTGACAGCAAATTAAAAAAATATTTTATTGATTTTTTACAGAGAGGAAGAGAGAGTTAGAAACATTGATCAGCTGCCTCCTGCACAGCCCCCATTGGGGATGTGCCCGCAACCAAGGTACATGCCTTGACCAGAATCGAACCTGGGACCCTTCAGTCTACAGGCCGACGCTCTATTCACTGAGCCAAACTGGTTTTGGCATTGACAGCAAATTTAATTGCCATTTATTCCCTACCTCTAAAGTTGTCATTATAATGGCTGTTCTATGGCGTCTGTGTCTTCCTGCTATGTCTTCTCTTCTCTCTGCCGTAGGGACACTGACTCTTTTAAGCAACTTATAGTCTATTTAGGAATGTATTGTTGTTGTAAAATCCTTAATGGCTCTAGTATTCTAAATGATCTTCTAATAGTTTGAAAGCATTCATTTGGGCTCTTAAGAATCTACATGAAAGCTTAAGAATCTGCATTTTTTGCCAAAGAATGAAGTAGGCTCTGGACAGAATAGAGCCCTTTGTATAGGCAAATAACTAGATTTTGAATTTTTCCTTGGACTTGGGAACATCTTGTGACCAAATAGAAACTTGCACAATAGTAAAAAAATGACTTAAAAGCAAGACTAGGGCTAAAAGGTGCACATTCACACTGTTTGTAGAGCTTAAGAGGGGGTGAATGGGTAAGGGTAGAAAGCTATTGAAGGAAGGAAGTTCCAAGTACAGAAAGTATGTCTATATACTTTTCCAGCAGAGTCTAAGAGGAAGAACAAGACAAAGACATTATTAGTCCAAAGGTTAGAGAAAGCATGTTGCAGACATAATCATTGTTTTGTGGGGTGTTTTTTTTGTTGTTTTTCTTTATATGGTATTTTAGTGTATTAAGTGGAGAGTTTTTAACACCAGTTTACCTTCTGGTAAATGAAAGTAATTTCAGAAAGTTATTAATAGAAAATTGATTTGCATGCTAAATTCTTGATATTTGGCTATCACATTTAATGAATGATAAAGTGTTTTTATTTATTTATTTGAACTATAAAATTTACTTTTAAAAATCATGTCACAGAAAATAGCATATTATATAAAGTTTGAAACTACTGTATTGTCTTCAAGAAACAGTGTCCTGAAGTAGAAACATTGGATTAAGGTTCAGAAGTGTGAGTTCAAGTATTACAGATGTCATGGCCTTGGGCAAGTCAGTAAGCCTCCTTGAGCCTCAGTTTCTTTATCTGTAAATGGGATGATAATATTTCCATACCTATGCTAGAGGACTGTTTTTGAGGACCAGATAGAAAATGTAAATAGAAGATTCTCAATAAACTATAAAATACTAACATACCCATATAAGTTATACTGGTTGCAGCTAGAAAAAGATTGACTTGACTCACGGCACGCAGAAAAACCCACACAAAAACACAAACCCCCACAAAAGCATAATTAATAGGACATAATTATAATTAACTAATGAGATCACAGAGAGCTAAGAACACCTCTATTATATACTAACTTATGGTCATAATAGCATCCATTTGTAGAATGCCTAGTGTGTGTGCTAGCTCTTGCCTCTCTCTTCTAGGGAGGCATTTCCCTCAATTTGCATATGGGGAAACTGAAGTTCAAAGAAGACAAATGATTTGCATAGTTCAAATAGCGTGAATTACTGAACTGGCATGCAAACCCAGGCCAGTGTGGTTTAAGGTGTTATACTCTTTATGTTATGCAGTGATGAGGTTATTTTCTTTTTTGTTTTCCCCCATCTATAAAATGGGAGGGCCATCAGGATAAGAAAGTTATACAGCACTTTTCAGTTACATAGGACTATCACATATACATAGTTATATTTATATTTAGCAATATTGGTCTACTGCTGTTTGGAAGATTTTCATTAGTCATATGTTCATCAATAAACACAAATCATTATTTTGTTTATGAATTTAGGTATCCTAGAATTCATCAGTGTGGCAGTGGGACTGGTCAGTATTAGAGGTGTGGACAGTGGTCTCTACCTTGGAATGAATGACAAAGGAGAACTCTATGGATCAGTACGTATTATTTTTTTAATTATGTGACTCATAAAACAATGACTATCAATTTTGTAAGTAAAATGTCTACTGATAATGCATTTCCGAAGAAATATATCTATGTACAAATTAAAGTTTTATATTCTGACATGTTTCTATGTGTCTGGGCAATAGTATAGTAGCTCAGTTTTATTTTCTAAAGCTTAAACCCTAATTGCTTTCAGTTCACTAGGCTTTTCAGCCATTATCTTAGGTCTTTTTACTTTTCATCATCTTTTGGTCATTCCCACCAGAGATGAAAATGAGAGCATTTTCTTTCTGCCCTGTTAGATTCTTTTTGTCTTTACATTCCTTTAATGTATAATTTTTCTACTCATTATCATCCTCTATAGTTAAGTATAGATCACTTGCTATCTTTGTTTTATTCTTTTAAAGTATATTTTTATTGATTTCAGAGAAGCAGGGAGAGGGAGAGAGAGATAGAAACATCAATGATGAGAGAGAATCATTGATTGGCTGCCTCTGGTACATCCCCCCTTGGTGATGGAGCCCACAACCTGAGCATGTGCCCTGACCAGGAATTGGACCATGACCTTCTGGTTCATAGGTTGATGCTCAACCACTGAGCAACACTGGCCAGGCCAAAATCACTTCTTAAAGTCAAAGTCTCTAACTAGTTACAATGACAATTTACTCTTTATGATTTAGCTGATGGGACTGTCTAGTACCTTTTTTCCTTAAAATCTCAACTGAGACCATATGTACAATTAGAATCTCCATATATATTGCAACATTGGTTATAATATTTCAGTAAGTGGTATTCCACTTATTTTTGTCCTTAAGAGCAAATCTTGCTCTTTCTAGACTGTCTGTTTAGAAGCGAAATACTACATTTGTAATAACCACAAGAATAGAATTACAATGGAAGGAGAAAATCATGCACATAATTTTCCTTTTTCATGTATATGTTGTATTAAAAAAGTCAACTGTGGTCCACCCCTTAGAATAATATACAGTCCATCTTGGAGAGATAAGAAATCACTGGGCTTTTACTGCATTTACCTAAAAGTAACATCTTTATCAAAGTTAGTCATGGGGAATGTATTAACAAATAATTAACACATTCATAAAATGAATATATATAATTTGGAGTGATGATCTTAAATTAGGAATTTGGATGTTAGCAAGATCTTGAAGTATTTCAAGATGTAGTAGAGATTTTCTACGTAGAACTTTGACATCTAATGATGGAACAACATAAACTACAGGCCTCTTCGGTGGTGATGGTAGGAGGAGGGAACTAAAATGGAGCATGAGAAGGTTCAGAATATTTTTTTAAGTATTTGAAAATAAAATTGGAAATTGACATGAAACAAAGTTCTTTGAATTGAACTGCTGGAAGAAAAAATTCCAAGTTATTAAAGCAAAATAAAATAAAAACAATCTTTCTCCTTCCTTGGCAAGGATATAAGTATAGGCAAAGAACTAAGAAGATAGAGTTGAGATTTTTCTTAAAAAAAAAAAAATACTTTCTTTTTTTAATGGCAGTTATCTTCTCTCTTTTAGGAGAAACTGACTTCTGAATGCATCTTTAGGGAGCAATTTGAAGAGAACTGGTACAACACCTATTCATCCAACATATACAAGCATGGAGACACTGGTCGCAGGTATTTTGTGGCGCTTAACAAAGACGGAACTCCAAGAGATGGTGCCAGGTCCAAAAGACATCAGAAATTTACACATTTCCTGCCAAGACCAGTGGATCCAGAAAGAGTTCCTGCATTGTATAAGGACATTCTAATATACACTTAAAGTGTAATTGTGTCTTTACTGAAGAACCAAATTGCAACCATTTTTTCTTATATAATGTTTCCAGAGTAAAACAATAACCCAGGAAGACATTAAGAATGTTTCAGAGCCTATTTTCCACTCAGAGACTGAATTTGGCAAGAATATTAAGAACAAACAAAAAAACTTTGACAACATGGTTCAAGATCTCTATAAGTGGATTAAGTTCCCTTAAGGACATTGACTCAGTCCTTGATGGTAGATTGAAGCTGAGAATCTATAAAACGTGGATGATGGAAACCCCACCTAATTTGCTGCTCTGGTGCCTCACCTCTCTGGATAATGTTTACTTTAAAAGTTACATTAAAAATGGATACTTCATGTTGAAGAAATGGATTGACATGGTTGGTCAGGATTACTGCTACATATATTTTAAAGACCTTGAAGGATTTTGCAGGTTATGTAAAAAACGCTATGTAAAAAATCTGGGTGTAACGTGGACTATGAAACATGCACACCAAGACGGAACATTTTTTTTTAAAAAAAGGATGGACCTATTTATACATTTTCAATTTTCAAATATTTATTATATATTTATTTATTAAAGAGTTTATTTTTTACTGGTATATGAAGATATTAAAAAGAGAAAAAACAACAACAAAAATTCATTTATTATGCCATTATTTTGTTGTAGTATCTTTGTCTGTAAAGAAGACATCATTATTACAACAATTAAACATAGAACAAAATCTTGAGTTACTTTTTTAAAATAAAGTAGAGCATAGATTATATTTTTTTGCAGTCAATTGCCTTCTAAATGTAACATTGGTTCTTTTGACCTAGAAAAATGCTTTAACAATTTGTATTGAATTCAACATACATCCGAAAGGAAATTAAACATTTTTATTTTATGTTTTGGTTTCATTCCTTTTCGGGTGAAGGTTATTCTACTTGTATAACATAATAATTTAAATGACAAAATTTTAACTTCCCTAGAAAAAAGCCTCCAGTACTAGAGAACTTCTAAAGTTGAAATTTATCAAACATTATGGACAACTTACATATTTTCTTGATTCATGTGAAAAAAACATTTCTTTTCCTACTATGATCACAGAAAGAATTAATCTTACTAACAATGGTAAGGCTCCATCTACACTGAGTATCCAGATTATTATGATCTCTGAGTGCATAATAATCTGGCCACTCAGTATATATATGTGTGTGTGTGTGTGTGTGTGTGTGTGTGTGTGTGTGGAGAGAGGGAGAGAGAGAGAGAAAGAGAGGCCCAGTGCATGAATTCGTGCATGGGTGAGGACTGGCCAACCGGGCCAGGAGGAGGGGACATGGGTGGTTGGCTGGCTTGCCTGCTGGTTGAATTCCTGGATGAGGGGACAATTTGCATATTAGCCATTTATTATGTAGGATACACATAGAGTGGCCAGATTATTATGTGTTCAGAGATCATAATTATCTGGCTAATCAGTGTATGTATCTGAGTCTGGTATCCTTTCCATAGTAGCTCCTATTTAATAATTTATCCAGTAAATATCCATCGAAACCTGCTATACAGAAGATACTGTTAGGCACAATGTGGTGATGAAGGCAGATGGGCCCTGCATCATGGAGTTTAATGTCTAATAAGGAAATAGATGGTGAATAAACAAGCTAACAAATATCATAATTGTGAATTGTGACATCCTCTATGAGGAAAAAAGGATCAGACACAGGGAAAAGAGAACACATTTTGATAGGATGAGTTAGAGAAAGCGTCGCTAAAGAGGTGGTGTTTTTAATGGGTCCTAAAGGATAAGAAAGAGCCAGACAGTCGGACATCCTAAGAGGAGAATAAGAGTCTTACTAGAAGAGGAGACAGTGAATGCGGAGTCCCAAAGGCAAGAAGGAGCTTTGTGGCTAGAGCGTTGTGGGAGCGTGGCATAGGTGAGTTTAAAAAGCTATGCAGATACAAACCCTGCAGATTCTTAAGGGCCTATCCGAGGTCTGTTCATTTCTGGCAATAGTTGTCAGTGTCACTACTCTTAGATGAGCAATCATCAGTGGGGATGTGGTAATGATAATGGTAGGAGCTGTCACCTGTTCCCAAGCTGCAAGTCCTGGTAAAACACAGATTGCTGGGCCCAGCTGAAGAGTTTCTGACACGTTGGTCTTGGGTTGGACCTAAAACTTTGTATTTTAACAGGTTCTCAGGTAATGATGCTATTGGCTGGAGATGATACTCTGGGAGCCACTAGTTTAGTGTAGTGTTTCTCAAACTTTACAGAACTCACAATATCAACTGCAGGATCTTGTTAATGGATGGATTTGCTCATCTATGTCAAGAGGAGAAGAATGAGATAAGAAATATACATATTATTTCTAACACTGTCCCAGATGCTGTTTGATGCTGCTAGACCACGGACCATACTTTGAATGGCAAGACTGGCTGTTGCTTTAATGCTCTGGAGTTATTCCTATTTGTTCATCCTCCAGTTGCTTAAATAAATTAATGGTGATATGTGGGGTGAGGGTAGGAAGTTTTACACATGACTTCAATAAAGCTACATGGGAATGTGTATGCGTTGGGGGAGTTGTGTGTGTGTCTACTTGAGTGTATTCAGGGTGAGAGAGACAGATGAAATGTCTTAGCTCGAAACCTTTTGGTTTTATGAATGGAAAAAGAAATAAAGATGGTTTAATAATCTCCAAGACAAAGTAATTCCTACTTTTTCTAGTGCTAGAATTTATCCCTATAGTAGGACAATAAAGGGATGATTCTGTCCAAATGAAGTCAAACTAGATTGGTGACCAAAGTTAATAGGGATCTAAAAAATGCATTTGCTACATCAGTGATCATGGATTACTAAAAATTGATTTAATGTTCACCTCTATTTTAGACTAGTCAAATATGGGGTAATTGGTATTTGGGGTTATTATCAGTTCTTTCAACGCCCTTGTTATGTAATTTGGTAGGCTCCTATTGTACTTTGGTAATATTTGCAATTGTGATATATAGTTGTTCTAGAGGCTCCCATGTGGTATGCCCAAATGTTTGGGTCCTATTCTTTAACCTTTTGAATGTTCTTTCCATTCCTAGAATTGCAATAAGTCACTTGCAATTACACAATCAGGGGAAGGAGATGTCACTTCAGGGAAACTTCTTTGGTCTTCTGTATCCAGCAATTATCGCATCCATATCCTTCAATAGTCAAAATGATTTCTCTGACTATATTCTAGTTTCCCAGAATTAATGTTATTTTTGATCCTGTATCTAAAGGTCCCTGAGATTCTTGAATACTATCCTTTGTTCAAAACAGGACTTTCCAGGCAGATCTCACATTATAATGGACCTGCTTGCATGTTAAGGACTTTGGGGCAATTTGTCCTTCCCTTTGAAAGACTGGGTCTGATCTCCAGACTTTAGGGCCAGGCTTCTTAAATTAAGGGAGATCAAAAGAAATCAAAGGAAACGCTTTGGAAGTTGTTCTTTGTTTTTCATGTGTAGGGAGTTTATCCTTAAGATTTACAAAGTCCTTGTCTCAGTGTTCCCTCTCTTGGCTCAGCTCCCAGTGATTTTGAAGTGGCTTGTTGCTATCTGTGCAGAGGGTTTGCCAAGGTTGTTGCTATGGCTGCTGTGCCAGCAAGTTTAGTTGATTCTTGTGTCCTATTGATTGCCTGTGAATCTTAGCAACTTGCCAGTGTTCCTCTTATGAACTCGGGAAAGTTCTCCCAAATCTAATAACTCTTTGTCTTAGCCCACAGTTGCACAGACAACAACCCTAGTCCAAATCCAAATCTTTCCATTAGCCAATTCTCCAGAAATTTCCCATGAAATTCATGTTTTCATGGAAAGCTATTGGGAGGAAGAAACAGAACCCTTTGAATGAGACCGAAGATGCCCATTTCTTTGCATTTCAGCATAATGACAATTATCTGAGTCTTTGGGCTCTCCTATCCTGTTGGTCCTTCAATAGTCAAATGGATGACAGTTATTAGAAATTCTTCCTTTCTAAACTTTGGATCCCATTTATCAGTTTTCCATGACTATGGTTGCTCCACCAGCCCATGTTGGTTTCCACAAAGCATTAATTTCAAAGAAATTTCCACTGTTCCTCCTCACATATTGTATTCACTATCTCTCTCACTTTATTTTAGTGCTAAAATATATATAATATTGCCCTAACTGGTTCGGCTCAGTGGACAGAGCATTGGCCTGCGGACTGAAAGGTCTCAGGTTTGATTCTGGTCAAGAGCATGTACCTTAGTTGTGGGCACATGCACAGTAGGAGGTGTGCAGGAGCAGCTGATCAACGTTGCTCTCTCCTCAATGTTTCTAACTCTCCATTCCTCTCCCTTCCTCTCTGTAAAAAAAAAATCATCAATAAAGTATATACATAATATTTTAAAATGTACAATTCCATGTCATTTAAGTATATTTGCATTGTGGTGTGACCATTTGCAGGTAGCACAAACTCTTGGGATAGTGATGTTTGCTGAGACACTATGGACAGTAAAGGCAATTCATATCTAGAAGGTCTGCTCCTAATTCAATCTCAGAGCTTTTCAGTGTAGAAGGGGCTCAGGGCAGACAACTTGCCATCAAATGGCCAGATAGTCTCCTTAAGAAATGAGGCCACATAAGCACTCAGTGTTGTTCTTTGTTGCTACCCATGAATCCTTATATATTCTAATTTGAGGCAACTTCTTTTTATCATGCAGAGTAGATGAGATGTACTGTCCCAAACAGGAAGATTCCCCCTGAGTTAGGCTGTAGTGGTTTGTATCTACATGGTGAGAAGACTTATCTGTAAACAAATTTGGGTATTTTCATACTTTATCAGCTAATCCTCAGAGATGCCCCTTCTGGGCTGTAGGATTGAGCTGAGGAGGAGGTGCCAGTGCAGCCACGGTAGATGAAAGGAGTCTGAGTTATCTGAATTGATGAATAATGAAAAATTCAGCTCATGTGGAAAATTATAGCCATATGATCCCTTGGTATCCCATAGTCAAGCTTTCAATTTTTACCATAGCTCAGTACCACGACAGAACTTGCAATTCAAAAGCCATATATTCCCTATTGCAAATTGTATATGTCCTTGCTCTAGTACCCCAGGGACCAATGTTGTGATTTTCCCACTGTGACTTCTCATACATTCCACATAGTATCTTTTCCTACCCCTGATACATATGATACCAGAGGGTCTGTTGGCTAAAGTGGCAAGGTACCATGATGGTGATGGTGATGGTGGTGGCGGTGGTGGTGGTGGTGATGGCAGTGGTGAGGTTGGTGGTAGTGATATTGGTAGCAGTGTGGTGATGGTGATAGTGATGGTAGTAGTAGTGATGGGGGTGGAAGAATGCATGTGTGTTTAATAGAAAAGGAGGACAGAGAAAAAGAGTGGAGGGGTGGCAGAAAATCCTCCAAATTAGTTGTTTATTCATGGAAAGAAGTGGTAATGAGTTACTATTGTATTTCTACTTCCCAGAGGGGCAAGACTGAGCCCAGATATCCAGTACACTAGTTCAATACACTACACATTAACAAATATAAAGTAGAAATACAGAAATGGTGAAACATAGATTCAATTACCTTTCTTATGGGAAGAGGGAAATATGTACAATTTATTTAGCTTAAGAGTAAAAACATTAGGATTTTTAGAGTTTAAAGATATTTTAGCTATCAATTATTCAGTCTCTAGAAATGAGAAAAATCTTGTATCATATTGACTCTTTTCAATAAAATCATGAAACATTTTGTTGTTTATAAGTTAGTAAATATATCAATTAACTTTTATAAGTTTCTTTTATGATTTTGGGCAGTAATGATGAAATTAGTATGTTTTGATCTTTGTACAAGTTGTTCAGAAAGAACTTAAAAGAAGTACTTAGGAAAATCCAAGTGCTGAAACATTTAAGATATGCTTTGTGGTTTCAATTTTGTGTGATTGTCAGCCAGGAAGTTTTCTGATTAAGATGGCTTGCCAATTCCTTGACAAATACATTATTTATTATACTAATGGGGATTTCCTATTTGAAATGTTAAAGACAAAATATTACTGATGTTTCTCCCCAAAATAATTGACACAGAGCAATTGATACATTCAACTAAGTTAAAACCAGGGACAAGATGTAGTCTATAAGGACATAAAGGTGATTTTTTGGCATATACTTATCAAAATAAACCAGATTTCATTGGGTTAGAGATTTCTCATTCCTTATTGAGAGTAAGTCTTGAAGCTCTACTTTACTGAATTTATATTTTCTTTCCTCTTTTTGGATCTAACATCATGTAAGAATGAAATAAATTTTAACAAGGACTAAATTTTGTTGGGTTAAAAAAGCAGTTAGAATTCAATACCTGTATGTACAAATTTTAAAATTCTAAAGAAACTTTTGCACACTTGAGTTCTAAAGAAACTTTTGCATACTTTTGTGTATATTGAGTTTTCTTTATAGTAATCCCTAAAATGGGATATGGGTTCCAAGCACCTATTAAAAAAATAATATATATATATATATATATATATATTATATATATATTAAGAAATACTCCAAAGTAAACATAATTTCTACCAGGCAGCAAAAGCATAAAATAAACTTTAATAATTACATCTTTATTATTTGTCTATAAAATTAAAATAAAATTATAGAATGTGATACATACTATGAATAAAAAGAGCAAGGTGATATAAAAAAGAACACAAGGGCACTGCCTTTAACTGAGGCAATCATGAAAAAGCCTTTCTGAAGGCAAAGAATTTGTGCAGTTTGTTTGTGAGAGGCAGATGTGTATGGACAGCAATACAGGCACTCTGGTGAACAAATGAATAAGTTCTTAGAGTTGGGAAAGGGTGTTTAAGAAATGAAAGGGCCAAAATAGCCATAGCCCAGATAGTGAGGACAAGCAGAACATTAGATGAGAGTGAAGAGGTTGGCATGGATGCACCACATTCACATCTAGAAGGCAGGGCCTTGTGGGCCATACTGAGTGGTTTGAGTCATATTTTAGTATCATGGGAAGTCATAGAAGGATTTTAAATAGGAGAGTGGCATAATTTCATCTAGATCTTTAAAAAACAACAACATTGGTTACAATATGAACATTGCATTAGATTGGGGTACTGAAGTGGAAGAAGATAGACATTGTAAGGAGACAATTTAATTAATCTAGGTGAGAGTTAGAATAGCATGCACTCGGGTATTGGTGGTGAAAATGGAGAGTGATGAATAAATTCAGGATAGTGTGAGGGTAGAGTCACCAAGTCTTAAAAACATATTAAATGTTGAGACAGGAGAAAGATGTTAAGATGTGCCCACATTTTTTAATATATATATATATTGATTTTTGTACAGAGAGGAAGGGAGAGAGATAGAGAGTTAGAAACATCGATGAGAGAGAATCATCGATCAACTGCCTCTTGCACACCCCCTACTGGGGATATGCCCGCAACCAAGGTACATGCCGTTGACCGGAATCGAACCCGGGACCCTTCAGTCCCCAAGCAGACGCTCTATCCATTGAGCCAAACCGGTCTCAGCAAGATGTGCCCACATTTTGGCCTGAGCAGATAGGTGGGTGATTTAGGGATGATAGTATCATTTATTAAAATAATTTGAATCTGGCCCGGCCAACATGACTCAGTGATTGAGCATCAACCTATGAACCAGCAGGTCACGGTCAGGGCACATTTAGTCTCGATCCCCAGTTTGGGGCATGCAGGAGGCAGCCAATCAATGATTCTCTCTCACAATTGATGTTTCTATCTGTCTCTCCCTTTCTCTTCCTCTCTGAAATCAATAAAAGTATATTTTAAAAAATATTATTCTCGAGGAGACACAAGCTTAGGATAAAACAACAACAACAACACTTTAGTTCTGGAATTGTTAAATCTTGTGATGCCAGTGAGGTGACCAAGTGAATAGGTTAAGTAAGCAATTCAGCATGTAGGACTGGAAGTGTGAGCTAGAGATACAATTTAGGAGCAATTGGCATGTAGATGTAGTGAGAAAAAATGAAAGTTCTGAGTCATATCAGGTCAAGTGGAAGAGAAAGGGTCATCTACATAGAGAGGGGGAGATACTGAATAAGAAAGTTAGTAAAGTTAGCATTATTTACCAGTGTTTCCCAAACTTTTGACCTATGTGTCCCCCTTCTATAATTTTTGTAACGCTGAGTACCCCTCGTACTCATGAGAACGTAGAATTAGGCGCAGCTAAGCACAGTGCAGTGTATATCCCCACCAAACTCTGGTGCAACGCATACCCGCACCAAACTCTTCCCGTATCCCTGGGGGTAAGCGTACCATACTTTGGGAAACACCGATACACCAAGAAAAGAGCATTTCCAGGAGAAAAATCAAATGTGTCACAAGTTACTAAGAGGTCAAATAAGATCAGAACTGAAAAAAATGTTTACAATTCAGAACATGGAAGTCAATAGCTGCTTCAAGAGGTGACTTGAAGAACAAGAGGGACAGATGATAGATTGGAGTGTACTCAAGAGTGAAAGGGAGATGGAGGTGGAAAAAAGATGGGAGAGACAACTGCAGAAGACATCCTTGGTTGGCTACCTAGAAGCTATTTTCCCACTGCTAATAGAATTCTCCAAATGCAACTAGAATTGTAATATTTCAATGGTATTTGAGTGGGAAGTTCCTTAGGGAGTGAATTGATATTGCCCAAATTAACCATCGTGGTCTCATTCACTTTGCCATGTGATTGGATTAGCCATGAGCATTTTATATATTCTGACTAATGTCTTCTTCCAAGTGTTAACTTCTGACAACATTCTAAATAAAATATTATCACAGTTAAGAAAAGAGCTTTAATTTTCAACACCCCAGTAGTAATCATGAACATTTTTATTATCTAACATAACAACAGTTGTAATTATTACAATTTATTGCTCTCTTGCTCTATGCCAAATATTGTGCAATGTGTTCTATGTATACTATTTCAACTAAGCCTCAACAACCTTGTGAGGCATAATTACTCTTAATTTTCAAACTAGTTAATCAAGATAAGGAAATTAAGTGTCCAAGTTCACAATCAGGTAAGTGGGAGAAGCAATCAATGGCATATTCAATCCATTCCAGTTGTTCATTTCCTACAGAATAGAACACACTTTCTATTGAAAGGATGTTTTACCTCGTCTACACTTGCAAATTTTCTTCCTTGTTCAGACTTACCTTTTTGATTCTACTGGCAGTCAGCCAAGTACTACACACAAAGATTAAATATGTTGACTTTACCAGGCTGACCCTACTAAAATGATAAGCATTCAATGACAACATTGGGGGCAGGGATTGGGCTATTTAAGGACTGACCATAATCAGAAGCATTAATTAAATATATATATGTATATATATTTTACCATACATCTTGACATTAGATGAAAGGAACAGAATTCAATGTATATTTATAACATGGAATCAAAGAAATCTATAATAATAAAAGCATAATATGCTAATTAGACTGGTCATCCTTCCAGATGACCTTCTGGATGAAGCTGGGGTTGCAAGGGAAGCCCAGGTCCTTGGTGCCTGCTGGAGGCCAGAGGAAGCCGGTGCCGGCAGCTGGGGGAAGGAAGGCCTACTCTTGCACAAATTTTGTGCATCTAGCCTTTAGTATTACATAAAATGACACAGCACTGTCAGAGAGCCTGATTTTGGTAGAATATTTAAATTTTCTTTTTGAAAATATGCAAATTTTTCATAGTGTTTTTGAAGATGTAGAGTATATTACTAGGACAAAATGTTTTCTGCTAGGAAACAGATAACCACATTTTTATTAAAGGTTCTAGTACTCTGCGACCTCAGCACTTTTTTGAACCTGCTTCCTCATCAATAAAATGTACACAGAACCGCTTTCTTTTCAAGATTCAAATTTAAATGAAAGAAAGCAAAACCAAGTTTTTGATCATGGTAAAACATCTATCCACAGTACCCAATTAAATTAATTCTTTATTGTGTTTAGGGCACTATGGTCACTTATGGTTACTACTGATGGTGGAACAAATGCTTAAATATATAAGATACTGATGGTGGAACAAATGCTTAAATATATAAGATCCTGCAAATAGATGCTAGAATAGTAAGTTGGGTGGAGAGTATGAGTCCATTCAACATTAGTTTCTAAAGAGTGTAGCCATCATTCATGTAATGTCATTATTGAAAGTTTCTAAATATAGAAATAATTTCATTAAATGCGAATGTAATAAATTGGAAGAGGAAATACAGGAGTTGGGGAGCTTGGTTATCTTGCTACTTCTAAAATCCAGAAGAGACTTAGTAGGGCCATCAACACGGAGAAGAAGGGATTATGTTTCTATTAACTATTGTTGCCTAGTGATTCACCTCAAACTGAGTGGCTACAAAGAATGATTTATTATTTGTTGCCAATATAGGAGTTGGCTGGATGGTTCTATGGCTGGTCTTGCTGGGAACTTTCCTGTGGTTGCAATCAGATTATGATTGGAAATCCTGCTTGGTGCAGGATGGACTCACTCATATGTCTAGCTGTTGGGCTGACAATGGGCTAAGGCTTCTTCCTCCTCTACAGGGCCTCTCTTCCTTGAGCAAGACTGACTTCTGTACATCAGTGTGTCTCAGAGCAGAGTTCCAAGAGGACAAGTCCCAAGGTACAAATGCTTATAAAACCCTTAATTTGTGTCACATTTGCTAATGTTTCATTGGCCAACTCAAATTGCATGGGAAAATCCAATTATAGCGAGAATAGAGGCATATGATTTGTGTCCATGTTTAGTTAACCTATCAAAAATGGTTTGTGGTGTTTTAGAGGCAAAGTTGATGGTATTTGGGGGACCTGAGATGTGGGAAATAGAAACAGGGAAGATCAAGGATGACTGAAGGGCAGAGTAAATAGAGGTGCGTTAGTGGAAGCAATGAATGGAACAGGAAGATTTATTGGGAAACGGTCAGGAAGACTGGATTTGAATATTTTGGGGAGATGTTGAATTGGTGCCTATGGGACATGCAAATTAACAATACAGTAAGACTTAGAAACAAAGATTGGAACATAGAAGGACATTCCAGGAAAGGAATAAAGATTTGGGAGTCATTGGTTTATAGGTTTGTAATGCTATAAGAGAGGCTTAGATTTCCTAGCAATGAAAGGCAATACAAAAAGAAAAGTGGGTCAAGGATGAAATTCAGAGAAACACTAATATTAAAAAGGTAAGCTGCAGAAGCATCTAGAGAGTAAGGAAGATATTCAGAGGGAGAGAATCATGACAAAGAGATACCTATAGAAAGAAAAGGTAAATTATAAAAAATACACCCACAGCATATGCTACACAATGCTTAATCTGTACCTATTGATAAAGAGATTTATAGTTACAACTAAAAACTGTCCTTAAATTTTTCTTTGTATAAAGGATTAGCCTGAAGATTATTTTAATTCAAAGAAAAGTCTGAAGTGATAGGTATATTCAGATGTAAATTCATAACTGAGCATTTCATACTGAAATAGAAACTTAAGTAGTTGAGATACCAGGAAAGGTCAGCTGGAAATTAACAGTGATCAGCCTGAGAAGATACAGTGTGTGAATCATAAAGTACTCTTTGTACTGCATACAGCTACAGCCTAGGAATGCTCCTGATCTGACTCACTAATGTTAGAGAAAATTCAAAGAGACAATGGATGTCAGCTGTTAGATAGAGGGGATGGGGAGGGAGAAAACTGCTTAAAAATACATTAGTTTCTAAATGCTTATCATTGAAATCTTTAATCTTTAAAAGTTACCCTTTAAAAAGTATGAATAATAATGACGTGAATGAGATGATGTAACCTACCACATAATATCTGAGGGAACACTCTGGACTTAAACATGGGACAACCTTGGCACAGAGGGCTCAGGGAGCTAACTCAGACCTGGCTTAGGATAATTCGTTTCTTGAGCCTTTTCATGTTGACTACTAAAGGGAGGAATTATGGAGTTTGGAGTTTGGTTTAAGTCTCTAAATATTATTGTTGAATTGTCAATAGCTGCCTTTAATTTTGCTTCATGTACTAGTATATGAGAGCTCTTTTATTTATTTATTTTTAAAGTGCTTTAGAGCATGCCTTTATTTTATTTATTTTTTGTTAATCCTCTAAGGATATTTTTTCACTGATTTTTAGAGAGAGTGATAGGGAGGGACACACACACACACACACACACACACACAGAGAGAGAGAGAGAGAGAGAGAGAGAGAGAGAGAGAGAGAGAGAGACATGGCTGTGAGAGGAACACATCCATTATCTGCTTCCCGCACACACTCTGCCTGTCCAGGACCAGGAATGAGCCTGCAACCTAGGTACCTGCCCTTGACCAGATCGAACCTGAGACTCTTCAGTCCTGGGGAGGGAGATATAGAAACATCATTGATAAGAAAGTATCACTGATTGACAGTCTCCTGCATGCTCTACTCTGAGGCTCCAGCCTGAAACTGGGGCATGTGCCCTGACTGGGAATCTAACCATGACCTCCTTCATAGGCCAACCCTCAACCACTGGGCCACACCGGCCAGGCAAGAGAGCTCTTTTATTAGGTACATTAATATATGCTTATAATTATTATGTTTTCTCTATGCATTGATCCTTTTATCATGATGGGAGGTCCTTTTTTTATCTCTAACAATAATTATAGTCTTGAAATCCATTAGGTCTGATATTAGTATAGTTACTGCAATTCTTTTTTAATTACTGTTGAGTAGTATAACTTTTTCCATCCTTTTACTTTCAACCCATTTGTGCCTTTAAATATGAGATGTGTCTTTATGGGCATTACAAAGTTGGATCATTTAAAAAAAAATCTGTCTGCCAACAGATACCTTTGTTTGGAATGTTTTATTCATTTACATTTAATATAACTACTGATAATATTCATGCCTGCTATATTATTATTTTCTATACTTCTTATGTCTTATTTACCCTTCTATATCTTCATTACTGCTTTTTGTTCTAAATAGATATTTTCTAGTTTATCATGTTAATTCCTATGTTTCTTCTTTTATTGTGTTTTCTGAATTATATATCATATTTTGTTAACATTAAAAAGTATGATACTCCATGAAATCACCTAAGTTTCTTCGTACAAATGAAAATTTCTTGGCCTCATAATCTTAGCATCAAAATCTTAGATTTTGCCTAAAAATTTGTCTTTCTCACAAACTCCACATTATTCTTATATACCTTAATTTGAGAAAAAACATATAGGGAAAACTGTACTCTGGTCTCAAATATTAGGAAAGAAAAACTAAAGTTAAAGTGTCAATGCATTAGTGTCTGTGCTAGGCTTAAAACGCATTATTTTTAATCCTTAGAACAACCTTATGATATGCATATTATTATCTGCATCTATGGTTAATATAATTTGTCCAAGGACACAAGGATAATGAGTAGCAGAGTCAAAATTTAAATTCAGGATGTTGTATTAAACAAATTGAAAGAAAACCCCAGGCAGTGTAGGGCTAACATACAGAAAAAAGAAATGCTGATAAGGATATTGAAGGATCCCTAGCTGGTTTCTTCAGTGGTAGAGCATCAGCCTGTGGACTGAAGGGTCCTGGGTTTGATTCCTGGGGTGAATTCCTGCGACGTAGCTCAGTTGCACGCTCCTTCCTGGCTTAGGCCCTGGTCTGGGCACATACAGGAGGCAACCAATTGATGTGTT
This sequence comes from Nyctalus aviator, assembly GCA_036971965.1. Lineage (NCBI taxonomy): Eukaryota > Metazoa > Chordata > Mammalia > Chiroptera > Vespertilionidae > Nyctalus > Nyctalus aviator. The sequence continues at coordinate 177,425,190 of CM072924.1, read as the reverse complement.
TCTCTCACATCCATATTTCTCTCTGTCTTTCCCTCCCCCACTTTCTCTAAAAATCAATGGGAAAATATCCTCTGGTGGGGATTAACAACAACAACAACAACAACAACAACAACAACAGAAGGCTATTGCAGGAAATGGAATACATGTGCTTTGTTTTCTCTTCTTGGCAAGAGATTCTGATGATTGTTTTATTTCAAAAAAACTTAGGTGGGCAGACTTAGATGGTACTAATCCACATGAGAAAAATCAGAGCCTAAGCTATAAAAATTGTCTGTGATCTATAAGAGTTAAAATACCTGTGGTTTTGCTCACATTTCTTTTTAAAATTATTTAGAAGTGATTTTTCATAGGCTTTTTCTAAATTTTCATTGTTAATTTAGCCAACAAATACTTGAGTTCATAGGGTAATAAGTGGTAACATGTGTGAGTGCTTATTACATGCCAGGCATTATGCTAACTGCATGCACTTTTATGATAATAATACTACTGCCGATGAGGTAGCCAGTTTTACAAATGAGTAAACAGAGACAAGAAATATTAAGTAACATGACCAAGGCTATATACACAACTCTCTGTGCTTTGTTTCTACTCTGTCTAATGTTAAAATTCCCTTGAATGATAAAAATAGCCTTTTTAAACTTTGCATATATTTTCCACTTTCTTTTTTTAAAAATATATTTTTATTGATTTCAGAGAGGAAGGGAGAGGAAGAGAGAGATAGAAACATTAATGATGAGAGAGAATCACTGATTGGCTGCTTTCCACACATCCCTACTGGGGACCGAGCCCACAACCTGGGAATGTGCCTTTGACCAAATCAAACCCAGGACCCCTCAGTCCACAGGCTGACGCTCTATCCACTGAGCTAAACTGGCTATGGCTATTTTCCACTTTCTTTAAGTTAGAATTCAACTTGAGATATTTAAATTGATTGCCTTCTCACAGTCTCAAAACAAAGTAATCTATGTGCTTAAAATTAACATGAGCTTTTGGAGGTATACTTCCCTAATTTATAATGCACATGTAATAAATACACTTGCTATCTGAAAAGATTTAGACATTGGACAATGTATTCTGTAATCTTTGTGGATTTACAGATTATAGGAGGGAGGGGGATTAAGAGGATGGGCATAAAAGCTGAAAATTATTAAGAAGTATATGTAATACTATATGTAATACTTTAAACAATAAAATAAAATTTAAAAAAATAAGTATAAATTGCCAGCTATAACAATAGTCTTAAAGATGTAAAATACAGCATAGGCTTTACAGACAATAATCCTATATAATAAAGAGCTAATATGCTAATTAGACCGGACAGCGTAATGACCAGTGGGAGGAGGAGGGCCTGCAGGGATTGCAAGAGCCTACCCTTGTATGAACTTAGTGGTACCATCCAGAATAGTTTCAATACCCTAAAAATTCTCTATGCACTGCTTATTCTTCCTCAATTCCTTCTGGCAACCATTGTCTCATATTGTCTAGAATGTTGGATAAGTGGAATCATATAGTATGCAGCCTTTTCTGATTGCCTCATTTAGTAATATGCATTTAAATTTCTATCATATCTTTTCATGGGTTTATAGCTTATTTCTTTTTAGTGCTGAATAATATTTTGTTGCATATGTGTACTACCGTTTATCCATTCACCTACTGAAGGATATCTTGGGTGCTTCCCACTTTTGATAATCTATACTAATAAAAGGGTAATATGCTAATTATACTGGACAGACTGGACATCCTTCCAGACAAAGCAACAATGGCGGAGGCGGAGGCAGAGGTGGTTAAGTGCTATCAGGCCAGCAGGGGAGGAGTAAAGGGAATCAGGCAGGCAGGCAGAGTGGTTAGGGGTGATCAGGCAGACAGGCAGGTGAGCAGTTAGGAGCCAGAGGTCCCGGATTGCCAGAGGGTGCAGACCAGGCTGAGGCACCACCCCCCCTCCCATGCATGAATTCATGCATCTAGTTATAAATAAAGTTGCTATAAAACAATCATGTTCAGATTTTTCTCCTTTGGGTAATTACCAAGGGGCATGTTTGATCATATAAGAATATGTTTAGTTTTGTCAGAAATCTCCAAACTGTCGTCTAAGCTGGCTGTACTATTTGTATTTCCACTAGCAATGAATGAGAGTTTCTGTTGCTCCATGTTCTCACTAGCATTTGGTGTTAGTGTTCTAGATTTTGGCCATTCTAATATGTGTGTAGTGGTATCTCATTGTTTTAATTTGTGATTCCCTCGTGACATGAGATGTGGAGCATCTTTTCATATGCTTAGACTTGCCAGCTCTTTGTCTTCTTTAATGAGGAATGAAAGGAACACCAAGCAGAAGTTAGAAAGAGGCAAGGAAGGATTCTCTTGCATAGGTTTTGGAGGAAGTGTGGCCCTCCTGACACCTGGGTTTTGGACTTCAGATATGTGAGATAATACATTTCTATTGTTTTTGTGGTACTTTGTTACAGCAGCCAAAAGAAACTAGTTTATCACTTCATGGGTCATTTTGTGGATAAAAGATTTTATGTCTGTACGTTATCCAACCTAGAGTCTGGTGCATGGTAAACCTTTAACATAGTAATTTCTGCTGAAATCGGCTTGGCTCAGTGGTAGAGCGTCGGTCTGTGGACTGAAAGGTCCCGGGTTTGATTCCGGTCAAGGGCATGTACCTTGGTTGCGGGTCAATGTTTCTCTCTCATTGACGTTTCTAGCTCTCTATCTCTCTCCCTTCCTCTCTGTAAAAAATCAATAAAATATCTTTTTTAAAAAAATAGTAATTTCTATTGTCTGAACATTCTGAATTATGACAACCTTTTTATTAGTACTTGTTCCTCTACTGTAAGAGAGACTCCAAATTGTTTATTAATATTTTTTCTCTCTTCTTCCTTATTAACAAAAGCCCAAATTTTAGTCAGGCATTTTACCTCTCTTCCAAAAAACCAACCAATGATATTTCCCCTTATCCTTCATTTGATTTTAGTCTGTTTTCCACATTTTCTGTAAGGAGTATAATTACTATAGTTGCTAATGTTAAATCAGAAAAGAAAAAGTTAAAGCTTCTGCAATAAAATAAGTCTTAGAAGAGATGGTAGAGTGCTCTTTAGTTGTGTTTTCAGGCATGTATCTAAATTGACATTATCATGCTGTTCCATTCTCAAAGACACATCAATGATGGTCTCAAATCTAAAATTAATTTAGGCTGAAATAAAAATTTCATTGTTCTTCAAATCACGAAAGGTTTTGAAGAGTCCTTTTATTTATAAGATTTTAACTTTATATGCATTTCATCAGAAACTCAGGGAAACAAAGAAATTTATTTTGAAAAACCTTAAAACTCAAATCAAAAACATTTTATGTGCATGCATATTGCTAGACTCCACAAGCTGTTTTGCTATTTTAGATACATATTTGAGAAGACATTTACCTGCCTATTCATGTCAAAGAATGTTTTTGGGAGAGGATGACGTCAAATGATTGCAAGTTGAATTATTGCTAGGAAACCGTCAAAGCACAGAAGTGTATTGACTAGTGTCTTCCCTTACAACCTCTCAGAGCTCTAAGTCAAACTAACAACTTGTTGGGTAGACCACCTTACACGCCTTGCACCGAGAAAACTTCTTGCAGGGGCCTGAGAGAGCACAGAGAGAAAACAAAACTGACAGATGAGAAATTGAAACTAGGGCAGGGGAAGGTAATAAAAAGGGGAGGAGTGTTAACCTCCTAAAGAAACTCTATTGTTCTAACCCCAAAAAGTCATAAATTCAGAGACTCAACCTGACACAGAACCAAAGGGTCAAGGAAATCCAAGTCTTCTTTGGGTGACCAGACCCTGTAGGGCAACTTAACATGACCAAGTAACACATTGGTCCAGCCATCTTTCAACATTACCAGGTTACTTAACATCTCCTATTGCAACAGTGCAATTGAAAATTATGGTTCACTCCCTCGAAGGAACATGAAGATGGTGAGGAGGAGTTTGTTGTGTGCAAACAGTTTTATTCCCATCAAAGCCAGATTCTCCTCCTGTGTGTTCCAAATAATTCATGACATGATCAATCTTATACTAAAATGTGGATGAAAACTGCTTAAATAATTTACATCTATGAGATTATATAATCTCAAAACATCTCTGAAGGTTTTTTTTTATATCAATGATAAATTATATACCAAGTATTAGTTAATTTGTGCTGTTAACTGGGGGAAACATGCAAAAAACCCTGAGACCACTAAAAAGGGACTGAGAGAGAAAACAAAAGAAATATGGGAGCAAAAAATTTCCTGCTTAGGTGTATATTTCAACAGAAAGGCTGTAGATTACCAGTATAGAGAAAATACACATAAAATACAAGGCCGAAATATGGTTTAGAAATAACCCAACGTGGGGAAAACTTTACTAAAAATCTAGTAGGCCTTAGATTAGTAGGCAGACACTTTTGGTCTATAGGAGATGCCATATTTATTATTATGTAAGTTTGCAAACATTATATCATTTATCAACAAGGCTGCTGCTTCAAGTACTCACTAATGATAAAGGGTACAAATGTATTAGCAAATTGTTACTTCATTTTTTTTCCTCTTCAACATCTAGATTATTTTAATACAATATCAAGGTGTTGAGATATAAGCAAAATGTAAGCAAATTGCTACTTCCTTTTTTCCTCTTCAACATCTAAACATTTTCAATACCACATCAAGCTTTCTTTGTTAAGAAAGCTTTGTCTGACTATAGTCATTAGCACACCTTGACAGTCATGGCTATGGATACCATCCCGTGCCCAGAAGATGGAGTATTAGTTTTCACTCGTTGAACCAGGTTCTTTGGACAACCCCATAAGAGGGAAGAAACCTGTGCAAAAAGTGGGAAAGGCTACAGTAGAGGAAGTTTGTGTGATGGTACCAAGCCCACCTGGCTTGTTTGACATCCCCAGTTCTTTGGTTTGTACCTTTGCAGGCTCATAAGATGAGTCCATTGGGAGGATCATCGAAGACAGGATAAGGATTCAGTCTGTGGAGGGAAAAGCAGAGGCAGCTCCACCAGGGAAACGACTGGATCGCTGTAGCTTTTGTCTCATTATAGGACCTTTCATCTCTCACATATAGCAATTCATTAGCCTTTTTATCTTCTGTCTCCCCTTTGCAATTTACTCATTTTCCAGATAGTCCTAGAGTGACGTTTCTAAGAACAAATTTATTTATGGCCTTCAGATAATGCAAATGTGTTGATGATTCATTGAATCGAAATAACTCTAAGCAGAGGGAATGTCTTCCCTCCTCTCTTCAATAAGCTCACCCTTTAGGGACTTAGTTCCTGTATGACTCTTCCAGGAAACCTTCTGGACTCCCCTCTTTTGGCTTAGAGACTTCCTCTTCTTTCACAGCCTGTGCTCACGTACACTGTATTCTTCCTGCACTGTACTGTGGCATCTCTTCACCTCTCTGCTTCTTTTACTAGACTGCAAATTCTTTTCCCTGGTTTCGTCATTTAATAGAATGTATCAACTTGGCTGTGAACCTTTTCCTTTCTTTTCTGAACCTCTCAGTTCTTTAAGGGACAATGGGAAAGCTGCAGCACCTATGTCACAGGAGTTTGTTCCGATGTAATGAAGTAATTCAGGTACAACGTTGGTAGTACGTAACAGTAATAATGCTTAGCAGGTGCCGGGATGAGCACTTTACATGTATGATCTCAGTTATTCTGTAAAACAACCTTGCTAAGTGACTACTATACCACTCTCTTTTCCAGACCAGAGAACTGAGGCTCAAGGAGGGAAGCCACGTGATAATCAGTTGATAGTGTAACTGGGGTTCAGGCGTAGGTAGCCTGACTTCATTTTAACCACTGAGTTATCTTGTCTATAGCAATAAGCAGTGAATAGCTCTTTCCATCATCATCATTTCTCTTTTAGCTCCAGCACCATCCATATGGTATGGACACAGTTGGAGTTAGGGAAATTGACTGCATGTTTAAGCAAGGATTGAAAAAAATTTCCCCTTGTCTCTCATATGTATAAAAATTATTTTGGTTTCCTAAAAAGCATTTTTTTTAAAGTTCTTAGTGACTTTGTATTTTTTTAACATCTTGAAAAAATGTCATTTTTCATGTCTTGCCAAATAAACTCAATTTTCAAGTCCCCAAATGAAATGCCATTTTTTCTGTGAAGCACTTCCTGGCTTCTTGATTGACCAACACTTTTATTGATGCCTCAATTTCAGCACATACCTTTCTATTCTGAAATGAGCTATGTTAGTATTGTCTACATCATTAAGCAGTCAGCTCCTAAGGGTGTGGGCAATGTTTTATTCCATCTGTGTTTTCCCTGTGCCTAATGCAGTGGGAAAAGAAAAAAAAAAGGTTGAGTGACTTTTTAAGGGTTGCAAGATGCTGTAATGTATCATGAAGAGATGCTATGAGTTTCACTGAATTAAAAAAATGTTAATGCATGACATTTATTAAAAGTGTTATTAAAATCAGAGGTCTGTTCTGGGTCAATAAGATAACATTTAAAGAAGCCCTGTGTTCTGAAATCTTTAAATGGGAGGATGCAATGTTTTCTAGACCAAATGACAAGTAAATAAGCACAGAAAAGCAGGAACTCCAAGATCCATTAATATCCTTCACCGTCTTTTCATGCTGACTCCTCTTTCTCTGAGACTTAAGGTTCATGGCCAAGCACTATGATGACTTCGTTGTCTCTCTCTTGCTTTACTGTGTACTCACTTGCCCAAATAACCATCTTGGTACCATCGCTGCCTACTTTCCACCTACACTTATGAAGCAGAATGAGGCCAGAGAAAGATACTGCAATGCACTTACTTTTAGAATCATGATCACAAATCTCAAGTGGCCTCCTAATGCCAGACAATCACATGATACTTCTGTAGTGCCTTTACCACCACACTCTTTTAGACACCTTTTCCACCTATTGGCATCTTCACTTAAATACTTTGCTTTTCTGCCTTTTGAACTTCCCCCATTGCTGTCTTCACTGGGACGTGAAATTCCATCTTCTCTCATCTGCTCAAGGACATCACTCTAGGAATTCTGCACTCTTTCTCCCTCATGATCATTTCCTCTCTCTACTGAATCACTCCAGCTGGCACACAAGTTTTACTCATCTTAAAACCCCAACCAACCAACTCTATTCATCCTGCTTCTTCCACTAGTTAACAGGACATTTTCTTCCTTGGATTGACAACGATACCTCCTACCCGCTTGGGTTCCCTCCAACTTATTTATCCTTCTTCCTCAGTCTCCTCTGAGGGTGGTCCCTCCCTAACTCTTTGATTGTAGAGTGCCACCAGTGTGAATGCTTTATTAATCTTCTTTTCCATCTCTAGTCTCACACCCTTGGTGATCGCATCTGCTGTTGCAGCTTTAAATATCCCATATACGCTGGCGACTCCCAATCATAAATCTCCAGCTTGGATCTTCCCGATAAACTCCAGACAATCATGTAACCAATGTGGTACTGACACTCCCTTTTAAGTATTAAATCCAACCTGTTCAAACCTACTTTCCCCCCACATTTACCCACAGCCTTTGACTTCTTCTTTAATGACCATTCTATCCTTCCGATTACTCAGACTAAACACTCTGTATTCACTTTTGACTCCCCACACTTTCTCACACCTTCTGTCCAGAATCTTGCGGGGTCCACCTTCAAACGATACCTAAAATCCGACTCCTCTTCACCAGCTCCACTGCTGTCATTCTGGTATGAGTCACTGTCCTTTGGTTAATGGATAACACACTGGCCTCCTAACTGGTGACCCTGCTTTTACACTGGCCCCCACCTCCTAGCTGCCCTATGTATTCTCAGTTCAGCAGCCAGAGTGGTGCTGTGGAAATCTAACTTGGATGTGGTCACTTCTCTATTCAAAATCTTGCAACACGTCCTCACTTTACTCCATGAAAGACACAGTTCTTATAATAACTTACAAGGCCTTATATTATTTGCTCCTTCTCTCCACATGCTCATCTCTTTTATCTCTATTATTCTTTTAACAATTTACAGTCTGTTTCAGCAATATGCTAGCCTTTTGTATTAGCCATTTCCTATTTGAAAGTCTCCTCTAGTTATCTACATGACAGCTTTCCTCATCTTCCTCCAATCTTTGCTCAATGACATTTTATCAGTGAGACCTACCTGATTTTCCTATTTCATGTTATATTCTGACCTCCTACCCCACCACTTTTAATTCTCTCCTTACCTTTCTCCACATTACTTTCCCTGTAGGCTTTCATAATAAATTTCTAACATAGGTAACTTTTCTAACCTAGATAATTAACTAATGGATCATTTCCATTTCCATTAAATGTCTTCCTCTTTTGGAATGTAAGCTTTAGGCAGGCAGAGGTCTTTCTTTTATTCAAATGAATAACTGATGCCTTTAGAACATGTTTAATCAAAGTATCTAGAATAGTCCCTGTCACTTAGTATGGGTGCTCAATACATTTTTTTAAAAAAATGAATTAATGTTCATGTAGTTTTGTGATGTTAAGTCTATTTTCCCAACTTATTTTTTTAAACTTAGATGGATGCAATCATGATATGATAGAGGTAGCTCATGTAATACTTATGTTCAATACATTTCATCCTCCTTCACAACTTCTAAGAGATCTATTCCTTACCAAAATGTTAGACTTTGGTTTGGGAGGTTTTGCTGCCATCTAATGAGGTAAATATAAATTACATAAATTTGCTTTTCTTCCACTGTTGTTACAGCTTTTTCAAAACTGATGAAGAGGGAAAGATATTAATTGTGAATGTATTATCTTTAATTAAAAAAAACACACATTTGCACAGGAAAATGAAACAGATTATTTTAAAGACCACACTTTGATTTACAAAATAAACCTCTGGTTTGACCTTGTACTCACCTAAAACATATGTAATTTTTATTTTTTATTTTTATTTTTATGTAGTCCCATTAGTTTATTTTCTCCTTAGTCTCTATTGCCCTCAGAGATGTTTCTATAAATATATTGCTATGACATATATCTGCTATTTTGCTGCCAATGGAGTCTTGTAGAATTTTTATGGTTTCCTGTCTTACATTTAAGTCCTTTAGCCACTTTGAGTTTATTTTTGTGTATGGTAAGTTGGTGATCTAGTTTCATTTTTTTGAATGTATATGACTAAATTTCCCAGCACCATTTATTGAAGAGACTTTCTTGAATCCATTGTATGCTCTTGCTCCTTTGTCAAATATTAATTGAGCATAATGGCTTGGATCCATTTCTGGGGTCTCTGTTCGATTGATCTATGTTTGTTCTTGTGTCAGTAGCAGGCAGTTTTGAGAACTGTGCCTTGGTAATATAGTTTGATATCTGGTATTGTGATCCCTCCAACTTTGTTTTTCTTTTTTAGTACTATTGCTGTGGCTATTTGGGGTATTTTTTATTCCAGATGAATTTTTGGAGAGTTTTTTCTAGATCTTTGAAATATGCTGTTGGTATTTTAACGGGGGATTGTATTGGATCTGAAGATTTCTTTGGGTAGTACAGACATTTTAATGATGTTGATTCCACCAACCCATGAACAGGGTATGTTCTTCCATTTGTTTATGTCTTTCTCTATGTCTTTTTTTCAATGTCCTATAGTTTTCCAAGTGCATGTCTTTTACCGTCTTAGTTAAGTTTATTCCTAGGTATCTTAATTTTTTGTGTGTGGGATTTTTTTGTTTGTTTGTTTTTGTTTCTCTTTCTGTGAGTTCATTATTGGTGGATAAAAAGGCCACAGGTTTCTGAATGTTAATTTTGTGTCCTGCTAAATTGCCAAATTCATTTATAATATCTAGTAGTCTTTTGATGTAGTCTTTGGGGTTTTCTATGTACAGTATCATGTCATCTGCAAATAAGGACAATGTGGATGACATTTCTTTATTCTTCTTGTCTGATTGATATGGCTTGCACTTCCAGTACTATATTGAACAGGAGTGGTGAAAATGGGCATCCTTGTCTTGTTCCCATTCTTAGGGGAAATGAGTTTAGTTTTGCCTATTGAGTATGTTGGCTATAGATTTATCATATAAGGCTTTTATTATGTTGAGGTATAACCCCTCTAATCCCACTATGAGGAGAGGTTTTATCAAGAAAGGGTGTTGGATTTTGTCAAATGCTTTTTCTGCATCGATTAATATGATTATGTGATTTTTGTCTCTCAGTTTGTTTATGTGATGTACAACATTTATTGATTTGCAGATATTATACCATCCTTACATCCCCAGAATAAATCCCACTTGGTCATGGTATATGATCTTTCTAATGTAATGCTGGATCTGATTTGTTAGAATTTTGCTGAGGATTTTAGCATCTATGTTCATCAAGGATATTGGCTTGCAGCTCTCTTTTTTTGTGGTGTCTTTATCTGGTTTTGGAATTAGGGTAATGCTGGCTTCATAGAAAAAACTTGGAAGTGTATCTTCCTCTTTAGTTTTGTGGAATAGTCTGAGGAGGATAGGTTTTAGTTCTTTGAATGTTTGGTAGAACTCCCCTGTAAAGCCATCCAGAACAGGGCTCTTGTTAGCTGGAAGGTTTTTGATCGTTGCTTCAATTTCGTCAGTGGTTATCGGACTATTCAGGTTTTTTTATTCTTCCTGATTGAGTTTTGGGAGATTGTATTTTTCTAAAAATATGTCTATTTCATCTGGGTTGTCCATTTTGATGGAACAAAGTGTTGTTCATAGTATTTTTTCATTATCCTTTGTATTTCTGTGGGATTGGTTGTTACTTCATCTCTTTCATTTCTGATTTTGTTTATTTGGGTCCTTTTCTTTGCTTCTTGGTGAGCCTGGCTAGAGGTTCATCAATCTTGTTTATCCTTTCAAAGAACCAGCTCTTGGTTTTATTGATATTTTGTCTTGTTTTTTGTTGTTGTTATTTATTTTATTTTTATTTTTTTTGTTTCTATGTCATTTATTTCCACTCTGATCTTTATTATTTCCTTCCTTCTGCTTATGCTGGCCTTTTCCTATTGCTCTCTTTCTTACTCTTTGAGTTCTAGGGTTAGATAATTTATTACCATATTTTCTTGTTGAGGTAGGCCTGTAGAGCTATGAACTTCCTTCTTAAGACTACTTTCACGTGTCCCATAGATTTTGGATTGTTGTGTTTTCATTGTTGTTAGTTGCCATGATGCTTTTTATTTCTTCTTTGATCTCTCTGGTAACCCAAACATTGTTTAATAGCATGCTATTAAGCCTTCAAGTGTTTGATTTTTTTCATTGTTTTTATTGTAGTTGATTTCTAATTTTATATCATTGTGATCTGAGAAGATGTTTGATATGATTTCTATTTTCTTGAATTTGAAGAGTCTTTGCCTGTGCCCCAATATGTGGTCTATCTTTGAAAATGTCCCATGTGCACTTGAGAAGAACATATATTCTGTGGCTTTTGGGGTGAAATGTTCTGAAGATGTAAATTAATTTCAGTTGATCTAGTGAATCATTTAGGATTGATGTTTCTTTGCTGATTTTTGTTTAGAGGATTTATCCACTGGTGTTCTGCTTGACAATTTTAGTGGCATCAGATACCAAGCGGAAAATCAACATCTTGGTTAGAACAAAACTTATACTGGAATGACTACTTCAAATGCATTTTAATAATTCTCTTCTCTTCTCTTCTAAATATTTTTATCAAGAATCTACAAATGAATTTACTAAGAAATCTGGATATAATTCCAATCCTTTGAGATTTTGATTTTAATTTTCATAGAATGATGAACCCAGAGGTTACTGTTTCTATCACAGAACCACAAGGCTAAATTTCTGCTCTAGTAGTCCTTCCTCTGTAATTTATTTTGCCTACTTAAATGCCCTAAGCTAAATTTTATTCTCACCTTCATCACTCTTTTCCATTCTCATGCCTAGAGTCTAATTTTGAGAATTATAATAACCTGCAAGTCATATGAATGGGGGAAACACCAAGCTAAATAATTCAAAAGTCTTGACTATGCTTGTAGAAATTGAGTTGTGTCTTACACTATTGCTAGTACTGACTTTGTATGTGGAATGAAGTACTAATTTATTTACACTATTTTATACAAGAAATCCAGACCACTTTATTCAGTGGAACAACCTAGTGTAACTAGACATGTCTGAAGTCCAGTGATGAGCAAAGATTAGATCAAATCTGAATTCTTTCATTCCATACTCAATTTCAGAAAATAGATGTGAAGTAATAAGGGTATGAACATGTTCCAAGAGGACTAATGGTATACTACTTTGCTTGTAATAATTTAGAACAATAAAGAGAATCTTTTTACCATAAAAAATTTGACAATTTGGTATTGCCCACAGAACAAGTAAGGTGTCATGGAAAATGATCAGTAGGTTCAGACTAGAATTCCATCTATCCTATTGAATGCATATAATGGTTTACAGAACAAGTAACTTAACTTTCATGGGTTTCATTTCCTTCATCTGAAAATGAAGTGGCTAAACTACATGTAGCATAGCTTCTTACTATTTACAGATCATTGTGGCCACACACCTTTCAAAAACCACAGACACAGAGATCTGAGTTTTCCTTTGCAGGAATGAAAGACAACTAGAGGTGATGGCGATTTTACAGAACTTGACATCCACTTAAAATTTTAAAGTTAGCCGGAACCGGTTTGGCTCAATGGATAGAGCGTCGGCTTGGGGACTGACGGGCCCCGGGTTCGATTCCGGTCAAGGGCATGTACTTTGGTTGCAGGCATATCCCCAGTAGGGGGTGTGCAAGAGGCAGCTGATCGATGACTCTCTCTCATTGATGTTTCTAACTCTCTATCTCTCTCCCTTCTTCTCTGTACAAAAATCAATAAAATGTATTTTAAAAAAAATTTTAAAGTTAGAAAACATGAAAACTTAGGAAACTCAGAAAAAAGAATAGATGGAATCGACAATGTAAAATTCCACTGCCACTAGGATAATCCAGCTGGGATACTTCAGTTAGCAAGCCTGCAGGTGCATCCTGGACTTTATACTCTACTAGAGGCCTGTTGCATGAAGATTCATGCAATAGGCCTTCCATCCCCTGGCTGCCATCACTGGTTTTCCTTTGGCACCCAGAACCCAGGCCTTCGCTGTGGCCTGAGCCTTTAGTCTTCACTCCAGTCAGAGCACTGCTCCTATAGCTCTCTCTGCCCCTTGCCCTTCCCCTTATAGGAGGTGCCCTGCCCTGTCCAGCCGCTCTGCACCTGCATGCATGCTGCCCAGAGGCCCAGAGCAGCTGGGGAGTGGGGCTGCCACCAACTTTGTTGGGTTAATTTGCATACACACTCCTGATTGGCTGGTGGGTGTTGCGAAGTGATGGTCAATTTGCATATTTCTCTTTTATAAGTTTATATATCCTGTGCTGGGAATAATCTTTCACTGACTCTGGTTTTCATTTGTCTATTTTCTTTATCACTCCCCAAAGAGGCAACATTTTAGGAGTAACCCATCAGCCTTGCTCATGTGCTGGTTATCTAGGTTATCTCTCTCTGTCCCTAACCTCCTTTCTGGTCTAGCTGATCAGTTTTTGGGCAGGCAAAAATGATAAACTTGTGACAAAATACCAATCTAGTGAATTCTTTAATCTCATGATTCCAAGACTGATTGATGCAACTTCATGGCATGCATCCAGACCTAGAAAATGTGTCTTAGGCAGAAGTAGGGGATACATGGTTCAGGTGCCAACCTTCGTCCCTGGGCATCGCAGGACACTCACTGCTCTGAGAACTGCTGCTTCAGGTTTCCCAGGTGATCAGAGAAGGCTGTGCTCTTCTGACACTGCCAGCAGTGGCCCAGAACATAGTCATGGGACAACCATTTATCTTCTACTCTTGTGCTTATTCCATCGCCTGGCTTCCCTGAGTCATGACATTTGAATATTGCTATGATGATAAAAATGCACCCTGTGGCCTGGCTGGCATGGTTCAGTGGTTGAACATCAGCCTGTGAACCAGGTGGTCATGGTTCAATTCTCATTCAGGGCACATGCCCAGGTTGCAGCCTCTATCCCCTCTCTCTCTCAAATCAATAAAAACATTTTTTTTAAATGCATCCCATGAAAATGTGTCCCATTGCTGGTTTTCTATTAACTGGAACTCTCAAGAAATTCTTGGTTAGTAAAAGGATATGTAAAGGTTCCTAATTGACTTGATCTTACTTATAAAAATAAACTGACCCAATTTCAAACATCCTTTTGTATGTAACTAATCCCTCTCTAATCTGCTAACCTCTTCAGTCCTGATCCCTAAGGTTTCAAATACACCTCATAGTGTTTTATTTAAACTTTGTAATTTCCTGTATCTATACTAAGCCTAGATCAGTGGTTGACAAATCAGTCAACAGAGCCAAATACAAACAATGCAACAATTGAAATTTCTTTTGAGAGCTGAAAACTGACTTCTGCACATGGGCCCGCTCATGATATTCTGTGGAAGAGACACACTCAAGGGGCCAAAGAGCCGCATGTGGCTTTTGAGCCACAGTTTGCCAGCCACTGGTCTAGGTGGTCATCATGCCTTCACACTGTCATGCTGTCACTCTGTCACAATCCATGACCAGGGTGGGCAGGGCTTGACACTGTGTCTGCAGCAGCTTCCGCTGGGGGCCCTGCGACCCCACACGTGCCACAGCGTTGAGACCCCTGGCTGCGGCCTACGTCTTTTTGGCAGTCCATTGAGGAGCCCTAGATGGATGGGCGGGGCCTACCTCTTTGAGGCGCTTTTTTGGGGGACTCCTGCACTGTGAGAGAGCACAGGCCAGGATGGGGGACCACCCCCCCACTCCCAACTGCATGAATTTCATGCACCAGGCCACTAGTGTTCATATAAAGTTACTCTGAATCCTTCATGGACGAGCACAAGTTTTCCAGGTAATGAGTATACAATTAATGAACAAAACTTAATTCTTATTCTCAGTAGCATACAACCCTGAGAGGCAAATGTATGTGTAAAAACATATATGCATTAGCATGAGTCATAGTCCATACATTTACATGGAATGTCCCGGGGCAGTGAACGGGCACCCAGCTCTTCAGTGGGTGAGGGGAGAAAGTGTTATGATGAAAAGTTTTTTGGCGAAGTTGGCAACTGATTTAAAACCAAGAGGAAAGGAAATACTTTTTAAATTAGAAGAAACATGATAATGACATTTTACAATATGGATCCAGTATCTGCATAGAAATGAGGACGTAAGTGTTAGGTAGAAAGTTAGACATGAGCGGCTGGAGCGGGGCTTGCCCTGGGGTCCTGGACAGGGGTCAGACCAGCATTGCCTTCAGACCCCTCTCTGTGGGCAGCCAGCAGGCACAAGCTGAGCCAGCCGGTTCTTGGCACAGGCTGAGAAGGAAACAACATGACCTCAATGCCAATGTGACCTTACTAGGTCCCTGGACTAATTATAACAAAATTTGCATTTCAGTTTTGACCCCACACCCCAGGAGATTTTCTGTATACATTATAGGTCAAGGCATGGCCAGAAGAAATATAGTTTCTGTCAATCATCCCTGAATGCAAATAAAAGTCTCCACCAATAAAATCCCTCTTTTAAACCCAGGAGTTGGGGGCCACATGCTCTGCAAGTAGGCCCATGCCATTTCCTTTTCCCTTCCCTTCCCCCACAGACACGTATAAGGGACCACATGAGATTTGCCATCAGGGGAGAAATGGGCAGCTACAGCTCATCCCTGAACCTGTATCCAAAGCCCTTTTTCTTTGACTTCCCAGCCATTGTCCTTCTCGACTGGCCTTCTCCTCTTTGGAATTTATCTTCAATAAGCCCCATTATGTTTGACTTTTACTTTCATTGACCATAAAATGTTTTTTGCGTTGATGAAAAGGTCCTAGCTAGTAACCCTAATCAGTAACAAGAGTAAGCATGGTATATTTGATGAGGGAAAGATGGTTTGGTTAAAATTGGTGTATATTTAGTTAAACAGAGTGTGTGCAGGAGACAGTTGATCAATGATTATCTCTCATCATTGATGTTTCTATCTCTCTCTCTCTTTGAAGTCAATAAAAATATATTTAAAATATTGGTGTATGTTTACTTTAGACTTTATGATTGGTGATACAGAATCTCTGTTAAGAAAGTGAAATGTTCAGATTTGAGCTTGAGGCATATCACTTTGGTAGCGATCATTGCAGAAGACTGAGAGAAAGTGGCACTCATGCATATGTATGTACATACATGTGTGTGTGTGTGTACATATGCTTGCACATGTGTGTAAATGGAAATGCTCTACCCAGAAAGGAAGCTGAGTAAGACTGGTTAGATGAGAAAAGGGGGTACATTTATAAATTGCAGCTATAGATAAGTACTAATTTTGAATTAAATAAAAGGCTTACATATTTATACAAATTCACATCTCCTCAGTTAGGGATGTTTGCAAACTCAAAAGAACCTAGCATTGTTAATATATGTGCACATATGTCACTGGATAGGACATCTATTGGTTTACAACACAAAAATTCAGTGTGGATCTCAGAACCATCTGCCATAGCTTGGCTAGTTGGTGTTAGGAAATTAGCAGATTTTAAGGCAGCTGAGGAGTGAGAGGCTGAAATAATGTAGAATCATATTCCCAAGACTGGAAAGCACTTACAACTTCTTATTTTTTCCTGTTAATGACCACTGTTTATTTCTTTTTAAGCCTCACTCATTGCTGAGTACGTGATCAAAGACGCAATGTAAGAAAGTAGGCAAATATTACCTCTGGTTTCCTTTTCGGCTTCCCTGTTCCTGCCTGTTATGTGCAAATATCTGCCAGGCTGTATGCTACATGCTGCAAGTAGCAAGAACACTAAGACAAAGATCCTGACCTCATGAAACTCAATTTCTCAAAGAGGAAGCAGGCAGGATAAGGACTAATTATAATGCAATTTAATAAGTACTACAATAATAGTATGAGCCAAATTCTGGAATAACAGTGAAAAGAACAATAAATTATTGCTGCCCCACAGCATTGTGGGAATTTTCTCAGAGGAAGTGACATCTGACCTGGCTGTTGAAGGATGGACAAGATTTTGCCTTGTTAGGAGATATGTCAACAAGGAATTGCAGGCCTCAGACAGACCACATTTCCTTGCTATTCAAACAGAGCCGATGGAATTTGTGTTCGATGACTCAAAAAATTTGAGGACATATATTAATGCTGAAGCAGACTAAATAAATCCTGTAACAGAATTAAAAAGTTGGGCCTAAGTCTGGTTATGATGCTGATATGGGAAAAAAAGATAAATAGTATTTGTTTATTGCTACTATTTACCAAGTTCTTAATATAGCTGGTCTCAATTAATTCTGAAGTCAACAATGTAGGCATTACTCATTTTTTTTTTTAAAGAGAGAGAGGAAGGGTCGAAACCGGTTTGGCTCAGTGGATAGAGCGTCGGCCTGTAGACTGAAAGGTCCCAAGTTCCATTCCGGTCAAGGGCATGTACCTTGGTTCCAGGCACATCCCCAGTGGGGGGTGTGCAAGAGGCAGCTGATCGATGTTTCTCTCTCATCAATGTTTCTAACTCTCTATTCCCTCTTCCTTCCTCTCTGTAAAAAATCAATAAAATATAAAGAGAGAGAGAGAGAGAGAGAGAGAGAGAGAGAGAGAGAGAGAGAGAGAGAGAGAGAGAGGGAGGAAGGGAGAAAGAGAAAGAGAAACACTGATCTGTTGTTCCACTTATTTATGCATTCATTGGTTGGCTCTTGTATGTGCCCTGACAGGGATCAAAACCGCAATTTTGGCGTGTTGGGATGATGCTCTAACCAACTGAGCTACCAGGCCACTGTGTTTATCCTTTTTTTTCTTTTTACCTTTTGAAAAATTGTTTCAAGTACACATATGTCTCCTTTTGTTTACTCATTTTTAAAGATGGGAAAAATGCTCAAGGTCACTCAACAATAATAGCAATATTTGGACCTGGAGCTTCCTGATGCAAAAGTCAATGCAATTTGCACTGCACGCTCTTGTCTCTACGCACCTCTCTCGAGTATACAATGTACATGTTCACACAAATGCATAGTATTATGAACCAAAAAATACATAGATCAGAAAAGAGCTTGAAAGGAAGTTGTTCATTCTTTCCTCGCCCAGGAACTCTAAACATAAACACAAACATAAAAACATGCACATAAGTGAATACACACACTCATATCTTATTTATGTTCCTTACCATGGCATGCACCTATGTTTGTAGAAATAGTTTTGCCCACTAACGTAAGTGCTTTGGAAATAAAATATATTATGCTTTTAAAAATAAATGCTTTACTAGGGAATAACTTTGAAAATTTATATCAGTGGACAGTAGAGGCCTAATCCCGGCTCGAGCTGAGCTCTCTTGTTTTATTTTGGTACCAAATATTAGTGGGACAGCCTGTACCAGTGCAAGACTCAGCCCATCCCTGAATCATTTTCCTGAGAGGCTTTCAACACACAGCTCACTTACTGTTTACTAACACTTACAAGTGTGAAAATCTTTCATGTCAACAGGTTGGGGATCTGGCTGCTGAGTGGATGGAGGCATTTTGTTGACTTCATAGGGTTTTCACAAAGGAGATCAAAGGGGTGCATTATGTTTCAATACATAACTTTACAGGACAGATGGAATCCACCTTGAAAGACCCATGACACTTAAAGCCAGATTATCAAAAGTTTCAGACACTAAAACCATCAGCTTGCTCGAACCTTATCCTCACTCTGTCAGCACTTTTTAGCTTCATTTATAGGGAGTGGACAGTCCAATTTGAATTTTAACTACTGCCAAAGTTCAAGCCCGGGTGAGAAGGACGGCCCCGGGAATGTGGGCTGTTCCGGCCATGTGTCAGTTTGGAATGGAGTCTTGCTCTCTTGAAGGGTGATATCAGACTTATGACGAAATCACTCTATTGAACTAAAAATTTACCAACTCATAACCTTTGGGAAGAATTTCAGAACTTGGACTAGTATGTGGATAGGTGGTAGCTTCAGCTAGCCAAATACTTTCCTCTGACGAGAAAACATGAGAGGAAGTTGTTCCTTCTTTCATCTTCCAGGAACTCCAAAGGGATTCTGTTCCTGCCCACATCTAATACAGAGTCCACACACACACGACCTTTACACCACTCCCCCCCCCCCAAACCCCGCTCAAGCCTTGAAACATATACAGTGTTACAAATGTGGGTGGTATACCTAAATACCTGGTGGTTGGTTTTTTTGTTTGTTTGTTTGTTTTCTTTGTGTGTGTGTGTGTGTGTGTGTGTGTGTGTGTGTGTGTTTTCTTCTTTATCAGTGAAAAAGAATTATTTCTGGGCATACAAACCATTAACTATTAAAACTTGTCAACGGCCGAAACCGGTTTGGCTCAGTGGTAGAGCGTCAGCCTGGGGACTGAAAGGTCCGGGTTTGATTCCGGACAAGGGCATGTACCTTGGTTGCGGGCACATTCCTGGTAGGGGGTGTGCAAGAGGCAGCTGGTCGATGTTTCTCTCTCATTGATGTTTCTAACTCTCTATCTCTCTCCCTTCCTCTCTGTAAAAAATCAATTAAAAAAATACATATATATATAAAATATATATATGGGCCTTCATGCTTCTCTGGCTGCTCACTTTAAAAAAAAAACAAAAACAAAACTTGTCAACAATCTTGTTCTGTAACAACCATTTAAATATATATAGTAATTAAACATTATTATTGTGTAAATTAAGATATTTAAAAGATCTTGCTGTTTGTTTGATTACGTAGGCATTTAACCTAGTGTTTGAAAATACTTTTAAATGTAAGTCCTAATTGCTTTAACATATACAAAGTCACAATACTTTATTATCTTTTACATATGCTGTCATTTTAAGTAGTGCTACAAAATCCAATCTTTTGGATTTTCTATAATGTGATACTTCAAGTTAAACAATTTTGCTCTCACTTCAAAATAAGTGAGTTAGGCATTTCCCCAAACAACTGCTATAGTTGTTCATTTCTTCATGCTAATCTACTTCTCAACACACTAGACTAAACAATTATATACCACTTAAAAAATAAATAATATGAATGCATATGGCATTACACTGATTAAGCATGCAAACCATTTAAAGCCTATTAAATTACATGCCTACCATTTGGGAGATAGCTTTGTCTTTCAAAACTATTTTTATGTATTTGGGTGCTCTTGTATTAGGTGCATATGTGTTTACCGAGTTATTTCTTCTTGTTGGATTGCTCCCTTTAGTATTATGAAGTGGCCTTCATTATCTCTTGTTATGTCCTTCACTCTGAGATCTACTTTGTCAGATATAAGTATTGCTACCCCAGCTTTTATTTCATTTCCATTGGCCTGGAAAACCTTTTTCCATCCCTTCACCCTCAGTCTGTGTGCGTCTTTTTTTTTTTTTTTCTGAAATGGGTTTCTTGTAGCCAGCAGATATATGGGTCTTGTTTTCTTATCCAACCCATTAACCCTATGTCTTTTGATTGGGGCATTTAATCCATTTATATTTAAATTTATTATTGATAGGTACTTATTTTTTCCAAGTAATATGTATAGGCTGTCTTTGTGCTTGATATATTTCCTAATAATAACATAAAAATTGGCTACCTAATCCTATGAGATGTCATAAAAGTTTAGTTTGGTTTAAATAGTTTATCTTCCAGTGTTTTGAGATCCTGCCCCTCCCCCCCCAACCTCAAGCATTCATTAGGAGCAAATTAATTTTTTCCTATTAATATATCTCCCCCCCCCCCACCGCAAGCACACTGCCGGGCATATTCTGTAATTAGCATTTAAACGTGTAATGCAGCAGTCTCGTTCGCCTGCGCTCAGTGTCAGCCTTTGAAGACTGCATTTCTCCACCTGGTGGTGGGGGTGGGGTGGGGGCTCCAGGAGCAGCAGAAGCGAAGGCGTCACCCATCCAGCAGGTGCGGAGGCAGAAGGCCCGCTCCCTTTGTTGGCAGCTCTGAAGGCGCAGGTGTGGACCAGCGGCAGCAGCATCCTGTTTGATAGTTCGGCGCTTCTGTGTCAGGTGGGGACAGCTACACTAAATCTGGAGGGGAAACCCTCTCATAACTTTGTTGTCTAGTCTCAGGAGCATAAAACAGATTTTTTTTTTCCCCTGACTGGTTTTTAAAGCTGAAGAGATTGGTGTGGCTTTACCTGTCAAGCTTATAGGTAGGAGTCTTGTTTTAACTTGACCATAAAAACAGATACAGTTTATTCCTTATTAAAAAAAAATATAAACATGAAACGGTTCTAAATAGGGCACTAGATAGTTCTAGCGTTTAGCCAGGAGCTCTTGAGCAAAGCGAATGCTTGGCTCTGTTTGGAAAACATGCCACCTTTAAGATGCTTCTATTTGTTTAGCTGCTTTGAGTTGATGCTATAATTGTGCTGTGTTTTTTATCACACCGTGTCACTTTAAATTAAGATGTATGCAGCACCAGGTCAGAGGCACTGAAGGAAATCTCCCGTTAAAACACAGGCATGATCTCTGGTATGCCTTGGCCTACCTGGCTCCCATCCAGCTGTCACTTCTGCACCACGACTCAGTCTGATAATGTTAACCAGCTGTTGACTCAAAACTCCACCACCACTGGAGTTCACTGCAGCAGGCTTTTCGGTTCTTTCTGAAATAGCCAAAAACAATATAATAATCATTTTTACGTTCTTTAAAACTTTTTTAATTGATCTTTCAGAGAGAGGGGGAAAGAGGGAAGGAGACACACACACACACACACACACACACACACACCAATCCCACAACCTGGGCATGTGCTTTGACCAGGGATCAAACCAGCCACCTCTTGGTGTATGAAACGATGCTCCAACTGACTGAGCCACACTGGCCAGAGCTGATTTTATATTCCTTATATCCAAATATGTCATTGCTATTCTGCAATCCAGTGGAAAAGTGTATCTACTATCTTTGGAATTATTTTCTTGCCTGAGCATGACTCAAATGGAAAAACACACACACAACTCTTATATTTGCACCTTGTGGAAAAAGTATCAGGGAGGCGATAGGGCTCCACGGTATCAACCTGTGACAACACCAATTTTCCCAAATATCTAGTGTCACATGCTCCTTCTTTCTCATCAGTGAACATTTCTATCGCACCCAAGAGAAAGGGCCACATGGCTCAGCAAATGTCAATAATTTGTCAAACTAGAAAGCATCTGTCTCTCCAAGTTAAATCCATGATCTTTTAAGTCACCAAAATTGTTAGTAAGGTGAACACATTTTATTATAGGATTTTAAAATACCCTTTACATGGTTTTAATGTTAAACCTTGTCTATGACAAAAACTAGGCAGTTAGTACTTTAATAAAAATGTACATAGAAAGAACCACGTACATTGGGAATATGATAAGAGGTACTATTTATTTAGTACCTACTTTGTATCAACTAGCTCCTTTCATCTTTATATCAAGGGTTAGTCAAAGTAAGATAAAATTTAGAATGAGAAAATTTTAAGTAATTTTCAGTCACCAAGCTAATAAGTGACAAGCCCAACTAATTCTCAAACAGCTGCACTTTCTACCATAACATATGCTTCTCAGTAAAAAAAAAAAAAAAAAAAAAAAAAGTTAAAGAAAAAGAGAATTGTATAATATGGTGTTGGAATTAATTACATTTTCAGATTAGAGTACATTAAAAATAATCTGCATTGGCTTGACTGTATTTATTACCAAAAAATTTCTAATACACACACACACACACACACACACACACACACACTTGTTTTAAGAGAGTTAAAATAAAGTAAAAACTGAATTGGTAACATTGTTATGCATACTTCCCATGTGCTTGACATGACAATTTCATTCAATTATCACACCAACCCTATGGAGTAGATACTGTAATTATTATTCCCATTTCCCATAGATGAATACACACTGAAGCCTAATGATTTAACAAGCAAGCAGAAAAGTGAGGTTTCAAACCTCGGCCCCTCCAGGAACTAGGCTCTATGCATGCTAGCTTTACTCTTGGATGATTTTTATGAATTTGAATATAAAGGATTCACAGGTTTTGGGGTTAAATTTGTACTGAGATGCCCAGGATATATTTTCAAAGTTGTATGCATTTATTTAATTAAATTTAATAGGGTGTGTGTGTGTGTGTATTGACCACTGTCTCCCAAAATTTCAGGAAAAATAAGAGCAGTTAATTAAGGATATTAGTGTAGTTATTGAAGTTTTACTGTATCTTAAATCTTACTACTGGGAAAAAAATATCAGAAAGAGAAAAGAGGCAGGAATGCTGGCTCGTCCTGCTTCGAATGTTGCCTGTGTCATATGAATGGGTCTATGATATGCTGGGTCAGCCAAAGATAGTATTTGTCCCAAGTCAGTCAGCTTTGGTGAATATCATGTGTATAATTTTGGGCAGAATTTGGCTGGATGAGAAATTGGTATCCTTATATTCTCTGAGCTAAGATTCTACTGGTAAATGTTACCGTGTGGTCTGCTTTCTTATGACTTTTGTGGCTATTTTGTTTTGACCATTCCTCCAAGTATTTTTACCCTTTTTAGCGTATCAGAAGAGTATTGAGAAAATAAACCTCATTCAAAGATGTACTGATGAGCTCAAGTGAGTTAACAATTGTAAACTGATAAACACTGTTTCTTGCCTGCAACAGAGGCTTAATAAAGGTTTGCTTCCTACTTTCTTTTTTTAAAAAATATATATTTTATTGATTTTTTATAGAGAGGAAGGGAGAGAGATAGAGAGCTAGAAATGTCGATGAGAGAGAAACATCGACCAGCTGCCTCTTGCACACCCCCTACCGGGGATGTGCCCGCAACCAACGTACATGCCCCTGACCGGAATCGAACCCGGGACCTTTCAGTCTGCACACCGACGCTCTACCACTGAGCCAAACTGGTTTCGGCTGCTTCCTACTTTTTATTAAACACAGCATTCCTTTCTAATTGGAGCTTACTTTATATCCTGAATTATTTTTCCATTTTGTTGTATCCTTCACAGTATGTCTAACCAATTTTATTGTAATAGGTCAGTTGATTAGCATAAATGTTACAAAATAGTAACTTCAGTCAAGATGATATGTAACTTCTTAATCCAGATCACCCTGTTGAATACTTCTTTCTAATTTTAAATACTATCTTTGGCTGACCCAGCATATTATAGTTATTTAGCCAGGTTTCAGTCTTTGTTATAGAGCTCAGATTCAAACTGATATTAATGAATTTCATTACATCTATATAATAAAAGCCTAAGCAACTGTTATGGCAGAATGACCAGAATGACCAGTCGATATTATGTGCACTGACCACCAGGGGGCAGATGCTCAATGCAGGAGCTGCCCCCTGGTGGTCAGTGTGTTCCCCAGGGGGAGTGCTGCTCAGCCTGAAGCCAGGCTCACTACTGGCGAGTGCAGCTGCCATGGCAGAGCTTTTCCCAACTCCGTGGCAGCACTACCAAGCAGCGACAGCAGGCACAGTGGACTGGGATGAGTACTAGTGGTGTGGTGTCGGCCCGATTCAGGCTCCTCCCTGGACGCCTGCCATTTGGTGCATGGCTACCAAGGGGTCCCAGACTGCGAGAGGGATATCCGACTGTTGGCTTAGGCCCAATCCTGGTGCAGTTCTCTGTAGAAGGCAGTCAGTCTGAACAACTCAGTGACTCAGGGAAGCACAGGGAACTCAGGGTAAGCCTGCCTCCGTGCTTAACTTACCCACTGGATGGTGTTCACAGGACAGAGTGTGGTGGCCCAGCCCATGCATATGCAGCAGCTGCTGAAGCTCAAATGGCAGGCTGTGCAGCAGTAGAAGGCCATCCAGCCACAAGTCGGCAGTCAGACATCCCCTGCGGGGTCGCAGACCGTGAGAGGGCGCAGGCTGGGCTGAGGGACACCCCCCCACAGGGTACGAATTTCATGCACCAGGCCTCTAGTATTAACATAAAACACTGCTAAGACTTGAGTGCATCTACTTCTATAATTGCTAAGTCTAATATGAATGTGTTTAACCACGTAAGCATGTTGCTCCACTCGAATCTGCAATATTTTTATATCATTAAAAACAACACTGTAATTTGTTTTTCATAGGCAAGTAAACTTTAAAGAACATTATGTGCCTCATAGGTGTTTGGAAGTTAGTTGAATTGTGAGTTTTTGAGATAATTTCTTTTTCTCTTTTAGACTGTTCTTCAATACGTTTTTTTTGAAAATATCATTATTTGTTCTTTTCTCAGATGTTCAAGATACTTGAAAAGCAACATATTAAACTAAAGTATATTGTTTTACATTAAATAAGTTATTGTATAAAGTTATATATAAAACAAAAATGCCTTCAGCTACTCTGTAACCATTGCTAAAGAGTAGGCTAGATATACCAAACCAAGTATATCTTTTTATATTTATAATTTCTTTATGTGACTCAAGATCCAAATAAGTTTAACACGTTGTGATTAATTGATACAACTCTTAAATCTCTTTTAATTTCAGATTCTAATTCCATCCTTTGCAATTATTTTTTTAGTTTTTTTTTTAAAAAGATATAATAGACATATAATATTGTATACGGTAAAGGTGTACAATGTGTTGATTTGTTACACTTATGTTTTGCAAAATGTGACATGATGGAGGTGTTACTAGTAACACCTCCATCATGTCACATAATTACTGGCTCTTTTTTGTGGCGAGAGCATTTAAGATCAACTCTTCTAGCAACTTTCAAACATATAACATGATATTATTAACTATAAACACCGTAGAGTAAATTAGATCCCCAGAATTCATTCATCCTATAATGAAGTTTGTGCCCTTTGACCAACACCTCCACATTCTAACAGCCTGATCACAGAATAAACAACATTCCACACACTAAGGGTTGGTCTTGTGTTAAAATTCAAGTTTTCATATTTTGCCTTTACAGGGGAACTATGGACCTCAATTCTGTTGATAGTATTATTCATTTTGTGGGAGTGAAAAGATTCTTGTGACTTTCGGTTATTGCCATTTGAGATTGTATAAACTTAGTTGAGACAAAGGGCAAGAAAAAGTTAGATGACTATGGAACAAAGTCTGGACCTAAGAGGTGTGCTTTTCACCTGAGGACTCCATGCGAAGTGACTAAAAGGTTGGAATGGGAAAAGGCCAAGCTTCTAACTATTGTGTTTTGTCTAAAAAACAAACAAACCCAACCCAACCCAATCTTTATAATCAATAGTTTCTAAAACTATATTTTGATATTTATTAGTTCAACCTTAAAATAAATACAGATGACTCAGTAGAAGAGAAGCCCCATTAAAACAAGTAGGGGCACACGGGGATTTAAGAAGATATCGCTAATGAAATGCAGAGCTTCGGCGCGGTGAAAAAATTAAGACTTGGGCCGAGAATCAAAGAGGAGCTCAATAGCCTTCAGAAGGCGTTTTTATAGTCTGGGATCAAGGAGGCTTCATCTGCTGAAGTGTTGAGGACTAGTAATGGTCTGTTAATCTATGAGGTGCTTTTATATTGTTTTCTTTGCCATTTCTGAGACTGTTAAAGCTTAAGAATAAGAGGCTGTAGGCTGGAAATCAGATGTGGTCTAGATGCAAGGTGTCCCACCTTATGGCAGCACATGAGATGTTCGCAGGCGTGGAATGCTTTTAGGATTCCCTTAAAGGTTAAAGATGTTAAACACCCTCAGTCACTTCAATGACAATGAGAGAGAGAGAGAGAGAGAGAGAGAGAGAGAGAGAGAGAGAGAGAGAGAGAGAGAAGGAAGGAAGAAGATCCAAAGGCTTAGTCAACTTTTCAGTTTTTTGAATTGAGAAAAACAATTGCATATGGAATTTTTTGGATACATGACGTTTGATCCTTCTATTCATAAATGACCTAAATGGCCAGTATAAACTGGGTACATATTTGCAAGTTATTCAGTTTGAATGTTTATGGAGCAAGCTAGGCTCTTCATAATAAATGTTAATGTTTTAAAAGTGGAATTTGATCTTCTTAATGAAGTTCTGAATGCAGCGGTACCACAACTTACCAGGGGCTTGTTTCTCAAGTTGGAGCATGCAAAAATCACATGGAGCCAGTTATGCTTGAAAATTCCTCTCTCCTCCACTGCAAGCATACCTGGCTTTATGTTAACACCCTTATAAGTATGTATGTTCATTTAAAATATATCCTACAAATATGTAAATTATAACTGTACAGTATATAACATTTCAATTGTAACTTTATTATTATTGCCAATCAAATGGTCTGAGCATGTTAAATATGCATCTGAAGAAACTGCTTTCTTGAGAAAAACCAATTAATTATCTGATAACATTAAAGGAAAATGTCAGTGTATAGGGATGTACAGAATATAAACATTATCTTGGTGTAGTTAATACACAGTAAGAGTTCGTTGATTCATTAAGCTTTAACCATTGGTTTCAGCCAGGCAATCCCAGGGCAGTGCTGAGTGCTCTACAGAACCACCCCAGCGGCTTTGAAAAGATGAGGTCCACAATTAGATCTACTACGAGTTTTGCTTGTGAACATTCTCAATTCTGTCATTTCCTTTCTGTTTCAAAGTTTAAAAAGCATAAAGTAAAATCTGGCAATTAATGGATTACCCTACTAAGAAAACTTAAAGTTTTAATGAAAAGCGAAACTGGAAATGTTGCTATAGTTTCCTTACTTTTACTTTCCCATTGTGACATATCTATAAATACCTCCCACCTTGGAAATGATCACCACTAATAAGAGTCATGCTCTTTATTAGCTAACTAGAAAAAAATAAAACCCCACACCTCCCCCTGCCATTTTACCTAAGAATACGTTATGGCAGGAAGATGGGTGCGCTAAATTAAAAAAAAATACTTAGAAAATTAAGAAAAATATTTATATTTTAAATATAAATATAACTAAATATCAAGTATGTTACAAATACTATAGTAACCCCACTGGCACCTGCCTTGGCCAGCCTGGCATTGCCTGCTTGCCGGCCCTGCCCCCCCTCCTGTGTGGTGACTGGCGGGGCTATAGGGGGGCCTCCACTAGCACCTGCCTTGGCTGGCCTGGGGCCTGTGGGCAGCTCCTGCGTTGAGCGTCTGCCCCCTGGTGGTTAGTGTGCATCAGAGTAACTGGTGGTTCAGCTGGT
This sequence comes from Nyctalus aviator, assembly GCA_036971965.1. NCBI lineage: Eukaryota > Metazoa > Chordata > Mammalia > Chiroptera > Vespertilionidae > Nyctalus > Nyctalus aviator. The sequence goes on along the minus strand of CM072924.1, from coordinate 177,397,159 downwards.
CGTTCTGTGGTTTGGTCAATTTGCATATTAGGCTTTTATTCTATAGGATTAGAATTGGCCAAATCACTGGTTCTACCACAAAGTTATTTTAAACTAGACACATCTATTCTTTCTGGTTTTGTAATTAGAAAACTTTATTGAAATTAAGTTTTATTTAATATTATGTTTATGTTAGGCATACTATATAAGCATTGTCTGCATAAGAAGCATGGGCATAAAAAGTGTGCATGAACACTTTTTATGTCCATGAAAAGTCCTGTAAAATAATCCATTTATCTATATATCTTATTATCTATATATCTACTTATCTTTCTATAATCTCTTCTAAGAAATAAGTTTTTGTTTACTAATTGTTTAAAAAGTAATAATGGGAGTAATTTACTTTCAAATAGTCCTATACTTTTTTTTAAGGCTTAGATACAGAAATTTATTAAATATATATGTATGCATCAAAAATTATTATTCTACTTATTTTTAAAATTTTTTCTTTATTGATTGAGGTATTAGATATGTGTCCTTATCCCCCTATTACCCTCCCCACTCATGCCCTCACCCCCCTGGTGTCTGTATCCATTGGTTAGGCTTATTGGTTAGGCATCCAAGTCCTTTGGTTGATCTCTCCCTCTTACCCCGCCCCTCTCCCCTATCTTTCCTCTGAGGTTTGACAGTCTGATCGATGCTTCTCTGTCTCTGGATCTGTTTTTGTTCATCAGTTTCTTAATCATGGCAAATTCAATAGAAAGCAGATGTTGGAAACAATGTCACTCATTTCAAAAGAAGAGAAAAGTATAAATTGTATATTATGCTTCTTTATGAATACAAGAGTGATAGAGAATTACTTTTGCTACACCCTTCCATCTTTATAATATTTCTCTATAACTGAAATTTGAAATATAAGTATTAAATTCAGTTTGGATATTTGACAAAAAAACAACAAACTTTGAAAGTAGCTGCTTAAAGCTATATAGTTTGACTACCATTCATTTATGCACCTTGGGTGGCTAATGCTTTAAACACCTCAGGTGTCCCATAGAACTATCAATGGACCATTAAACAGCTATATCAGGCCATAAAGCTATATTCCTGGAAGCAGATGACCCATGTCATCATGTTCTTCCTTGCACATCTTCTAAAATAACAGTCCGACAGCTTTATGTACCCATGTGTAGCTTAGTAATATGATCTCAGGCAAGGTGTAGGGATCGTGTTCAGCTCAGATATGTTGACCTGTGGTCAAACAATGGATCATATGTCAGTCACAGGATTCATTTCCAATATGAGAACTTTGTTCTAAAATATGACATACTGTGGTACATGTCACTTTTGTGTAGATTGTCAGCTGAAATCATAATTTTGAGGAAAAGATGTGGGTAAACGTATTTCAGAGTCCTTTCTGTTTTTCTTCTCTTAATGGGTGTACCCCAACCAACTGTCAGTCAAATTCATGGAACTCACTTCATGCATATCTTTGGGAATGCTCTGTGGTCATTAGAGTCGAATGAAAAAGGTGGCAAACAAAGCAAAGGATAATGACAGCTAAGAGCGGCATGATCAGTGAATGTGTTGCTTTGAAAGATTGGTAAGATACAGATGGGTCAAATAGAGAGTTAGACTATGGTGGACAAAGGGTTTAGGCTTGATGTGGGAGACAAGGGTCTTGAGAAGAGTAGAAACTTGACAAAAAGCAGAGTTATAGGAAGATTAATAAAGCAGTGGGCCACAGGAGAACCTGAGGTAGGGGATGACTGAATAAATGAGATAGGAGAATATGACTGTATTTACCTACAAGTCCTGTCATGGGGGCCTCAGAATACAGAAGGAAGGTGGCAGTCAAAAATAAAGAGGCAAAGTCAAGAGGAATTATGTGAAGACTCATGAAAATTTGAATTTGGAATATAATTGGCTAAATGAATAGATTGCTGGAGGAGCACACAAATTAGACTTATTAGAATGTTTACCCCTAAATCTTTCTCCTTAAAATTATCTATACTAATAAAAGGGTAATATGCAAATTGGTCAGGACACCCTCACAGTAATGACTGAACAGCAGGCTGTGTGGGGCAACAAGGCCAGAGGGGGGTTAGTGAGGGACGACCAAACGACTGAACAGCAGGCTGTATGGGGTGACCAGGCCAGCAGGGAGGCACTGAGGGGCGATCAGGCTGGCTGAGAGGGCAGTTAGGGGCAATCAGGCAGGCAGGCAAGCAGTTAGGAGCCTGTGGTCCCAGATTGTGAGAGGGATATCCAACTGCCTGTTTAGGCCTATCCCTGGAATAGGGCCTAAACAGGCAGTTGGACATCCCCTGAGGGTTCCCGGATTGGAGAGGGTGCAGGCTGGGCTGAGATTCCTCGCCCTACCCCCCAGTATTTGATAGAATAGTAAAAAAAAAATCTTTCTATGGGGTAAATATTTTTATTATCCCCCATTCTGTAGGTAAGGAGTCTGAGACCCAGTGAAGTTAGGTAACTTGATTTGTGTTACATAGCTGATAAACTTTAGACCAGAATTAAAACTCTGGCAGTCTGACTTTCAAACCACTAGGCTCTGATACACTCTGTTAAACTGCCTCTCCAATGCTTCATACATGGAGCTGTCCTTAATTATCCTGCACTAAGTAAATCATTGAAGGTTCCCAAAGATTTTTCTGCAACATGTATCAAAAATATATTGAATTGTCCATGGCCTCATTAAAATCAGAATGTGGAGGTCAATGAAATACATTGTTAAATTTCACACTCGGATAATATTAGCATTTGCCTTATGTTTACCCCTTCCGTCTGTTTTACCTACTTCCCTGGCTCACCTACCACCATTCATGGGCCTTGGGCTGTCCACGTCCTGGGAGTTATTGCTGTGTTCATAAGAAGCTCGATAGAAACATTATGGCTGAGGCATAAGACATCGTTGACCTATGTGCCTGGAGCTCTTAGCTGGCAACCTCTAGACAGCCTTCCTAACTGTACCCGTTTAAAGAGCAGACTATGCAAAGATGCTATACGGACTATCAACATTGACCTTACCTATAGACACATCAAATACAGAGTTTCAGATCCTACCACTGACTACTGGAATTGAGTTTTATAATCTTATAATTTTAATGAAATTCCCAGGTCATATGTATGCACATTCAAGTTTGAGAAGCACTGATATAATTTTATCTCTCATTGCTGACATCTCTGTGTGGAACTTGATTTAAAATTTAACTTCTGATCTATTGTGTAAACTTTGTTTCTGAAACCTGGGATACATTCATTTATAGATATCTACTTGGTTTTTCAATTGCAGTCCTATCCAGGCTTCTGAAGTCCACATATTTCTCCATTTTTCTACTCTTAGTTTCTTATTCCCGTCTATAACCTACCTTTACAATACCCTCAAAACTAATATGCTATAATCTTTCTTTATAAAAAAATATAGCATATAATATATGCTATAATCTTTCTTTATAAAAAATATAGCATATAATATATGCTATAATCTTTCTATATAAAAAATATAGCAAAATGAAGATATGTAACCCAAAGAATATAAGCTTAGCAGAAATTCATTTTAATGATTCAGACCTAATATTTTAACTGTTTTTAGTTACAGTGATACAGTAAAAGACCAGAATGCCTCTCCCACTATTCTTGCCAAATCTGAAATATGTGGCATTGCACATGAAAAGGAACTTGATAGTTCTTATTTTCTCATTATGGTAAGTAATAAGACAAATAATCATTCATCACTGTTCCGTGGGTTATGATTAATGAATGTCTTTGGTTGCCTTTCTCACAAGTGTAGAGGAGGTCAATTGGTTGTTTCCCCCTGTAGCTCCTTCTAGGATTCCTATGGTGTGTGGGATATTTATTTAATTTAGGTATTAGTCATCCATGGGGATTTCCTGCGTAATAACTTTTACAAGTACAATTTCAAAGAAGAGCAGAGAGGTGTGTTTACAGTCATCCACCCACACCCTTTCCCCTGCAGAGTGTGCTTTGCAAGTGCTACTGTGAGCCTTTGAAGATCCAGCATCAGGTTGAGCCTAAAAAAAGGAAACTTTTCTCTTAGTAGAGTTACAAAAATGTTTTTACATTCTATGTTAAGAAAACTGCACAAGGCTAGTTGTAGAGAAAAGTAAAAATGCATAGTAGTTTCAAAATTATGAATTAACAAAATGAAATGATGGATTCATGAGAAATAAGTAACTATTCATTTATGCTTTAATTGTGTAATTGTGATATTTGTGTAATTGTTGCTTTCAATTCCCTTAGTTATTTTTAATAGGCATGAAGAGTGATAGCGAAGACCCTGTCTCATTATTCCTGACATGCAAAAGTTAGGCATTTGGAAGGTTCTGCTCTCCCATGGAGAGTTTGTAGGGAGAGAACAGTAGCATATAAAATCAAACTTCCAGGAAAACCCAAGACACTTTGAAATATTTTGAAAGCAGCCTTTAGCCTAAATTGATCTCCAAAGGCAAAAAACTGCAACAGAAATGTATGTTAATTTTTCTAGGTGATTGAATTCAAGGTAATTTTTTTTTAATTTTTTTTTTTTTTATGATGCTCTAACATTCCAAGGCTGTCCCATCATAGAGTGAGCAAAGAGCTCTGGTCTATGTAATATAATTCATGATTTTATCATGGTTGTCTTCACCATCTTTCATGCGTTGTAGAGTGAAGTTGACTGATTCTGCATCAATTCATATTGAATGTTGCAAACTGATTGGCTATTCACTGAGGTGTAGAGACATGGTTTGATTGTGCTGTGTGGATTTGCCATGGGTGCAAAAATGAATCTTATACCTTTCTACGGACAACATGAGGGCTGGAATAATTCAAAAAGTGTAGCCAAAGAGGTTTCATACTTGACTATCTCAGCATATAAAGGTAGTCAGGAGATTTTAACACCAAAATTTTTAAATCTCATAAAATAATAGTCTGCCTAGAGAGAAAATGCTGTCGAGGTGTCTATGTGGTCGTGACATAAGTGTTTCCAGCAGCTAGCATGTGTCTCAGAACTTTCCTTGGCATTATTCCATTCTCTACTGGTATAGATCTTGCTTGATATATGCTCAGATCCTTTATTCACATAATTTTTGAATTTACATACACCATCCTGTCTACATTCAACCAATGTTTTTTGTCTGTCCCAGGTATATTAATTGGATGGTCCAGGATGATACATACTACTCAAGTTTGATGATGAATTATGGTGCAAGCGGCAAATTCAGTTTTTCTTATACATTTCCAACCTCTTTTAGTATCACTTCTGTTAAGATCCCTTTGGCCAAAGCAAGCCATTTGCCTGAGGCCTAAGTGAAAGAGTGAAAAGTTCTTTTGCTCCAAAGCAAGTCTCATGAGTGGGGGGAAGAATGGAATAACTATATGCTGAATACTAGTATGCCATCTTCATGATCCTAATCCTGAAGGCATTCTTGGTATTTCTGACTTTCCACCCTTGATAGAGTCTTTAAAAAGTAGGGAGATCTGAAACACTACAATACTGTCAGTTGCTAACCTCCTTTGTTGGGTGAGCCTAAAGCACTCCTATGGTCTTGAGTTTGCTGTCCTAAGTGGTCTGGACAATGCCTTCTTTCCTTGTTTACACTGGATTTCTAAAGTCTTGATATAAAAAAGTCTATTGGTTGCAAGTAATCAAAATTAATCAAATTAATAACAACAATGACATAGATTGCTAGGGCTGCCATTAGAAAGAGGCACAAATTCTATGACGTAAACAACATAGATTTATTGTCTCATAGTTCTGGAGGTTAGAAGTCCAAAATCAAGGTGCTGGCCGGGTTTGGCCCTTCTGAGGGCTGCAAAAAAATAAACTCTTCTAGTTCTTTCTCCTTGTCTTATAAAAGGTCATTTTAATGATCACCTGGTGTGCATATCTGTCTCCAAATTTCTCCTTATTATCAGAACATTATTATAGTCTTTTACAGATGATAACAGCACAACATAGCAATGTTTTTTAATGACAGAAGCAGAGAACAAATGCTTTCAGTTTTAACCAAATGCTCTTAGTTGTACAAATTTCTGTTCACAGCTGAGTCAGCTCTTTGAGCAAACCAAGATCCTCTTAGTCCTCACCTAGTCCAAAGATAATTATGGGAGTTTCAACAAACAGAGAAATAAAAGGAAGATAAGGTGATTTTGGTTAATTTAAAAAACAAATGAAGAAGAGATAAGTGGTTTTCAGGAGAGATAACCTGCCACTGTCAGTAGAAGGAGCCCAACTAAACAATGAATGAGAGGAGGATGGGAATCTGAGGTCTTCCTGCATAGAGGAAACAGGCGCTGAAGATGTGAAAATCCAGGTAATTTCAGGAAGGAGATGGCAAGAGAGGCATCTGTTTTTAAAGGCTAGAAATGATTGAGTTTGTATGAGCAGGAGACTGATAGAATTGGAGGATGAAGACATTCCTGACTCCTATTTTAATGCACATCATTATTTCAGCATTCAAGGTGAGCAAATAATCAACACTAGGAAATACACACTTTATACATTTCAACATAACTACTTCTTTTCCATCACATAGCTTAGTATGTTCTTTTTAAAAGGTAGGATATTATTTGTGTGTGACTTTTAAATATAAAGTTAAATTCAATAACAATGATGACCACAACCACAAAAATATTGATATAAAAGAATTATTCAAGTCTCGAATGACCCCATTTCTTCTTTTCCCAACTCAGTACCTAATGACATCATTTAGCTATGAAATATATATATATATATATATGTATATATATATATATATATATACACACACACAGAAAAGCAGAAACTTCCCAAATCTACCTGTTGAACACTGACCCTTGTTTTGAGTGCCACACTTTCATCTCCAACTGTCTGTGGGACAGTCTGCAAATATTGTTCTGACTTCAGATGCAATATCACTAAAAAATTACAATCATCATTCTTCTCCATAAATCAGTTTCCTTTTGGAAGCCCCAAATTCTCTCAATATTACTACCATGTTCCTGTATCTCAGCATCATCCTTCCTTCCTACTTATCTTTTAATCACCCCAACCACAGTTGCTGATGAGATCTGTTCCTTTGTGACATACTATTCAAGATCATATCTCCCTTATCACTCACACTACTTCCACCTCTGTTTACAGTCAGTCACTGCTCACCTGTATAGGGTGACAACCTCAGTTCCCTGCACGTAGACATTTTCCCTGTTTCAATATATTCTAGGTCATGCTAATCTTTTTTAAAAATCTGTTAAAAATCTTTAAAAAATGTAAATCTTAAAAAATTAACCATGTTGACATTTCCTCTGTTCAAACACCTTCACTGCCTCTTTGTACTAACAGAATAAAGTTCAAGTTCTTAAGCTGACACTAGAAATTTCTAAGATTATAGTTTCCTTTCTACCGCCTGTTCTTATAATTTATATATTTTTTAGATAAAATATACTACTTAATATTTCCTTCAACCCTCAAGAATGAGATATTTAATGTTTTATTTTGTAAAACATATTATTAAAATAAGACTTTATAAAAATAACTAGAGTCCAGGTGAACAAAATTCATGCACAGGGGTGTGTGTCCCTCAGCCCAGCCTGCACCCTCTCCAATTTGGGACCCCTCCAGGGGTCCCTCTCACAATCCAGGACTGCTGGCTCCCAACTGCTCATCTTCCTGATTGCCACTAATGGCTTATGCTTGCCAGCCTGATCGCCCCCTAACCACTCCCCTGCCAGCCTGATTGATGCCTAACTGCTCCTCTGTAGGCCTGGTCGCCCCCAACTGTTCTCCCCTGCAGGCCTGGGTCCTCCCCCAACTGCCCTTCCCTGCAGGCCTGGTTGCCCCAACTTCCCTCCTCTGCTGGCCTGGTCACCCCTAACTGCTCTCCCCTGCAGGCTTGATCACCCTAAACTGCCCTCCCTTGCAGGCCATCTTGTGGAGGCCATCTTGTGTCCACTTGGAGGCAGCCATCTTGTATGTTGGGGTGATGGTCAATTTGCATATTATTCTTTTATTAGATAGGATTAGATAGGATAGGGGCCTGGTGCTCAGGTCGGGGCCAGCTAGTTTGCCCTGAAGGGTATCCTGGATCAGGGTGGGGATTTCCTTGTGGAGTGGGGCATGGGGTGGCATGGGCCAGGGGCCTGTGGTTTCTAGGCTTGCCACACCCCCTGGCGACCCAAGCAGAGACCCTGGTATCTGGGATTTATTTATCTTCTATAATTAAAACTTTATAGCCTTGAGTAGAGCCAAGCCTCCTGCTCGCTCTGTGGCCACAGCCATTTTTGTTGGGATTTATTCATCTTCTATAATTGAAACTTTGTAGCCTTAAGCAGAGGCCAAGGCAGGCCAGGGAAGGTGGAAGGCTTGGCTTCCTCCATTGCCGGGGAAACCCAAGCCTCCTGCTCTCTCTGTGGCTGCAGCCATCTTGGTTGGGTTAATTTTCATACTTGCTCCTGATTGTCTGGTGGGCATGGCTTGTGGGTATAGCAGGGGTACGGTCAATTTGTATATTACTCTTTTAGATAGGATTTGTATTTCTAAATTTTTAATTTTAAAATAATACATTTTAGAGATTAAAATTTCAATAATACTCTCAATTTATCAAATGTAGAAGTTTACATTATAGATTAATTTAGGTAGAAAGTATACACACATCACTGACTTACCATTCTGCTATTATTTCAAGTAGGAGTGATTTGTTCTTCATTGTCTGGTCAAATATCGACCTTCAAAATGACCCAGGTCACATCTAAGAATGTGATAAACTAAGTCTCTCTCTAATGATTCTTAATGGAAATAAAGGCTTTTTAGAATAGACCTCCCTTGAGCCACATCTGAGTCCTAATTTATATAGTACATTCACTACATTCCACAATTTGTGTAATTTTTATACCTATGATTTTATAGCCCACATTCTCTCTGATCTGGGGAAGCCTCATGTGCACAATGCTAAGGTTAAAGGACATAAAGATAAAATAAACAAGTCCAATATGAAAATTATTTTGTTAAAAAAATTGAAAAAATAATAATTTTTACAGATTGACTATAGGGAATAAAATTTCAAGTTTCTAATGAGAATTATAGTACCACTGACCTGAAAATAAGGAATTAGGTATTAGAGGCTGACAGAGGAAGAAAGATGATGAATTTGGATTCAAACATATTTAGTTGAAATGTGTGGTCATAGAATATCCAAATGAAAAGAAAGAATTTGGGTTTAAGTGGATGGTTAGGACTGTAACTATCAATTAAGGCTCATATGATTAGAGGCAATAATTGGAACCATGAGAGTAGATACTCTCACCAAAGAAGAGACTGTAAGGTAAAGGAGAATAGAAGGCTGAAGGCTAGTCAGAAAAATCATTTGCTCCTCAATCTAGATCTATCAGCTTTTCTTATTATAATTTTATTTCTATCTCACTGGTATTTTGATGATTGTTCTTACTCTACTTTTTCAACTCTTGCTAGCCACTCAAGTTAAGCTAATCATGGTTCTTATTCTGACCTCAAGAATCTGCATTCCTTGATTTCCATTAGCTTTTCTGATTTCTAACTATACTGACTTGATTCTTTGTATTTCACCTTACTTCCCTGATTTCCATTTCTCATCTGCTGTTCACGGATGGCTTGAAAAATGGGTTACTAATAGTGGAGGAAGTTTCAGTTCAAATTTGGAATATTTAGTTTGACAACATAGATCCAACTTTCAATTTTTTCTAATTTATCACTTTTTACATTATCTCAAACTATTTAAAATGCAGTGGTAGATAAAAAGAAACACCTTTAAATGATGTATATTAATTAGTTACATCTTTGTTTATTTATATTATTAATACTGAGAAGTATTAGGACATAAAGTATAATTAATGAATGCTAAATAAATGTACAGAAAATGAACCCTTAGAGTTTGACAACCAAATGAAGTTTCTACAAGTATAATTTTTATTATCTTCTTTATGCTAAGAAACTTTTCTTTTAATAAGAAATACCATAATTTAAAAAAAATGTTTTTACTGTGTTTTTTTTTTTTTTTTTTTTGAGAAAAGAAGAGGGAAAGATAGAAATATTGAAGAGAAACATCATCAAAAAGTTGTCTCCTGCTGAAACCGGTTTGGCTCAGTGGTAGAGTGTCAGTCTGCGGACTGAAAGGTCCCAGGTTCGATTCTGGTCAAGGGCATGTACGTTGGTTGTGGGCACATCCCCGGTAGGGGGTGTGAAAGGGGCAGCTGGTTGATGTTTCTCTCTCATCGACGTTTCTAGCTCTCTGTCTCTCTCCCTTCTTCTCTGTAAAAGATTAATAAAATATATTTAAAAAAATAAAGTAGCCTCCTGCATGTTCCCTTCTGGGGATCAAGCTCACACTGGGCATGTGCCCTGACGAGGAAGATCCTTGGTGACTCTTGGTTCTTGGTCAATGCTAACCTGCTAACCCACACAGGCTGGGCAGAAGTACCATCATTTTTAACAGTATGCCTACTTTTGCAAAATCTCTATTTTTAAATGACGTTAGTGAAGTGTAACTGATGTATTAAAGCACACATATTTAGAGTGCTCAAAGTGACATGTTTTGATATGAAAATGCCCATTCAATCCTCACTCACATTCAAGTTGATGAACATATCTATCACTGCCAAACTTTCTTTGAGCCCTTGGTAAACCCTCCCCTACCCCTCTTTCCTTCTCTTCAATGACCCCACTATCCTTGAGGCAATTATATTCATTGCAGTGTGCCTTTCCCAGAATTTTACATACACTAAGGCAATCAATATGTACTCCTGTTTTTACCTGATTTTTCACTCAGCTTCATTGTTTTGAGAGATATCCATGTTGTAGTATGTATCAATAGTTCACTCTTTTTTAAGACTAAGTACCAGTCCTAGCTTCACCAGTAACTCATAGCTGTAAGGGAAGTTTGTCTATTTCTTCACCTATAAAATTAAAGGAGCGTGATCTATGACATTCTTTGATTTTATATGATTAAAAGTGGCAGGTAGGAGGTAATGTGTGTGGCAGCACACATCTAAACTTTACTTTTCAATCAGTCAATGAAAGTCATGAATGGCATTGATCTTATTTTCCGTTCTCCCTTTGGGGCTCTAAGTACAAAAACAGAAACAGCCTGACATCTGGCCCAATGAACACCTACAATTCAGAATAATTGGAAACCCCCCTGAAAGTGGAAATAATCCCTGATTTATTTCAGTGCCTGCCCAGTGTGATTTATCTGAGAAAACAGTTGTAGCACAGTGTTAATGGTTCATTTTCCAGCTTTAGGCAATCTAGAGGAAAAGAGCTGTTGAGTCCACAGTGTTCATTAAACATGGAATTCTTTCTTTACGTCAAAAAATGTTTCCCATCTTATCTGGATCCTGATTACCTCCATACCTTTCTAACTTCCTTGCTTAGGAGATGTGTTGATAGGCTTAATTCCACATGGGATTTTTCTGACAAAGTAGATGGCAAACTATACAGAGTAAACGCAGGGACTACTGACTGTGATAACAGAGTTCCAGAAAGGAGACCTTCTCGGTGCTTTGCAGGCAACGGCCAATGTAAACAAACCCACTCAGGTGAATAGCACACCCAGCAGAGGCACAAAGATGGACCAAATACCCTTATAACTGGAGAAAAGAGGAGCAAATAAATGCAAGGTGAACAAAATCTTGGAAATAAAAAAATGAGAGCAGCTGGGATGATAACATTATATGTGTCTTCATTGTGGAGAGGTCACTTCTGTGGGTGTGATTTTCCTACCAATGTGCTTAGATTATCAATGTTTGGGGGGCTTAAAAAGAACTTTTTGAAATTCACTGTGCTATTGTTATTTACAAAAGTATTCATTATTGTGATATTTTAGTATAAAAAGACAGAACAAATCATGCCAAATGCTGCAACTAAATCTAGTCTCTAATAATACTGGGTACTTTCTTCCTTTCCCCTCACAGCCTCTCTCTCCTTCTTCCCCCAGGTTAGGCAATCACACGCATTTATAATAAGCCAATGCCACTGCTTTAAAATCCTAAAAATAACTCCACTGAGATTTAAACTGGAATACTTTAAATGTCAAGCGATAAAAATGGTTCACAAAAAGATAAATCTTTGAAATATGAGATGTTGTGCCATTTTCTTTTGAGAATGACTAACAATTCAAAATCAAGGAGAAATAAAAAAACTCACAAACTCTTGGCAAATATGAAATGATGAGGATCTCAAACTCAGTACTCATCCAGTGCACTGGAACTTAGCATTAGTGCTGAGACCATCTAAATAGGGAAGATTCATCTGAGCAAACATTTCAGTCCCTTCCACAGAAGTCCCCTCACAGGATTAATTTAGGGGGCATCTTCGCTGTGGAATTCTTGGTTGGCGTGATCTATCCTGGGAGAGGCCGAGTATCCAGGTTGTGCTTCTATATCTCTATTGTGATCCAGAGAGGATCTCATTTGCTTGCCACATTGATTCACGGTGAACATAAACTACGCAGTGACATCCATTTCCCAACAGTGACTTATTAACTTTTCAGAAAAGCTGTGCCCTTGTTGAACAGTGTGGCTCACCTTTTTCTCAGGTTAAAAATGTGATGAAATGCCACGTTGGTCTTACTGTTAGTTATTTCAGTAAGTTATTTCAGTTAGTTATGGTTCCGTTTACTACATGCTGGTGTCAATAAAAAGGGAAACTGGCCTTTTCCATCTGCCACTCAAATGGAGTGAGGTGACAATGCTGGCACCAATTTTCAGGGAGTATTTCCCCTCCAAGATCTGAAAAATTCCCTTTGCAATTTCAATGTAGGGTGAGTGAGACATCTTTTATATGCTAATGAATATCTCAGTGGCCCACATTTTTGCTGGCTGTTGCTGCAGCAACCAGCAGTGTGCAGCTATAGCCTGACGGCACCTGGTTAGGCTGCAATACTCATCTGCTTTCTGCTCCTGTTTGTTCCAGTTCCACCCCTGCAAACTAACCAATGGGGATGGAACATACTTCTACTAAAAACATTATGCGTTATTTATCTGACATTCAGTTTCAGCTGGGTGTTGTGTATTTTTCTTTGCTAAATCTGGCAACTCTAGTCCTGGTGGAACTGAGACCTTGTTGTCCATAGCAGTAGTCATTGGAACACCATACCCTTAAACTGGACTTACTTTTCTCCTGACTTTATTGTTGTTTTTGTTTGTTTGTTTTTAATGTTTTTATTGCTTTTTAGAGAGAGAGAGGGAGAGAAACATTGATGAGAAAGAATCATTGATTGGCTGCCTCCTGCACATACCTTTCTAGGGATTGAGCCCACAACCTGGGTATGTGCCCTGACTGGGAACTGAACCAGTAACCTCTTGGTTTCTGGGTCAATGTTTAACCAGTGAGACACACTGACTGGCCCTGGCTTTATTCTTTCCAATTACCCTCCTCTAGTTCCTGGCTTTCCCACCTCATAGAAACTATCCTTATGCAAACCCTCCCTCAGGCTCTCTATTTTTATTTATTTATTTATTTATTTATTTATTTATTTATTTATGGGGAGGAGGGAGTCAAGCTAAAATATAAGGTTAAATATGAAGCATTGTAGGTTATAGCCTATTGGGTTATAATTACAATTGTATAGATTATAGCCCATTGGATAGAACTGGGATTATAATTACTTGGTATTTTCTGAGTAATCGACCTGTCATTCAAAGTTCTTGTTTTTTGAAGTATTGATCAGATTGATTAGAACTGCCAACACTCTGTGGGAGGCCAAGCTGCCCTTTTACTGCCAGACATATGTTCTTCCCAATATGCTTACTTATATACTTATTAGAGGCTGGTGCATGAATTCGTACATGGGTAAGGTCTAGTCAGCCCACCCTAATTGGGGCCGATTTGGCCCAGCTGGCTGGTGGGGAGGAGTCACAGGAGGTTGGCCGATTGGTCCCAAACTCGATTGTCAGGCTGGCCCTGCCCCTTGATCGAACTCCTGGTCAAGGGGACAATTTTTTTAAAAAAATAATATATTTTATTGATTTTTTACAGAGAGGAAGTGACAGGGACAGAGAGTTAGAAACATCAATGAGAGAGAAACATCCATCAGCTGCCTCCTGCACACCCCCTACCAGGGATGTGCCCACAACCAACGTACATGCCCTTGACGGGAATCGAACCCAGGACCTTCCAGTCCGCAGGCCGATGCTCTATCCACTGAGCCAAACCGGTTTCGGCCAAGGGGACAATTTGCATATTAGCCTTTTATATTAAAGGATAGGTCACATAATAGGCAATTAGGCAGACATGTGCAGAGTAGGAACAATATGGAAGGTAACCACGTTGGAAAGCCCTAGGTGCCTGGCAACAGATACTTGTAAGTGGGACCTTGCCCCAGGGTGACCCTTCCTCCCCTAGCATGTTATGCACTTTAGACCCCCTGACCTTTCATATCACTGGTCATTTGGTTCCAACAATTCCCTTACCTTCATCCCCTAGCATATTGCTGGTCATGGTAGACTTCCCTTAGAGAAGTAATAAGGGGGTCAGAGAACAGCTTCATAAGATTCCCATACAAGCTCTTACACGACCACTTGCTTAAGCCCCAGATATAACATGTAAGCCTCAGTTATGTTTCAGCTCCGGGCCGAAAAAGCAGCAAGGACAGGCAGCAAAGACAGGCTAGTGTCAGGACCAGCTCTGATAACTAATGACACCTTGTCTTGCCCTGGCACAACCCTGAAGGGGCACACCTGCAAAGTTGATGAATATTCTATTGCGATCCTCCCTTGAGACTTCCAGACAAAAGCCCTGAAGACCATGGACATAGCTCCAGTGCTCTCCCTCTCCTATCCCTCCCCCTACCTCTGTCCCTCTCCATCTCTCACGCCTGAGCCTTTCCCCTCTCCTTCCCCCTAAGCTCCAAAAGCCCTTCTTTTGCCTCTGTGCTTTGTTTCCTGAGTCCATACAGCCTAGCTGGCTCTCTTCTTCTAGAGCTCATTTCTATCTCTGTGACTTTCTAAATTAAACTTTCACTTGTATTTGAGTCTTGGCTGTGAATTATTTCTTAGCCAGAATTCAAGTACTGAGGTATAATATCTGGTGCCATTCCATTTAACATAGCTATTTCTGTTGTAAACTCATGATTCTGTGAATTAATTCAGTTTATTGATCTCACCAACTTGCACATTCTAATGCCAACTGAAAATCCAGATGTGTAAATTAGCAATTTTCTCAATAACTTGGTTATACAGGCAGTGTTGTTTATAGTTTCTATGCATCTGTGAATTTTTCAGTTTTCTTCTTGTAATTGATTTCCAATTTCAAACCATTGTGGTGGGAAAAGATTATTCATGATATCAATCTTTTAAAATCTGTTTTAAGATTTTCTTTGTGGTATACATATAATCTATCTTGGAGAATGTTCTGTTTGTTCTTAAGAGGAATGTGTATTCTGAACCTGTTGAATAGAATGTTCTCTGTAGGTCCATTTGTTATTTAAAACCACTGTCTCCTTATTGTTTCATGTCTGGATGACTTATTCATTGTTGAAAGTGGGGCTAAAAAGTCCCCTTCCTATTACTGTGTTGTCTATTTCTACCTTCAGTCCTGTTAAGATGTGCTTTAAATATTTAGATGCTCCAATGTTGTGTTCATTTACGCTTATAATTGTTATATCCTCTTAATGAATTGATCCCTTTATCACTATTTAGTGACCTCATTTGTCTTTTGTGACCAATTTGGACCGAAAGACGATTTTATCTTATATAGAGGCCCAGTGCACGACATTTGAGAGGCTCCCACCACCGCTGCTGCACTCACCAGCCATGAGCCCAACTTCTGGCTGAGCAGTGCTCCCTTGTGCGAGTGCACTGACCAACCGGGGGTAGTTCCTGTGTTGAGCATCTGCCCTTGGTGGTCAGTGTACATCATAGCGAACACTTTTTCCGCCATTCAGTTAATATGCATATTAGGGTTTTATTATATAAGTACTAGAAGCCCAATGCACAAAATCCGTGCACAGTCCCTCCTCCCTCCATCTCCCTGCCTCCCCCTTCCCTCACTCCCTCAGCGCCCTGCTTCCACCACTGGTCACCTGCCATATTCTGCACCATTCCCTGGTGGTCAGCACACATCACAGTGAGCGATCAGACTCCCGGTCTCCTAGTCTAACTTCTGAGGGGACACTTTGCATATTAGCTTTATATATATATTTGAGGCCCAGTGCACGAAATTCATGCATGGGGGGTGGTCCCCTCAGCCTAGCCTGCATCCTCTCCAAGCCAGGACATCCCTCTCATAATCTAGGACCACTGGCTCCTTAACTGCTCACCTGTCTGCCTGCCTAATTGCTCCTAACTGGCCCCCCCCTGCTGGCCTGGTCACCCTCATCTGTCACCCCTGATGGCCTAGTTGCCCTCAACTGCTTCCCCTGCTGGCCTGGTCACCCCTACCTGCCCCCTGTTGGCCTGGTTGCCCCTTAGTGCCCCCCTGCCAGCCTAGTCACTCCCAACTGCCCCTCCCTTTGCCCACTGGCCTGGTCACCCCCAAATCCCCCCCCGCCCCCCCCCCCTGGGCCTGCTTGCTCCATGCATCCTGCTGTTCAGTCATTTGGTCACCTCTCACTAACCCCTGTGCCGGCCTGGTCACCCCACGCAGCCTGTTTGGTTATCTGTTCGGCTGTAATGGTTGCTTAGGCTTTTATATATATAGATACTAGAGGCCTGGTGCATAAAATTTGTGCATAGGAGGGCGAGTGTCCCTCAGCTTGGCCTCCATCCTCTCTAATCTGGGACATCCTTCTCACAATCCGGGCCCACTGGCTCCTAACTGCTCACCTGCCTGCCTGCCTGATCGCCCCTAATTGCTTCTGTCAGCCTGCCTGATTGCCCTTACTGCTTTCCCCTGCCAGCCTGATCGCCCCTAACCACTCTGCTCTGGCCCTGCCACCGTGGCTTTGTACAGAAGACATCTGGTCTATCTGGTCTAATTGGCATATTATCCCTTTATTAGTATAGATGGCCACTCCTGCTCTCTTTTGGTTTTTATGTACATGAACTACCTTTTTCATCCCTTCACTTTCAGACTATATGTTTCCTTTAAAACTAAAGATATGTCTAGAAGGCAGCATATGGTTGGATCTAGGTTTTTAAATCTATTTAGTCACTCTGTCTTTTGATTGGAGGATTTAATTTATTTTACATTTAAAGACCTTCTGTTATTAATTGGTCTCTGTTTTAGTTCTTTTCTTACTTTCTTCCTCTCTTCCTATGTGATTTGTTTTGTAGTTTTCTTCTTTAATTCCTTTTTCTTTATCTATTGTGTATCTACTAAGGATTTTTCCTTGTGGTTACCATCAGGCTTACATAAAACATCTCACTGAATAATGTTTTTTATTATTGTCAATATGTTCCCCCACTTTCTCCCTTTTTGTCCCCCTCCACCCAATTTCCACTTCACCCAGAGCCTTCTCCACACTATTGTCTATGTCCATGGTTATACATATATGCATATATGTTCTTTGGTTAACCTCTCCCTGGTCCCTCCATACCCCTCTGTTCATTGAAATTTTTTTTCATTTAATAATTTAAAAATATATATATTTTATTGATTTTTTAGAGAGGAGGAGAGAGGGATAGAGAGCTAGAAACGTTGATGAGAGAGATACATCGACCAGCTGGCCCTTGCACACCTGCTACCGGGGATGTGCCCGCAACCAATGTACATGCCCTTGACCGGAATCGAACCTGGGACCTTTCAGTCCGCAGACCGATGCTCTACCACGGAGCCAAACGGGTTTTGGCTCATTTAATAATTTTTAATTGCAAAGCTATTTAAGGGATTTGGTGAGATAAATTTAAAGCAAGAATATTAGAAATCTGATATAAGGGTAAATTATCTCTAAAATGATACCAATAGGAAGTTATTTATTACATCAATATATGTAATGAAGTCAATAATCAACATTGCAAAAACAATATTAAATGTTTTAATATATGTAAGCCATTGTGCTAAATAACTTACCTGCCTTCTCTCATGATACTTCTGTACATAAGATACTACCATTGCTTATGTTTTATACATACTGTAAATATTTGGCCTTTCGTCTTATAAGTAGTGAGTTGAACAACCATGAGTCAAACCTAAGCATTTTTGAATTCAGATTCCTAATACCAAATTATTTGGGAAATAGGGACATGGCTGAACTAAACAGGAAGGCATGTAGGAATGGTCAGGGCGAGGTCTCTTGGTGGTAGAAAAGATAATTGTTGGAATTAGCTAGAAGTCAATATAAATTTTATTTCACTGTCTTTTCTTTCTGTGTTGATGAATTTGAACAAAGTGGTCATAAATCTTGTTTTGTCATAAATCATGTTCTGTCACTAATACAACACACATAAAAGCAAAGCCGGATATTTTAATATAATTGATGCCCTGACTCCAGTTTGAAGCTTAATTCCTACTTCAGTTCACCCATTTGGAATGTCTGTGGTTGGTTTGGTGACTAAGCTGATGAACTACACTAGCTGCTTTGATAGTGATTCAGCTTAGTTACATAAAAAAAAGAAAGAAAAAAAAAAGAAAAAAATCCCACCCTAAAACAAACCCAGTTGAATGAAGGCAATTTAGGAGAAACATTATATGTTAGAAAAAGTCTTTGCATGTTATTGCTGAGATAAAGATAAAGTAACTCTTTGGCATTGTTATAATATAGGAGTCATTTTCTTTATGGTCTTTGAACTCTAACTTCTTAAATATCTTTAATGTTTGTAGGCAAGAGATAATGTTCATAGGTAAAAGACACATAGCAGCGTTCAATTTCTGACTTCTACAATTGGTGTTTTAAACTTAAGAAGGAAAACTGAAGCTCTATTTTAGGACTCTTGGATACCTGTACAACTACTATAAAGATGACCAGCTTTGTATCCAATATAAATTATGTTTTATTCCCCTATCACTTCTTGGAACGATCATTTTCTGTAGCAAATTATACTTCCTATGCTAATTTCATTAACATTGAACCTTTGCATAGTTCAATTTTTCATAAATTCTTGAAGAGGACCCTTACTAAGGATGGTGTATACATTTATTAAAAAGTTTATAGTTTTATTTCATTTAATAAAATCAGCTTCCAATTAATTACATGTGTATTGTGGGCAGAGCAGCTCGCGCCACTACTGTTGATTGTGAAGCACTTGCAGCAGGGATGCTTGACTTGTTTTTTGTTCACAGCATTTTGCAGGAGATTGGGCCAAAGAAATGCAACCAAGAATCAGCTATACCACCGGGAACTGAAAAGTCTTCCCAGCTGTCGTGAATGAAGGCTGGAGTGACACACATCTTGTTGGGAGAGCTTACTGTGTGGTGCTGGAGAATTAATCTTTGACTGTAAACCTTCTTCTCTTTCCTTAATCAGATAAACTGTCTGGCCTGAAACACAGGTCTTTTCTTTTCACAGGCAGCTCTGTTTTCTCCTCTTAAGAGATTTTATACAGCGTCAGGACACTTTTCAGTCTAAGAGGAAAGCGCCTTAGAAGTGGATAATTTCACTGATCTTAAAGCAGTTGTGGGAAAGAGAGAAAATCATTATAACTGAGATTGTTTTAAAACTTACTTTGTGAAAATCTGAGGTGAGAAAATGATTTGCATCTTCCTGCTTTGGCCAAGTATAACTAGGTTACTTTAACATTTTTGCCTTTTTCATATCTCTGTCTAGCTGAAAATTTTTCATTTAAAAAGATATTTTAATCTAGTGACATAATTTTTATATTTTTAAACCAGTTGTTCACCAAGTCTTCAGTAATTAATCACTTGTTTTTCTCTACTCTTCCCATCCTCCCTTCCTTTCTTCTTTAATATGTTTAAACTTTCTTGGATACTAGCTGTATAAATAAGTGTATTTTAATTATTACATCATAGTGCAATCTTATAACATATCTTTCTTAATGATAGCTAATTAATTATATTTCTTTCAAACAATTTTTCTAGTATATGAAATATGTTTGTAATACTATTTGTACAAATGGAGACCTATAAGGAAGAAAATGAGGTATTCACTGAAGTGCTAGACAGCATCTGACATGAACTTCAATGAGTCCCACCTCTTGGATATTCCTACTTTTGTGAATTCCTCCACGTTAGTAACTTGATTCCAATAGAGGATAGTAACATTGAGGGGATGTTACTTTGTGATTACCAGGTAAGTAACGAAAGATTGTGATTTCTGGTTGCTAGCAGACACTCACTCTAGTTGGCACAGAAGAAGTTGCTAAGCTACCATGTTGGAGAGGCCCACGTAGCAAGGATAGGAAAGTGGCTTCTGACAACAGCCGGCAAAGAACCCTTAGTTCAACACCCCTAGAGGAAATGAGTCCTGACTACAATCATGTAAGTGAGCTTGAAAGCGGATCCTTCTCCAATCAAGCCTTCACAGGAGACCTCAGGCCTGGCTGATGTCCTGATTTTAACTTCTGAGGGACTCCGAAGCTGATGTCTCAGCAAGCTAATGCCTGGATTCCTGACTCAGAGAAATAAGATAATAAATACATGTTTTCTTTTTTTATTGAATTATTATCTGTGTACATATTTTAACTCCCCCCCTCCCATACATACCCTCCCTCCCCAGAGTTTTGTGTCCATTGGTTGTACTTATATGCATGTATACAAGTCCTTCGGTTGATCTCTTATCTCCCCCAGATCTCCCTACTGTCCCTGCTGTAATTTTACAGTCTGCTTGTTGCTTTACTGTCTTTATATCTGACTTTTGGCTTGTCAGTTTATAATGTTCTTTAATACCCATAAATGAGTGAGGCCATGTGGTATTTCTCTTTCATTGACTGGCTTATTTCACTCAGCATGATGTTTTAAGCTGCTCAATCTTGGGATAATTTGTTTCATAGCTTATCTATGTGTTACACATAATGACTGATACAATTGATAACAGTTTATTGTTTTATGTTTTCATTTATTTTTTGTTAATCCTCACCCAAGGATATTTTTCCATAGATTTTTAGAGAGAGTGGAAGGCAGAGGGCAAAACAGAGAGAAACATCAATGTGAGAGAGACACATTGATTGGTTACCTCCTGCATGCACCCCAAAGGTCATGGGAACCTGTAACCAAGGTATGTGTCCTCAATGGGAATTGAACCCAGGACCCTCAGTCCTCTGGCTGACAGTCTATCCACTGAGCCAAATTGGCTGGGGCCATTTCTTGTTTTCTTTTCAAGTCTTTTTTCCAAACAAATATGTATATATTAAAATAACGTAAAGATAATTTTGATTCTTAATTCGTATCATACTAAATAATATTTCCAAACCAGATTTTAATGATATATGATATGATTGTATAAATGCATCACAATTAATGAAATAACTCATGGTTAGACTTTTAGTTTATCATCACTTTGTGATGGTAAATAGTTCCGTGCAAAAGTTCTTCCGCACAAATATATTGCTTACCCATAATTTTTTATTTATATATTAATCTAAAAGTGAATTACTTGGATTAAAAAAACAACAACACGTTTTAAAAGCCCTAGCCAGTTAGGCTCATTGGATAGAGCGTTGGACTGTAGACCAAAGGGTCCCAGGTTCGATTCTGGTCAAGGGCACGTACTTTGGTTGCAGGCTCCTCCCCGGCCTAGGTCCTGGTCAGGGCTGTGCAGGAGGTAACCAATCAGTGTGTTTCTCTCACATAAATATTTCTCTCTGTCTTTCCCTCTCTCTTCCACTCTCCCTAAAAATCAATGGAAAAATATCCTCAGGTGAGGATTATTAACAACAACAACAACAACAAAAAGCTCATGAATAGTATTTTTAAATTCCATTTAGGCAGATGGCTCCAATTTCTTTTTCTCACCAGAAAGGTGTGAGAAAACCATCTTTTTATTATAATTATTTTCTTGCTTAACAATTTGATTAAAGTTTACCTATTTTAATTCACATTTTTATTTCTAACAAATTTGATCAAACTTTCAAAGTTTAATTAGGCATTGGGTATTCTGTTTTAGTGATATTCTTGCTTATCACTTGCTCACTTAAAAAATTATATATTTTTATTTTTTTACAGATAGGAAGGAAGAGGGATAGAGTTAGAAACATCTATTACAGGGAAACATTGAATGTGCCCGCAACCAAGGTGCATGCCCTTGACCGGAATCAAACCTGGGACCCTTCAGTCCGTAGACCGACACTTTATCCACTGAGCCAAAATGGTTAGGTCTCACTTGGTCACTTTTATATATGTGGTATTTATCTTTTTCTTTATTGATTTTAAGAGACATTCGATACAATTATTTATATGTATGTATATATATATGTGTATATATGTATATATGTATATATGTGTGTATATATGTATGTATGTATATATATTTATTGATTTCAAAGAGGATGGAAGAGAGAGAGAGAGATAGAAACATCAGTGATGAGAGAGAATCATTGAATGGCTGCCTCCTGCAATGTATTCTACTGGGGAGGGAGCCCACAACCCAGGAATGTATTCTAGACCGGAATCGGACTAAGACCCATTCACTCTCTATCCCTCGGCCTGGCCTGCACCCTCTCCCAATCCGGGACCCCTTGGGGGACGTTGGAGATCCCATTTGGCCTGATTTCACAGGCATAAAAGGCTAATACACAAATCGACTGAGCGGGTGAATGACCGGTCGCTAAGATGTGCACTGACAACCAGGCGGCAGATGCTCAATGCAGGAGTTGCCCCCTGCTGGTCAGTGTGCTCCCACAGGAGGAGCACCGCTCACTCAGAAACCTGGCTCATGGCTGGTGAGCGCAGCAGTGGTGGGGGAGCCTCTCCCGCCTCCACAGCAGTGCTAAGGATGTCTGGCCTATCAGTCGGATATCCCCTGAGGGCTCCCAGACTGCGAGAGGGTGCAGGCTGGGCTGAAGACCCTCCCAACTGCACGGATTTCATGCACTGGGCCTCTACTGTATTATACTTTTAAAGTCATTGTGTTTTAAAATCACGTTTATTTTGACCTTGATTCTAGAGCAAAAAAAGACAAAATATAGTCACTTTTCTAGTAGCATTTCACTCTCTTTTTCTCTCTGTTTCACATACGTTCATTATTGACATCCTACCTAATAAAAACATTAACATCAGTCTTTATTCAATCTGTATAATATGCACAGTGCCGTTTATTTATTTAAGCACTGTCATATTTGTTATCTCATTTGATATTCACAACAACCCTGCCAATGGAGGTATAGAGGGATCTTGGTATCCCAATTTTATTAATGGTTTAAATGTAACTCAGAAAAGTTACTTATTTGACCCAAAGTTAGAGAGTTTGGTAATTAGTAGAGTTAGACACAAACTTTACTGACTTCACATACAATGCTTTATCCTTCATGGGTTTTCTCCATACTCCATATCCAGCATTGTTCTAGGTACTGAGGAATGTAGACAGAAGGTGGTAGGGAGATAATGTTTACAATATGCTGAATATTTTTATTGCATTCATTCATTTAATGCTTATGAAAACCCTGTAAATTATAATTTCCTTTTTAAAAAAGTCTCAAATATATACTTGCCCAAGTTATAAAATTCATAGAGGATATTACCTGTCTGTTAGGAAGATTGCATTTAAGGCTTGTGATTTACTCTTCCATAATTTGGAAATGGTTTAGAGAATGCAGTAAGCGGAAGTTATTCTCAAGCTTCTTTCTTTTGATACTTGTCTTTTCCCATGGTCTTTGCCATTTCCTTCTCTGGACTCTTATAAGAAAATTAGGTTTCTTTGGGGGACAGTTTTTACTTGGTTAACACCTAGTCATTGGTTAAGACTTATACCCGGCATTTCTTCCAGGTAGCCTTCTTGAACTCTGTCTTTTTCCCCACATTATATCTCTATCATGGCATTTGTCTCATTGCATTGTATCTGCCTAACTACCGTACTTTAAGCTGTGAGTTTTTAGAGGTCTTGGAGGACTGCTTATGATTCACTTTGAATTCTCATTGCCTAGTACTGAGCCTGGCTCAAAGTGGGTGATCAATAAATGTTAAATGAATGAGTGAGGAAAGAGATGCACTAGAGAGGATTAGGACCGGGGGTTGGGGGATCATGCGACTGGTTCATCAGCACTTCTGTGAGCACAGGAATGCTGATGTATAGGCAAGGTCCATGAGAAAAGTCAGGAGAAAATTTTGTTTTGCTCTTTCTTCCCTCCCACTGTAGGGTATCTATTGAAATATTAAAAATAAAGACAAGAGCCCTAGCCGGTTTGGCTCAGTAGGTAGAGCATAGGCCAGGGGACTAAAGGGTCCTAGGTTCAATTCCAGACAAGGGTACATGCCCGGGTTGTGGGTTTGATCCCCAGTAGGGAGCTAACAGGAGGCAGCAGATCACTGATTTTCTCTCACCACTGATGTTTCTATCTCTCCCTCTCCCTCTGTGAAATCAATAAAAATATATTAAAAAATAAAAATAAAGACAAGAAAATTAAGCCAAAACAGCAATTTAAATGTGGCATTTTAGAGTAAGAGGCTTTATGGGGATTCCATTGGGTTCTAAAGAACAAAGTTGAAGGGTATGTATTACAAATGATACATATTTTAATTTTCCTGTTTTTGTTAGATAAATATGAAGTAGTCACATACTCTGGGCATGAGCATGAGCATGTGAATATACGGTATACATATGATACTTATATTGATTATAGAGTAGAGATGTTCAAATGCTGAATACAGATGATAATTCTGTTATTCTTGCTTGGTTTCTACAAGTGGAAATTGGAGGCAGTGGTAATTATCTGTCTACATCATGTTCTATAGAAGAGAATTTTAAACATTATTTTCTGAAAAAGATAAAATACTAAATAAAAAATAAAACCTTTTTCTGAAAAAAATAAAAGTACTGAAAAATATAAACAGTAAGTACTAATTATAAATACAACAAACAAACAACTAAAATCATTTCTTTGTTGGGTAGTTTGCCTGTGACTCATTTTAAATTAATGGAGCTGAGATAAGAGTAGCACAGAGTAATTGCCTCTTTAGTGGAGTTGCTAATGAAAGTGGCTTATCTTCAACTTCAAAGTACCTGAAAAGATGTAAACAATTAAATTGAATTAATAATTAAAACCGAATAATGACGTGTTACAAAATGTTAGCTATAGAGAGGTTAGCACTTGGCTGAATGTGTGCAAAGTAAAGCAATTGAATGGTGTGTTTGCCTTTGCTCTGTTGGAAATTGTGTGATTTGGAAGGAGGGAAAGATATCTTGAGAAATCAGCTGGGTGACTGCCAGTTTTGATCAAAGAGAAGCTTCTGGCAGAATGTTATAAATCCCAAAGATCCCTGGGATTTTTAAAGGAGCTGTCTCTGCTGAAGAATTCCACAAATACATGGAACATATTGATACTGTTAACTAATGAGCAAGGTTAAAAATTAAAAAAAAATTAAAAAAAGGATTTAAAAATGATGAAACTTCTGAATGTGAATGCTGATAGTCTTACTTCAAGGTCAAATAAGGTATGCAATATATATAAATGGGTGTCTCCTTTCAAAGATGCAAACTATCACTCTCAGAAGAGTTACATCTAGAAATTCTAATTATGGTCATCTCTTTCATTCCTAACAGAGTCCTATACTCTAAAAAAAAAAAAAAAATGAAACATCTGTTTGACTAGGAATTTCCACTCAGCAACTGTACCGGCCCAATTCTCCACACACATGCTCTAGCACCATCTAGCTAGATTCCAAGGTAATTCATTACAACTCAGTTCTGTTTCCAGTCTGTAATTACTCCAACACTCTTTTCATCTTTTAATTATACTGTATTATTTAGATGTTCTTATTTTCCTTCCTTTTAAACACTGTCCCCAAGGATTTTAAAATCCCTCAGGAAGGAGCCTAATGTGGGAAATGGGGTGCCACTCATTCGAGAGGTATTCGTGAGCAATCAGTCCCTGACACATTACAAAAGCATTTGGTAC
This sequence comes from Nyctalus aviator, assembly GCA_036971965.1. Lineage (NCBI taxonomy): Eukaryota > Metazoa > Chordata > Mammalia > Chiroptera > Vespertilionidae > Nyctalus > Nyctalus aviator. The sequence goes on along the minus strand of CM072924.1, from coordinate 177,371,272 downwards.
TAGAGTAAACAGGAGGCTCTGATTAGGTTTGCACTTTTGGAAGTTTGTTCCACGAAGTGACTAAAACTCCAAGACCAGTTGCCTCTATTAAGACTTGAATTATTTTTCTGATAGGGAAAACTAGGTTAAGGTAAGACTGTCCGAGTACTACACATTTCTCCAACAGGTCAGCTTTGGCAGGCCTTGAGTGCCAGAGTGAGGAGGTAACAAGAGAATGCAGTGATGGTGGGGGTGGAGTAGTGGGGGTGCTGGTGACAAAGGCAGGACCTGAGAGGCATAGGATGGCTTTAAAGAGGAGAGTCTTAAAAAGATGAAGAGACTTGAAAAGGAGAGTGCAGAAAGAGGAGATGAGAGACACTAAATAGAGAAATCAGACGAAGGGACAGACAGGGGTCAACCTGGGGTAAAGAAAGAATAAGAATAAAGGAGGTCCCACAAAGAATAAAAAAATAAAGGAAGAATAAAAGAAGAAAGACGAGAATAGGGATTTGTTTTCACCTTCACAGTGAACATTCGTATGTGATACTCCCTATTTGGAAACCAGGGTCCATAAACTGGAACCAAATCAGCATTGTTGATAGTTAACTAGCCCACTAACATTCACTTTCTTGATCTTCACTTGATAGGTAGAAATTTACGGGAGTTGACAATACATTTTGGAATTAGCTGTTGGAGACTTTATTTATTTTATCTTCAGAGTCAGTTTACATCCATAAGAGGAAAAATTACTTAAGGAAATTGAGACCTAGTTTGATAAATACTTTACATATTATTAACTTTTTTCTAGTAGTCAGGGGTGCTGAGATGTTCATGGGTGGCCAAAAGATACTGAGAGATATTCAGAGCTTCCTCCATAGGAACAGATTACTTTACGGTATAAAATCACATTTCAGATAGCTTTCCTTATACCTCTAAATACATTACACAATGAGGCAGCTCATCATAATAGACAGGTCTGTAAAGATTTTTTGATAGTCCCTTAATGTAAAAGAATGTAAGTGGAGGAGGATCTTTTCAAATATAGTTTAAAGGGACACGTTCCTTAGAGGTTATTTAACCTAAATTTTTAGTGTTTTTAGATTAATATATTTAGAAGAGATTTCTTCCGAGGCGCGTTAAGGATTGGGTCACATGTTTATTTCTGAAACATTCCTGGGAAGGGGAGGTTACTCTAACGAGCTTAGACAAGTGGTTCTCAGCCTTGGTTGCAATTTGAAAGTTGAGAAAAATACTAATACCTGGGCCACACCCTGAGAGATCCTGGGATGCAGCCTGGAGCAGTGAGAGTTTTAATGGAAAGATATTTTGATAGGGATCCTTACAGGAGATAAAGGAATAAAAAGATACAATAGGTGGATATATATATATATATATATATATATATATATATATATAATTTGTTTAGATAAGACTGGCCCAATCACCACAGACAGCCTGATTCATACCCTTTGCAGAGTTTCTGGAAATGGCAACTTCATCATTTTTAAGCCCATTCAGGGATTTGTGCATAGGGCCTGTGCTATATGGCCCAGAGAATTGCATGAACCTGAAATTATGGCCCCTTCAGTGCTTTGGTCTTGTTCTGTCTGACTCCCAGAGAACCATGTGACTGCATCTGTGAAGCCATGTGGTCTCCTGAGTGGGCTTGTGTAGTTGGCTGAACTGGTGAGTGCAGGCTGACATCCAAACAATGCCTGCTGCCCAGTCCTTTGCTCTGGTGCCGGCTACATCCCCTGAAGTGTCTATGGGACACCGAGGCCATCACGGAAAGTCACAAAATAACCTTTGAATCACTTCTGCTACCTATCAAGAACGATGGTTTTGGACTTCTATTTTTAACAACTGAAAGAAGAAAATAAAAATAAAATATATTGCACTTTGTATAATGGTGTTTTATTTGGATTCTTTTTATAATACTGTCATGTATACTGTTTAATATATAGTCCAAAGTATGAAAAAATATTCTGATTTTTTTAAATCTCAAAGACTCATAATAATGTAATGGGAAGTACAGTGTTTTCACATTGAACTGACGCTCGCTCGGGAGGGGTTCCGGGATGCCTTTCTGAGTAACTATTGAGATCCTTAGCTGTCTAGTTCTGTGAACATTTTCTTTTGGGAGCCCAGATTTAAGAGAAGCGGGTAGTTCTGACTTTCTTCAATAAGACTTTCAAGGACAGTCTCCCTAGAAAAGCAGAAATATCGGAACAGATGGCAGTTTCATAGTATTACTAACGTGGAGCTTCCTGATAACCTTAAAAAAATTTTTCACAGAAGACAAGCAATAATGGTTGATTGTAAAATTTTCTCAACTTCTTTTTTATACAAATCACACTATAAGTCATGAATCGCACTATAAAGGGTATTTCATTATAATCCTTCTCCCATCATAGCTAGGATAGGCATTGTATCTCACATTATGCAAAAGATTACTGCATCCATCAACCACCATTCTGTCCCTCTTGCAGATGAGAAAATTATAAAGCAGTCTGCTCAAGGTTACCCAGCTAGTGACAGCAGAGCCAGGATGAGAATCAAGTAGGTCCAACATGAAAACTAGTGCTTAGGTGGGTCTACTTTGGAGGCCACCACTTCATTTGATGGTGTGTGTACACAGAAAAAAATATAATTAAATTAACAATTTAAATAAATGTATAAATTATTGGCCTGCTGCTAATAAGAAACTAATTAATACTGTGTTTCCCCAAAAATAAGATATCCTCCAAAAATAAGACCTACTTATAGGTTTCTTCTGAGTGAAATATAAGGCATCCCCCCCGAAAATAAGGCCCCCCTAGGCTCTGTCTCAGAATGCTATTGCTAAACATGAGAGATTTGGTCCACTGATTCTGAAAGAAATTGAGTCACAAGAAATTCACCAGGAAATTCAGGAATTGGATTGTTATGATGATGTTCCAGAAGATGATGACATGATTGTCATTGAATAAATGAGTAAATTCTTGATACTGAAGGATTCACAGTTTGTCTGGTTTGTGTTAACAACTACCGTACCATATACAGGTAATAAATTTCCTTTATTTTCATTTAACAATCAATGTGTACCGTATTCTTCTTCATGGAAAAATAAGACATCCCCTGAAAATAAGACATAGAGCATCTTTGGGAGCAAAAATTAATATAAGACACTGTCTTATTTTAGGGGAAATAGGGTACTTGAATTGTTTACTGAATATTGTTAAAATATTTTGGGACTATTAAGGGATATTATTATTGTCAGTGAGTAATAACACCAATAATGACAGAAATTAAATTTATCTATGTATTTAACTATGAGCAAGGCATTATGTTATGATGATATACTAAATTATATCACCTTATATAATGATGATAATACTAAAAATAACTGAAACGCTTTTACTACTACTACTACTACTAAGAGCAAATAGTAATTAAAATGCCATATTCCAGCTATTCTTCCAGTACTTCACATGGATATTCATGATCTTCACAAGGACCATGGGGTAGGTTCCATTATCACCTCCATTTTATCAATGAGGAAATAAGAGGCACACAGAGGTCGAGAACTTTTCTCAAAATCACCCAGTTAGTAGGTAGCAAAGCTGAAATTTGAACCCAAGTCATTTGATTCTAGTCATAGATTTTACTACTTGATATGATGTGGTCATTAAAATAATAATGTTTCTTTAAAATCTCTATGAACTCTTTCAATGACTTTGATTTAAAAATAAGCATTTTGATAAGACTCTAGATTCCATATAATACAAAATAAATGTATGAAGTTAAAGAAGCAAATTGCCTATATAAGATTCTCTTAAAAGTCTCTTGTAAATTAAATACATGGTTATCAATGCTCTTTCTCCTTTAGACAAGTTCACATGAAGCAATCAGTAGATACTGCTTTTTTACTTTTGAGAATTCATTTTCAATTTTAATGGACTTATAAAATGACAGTCAAATTCCTACAGCAGACCACACAACTAGAGTCTTTCTTTAGAATAAATAGACAGTCTGGGATAATACATTTTATTACGTGAGATAGCAATTCTTAAATTTTAAAATTTGTTTGAGTGTTTCAATAAGGAGTTTTAGACTTAATGGGTTTATTAAACTGGAACATTTCTAGAATTTATCAATGTGTGTACTGTATTCTTGGCATTCTCATAATTTACTCCTACTGATGAGAACGTGAGATTGCAGGAGTGTTGAAGTCTAGCAGCCTCCCACCGATTTTTAGGATGGACCTAAATGGCCATCATGAAGACAGCCTCTCTGACTTTAGGCTAAAGCTACTCAGGTGGTTCTATTTGTTCGCTATGATGATTCAACTAAATTGGGCAGAGAACCTCTGTATTCGCTGTGTGAAGCTCTGCTGGTGATTTAAGGGTGGGGCTTAAATCCTGCTCAGGAGCAGCTCAATCAAGTGGTGACATGGAGACATACTCTAACATTAGGCAGGTGAGTGTACATACTGTTAATGGCCAAGCAAACCAAAATGCTCTGGGCATATTAGTATAGCTGGAAAGTTCACTTCTGTTTGAGAGGGGATTCTGGGAGATGTTTTAAGAGAAAGAACTGCAGACATATAGAACAGAACAGAGAACCTAGAAATAGAGCCAGGCCATTATACTCAATTAATATTTGACAAAGGAGGAAAGAGCATACAATGGAGGCAAGACAGTCTCTTCAATAAATGGTGCTGGAAAATTTGGTCAGACACATGCAAAAAAATGAAACTAGAGCACCAACCTACAACACCATACACAAAAACAAACTCAAAATGGTTACAGAATTTAAATGTAAGATGGGAAACCATAAAACTCTTAGAAGACTCCATAGGCAGCAAAATATCAAACATATGTCGTAGCAATATTTTTAACAATACAACTCCTAAGGAAATGGAAACTAATTTGAAAATAAACAAATGACACTCCATCAAAATAAAAAGCTTCTGCACAGCAAAAGAAAGCATCTACAAAACAACAAGAAAGCCTACCGCATGGGAGAACATATTTGCCAATGCTATTTCAGATAAGGGATTTATCTCCAAAATTTACAGGGAACTCATACAACTTAACAAAAGGAAGATAAACAATCCAATAAAAAAAATGGGCAAAGGACCATTTCGAAAGAGGACATACAGAAGGCCAAGAGACATATGAAAACATGCTCAAAGTCACTAATCATCCGAGAGATGCAAATCAAAACAACGATTTGGTACCATCTCTCACCTGTCAGAATGGTTATCATCAACAAATGGACAAAAGCCAAGTGCTGGAGAGGATGTGGAGAAAAAGATACCCTCATACACTGCTGGTGGGAATGCAGACTGGTGCAGCCACTGTGGAAAACAGTATGGAATTTCCTCAAAAAGTTAAAAATGGAACTCCCATTTGACCCAGTAATCCTACTTCTAGGACTATATCCCAAGAAACCAGAAACACCAATCAGAAAGGATATATGCACCTCTATGTTCATAGCAGCACAATTCACCATAGCTAAGATCTGGAAACAACTTCAGTGTCCATCAGCAGATGAGTGGATTAGAAAACTGTAATTCATCTACACGACAGAATACTATGCTATAAAAAAGAAGGAACTTTTACCATTTGCAACAGCATGGATGGAATTGGAAAGCATTATGCTAAGTGAAATAAGCCAGTCAGAGAAAGATAAATATCACATGACTTCACTCATATGTGGGATATAATGATCAACATAAACTGATGAAAAAAAAATGGATAAAAAAACAAGGTGGTACTGAGAAGCCCATCCAACCATGGGGAGAAGGCAGGGGAGGAGGGATTAGAGATCAACCAAAGGACTTGTCTGCATGCTTATTAGTATGACCAATGGACAAAGACATGGGGGCACTGGGGGCTTGCCCTCGGGGGTGAAGTGGCTGGGTGGCATTAATTGGGGGGGGGAGAGGAGACACATAATACTTTAAACAATAAAAGTTGCTGGAGAGAGAAAGAATTGGACTGTGTTGTAAAGGACATGCAAAACTGTGAGAGGTGTAAGGGACAAAAGATCGTTGAGTAGCAGGAGTATAAACTTCGAAATCAGACAGACCATGGTAAGAAGAGTGGCCCAAGCTCTTCATTCTCTGTGTAGTATTGGTAAGTCACATCACCTTTTCCTACTTGAATTTTCTCATCTGCAAAAAGAGAATAATAATATTTGCTTCACAGAGTTTTGTGAGAATTGAATGAGATTCTGAAAAAATGCCTACCATAGAATCTGGTAAACTGGGTGTGAATACACAGACACACACACACTCAGGAAATAATGCACCCATGTGAATATAAGTTGTCACATTTTCATTATTTTATTGCAAAATTACTAATTGATCATCAGAATTGAATAAGTTTTGTTCAATCATTAGCTATTTCTCCTTGCCCCGTATGTGATCTTATGTGGTTTGTCCATCTTCCTTTGCTATCCTCAAACAAGATCCTAGATTTTTCTGGAAATTATGGTTTTCAAGGAAAAGAGGGAGCTCTGAGGTGAACAGGGCAGAAAGGCTAACATCAGACAAAGCCCTTTCATATTTTTTTTGGCCTACTTCTTATGCAATGAAAAGCATCAGAAGGCAGAATCTACCTCATTGAATGACCTCCTCTTTTATCTGGGAGATAAGTGCTGTTATTACTGAGAGAAGGGAATAGTCAGTGGCCTGTGAATTACGGCGGTTACCTAACTGTACACAGAGTGGCTGGTCAGCCACTGGCAAGCAGCCCAAGGCGAAGGAAAATGATGAAATGGAGCGAGAACGCTTTGTTCTCCGAGTCCTCATCTTCGGCTTGAAGGAGCCTTGCTTTTCCATTAAGTGAGGACATCATTGAGGATGTCTGCCAGGAGATGGAGAGGTTTAGGTCTCCAGGCAGATCCAGCCAGAGGACGGCCCAGGGAGCGCTGACTCATCTAATTGAATGACTAGAGATGTGGCAGGGTGCCCAGAAATTAGGTCACAGCCTTTGGATACAGAGGGGAAGTTTTTCAATACATATTAATTTTTTTTTCTGGCATCATAGCCCGACTTTATGGAAAACAAATTGATTCTATGGAAATTTGTCGCTCAACTTAGATATTTCAGTGAAGGAATCAATTCGGAGGGAAAAAAAATCATTTTTGTCTTAATAAACACTTTACTCTGAATAATATTGGGTGGCAGCTGGGTTGCTAGTATTCTATTCAATTATCTCTGTTTAAAAGCACTACTAACTTATTATTCTGTATAAAATTTTAAAACTATATAACTTGAGCACCTCTCCTAAAGAACTGTTTTAGACAACGTGGAAATTAGGAATAATTATATTAAACATAATCTATACTGAAACTGTTCTTGAAAATGCTCTTTAATCATAATTATATTAATGACCCCCCCCATCAGAGAATGATAAAATATTTTAAGTGGCATATTCTAAAAGTAGTTCACTTGTGGGAGATGTTCACATACCAACTATAATGTTTAATGGAGAAACTTTTAAAAATGTATGATTTTATTGATTTCAGAGAGGAAGGAAGACGGAAAGAGATATAGAAACATCAATGATAGGAGAGAGTCATTGACTGGCTGCCTCCTGCATGCCCTGCACTGGGAATTGAGCTCACAACCTGGGAATCAAACCATGACCTCCTAGCTCATAGGTAGACACTCGATTACTGAGTCACGGCCAGTGGGCAGTGGAGGAATTTTTAAACATGCATTTTGTAATTATAGAGTATTTGTATTATTTTAAAAGTAATTATACTGAATATGGAGTTCTTTTCAATAGATGTTAGTCCCAGAGGAAAAACATTTGGAATGAACCTCAACTGATCTATGGCTTGAAGTAGAAATGCCCTAGCTGCTTCATAATACCCTGACCTATAAAAATAAATATTCTGAGCCACTAATTTTTGAGGTCATTTATTATGTAGCATTATTGCAGCAATAGGTGACTAATACAATATATTTGTATATGAATGTTTAGAAAAAGATTAGGAACAACAGTCATGGGATTATAATCTTTATTTCTGAGTATTAGGATTGAATGTAAAGTGGGATTATAATTATTTTCTTATACTACTGAATTTGCTATTTTAATTTTTTAAATTTAAGTTTTGAATAAGTAATGAATTTTTGTTTCAAACATCAAAACAATATTACAAGTAGGCACTAAGAAGGTGAGTTACCAATCTTTTCTTCATCCAGCACATTTGTGCAACATGTAGATAATAAATTATGCCAAGTGAAGCAAAAAGATACTCTTATTTTCCTCCTTTACCTGTATTTTGTTTTTGATTTTTTCTTTCATCAGCATATCACAGAGATCTTGTAATTCCTGTACATGTACAACTTCCTATTTCTTTTTATTTATAAATGCATTGTATATATTAATATTTTATTTTGTGAATATCACATACATTCTACTGTTGAATATTTGGGTTATTCTAGTTTTGGCTATGAAAAATATTGCTGTTATGAGCATTCTTATACAGATCTTTTGATGTACATATGCCCACATTTCTATTTACCTAGAGATAGAATTGTTGAGTGGTTAGGTATGTTTAAATGTTAGTTGATACCACTACACAGTTTTCCAAAGTAGTATTACCAAATCTATGCTCACATCAGCAATGTATGAGATTTCTACATGGGCCATATTGCTGCTAACTCTTTAACTTTAGCCATTCTAAGTGGGTGTTTAATGGTACCTCACAGTAGTTTTATTGTCATTTCCCTCTGCCTAATGAGAGCAGGCATCTTCTCATATGCTTATTGGACATTTGTATATCCCCCTTTTTGAATCACTGTTCAAGGTGTTAGCTAATTTATCTATTGGATTTTTTTTCTAATTTATTTTTATGAGTTTTTATATATTTTGTTGGCTATATGTGTTTTAATTACATTACCTCACACTATAGCTTGTTTGTTTGCATTTTTAATGACACCTTTTGACAAATACAAATCTTAAGTTTTATGTAGATTGGGTAATTAATGTTTTCCAATTTTGCTACTGCTATTCTTGATTCTCTATATAGATTTTTCTTACCCCAAATTCCTGAAGATAAGAATTATTGTTTTCTTTTAGAAAACACTGTCAAAAGTATAGCAACTAGCTACATATAGCTATTTAAACTAGTTAAATGTCAAGTGCTCAGTAGCTACAGGTGGCTTAGTGTCTACCCTATTAGACATAGCAAATATAGAATACTTCCATTATCATAAACACTTCTATTGGCCCATGCTGTTCTGAAGCTTTAGTGGTTTATTGTTCACTTTTAGATCTATAATCCACCTGGAATTAATTTTTAATTGTAGTATAATTGCTACACAGCATTATATTAGTTTCAGGTGTACAGCATAATAATTTGATACCTGTATATATTACAAAATGATTACCACTATAAATCTAGTTAACACCTGTCACCATTCATAGTTACAAAAATTTTTCTTGTGATGAGAACGTTAAAGAGCTACTTTCAGCCACTTTCATATAGGCAATACAGTATTATTAACTACACTGAATGACCAGATTATTATGATTTCTGAATGCATAATAATTTGGCCACTCAGTGTACAGTCATCATGCTGAATATTGCTTGACCATGGCTAATTTATTTTTACTAGAGCCTGGTGCATAAAATTTGTGCACTCAGGGGGGGGAGTCCCTCAGCCTGACTAGCACCCTCTCACATCTGGGAGCCCTCGGGGTAGATATGTCCACCTGCCAGCTTAGGCCCGGTCCCCACAGGGAGCAGGCCTAAGTTGGCAGTTGGACATCCTTACTGCAGCTACGGAGGTGGGAGAGGCTCCTGCCACCGCTGCTGTGCTCTCCAGCCAGGAGCCTGGATGCTGGCTGAGCGGCGCTCCCTCTGTCAGAGGGCACTGACCACCATGGGGCAGCTCCTGTGTTGAGTGTCTGCCCCCTGATGGTCAGTGCGCATCTTAGCGACCAGTTGTTCTACAGTTCAGTCAATTTGCATGTTAGCCTTCCATTATATAGGATAACTGGAATTAATTTTTGTATAGTGTTAACTATAGCTGTTAGCTTTTATTGTGTAACAAACCATTCCTAAACTTAGTACCTAGCTTAAAACAGCAATCGTTTCATTTAGCTCACTGTTCTGTAGCTGGTTGGGATGGTGGGATTCTCTGCACATGGCCTCTTATCCTCCAGTAGGTAAATCAGTCAATGTCATTATACTCCTTAGTTTGACTAAAATATTTCAAAGTTAAGGTAGCAAATGCATGGTCACTCAGAATCTTGCTTTCTCTAAATATTTTATTTGGATGAGCTACTGGCAATATCTTTCATATTTCTATTGCAACCTCATACTATGGACTACCAGTGCCCTCTTTATCTCTGGAAAAAGTTATTAGTAATTAAAAAAAAATTTAAATATTTTTTGTTTAAAGTATTACATGGGCCTCCCTTTTCCTCCATTGACCTCTTCCCAGCGGCTGGCATGTACAGGGTATTAGTACTTTTGAATCTAATAAGGTTAGAAAATAAATTCTCAAAAACCTGGAGCCAATTCAAAAAGCTCCTCCATAGGATTCTTCTAGAACCATGGAGGGCAGCAAAATCTATGTCCATGGTTCACAGTCAGTCTGGCTTCAGGTGTTCTTTTGTCCCAACCAGGTTTTCTCATTCCAGTTTGAAATATTGATGTTATTCTACTATTTGTTGATTTTTTTACATTGCCTTTTAGGGGTATCAGTTAGACATATATTAGATCTTTTTCTGTCATATTACTTTATAACCTTTTTCTCTCTTTGTTTCTTTTCCCCTGTACCTTTTATGATGGTGTCTATTTTCACCTATGCTCTTTGTAATTTAATCTTCACTTCTGAGTGGAATTTGCTTCTTTAATTCTTTCCTTGTATTGTCAAATTTGTGCTATTATTATGTTCCTGTTCATTGGATATGCTCTTAATTTCTTCTCTGATTTATTATTTTGCCTTTTGGTTTTTCTAAACAGCTACAATTTTAGTCAATAATTTCTCTTTCTTGTTTCTTCTTTATGTTCAGAATGTTATAATTTTTCATTAACTTTTTGGAAATACTTTTTTTCTAGTGAGTTTACATCATCTGAAGAAAAGTTATACTGTTCTTCTTCATCATTTTCTTTCTTAAAGTTCTATACAGCTCTTTCAATAACTAATAAAATAGCAGACCAAAAAACCAGTAAGGATATAGGAGATCTAAATGGAACAAAACAAACAGAGCACCCCGAATTTTTGCATGTAGAGAGAGGATTTTACTCCCACTTTATCCACATTTTAGGAGATGGACTTTCCTCGTCTAGCAGCTGAGGGATCCAGGAGTGTGTTTTAGGAGCAAGGTGGGGAATATATCAAAGTCATATCCTGGGTTACTTCAGTGTTATTTCAGCGTGGGCATTGACGCATGGCCCCTCTCGGTGGTCACCTTTTCTCGGCTTCCAGAGTTTAGACAAATACAGGAGAGTTACTTTCACCTGCCCCAAGCTTTCCAGATCTCTTCACATTCTTTATCTTCCAAAATATTGGACTCACTTTTAGAAATTAAATTTTGCTGCAGCTTTTCAAATCAAGCTACCTCTTTCACTGTCCACACACCATGCACTTTCTGAACCTACTCTCTCTGTCCTTTCTTAGTGATCTTACTCTGTTCAGTTCTCAAACAGGTCCTCACAGGTAGGGTCTCTTCCTTTTGGGTGGAATATTTCATTAAGCCTGCTGAGGTCTTCCCATATCCATATTCTGAACTTTTGCTCTTCCTCACAGCTTACCACTGTGGGCTTTCTGTCTGTCTTTGCCTTTGGCAGTACTGTCTACTTAGAATGTGTGGTTGTCACGTCTCCTCATCTATGAAAATGTAGCTTATGGAAATTTAAAAACATTTCATCTTCACATATGTTATTCAGCCAGAAATGTGGGAAAATGAAGAATTAAGCTGCTTTTATATTTCCATAGAAACTAGAACTCGCTATATTTGATTTTTAGCAGTAAAAATAAATTCTTTATTTCTACAATTAAATTAAGAAAAGGGAAAAAATAAATTCCTCTATTTCTTAAGGTTTGTTTTGTTTTTTGAAAAGTAGCAGGCACGGTTATAGATATGCTCTGATCTAGCCAAATGTTTAAATGAGCATTTGTGTTATAAACTGGCAGGATATAAACTTGATGCCTGACTAATCGACTGTCCCCCAAACAGACTCAAATTGCCATGTCATATAATGGTGTTTACCAAACTCCTCCCAGCCATGCTGAATGAGTTTGGAAACAGCTCTACCTAGTTTCCCTTAAAAAAAATCTTCTTTAATTAAAACTCTTACTTTTCTATTTCACTAATTTTTTCTTTAGTGCATTTCAAAAGATTTTTTCCCCCTAAAATGTAACTGTTAACTTTTCTTTCATAGTAAAGTTTATGGTTGTTGAGAGCATTATGATATGATTTTGAGGCAAACACTTAGAAACATTTACTTGGTTCAATTTCAAATTGATAATTTGTTAAGTTGGTTTTTACATAATTTATGGTGTTTTTCATCGGGAAAACTAGATAGAAACCCAGTGATTAATCCCTGCCTCTTACCGGATGAACTCCTTCAAAGATCAAAGGATGACTTGTTAGCCACTTAGAAAACACAACAGATGAGTCAAAGCCCCTGCAGTCCTGAACTGTTCAGAATTTCCAGTTACCTGTCAGATTCTCAACTAGACAAAAGTGACAAGTTCAAAGGACTAAACAAAAATTACCTTCCCGTAGTCTCTACAGACAATAACAAAACATGTTCACAGGTAGCTGGTGTGTGGGGTCTATCCACAATATACAAGTGCGGCTTTCAGGATGGTTTTGCAGTATGTTTATATTTTGGTCTCTTTACTTTTCTAAAAATGAAACAGGGTACATTTTCTCAAGTAACAATATGATTATTAAAATACGGTAATTCTCTTCCAGAGCATCTTATGTCTTTTTCCAACACGCTGCACAGTTTAAATGATGTACTATTTTGAAATAGTTTGTTTAATATCTGTCTTTTAGCTCTACCATTAGCTACACAGGAAAAGGCTGTATCTGTTTCTTCTAAAACTATTTCCACTTCTTAGGATAGCATCCCGCACTCCATATATTTATTGGCTAGCAGACAATGACCTGAATAAAAGTGTGTGGAAATCTTTTCAGCATTTGTGCATTAGGCATGCAATAGAAAGCTTGGAGTTGAAATCCTATAAAAGAGTAATCCTACCCTGTTTCCCCGAAAATAAGACAGTGTCTTATATTAATTTTTGCTCCCAAAGATGCTCTACGTCTTATTTTCAGGGGATGTCTTTTTTTTTCCATGAAGAAGAATACAGTACACATTTATTGTTAAATGAAAATAAAGGAAATTTATTACCTGTATATGGTACGGTAGTATGGTAGTTGTTAGCACAAACCAGACAAACTGTGAATCCTACAGTATCAAGAATTTACTCATTTATTCAGTGACAATCATGTCATCATCTTCTGGAACATCATCATAACAATCCGATTCCTGAATTTCCTGGTGAATTTCTTGTGACTCCATTTCTTTCAGAATCAGTGGACCAAATCTCTCATGTTTAGCAATAGCATTCTGAGACAGAGCCTAGGGATGCCTTATATTTCACTCAGAAGGAAACCTGTAAGTAGGTCTTATTTTTGGAGGATGTCTTATTTTCGAGAAAACACGGTATAAAAGGGTAATATGCAAATTGGCCTTAATGCAGAATGACTGGGAACCACTGGTTGTTGTGACACACACTGACCACTGGGGGCAGACGCTCAATGCAGGAGCTGCCCCCTGGTGGTCAGTGCGCTCCCACAGGGGGAGCTCTGCTCAGCCACCAGCTGTGCTGAAGGCTGTGAGTGTAAGGGCGGTTGCAGGAGCCTCTCCCGCCTCTGTGGCGGCACTAAGGATGTTCCATTGCTGGCTTAGGCCTGCTCCCCACAAAGACTGGGCCGGTGGACATCTCCTGAGGGGGTCCCAGACTGCAAGAGGGCTCAGGCTGGGCTGAGGCACCCCTTCGTGTGCACAGATTTTCATGCAAATAAGCCTCTAGTTGCAAATAAGCCTCTAACGGTTGTAGGTTTACTTGGATTCTTGCTCAAAGGCTGATATTGCAAAAGCTTCTGCAATACCATTTCCATGTAACTACTAATGAACTGTACTCACTCTAACTGACCTTTCTTCATAGTATACTGCTCTATAGTATCTTTTCTTTTTCAGTTTTTCACTGACATTACTTTGTCTCTTCTAGACTTTGAAAGTACTTTTTGGGCAGGCCTTGGTATTCCCAGTAAGGACTCAAGAAATATTTCCTGATAGACTGCTTGATTGAATGAATAAAAAATTACCACCCCATTATTAATATGTGTCCTTATTGAGAGTACCTCTATATACAAGAGAATTCTGAAATACAAATTAAATTTGATTTAAATATATCTCCATCAGTCCTTTTGGCAGGAAAAGAAAAATGATAAAGTATTTAATATATTATACAAATGTGACCATCCTATATTATAAAATACTAGTATGCAAATCGATCGAAAGACGCAACGACTGGGAAGGAGGCAACTGGCTTTGGCAATCAGGGGGCATGTCCTCCCAGCGGTGATTGGGGGACGGGGCCGGCTAGCAGGCAGCGCCAGGCCACCAGCCAAGGTGGATGCCCCCAGGGGCCTCCCAATCACCCCGCCTGCTGGTCGCCCCACAGATTGGCCCTGGTCACCGGCCAGGCCTAGGGACCCTACCGTGCATCATCCTGTTTTTTCCGTGTTAGAGTAGCCTTACCAGGTTTTAATTTTGAAATCTAAGAGACTTTTATTTATTATGCAAAAAATATTTTGCAATTTTACTCAACATCATAATGCTAGACGAAAAACCTTTCTTTCCTGATGTCAGTGATCGTAATGATCATGAAGCTGTAAATCTTAAAAATGTAATAGTTTGATATTCCATATCCTAGTAGATGTGAAAAACTAAGTAGCTGACATCTAAATAGCACCCATCCATCTAATTGTTGCAATAATCATCAACAATGCACTGTGGTTTTTACTTGCCGGAGTAAATTTGCCCAGCCATAGATGACCAGTGTGGCATATGGTAGCTGAGGTCTGCACACTCCATTTTGGACAAGCAAGTTGTCCTTGTAGGGCCTCTTCCTCTCTTGGTAAAAGTGTGAAAAAGGAGATGATTCCCTCTGTCCCCTTCTCCTCCCCAGTGCTTTTCACACTGTAGTTTGAAAATATGTCTAGAAAAATACCAATATTTTCTTTAAATGTAAGGCATGTCCTAGCTGGTCTGGCTCAGTGGAAAGAGCGATAGCCTGCGGAATGAAAGGTCCTGCATTCAATCCTGGTCAAGGTCACATGCCTGTGTTGCTAGGTTGATCCCCATTGTGGGGCGTGCAGGAGGCAGCCCATCAATGATTCTCTCGCATCCTTGATATTTCTAGCTCTCTTTCGCTCCCCCTCTTCCTCTCTGAAATCAATAAAAATAAATAAATAAATAAATAAATGTAAGTCATGATTTCATTTAAAATA
The DNA here is from genome assembly GCA_036971965.1 of Nyctalus aviator. NCBI lineage: Eukaryota > Metazoa > Chordata > Mammalia > Chiroptera > Vespertilionidae > Nyctalus > Nyctalus aviator. Next base: position 177,355,751 of record CM072924.1, on the reverse strand, counting down.
TATATACTACACTGATTTTAAAAGCATTCTTATAGGGTTTTATTTACCTATTATAAATTATGTATATCTTTATTCATATTTATTAAGTGAATTATTTAATTGTTATTCTTTTATACTTAGAAATAAGTTGAGTAAAACATTCTAGGTGTTTAAGGACATATAGAAAAAAATGTAACAATCTGCTCTCTTCATTGATGACTAAGTAGAGTCAACTGGCCATTCAAAGGACTCTACCTGATTGTTTAGACACATTGAGGCAAGTTATCTCAAAGTCATCCCAACAATCCCTTTCAAAAAGCCAGCAATTCACCCGACTTAAGCATTTAATTTAAAAAAGACCTTCTGTTCCAGTTGCTTTTGTCCCAGAGTGGGTGGTGTGGGGTGGGGGGAGGAGCAAACTATAGAGTAAGCTTTTAAAAACAGACAGAATGATATTTTCCTTTAGAATGGGCAAGGAGAGTTTCATTGAAAGGAGCACATCTCAGGTAAAGCGAGTTTCCCTTTTATTCTTCATCTTCTTAAACCTGACTGGAGAGAGGCTCATTGTGTACCCCCCCTTTTGTTCTGGGCACCTGAGCAGCGCACAATGTATCACTTATCAGTAGAACAAAAGCCTCCTTCATCAGCCAGGCGCTGGGGAAGATGACAGCTGCAGACTCAGAGCCTCTCTGGGCAGCTCCTTTGCTGAGAAGGAACAGGAAATAGACTATTCAGGTGGACTTTCATGTCTAACCCTATTTAATTTGACTGAAGTAAGATTAGCTTCTTTCAAAACATATCCATGTTTAATGGTAATCCTAGATGTTTGTTTCTTAGCAGAAACTCTGTTCAGAGAATGTGGAAAATAAATTATATAGGCTTTATAGTAGAAACAAAAACTATTTTTAGTTAGTCAAAAAGTACTCTTGTATAGTTTATACACCTTGTGTTTTGGCATCATATATTTTAATAAAAAATGACAATATAAAAATAATAAATTTTTTTTCAAAATGCAAGACCGAAGAAAATCAGGGAAGTTTTCCTCTGTTGATGGTGTAAATTAATATTAAAAGAAAAAAAATTATTATCCTGCAAAGAGATTATTTTAATTATAGTGTAATTCTAAATATTAATCTTGTTGAGTAGTATATCATTTTCTTGTTTATGAGATTACATTTGTCCTTTTAGGAATCTAATAGTATATTCATATTCCCACTAGAATAAAAAATTGGAAGGTCACTAAAATGTAAAACCCCAAACTCTTGAGCAAATATGAAAGAAAAAACTGTTTCCTTAATAGTTCAAAGATTTCTTAGTTGCTATGCAGCTTGCACCATATGAAAATAATTTAATACCAAATATGTCATGCATAAGAAGTCAGCACGGGTCACACTTTGTTTCACTGTTTTGTGTGTCCCTGATATAAATGTTGGAATAATCATAAATTACAATAGATTTAATAATATTTATGTCACTATATACCCTAGGCCAACATTAAAACAGAATAATCTATAATAAATAAAAGCATAACACGCTAGTTAGACCACACAGCCTAATGACTTTCCGGATGTCATTCTGGACGTCCTTCCAGATGAAGCCACGGCAGCAGGGGCTAAGGCAGAGGCTGTTAGGGGTGATCAGGCAGGCAGGCAAGCAGTTAGGGGCGATCAGACAGGCAGGCAAGTGGTTAGGGGCCATCAGGCAGGCAGGTGAGTGGTTAAGGGCAATCAGGCAGGCAGGTGAGTGGCTAGGTGTGATCAGGCAGGCAGGCAGGCCAGTAGTTAGGGAGCCAGCAGTTCTGGATTGTGAGAGGGATGTCTGACTGCCAGTTTAGGACCGATCCCACTGCAGGCAGTTGGACATCCCCCGAGGGGTCCTGGAATGCAAGAGGGTGCAGGCTGGTCTGAGCACAAATTTCATGTACCAAGCCTCTAGTGTTATATATTTGCAATGTGATTAATTGTAGAACCTTATTAATCTGTTATACTCTTTAGGAGTGTCTATATTAAAACATTTAGAAAAATAAAAAAAGTTACAAACTACCTAAACTTATAGCCTGACTCTTAGGGGCAGTAAAAACATGTTATACTTGTTTCAATACATAGTTAAGAATTGCTTTTACCGCCGAAGCCGGTTTGGCTCAGTGGCAGAGCGTCGGTTGCGGACTGAAAGGTCTCAGGTTCGATTCCTGTCAGGGGCATGTACGTTAGTTGTGGGCACATCCCCAGTAGGGGGTGTGCAAGAGGCAACTGGTCGATGTTTCTCTCTCATCGACGTTTCTAGCTCTCTATCTCTCTCCCTTCCTCTCTGTAAAAAATCAATAAAATATATTTTTTTTAAAAAAGAATTCCTTTTACCAGTTTTTGTCAGTAGATACTTCTATATACTTTCTCTTTATCTCCTACTATATTTATGGCACTTATTTACATACTGAAAATAGCTAAAAATAAAAAAAAATGGCTTAAGTAGCTTGATTATATGTGCTATGGAATATTTGTATTATTCTTTTAAATAACTAAATGACTGACATTAAATTTACCATGGTATAATTATAAATAATGTTTTGTCCAGATATAACCTTTTAGTGTTTTTATTTTTTATTTTTTTTTGGTGTGTGTGTCAGGTCAGAAAGTTGATCCAACATTGAATAAGTAGTTCCTAAAATTTATAATTGGTATGTTGGTTTTGTAATAATTTGGCACCTGATTATATCTATCTATCTATTCATCTATATCTATCATTTACTGATGATACATATAGATTGTGTGTATCTATACATCTAAATACAGATGCATATATACACATACACCCTGACCCATATGCCACGATCTTAACAAAATTCCAAAAATAATATACTGTGTCTCTTTTTTAAATATTCCCTTTATTTTTCTGTAAGATTCTTGTTAAATTAAAAATGTCAAAGCAGTCTAAAAGGAGTTTGAATTAAAAATTGAACTCTTAAGTTTTTTTTTTTTTGAGGACTTATTTACGATTGGTTTTTATCATGCTATTTGGGTGTTATGTATTAATCCCTCATGATCTGCTTGCCTGTGGTTCTTATCACCTTCTGTTTAAAATCAGCCAATTCATCTGTCTCACTTACACAGTTGCATGTAGAATTCAGCCAGGAATAATTTTTCAGAACAGTTCAAATTTCGTTTGTTTTATCCCATTCTCAGATTGTCCAACCATATGTGTGTTGATCTTGGAACATTTGGAACCAAAGTATGTCTTTTTTCAGTTTACTATTTAAAAAGCATTGGCTAAAATTTGAGAAATCTCTGGGCTTTAGCAGTGCTTCTTATTCTCTTCAGAAACTTTTTTCTTAACCTCATCACCACTCCTGGGGTTGTTAGCAAAGCAGTTCACTTTTTTATGATGAGACTAGAGGCCCAGTGCACAAAATTCATGCACGGGGCCGGGTGGGGTGGGGTCTCTCAGCTCGCCCTATGTCCTCTTGCAATCCGGGATCCCTTGGAGATGTCCAACTGCCAGTTTAGGCCTGATCCCTGCAGCCGGACATCTGGCAGTCAGACATCCCTCTTACAATCTGGGACTGCTTCTTCCTAACCACTTGACCACCTGCCTAATTGCTCCTAACAGCTCACCTGCCTGCTTGCTCACTCCTAACCACTCTCCTGCCTACTCACTGCGCATCAGAGCAACTGGTCATTCTGTAGTAACAATCACTTAGGCATATAGATAGATAGATAGATAGATAGATAGATGTAGATATAGATATAGATATAGATATAGATATAAATGATGCCAATTAGGAGTGGAGTATGTATAGGCAACTTGAATGTTTGAATCATTCCATATGTCCCTGTAAACTTGTGCAGAATATCCTCATAGGATGTTCCTGATTGTGAGACAAAATACTACTTTATGTTTTTATTTTTTAGTTACCAGAAGCTTATTTGTTTTCAATATTATTCTTCCAGGGAAAACACTTTTTGTAAATTATATAGTCTATTGAAAAAAATGGAAATGGTTAGTGTGTTAATAAAATAAGCTAGGAGAAAATTAGCCTCCTTTCTTACTTTCTCTTCCTCTACCTTTCCTGGAGTTGTTGGTCTTTAGGATTCTGCCTTCATATTCTCTGTTTTTGGTTTACTTCAGGAATGTGTCGGTTTCCTTAATCAGTACATTATCCTATCAGCAGCCCTCTCTATCTGCTTGTCTCCTCAGCCGGAAATTGTCAAACTTTCCTGTTTTCATATGCATTAGGTATGCTGAATATGCTTTAACACATACACTACTGATGGAAACCAAGACCTCTGCCTCCTCTCCCCCAAGCAGGTCATGCAGGTCAGTTGAACACCATAGTTTACCTATTTTAAACTATGCAATCTTATCTGCTCCAGGGCTTTAACTATAATCTCTATACAAGAGAATCCCAAAGCTATTACTTATGCTGACATTTATTTTTCATTTCCATTCCCCCTATTCATATCTAAATTATCTTCCACTCTGAGATTAGCCATTCTCTGGCATTGTACATGTGTGTGTACATACATGTCACCACTCTTTGAAGATGAATGTTAGCGTCATTCTTTATTCTCTTCTCCGTGATTCTTATTCATTAGACCTCTATTCCTATCCGGTCCATTTCTGCAACCAACATTCTCTCTCTCATTCTTCTTCTTTTTGTCTGGACTATTTTATTTGCTTCCCAATTTGTCTTCTAATTGGCATTTCTATCAATCACAGTTATCCCATTTCTTCGTGTTGCTATTAGAATTATTTTTTCATAGTTGAACTTTCACTTTTTTGAACCTCTAGCCAAACAAACGTACTAACAAACTAACACGGCAAATAAAAGCCTGGTACAAACTGGCTCCGATTTACTTTGACATCTCACCTCTCTCTGCTTGCCACCACCTTGTTACTCCAGAAAACTTTAACAATAGCACAGAGCTTGGCCCAATGTAGACACTCCATAAACAATTGTTTCTTAATAAAAAGACAACTGTAGGTACATTGACCAGTATCAATATAAAACTAATTTTGTTTTTTCTGGAGAAATGAGAAATGTGAATTCTGTAGTGATTAAATGGTCTGGTCTAAATCATTGGCTCTCATACTTTAGCATCAGAATTACCCAGTGGGCTTCTCAAAACCCAGACTGCTGGGCTGCACGTGCACCTCATTTCTCATTCACTAGGTCTGGGATGGGGACCGAGATAAGGTCCCCTGACGGTGATGCTTCTGGTCCCGGTCCACATTTTAAGATCTACTGTCTAGATAATACCACCTAGCTTGTTATCTAAATTGAAAGTCATTAGTATTTTTTTGTTGTTGCTTTTTCTCTATACATTAACAAGAGCTTATACTTGTTTATGGTACCTATATACCATATATGTAATTTCTGCTTGTATCTTGAATCTTTCCAAATTCCTTATAATAGTTAGTGCTACATGTCAACTTAGCTAGGCAATGGTACCCAGCTAGTTTGTCAAATACCAGTCTAGCAATCTCTGTGAAGGTCTTTTAGAGATAAGATTAACATTTAAATCATTACATTTTGAGTAAAGCAGAATACCCTCCCTAATGTGGATCTCATTCATTTGAAGGCCATAAGAGAAAAAGACCTAGGCTCCCTAAGGAAGAGGGAATTCTGCCAGTAGATGGCCTGTGGACTCAAGCTGCAACACCCATTCTTCCCAGAGTCCTCTGCCTGCCAGGCTGCCTTGCTAATTTCAGACTTGCCAGCCCCACAATTCTATGAGCCAATTCCTGAATATCCACCCTCCCCCCCTCTGATTCTCTGTGTAACCCTGACTAATATACCCATTATGTCCTTAATAATTGAAGGCTATCCCAGGTTGGGAATCACCTGGCATCTGCTCTCAGGCTTTTGCTAGACCTGCATAAATAGGACTGATATCGTAAGGACTATATATTTATCAATATTTCAAAAAGAACTCATATAAATACTAAGATAACAAAGAACTATTGAAGTGTAAATCATATCATGTATATTAGTTCTAAAATTTCTAATCTTTGTTTTAATCACCATTTGTACTAATTTTTTAAAATGAATTCACCTTTTAAAAATACTGAGCTAATAAACTGAGTAGAGTATAGAAGGAGCAATATGCTTTTTCTTCCTCATTCAAGAGCTAAACGTTTTCACTGGCAGGTCAAGTCAATTAGGAAGAGAGACAAAATTAATGGTAACTACAACAATTAATAAAATAGGGACAGACACTTTGAGTTGAGAAGTATCTCCTTAGTTCTGAGTCTTTAAAGGATTGTAGTTGTGTCTGTGTTGCTTTTATAAATAGATAATATTGCAAAGAGAAATTGAGTCCCAGACAAATAACATGGAAAAGTAATGAAAACATATCCCTATCTCAAGCATCTTGGTCCACTGCAAGAAAACTATTTTCTTATTTCCCTTCAGAGGCATAATTACATTTTAGCAGAAGGAAGGGATCAGCAATGTGATAGCAGTTTGTCCAATTTCACACTAAAGAACATGATCATTAGGTATACATATATATATACATATATTTTTTCTTTTCTCTAGCTTATAACCAATAAGAATGTAAGGATTACGCAAAGTAATTGCACAAATGGTTACTTCCTGCCAATATAAAATGTCACTGAACACAATGGTAGGGTCTTTCTCCAAATCACGGCTGACTTTTTGGTCTGACCTATGGAGATAAATCACATAAGCTACTTAAAACGGAAATAATCATCTTTGGAAATTAAAATGATGAAAGCTTAAAGCTGGCCCGATGCCAAAGTCTGATTTCCTGTTGTGTCTTTGGGACATGGTGTGGTAAATTTGGGAACGTTGTTCTCTTGCGTGGTGTTCAGATACATTTTTGAAGTCCACTCTAATTTAGCTATTGTCATATTTTAAAAGTTGGGCAGTTTCTGGTCAGGTAATAAGTTCTAAGAAGCATGATTCTTTAGTATCATCTTCCCCATTTATTAGTAACTAGAGGCCAGGTGTATGAAATTCATGCACTGGGGTGTGTGTAGGGGGTTTCCTCAGCCTGGCCTATGCCCTCTAGCAGTTCAGGAGCCCTCTGGGGATGTCCTCTAGCCTGTGGGGATCGGGCTTAAGCCGGCATTCAGTTATTTCTCTTACAGTCTGGGACCCCTCCCTCCTTACTGGCTGCCTGCTCACTGCTCCTTACTGCTTGACTCACTGCTCCTCAGAGCTGCCATGGAGGTGGGAGAGGCTCCAGCCCCTGCCACTGCACTCACCATCTATGAGCCTGGCTTCTGGATGAGCAGTGCTCCCCCTGTGGGAGCACACTGACCACCAGGGGGCAGCTCCTGCATTAAGTGTCTGCCCCCCTGGTGGTCAGTGCATATCATAGCAACTGGTTATTCTGTCCTTCAGTCGATTTGCCAATTAGGCTTTTATTATATAGGATGAGGCTGTATAGAGACTTAGAGCACAGATTTTGGACAGAGAGAAGAATAGGTTCAAATTTCAGCTTTTCTTTTTATTAGTTCAGTGCTCTGGGCAAGTTAATTAGCACGTGAATAAAAATAAAAATGCATACAATTGTTGTGAGAATCATCTCAAATAAGATGATGCATATAAACTGCCTAGTATGGTAGGGTCCCGGTTGTATCACTTAGGAGAGCAAACACATTTTCATTTCAATGTCTTCCAGGCATCCCCATCCTAACAGGCTCAGTTGATGGCAGCTCCATTTTTCCAATTGCTAAGGCCTCACTTAGTTTTGGTTCCCCGTATAAATCCTTGAGGAAGGCCTTTTGATCTACTTCTGAAGCATTTTAATAATAAAACCAATTTTTCTCACTCACTACTTACTACCACTTTGTTCCAAGCTGTCATCATCTTTCACCTGCAATAAACTCCTAACTTGTCTCGAGGTTTCACCCTGACCCACTGGAGTTTATTTTCAATACAGCCACCATAGTGGCCTTTAAAAAAATGTATGATGGATCATGTCACACCTGCTCAGACACTTCCAATGGCTCTGCATTTCCCTCAGAGTAAGTGCCCAAGGCCTTAAATGGCTCTCACGCTCTCTGGGTCTTCCCAGAATGCATTGCCTGCGTCAGCTCTGTGACCTTATGTTCATCTCCTCTCTCCTCACATCTGTTTGCAGGCTCACTGCCTCTCTCCTTTCACCTGTGCTCACAGCCGCCTTCTCAGGGAGGCCTGCCTTCACCACAGCACTCTCAATTCCTCTCACCTGGCTGGACTTCCCCCTAGTATTTGCCACCTTCCAACAAATCTGGTAATATGTTATTTACCATGTTTGTTACTTATTGTGTTTATCATGTTTAGTGTCCCTCTCTCCACTAAAATATAAAACCCATAATGGCAGGGTTTTTTGTCTATTTTTAAGGATATGAATATTCAGTACCTAGGACGATGCCTGCCACATAGCAAGCTAATGCATTATCATTTGTATATACAGTAAGTCCTCACTTGACGTCAACAATAGGTTCTGTGACTTAAAGTGAAATGACATATAATGAAACCAATTTTACCACAGGCTAATTGATATAAACAACAGTTAAGTTTGTATGGCATTTCATGGACACTAATGACAATGTTAAAAGAAATGTTATTTGAGGACCTACTGTATATTCAATATCATGATGGCTCACTATCAATGCAAAGATTTCACAAAGCACTTTAACTTATTTTATTTCCTTTTGAATTAAAACTTGTCCAAGAAATAAAGTGATTAAATTATATAGTCAGGATTTGAATGCAGCTTTTCTGATACCATTTCTATTCCTTTTCCCTTGGGAAGGCAATGGGAAGCCACATCTGAGTTTGGATCAGTTTTTAACAGAACCAAAGAAGTAAGTTCAGTCAATGGGACTAAGTCATGTTATTGCTTAGAAGTTGAAGTTGTTAGTGAGATACAATAATCTTTGTTTGGTCTGAATTATAATAACCCATGTCAAGTTTTCTCACATTGTACCAGAATTAATCATTGAACTGTTCCTGTTGATTAAGATAGGCTGCAAAGTACTGGGGAAAGGGAGATGATAATCCTTTTGGACAAAAAAAAATCTTGTGCTTAGTATGGAAATGAAAATTGTGGCAGCTAAATACACATTCTATTTTCTGATAGTTGGTAACATTTTATGGATTGCTTTATTAATTTTTTCTACATTGATTTATATAAATTCTGAATGCAAGGATGAGCTACGTGAATTTAGTCTGCTTCCCATTAATGCTCAGCTCAGCCTGGTATTGTAATTTACCACACTTGGAAACTGACCTCAGTAAGTATTGAGCAATAAAATCTAAATTGAATTAGGAGAAGTTAAAAGTAGGAGAACTTTATTTGGCTAGAAAGAACAAAGTTTTCTATTGAAACTTATTAATGTAGTCAACAGGAATTGAATAAAATGTGAGAGTTAAAAATAACCAGAGAAGTTAAATATAATTCTGACTTGGGCAATTGTATGAAGTTGTATAATTAAATGAGATATTACATATGAGTGAACTGAAGCAGGCCTTCGACATGATGCAGTTTTAATTTATTTAGTGACCCTTTCTTGAATAAATTTTTTATTAAAGGAGTACTCTGATAAGAATTTCATAGTAAGAATATCTTGGAATCATAAAGTAAGTATGGAAGGGGCTTTGGGTAATTTCTAGTTCAATTTCTGTGTTTAATCCATGAAGTAATTAATATCAGAATAAGATCTTCTGGTTTCTAGGATTGATCATATTATTCTGTATTTGTCATTTAATCAGATTTAAGTCCTTTCTATGGTTTTGATATACTATGTATGACCTGGCAGTTTAACAATTCTCAGTTATTATCTGTATTACAATGTTTTCCCTTCTTTGCTCCCCTAAAAAAAATTCCTATTTTTCTCCTTAAGACCATGTTTATTTATTAGAAGCCTTCTTAGACAACTGCACATTGCCCTAGTCATTAGAAAGTTCCATCATTTCCATTATATTAATTCCTAATTCCAGAGAGCTATATAAGTGTCTTGGCATCCTTTTGTTCTTCTGCTATGTATGTCTTATTAGAATTTTTTTAAGCCAATAATTATCAAGTACTTAGCATGTACCAAGATTTTTGCTTTTTTGCTTTTTTTTTTTTTGTAGTCTCTTAATTCTCACAATGCATTCGAGGGTAGTACTCTCATTTTACAATTAGAAAAACAGAGGCAGGGAGAGATAAGGTAACTGAACAATGATCGCACAATTAGCAAGTGGCAGATCTTAAGAAAGCGCATATGGAGTGGCCTCGGCAAGTTGTACTCCTCCCTGTGTGTTTGTATGGTTAGAGTCATTCATTCTTCCGTTTCCTCTCTTAGTTTTGAAATGACTTTAGGGTAGGGCTGTACCTGTTTTCAGTGTGCGGTCTCCAACAGCCTTTGTCCCTGTGTTCCCCGTGGTGTCCATGCTTAGCTTTGAGTGGCCAGATGATTTTCTTTGCCTACAAAAGCAATTGTTTGATGAGTTCATGCAAAGCCATGGGCAATCCAACATTTGCTGGTAAATGTTAGCCCCAGTGCAGACCCAACCATGTTGCTCACCGAGGATGCGCGGAGCCCTGGACACTTATCAGCGGCTGCTCTTTGACCAGTTTACTTGCCACTTCACTGCCACTGTCAGTAACGTCACCCAGAGGGTCCCACTCTCCCACAGCTTGCTCTTTAACATAGATCGCTCACCAGAGGTACATCTACCTGACAATGGTCATCTCTCACCTGACTTCGAGAAAGACTCAAGGTAGCAATTATTCAACTTTGTGGCCTCACCAACCAAAGGCTTTTTTTGCTCTAACGGGCTTCCACGCTGTGTGGTGAGAGTGCCCAGAAAGAGGAGAACACACTGGGCGTTAGAAAAGCAAACTGCACTCCCTGGAGCTTCGGCTAAAGAGCTGGCTTTTAGATTTCTGTTTCAAGTGGCTCTTTGAAATGGGCAGCTGTGATTAGCTATGTGACCCCCTTTATCACCTGTTCTTGTTAACACAGAGGTTCACAGTGTTGCTTCTTGTCGAAAGAACTACACTAAGATAGAGGAGTCTAGTTGCGTATTTTGTCCTGCTGATATTAATGACCCGCAGGGAGGCAGACCACCAAAACGCACCGTGCAGGGAGGATACTGCACAAAGGCAGCAGCCCACAGCACAGGGCGCCCTGGAAAGATGGGATTTGGGTCCCAGCGGCCAGACCTCAGGTTCATTTCTTACTGCATGTTTATGCTTTCTGTGGGCGGCAGGTGCCGGAGGTATCATTTGAACAGGGACAAATTGCTATTTTTTTTTTTTTTTTTATAGTCCAAGGTTGTTATCAACAGACACAACTGTATTAAGTGTGTCTTAAAAGAATACTCCAAGTGGGTAAGATAATCGTTATTTGATCCTCAATGAAGACTTTTATCTCACTTTCTATTACTCTAACAGGGTATTATGTTGCATCAGGCCAATTTGACTTACAATATTGTGGAGTACAACAGCATTTAAACCTGTTTCAGGAAATCTGGTCTGCCTGACATGATTCTGTACTTAGTGGTGGAGGATATGATATGAGATTTAAGGCCGTTGGAAACAAGAACCTAGCGTGGGATTCCCAGGCGATGGGTTCTCTTCAGGTTGAAGATGAAATGAAAAAAAAATATGTTACTGTGAGATATCAGTATGTGATTCAGTGATAATTATAACCTCAACACAACAGATCAGGAACTAGGATTTAGGAGAGGATTAATGTTGCCACTTTCACAACTGATAGCAGAGGTATGAAATGGCTTTGCCGAAGGCAGTGATGCTTCTATGGAGGCTGCTGTGCTTGAGCCAACTTAACAAAAGCAAAATGAATATTATTTACTGTATAAAAATGTTATTGCATAAAGAAGTTCAAAGGAGTGAGATTTAGTATCAGGATTTAATATATATATATATATATATATATACTTATTGATTTTTTACAGAGAGGAAGGAAGAGTGATAGAGAGTTAGAAACATGCATCAGCTGCCTCTTGCACACCCCAATATTGGGGATGTGCCCGCAACCAAGGGACATGCCTTTGACAGGAATCGAACCTGGGATCCTTCAGTCTGCAGGCCGACTTTCTATCCACTGAGCCAAACCAGGTAGGGCTAGTACCAGGATTTTTAAGGCTCTATATATCTTTTAGTTAAAAATGTCAGAACTTTTAGATGATAGTGAACATTAAGGGGAGAGAGTGTGGTAATAAAAAAAAAAGTTGAAATGAAAATCTTCCTTGACTTCACCCAAGTTCCCTATAAACGTATTGTATTTTCAGTAACATTTTGGATGATCGGAGAGCAGAATCTCTTTTTAGAAATCAATGTAAATACCACAATAAAAGACTCCTTGGAAACTCTCATTGCTTGCCACTCTGAGCTAAATATCCAGTCAAGTCTAGATTCTATCAAATGAAGATCCTTACTTAAAAGGAAAGAGAAATTTGATCACTGCTGGGAGTAAGTAAAATCAATTGCTGAATGAACAGGGAAAGGACACAGTTTCAAAAAGAAAGTGAGAGTATCAAAGCTGGCTCTTTCAATACGCTTCTTGATGGATGTGCCATCGCTGGACTTCTTTCCTGGAGGTAGTTAAGGAAGCCAGGCCCTAACAAAGGAGGGATCTCAGGGGCCGCTCTGCATGGAGGGCAGCATCTCTGATTGCAGCTGTTAGTTTCAAAAGCCACAGTCCTTGCAGTTTTGAGCTCTTGTGATTCTCAGGGAAAAGTTTGAGAAAAGCAAATATATTTTTTTCAGAGCCCAAAGAGGCAGGTGTCATTAAAATCTGTCCAGTGCATCTTATATCGAAATGGAAATAGAATGCTAAATATTTCTGAGCTACTTCATTGCAATGTAGGTAAATGATTCTTAATTTATCATAATATTTTCTCCATTATCTCAATGGATTTGTTTCAATTTAAATATGTACTATACCAATTCAAGCTTTGATTTGTTTGGGAAGTAAAACTTCTTTTTTCCACCCAGTTCTGTGGCTAGGTCCTCTGCAGGCAGGAAGTGAATGACAAAAAGGACTCAGGTGTCCCCGAGAGGTTCAGTATTTGCCATACTGGGTATTGAATGGGAGGGGAAGAGGGTCTGGGATCTAGTTCTCATGAAACAAAATAAAACAGGACAAAATGAAACCAATAAGGTAAAACAGAGAAGTTACCAAGCAAACAAAAGTTGGAGTCATTGTTTCAATTGAAGAAAAGAGAACTCATATATTACACATAATAATGGTAAAAATAATATTATGTCTGTATAAGTAATTTAAATAGTGGGAGTATTTTCACATATATTATTATTATTATTTATAAAAATCTTCATTGTTGCAAGTATTACATATGTCCCTTTTACCTCACTGACCCATTCTAGCCCAGTTCCCCCACTCCTCTCCCTCCTCCCCTCCCCAGGTCTTCACCACCCTATTGTCTGTGTGCATGGGTTATGCATATATGCATATAAGTTCTTTGGTTGATCTCTTCCAATCCACCCATTCACCCCGGCCATCCCTTTGAGATTCGACAGTCTGTTCCATGCTTCTATGTCTCTGGCACTTTTTTGTTCATTTCACATATATTATTGTATTTGATCATTGTAGCACTATGTTGACAATGGCAGGATAGGATGGGCTTTTATTAACCCCACTTTGTAAGTGGTAAACTGGGTATATTAGTTCTTTAGGGCTGCCATAGCAAATGACTATAAAATTAGACGTTTAAAATGACAGAAATGTGTTCTCTCACAGTTCTGGGAGCTAGAAGTGTGAAATCATGGTGTGACAGGGCTGCATTCCTTCTGCATTCTCTAAGGGAGAATTCATTTTTTATCTCTCCCAATTTCTGGTGGCTGCCAGCATTTCTTGGCTTGTGGCCACATCCCTCTCTTCTCTGCTTCTGTGGTCACATTGACTCTCCCTCTACTTTTCTCTTACAAGGACAGTTGTCATTGGACTCAGGGCCCTCACCCAGATAATCCAGGATGATGTCTTCATCTCAGGAGCCTTCACTTAGTTATATCTGTGAAGACCTACTACACTATGTGCTTATAAGCTAAGCACCTTTGAAATTGTTCAATGTTCCAGGTATGCTAAAGAGAAATGCAATGATTGCATTTTAGAAAAACAGAGAGTGCAAAGATGAACTAACAAAAATTAAAAGTGAATTTGGAACTAAAAGGTTAAGTGTTCTTATATATGTGAAACTCTAAAGGTAAACAAAATGAAAACTTCTTACTTATAGGTCTCTCGAAGTCTTTCATGTGTTTCAATATGTTTTGAATTTCTAAGGCAAATGCAGTGTTTTCCAAGTTTACTTATAGAAGGAAACTCCTTTTGGCTGAACTTCGGGGAAGAGTGGGCTTCAGAACATAGTTTGGGAAACAGTACATGTGCCACTCAACAATGAGAATTTAGTTCAATTTCTGTGAAGAACCTGGGAGAACAGTGATATGAATACCTATTCTTTGTGGAGTGCTTACTCTGCATTAGTGCTTTAGGTGCATTAACTCATTTAATCTTTACATACACTCCCCACCCCTAGGTGATAGGTTCTATTTTAATTATTTTACAGCTAAGGAAACTGAGGTAAAGAGACATGAAACAACTCTTTCCAGTTTACACAGCTGGTAAGTTGTAGAGCCTGACTGGCATCTAATCAGGGAGGTGTACCTACTCAAGCCTGCTGTCACAATCACCATGTTATTCCAATATTAAAATATTCTAACAGAGCAGTTCCAGTGCAGCCAAGTGATTAAATATATATGCATATCGGAGCTCAAGACCCTGGGGAGTAGCAGCCTGGGCTACTTGGATCTGTATTTAGCATTAGGGGAGTGAGGCTGGCTGTCCAATCAGTCCGTCATCATTTCTGTCTGTCATTCTGGGCTCTAAGATGAAACAAAGCTAGTTTCTGAAGGAGGAAAAGAAATATGTTGCTCTGTTCTTAAGACTTATGTCAAAAATGTTTCAGTCCTCAGGTAATTTACTAGAGCTGGTTCCATCCCTATTTACTTCAAAGCTCCAGTAAAAATGAAAGGGATGCAAATGGTATTTAGTTTTGCAGAGAGACATCTGGATTCTTCTCTGGGACCTGGCCTTGCTGACAGGAAACGTCCTCTGACAATCCCATGGCTATGCCGAGGGGAGGGGGAAGATATTTCTTTTCTTTCCTCCTAAAAGAAAATTCCGAATTGTTTTCTTGAATATTCCCCGTCAAATTCTCTGTGGTGCACCTACGGCTTTTCTCCACAGTGAACTGCTACTGCCATTGCTCAACGTTTATTTTAGTGATGAAAACTGACTTATTTAACAATGAAGAAAGGCCACAGGCAATATTTCACAGGGTGACCTCAAACTCAGAGGATTAAATCAGTTATTGTTAGTGAAATGCTTCATACAGTCCCTGCCACAAATAAAAGTGCTTGCTAACTAAGGTAACTGTGTTACCCAGGCAAGTAAACAGCACTCACTTAGGTGCCTGCTCAGACATCTTTGGGTACAAATACAGAGGTGCCCAAAGACTGGGTAGGAACAGTCTAAATGTTAGTTTTTCACTACACAGTATTCATGAAACACTTACCAAGCATAAGCATCTCTCTATACGCCTTTCCTATCAACCCCTGACAATATGTTGGACATTTGTCATTAACTGTGGCATGTGTCTCAGAATATTTTCTTAAGACCCATATTTCAGGAAGCCAGAGGTAAAACATTGCAAAAGTCCTACCTTCTGTCTCTTGTCTAAAAAAATTCCAATCTTCAGAGAACGCTAGGTGCATTCCAATTTTAGAGTTGGTATGAAAAAGTGTTATGAAGCTAATTTATGAAAAGATTATGCCAAGAGACCTTTCACCTAAATGTGCTTTATAATTACCTAGTAAAGAATAGGATTACAGAAAGAGAAACCACAAAACTATTGTCTAAATTAATATATTTTTTTCAAGTGCTCTTTACCTTCCCCACTGCTTCATAAAACAGGATCCCTCTTCCCCACAATTCAGTTCTTTGAACCTATTTTTGCTTTAGCGTAATGGATAACTCTTATTTTTAGCTATCACCAGAGCCTACACCTTATTCTTCAAGATGAGTGGATAAGCAATGAGTGCCTTTGGGCTGCTTTTTTAGAAAATACATTCAGGATGAATTTGTAGAACAACCTGCCTCTTTTGTGTCTGCAATTTTTCACTGAGGGCAAATGGATCTGCCTCACCCTGAGACCCTCGTCAGGCAAGTTTGCCTTCCCTTTTCCCATCCCCAAGACAAATTAAGAATGCTGAAACCTCTCACTCATAACAAAAACAGTGATAAAGCAGGTAACAAGACCTCACATTAATCAGGTCTTTCAAAGAAGAGGCCCCAACCTGCGCCCTTTGTCTAGCTTGCTGGTAGGTGGGGGTTTTCAGCCTCTCTTTAGGGTCCCAGCATTCTTTAGTCCGGCAGCACATTCTCCTTGGAAATGTTTCACTTTTCAGACAGCCTCTGTGTTGATAAAAAAAAAAAAAAAAAAACAACGCAGAGAGCCACTACAGAAATCTGAACTTCTAATGATCTTCCTTTATATTTTCTTACAATGGACAATGGTTCTCTCCGACTAAGGGCATCCGTACATAAAGACAGGCAACAATGCAAAGAGATGGAGGGTGGGGGAGGCACAGCCACTGTCACAATCTGTGCTATATCATCGTGGGAGGGGGCGGGGGATGTAGGAGGGGTGAGGGGGTAGAAATCCTGTTTTCTGTAGCCAAATTTTTACTGTTTCATGTTAAAAATATTCAAGGCCCCTGTGAACCAACGCTGAGATGAGAAAAGATAAGAGCAAACCAACAATTTTCTTCTCAGGAAGAAACATTATTGCCACTTACATGGTAACAGACCAGTCATCTTATGTTTTTCTAGTTCCTTTCGCCCCAGTACAATAGAAACTAACTCACTAGTAATTCCTCCACGTTTCCTTCAAGCATGCTTGACCTTTCAGGCTAAATGAAATAAGCTGCCAGTGTGTGTATACAATTTTGTTGGATCAATGCGCCCTCTTCTGATCAATCAAAATATTACAACTGGTACAGGATTCCCAGGATTCCTGTAATCAGAAAGGAAAGATAAATTGGGCAGTTAGTTTTATTTGTATGTTTTTCAAAATATCATCATATAAAAAAATAATAAAAAATATGTGCATTAGATTTCATAGAATCAGAATTAAATATAAGTCAATATTTATGAGTATTCATAACAAAGCAAGTGTTGGCAAACTTTTTCTGTAGTAAACCAGAGAGCAAATCTTTTAGCTCTCGCTGGTCATTATGTCTCTTTTGCACTTACTCAACCCTGCCATGAAGAAGCTTCAGAGAGAATATGGGAATAAATGGGTGGGTTGTATTCCAATAAAACGTTACTTACAAAAACAAACGTCAGGCCAGGTATGGTCTATAAAGCAATGCACCTGAAAGTCTGTAGGGCCATAAAAATAATCTAAGCAACAAAAAAGTGTTGCATTTTTTTTTTTCAAACAAAAGCATTACTCTGGAGAAGTGACTATAATTTTTGCTTAAAGATTGGTATCATTTCCAAACATTTTAGAACTTTGTTTTTATGAGTTTGTAGACTGAACCAGCAAACTTCACTAAAGATAATGAGAAGTCACACCTGCAGGGTCCTCAGACATCATTTAATACAATTCTCTCATTTACACAGGAGAAGACAAAGCCCAGAGTAATTCCTGAATGCTGCTCTGATCATCTCTTTATTCACTGAACTATCTCTAGATTATTTTTGGCTGTTTTGGTAAGACAACATATGGAATAATGCTTTGAAACCAGGAAGAATTAAACATGTATTATTGTTATTATCATGTTAGAAAAGACGTTTATATTTTCTCTTCTTTTAAAGACCAAGTTTATATAAATGAGAAAACTACAGTCAAATCTTTTTCAATTGGAAGCACCAAAAGTTTTAGAGATAGTAACTTGCATAGGTATTTATTAAAAAAAATCACAATTTTATAAATTTAAGAATTTTTATTGGCAATTGAGTCTAGAGATGACTAAGTTATCTTGGTATTTGAATGAAATTGTGAATTACATGTGCTGGTGTATGGCAGGGGTGGGAGACGGCCAGCCTATGGGCCATAGAAGGCCAGTGAAATCATTTGGTTTGGCCCTGCCAACGCCACTGCAGATGGGACGTGAAATTTAATAAATCCAGGAACTTTTTTTCCATAACAAAATAAATTTATATTGAGTGAATAATGTTAAATGAATGATGTTATAAATATCCAAATGCCCTTGGCAGAAAAAAAGGTTCCCCACCTCTGATGAATGGTAACAAAACATAGGTATATTTTTATTATTGGATTATTTTAGCAAAAGATGCCATTATGTGAATACGGAAACTTCTTGATAATGCATATAAATAATATTTCCTTGAACTTGATTCATTGCTGCGTATTCTGACCAAATAGTAATTTTTAGGTGTCTTTTAAATTAAAGCTAAGTCTTTTTTACTTTTTTTTAATTTTTATTTTGAAAATATATTTTATTGATTTTTTTTTTACAGAGAGAAAGGGAGAGAGATACAGAGTTAGAAACATCGATGAGAGATCAGCAGCCTCCTGCACACTCCCTACTGGGTATGTACCTGCAACCAAGATACATGCTCTTGACTGGAATCAAACCTGGGACCCTTGAGTCTGCAGGCCAATGCTCTATCCACTGAGCCAAACAAGCTAGGGCAAAGCTAAGTCTTTTAATGAAAACTTAAAAGAAATTAATTCCGCAGTTATTCATTTATTCAAGATTAATTCCAGATGGTGACAGGCACAAAGTGACAGTGATATAATTATGATTTTGAAAAATGGCTGCCTGGTCCTTGCTCTCAGCGAGCTTTTGGGAATTAGTTTTGATAAGGCTTTGAGCTCTGACTTTGAGAACACAAAAATGAACATGGCATCAACTTTGCTCTCAAAGATGTTATATAGGGAATAGAGAGAGAATAAATGAGAATAATAAGATTAAAGTGTAATAAATATAAAATGAGAATAATAAATAGTTGGCACTTAAAAGTCATACAGGAAGGAGATTATTTCCTTATAGGACTTTGAGGAATGCTTTGTAGTTGAGTGACTATTTGATCCTTACCTTGAAGCCTGAATACGACTGAACAAAGAGAGATGAGGTAGAAGAGGGAGTAACAGATTTTTCTTTTGACAAAAGCAGGAGCATACTTAAAGACAAAAATGGAGTGTTGTTGGGGAATAGTGAATAAACTTCTGGGGTTCAATTGTGTATTTTGTGAGAGGATAACTATGACAAAGGGGTTGTTTGGTCTCAGATTGTGGGGGTTATGGAAAATGATAAAAGGAGCTGAAACCGGTTTGGCTCAGTGGTAGAGCATCGGTCTGCAGACTGAAAGGTCCCAGGTTCGATTCCGGTCAAAGGCATGTACCTGGGTTGCAGGCACATCCCCAGTAGGGGGTGTGCAAGAGGCAGCTGGTCGATGTTTCTCTCTCATCGATGATTCTAGCTCTCTATCTCTCTCCCTTCATCTCTGTAAAAAATCAATAAAATGTATTAAAAAAAGAAAAGAAAAGAAAATGATAAAAGGACGTTGAGTAGATATTGGAGAGGAATTAAAGGTTTTTTTTTAATTTAATAAATCTTTATTGTTCAGATTATTACAATTGTTTTTCTATTTTCTCCATAGATCCTCTCCTCTCAGTTCTCACCCCACCCTCTGCCCTTATCCCATCCCCCCTCAACTGTCCTCGTCCATAGGTGTATGATTTTTGTCCAGTCTCTTCTTGCAACTCCCAAGCCCATTTACCCCTGAGAATTGTCAGTCCACTCTCTTTCTATGCCCCTGATTCTATGGTATTCATCAGTTTATTCTGTTCATCAAATTTTTTATTCACTTGACTTTTTAGATTCACTTGTTGATAGATATGTATTTGTTGTTCATAGTTTTAATCTTACCTCTTTCTTCTTCTTCCTCTTCTTAAATAATACCTTTCAGCATTTCATTGGTGGTGATTAACTCCTTTAGCTTTTTCTTATCTGTGAAGCTCTTTATCTGACCTTCAATTCTGAATGATAGCTTTGCTGAGCAGAGTAATCTTGTTGTAGGTTCTTGCTATTCATCACTTTGAATATTTCTTGCCACTCCCTTCTGGTCTACATAGTTTCTGTTGAGAAATCAGCTGATAATCGTATGGGTGCTCCCTTGTAGGTAACTGTTTTTCTCTTGTTGCTTGTAAGATTCCCTCTTTGTCTTTTACCCTTGGCATTTTAATTATGATGTGTTTTGGTGTGTTCCTCTTTGGATTCCTTTTATTTGGGGTTCTGTGTGCTTCCTGGACTTTTAAGTTTATTTCTTTCACCAGGTAGGGGAAGTTTTCGGTCATTATTTCTTCAAATAGGTTTTCAGTATCTTGCACTCTCTCTTCTTCTGGCACCCCCATAATTCTCATGTTGGTACACTTAAAGTTGTCCCAGAGGCTCCTTACACTATCTTCATATTTTTGGATTCTTTTTTTTTCTTTTCTTGTTGAGTGTTTTTTGCTTCTTTGATTTCAAATCTTTGACTTGATTCTTGTGATCCTCTAGTCTGCTGTTAGATCTCTGTATAATATTTTTTATTTCAGCCAGTGTATGCTTAATTTCTAGTTGGTACTTTTTCATATCCTCAAGGGTCTCACTAAATTTATTGGCCTTTTCAAGGAAATTCTTGAGTAACCTTATAACTGTGGTTTTGAACTCTATATCCAGTTGTTTGCTTTCCTCCATTTCTTTCATTGTGACCTGTTTCTTTGCCTCTGCATTTTGGCTGCTTCCCTGAGTTGACAGAGTAGCTTTGTATGCTAGGTGTCCTATAGGCCCAGTGGCTCAGTCTCCCCAGTTACCTGAGGTGGACATTCTTGGTGCACCCCTTTGTGGGCTGTGTGCACAGTCTTGTCGTAGTTAAGCTTTGATTGTTGTTGGTATCACTGGTAGGAATTGACCACCAGGCCAATTGGCTATATCAACTGTGTTTATGCTGGGAGAACTTTTGTGCTGGAGACATTCTTTTGGGAGAAGACTTGCAAAAGCCTCTGTGCTCAGCTTGGATGTGGCAGAGTCTCAGGGTGCAGTAGATAGCATTGGTTTCCCAACATCCCTGCCCTAATAGGCTCCTGTATCTCAGTGTCCTGTGGTAATTGCTGCAAGCACCTCTGAGGGAAAGCCGCCCTTGAGTCCTGCCCGCTGCCAGACAGTCCAGTTTCTCCCCGAATGAGTCTGAGTCCCCAGAGTCTCACCCAGAACTGGGGTTCAGAACTGTCGAGAGCTTTTGTCTCCCTCCCACTTGAGAAAGCCAGCCGCACACTCAGTTGCCCACCCTCTCCATGCATGCCTCAGTACCTCTGCCTTCCACAGTTCCTCTGAGTCTCAGTGTGCTTTTCTCTTTCCTGACAGTCCAATTTCATCCTGTATGAGTCTGGGTCCCCAGAGTCTCGCCTGGAACTGAAGTTCAGAGCAGTCGGGAACTTTTATCTACTCCTGCTTGAGAAAGCCAGCCGCACAATCAGTTTCCAGTCCTCTCCACATGTGTGTCTAAGTACCTCTGCCTCCTGCAGCTCCTCTGAGTCTCAGTATACTTTCCTCTTATGTTCTAGTTGTAGAATTTCCACTTAGCCAGCCTTCCTGTGGTTCTGGATGATGTCCGTTTTGTTTTTAAGTTGTAGTTTTGAAATTGTTGTGCAAGGCAGTAGTTTAGATGCTTATCTATGCTGCCATCTTGGTTTCCTGAATTGAAGTTTTTTTTTTTGTTTGTTTTTGTTTTTTTAAACCAGGTAGTGACATGGGTCAAAACTGTTTTTGGAAAGTAACCTTAAGTGAATCAAGCTCAAGGAAATGTTATTTATAATCATGAAGATACTGTCTATTGCAATAACTCAGGAGGAAAGTAACAAAGGCCTGAACTTCCCAGTGTGTGAACAGACAGAAAGAAACACAATGTGATTCAGAAGATGGGGGGAGAAAATCTAAAAAATGGATGATGATTAACTGAGGAACATGTTGATAGAGGGAGAGGTGAAGATGTCTTTCAAATTAAAGCTAACAATGAAGACTTAAAATAAACTAATTCAGTAATTATTAATTTATTCAAGATTAATTTAAAATGGTGACAGGCACTAGAATATACATTCTTCTCAAGTACCCACAGAACATTCTGCAGGATTAATCTATGTTAAGTCACCACATAAGTATACCCAATTTAAAAAGATTGAAGTCATACCAAGTAACTTTCTGACCAGAATAGAATAAAACTAGAAATCAATAACAGGAAGAAAACTGGAAAAATTCACAATATGTGAAAATTCAATAACACACTCCTGAACAATCAATGAGTCAAAGATAAAAATCTAAAGTTATTTCCGAAAATACCTTGAAACAAATGAAAAAGAAAAATACAACCTATCAATTTTGAATCATGGAGAAATTCAATATCTTAAGAGAATAATAACAAGAAGGACATTGAATCAGTAATCAAAATTTCCCAAAAAAGAAAAGCTAAGGGCCTTGAATACATGGCCAACTAACACTAGCTAATAAAAGAGAAACATGCAAATTGACCGTACCTCCACAAGCCATATCCACCAGCCAATCAGGAGTGAGTATGCAAATTATCATAACCAATATGGCAGCAGACACAGAGCTGGAGTGATTAGGAGGCTTGGGTTTCCCCTGGCAATGGAGGAAGCCATGCTTTCTGCGCTGCCTGACCTCCTCTCAAGGCTACAAAGTTTCAATTATAGAAGATAAATAAATCCCAGATACCAGGGCCTCTGCTTGGATCGCTGGCCAGCCTGAAAACCACCACATGTCCTTCGCCCATGCCACCCCATGCCCCAAGGAAATCCCCACCTTGATCTGGGACACCCTTTAGGGCAAACCAGCTGGCCCCCCACCCATTCACCAGACCTCTATCCTATCTAATAAAAGAATAATATGCAAATTGACAATTGCTCCAAACACAAGATGGCTGCCCTCATATGGACACAAGATGGCCACCACAAGATGGCCAGCAGGGGAGGGCAGTTGGGAGGGTCCAGGCCTGCAAGGCAGGGCATTTGTGAGCAATCAGGCCAGCAGGGGAGAACAGTTTGGGGGGACCAGGCCTGCAAGGGAGAGCAGTTGGGGGTGATCAATCCTGCAGGGGAGGGCAATTGGGGGTGACCAGGCCTTCAGGGGAGGACAGTTAGAGGTGACCAGGCTGACAGGGGAGGATAATTAGGGGTAATAAGGCTGGCAGGGGAGCAGTTAGGCATCAATCAGGCTGGCAGGGGAATGGTTAGGAGATGATCAGGCTGGCTGGCAGGTGAGCAGTTTGAGAGCCAGCAGTCCTGGATTGTGAGAGGGATGTCCCAGATTGGAGGGGTGCAGGCTGGGCTGAGGAACACCACCCTCCCCATGCATGAATTTCGTGCACCAGGCCTCTAGTATTTAATAGAGAACCAGGAATATTCAAGGGGGAAAAGATAGTCTCTTTAATAAGTGGTTTTGGGAAAACTGGACAATCACATCAAAAGAATGAAATGGGGCCCCGAATTTACACTACTCACAAAATAAACTTGAAATGTGTTAAGGACTTGAATATAACACTGAAATTATAAAACTCCTAGAAGAAAACATTAGAGAAAAGCTCTTTCACATTGGCCTTGCCAACGATTTTTAAAAATTGAGTTCAGAGAAGAAGGGAGAGGGAAAGAGAGAGAGAGAAACATCAATGGTGAGAGAGAATCATTGATTGGCTGACTCCTGCTAGCCCCCTAACAGAGATAAAGCCCATTATCTGGGCATGTGCCCTTGACCAGAATGGAACCTGGGACCCTTAATTCTGCAGGCTGATGCTCTATCCACTGAGCCAAACCAGTTAGGGTAAACAATTTTTGTTATGACACCAAAAGCACAAAAACAAAAGCAAAAGTTAACATGTGGGACTATATCAAACTGAAGAGTTTCTCCATAAGAAAGTAAACAATCAACAGAATTAAAAGGCAACCTACAGAATGGGGAGAAAATATTTTGAAACCATGTATCTGCTAAAGATTTTATATGAGAGTCTCATACAACCTAATAACAAAAAATTAACAACCTAATTAAAAATTTGCACAGGTCTTAGACATTTTCCCGAAGAGAACTTACAAATAGCCAACAAGTACATGAAAAAGGTGCTAAACATCAGTAATCATCAGAAATATGCAAATCAGAATCATAACGAGATATAATTTCACACCTGTTGGAATTGCTGCTATCTAAACAAGAGATGACAAATGCTGGTGAGTGTGGAGAAAAGGGAACCTGTGTGCACTATTGGCGAAAATGTAATTTGCTACAGTAATTATGGAAAACAGCATGGGTATTCTTTAAAAAATTAAAAATAGAACTACTATATTTTATATTCCATTAAAATTTCATTACAGTGAGCATAGGAACATTTATCCATTTTAGAGATGACACTACTACATTTCCATTGACATGAATGCACTACCAAATGGCTTGAATACTAGGAACAGTAGGAAAAGATGTAAGTCATTTCATTGCAAAGGTTAAATGAATGGTCCAACGTCAAAAAGAAAATTAAGGCAGAGATGATGACAGAGCCCAGGACTTCTGATTGTCACTTCAGTGCCTGTTCAAGCACTGAATTGGGTATTAGTAATTTCTTAAAAATTATCACATCTATATAAATAAAAGCCCAAGTGACTATACAACCATTAGACTACCTGACTAGTAGCTATGATGGCAATGACCACCAGGGGGAAGATGCTTAATGCAGGAGCTGCTAAGCTGTGGTGACTTGGCAGCTGCAATTCCCGGTGACGCATTTGGAACCAGAGAGGAGGTAGCCTGATGCCTGGCTGCATTACCCAAGAACTGCCTTCTCACAATCCAGGACCCCTTGGGGAATGTTGGAGAGCAGGTTTTGAACTGATCCCCACAGGCCAGGCTGAGGGGCCCCACTGGTGCAAGAATTCATGCACCAGGCCTCTGGTAAATAATAAAAAATTAGGACGGATACAGATTTCATCTTAGAAAGGTTGAGAAACATATTTTACTGACTTTAGTCCTATTTTCATTCAGAGATTAAGAACATAATATTTAAAGGTCAACTTCCAGACTCAAATTCCAGTACTTCCACTTCTATGCTGTTGATGATGAAGACTCGGTTTCTTCATTAGCAAAAGGAGGAAGTTTAAAATTGCTGGAGGGATTATATAAAACTAGAGGCTTGGTGCACAAAATTCGTGCATGGAGGGGGGGTGTCCCTCAGCCCAGTCTGCACCCTCTCCAATCTGGGACCCTTTGAGGGATGCCTGACTGCCCGTTTTGACCCAGTCAGACATCCCTCTCACAAGCCAGGACTGCTGGCTCCCAACTGCTCACCTGCTTGCCTTCCTGATCGCCCCTAACCGCTTCTGCCTGCCAACCTGATCACAACCTAACCACTCCCCTGCCAGCCTGATTGATGCCTAACTTCTCCTCTGCCAGCCTGATTGGCCCTAACTGCTCCCCTGCAGGCCAGGTCACCCCCTAACTTCCCTCCCCTCCAGGCCTGATAACCCCCAACTTCCCTCCTCTGCTGGCCTGGTCACCCCTAACTGACCTCCCCTGCAAGTTTGGTCACCCCCAACTGCCCTCCCTTGCAGGCCTGATCCCTCCTAACTGCCCTCTCCTGCTGGTCATCTTGTGGCTGCCATCTTGTGTGCATGGGGGAAAGCCATCTTGTGTGTTGGGGTGATGGTCAATTTGAATATCACTCTTTTATTAGATAGGATAATATATGTCAAGTACTTACCAGTACCTTGAACATGGTGAATCCTCAACACTTAGCATAATTTTTGTTTAATTTCTCCATGTGCACACTGATATTCTAATGAATAAATTACAGCAAAAATTTAAGATGTAAAATTAAAAATTAAAGAAGTTATAAAAATTCTATCATTGCCTTTGGAAATTACACTGTTTGCCATCTAATCCACGGGGCTGCTGATAGGAATAAGCTAGACACTGATGGTCTGTGCATTATGGAAACTCACATGGTGTTGAGATTTATGACACAGAAAAATTGTTGCACATTTTTTTATCACTCAGCTGTTCTCTGTACTTTTAAAAGTTTGCTCTCTGTCACTTTCTCCTATTGACCACATCTGCCTTTAAATTTATTATTGGCGAATGTGCCCTTTCCCTGTCTTCCTGAAAGATTGGGAAATTCTTTTCAAGTCTGATGAGCTTCCAACATAAACAAGAACTATTTATTGGCATTTCTATTTTGTATTTCTATGTATCTATTAAGCTATTTTACTGTGTTGTCCCCAGTTAGACTGTAAAAACCAAATTCTTGAATTATCCACTAGGGGGAGGCATCACTCTTCCATTAAATGCGGATTTTCATTTTAAAAAGTGAAATTTAGATTTTTCTTGTGAAAAGCTGAATGATTCCGTCCTGGTATTAAGACTCTGCTTAAAGTCATGGTTATATCTTGGCTCTTTTGAGACTAACAATGTAGAATTCACTCAAGGAGAGAAGACACGTATTTATAAATGAATAGCACTTTATTTCCTTTTTATTAATCCTTCACAGGCTACTCAAGCAACAGTCTCACACAAAATACTGTTTTTCACAGAAGTGTCACACTACTCGAAAGATTAAATCTGAGCACTCCCTTCTGTCTCTTTACAGAGATGACTTACTGAAGGATTTTTTCAAATCACACAACCACGCTTCTTATTATCTTTCTATCTTCACCACTTTGATGGAACTCTTCATAGAAAATGTAAAGTGATAAGAATGTTTCTGATGTTTTTAAGTAGACGTTTTTAAAAGGAAGGTAACTTTAAATGGCCTATTTGTATTTGAATATACAAATGCTCCCAGATAACTGGCATTTAATTTTTTCAAATTATATCAATCTAGTGACATATATGGTAACAGAAAGTGGTGGAATAATAGAAGTGCATTAACCGGTAAGAGCAACAGAGGTTTAAAATCCACTTAGAATAGGAAATCTAGACTTGTTCAAAGAACAGTAATAGTTGTTTATCTTGTACTCAAGGAATTTAGTTAGGTGTAGCCACTTTGTAAAAACAGTTTAGCAGTTTTAAAAAAATGTTAAACATAAATATAGCATATGAAACAGCATTCCTTCCTAGTTATTTTAGCCAATAAAAATGAAATCACATATCTACACAGACTTTTATGTAAATGTTCATTAGTTACATTACTCATATGAATCAGGAAGGGGAAACAGTCCAAATGTCCATCAACTGGTCAATAATAAAAAAGTCATACATCCATACAAAGGCATACTACTGGACAATAGATGAGAATGGTAATATACGCATACAGTTTGCTTTGGGGTAATGAATGTTTTAAAATTGGATTGTGATGGTTGCACAACTCAGTACATTTACTAGAATTCATTGAATTAAAATATTTTGTATTATAAAGCTGTTAAAAATTAGTAGAATAAATTTAAAGATCAAATGTTATAAAAATTTGAAACATTCTAGAGAGAGGAAATCAAACTGATTAGCTATTCCAGCTTCTAGGTCATGCCAACACCTTGTCTTAATGTTTCAGAAAAGAGCAGAAATACAGGACTTTTCATTTCTACCACTTTGAAAAACACAGCCAAATGCTCCTGAATCAAAGTTTCAGAATTCATGCTATGCGGCTTATGTTTGCCTGTGACCTATGAACCATTTCTCTAACTCCTCTGATCTCCCACTCACAGAATGTGACCAGACTCTATTAGGTTTGCTCTCTTCTCTTCAGGAACATGGACACCATATTGTTTGCATATTTTGAGCAATCTCATGCTATTACCGGGAAGTGAACTGGACACATAAAATATGTTTATTTTCCTGGCAAATAATACACCTTGCCTATGTTTCTCAGTGTGCCTCTGAAACCTTCCTTGGACAGAACAATGGGTTATTTTTTTTTTTATTACAAAAATGATGCTGTATTTCTGGCATGAGTTAGGTCTGAAAATATATGCCATGGAAGAATATTCACACATATATTAATCAATTATACTTATTAAAATAAACCTCTTATTATCTCTCTCTCCCAAATCATATAAATAATGCTATACTTTTGAGTCATTGAAGATGCCTAAAATTTGTTTTACAAAGTCCATCCCAAACTTGCTTCGGTATAAAAAGAAATGATATATTTGCATCTGTCTTTCTGTCTTGGAGGGCAAAGACCCCTCCTTTCATGTCTTTGGGAAGTTTTCCTTGGCAGGGTTACCTTGGGAATGTCCTGGGTTTCACCTCTTTTCCTTCCTTCCCTTGGCTAGGCTTCCAGGGACTTCGTGAAAAGGAAAAGTCACTCCCAACGCAATAACCAGCAGAAATCTGCTTCTGTCTCTCACCAACTTTTCAAAATCAGCTGGAATGTCTCTGACGGGTGATCACCAGCTAACTTCAGTGATGGTGTCAAGCTTGGTTCTTCCTCTCTCCTATGTGGGGAGGATCAAAGTCATGGTTTCAATCAATTAAGAGCAGAGAAGGTACCCTTTCTATCTTGAATATATTCTAGTTCCAGCTGGAAGAAATGTTCATTTGTTCCAAAAAAGAATCCTCTGGAAGATGATTATAGATGAGACATCATCTTTTTTCCCCCCTTAACAACCAAAATTGGGAAACATGATTCTATTGAGACATTTTTTTTTCTGAAACACTAATTTATTTGAAAAAACAAACAAACAACTCTTATAAGGGTTTTTACATTTTTTATATACAGGAAACTTCTGACACTAGCATGATCTCAGGGTCAATAATGCATATAACTAAGCAATTATAGTACCACATGGATAGGTAGAAGTATTAGGCGTATTAGCAGCACACCAGAGAGGCACACTAGTCAGTTCTCAAGGGTTAGGAGAAATTTTCCATGGATGCAGTATCTAACCTTAAACTTGAAGGCTTTGCAGAAATTTGGTTGCACAGGTGTAGAAAAAAGAGCTTTTGGTGTGCAAAGAGAAAGAGGTAAGAGATGAGGAGTGCAAGCCAGACCTGCCTGACCATGAAGAGCCTTGTTAAGAAGTTTGGCCTTCTTTCTGAAGGCAATGGGAAGCCATAGTACCTTTGAGGCAGAGACATGATATGATGAGGGATGTGCTTTAGAGAGACGTCTAACTATAGTGTGATGGTGTGACCATATGTCCTGGTTTTCTAAAATAGATCCAATTTTTGCTTATTGTTCTGATGAAAATATCAATAGTGGTCTCTTTCAATAATAAAGTTTGATTTTGATGATAAATTATATGGTTCCCCAAGAATAGCCAAAAGGAGACCAAGTAGCATGAAGATCTTAGATGCAATTGGGTGCAGCATCTGTAGAAGAGATGATATTTTGCATTGTAAGTGATAGTAAGGACAGGCAGAAGTAGAGGACAGAGAGTAGTAGTAACATTTAAGAGGTATATACACAGCAGATGGTGGTTGTTTGGACGTGGGGAATGAAGAAGAATAACACGAGCTGTAGTAACCTCATAATATTGCTATAAGGATTAAATGACAAGATGCAGAGAGAACACTCAGTTGCCTGCCCCCTAAAAAGTTCATTGCTAGATAAATTATTGTTTCACTTTGTTGTTGGTGGTGGTAAAATGTCATTTCAAAAATGTTTTGTGTGTATTGAGAAGCCATTTCAAGGTCAGGATTAAATCACTATTAGGGCTCTAAGAATAAAGCTGATAATGTATTTTTCTGCAATATTCATTTGCCTGCTGTATTGAAAAATCAGGGATAATCTTCTTAGTGCCAGTCAACCCTCTCTGCTTCTGCCTTATATTAGCAAAACTGCTACTGTCCTTTCCTGTCTTGTGTTGTCTTTACTTATGACTGTTGGCATTCCTACTTCTTGTGGAGAGATTATGGCCTTTTGGGGTGTCACTTAAATGTTACAAGGTTTAGCTGAATCTGCCAAAGAAATCCCAAGTCACTGAGTTCTAAATCAGTGATGTCTGGAGCATCCTTAGCCAGAGCTGTTAGAGGTGAGGGGTATATCCCCTACACTTTGCCATGCTGCTTGGAAGATTATTAGATATATTTGATTTAAGACTATTAGTTTTATGAATTTATTAGCCACCAATATCAAATGAACAAGGTCATAATAGCTCAGGAAGAGAAGAAAACATATCTTTCTCACCTGCCAAATCAAAGAGAACACGGGATGTAAAATGCATATGGTATACTCTCAGTGTGCACAAAAATGGCAAATTTCTGGATTGGCTAAACTGTACTGTGCACAAGGACTACGAAAATATTTGACAAAAACGAAACATTCATGCTTTAAGTAGTCACTAGCTTGACTTAGCACATCTCATTAATTTATTAATGGCTGAAAACTTAGGTTGAAGGAAAAACAATGACTCAAGAGATATGGGGATGTTGGCAAAGTGTGAACAAAGTGATGGATAATAGAATCTAGATAACGAGTGTAGAATAGTAAGGCAGAATGGGTTTGGAAAGGTTCCCAAGAGAACAGAGGGACAGTGGACCTTGGAATTAAAAGGTGTGATACAGTGAATTTACTGAATTGAAGTCAGTTCTTGGTAACGAGTGACAAGACTTTGTCATGTACAGAATTGTTACCATTACTGCTGCTTTTGGAGATAACTTGGACCAGAAATAACTTAACTTTATAGCATTTGAAAAATGTACCAGGTTGCTAGTTTCCTCTTGGGGAAATGAGTCATTTTCCTTTTATATGAGGAGATACCAATCTGTCTTTATACATACATTTTTATACTCACTTAACTGTTTTATGGTGTGCTTTGAGTTCATTTGGATTCAGAGAATACTGTACATGAGTCAGTACTTTGCGATAATATTTTGTAATTTAGATTAAAAAAAATTTTTTTTTGAGTGTAGTTTCCAAAATTACCCACAAGGAGTGGCTCAGAACCATGCTCCACAAAACTGTGTTAAAAAATAATCCCCTGCATGCTCAATTGCATAGTGATTCTTAGAATTTTTAATGGCAGGAGTTCGTGAGCTGTCTACTGAAAAATGATCAAAGAGCTATTAGAGCTAACCTTACTTCCATTAATAGGCATCATAACGGCATCCAACCCTGACTGCTTCTCTCGTTCAACTTCAGTCATCCTGAACCCATCACCGAGTTTTCAGGAGATTGGCTAATTCTCTTGCTTACAGTTTTACTGATGAATGTTTTCTCCCACCATTTGGTGTCTGCTTTTGGAAAGATAGCTGCAAGCAAGGAACACTCATTAGCTCGGTTATATGGGGGAAGCACTGGAGAAAGGGAGACTTCTCAGCGATGTAAGGCCATTTTTGGAATGATTAAGCCTCCAGAGGAGTAAGTGATTTTTCCATGCATATCCCAAGCCTTCTCGAATCTCTTACAAACACAGCTACTGACTTTCAAAAATACTACTTAAAAAATACAAAACAGCTGGTAGGCATAACATTTAAATATTGCCCAATGTGATGCTCAGTGCTGCCTCTGAATAACAACGGAAGTGCATAATAGTCTTTTTAAAAAGTCCATTTTATTTATTTACTTATTTATCTATAAATGTTTTTCATTGATTTTAAAGGAAGTGGGAGAGAGAGAGAGAGAGAGAGAGAGAGAGAGAGAGAGAGAGAGAGAGAGAGACTGATGTGAGAGAGAAACATCAAATATCCTGAGTTGCCTCTGGCATGCATTCACCCTGACTTAGACTGAACCCACAACCCAAGTATGTGGCCTGAAAACCAGCAACCTTTTTGGTGCATAGGAGGATACTCAACCAACTGAGCCACACCGGCCAGGGAAAAATTAGGGCAGGCTCTGGCGAGGTGTGCAGAGAATGAACGGAAACTTGTGCTCTGATTTATTTATTTTTTTTTCACTGAAGGGAAGCACTGAGCAGGAGGAGAGGGCAGGAGAAAAGAGACGTGAGAGGTAGATTCTTCAGTGGAGGTGAGGGATGAGATAATGAAGTAAGTTAATTTGGGATCTGCTGACTTATCTGTTCCTGGCATTGTTGCTACCTCCTTTGTGAGGTTTTAATGAGACAATTTACTTGAAATAATAATAATAAAAAGAGCTTCATATGCTGCTTGCATTTAAATGAGTCCTTCCTCTCCAGCGTAGTTCTGTGTAATTGACTAGTAACCTGGGATGAACAGATCCCAGGTCTCTCTGGGACTCTGGATTAATTCATTAGTGCTCCACCAAGTGACCTGGATTGTTTTACGTCTTCATTTACAGTGTGACCATGAAGGCTTTGAGAAGGGTAATGTAGGGATTGTCCTCCCCAAAGAGAAAAGCAATCTAAAAAAAAAAACCAAACAGGGAAAAATAATAGTCTTATATGGCTGTTGAATGCACCTCTCAAAAGGTTTTAAAATTCCAACTTTAAAATTGATTTATAATTCAAACTTTAAAATGGCTATAAGTTGTCTTTTGTAATATTCAGATAGTACTATTTGGTATAGAATATAGACTTAGAAAGGCAAGCACTTTCTTTTGGGAATGGTTTGCCTAGTGCCAAGTATTCTGTGAGCTCAAAGTGTTAATTGTTCTTGAATCCAGAGGCACTTATGGGCATGATTGTCGTTTTGAACACTGAGTTTACTTAAAAAAAACTATCTAGGATTTAAGAATATGTCTTTTTGTGTTTAAACTTCCAGAAGGATATTTTTTATTTTTCCAATGACTTGTACCACCCTCTGAAATCATATCTATATGTATATATAAAAGCCTAAGCTACTGAATGACCGGCTGACCAGTTGTTATGATGTGCACTGACCACCAGGGGGCAGATGCTCAATGCAGGAGTTGCCCCCTGGTGGTGTGCTCCCACAGCAGCAATGCTACTCAGCTGACTGATGGGCTCATACCTGGCGAGTGCCGTTGTGGTGGTGTGAGCATCTCCTCCTGATCGGGACTGACTGGGTGCAAGCCTGTGGCAGGTGCAGCAGGGCTGGGATGAGCGGGAGTGGCAGGCAGGAGCAGCAGGTGGCGTTGGACTGCTGATTTCGGCCTGATCCCCAAAGGCCATGCTGAGAGACCCCACCAGTGCACGCACGAATCCATGCACTGGGCCTCTAGTGTAAGTATAATTATAGAACCACAGGACTCTTCCTCAAGAGGTTATTTCTTTGGACCCATGTAGCTCTTATAAAACTACATTTAAAAAGTTAGGATCCTGGATGCAACAATGTAATTTTTTAAGATTATATTCTAGTGTCAAATAGGTTTTACAGTTGAGAACTTTTTCCTGTCTAAACTAAATTCATCTCCTGAAATTTTAAGCCTGTATATAAGAATCCATGACCCATCTTGTACAAAGCTATCATTCTCTTTTGTCTGGTAAGATGAGACTGAAAAAACCTGTTTGGGTTTCACACAAGGGACCAATTTTTCACCTTGACAAACTCATGAGATTACTGTATTTACTGACATTGTTCCATGACCAATCTTTGTGTCATTCATTCAGAGACTTTAACAGGACTACAAGGGGAAGGAAAAGTTATATAGAGCTATTGTTACAGGAGTATCAGGTACTTGGAGAACAAAAACTGTAGAATAATAGTTTCGCCCAGCAGGCTCAAGGATATCAGCAGCAGCTTTCTAAGTGATTAAAATTTCAAAGGATACAGATAGCCATTTAAATGTAATGGGATTGAAGATGAAAGTGCTCAGGGTGTTGGGTTAATTCTTTAGGACCTAGCCTAGACTTGTTACAGCTAATGTCCAATAATGGGACAATGTCCATTACTCCATTATTAGCCTAAAGCTTTTTCTCAATTTCCATTTTCAATGTAAATCTAATCATCACAAACATACTAAACTATGGGGGATGAGTGAAACAAACAGGAGGGTATAATTGTTGCATATTGACTCTTGTTTTCATTTTTGCTGGAGATGAAACATTACTTAAGATGATATTTTTTGCTTGTTGATTAATGCTCTACAAGGCACAAAAGGTAAGTGCAGAGCATGTTTTTCACAATGTGAGAAGAAATGTAGAAATGGAAGAGAAACAGTAATTATTGGGGAAAGACCAGTAAGTCCAGTCACAAGTGCTGAACAAAGTGTTGAACTGCTGGCATGGGAGGGAGAAGATGGATCTGAAGAAGAACAGATATCACCTATGTCAGAAATCTAACCATTTCAAAAAGCAGCAGGAGCTGAATAAATAACTTTTTAAGTGATATGAATGAGAAGACATAGCTAGATTTTTATAAAATACTAGTGCCCCAGCACTAGTATGGATCTGTACACATCGAAAGGTAATTAGAAGGTGGCCGACAGATCAGGACTGGGCAAGACAGGCTGGACACACCCTGGAGCCAATCTCTTGATGTCCCTCCCTGGCCTGCCGCACCTGGGGTGGTGTCTGCAGAGTGGGTGGGAGCCCTCGGGCAGGTGAGGTCCCTTGGCCTGGCCTGGGGGGATTGGGTTGAAACTGGCTCTCTGACATTCCCCGAGGGGTCTTGGATTGTGAGAGGGCAGTTCTTGGATGATGCACCCCGGAATAGGGTCCCTCCTCTCTGGTTCCGGGTGTATCACCTAAGAACCGCAGCTCAGCAGCTCCTGTGGTCATTGTGCAACTAAACGGTCAGATGGTCACTTAGGCCAGCAAAGGTGGGTGCCATTGGGAGGCTCCCCATTGCCCTGCTGGTTGCCCCACAAAGAGAGGAGGCTACTGGTGATGGCGGTGGTGGGGGTTGGGACTGGTGAGTGGGCAGCACCAGGCCAACCAAGATGGGTGCCAGTGGGGGCCCTGACTGTTACTCCACAAATCAGCCCTGATTGCTGGCCAGGCCTAGGGACCCAACCCATGCATAAATTTTGTGCACTGAGCTTCTAGTTATTTTATAAACTCTATTAAAACAAACATTATTGTACACCTTCTATATGCCAGGTGAACGTTAGTCATCAGTGAATGACACACACATACACACACAACCCTACAAATTGTACAATCTATTCACAGATATATTATGATTCTTTTCCTTTTTAATTTTTTTTTTAACAAAAAGGCAAATTTAAGGCCAGAATTCCTATAAGGAGATAATTTTTGTTTGTGCTCTATTAACTGCGATTTTAAATATTTGCAAAGCTACTGCTGCATTATTTTTATATTGAGACATTTACACCCAATATTTCTGCACCTTTCACGTTTGCTTAATTGTTAATCAGGTTTGGCTGCTTTGTGAAGTGACACTCCTATTTCATCTGATCATTTGTGTTTTATATTTCTAGCTTCTGGTTTATTTCAAGATTTCATTTATAATTTGACTATTTTTTTGAAATTATTTATTACTAGAGGCCTGGTGCATGAAATTTGTGCATGTGTGTGTGTGTGAGTCCCCTCAGCCCAGCCTGCACCCTCTCAGGATCGGGCCAAAACTAGCAGTTGGACATCCCTCTCACAATCTGGGACCACTGGCTCCTAACTACTCATCTGCCTTCCAGCCTGGTCGCCCCTAACTGTCCCCCTGCCAGTCTGGTTGCCCTCATCTGCCCCCCGCCCCCCTGCTAGTCTGGTCATCCCCAACTGGCCCCCCTGCCAGCCTGGTCACCCCACACTTCCCCCCTCTGCCACCCTGGTTACCCCTAACTGCCTCACTCTGTTGGCCTGGTCACCCCCAATTGCCCCCCTCTGGCCTGGTCACCCCATGCAGCCTGCTGCTCAGTCGTTTGGCTGTTCCTCACTAATCCCCCTCCCAGCCTGGTCCTCCCACTCAGCCCGTTAGGTCATCTGTTCGGTTGTTTCGGGTGTGACAGCCCCTGGCTCTTTTTTTTTTTTTTTAATATTTTATTGATTTTTCTTACAGAGAAGAAGGGAGAGGGATAGAAACGTTGATGAGAGAGCTGCCTCCTGCACAGAGAAGAAGGGAGAGGGATAGAAACGTTGATCGACCAGCTGCCTCCTGCACACCCCCTACCAGGGATGTGCCCGCAACCAATGTACTACATGCCCTTGACCGGAATCAAACCTGGGACCCCTCAGTCCGCAGACCGATGCTCTACCGCTGAGCCAAACCGGTTTCGGCAGCCCCTGGCTCTTTTTTTAAAAAACAACAACATTTTGACTGGAATCGAACCTGGGACTCTTGACTCTGCAAGCTGAGCCAAACTGGTTTTGGCCAGCCCCTGGCTCTTTATATATATAGATAGTATTAGTAGAAATGGCACTATCTCTTGCACATGCCTTATCGTTCGATCCACTACCTCAAAATAGCTAAAAGCGAGGTGGGTCTATTTATCTTTCTACCTTTTAATGTATTTCAGCAGACTAAGTAATATTGGGTGAATATGTAGGAACATACATCTTATGAGAAAATGGGTCGGCTTAACATCTTCCACTTTGAGATGGGCACGCTGCCCACCTCACTCACAGCCATCAAATTATTCCTTAACTTATAATAATTAATGAGAAAAAGGTGCCTCTTTCTCTCAGCTATATTCTACAGATGACAGAACAAATAGATGAAATAAAAGTTGTTCATGGTTTTTTCATGACTCCAGTGGAGGCTAGAATAACCGGAATCTGATGGGCCATGGAATGTCCACTTTTCTCTCCGTGAAAGAACCTCATGCACTGGAAACTTGGAAACTGCTCATAGGCAAGTGAACAGCACTCGCATCGCCAGGTAAACAGTATTCAGGGAGCAAATAGAATCCATTTGTTAACATTTATCCTGTGATAAATGTGCTCACCATTTCTGTGGTGGAAATGACTTACAGATATGGAATTAATATTAATATTAGGAGTCCTTTGAAAAGTGTTTTCCTCACTTAATCACAAGAGAGCACACAGGCTCAAATTAGGAAAGGGAATCGGGATAAAAACTAAAAAATGTCAGATACAACTGTTAAAACAAACAAACCAAAACCACCATTTTTAATTTAAGAGAAAATAAGTTTATCTCTTACTGATTTAAATCCCTTTTATTTTCTCCCAGTGAGAACCAAATAAGCTATAAAATGTAAAATTCTCTCTCATCCATATAATTAAAAAATATTTTTATTGACTTCAGAGAGAAAGGGACAGGGAAAAAGAGATAAAAATATCAATAACGAAAGAGAATCATCAATCAGCTGCCTCCTGCACTCCCCACACTGGGGATCGAGCCTGCAACCCGAGCACGTGCCCTGTCGAGGAGTCGAACTGTGACCTCCTGGTTCATAGACTGATGCTCAACCACTGAGCCACGCTGGCTGGGCTCATCCACGTTTTTTAAAATGGGTAATACAGCCATGGTAATTTGAGAGTAAGGCCAACTGGTGCCCAACAAAAGAAATCAATGGGGAAGGACTAGGCTGATAATGACAACATAGGAAAAGGATGAACTGAAAAAAATGATTCAGAGAGGGATGTTTTATTTCAGACAATGGTACTGATTTTGTAGGGTAGATTTTGGAAGTGTAATTTTCTATTCTTGTATGTCAAGATAAGCTGCTATTGTTTTCGGCTCCTGAGCTAAACTAGAGCAATCAGGCAGGTATGTGCAAGATTCACCCCCTCTCCCCACCCCCCCCTTTTTGGCCATCTAATCTATTTTCAATGATTGTTTGACCAGGCAATGAACCTCTGACAGGCAGATGATTACAAAACATCATGTTTTAGCCACCATAGCATTGGTTTTTCTGATATTTTTACCACTGTGATAATCACTATATTGGAAAGGTTATGGCCAAGGACAGAGTTGTTGCTGAATGAGTTAGAAATAAAGCAATCTGAGGGATCTGCACAATTTAGTTCAGAAACCTGATGGCTTTAAGTATGATTTTTTTTCCTTTTGGGGGGATTGCGCAATTTAAAAAATATGTATTTTTTATTATTCATAGTATTACAGATGAAATTTTTTCATACTCAAGAACAATAATTAGCCCTTGCCTGTCAAAGGGGGAAAAGTTGGCTTCATTAGTGGACCCAGGAGAGGAGGCTCTCTGAATTGATTTTAATGTCAACTGGAGACAGTCAGGATTTAGTAGAGGAACATCTGGCTGCTAAGGGGCTGGGGACCCCTTGGGGGATTTTCTCCTAAGGACTAAATACTGCTGGCTATGAAGATTTCTGTTGTCCCAGGGTGAAGGGAAGGAGCAAAATAAGACTAAGGAATAAATTGTGGGCAACCAGAATCTGATTTCTCCTACTGACACATGCAGTGATTGGCAATTCCTACGTGAAACATGACTTGATAAAATATTTTCTCCATTTCTCCCCATTATAATTATATAGGAAAGAAAGAACTGCATATTTGTTCAAGAATATTGGTTTCCATACTAAGATGCTCCTAACACCTGACTATTCAGAAGATGCTGATAGGCCCAAATCATGTCTATGAAAATGTAGCCAAGGGCAATTTCCATTTCCCCCCTCTTTCCTCCATTTTCTGGTTGGCTAGTGAAATAGGGCCAGAATATCTTATTTAATGCAGTCTAATAAAACTTTCTGTGATAGTGGGAATGTTCTAGATCTGCACTGTCCAATAAGGTAGCCACCAACCGTGTGCGGATGTTAAGCACTTGAAATGTGGTTAGTGTGCCTGGGAAATAGATTTTCTATCTTGTTTAATTTTAGCTAATTTAAATTTAAATAGCTCTATGTTGCTGGTGGCTATCACATGGATGGGAGCTCTAAGAAATGGAGTAAAACCAGAGGCCATACATTTATCTTCATTGACTACGTCGTTTAGATGCTAGAATTAGAATTATTAAAATGTCACAACGTGTTGCTCCTTTACAAAAATGAATTTACTTTGCCTTTTGCTTTTTAAACCAAGGGAGGAACGTGCATTTTCAGATAGGGTTCAGTGACTATGCTTTCATGAATAATTTTACTTCTCCTATTTTGTGTAGGACATTGATCTCTGAGTCATGTAAAGAGAAGTGTCTGCCCCTGGAGGAGACACGTCATGACACTCGGTAGTAATTGAACATGAATTGTCTGAAAGTTGCAATATCTCGGCTCTGTTCAGGATTACATTTGCTCGCTTCAACAAGTCATGAGAACTGTCAGGGTGTTAGATGATGAATGTTGGATGAAGGTCGCAGGGGTGGTCAAATTTTTGCCTTACAGTTATATTTTTATCAGAAGTCAAATAAAAGATATTTAATGATTTTTCACTGGTTATTATTACAATGTGTTCTGTTATGTGATATTTTGCATTCATGTGTTACCGATATTATGGTAAACCACAACCTCACCCCAAATCAATAATTCGAGGTAACAGAAAAAAACATAGCCTATCTTAATCTCATAAAGATACCAACATTTTTTCACACTAGAAAAAATGCAAAAAAATACAAATATAAATAAGAGGTATTGAAATGAGTTTCTATTTCTATGAACTTCTTTAGGTACCACACATGTCATTTATAGCTATTTACAGCATTCTGGCATTATCCAGTGGTTAAAGTTTGCATTCCGTAAGACATAAAAGTGGCTTTTATGTAAGAACTAGAGGCTCAGTGCACGAAATTCATAAACTCAGGGAGGGGTTCCCTTAGCCTGGCCTGCACCCTCTTGCAGTCTGGGTGCCCTTAGGAGATGTCCAACTGATGGCAGTCAGACAGCATTAGTGCTTCTGAGGAGGTGAGAGAGGCTCCAGCCACTACCGCTGTGCTTGTCAGTCTTGAGCCTGGCTTCTGGCTGAGCAGTGCTCCCCCTGTGGAGCTCAATGACCATCGGGGGCAGCTCCTGCATTGAGTGTCTGTCCCCTGGTGGTCAGTGCGTGACATAGCAACCAGTTGCTCTGCTGTTTGATTGATTTGCATACTAGCCTTTTATTATATAGGATTGTGACTAATTATAACAGCAAGCATTGTGGCACTAAACAATTTGGCCATCTCATCCTCATCCTCCTTGTCATCCTCATGGTCCCTGTTGCCATCTATAGAAGATACTGTTGATGCTGTGTTGGAGTGCTCTCATGGTTGACTAGAGCTGATTGTGCATCTCTTTCCAACTCTGTCTTCAGTGGGCGCTTGTAACTGGCTATGTTGGGGGTATTTACACTGAGCAATTGTCAAATGCTACAAACCAAAGCTGTTTATTTTGGGAGAGCTGGCTGTTAAACATGTTCCAGATATGGAGATGACCAGCTTGATGTTAATTGCAGTGGTGGAAGTAGAAGTATTTGGAGTGGAAGATCAGAGAACTTTGTTTCCTTTCTATTTTTGTCTCCTTAGTCCCATATCCCAAACAGGGGAATGGAATATGTATGTCACATTCTATATAACTATTTATGAGCCTCCAATGTGAAAAATTTAAAGAAATTCGTAACTGAATTGACATCCCGTTAAACCATCACCAACCCACCTTATTTAGGGTTCTCTAACAATTATAATGGTTGCCAAGTCCTATTGCATTCTTGGAGAACATTGAGATTAGTAATTTAAATATAGCTTAGTAGTAGAGCCATACAAATTAAACCCTGTACAACTTTATGATGGATTTAAGAACTCATAGGAATGAATATGCCTCCTTTGCAACACTAAAGTTTAAGTGAAGTTCATTACATCACATGCAGGGCTATGTTATATGCTTATTTCTATTAGGTATAGTTCATTACTACCTATAATTTTAGTCTGAATTCTGGCTCCAGATACATCTATAATTGTACTTTCCCTAATTTCTGTAGTCTGAAACCTCCTTTAGATTCAAGAAATGAAGAGAGAATGAAACTGGGAAAACTGAGGGTCTTTAGAAAAGTTAGCACGTTGATTATGAATATCTAGAAAACTTTCACACTCTGTTCCATTTCCTTCTTGTCAACTTCCTTCTACAAATGTTTTGCTAAGGTAGAAAGGCCAATCAATATCAATATATGAAATACATAAAACATTGCTAGCCTTAAGAATTGTCCTCTAATAACATTGCTTTTGGGATTTTTTTTAATATATAAAAGAGAAGTGAAATTACATTCAAGATTTTTCAGAGTGAGTTATTACCACAGCACTTTTTACTAAAGGGAACTTACGCATGTCCCCTTTCCCCTCCTTTCCTCATTTTGAACTTTGTACCACTTAGTAAACTCTTTATGTTGTTGTAGCATCATACTCCTTCTAATTAAATTTAAAAACCCTTAAAACTCATGTTTCCAGCATATTTGGAGAGAAAGTATCGTATGAAATTACCTATTTTACCTTAATATATTCCAGAAAAATCTCTCTCCTATGCTGATCATAGACTTCATAAACTTGAATACTTCTCATCATAAGCTTATGCAACAGTGGAAAGTCAAATAGGTCAAAGATTTGGGGGTGAGAGTGCATTTAGGAGGTACAGTGCCAAACTTTGAAAGCTGATTGCTTTTATAGAGAGAGTAGGGATGTTTGCAGCACTGGTATATTAACTTTGGAAAGCTTCTCTCTCTGCACCAGAAATTCTGCTAGGCTAAAGATCAGCACACGGCAAAATAGTAATCCTGCAATTCTGATTCTCTCGTATGGGTAAGCAGGGTTAGAGATAAACAAGAGTTCAGTTTCCCTTTCTGAAGTGGAAGTTCACACTTCTCATAAAGCAACCCACCCTTTGGAGGACATGGCAACAAAACCCAGTCTTACTTCAAGCAAGAACAAGTTATCCTTCGGAGCTTTGCTTCAGAGCAGGACTTAAGAGACTAAAGAAAAGGCAGAAAGAAAAAACAAGGCTGACATTTTACAAGACTAATAAAACAAAAACTGAAGATGCATAAAGCAAATACACCAGGTATACACTTATGTTTTATGGTGCTCAGTTTGATTTTAGACCGGCTGGCTTAGGAAGCGTTAAGGTGAAGGCTAATTTTTCAAATAGCCACACTTCTTATCCTAACAACTAAATGGCAGTCAGAAATTTCTGTGCTTGAACCTTAGCTTGTCTTGGGCTAAGTTTTTAAATTCTGTAAACCTTAGTTTCTTTATTTATAAAATTAGGATAATCATCAGACCTATGTCACAGGTTTCTTATTGTTATTATTTATTTTCATTTTAACCTCCAAGTCATATTATGATCTGACTTGGTCTCTGTTGCCAGTACCCTAACCCTTCTTCCTGTCACTTCTTGCCTGCAACACTGTGTTCCTTTCTTCCTGGTCTTCTTTCCCTTTTCGATCATCTCCATCCTATCACACAGAAACCAACGTGACTAGAAACAAACAACTGGATCAAATTATGTTCCCTTCTTCCTTAAGATTATGTGACGCTTTCCTTTTGTTCTTGGAATAAAACCTAACTCCTTTTCATAGCCAGCAAGGGCTTGAGAGACCTGGCTCCTCTTCTATGCCATCTTCTTGGGCTTTGGTACTTCTGCCTGGAATGGTTTTCCTAATTCCCGGTGTGGGTGGCTCACTGTCATTCCTGAGGTCCATCTCAGTGATTCCTCTCCATACCGGTTTTCCTTAGTCCCCAAGCGTCCTCTCCTACCTATTGCCAACCTCATCACCATGGTTGTAGTCTTTGTCACAATATGAAGTTAACTTTTATTTATTTTTTATTTTTTTAAAAAAATATATTTTATTGATTTTGTACAGAGAGGAAGGGAGAGAGATAGAGTTAGAAACATCGATGAGAGAGAGTCATCGTTCAGCTGCCTCTTGCACACACCCTACTGGGATATGCCCGCAACCAAGGTACATGACCTTGACCGGAATCGAACCCAGGACCTTTCAGTCCCCAAGCCGATGCTCTATCCATTGAGCCAAACCAGTTTCGGCTGAAGTTAACTTTTAAAGTTTTATTATTCTCTTTGTGTTTTCCCCCATAGGAATGTAAAGTT
Organism: Nyctalus aviator; assembly: GCA_036971965.1. Classification (NCBI taxonomy): domain Eukaryota; kingdom Metazoa; phylum Chordata; class Mammalia; order Chiroptera; family Vespertilionidae; genus Nyctalus; species Nyctalus aviator. The sequence goes on along the minus strand of CM072924.1, from coordinate 177,313,024 downwards.
CACTGAGGCAAGGAACCCCTCAGTGAACTTTATATATCTCAGTGACTGGGGACATGTTGCTCCCCATCCTGTGTCTAGCACCCAGTAATCATGGAGAAAGTAGCTGCCGTGCACAGTAACAGCCACGTTTACTGAGAGTTACAACAGGCACTTTTTCAAAGGCTTTACATGTCTCCAATGGCATTTCTCACCATCTGTGAGGCAGGTTTTTCTTTAAAAAAATTTTAAATATATTTCACTGATTTTTTACAGAGAGGAAGGGAGAGGGATATATCGAAAGAAACATCGATTAGAGAGAAACATAGATGAGCTGCCTCCTACCCCCCCCACCCCCCCACTGGGGATGTGCCTGCAACCAAGGTACATGCCGTTGACCAGAATCAAACCTGGGATCCTTGAGTCTGCAGGTCATTGCTCTATCCACTGAGCCAAACCAGTTAGGGCTGTGAGGTAGGTTTTTATCCCGTTTTACACATGGGAAATTAAATACTGGGGTAAAGGTCATTTAGTTAAAAGTGGTAGTCCTGAGGTCATAACCAAGGAAGACTAGCTGCAGAGTCTAACTCTAAAATTATTTCAAATAATACAAAGCTATTTTATTCAATCCTGGTTAATATTTATCAAATAAACGAATATTTGGTGATTAGTAAGTACCTAGAACCTAGCAAATGTTAAAAATAAAGCTATTATTACTCTAGCCAGGGGGCTTGGTGGGTTGGGACATTGTCCAGTACATCAATAGATTTTGGGTTTGATTCCCGGTCAGGGCACTTACCTAGTTTGTGGGTTCTAGCTCAGGTTAGGGAGCATACAGGAAGCAGCCAATGGATGTTTCTCTCTCACATCCATGTTTTTCTCTCTCTCTAAAAACAGATTAATAAACTTATTCTCAGGTGAGGATTAAAAAACAATAATGATAAAAAAGCTATTATTAATATTCTTTATATTGAAACAATTTAATCTCAATATTGGCTTTCTTCCTTGGAGTTGCAATGATCAGGGTATGAGTTAAAGCTATTAGAAAGTGGAATGGCTGTCTAGTGGGTAAAACTTCTCGAGAATTTTCTGTCTGTATATAATAATTCTATGGCAGACATGCCTGATCAACCAATTTAGCTTAAGGATATCTCAACAGCCTTGTAGAATACAAATGTCTATTTTCCATGTGAGGATCTAATGCTCCTTGATGTTGTACAAATCTTACTTACAATCCGTGTGCTACACTTCTATGGAAGCCATAAAATATATCTCAGTGACTGGAAGTCATTCAAAAGATTATCCAGAGATTTACTACTTTTAAAATGGAAGCAGAATAAGCACAGTGGCTGAGCCACAGAGGAGAAACTTCAGAGCGGGGTAGTCATCTAATCCTTACCACTATATTTTGTTGGCCTTTGCTTATTTCAAACAAATTTGACCTTTAATAAAAGATTTACAGTATAAAAGGAGGTGAATACTTAATTAAATTTAAAATCGTTGTACTGATTTGGACTAACAATACATCCTAAAAAGACTAGGTGATGTTCCAGCAAATAGAAAGAATATCTGGACAGAATTCTGTTCACAGAGTGGTGGGTTCCCCGCCTTAAGTCTGATGGCTACAAAGGGGTCCTAATGATTGTATCTTATAAGATTACTATGAAGACCTAAAAATAATGATACATGTGAAACACTTGTGCAGTGCCATACACACAGTAAATAGTCTTATTTTTACTAATAATTATAAGTTTAAAAATATTTGAAGATATTTCATTTTTTTGTATTAGAGATTCTGAAGGAATATGTTGAGAATAACTGAGCATCTTTTTAAAAAGAGAATAATATGCTGAAACCAGTTTGGCTCAGTGGATAGAGTGTCGGCCTGCGGACTGAAGGGTCCCAGGTTCGATTCCGGTCAAGGGCATGTACCTTGGGGTGTGCAAGAGGCAGCTGATCGATGATTCTCTCTCATCGATATTTCTAACTCTCTATCCCTCTCCCTTCCTCTCTGTACAAAAATCAATAAAATATATTTAAAAAAGATAATAATATACAAATCACTGTGTGTTTATGCATATGTAATAATATGTGAAGACTATGTGTAGAGAGGAGGCATTATTTTCTTGTTACAAATCTCTAAGAAATTGTTGATGTCCTTTAACCTTAAGGAAAGAGCCTTTAAAAATGCAAACAGGGAATGGTCTAGATTCTGTCTTTTGCTACCATGAATGTGGCCCTGACAGAAAGAGCTGCTTTCCTTTATTACAGACCACAGATGGTTCAAATTCCGACTTCAATCTTCCAGTGCTGTCTACTGATTTGAGTACTTAATCCCTGCAGATTTGCTTGTTTGCTTTGTTGTTCATGTTATGGCAACTGCAAGATGGAGGAGGATGAAAGAGATCATTGAAGCTTTATGCCACGATGTGGTTATAATTTATCACTGAATTTCAACTGGATAAGGAGAAAAGTAGAATGTAGAGGGTGTAAAAAAATAAGACGTGGTGCTGATAACAAATTGGAGATTTAGTTAGGGCTAAGGACTGTTTGAATTGAGGTGCAAGAGTAAGTAAGCTAAAAAGACCCAAGATGATGGTCAAAGAGTGGGAATCTTAAAATTGAGATTATGAAGAAAATGCTGTTATTGCTGGTGACAAAGTCTATTTACAGTCATGGGAATGACTATAAATTCACAAGTTCTGCATGTCTGTGTATGTCTGTTTTAGGTGGAAATAAAGAACCGTACTATATCACCATTCAGGGAGTATATGAACTATATCAAATTTCTGGAAGGTAGATAACAAGAAAGATAGTACATGATTTTATCCTATGTCTATTAAAACATGGTTTTGATATTAGCTTAACTAATATAAGGAGACCCAGGGCTGATGATAACAGCTCTGAAGCTACAAAAATGCAGAACGTTGAAAAGTGGCTTAATCTCAACTCTGGAAGGTAGATAACAAGAAAGATAGTACATGATTTTATCCTATGTCTATTAAAACATGGTTTTGATATTAGCTTAACTAATATAAGGAGACCCAGGGCTGATGATAACAGCTCTGAAGCTACAAAAATGCAGAACATTGAAAAGTGGCTTAATCTCAACTAACTTCAAAGTTCTGAAATGTTTTGTCACTGTGCAGATCACTGCCCTTCTGGAACTTATTAAATACATAGACATTTTCAATCTGGTTTCCAGGCAGTTCTCCTAGCAATGAAGCAGTAGCTCCATGAATACAAAATGATTACAGATAAACTGGAACCATGGCTTTCCTACTATTCTTCTGACCTTTGAAAGTCAAAGGCAAAAATTCAATATCACAGGTGAAAAATTTTTATAGGATCAGGATATGACCTGTAATTGCTTTCATTGCACTTAACTATTTACACTCTGATCTAGATAATAGTTTGTTCAGATCAATGGGTTTCTATTATTTCTTGCTTGATGCAACTAATTTAAGTTCAACTTTAAGTAATCTCATTTGTTAGAAAGGTGTTGACTAAATATTATGTCAATAATCTTTTGATGTCACAGAAATGTTTAGAATAGTCATATTATTCATAAAACAGACCTATGTTTAAGTTAGATGCAATTATCCCCAACCTTTGTTGATGACACTTATGTAAAAAATTACCTATCTATCATCTATCTATCTATCTATCACTTATTTACATTCCTCTGAATCAATAAAAGTCAGAACTTTGAAAACTGCCTTAATCTCAACTAACCATAACACAGAAAATAATTGAGGCAGCATATTATTTGCTAAGGAAATGTCTTTACCTTCTTTTTATACTAAATCCTCTCATTAGAGTTCATTTACCATTTACCTTTGAACAGCCTTCTTCACTATTTAATTGTACTTCCAAATAGAATCTCTTGCTTCCTGAAGCTTTCAAGAGAAGATCTGGGCCCATGATTTTATCTCTCTTTTTAGTCTCCATATCAAGTTCCCCACAGATAAAAATGGCATAGCATGAATATTCATTTATGCTGTCACGTGATATAGGAGGCTGGATAAAAATGACGCTGGAATGAGAAATTCAGGTGAGTCAAGTGATGCTGAAACGTAATAGAGAATTAGGAACTGTCAAAAATGTTTCCTTGCTTTTATTTTTTTGAGAGGATATTTAATGTTCAGGATCTCCAATTTTAAGGATCAGAGGGTAGAAAGTCTCTTTATACTTGGAAACTTTAAAAGCTCTTCCTTGATCACAGTTGCAATGCTTTGTCAACTTTTTGATCAAATTTCTGGTTGTCTCAAAAAAAAAAAAAAGATGGATGGGAAATGGCAGAATGCATTAAAGGAGAAATATATATATATATTCCTTTGAGAAGGATTAGTGTTAACTATCTACATGGTGTCATTTCTGATTTAAATCTCTGAAATATTTTCTCCACTAAATCCTCATTGTCTGGTATTCCCCATTATCTTCTCCAAAGACTTACAGCTTTATTCACAGTTAAAATACAAATACCTGTATTTGTCTAGTAAATCACGTTGAACAAATTGATAGGCTTTGCAACTCGCTGCCCTCAGTGCAGGTTTTGAAGGAGAACTGGTAGAAAGGGTGACAATAGGAAAAACCCCTAACTCATGTTACTACAAACTTTCTCCTTCCTGGTACCAACCATATTCTTGCCTGGCTTTCTTCTTCCCTCTTCCCTTCACTCCTCTTTATTTCCCTCCCTCTCTCTCTGTTTCCCTCCCTCATTCCTTATCTCTTTCTTTCCTCTTTTTCTTGCTTTACCTGACTATATTCCTATAGAACAGACTTTTATTCATAAAATTCAGTAAAATTTCCTATAAATGTCTCCATTTTGATGATTCTATTTTATATTTATTTTATTTTCTAAACATGGTTGGCTCTTTTAATCAGCAGGTGTACTTTTTTCCTTGCATCTCATGAATATTTTCTTTAAAATATGAATGAAGTGATACAGTTGTAATTAGCCAGTTAATAATAATAATAGAAAAGGAGCAAAAGGGAGGCCTGACATTATAAGCTTGGCCATTTGGACATCTTCTTCAGGAAGCTGCAATTTCCACTCCCCAGGGAGCCACTGATCTATTCCCTGAAGGTCACTGGGAGAATGGGTCCAACAAAGGGGAGAGGAACACATGAGTAGTGGGTCAGGGTGACTAGGGAATTGCCTGCCAGTCAAACCTGGGAAAACAGATCATTGGCCAGAGTAGACAGGGCCAAAACAAGCTCTCACTCTTGGCTCTCTTGTATTAGCCATGTGGCCCACAGCCATATGCAATGGACTGAAGGCTTGCAATAGGGAACACAAACTAAGCTAGCCCGATTCTGGACTGGACACGGTTCCAATATGGAGCAAAAATTCTGGACACTGGCTTTGATTCCAGCTCTATTGAACCACAGCTACACTTCTTTCTTGGTCCAACAAAGGGAAATGGGACCTTGGGAACTCAGTGGTTTGATTTTACAAAAATAAAGCTTTCTACAATATCTTACCCTCCCATGTGAATCTCAGAAAATTCTTTTTCTAAGGATATTGCAAGAAACCCACTTCCAGGAGCAACAGGTGGAGTTGTGGAATTCTCCCCATCAAAACCAGAACTCATTTCCTTTCTTTAACGTATGGTGTAGAATACAGGATTTCCCTAAAATGAAGAATAGTTGATTTTCTTTTGCTGGCTCGTTAGCTGATATATCTATTGACTGGCTCTCTTGTAAGAATTTGTAATCTCTTTGTTTTATTCTTTGTGCTCATTTAGCCTCTAATTCAATATTTAGACCATATATTCTGTTTTGTGATATTTCAAAATTATTTATTGTTTCGGTAATAGTGCTGTTTTGGTCCCCAGTTTATCTTTTTGGCTTTGCAATCTTTCTTCCATTATCATATCCTTTCATCTTGGATGCCTTGTTTTATTGATGTCATGTTGTCATGTTGTCCATGAGTTGATTTAAATTACAAACAACTCATTGTGGAGATCATCCCCCCCCCAGTTCATTGGATAGTGTTTAAACTTCACAATTCATTCTTCCTTTGTTCCTCCTCTCTGCTCCCCTCCTCCCCCTTAAAATTCACTGAAGTTTTTTTTCTTATTTTGTTTGGAAATTAAAATGAAAAATAATTACATGTTCCTTTTAATGAGAAAAATACTATAGAGGTGTACAAAGAACTGCTTCTTTGCTATACTTCTTCCTCCCATGAGGTTGCAATTACTAATAGTCACATATATGTGTCATACATAACACACACGTATTATTTCTTTGGCTATTGATATGTATGTGCATATGCACATATTTGCATATACACATGCTTTTCTATTCCTTTCAAAAATAGAATCCTGTTCGATATACTTTCTTTGTCCTGTATGATGCTCATGATTTTTCCCTTTGTACTTTATGAAATATTTTACCTTAATTTTATTTTTGTTTGTGATATTATAACCTCATAGAGCTTGTTCTCTGCAGAATTTAATATATGCCTTAATCATATGTTATCGATTGTACAGCTTATAGAATTCTTATGTAATATTTTTCAATTCTGTTAGACTCTTTTCTCATCTTACCTGAAACATGTGTTTTACTCTCTTGAATGATATACTTGTTTTTTATCCCTTCTTTGTAAAATAAATATCCTTTGGCTCCACAAATTTAAATATTATGGTAGGAAAGGTGCAAATCATATCAAGTAGTGTCTGGAATAGGATTATAATATGTTTTTACTTAGGTAGTATAGATGAGAACAGACAAATTCAGGGGATAAATATTGAGGGATGGCAGAAATAAAGATTTAAGTTTGGGAGTGATTTTTCAACATTTTTGAGCATCTCTTTCCATATCCCTAAGTCATGCACAGAAGACCAAGACAAGAAAGCAGTGGGTAGGTGACAGAAAGTACATAGGTTCTATTGCTAGTTCAATTTTTTTTTGTTGGTTTTTGCTGTGCCCTAGATTTCTGTCTTTCTTCTCAGTGAGATTCACAGATCTATTTACTAATCTCATTATTTTCAGTCTTTTTTATTTAATTGCTGAGTATTTGGGTGTGTCATTTCTTAAGTTTATAAATATATATATGTATATACTAGTATATATGTATATATTAAAGAAGATAGTGGTAAGGGTGAGAGCATGTTTTAAGATAACTGTTGTGTTGATAACTTTACTGTGGTATATATATCTGATATATCTACTAGCATATCTATATCATATCTATCATCTATCTATCTATCTATCACCTATCTATCTATCTATCTATCTATCTATCTATCTATCTATCTATCTTCTATCTTATACAATATGACACAATATAGTATGGCACATCACAAAAATGCACAGACTCCTTCCTACCTATTAATTTAGGTAGAACTCAAATTTAATTCTGCCACCCTAGCCAGGTAGCTCAGTTAGTCAGAGTATTGTCCCAACATGCCAAGCTTGTGGGTTTGATCCCTGGTCAGAGCACATATAAGAATTAACTAACGAATGCATAAGTAAGTGAAACAACTAATTTATGTTTCTCTCGCTTCCTCTCTCTCTAAAAAATCAATAAATTTTTTAAAAATTTAATTCTTCCATAAAATCTTCCTCAAATAAATATCTACAAATCATCTCACCCACTTCTCTATAATGCATATTTAGCACTTACCTGATAATGTAAAGTAGTTTATTATATGTTTAAATATTAGAATTGATATAAATAATAATAGGCACCAAGTACTGATTATTTATTATATACCAGGTACAGAGGCAGGCAAACTCAGATGTAAATTCTAAATAGGCAAGAACAATGTCTTTGATGTTATTGTATCACCACGGTGTCTGCGTAAAAACAACTTTGAGTTGCATTTCCCTTATAGCTAGCATTTTTTTTTCATATATCTGTTAACCATCTATATATTTTCTTGGGAAAAATTTCTGTTCATATCCTCTCCCTGCTTTTTAATTGAATTGTGTTTTTTATTATTATTTGTTGTTGTTGTTGTTGAGTTGTATGAGTTCTTCATATATTTTGGAAATTAGACCCTTATTTGGAAGAATCATTTGCAAATATCTTAACATATTCAGTTGTTGCCATTGGTAGCTTTCTTGATGGTTTCTTTTGCTGCGCAGAAGTCCTTTGGTTTAATGTAGTCCCATTCACTTATTTTTGCATTTACTTACCCTGCCGTTAAGGTCAAGTTTACAAAAACACCTCTGAGACAAAGGTCTATTGTAGCATTATTCACAATAGCCAAGAAATGAAAACAACCCACTTTCCTTAAACAGATGACTGGATAAAGAAGTGTGGTGTATACATACAATGTAATACTATGCAGCCATAAAAATGAATGAAACATTGTCATTTGCAAGAAGATAGATGGATCTTGAGAGTTAGGTGAAAAGGAAAAGGACTCTATGATTTTACTCATATGCGGGATATGAAACAAGAACAACAAATGAACAAACAAAATAAGCAGACTATTATGACACAGACACAGTATGGTGATTACCTGAGGAGAAGAGAGTAGGCAGAGTTTAGGGTAAAGAGGGTCAAATATATGGTGATATAAGGAGACTAGACTTTGGGTGAGGAGCACACAATGCAATATACAGATGATGTGTTATAAAACTGTACATCTGAAATTTATATAATGTTACTAACCATTGTTAACCCAATACATTAATTTTAAAAAAGAACATTGAACAAAATAATAAAATTATTCGTTAATTTTTATAGATAATTTAAAGTTTCTGACCTTTAACTTAAATCAGTATTTTTAGAAATATTATTATCTCCTTCATTTTCTAAAGTATTGGAAAATACATATGACATTGGATTTTACTTATTGGATATTCAGAACTTTAGTATGATTAGGATGATGTGTCTTATTTAATAGAATCATAGTAACTGATAACATTTATTGATTATTTCTGTACCAGATATTACTGTAATAATTTTGAAAAATTAGATCTTTTAATCTTCATAAGTATCCTTATTACCCCCAATTTTAGAACAAGAAATTGAGGACCTCTCCCAAAGTGATGCTGCATGTGATAAAAATACATTTTAATTTTATGTCTATATAATTTAATTTTCAGAATACGCTGTTTTATTTCATAATGAAATGTATGGCATACTCTAATTTTATAAGAAACTAAAGAAAAAATATATGGAAGAAAATATATTCTCAATTATATGTGACCTCTTTATAAGGACAATAATTGAAAAGCTGCACCAATGTAATTAGTGATAGGGTGTTACTTTGGAATATAAGTTATAGAGATATATAAAACTGATTCATTGCCTCATTCAAGTTCAAGTGACTACAGCAAAATAGTTGATATTAGAAAAATCACAAAATAATGCAAATGTAATAAATTTTATCAAAATAAAATTATTATATCTGATCAAAGAATGAGCAAAAGCTTACCCATGGATGAGGTGAAATATCCTTTTTTATGTTGAACTTGAGTATTAACATGTAGTTCAGCTTCCTAAAAATCTTCTTCCTCAATTCTTTCCTCCTCATTTTTACTGTGGATAATTGGGCAAAAGTAAGTTGTGATACCTAGAATTTTAAAGAGTTCTTTTCAATATACTATCTCCAAGCTTATCTATATTACGCTTAGCTTCAAAACTGTTTATTAGTTAAGCATCCAAGAGAGCTGGGATCAAAATATTATTCTCACTTTGTGGGTTGCTCGAGGCACAGACCAGATAATTGCCTTATCGGAGATCGCTGGCAGCCAGGGGCAGAGCGGGAATTAGAATGTCAAACTCTGGACATTTCATCTTGGGGTTAGTGTAGGGATACTCATTGACTCCTGTGCAAGCCTTCCAGCAAATGGAGAAGCAAAGGTGAAACCAAGAGTCAGTTCTACCTGCATATGCTTGAGGCTTTCTCTGTGAACTTCTCTGCATGTCCAGGGGGAGTTAAGAACTCAGGAGCCCACAAATTATCCTACAGACAATAACATAAACAATCCATTTTTTTCTAGTTCATATATTTCTTTGAGCTGACAGTCCCATCTCCCTACTTCACTGCCAAAGGCTAGAACTGTGCTGAGCTTTACTGTGAAAATCTCCCTCACTTTAGAAAACAGCTACAAAATAAAATGGCATTTATTTCTTCAGTTAAGCCTATAGCTGTTTACTATAGACAAGTGCAATGCTTACTGAAAATGGTCTCTGATTCTACTATATACTAGAAGCCCGGTGCATGAAATTTGCACATGGCTAGGGTCCCTAGGCCCGGTCAGCAATCAGGCCAATCTGTGCGGCCATCAGGGGCCCCTGCTGGCACCTGCTTTGGAGGCGAACCGGGGGGATGGTGATAGGAGGCAGTAGGTTCTGGCCCACTTGCCAGCTGGCCCCGCCCCCTGCCAGTTGCCTCCCTCTGCAGGGCAACTGGTGGTGCAATTGGGGGCCCTCGCTGGCTCCCACCTTGGCTGGCTTGTTGCCTCTGGGAAGCTCCTGTGTTAAGCATCTGCCCTCTGGTGGTCAGATGTTATAGTGACCGGTCATTCCACTGATCATTTCTCTCTTCAGTCTATTTGCATATTAGACTTTTATTATATAGGATTCTTTAAAAACCAACCTATCCTATCTAATAAAGAGGGAATATGCTAATCATATCACAAAGATGACTGCACCCACAGCTGAGGCCAAGTTCCCATAAGGAGCCTTAACGAATCATTAGCAGGGACCTGAGGCTACGCCCTCCCCCACCCAGCAGAACTTGACAGTGGACCTCAGACTGCTCCCCCCACCCGGTAGCCTTGACATTGGACCTCAAGGTGCATCCCCAGTGCTGGGTCCGGGGAACTCAGGCCACGCCCCCCACCAGGTGGGGCTTGACTGGGGACTTCAGGCCGTCCTGCTCACCCTAGCACCAGGTGGGGGACCTCAGACTGCATTTCCCGCCTGGCAGGGCGTGATGGGTGACCTCAGGTCGCGCCACCCCCACCCCAGCACTTGGCCAGCGGACCTGAGGCTGCACCCTGCTGCCTGGCTTGGCTTGACAGGGGACCGCAGGCCGTGCCCCCCACCTAGTGGGGCTTGGCAGAGAACCTCAAGGTGCACCCCCAGTGCTGGGTGAGGGGAACGCAGGCCATGTCCCTGCCCAGCGCAGCTTGACGGGGGACCCGAGGCTGCGCCCCCTCTCCTGGTGCCGGGCCAGGGAACCTCAGGCTATGCCCCCACCTGGAGCGGCTTGACAGAGGACCTCAGGTCATGACCCCCATCCAGCAGGGCTTGACAGGGGATCTCAGCCGTGTCCCCCACCTGGTGGGGCTTGACAGAGGGCCGCAAGGCATGTCCCCCCCTCCTGGTCTGGGCTGGGAAACCTCAGGCCACCTCTCTCATCCTAGTGCTGGGCCAGGGGCCCTAAGGCTGCATCCCTTGCCTGGCAGGAATTGACAAGGGTGGGACTGGCCGGGTCTGGATCTAGCCCAATTGGGGCGAGGGTGGTGGTGGCTGGGTCTGGGTCTCACATGATTTTGAGGTGCATGTGGGTGGGCGGGGACTTGACTCTGGGTCCTGTGGTGAGCCACAAATTCTGACAGGAAGAAGGTTTTCATATACATTTTACTATTTTTTTTTTCATCTTTGATACTTGTATTATAGAGAAAGGGCAAATATCAATACTAAATTATTTCCTCTAATTCATCCCCTTTTAATGTGCATTAATTTTGTGTACCGTGTCACTAGTAGTAGATAAAAGGCATCAATCAGCTAAGAAAAATAAAGCAAAACTGTGAAGCCAGAGTAATATAATGAAAGACTGGAGGCAAAAATCATAGTCCCAAAATATTTATGGTTTTACACTGATACCTGAAAGTACTACTAAATAGGTTAGCATATTGAAAAAAAAAGCTCAGTTTTAGAGTTTCATAGTTTTTAAAGAAAGTTATAAAAACAAAAATTTTGCAGTGTTTTCTTGTAATAGGCAAAATGGCAAGTTTGATTTCTAAAGATAGTTATGTGCAATAAAACAAATGAGAACACTGTCACTACCTTATAAGTAATATAATGTTAAAACTTTTATCCTAACTCAAAATAATAAAGAAGATTCCAAAGTCACAAGACACTAGAACTCACCTGCTATAACTTCTCCCAAAAGGAAGAAAGGGAGAGGTGATTAAAAATACAGTTTGTTTTTCACTAATTAGAGAAAATACAGAAAAAAACTGAAGAAAATAAAAATATGCACATCTCTAACCAGAGTAAGCATTTTGTTTTATTTTCTTCAACACATTTATATCCAATTGCACACATTATTAAAACAAAATCATTCTGCACATACATTTTGTAATTATTTCATTTTCAATCTATTGCAATGATTTCCTATTTTTTTTTTACTATATTTAAGTATAGTCTATTAAAAAGCTACATCTTAGTCCATCATTTATGATTAATTCACCTGAACAATTTTTCAAATCTGATCATTTAGCTTTTTCTAAGTTTTTCTTATAAAAAATAACATTATGAATATGTATATAGTAAGATTTTTGTGCATACAGTTGTTATATATTTTTAGTTCTTCATGATTAAATTTGCGACTTTTGATTAATCCTTTGGGTGGTCAGAATTTGATGTTTACATTTTCTATATCCAATGATATAATTGACATGTATTTGAATTCTTGCATAATCTAACAATGTATTTCTTTGATCTTCATATATGAGAAATATTTTATGTATGGGTTTCTTGGTTAATGGCTTTTATCAGCCAAAACTCAATGGATATTGACTCGCTGCTTCCTGGTATTTATTGTTGTGGAGGATTCAAAGGTTAGTCTGATTTTCTTTTTCTTTGTAAGCAAACGTTTCTATCTAGTTAACAACTATTGTTATTTTCCTTTACCATTAAAATTAAGAATTTAAACAGGATCAATTCAGGTTTTCATCCTTATTAACACTGCCTGCTAATCACCAAGACTTTTTCACCTAGAGATTCAAGCCTTTCTCTTATATAGGAATACTTATCTTATTGTAACTCAGATTTATTAAGTTTCTGCTAAAATGGTTTCTTCAAGAACACAAATTAAGTTGCACATCATTTTCCATCCACTACATCTACTTTTTCTTTTGTCACGATTTTAATCTCTGCTCATTTTTATATATTGGAGGCAGCTGCTCAAATTTGTTCTACACATTACTATTCCATTTTCAGCAGCATTAGCTTTGTTCTTTAGTGAATATAATCATGAGTGATTCTAATCTCAGGAAGATATTAATTTTACCATTTTACTTTTAATTTATTTCCTTTTTATTTCAACTTACCTTCTAGCCAGATTCTTTTTCATATCAGTATGTTGTGCTATCCTTTCATCTCTCAGTTCTTATTTCAAAGGTCTACACTTTAAATTTTATTGTGAACAAAAGACAATTTTTCTAAAATCTAATTTCCTGCAGTATCCTTTAAAATAATCTATTTTTGAAGCTATGGCCTTTTATGTTAAAGAAAAATTTTCTAACCTTTATATTTTGTATTTTTTACTCACTCTTTAAATAGGAAGTGAATCCAGCCTAGTATGGCCAGTAAGCAGGGATGTTGAGTCAAAATTGCTTTAGGCTAAAGTAGGAAAAAGCATCACAGTGGCTTAACCAGATAGCCTTTTATTTTCATATTAGAGGCCTGGTGCATGAATTCATGCATGGGTGGGGTCCCTCTGGGTAAGCCTGCAGGGATCAGGTTGAAACCTGCAGCTCCTACCTGCTGCTCCCGCCTGCTCATCCTGGGCCCACTGTGCCTGCCTTAGGCTCGCGCCCAATCAGTCCTGATTGGTAGAGGCTCGTGCTACCACAGCAGCGCTCAATAGCCATGAGCCCCGTGTCTGCTGCCATCTCAAGGGAAGTGGCCTGCAGGATTGGGCTGAAACCAGCTCTCTGACATCCCCCAAGGGGTCCTGGATTGCAAGAGGGTACAAGCCAGGCTGAGACTCCACCAGTGGAGTCTACAACTAGGCTGGCAGGGGTTTAGTGAGGGACGAGCAAATGACTGAACAAGCAGGCTGTGTGGAGCGACCAGGCCATTTTTTTTTGGGGCGGGGGGAGTAGTGAAAGATGACCAGGCTAGAAGGGGTGGGCGGTTAGGGGCAACCAGGCCAGCAGGGGGTGAGTGGGTGCAGTTGGGGGTGAATAGGCTGGCAGGGGGGGAAATTAGGGGTGACCAGGCCAGTAGAGGGGAGAAGTTAGGGGAAACGAAGTTGGCAGGGGGGACAGTTAGGGGTGACCAGGCCAGTGGGGGGTGTAGTTGGAAGCGACCAGATTGGCGGGGGGGGGGCAGTTGGGGGTGATTAGGCTGGCAGCAGGGGGCAATTAGGGGTGACCAGGCCAGCAGGGGAGGCAGTTAGGGGTGACCAGGCAGGCAGGTGAGTGATTAGGAGCTAGAGGTCCAAAATTGTGAGAAGGATGTCTGACTGCCAGTTTAGGCTTGATCTCTGGGATTTGGCCTAAACCAGCAGTCGGACTTCCCCCAAGGGAACCCATATTGGAGAGGGAGCAGGCTGGGATGAGACCACCCCTCCTCTCCCATGTGTGAATTTCAAGCACACAGACCTCTAGTAACCTTTATGAAGGCACTGCATATGCTTTGGGCATATTTATTTCTTCCAAAATCATTTATTACCTCATTAATAGAATTAATACATTTTTTTTTCTAAATTAGCAATGCAAAATCAAATAAATTCAATTTATTACCTGGTAATTTTATCACAAAGGTACATATACTATGCTCTGGGGCATAGAATGGAAACAGATTTTGTGGGAAGCCGTGTTCCGTGGGGCCTGAGGGCAAGGATTGAGCACAGGGTAGGGACGCCTACCTGCTCTCCTATAGGGGATTGAGCACAGGGTAGGGACGCCTACCTGCTCTCCCCTAAGCCTTCAGGGTCAACTGGGGACAGGGCAGACCATAGCCCCATTGTTAGGGAGTGCGTGTGATGCACGACTTATCTGGATGTTCTCAGCTAGGCTGTTCTCAATGATATCTAGCCAGATGCCTGCTCTATGTATCTTTTTCCAAGAATGCCTTGGGGAGCTGACGGGCGGCCTTGTCCTGGGAAGGGGGCACTTGGAGAAACGCCCAGAAAGGCCGTATAAATGTATGCCTGCAACTAATAAAGCTGCTGCAGTCTCACCATGGACTAGTAGACCTCCTGAAGCCCCGCTTTCTCTTGTCTTTATTTCTCTTCAACCTCCTGGCCCTACCTTCAGGACCTGTAATACCGGCTGGATCCGGTAAGATTTCTGATCAGGTTACTTATTGATATGATGGCTCTTGTGTAGGCCTTACAAGGTCAGTAGGACTGGGTCAGGAAAGAAATGCTGAAGGACAGGACCAGGTCTATCATGAGCAGGAGTGTGGCTTTCAATGAAGGAAGCAATGAGAGAAGGGAGAAGGCAGAACCAGTCTGCATCAAAGGGGTTCTTGCCTTGATCTTGATCTTTATTCTGTGGACAATATGAAGCTTTGAAATTCTGAGAGAATGTATCAGAGACAGGTAGGTTGAAAAGGAGAAGGAAAAAATGGAGACAGGAAGATTATTTTGGATTTTTCAACACTTTGACTCCAGCAGTTAGGATTTAAATGAGTGATAAGCCTATAGTATATTATTTTATCACTTTTTAAAGATTTTTTCTTTATTGATTAAGGTATTACTACATATGTGTCCTTATCCCCCCATTGCTCCCCTACCTGCCCAATTATGCCCTTACTCTCACCCCCTGTTTTCTGTATCCATTGGTCAGGCTTATCTGCATGCATACAAATCCTTTGGTTGATCTCCCTCCCTTATCCTCACCCTCCCCTACCTTCCTTCTGAGGTTTCATGGTCTGATAGATATTTCTCTGAATCTGTTTTTGTTCATCAGTTTATGTTGTTCATTATATTCCACAAATGAATGAGATTATGTAATATTTATCTTTCTCTGGCTTATTTCGCTTAGCATAATGCTCCCCAGTTTCATCCATGCTGTTGCAAATGGTAAGAATTCCTTCCTTTTTATCGCAGCATAGTATTTCATTGTGTAGATATACCAGTTTTTTAATCCACTCATCTGCTGATGGGCACTTAGATTTTTTCCAAATCTTAGCTATTGTAGATTGTGGTGCTATGAACATAGGGGTGCATATATCCTTTCTGATTCGTGTTTCTAGTTTCTTGGGATATATTCCTAGAAGTGGGGTCATGGGGTCAAATGGCAGTTCCATTTTTAGTTTTTGAGGAAACTTCATACTGTTCTCTACGGTGGCTGTACCAGTCTGCATTCCCACCAGCAGGGCACAAGGGTTCCTTAGCGTTTCTCAGATGATTAGTGATTTTGAATATGTCTCTTGTTCTTCCTTCTGTCTTCTTTCAAAAAGTATCTATTTAGGTCCATTGCCCATTTTTTTGATTGGGTTATCTTCTTTTGTTAAGTTGTATGAATTCTTTGTAGATGTTGGAGATTAAACCCTTATCGGTGAAAACATTAACAATTATGTTCTCCCAGGCTTTCTTGTTTTTTTGATGGTTTCTTTTGCTGTACAAAAGCTTTTTATTTTGATGTAGTTCCATTTGTTTATTTTCTCTTTAGTTCCATTGCCCTAGAAGCTGTATTGGTGAAGATACTGCTTTAGCATATATTTGGATTCCTCTAAGATTTTTATGGTTTCCCATCTTACATTTAAGTCCTTTATCCACTTTGAGTTAATTTTTGTGTATGGTGTAAGTTGGTGGTCTAGTTTCTTTTCTTTTCTTTTCTTCCTTCCTTCCTTCCTTTCTTTCTTTCTTTCTTTCTTTCTTTCTTTCTTTCTTTCTTTCTTTTTCTTTTCTTTTCTTTTTTTTTTTTTTTTTTTTGCATGTATCTATCCAATTTCCCCAACATCATTTATGGAAGAGTCTGTCTTAACTCCATGGTATGCTCTTGCCTCCATTATTAAATATCAATTGAGTATAGTGGTTTGGGTTGATTTCTGGGTTATCTATTATATTCCATTGGTCGATATGTTTGTTCTTGTGCAAGTACCAGGCATTTAAGAAACTTCTAAATGCTCAGAATTGGAAAAATTGTTATTCTTATTACATGGTACACTCTCTTCACTTTCAAGGCATGGCTTGCTTTCATTTATTTATATATTTATTCATTTTTATGTAAAATATTATAATAGGTACTATGAACACTGAGCTTAAATTAAACTAAATATGTTCCCCTTCAATCTAACCACCTGGTATCATACTTCCTCCCACCTTATTTTTGCGATAACCGTTTCTATTTTCCCATTTTATATAATTTTATTGATTTGCAAGTATTCCTTTAAAAGTATAGTTTTTTTTTATTAGTTGCTTTTAACTTTCTAGAAAGGTATTATGCTGTTTGTAATATTTTGGGATGTCTCTAATTTAATATTATTTTGCTCAGATCCATGCCATATTTAAAAATGCAAGATTTTTTTGCATTTAAATTATTTTACTTCTAGTTGTGATGAAGTTGATAAAAACCCAATAATAATTTAAGTATATTAGTTAATTTGTTTGTCTCATTAATTTCTTGCCACTTGGACAAATTTATAAAAAGTGTGAGTCCAAACCTAGTTTCATTTGTCATGGCCATAAAATAGTGAAATCTATTAAATTCAGCCTTAACTTAATGGAAATGTCTTTGCTATCATCTAGTAAATATCATCAATAAAATAGAAACATTGCCATTTTGGCTATGCATGGCAGAACATTTTCTCTGATGCACCATGTTGAGACAATTTTAAGCAAAATATCATGTATTTGATGAATTTTTAGTTATCATCCCCCTAATTAGACTATGCATAAAATATATATTAAAGTAGTAAATATTGCATATGCCAATTACAAGTGCTGATAAAGATAACTTTGGATGATTTCTCAGATCAAGCAAGGCTGACTGGAAAAACTTTTTTATATTTAACTATTCAATTATTTATATATATCACACAAAAATGTCTCTGGACCAGAAAGATTTTTTTCCAATTGTTCTCCAGCTCTAGGAAAAATTTGGGGCCTGATTAAACATAAATAATTGTAATTGCCGAGTTCCACAAGAAAGTATACAATTCACATGCATTTTTTTCATCATAAGGATGTTTTTCCAGATATTTGTGTCTTTCCTGGACAGTAGCTTTCCATGGTACCTGATCCTCCTCCGGAATTTGGATAACCACTTGAGGCAGTTTGCCTATGCCTTCTCCAATTAATACTAAAAGTCCCCCATCCCAATTGGGACCATGCCTATAAATGGCTTTGTCAAGCACATAGATTCATGAATAGTCAGGTCATGTATTAATAATACATGTATTTCTGGTGATGAATTTCAGATATGTCAGGTTCTCATTTACATTTTAATATAACATTTGTACTATTTTTAATTCATATTTTATAGTATGTTTAAAAAATCTCAAATATGAATATTTAAAATGTACCTTTTTAACTACTCTGAATTGTAGAATATTTATCATCATTTTTAATTTAAGTATATATAGTAATTTGCATTAGAAATATTTTCTCATGCTTTAATAAAGAAATGAGAAAGATTTGTTAGTGGTATTTCAGTTGTTTGATACAATGCATAAAAATAATCTCTCCTAGAAATAGTAAGATTTAAAGAACTTCCCCTTTTACTTCTCTAAAAGGGTTTAGAAAAATGTAGTCTCTCAGAGATGAAATAAAGTCTCTCAGAGATGAAATAAAGTGTAGTAGTTTCAGGCATGTCTACTGGAATGAAAAATCATGGATACAAAGGCTGGCTCTTCCGTATACTACTATGCGACTTGGGAAAATTGCTTAACCTCATGAGCCTCAGTTTCTCAATCTGTAAACTGGTATAATAATTAGTATCTTCCAAATAGGTTGTTATGAAGAGCAAATGAAATAATATATGGTAGTCAGATATTACAGTGCCTGACACATAGACAGTTTTCAATATTTTGGCTCCAAGGTAAGTTGAGCTCTGACTTGTGCTGGAGTAACATCAGCTCTATTTATTTATGTTCTGTAATAGGAATACAGGCTTTAGAATTAGGACTGTGTGTGTGTGTGTGTGTGTGTGTATGTGTATGTTTGGATTTTATGGCTTATTAGAAAATTTCAATATATATTTGCAAAAGGAATTCTGGCATCGCTGGCCAACTGCTCTTTAATTGAGAGATATGGTGGAAATGGACAGCTAAAGTGAGGTGAATTATTTCTCCTATTAATTCATTGTCTTATGTCTAGTTTTTATCAGGAGATGGGGCAACAAGTTGACTATGTTTGTTCTGCTCATGTTTATTCTCTTCTTGTAGATATGTTTACTAAAGTAAATGTTGAGATTTTAATTGGTTTCAGAATGATTTAATCAGACAGTGTTTATTATGCTCAGTCATAAAGAACACACTGAGATAAGTTTGCCATCTGTTCAGGATAAAAGTGAAATCCCCTTTGAAGAAGTGGGCAGTTGATAGCAAGTATTTAATGAATGTTTAATGTTTTTGTATCTGTGTGATGGGCTTATTGTGACGATAACATAAATGTTGTATGAGCCTAAGGGATCAATCCTAGTGTTTCAATTCTTGTTAAGACTCTGTGGGATATTGAATGTTGAAATTCTCAAGTTGTATACTGAAGTGATACAGGACAGACTTAGTCTTGCCTGGGAATGTGGCTTCACTCAAGTTCCGTTTTGAATCTTTATTCACTCCTGCCTGGGTACTGCCATCAGCCCAACCAGTCTATTGATTGCTGCATGGTCTCCTCCAATCTTCCTTTAGATAATGTTTTTTAAAATTATGCTTTATGGATTTTAGGCAACGCCTTTTTATCTATTTGGAATCTATACTGAATTACCTTACTACTCAAATATGCAATAGTTTCTTCACTGATTCACATTCTAACAATATTTACTTCATGTTTGAATGACCTTGCATTCTCCTTCCTGTTTCCAAACTTGGGTCTATTATAGTCTCTGCACGTCTTCTGTAATCACTGTTGTCCCTTCAGACTGTAACACACAGGCCTAGCAAACTCAGTGAGAAGTCCAGCCAGGGAACAGCTTTCTAATTTAAGGCTGCCACTGCATATCCTTTAGTTTCCCTTTGGATTTCTGATTGAGGCTGTTAAGAGGATATTATAAAAAGAAAAGGAAGAGGAAAGCTTTCCCCTAAATGTGACATCATTAAGTATATAAACTTGACCTCCAATGTGAAAATTTAGTGTCTTTTCTTCAATATAAAATGCTATTTGGCACAGTATATGTTTCCCAGTGTCATGTTGCTATAGAATAGTTGCTTACCAGTATTTGTCAGAAGCTATTCGTCAGTTCCCTCAATTTTTGCAGGAGATAAGTATGCTTCACTATTTGGAGAAGGAAAATTGTGTGCTCACAGGGATTTGTGCAAGTGCTTTACAAAAAATATTACCTTATTTCCAAATACTTGTACAATCTGAATAAGTATAATCAGTGAATTTGCTAGATTTCTTGCTTATTGGGACAGCTTAATCCTTACACATAAGAACTCTCAACATATATTTTATTCCCTAATTATTACATTTTAATTTAAATCAATGTAATTTACATTGAAATACTTTTCAAAGAAAATTAGGTAACTATGATGAGAAATTATGCTAATGTAAATGTTAGGGTACAGTAGGATGACATATTTTGACAATGGCCTTGCAGGTAGAAGAGCAAGTTAAATGAGACATATGAATCAGAGTACTTTAAAAAATACATTTTTATTGAATTTACAGAGAAAGAGAGGAAGAGGGAGAGAGAGAAACACTGATGAGTGAAAACTATCCATTGGCTGCCTCCTACTGAAGATCTAGTGCACAACCTGAGGAATGTGCCCTGACCAGGAATCTAACCAGTGACCTTTTGGTGTATGGGATGATGCTCAACCAACTGAGCCACACTGGCCAGGGCTAGAATACTTTTGTCCTTACTATCAGACTAAATGCAGTTTTGGAAAGAGGCTTATAATTTATGTGAAGAGAAGTTCAGAGACAGGCAGTACCTTTTATACAGGGTACAGATTTTGTCCCAGGAGATTCCAGCAACTTCCCTTTGTACCTCTCTACTCAGAATTAGATGGCATGCCTACTGCCAAGCCACTCTCTAACAAGGGTCTGGGGAGGGGAGTAGAGAACTGTGATAGGCTGGGACCAATCATGATGAACACCCTGAAGTTCCCCTGCCTCCCTCAATTCCCACTTCCCTGAGCATGTTGCCACCTCAACATGCTGCCACCCAAAGTATCTTTTGATAGATTGGATAAACAAGATGAGGTATATATAAAAACGAAATGCTGCCATTTGCAACAACATGGACTGATCTTGAAAATACCATGCTAAGTAAAATAAGTCAGGTGGAAAAAGTTAAGAACTACATGATTCTTCTCATATAGAATATAAAACTGAAAGCAACAAATGAACAAACAATACAAATAAACGAAAACTCACAGACACAGACAACAGAGCAGAAGGGGGGTAGGAGTAGTAGTAAAGGGTACAGAGGGCCAAACATATGGTGATGAAATGAGATTTGACTTTAGATGGCAAGCATACAATATCATATATAGATAATGTATAGAACTGTACGCTTGAATTCTATATAAATTTTATTAACCAAAGTCTCCCAATAAGTGTAATTTAAAAATGAAAAAAAAATGCCATAGGTACTACAATGATTTCACTAATTGTCCATTATAACATAAAATACAAGGTTTTAAGGACAAAATGTGGTTTGCTTTGTCTTTCATGGCAAAAGTAAACAAAGAAAATGATCATAAGCTAAATAAAACTAAAGGAACTAACACTGAAAAACATCAATATACCTACATGAATATGTGAAGGATTGTGATCTGGTGGGCAATAAGATTTTCCATGAAGATGAGTGAGGTCATGAGGGTGAGATGTGATGAATGGAAAGCAGTGGGGAGAGGGTGTGGAGGACATCTTCAGGTAGTGAGAGGACATTAGGTCAGAGTACCATGCTAGTTATCATCCTTGTGGTTGTTGACATGGACATCCTATATAATAAAAGCCCAGTGAATGAAATGGCGGAATGACCAGAATGACCAGAGACCAGAACAACCACACCCCGGCCAGCAGCATCATGGTGAGCAGTTAGGGGTGATCAGGCAGGAAGGCAAGAAGTTAGGGGCAATCAGGGAGGCAGGCAGAGTGCGGGATTGGGATCGGGCCTAAATTGACGGTCAAACATCCCTGAAAGGTCCTGGATTTCAAGAGGGTGAAGACCAGGCTGAAGGACACCTCCTCCAATGCACGAATTTCATGCACTGTGCCTCTAGTTATTATAATAAGGAACCACCCTAATTGCAGCTGAATTTTCATGGTGATTCTAATAGGATAATGGGCAGGAAACTTAAATACATTATGTTGAGGCTTGATTCTAGAGGACTTTGAAAGCCAGAAAGAATGTTTTTAATCATAGGCATTTATAGGTGAAAATGATACTTGAGTTTTTTTTTGTTTTTTTTTTTTTTTTAATTAAAGAGGAGGGAACCCTAAAGTTTGCAAGGAGGAAGAGAAGATACAATTGTCCTGAAACTGGTAGAAAGTGATGGAAACCTGAACTGCAGGGAGTAGTGACAACAAAATAGAATGGAAGGAAAAGATATGAAAGATACTGAACAGTATGTGTCCATACTGATCAGTATGTATGTGAGTGGATTTATGTGAATGTATTATTCACTGTGTTACATGCTGGTGTTCCCCTTCATTAATGCAGAAAATGAAAGGCTCTTGATTTGGGCTCACAATTTGGATTTCAATGTAGGGATGTCTGACAGCTTTAATCATATTTATTCATAGCCTTTAAAAAAGTAGAAGATTGGAAATAAAATGATGGCTTTTATTTCATGCAAAAAGTGTGGATTCAAGTGAGACGTGGGACATGTTTTTCTTCTAGTTTTAGAGACTGAGTATATATTTCAGATTTTCTTTTTAATTATCCATAATCACAATGTTAGGAAGAATATTCAGAAAATTCCATAAACTGGCCTATGTCACTTTGTTCTTGTGCCTCAGAGTAGCATACTGGAAAAAACATACAGTCAAAGGAAATTTGCCTGAGAACTTGAGAACATCAAGTTCTCAAGGGTGTGGGTTATAGTTTGGCCAAAAACATTGAATAAAGTCTTCTTTGGTTTAGATTCCCCAATATCTACTGCCATTCACAGTGAGGTGTCGTGGATGGGTAAATTAGTATGCTATACTGAGTAATAAAGTTAAAAATTTGTGTTTTAAAATGTTTGGTAAGAATCCTTAGGGAAATTATTTAACATTTTTATTCCTTAAAAAAAAAAAGAAAAGAGAAATGTAACAAAAGTGGAATCAGATACATTTAACACAAATCAGGAATTCATAATTCAAAACCAGGCATAAATACCCAAGAAATATTCTCATAGCTCCATAAGTGGACAAATATAAGAATGTTCAAAGCAGTATTGTTTGGCTATGCTAGTATATTTTGCTAAATTCTCAAAGAAATGTAGTTCCTTAAGCATATGGTACAATTCAGTCAAGACCTATTTAAAGAAAACCTACTATTCCTGAGTTCCGTTCTAGATTCTTGGAATACATCAAAGCCCAAAACAAAGATCCTTATCCTTCCAGACATGCTATTCTAGTGATGGGAGAGAAAAACAAAAAGCACTGTATATGATTGGATTATATTTTATGTTCCAATCTGATATGTGCTGTGGAAAAAATTAAAACTAGAGCAGAAAAGGAATGAGAAGATATGAGAGATAAACAGGAGGAAGTTGGAAGGATGCAGTATTAAATTGGTTGCCAGTGAGAAGATGAAATTCTTTAAAATGGTAAAACTTAAAGAGGTGAGGAAGTTGACAAGAGGGGAAGAGTATTCTAAGCAGAGAAAAATAGTTTTAAACACAAGCCCAGAGACAAGGAGGGTGCCAGCACAGCAGGGAGGCCAGTGTAAAAGGCTGAGTTTGGGAGAGGGAAATAGAGATGAAGTCAGAGAAGCTATGGAGTTGCCAGAACTTGCAGAGTCTTTTGGGGCATTGTAACAACTTTAGGTGAGAGAGGCTGGTGGCTTGCATAGTGGTGAAAAGTGGTAAGACTTGATTGGACTTTGGAGTTATCTTAAAGCTGGAACCAAAAGAATATCTTGACAGGTTATATTTAGAAAGTGGGAGAGACAGAGAGGAGTCATACAACTACAGAGCTTTGGCCTGAACAATAGGAAGAATTGAACAAGTTGCCAAAAACTCACATAGGGAAGGTTACAGGTGGGACATGTTTGGAGAGAAAAATCATGACTTTGGTTTTAGAAAAACTGAGTTTGAAATGCTTTCTGAGTTATCCAAGTGGAGATTTTGACCAGTCAGTTGAATATATGAGTCTTGAATTCAGAAGAGTGGTCTAGGCTGGAAGTACAGAATGATTTGTTAGCATATAGATTGATGGTACTTAAAAGCTATAAAATCGGATGTGAGTCCAAGGAAGGGAGAGTAGATAGGAAAGAGACCAAAGGCTGATAACTCCAAAACTGAGTTCAAGAACAGGAAGGGGTATTGGGAATGTGCAATTAGTATGGTAGGAAGAAATTTCGGCAAGTGGTAGCCGAAAGCAAGGATCGGATAAAGATGTGGTACATAAATACTATGGAACACTACTCAACTATAAGAAAGGAGGAAATACTGCCATTTGCAATAACATGGATGGACCTTGAGAGTATTACTCTAAGTGAAATAAGTCAGTCAGAAAAAGCTAAGAACAATCTGATTTCACTCATATACGGGATATAAAACAGAAACTCAGACATAGACAACAGTATGGTAGTTACCAGAGGGAAGGGGATGAGGGAGCAGCAAAGGGAAAGGGGTGCCAAATATATGGTGATGGAAGACAATTTGACTGTGGGTAGTGGGCACACAATGCAATATAAAGATCATGTATCACAGAAATATACACTTAAAACCTATGAGATCTCATTAACCAATGTCACCCCAATAAATGTAAATAAATAAATAAATAAATATCTGCTATGTTACTTTAAAAAAGGATATATTGAACTGTTGACCAAAGATTGAAATAAAAAATAGTGATTCAGAACTAGCTTCACACTGTCTATAAAATTATCTTGGTAAGATATACATACATATTTATTTATTTATTACTAAATGAACTCTGTCTAGTAATACAGACATTCCATTGAGCATAGGACCAGGAAAAGTTCATATTTTTAAAGAATTATAAAGGTTCCATTAAAAAACATAAGAAAAATCCTAATGTAATAATAACATATATATATTTTTTTGATTAATACATTTTTATAAAGAGAATGTGAGTTGACTTTCAGGCATACTGAAGTAAGAGGGAAGAGATCATAATAATAACATAAAGCCCAATGGAGGATTAAATGACAGAAAGTCATTTTCATTGTAAAAGGGATCAAAACTTTAGCTTGGACCGTCTAGTAGCTAGAACAAACAGAGAAACAAGCATTTGAAAGAATCATTATGTCTGTGAGATAAAAATAAGAACTATTTCTGATACAGAAATCATAAAAACATTTTTCTCATGGGTTCTTATAAAAGGACTCTGTATGTTTTAATGGATAAACAGTAACACCCTATCATACCCAACAGTAAATTTAAGTGCATTATTTTTCATTATTTCTCACCTTATGAGATAATAAAATCACAAAGAAATTTCATCAAATAATTCTGTGAGGAACCACATAAACTTTATTAACCTCTGGATCGATCTAAGGATAACATTAAAGTTTTAAATTATAGTATCAATTTTTCTTGTATATTTCCTTTTATATATGTGGCTAAAATGTGTGTGTGTGTATATATATATATATATATATGTATGTATCTATATCTGTGTATTTATAGTAATTGAGGATGATTTAAATGCTTAGTGAAGTCAGATCTTTGGACTTCTTTCTTTTTCAGGGAATGAAAGATGACAATGGAAAGACAACATATTTCTAAAAAGCGAAATGAAGGCTTTATGTATGTGTAACACATGTCAGTCACACACTTCCTTCCAGATGATGAAGCCTGTTAGCCTTCTCAAGCTAGATTTTCCCACCATCTGGACCTTTATTCTGAAAGTACAGGCAATTCTTATGCCACATTAAAGTAAGAAGATCAAATTCTTTTAGCCACCCAGCCATTAAATTATACAGATAGTCTACGACTTATGACTTTTCATAATGATTTTTCATTTAATGATTTTTCACTTAAAGGGGGTTTGTGTTAGATGATTTTGCCCAACTGTAGGTTAATGTATGTCCTCAGTATGTTTCAAGTAGGCTAGGCTAAGCTTTAGGTTAATGCATTCTCTACTTAAGATATGCTCAACTTACAATGGGTTTATTAGGTTGTAACCCCATAGTACATTGAGAATATGTATCCTAATGTTCAGAATTTTTTTTTAAAGTGAGCCCTATTATTATAATATTAATGCACTTGATTTTGATATTGTATCATGTTTTTGAACTAGTCCTGTTTTAGAGTAAAGAAAGAATCCCAGAAATAAATTTCTATCATTGCTTTTCTTTGAAAGAAACACAGTTATTGAGTATTAAAAAGAATTTCCAAAATGCCGCTATTTTTCCTCTTGTTCTTAATTAAAGAATGGCTCGGGCTGAGATGACTTGGAGAAGGAGGAGAAATATAAGGAAAGGCATTACGTTTAATTACTATAACTGTGAGACTTACTGCATTTGGAGAAAATATAAAATGCTAAATAGGTGATTATAGGAAACTAAGGATTCACTTTTTAATTGTTGGGTAGATATGACTGGAATCATGACATAATTACTATCAAAAATACATTTGAGTAGTAGTAATAATAATAATAGTACTTCAAATAAGTACACAAACAAAATACAGAAATAGTTCATTTTCTCTGTTTTATCTTTTAAAGACATACCATAGAATATACCTGATATATTCTTCAGAGAGTGGGAGAACTTTTATTGGGTATAAGTTGTATATAACTGTTGAAATGAAAAAAAGACTTATATAGAATTTTTAATTATTAATAACATGTTCACTAAAATGCATGATATAGAAGTTAACTTTCTAAAAATAAATAAAATAAATAGCATGTCATTTCACCCATAGTCATGATATAATGTTGAAATGTGTCATTAGGGTTTACTTCTATGCTAACCACTTAGCATTTCATGCATCCAGGCAGTTATGCAAACAATAACAATGCATACACTTGCAATGATACATTAATCCAGGCAGTGAGAGAGAATATAAATGCAGATACCCATTTAGTTAACTGTGAATTATGGATACATATACTTAGTTCATTGACGTGATATTGTCTTTCCATACTGGCATTTGATGTACCATTGGATAACAGATATCATTTCATCAGTATTTGACTGAAAAGTATTTTATTACCTTTTGTTCAGCTCTTCTTTTTCACCTCATTGATCTCACATTTTCTACTTGCTTTCTTATTCCCATTCTTTGGGTTTCCTCAGTGGGGCACTTTATCTCACTCTTAAGTAGCTCCAATTGTTCCAGTACACAGTTCAGTGAGTCAAGCTGATCAAGCATTGCGATTGTAAGACATTGCTGTAAGAGACTGTAATCATTGGAATGATTAAAATAAAAGTAGAGAAATATTCCTGAATAGACACCAAGAGACATTAGTTTACAGTCAACTGTAATTTCCTATGACTTATATGAGGAGAGATAAGACTGGGTTTAGTTTCTAATCTGTCCCATCTCAATGTTGATCCTACTGAATTCACTGTTAAATCTCCTATTTACTTTTTTTTTTAAATTAAATTTTGGCTATCTTTTATATCTTCCTCTTCTATACTTACACAATTACTTTTTTGAACATAAACACAGGCAATGAATTCATTTTTTGAGTTTGAGATCCAACCTCTCATAGTGATATTTAATATTAACTTCATTATATTACTCGACTTTCCTACTTGGTAAAATCTGCATACTTGATGAGAAGAAATTTATATTTTAGTTATTTCTAAAATAATTATACCAATTGTGAAATATAAGTGTACTAAATATTATCTATATATAAATGCAATAAGTCTCACAATTATATCTATATATAAAAGCCAAGCAACTGGAATGACCAGAATGACCGGTCAATATGATGCACACTGCAGTGGCCAACCGGCCCCATCAGCCATTCCCAACCCTCCTCAACCCCTCCCTGCAGCCTGCCTCCATTGGAGTGGGAGGCTGGATCCCTCACATGCACAAATTCATGCACTGGGCCTCTAGTAAAGTATATCACTTAATTTTCATAATATGGGTAATGAATAAAGTCAAAACAGCAAGAAAAAGGGCACTTATGAAACTTAGAGATTGGTTTATGTAAAGACAACTGGACTATTTACAAAGATAAAAGCTCAAGTAAAACAAGTGGGACTGAAGGATAATTTGAGTAATATATGCAAAGTGCTCAAAAGAAAGCTATAGAAGATCCTTAAATAATCAAGGAAGAATAAGATACCATCTCACACCTATTTTTCAACAAGTCAACAAGTGAGAAGTGCTGGTGAGGATGTGGAGAAAAAATAACCCTCATGCACTACTGGTGGGAATACAGACTGGTGCAGCCACTGTGAAAAGCAGTATGGAGTTTCCTCAAAAAGTTAAAAATGCAACTCCCATTTGACCTAGTAATCCCACTTCTAGGAATATATCCCAAGAAAAGAGAAACATCAATCAGAAAGGATATTTGCACTCCTATGTTCATAGCAGCACAATTTACAATAGCTAAAATTTGGAAAGTCTAAGTGCTCATCAACAGATGAGCAAATTAGAAAATTATGGTACATCTACAAAATGGAATACTACATTGCTATAAAAAAGAAAGAATTTTTACCATTTGCAATATCCTGAATGGAACTAGAGAGCATGCTAAATGAAATAAGCCAGTCGGAGAAAGGCAAATATCACATGATCTCACTCATTTGTGGAATACAATGAATAACATAAACTGATGAACCAAAATAGAACCAGAGACATAGAAGCATTGAACAGACTGTCCAACCAATGAGGTAAGGAGGGGAATGAGGCAGTAAGAGATCAACCAAAGTTCTTGTATGCATGCAATGAGCATAACCAATGGACACAGAAAGTAGAGGGGGTGAGGGCATATGCTGGGGGGTGGGAATGGCCAGGGCGAGTTAAATGGGGGGAAAAGGAGACTCACGTAATACTTTAAAAAATAAAAAATTTACATTAAAAAAAGGAAGAAGTACAAAAAAAAAAAAAAAGCTACCCAGAAAATCAATGGGACCACTTGTTTACAGTCAATTTTTATTTCAATAATGAAAAGGAGTAGGTAAATAGACTAACAATTATGTTTTTTGTCTATATCTGTATTGAAAGGTGTGATGAACATAATATTACTACTAAAATGTCACTGAAAATTATTACGTTAGAAACTTTCTAGGCATTATTTAAAAAAATATACACTTATTGATTTTTCCAGGCATATGCCCTGACCACCTGACCAAGAATTGAACTGTGACCTTCTGATGGTTAACACTCTACCACTGAGCCACACCAGCTGGGCTAGACTTTATTTTTATAGCTACAATGAACATGACCTATTTGAAATGTCACTCAAAATCGTTAATGTACAAAATAAACTTACAAAATGATTTATAAAATACCCCTGGTTTAAAGTAATTTTCTTAATCACTGGGGAAATGTCTTTTTAAGATGAGATGAAGTATTTCCTCAGAACCATAGGAAATAATAAGAAGCATACATTGAAAGCTTTTACTATATGGGCCTATGTATTTATCTATTCTTTAATTCCGCAGGCTTTCATTTAGTGTCTTCTGTGCTGGGGATGCTTGATATCTTCCTCAAGCATTTCACCATCTGGTAGTGTTCACCATCTCTTGAGCAGCTGGAGCGGTGGGATTCCTTGTTCTGACCTGGTTATCATCTTTCCACTGCGTGTGTTCATTACTCCAGTGGCACACAGGAATAATGAATAGTCTTAATGTATATTGTGAAAAAAGGCTGGGTTGAATACTGTGATGTTCACAAAGCACTATCAGCATGCAAATAATTGATCAATAGAATTACTGGGTAAACCAAGTATCTACTTTGAAAGAACAGTTCATTCAACTGATCACTAGTAAGAAATTACATCATAGGAATAAAATCATTTGCTCAACTCACATATATTTTATTTTACTTATTTATTTTTCCTTCTTATTGAATTTATTGGGGTGGCATTGGTTAAACAAAATTATACAGGTTTCAGGTACACAATTCCACAACACATCATCTTATACTGTATCGTGTGTTCATCACCATCACCATTCATCTCCCATATAACTTCCTCCACATTTTATTAAAACATTTGAATGGCTAGTAAGCTCCTTGGCCTAGAATGCAATGTATGGAGAGAAAGATACTTTTTTTTTTTTTTTAAGTTAGAGTTTAGAAACAAAGTTGAATATACTATTGCTAGAAATTGCTATTTTGTTGTTTTATTTTTAGTGTTCTACAGTTAGAATGTAAGCATCATAAAAATAAGGATTTTGTTTGTTGTGTTCATTTCTTTATTCCCTAGGGCCTGGCGCAAAGCAGGTGCTCTCAAAAAAATTTTCCTCTGGTGATTGAAATGGAAATTAAAATTCTCTTGAGTAGGAATTAAAGCAAATGAAAACAACTTCTCCCACATATGTTAAGTGATTTAGGAGTCACAGAAAAGTGAGGAAGGGCAAGGTATTTTGTTTTGTTTTGTTTGTTTTTGTGAAGGATAAAGATATTTGGAGGGCAGAGTGGGTATCCTTTCTTCCACTACTAATTTCACAGTAGTTGGATACAAAAAATGAGGTCCAATATATGAGGTCCAAGTATATGAGTTGAATCTTGTCATTACATTATCTCCAACATTAAGGTCATGCTTATCAATAGACCTAAGCATTGTGACATTGGTCTGAAAACTGATACCATCACTTACAGGAAACAGAGCCTGAAACAGGAATTGGGGTGCCTGTGATTTACTGAGGAAATGCTATTCAGGGAAAACCTTAAGGAAGAAAGTGAAGCAGGAAAAGAGGAAGGGGAAGGAAGAGATGGAGAAAGAGCCCAATAACTCTATAGTTTTAGATGAAGTCTGGCCTTGGTCTGATACATGGAGATGGTGGTGGTGGAATTATGGTGTAGGAGGGGGGGCTGAGGGCAGGATGAGAGAAGAAGTTCTAGAATATTAACTTCATACAAGGTAATGCGTTGACCTTTTTAACCCCATCGTTATTCAGTTATTATCGAGGACCCTGGCTGAAGATAAGCTGGGGAGGACACGGCAGCTCCTACCACTGGAGGGGAGTTTCTGGAGAACGGGACAGCTGCGAGTTCTTTAAAGACAACACAATGGGCTCTTACCTTTGTTCTCAGGCTAGGGTTTAGGTGAGGTACTATGAGTTACTAATGGTGTTTTCAAATATCAGGACCAAAAGGGTTTTCTGAGCCATAGCTATTAGAAATTATAGGCATTCGAGCAGCAGATTTTGACTTTGCCTTTGTTTTGACACAGTTTGCATTTCCTATCCTATATAAATAAAATGTTAATATGCAAATCGATCGACAGCAGAACGACGAGTCGCTGCAACCTGCACTGACCACCAGGGGACAGATGCTCAGTGCAAGACCTGCCCCCTGGTGGTTAGTGGGTCAGTACGCTCCCACAATGGGGAGCACCACTCAGCCAAAAGCTGGACTCATGGCTGGCGAGTGCAGCGGTGGGGGAGGGAGCCTCTCCTGCCTCCGCGGCAATGCTAAGGATGTCTGCTCCTGGGATTGGGCCTAAGCCATCAGCTGGACATCCCCCAAGGGCTCCCAAACTATGAGAGGGTTAAGGCTGGGTTGAGGGACACCTGCCTCCCCTTAAGTTCACGAATTTCATGCATTGGGCCTTTAGTAAGACAATAAAGTTATAAATGATTTAACTGGATAGAAATGGAATATCTCTATTGATTTGTATCAACACTTATGGCACCAGTTATTTTGTCTATGATTATAGCTTCTGTCAGGTCACAGCTCATCATGTGTCTGAGGTTGGAATGCCTGGAAATGACAGGTCTATGATAAGAACTTATTTTAAGTTAAAAGCAGGATCAAGTTCAATTTCTTTGACAATGAACTCTCACAATGCTCTTAAGAACAATAGTTGCAGGAGTTAAAGTCTCTGCAAAAGCCTTTTGGATTTTCCTCCTAGCAAGGAACACTGATTCATAAAAGTCTCTATGTGGGTTTTACCACATACAAAAGAATGTGTATTTGCTTGATTGCATTAGTTGCAGTACATTTTCATCCATGATTAGCTGAGAAATTTGGTTAGCTTGAACAAAAAATTTGCTAGATGTAAAATTCTGATGGTGCCAAAACTCAATGGTTACTATTACACATTCTTGAAAAGGTGGGTTCAGAAAAAAAGGTTTATTTAGAGTTTACTATCTATTTAATTCTTCATGCTTCTCTAATTATTTTTCAATGCACCAAATTTAAAAAAAAGTTGTAATATGTATTAAGATTCATCAGTAATCCTGTACTCTGTTTAAGAGCTTGAATTTATGATACTATTATCTATATATATAAAAGCCTAAGTGAACATCACAACTGAATGGATGACTGAACAGGCTGTATGGGATGACTAAGCCGGCAGGGGGGTCAGTGAGGGATGACCAAACGACTGAGCAGCAGGCTTCGTGGGGTGACCAGGCCAGTGGAGGGGAAATTGGGGGTGACTAGGCCGGCAGAGGGGCAGTTAGGGGCAATCAGGTAGGCAGGCAGGTAAGCAGTTAGAAACCAGTGGTCCTGGATTGTGAGAGGGATGTCTGACTTCTGGTTTAGGATCGGGCCTAAACCAGCAGTCGGACATCCCCTGAGGGATCCCAGATTGGAGAGGGTGCAGGCTGGGCTGAAGGGATCCCTCCACCCCAATGCATGAATTTTATGCACTGGGCCTCTAATAATACATAAATACTAAATATCAATAGTTTATGTTTATTGCACAATGACTGAACTCAAATTATATTTTAATATATTTTTTAATGATTTCAAAATATAACCATATGTTGAAATATTAGACATTAGGTTAAACAAAATTTATAATCTTACTGTTCATATAATTTTGTTATTTCTTTCCCAACACATTTATTTCTCATAGTTGTATATACTGGTAGAATTTGTACAGTTTTATAACCTACTTTAGCACTTATATCATAAACATGGTCCATGTTTCTATTATCTACACTCATCATTTTTTTACCTCCCCCCCCTCACTGATTTCCCATTCTCCCACTCCTGATCTTACTGCTCACAAATTGGACTTTCTCCTTAAGAGTGGCTGCCAAAGGACATTGTCCTAATGACCTCTTGGGTGCTGATTATCTAGAGTCAGGTCTCAGGTAGTTCTTAGATGGAAATCATTAGGTTGGCTCTCCCAAAAGTGTCTGAAGATAATATACTTTTACAACTTTAACTTCAGCTTCTTTTTGTTGTTGACTTTACGTTGGTCCCTGTCAGAACAGGCTATTTCTTTTTTTTTTTGACTGGTCTATTTCTACCAGGCCTCTTACATCAGACACTTGGTCTTCTCCTTGTTTTTTTTTTTTTTTTTTTATAGAAAGTGGAAGGGAAGGGGAGAGACACAGAGAGAAACATTGACTGGCTGCCTATGGCATGTGCTCTGACCAGGCCTGGGATAGAGCCTATCTATCTAGCATACTAGAGATAGCAGGTATGTGCTCTTGATCAGAATTGAACTCAGGACCCTTCAGTCTGAGGGCTGATGCTCTGTCCCCTGAGTCAAACTGGCTAGGGTGGTTCATTTCTTTAGTATTACCAAGTAGAGGAGTGGGGAGTCTAATTGGCTCAACTGTTTTTACTCAGTCCAATATTCTTCTGGGCCATGTCTAACTGATAAGTATAAAATGTTAATTAAATGTTAATTAATGTATTATATATTTTAAAATAAGACATATTCAATGTCACCTACTCATAATTATTTTGACTGTTACATCTCTTTCTTTAAGAGAAGAAATTACAAATGTTATGTTGAAAATTCTTGATACACAGGCCATTGCTCCTCTTTTTATTTTACATGGCTGTAT
Organism: Nyctalus aviator; assembly: GCA_036971965.1. Classification (NCBI taxonomy): domain Eukaryota; kingdom Metazoa; phylum Chordata; class Mammalia; order Chiroptera; family Vespertilionidae; genus Nyctalus; species Nyctalus aviator. Next base: position 177,278,941 of record CM072924.1, on the reverse strand, counting down.
GTTCCAATGAGCAATGTAAACTGCCAAAAGGGCTGTGAAATGTTTTTTATCTATTCTACATCCATCCCGTCCTCCCTGGACTCAAACTTTAAATTTGAGGTGTTGGAGAAATTAATTTACTGGATCTTTTGAACTTCAGGTGACACTTTCTCAAAGATTGTGGCATGGAAATCTTTGTGTTTAGTATTGTTGCAGCCTTTCTTTTCTTTTATCTTTAATCATTTCAATAAGAACACGAGAAAAACAATGGTTAGATCCCTGTGCCAATGCCACAGTTAGCATAGAAGTTCCCTAACTACCATTTTCAATATCCACATAATGTTACCAATAGATATCTTCAGCATCTTAAAATGTTATACATTTGATTAGATTTACTATTTATAATTTTTCTAATATGTGAAATTTTGATGTGACACATTTATTTTTCTTTGTTGACCTTTTGTTGTTGTTGCAAGTACCTGGTAATTGCTTCTTTCCTGTTATTTCCTCAAATGGTAAGCCATTTGAGGAATGAAGAATAATTTAATGGTTTCTTAGTACAATCTCATACATTCCAAAAACAACATGGTATATTAAGACAATGCGTTGGTTGTCTGGAGCTGCTGTTAGGATGCAAATCAGTCATGCAGAGCTCTGAAAAGAGTTGTTTTGTTACATGATGTGACTTTTAAGCACAGTGTATAGGCTCATCTATACCCCCCAAGTCTCACCAACTGGGAGCCCCTTCTCAATCCCACTTATTCTTTTTCTAAGAAGAAGGGCACATGACATTGTTTCTAAAAGCTTGGGCTTATAGACTCCTCTTCAAAACATTGACCACTGACTTTTTATCTGCAATGCTTGACATCAAATATGTAGCAGAGAAATATCTACTAGTATTCCCCTCCTAGCATTCAATTTTGTGCAATTTCAATAGTTCCACAAAAATGAAATGCTGTAAAGAAAAATATCCTGACCTCTGTGTTAACCAACCTTATAGAAGAAGCATATGAAATGTACATTCCTTAAATCCTTTAGTGTCATAAGCTGCAGAAAGTAATAAATTGCCTTTGTAGATACTCTTAATTCCCCAAAGATTTGCAGAGACTCAGAATGACCATATTTTTAAACTTTTCAGGGACTTGTGCTATCATTTCATGCACCTCCAAAGGCTGTGGCATCTTGTGATATACAGTGCTCTTTCACTTGATGTATTACCTTCTTCATACTGCAGCATATGTTTTCTGTGCCAGTTATGTCAAAATAAAAGGATCAGAGAGGTGAAAAATTTCCCTAATGGTTTGCTTATGTTCACATATTGTTTGTTGTTCATACCCAACACTAATTATAGCCATTCCTCCTCTTCCCAGCCCTGAGTTATTTTACTATTTTCTACGGGCTTATAATTGTTTATGTCAAAATATCTTAGAAACCTAAAAAACTGAAATTGTGGAACCAAGAAATATTTTGAAGAAAACCGAAATTATTGGACTGCTGACCGCATTCACAAGAGTGATTAGGAATGAGGTATATGTTGCAAACCCTTTGTTTAATGGACATCTAGATCTTCTTTGCTGTGGTAACTTGGGGTTGATGGGAATACTGGGAAAAAGACAATATTCTGCCTTGCAGATTTTAAGAATGTCCTTTTATCCTCAAAATACAAAAAGCATTTTATGAGTAATACATGTGAAGCCTAGCTCATAGAACTATGTTGTTATGAGTTTCTATAGCCCAAATCTCTCTTCATTATAGTTCCTTATAGAACCATTTGTTGCTCCACCCCCCCTGGTGTTTTTGCTCTCTGGCACCACTGTAAAAACCATCTATCATAATTCATGATACACATTGAGGCCATTATCCTAGGGAATTTTTAATGTTTATACCTTATCTTTTTAAGGGATATATACCCTTTGCATCATCTTTCTCCCTGGACTACTTTCAGAACTGCGTGCAACTGATATAAAAAGTGAGCTTACCAATAGAGCTGTCTCTCTTTTGGGACAAAGCTCCTTAAACTTTAGAGGTCGAACATGGTCATGGGTAGGGAATAGTGGAGATAATAGTATGAAAGACTATCTATTAAGAAGATAGAATGATAAAAACACAAATGACATGATAACCAAGATTTCCAACATAATATTCTTGTTTCTAGTGCCAATTCTTTATGGCACTTTTACTTTTTTAATTACTGTTGGAAATGATTAGAGAATAAGGCACTACCTGATATTTTGAAAATATTTTGGAATTGACTGCTCCTTCACTTAATCTGTTGGGCTATGATTTTAAAGTATTCACAAAACCTGACTAATACATAGATCTTTAAAATTAGTTGGTGGCACTAATATAATTATGTGAGATTATTACATTTTATACAATATTAATAATGTATAATCTTTACAGAAGTGCTTACTTTTTTTTTTTTTGTATATTAGGTGAGTTACATTTTGGAATAATTTAACTAGAAAGGACAGTCCTGTTAAGCCAGAGAAAGCTCACTCTCTGTGTGGGAGGGTAACTTTTCTCAGTGTTACTTATTCTTGATACAATTAGAATACTCGAGGAAAAATTCCAACTGCTGAAAACTGCTGAATGAAAAATAAAAGTGATAATGGGTTTACTCAGAAAAACTGATAAGGTTTCTAGAGTTGAGCCAAAGAATTTTGAGTTAAGCTTTATGAATCACAGCATTAGCCAACAAAGCTTATCACATATTAAAAGTGAGTCTACCATAATTTCCAATTTTATGCTTTAGTTTATGAGATAGCAGAATTACTGGTACTAAATCCTTTAAATAAATAACTCCTATTGCATTTGAGATGCATGGAAAATACCTACAAAATAAAGCAATTCTTTTAAAGATGATGTTTATTCCAAAAAGTCTATAAATAAAATTTATTCAGGCAAGATTAATTAATAGATTGATACCAATGTCCAGAATAAAACTAAGTAATGGAAGGTTAAAATATAAGAAATGCTGAACTGATTGGTAAATAATATGGTTCAAAATGTAATGATCTTCATTTTATTTTATACTAACAATCTCATGTAATAAAAGTCTAATATGCTAAGTGTCCAACCATTCATTTGACCCATCGCTATGATGCACACTGACCACCAGGGGGCAGATGCTCCAACAACTGCTGCAGGAGTCCAGTGTAGAGGGTGCCTGGGAAGGCACCTGGGCATTTCTTTAAATTATTGTCAGCTGAGTTCGAGATTACTGGCAGAGCTGCATCTTGGATACACATTTCCCCAAGATGGCAGAGAGTGTAATCAACTTGGCCTTCATATCAGCCCTGGTGTCGGCAGGGGCAGGTCTAGGTATGTAAATCCAGGCAAGCACTAGGAATGCTCTGGCCTACGTAAGAATGCAAATAAGCTCCTTTGATCCTAAGTTTTGGTGATACTTCCTGGTATTTGGGGATATAAAATAAATGTGCTGCGTGGGCTGAGTCATCACTGCCTCTCCATCAGACAGAATGGCAGCTTGCTTCTATTTCTGTGTCTTGCTCTCTTTCTTTTATTTCTTAATCCTAAGCTCCTCCACTCAGCAACCAGATCTGTTCCTTTTCCAAGCTGGACATGGAAAAAAGAGAGAACACCTCTACAGTCCAGCTAATTGGGTCTGGGTGAGACAGGCCGGACACGTCCTGGAGTCCACCCTCAGTCCCTTCCCGGCCCCGATCGTGCACCAGTGGGGTCCCTTGGCCTGGCCTGAGCCCTCTCGCAAACCGGGACCCATGGAGGATATCCACAGGCCAGGCTAAGGGACCCCACTGGTGCACAAATTTGTGCACTGGGCCTCTAATATATAATAAAACCCTATTGCTTTTTATGACATTGATTCTACCCAAGTTGACACTGTCAGAGTAAAGGTTGGTACATTTACCTTCTACTCAGTCGAGTTGCCTGGTTCAGTTATACTCTAATTCACACCAATGGAGTAAAGATAACTTTATTCAAAGGCAGTACTAGGATTACTTCCATAAGTAAAGCTGGCAGAGTTTTGCATGCCCTACTTGTAGTTGCCAAATTTAAAAGCTTCCAGGCCATGGAGTGTTGGATAAATGAGCTCCTGTCAAATTTTCAGTTTTGGCTGCCTCCATCAAAGTTGACTAAGCTGTGGCCACTGATGCCTCAGGCTTTTTGCAGTTTAAGAAAACTTAGTATTAGGAAAAAAAAATGCAGAAATGGGGATCCTACACATTATATGTAAATAGTAGTATGAAAGATTGAGGTTTGATAAAAGACACGCACAGAATATCAATTTGCTTCTTTTCAAGACAAATGTTAAAGTCAGTCATTCCCTGGACTGAGGTTCATTAACAGTTATAACATTGAGAAATAAAAGGAAATAACCTAGCTTTTGTATAGCTCTGAAAGCACAAAATAATGTAGTGAAAGTACTTTAGAGTTAGGAAATCAGGTGCTTGTCATAGATGATTTTACCCTGAGCTGTGGTGCCTTTCATAAATCATTCAGGTCTTTAGCGTATCAAGTTGTTCTTTTTAAAAATTAATTTTGGACCAGATAATCAGTTTTCAATAAATGGTTGGTTAGTATTATATGCCAGCAATAGCTAACAATAATTAAATTCATTGTCACAGTCAATCCTCATAGGAATTCTGATAGAAGATCATCTATGAATGAGTAAACTGAGGTTAAACAAGTCTGAGCACTTTGCTTAAGGTCCTGTGCCGTGGATGTGGCCAAATGCAGGCTAGAACGCAGGGCTGTCTTCCTCTAAGACCGGGCGCTTCAATGTTCACTCATGTCAGCTCATAGAAGTGAACGAAGGGGCCTGCGGATACAGCAGCAAGCAAGAGAGGTGAAGATCCTGTCTTTATGGGAGGTGGCTGTCAGTGCAGGATTCCCACACTGCTGAGGGGCTCCAGGGGCAACAATAGACTCCCACAAGATAGTCCACTTTTTCAAGGAAACACAGTGATATCTGTCAAGCCTCATATGGACTTTGTTTAGCTGTGGCTTCTCAATAAACTAAGCTCAGGTGTTTATATTTATTTTGGTGTGAGAGTGCTTTGGCTGGAAGAGTTTGAAAACATCTGTTGAGGTTGTTTTTGGTAATGGGGTATGCGAATGAAGGGCCTAGAGCCTTAAAAAGTGTATGCAAGGCAAGAGGCATTCAAGATTCAAGGTGAAGCGTTCTATACTAAATTAACATGGTGGTGTGCCTGAGAACGAGGGAACTTTATGTAGGGTGGTGGGCGAAGGCTTCTCTGAGAGGTGGCACAGGAGCTGAAGACGGAGATGAGGCAGCTGTGTAGAACCCAGAGAGGTCAAGAAGGGGTCATGGCCTGGGTGAGACCTGGCTCTGTGGGGAGAAGAAGGATGTCATGCTGGGCCCAAAGGACATAATGGAGAGTGTTTTATCCTAAGTGCAATGGGGAACTGAATGTTCAGCTACACAGTCTAATGAATCTTCAGTTATTTGACATAATTATTCTGGCTAATCCTATATAATAAAACCCTAGTATGCAAATCGACCAAAAAGTGGAATGACTGGTTGCATGATGCACACTGACTAGCAGGGGGCAAACACTCAACACAGGAGCTGCCCCCTGGTGGTCAGTGTGCTCCCGCAGGGTTAGTGCTGCTCAGCCAGAAGACAGGCTCATGGCTGGCGAGTGCAGCAGTGGTGGCGGGAGCCTCTCCCACCTCTGGGGAGCGTTTCCTGCCTCTGAGGCAGGGCTAAGAAGCAGCGAGCCAGGCTTCTGGGGCAGGCACACTGGTGGGAAGCCTCTCCCACCTCCACAGCAGTGCTAAGGCCTCTGGGGGATGTTAGGCAGGAATTGGGACTAACCCAGCAGTCAGACATCCCCCAAGGGGCCCCAGATTGTGAGAGGGAGCAGGCCCGGCTGAGGCCCGCCACCCTCCCCCCTACCCCACACGAATGTCATGCACAGGGCCTCTAGTTAATACATAAATACTAAAAAATGTTGGTTTGTGCTTTTAGGAATGTCTTTACATTTAAAAGTGCATTATTGTCAGTAATTCTCTGTTTACGGCCACATATAATAGAAAAAAAAATAGATGAATGCTAGGGAAATGTCTAAAGATGCTCAAGGTCACCTGGCTCAGATGTAGTTGAACCCAAGTAGGTAAATGGAATATTAGTTTTCACTCAAAGGCAAAGTTTCCAGTTTTGTTTGTTTTTTTGAAACTGTGTGATCAATTTGTTGCAGATTGTACTGTGTCCTCCCAAAAAGTATGTTCAAGTCTTAACCTTTAAACCTGTGCATGTGACCTTATTTGGAAATATGGTCTTTTCTGATACACTATGTGGTTATACCAGATTAGGTGGGCCCTAAATCCAGTGACTAGCGTTTTTACAAGAAAGCCATAGGAAGACAGTGACATACACAGGGAGAAGGCCATGTGAAGACAGGCACAGTTTAGAGCAATGCATCTACAAGTCAAGGGCACTGAGGATTGCCAACAACCACCTGATGCTGAAGAGGGGCATGGGACAAATGCTTCCTTGGACCCTCCAGAAGAAACCAACCTATTGACACCTTGTTTTGGATTCTGGTTTCCTAAAATGTGAGAGATTAAATTTCTATTGTTTTAAGCCACTCAGTTTGGAGTCCTTTGTTATAGTAACCCTAGGAGCTAATACAGAAGGCTTTAAACACACACACACACACACACACACACACACCAACTTTTAAAATTATTTTGACAGTACCAGGTTATTAGTGGGAATATGGTGCTCTCAGGTTGCCATTTTCCTTTTCTTGAAATACATCATTACTTTGATGCTAGAATTTGGTAAAAGTTAATTTTTGTATGCTGATAAGCAATCTTACAGAGTATGTTGATTAAGAAAAATCATTTTTTTCCCCCTAAGGCTATAGATTATAAGAGAACTAGGGGCCTGGTGCACAAAATTTGTGCATGGGGGGTGGGTCTCCCCAGCCCAGCCTGCACCCTCTCCAATCTGGGACCCCTTGGGGGATGTCCAACTGCTGGTTTAGGCCAGATCCTGGGGATCAGGCCTAGACCGGCAGTCAAACATCCCTCTCACAATCTGGGACCACTGGCTCCTAACTGCTCACCTGCCTGTCTTCTTTGCCACCCATAATTGCCCCACTCCACCAGCCTGTTCACCCCTTACTGACCCCCCTGCCGGCCTGGTCACCCCCAACTCTCCCCACTGTGGGCCTGGCTGCTCAGTCATTTGGTTGTCCCTCACTAACCCCCCTGCCGGCCTAGTCACCCCATGCAGCCTGTTTGGTCATCTGTTCAGTTGCGATGGTTGCTTAGGCGTTTATTATTATAGATAGATTCTAGTTATTCTGTTTAAAGTGCTGTGTGTATCTTTAAAAGGTAATATTTTTATTCTATTATCTTGAATATGTTTCCTTTTATTCTATTTTACTTTTTCCATCACCATTTATCCCCTCTATCCCCTCTTCCACCTCCACTCCACCCCCCGCATCATTACATTATTGTCCATGTGTTATCCTTTTCTTCTTGTTTGCTCAATCCTTCTTTCCCTCTTCCAACTCTCCTTCCACCCCTCTCAGAGCTGTCTATGTCTTTGTTTTAGAAATTAGATGAATTAATTTTTTTTTGTTTGGTTGGTTTTGATAGTATATTGAGTAGAAAATGCTATCATTTCTCCTATCCTGACCCATCAGGAAAGATAAATTGTCCCTCTCTAGATGCCTTGTCAGCACTGAAGCAGTAAAATAGTGGCTTTTTACTCTGCTGGGTGGTGGTGTAGTCTCCCTGGGAAATTGATATATCTCATGTACTCACAGAAAATATTGTTTTCAGTTGACGGTAAGAAAAAGTCCATTTAAAATAAGGCAGCAACATAATCAGAAGTGGCAGTTGAAAACATGACCAGATTTGACACACTGCATGGTTAACAACACTGTCAGCAGCATTGATGAAGTTTATTTTGATAAGTTATCAGTAAAATGTGACTATTTATTTTCCACAGTGGTAGCACATCACAATGACCTGTGAATTCTTTTTATAATATAAATCAATGCCTGAGTCTGCTTCTGAGATTCTGACTCAAAGGTGTGGGTCAGGCACAATCCAGTATATTATTTTGATGTGCAGTCAAGGTTGAGAACCATGGATCAAACAGAAATGAGTATTCAAAAAAATAGGTATTGGTGGTGGCGGAGGTGGGGGTTTGTTATAAAACATATCATGGGGTTCAGCATCCAATACAATGTTTTAGTTGGGTAGTAGAATTTTCATAAAATTATTTCATTATAGCTGTTCTTGTTCAACTGGTGGTAGGGGCCATTTTTAGAGGCTAATTTTTAACCTAAACTAGTTATTTCTTCCACAGGCCATGATAATTTCTGCTAAATAATTAACTGATAAACTTCAGCACTTGGAGAACCACAATAAAGAATTGTAACAAGGCTACAGTTAGTAAAAGCAGGGCTTAGGTAACCAGGCTCTTTCAAATTTTGAGGACAATTGATTGCTACATCTCATTGAAAAATCACAAATTGAATGTAATTAATGTATAATTAACAGCTGAATTGTAGCTCACAGGATGGCATAATGCTAGGTTGGCAGAAATTATATAATTTAAAATGTTTAGTTTTTGTTATTTTCATATTTCAGAGTCAATTTTATTTTTTTAGATCTTAAATCCCCCACCCCCACCCCGCTCCACCGCCAGACACACCGTGAAACTAGTAGTTGCTAGACACCAGGCCAATAGGGCCTAATGGTAAAATGATCCTGGGAATATTGAAATTATCTCTGGTATGTGATTTAAGATATTTGCTATCTTTCAAAACCACATTAGAGATTATGACTTAGTCTGATTCTATATAATAAAAGGCTAATATGCAAATAGACCGAACAACAGAACAACTGGAACAACTAAACAACCGAACAACCGGTTGCTATGACGTGCGCTGACCACCAGGGTGTGTGCATGGAACAAGGTGGGCATTGGCTATGGTGGGATGGTGGAGCAGGTGAGCAGGGGCGCCAGACGAAGGCGGGGCACTGGCCACTGTCCTCGGGGAGAGCCTCTGGTGGTTACTGAAAATTCTTTGCTCCTGCGTGCTGAGGACCCACCCGGCACCGAACCCACTGCCAGCACTGGCCCCACTCACACCTGCAGCCAGCGCCGGGGCTGCCACTTGCGCCTGCTCTCAGAGCTGGTACCAATCCCCATCACTCAGTGCCATCAGCGGGTATGAGCAGTGGCTGCCAGCCTCGATCACATCTTAGGGTTCTCCACTTCCCTCGGCTCCCTAGGGGTGATTAGGGCCAGCAGTTACTGCTTGCACCTGCTGCCAGCGATGGCCCCACTCACATATGCTGCCGGCACTCAGTGCCAGTCCTGATCACTCGGCACCATCAGTGGTTGCAAGCAGTGGCTGCTGGCCCAGATCAACCCTGAGGGCATCTCTACCTCCCCCTGCTTCTGAGGGGCAATCGGGGCAGCCGCCGCCACTCACACTCACTGAGGGCACTGGCCCTGCTCACGCCTGCTGCTGGCGCCATCTGTGCATGGGAGCGGGCTGCTGGCAGGGAGGGGACTGGGGGCCACAGTAGGAGGGGCCAGGCAGAGGTGTGAAGGATGGGCCAGCACCCACTCCTGTGCCCACTATAGCCTCACAGCCCACAGTTCCTTTCAAGGTGCATGAATCCATGCACTGGGCCCCTCGTATAAAATATAATTAGATTTCAGTCAAATTCTAAATAGAATATAAAGGACATATGAAGACTTTTGAGAGCCCAAATCCATTGCACTTTAAGAAGTGGCCTCTAGCTACCAAAAACTTGAGAAATGGTTTATTTTAAGCTCTTTGCAATTAAAGATAAATCATCAGGCATAAACACAGGGTGACCAGTCAGAGTTGACAGAAATGGCTGCCTTTGCAATGAGTTGGTCAGAGCATTACACAGCACAATAGCTGGTTTCTAATTAGTAGACCAACCAGTAGCAAGCATTTGAACACACACACACACACACACACACACACACACTGCTTTACACTGACCCTACTTCGGATGTGTTGCTCTGTGATTCTGAGGGAACATTCATCTCATCTCAACAAATGTCAGTTATATAAGTGTAACTGTTTCACTGCTCCAGTGAATCTGATGTTTTTCAAGAATCATAAAAACTGCTTGTGGTGGAACTGGATGATTTTATGGTAATTTTACTGAATATATATATATATTTTGTACTGTGTTCTCTCTTAATTTTAAAATATTGGACTATGAACAGAAAATATGCTGTTTTACAGTAACAAACAGATTAATTGAACCCTGTGCCTAGAGCTTCTTTGTAAGTTTGAATGTGAAGTTGGATGATAAACTAAAGATTCTTCAAAGGACAGATAAATAGCATCTCAAGATACATCCACACATACATACACACACTGTTATGAGTACATATCTTGAGGTTATATAGTACTTATATCTTCAGGTGATAAAATGTCTTATTATTGTTCTTGCCACTGACCAACTATGTCAATTCTGAAACTGATATCCCCTCTGTCATTCCCTTTATTGAATTCTGGCAAAGTTATCTAATGTACTAGCAGATTCACTAAAAGTAAAAACTAGAGACTCTCTTTGAGGGTATCAACATATAAGCTATTTGTTTTCTTTAGGTGAACTAAAGGAGAAAGCAACTTTCTTTTGTTCCCAGAGGCTGAGTTATAGAAAAATTATGGGTGTTCCTATCACTGGTTTTGGTATGATGAGAGAGCACTGTGTCCTGGCCAAATGTACAGACATGGGGGCAAAGTTGCCTAGGAACTGAGTTCCAGTGCTACCCCCTGCTGAGCAAACACGGGCAAGTATGTAAACCCTCCATGCTTCAGGTTCCTCACGTGTGCATTGACGCCAATCACAGTGCTATCTCAGAGGTCAGAGAGGGGTACTCAATAGGCTAATGATTAGTAAGCAGCAGAGCAGGAGCTGGCATGATCAGGAGTATTAACCCTTGCTATCTTGCAATTATTAAAATATACTCTTCATATCCATTAAAGCAACTTTTTCATGTTTAATTTTCTTCCTCATGATTTCAGTTGGTAAAGGCAAAATTCAAAGCTACTGACTTATTTCATCTATTATTTAAAAAATCAACTTAAATGTACAAGTTAATTTCTGGTTATTTGAGCTGAAAGAGAAGATAATGAGTGTGCCATTATTCATGTGAGCACCGTTTTGGACTGAATAAAAAGTGAGTAGCAACCAAAGAAAGATAAAATAAAAAAAGGCATTTTCTTTAAAATGAAACTTTTTCAAAAACTTATCAAGATATGAATTAAAAGTTGTTTAGTAAAAAAGAGAAGTGAGACAAAATATTAACGAGCAAGTAGCTATTAGAAGTCAAGTATGAACTGAGACAATAAAGACTATTCTTGATAATCTGCTGAGTTTCAAAGTTTTGAGTTTTGAAGAAAAAAATTATCTTCATCTTAATAATTTTGATTATAGTATTAATTTTCTGATTTATTAAAGTAAAACATGTACCTTGTAAAAACATGAAATTTAAAAAATATTACAAAAAATGCAGGTCACTCTATATTTTTATCACTCTGGTAGATACTGTTAACATTTTGAAGTTTTTTCATGTGTGATTTAATATCCTTTCACAATTTGAATCCCACTGTTTAAAAAAGAATGTAAGAGCCTCGTTTCATTTTTATTTAAGAAGTGTAATTAGAGAAGTTTGTCAAATAATCTACACAAAGATTGCTTTTAACAACTGATTACTATTCCAGTAGTTGTCTCTACATTATAATTATTTTCATCATTTCCCTTTTGTTGGATATTTAGACTTTTATATTTTTGCTATTGTAGATATAATTATAGTGAACATCCTCTTATGAACATCTTTTATCTTGTTTGTTATTGTTGCCTTAAGATAGATTCCTACAAAATGATTTGTCGCAACGAAAGGAATGCATAATTAACCTTAGAGACAGATGGCCAACTTGTTTTTCTACAGTTTTCCAGTTTACACTTGTGCCAACAGCTTATGGGAATGGACATCTCACCCAACACATGATGACTGCAGGTATTATACCTTTTAGAATATTTTAATTTTATGGAAATATGTATATTGTTATATACTAAATGTTTTATCCCTCTAAAATTTACATGTTGAACTCCTATCCCTAATTTGATGGTATATGGACATAGGGCTTTTGGGAGGTAATTAGGTGAAATGACTCAGGATTATATCACCCTACACAGAACAGCACTCAATTTAAAACATGAATTGCTTATTTCTGGGATTTTCCATTAATATTTTTGGACTGTGGTTGACTGCAGGTTACAAACAGTGGAAAATGAAACCATGGATAAGGTGGGACTGCTGTATTATACTCTGCTTCCAAGAATAATGGAATTTAAAACAGTGGCCACTTCAGGTACCTTAGCAGGCAGGTGGCAACTCTAGGCCTCATGAGGTGTTCTTCTAAGAAAAGAATCATAATGTTAAATTACTAACTGAATTTTCCAATAAAGTGATTGACGTCAAACAAAAAATTATTTCTCTATATTTGTCTTATCTTATTGAATTATCTAGACAATCCTGGCAATCTTAAATAAAGATTTTGATAATAGTGAACTTTTTTCTTGTCCCTGAAAATATGCTTTGCCCATGGTTTGTTAAAAAAATATTTTGTATCATGTGGCTGATGTCTTTGTATTGTATTTCAATTTTGTTGTAGGTCACTTAAATAGTTAGAAATATTTATTCGTATATGTTTTTTCAGCATCTATTTAAATGATTGTGTTCTTTTGCTTTTAATCAATTTTTATTGTCAATATATTAATACCATTTATATTATGGAACTGTTTTTGCAATACTAGAATTTATCTGGGAATTACTATTTTAATGTATTGTGATATTTGATTTGGTAATATTTTACTTAGTTTTTTGTAAATATGTTCTTAAGTGAAATCAAGAGTTTTTCCACTTTGTGTCCATTTAGTTTGTTTTTTGTTTTAAGAATATGCTTGATGTCAAAATTAATTAAGATGTTTTTCTTACATTTTTAAACTATGAGAAAAATATTTGTTACCTAAAACTGTCTAGATCTTACACATTTATTAGAATTAATATTTTTTGTCAACCTAAATTCTTTTTAATGTTTATTGGTTTAATACTGAATAATTTTGTTAAGAAAATTCAACCATCTTATATATATTTCTTAATGTTTTAGCCTAGAATTTCATAAAATGTTCTTTAAACTTTCTAACATCTCCTATCTAATTCATCACTTTCCTTATTTGTTGCCCTCTCACTGTACTTGATAGGAGATCCTTTGACATCCTTTGCTGCAGCCAGCCAGGAAAGAGGAAGCCCTACATAATACCATGGTGGCTTTTACTTGCTTATCATAAACTAGAGACACAGCACTTGAAATTGTGCATGGGTAGGGTCCCTTGGCCTAGCCTGTGATCAGGGCCATCTTCTGCCTGTTCACCAGTCCCCAGTCCCATCCTGCTGCCACCCACCCCAGTTCCTGTGGTTCTTCATTCGCCATACTGTGATCTCAGCCTGTGCCCCGGGGGAGGGACCAAGAGGTCAGCCATTTCACCTGCTTGCCAGTCCCCAGTCCTGCCCCACCCCACCTACCCTGGTTCCCCATTCCCCAACCTGCGACTGGAGCCTGCAGGCCAACAGGGAGGGACCAAGAGGTGGTCAATGCACCTCAGAGTGACTGGTCAAGTGGTCGTTCTGGTGTTATGCCATTATGGTCACTGGGCTTTTATTATATAGGATGCCTTTCCATTGGATGCTTTAACTTTCTGAAGTAAAAGGTTTGAATCTTCTGTTAGGGTTTCTTAGTATGTTAGTTTGTTGAGGAGCCTTTGCTAATTAGCTGTTTTGGACTCATTGCCTTTCATTCTGATCACATATGTGCTCTCTGATCATAACAATTCCTCAAAATTTGTGAGAGTGCATAGCAACCCTGCTAGTTTTCGGTAATGATGCCGAGTTTTATTTATTTTAATATTTACTTGTTGCTTAGATCAAACATCTGTGATGGTAGTGATGGTGGGGGCTTTGTTCTAGGGGGTTGGTTATGTGTTAAATGCTTTGTCTACTTGGTTATTTTATCAGGAATTTCACATTTCAGTGAAATTAAAAAAAATTGGAGGTACAGAGTTGATAATGGAGAAAATAAAATGGAATAAGCATTGCTTTGCTAGTTACTTAAAATAGAGTCAGGAGACTATTGGGGAAGTAGGGGGTATGCACATCTTATACCTAAATTTTCACTCTGCAATTAAGTTGCAAAACCTGTTGTCAAACTCAGCTCAAGGCTGAGCAATAAACATCATGGAACAACAACTGCTTTATGGACACATGGACTTTACTTCCTTCCTTGTAGTTTTTCACTGTCTCCCTTGTTTGCATATAGGAACTAACCAGTTCCTGTTGACCTAACCAACAATCCTTCATTTGCATAAATTAACCTTTATAAGCCCTGCTCTCTTTGTTCTTTTGGAGCACAGTTAGGGTTACTACCTAAATTTATGTTTCCAGGTTATAATTCTTTTTGCTCAAATAAATTCATATTGTTCTTTATTACAATATGAACTTTTACTTTGCTTAACAGAGTCAAATTTGATTTTTTTTCTTGACTTGAAAAACCCAGAACAACTTCCTCAATAATCTTATCCATTTTTGACTGGCTGGTGATGCTTCTAATATCATGTACTAATTCAACATATCATAGGTGCCATTCCAAATTTTTATCATACATTGCATTTCAATCGATTTTAAATGATAGACTCCTGTGCATTTTTAACACATTTTATTCTTTCCTGTTCTAAAGATGATTCTCTACATTATATTCTAAGCCCCATAGACTTCCCGATATTATTACAGCACGTTTACAGTGCTAGCTACTAGGATGGTCAGTTTTATGTGTCAGTTTGACTAGGCTGTAGTACCCAGCCATTCAATTAAACCCTGTTGCTGTGAAGGTATTTTATAGATGTGGTTAGCATCCTTGATAATCTGGGTGAACCTACCTCATTCAGTCAGTTGAAAGGCCCTAAGAGTAAGACTGAGTTTCTCTGAGGAAGAAGAAACCCTTGGGGTGTGGACTGCAACCTCAGCTCCTGACAGAGAGTGCCTGGTCTGCCCCACAGATTCCGTAACCTGCCCCATGGATTCTATAACTTGCCAGCCCCACAATCTACTACCAAATCTTTCAATTACACCTATGCAATGTACTGAATGAAAAACCCAAACTGTTATTTTATCATCTTATATATTGTGATAATTTATATTACTAACCTTAGCATTTAAGCAGGAAAAAAGGTTATTTTCCCCCACTCACTATGACAACTAAACACAACCAGCATGTTTTCTCTGTACCAGCCAACAGGAAGACGAAAAGTGTGTGATGTCCTCCCAAGGTGAGATGAAATCATTAAAAATAAATGGAAGAGTTTATATTATACAAACTCTAATGAGATGTATTTATCGTGCTACTAGTACAAACTTCCTCTTACAATAGTGAATGCCGCATAAGAGAATGGTGATATTCTTACTTTAGCGTAAATTCCTCTTCACTGGTATCTTCTCTCAATAACTTGGAAACTCATATAAGTGTTGCTCACATCTTCTCTGATGATAAGGCATGTGCTTTACTGATTCACAGAAATAAATTTCCAAAACTGAGTTTCACTATTTTCTAGGGAACCCAAATTGACGTGAGAAACAGTTTTCAGAATTGAGATACCATTTGCTTCTCCTTTTAGATTAAACACCAGACTCCTGTGGATATGCTGTGTTTGCTCTTCCTGTGTAAATTCACATTAAGGCATATCCATTCTAAAACTCATTGGTATCACCACCTTGTACTAAAAGCGATTCTATCGATGCAGAAAACTCAAACAACTGCTCTATAAATGTAGGCACACTTATCAGAAATTGTCACTACTAGTGCTACACAAATGGGTACATGGAGCATTAAACTTGGTCTTGCTCTCCTTGCCTGGGGTTGTAATGGCATTCTGAAACACTGTATAAGGGATGATTATTAGAAGATAAAATCAATGTCTCTACACTTTTATCCATTTTCAAAAGGAATCAACTAGAGACGAGTAAGAGAGTTATTGCCTTTACTTTGAATATTTCTCCAAGGTTGCTAATAAACTATTTTACTTCAGAAAAAAAAATGCATTAGCATCAACCCAGTGAGTAACTACAGAATGACATATTTCTTTAACTTTTTAAAAAAATATATATTTTATTGATTTTGTACAGAGAGGAAGGGAGAGAGATAGAGAGTTAGAAACATCCATGAGAGAGAGTCATCGATCAGCTGCCTCTTGCACACCCCCTACTGGGGATATGCCCGCAACCAAGGTACATGCCCTTGACCGGAATCGAACCCGGGACCCTTCAGTCCCCAAGCCGACGCTCTATCCATTGAGCCAAACCAGTCTCGGCTCTTTAACTATTTTAATGCAGTTTATCACGTTAGCTTGGTAATAAATTCGTTTTACCCTATGCTTTTATTTTTTTGTATATGTCTGTGTATATGTAAAATTTGCTGTATGATAAATTAAATGTACTATTAATTGAATTTAGCATGTGAATATAATGCAGTACTCCTTAATTTGAAGAGATGGGCAATTTTCAATTCCTTGGCAAGTTATTTTCTACACTATAAAACTATATTTTGTATATTACCTTTGTAGAAATATTAAGGTTAATAAAGACAGAAGATTGTAAAGATATAATGTGTGTGTGTGTGTGTGTGTGTGTGTGTGTGTGTTGTAAAACACAAAGTATTAACTATATTGAAAACTCATTTGTGGATATTTTATTGGTCATGTTTGCCACAATTTTTATGTAATTTTGGAAATACTGCAGGGTGAGAAAGTCTTTTTAATTATTCACAATTTTAGATAAGACTCAAAGATGAGATAATCATCTTAAAGACAACAATAGCCCAAAGTAACAAATTTACATTTGGTCAGAAATTCTCACACTCTATAAATGTGCTCAGGTGTATATACACAATACTATATTAGAAAATGTAATTTCAGCCATTTATTAACTTTGGAAACCCTTCCCACTCCTATCTCCCATGAATGTCACTTCTATGCTTCATCCAACAAACTTTTTCTTAAATTATACTCTAATTCCAAATTTTCCTCTTTACTAAAGAATTCAATAACAAGTATTGTAGTCTCTATAATATATCGCATTTGTCAGGAGCATTTAACAAATTTATTCTTTCCTCTTTAATCATTTGGATTCCAGAACAGTTCTTGCTCATCATTTTCTGCTATTCACTGATTACTCCCTGTATTACTTTCCATTGTTAGATAAATTTAGTGGTTTAATGTAAGACCCATTTACTATCCTGCAATTTCTGTAGGTCAGAAATCTAGGTCAGGGCATCGAGGAGCTGAATCTAAAGTGTTGGCTAGCTGAAACCGGTTTGGCTCAGCGGTAGAGTGTCGGTCTGTGGACTGAAAGGTCCCAGGTTCGATTCGGGTCAAGGGCATGTATCTTGGTTGTGGGCACATCCCCGGTGGGGTGTGTGTAAGAGGCAGCTGGTCGATGTTTCTCTCTCATCGACATTTCTAGCTCTCTATCTCTCTCCCTTCCACTCTGTAAGAAAAATCAATAAAATATATTTTTAAAAAAATAAAGTGTTGGTTAGACTGCATTCTCATCTGGAGGGTAGACTGGGGACAAATCGATGTGCATGCATGCCAATTCATGTGGTCAGACCTCATCCCTTTGTGGCTGTGTATGGCTTTTGTCCCAGTTCTCTTGCTGGCTGTCAGCCTGGGGCTGCTTTCACTCCTATGGTTGTTTTCAGGTCCTTGCTATGTGGCCCTCTTACAAATCCGCGCCCCCCCCCGCCCCCCCCAATAAAACTTGGTTGTAGGATTCTTCAAGGCTAATAGAAAACTCTCTCACATTTCGAGTCTCTCCCTGATTATGTTTCCTTTCAGAAATGGTTTCCTATTATAGTGCTTCCTCTAGATTGGGCCCACATAAAATAATTTCCCTTTTGATTAACTCTCTCAGTCTATTAATTAGGGACCTTAATTATATCTGCAAAATGCCTTTACCTTTGCCATGTGATATATCAAATCATGGGAGTAAAACTCCATCACATTCTAAGTCTCCCCTGCAGTCAAGGGGAGGGGATTATGCAGGCTGTGTACACCAGTGAGTAGGAATCTTGGGGCCCTCCATCTACTGGACTCCTAAGTCTCCTTTGAGCCTTTCTCATCTCTCCATATGTTTGTGCTCCAGGACTCCATGCTCAACCTTTGGTTCTTTTTCTTGTCTATCTTTTCTGGCTCCCTGGATAATCACATCACTCTATCGTTTTTGAATACTGATGCTGATCTATTTTAATACTAATGCTGATAAATCCAAATTTATACTCCAGCCCCTATTTCATTTTTTAATCAGACGTATGTTTCCAACTATCCTATATAATAAAAGGCTAATATCCAAATTGACTGAATGGCAGAACGACTGGTCATTATGATGCACACTGACCACCAGGGGGCAGACATTCAATACAGGAGCTGCCCCCCTGGTGGTCAGTGTGTTCCCACAGGGAGAGTGCCACTTACCCAGAAGTTGGGCTCATGGCTGGCAACTGCAGCAGCGGTGGCAAGAGCCTCTCCCAACTCTGGGGCATCGCTAAGGACCCCTTGGGGGATGTCCAACTACCAGCTAGTGTGTGTGTGTGTGCGTGTGTGTATGTGTATGTGTATATATGTATATTTTAGAGGCCTGGTGCACGACTTCATGCACCAGTGTGGTCCCTCAGCCTGGCCTATGGGATCAGGCTGAAACTGGCTCTTTGACATCTCCTGAGGGGTCCCAAATTGCAAGAGGGCTCAGGCAAGTCTGAGGGATCCAACTGGTGCACGATCATGGCAGGGGAGGGACATGGGAAGTTGGCCAGCTAGGAAGAGACTGTGGGAGGATTTCAAGGCATGTCCAGCCCATCTCGCTCAGTCCCAATTGGCCAGACCCCAGCACCAAGTTAACCTACTAGTTAGAGTGTCTGCCCCGGTAGTCAGTGCACACCATAGCGATTGGTTGACTGCCCCCTGGTGGTCAGTGAGTGGTTGAGTGGCCTTAACATATCATTAGCATATTACACTTTGATTGGTTGAATGGATGACTGGACAACTGGGCACTTAATATATTAGGTTTTTATTATATAGGATAGGATGACTTGGATATATAATAGACCTCTCAATATTAACAAATCCAAGAAAGGCCTTTATCTTTCTTCTCAAATCTGTTTGCTTTATGTTTTCCCTTTAACACTTCATTTTTGACAAATCCTATCAAATTACACTACTAGCCCTTTTGTTTTTATCTTTATAAAAGCAATCTCCTTTACTTCTCCCTCAAATCACTCTTCCACCTCTGCCTTACAGACTGTCAACCCAAGATTAATCTTGTTTGTACTACCTTTTACCTAAGGGGACTGAACAGTGAGAGAGAACATACATAGGAATCCATTTCTTTCTTTTTTTTTTTTGTGCTATTTTGCTCTATGGCAAGTAAATGGTTTCCAACTTCAAGCTACCTCAGTACTTCTAAGAGATAAGTTTACTTATCTATTCAAAGTCCTCCTCTTTTTAATATAAATTCCTTTAAACCTTACCATTCTTTTTAACATTTCGTGCACCAGAGAGAGTCCCCCAAGAACAGGAGATGCCTTTCTTCCTAATACCTAATGCTCCCTACATGTTTACTTACAGTCATGAATACTCATTCAACTCTTTTCTCAGATCTCAGATAGTCCCCCAATTATTGCCTTTTTCCTTTATATTTTCAATGTTTTCCTTGCCAGCGACTCTTTCCTTACCTCAGTGATTTTCATTCTTTTTCATCTGATAACACACATAAACTTATTACTAAAACTCTGTGCACACCAAAAAATATATTACAGGGTTTTGCCAATTTGACAAAAAAAAAAAATAGGTATAATTTTTTAAAATTTATCTTTGTTGTTGAAAGTATTACAGATATCCCTTCCCCCACATTGACTCCTTCTAGCACAAAACCGGAATTCCTCATCCCCCACACTACTTTCTGTGTCCATGGGTATAATTTTGATTCATTCACACCAACCAATGGCAATTGTGTTGACGGTTGTCATTTTTTATTTGACCATCTAAAAGAGGTCAGTGCTCCTGAGTAAATAGTGAGGTTTTTCATGTTTTAAAAATTACTGTGGCACAGTGGTTGAAAATTGCTGCTTCCTTATTTGATAAAAATTACAAATCTACAGGATTTAAAAACAAAGACAAGAACACACCTTCTTGTCCTTGAGTACCTTTCTGCCTGCTGCATTACCCCCCCCCCCTTATTCACTATACAATTAATCATGTTGAAAGAGTGGTTTTATTTATCCTTTTTATTTTCTGACCTTCCTTTTATTGTATGACACTCTAAAATCAGACTCTATTCCCACAATGCCATTAAAGTTCTCATTCTCTAAAGTCACTAACAACTGCTAAATTGTAAAATCCAATGGCCATTTCCCACTGCTCTCCTACTGCCAGTTGGTGGAATTACTTCTTTTTTTTTAAATCAAAATAATGCAGTTCTTTGCCTGTGGTTCTATTTCTACCTGATAACATTTCATTTCCTCTGTAATTTATTTCTTCATTTTGTGTCTCTTAGTTTTTTATTTCTTTATTATTATATCTTACTAGAGGACCAGTGTACAAAATTCGTGCACTCGGGGGAGAGGGTGTGTGTGTGTGTGTGTGTGTGTGTGGTCTCTCAGCCTGGCCTGTGCCCTAGCAGTCCAGGAGCCCTCAGGGGATGTCCATTGGGAGCTGGCAGTCAGACATCCTTAGTGCTGCTGTGGAGGCGGGAGAGGCTCCCACCATTGCCTCTGCGCTTGCCAGCCATGAGCCTGGTTTCTGGCTAAGCGGTGCTCCCCCATGTGGAAGCACTCTGACCACCAGGGGGCAGCTCGTGTGTTGAGATTCTGCCCCAGGTGGGCAGTACGCTTCATAGTGAATGGTTGTTTTGCTGTCAATTTGCATATTAGCCTTTTATTATATAGGATTATTTCCTCATCTATTCCTACAGCTTTCACTATATCACATAGTCTGATGATCCCAATATTTGAATTTACTTTTTAGATCTGCTTCCTACGTTTGAGATCCTTACTTTAAATCTGGATGTTAAATGGACCCAAAATTCTTAATTAGCCCTTTGCATAACTCCTTGTTCTTCCCCCTACCACAACTGACTTCTGTAGTACTGATCATGGCATATTTACTCAGTCACAAAACCAAAATACATGCTGGCAATCTTTTCATTTTATATTAATTTATTAAACACATGTCTGAGTGCCTCCTATGTGCTCTGTATGGATCGTGCTAAATGCTAACAGTACTTAAAGGAGGCCAACAGTTGTAGTTTTTCTGCCAATTTGGAGCTTATATTCGAGTGTGAGAGACAAAAACAGGTAAACACGTAAACCAGCGATTACAGCTTTCGTAATTATGCTGGAGCAATAATTTTCTCTGTCAGAGACTAACGGTGGAAATGCTTCTCTAGATGAGGAATGGCCTTTCTGGGGTGATGAAAGTGAAGATCTTTCTTTGAGGACGGAACAGCATGTGCGAAGGCCTGGAGTATGAAACTACTTGTCCTGTTTCAGGGCCTGACAAATCCCAAGATGATAATCAGTCTACCCAAGAGATTACCCAGACTAACTCCAGCTTGCCTTTCATGCTTATGTAAATTAAATCTTAAAAGAAGCTCAAGACTCCTTTCTCTGCCCTCCTTCCTATATCACCCAGAAGGTTATGACTATGTGGCTCTGATCAAATCTCCCAGTTTCCTAATCTTCTCTGGAAGTTATGATTAACTATTAGCCAAATCATATGTATCTTAAACTTTGTCTCTAAATGTTCTTAATCCCTTCTTGCTTGAATTGAAAAAACAGGTTATATTTTGATTCTACTATTTCTCCTGTAGTACTAAAAGTGACTGGTGGCTGTTTTTCTTTAATATCGTGAGTACAATGAAGGATGGGAAAGGAGCAGGTGTTAAAGTTGCTGCTCATGGCTGGTTCTATCCAGCATTCCTCTCTCCTTCCCAATTATACCCCTCATTAGCCTCTTTGAAACTGATGTTATGAAATTATATAGGTATTCAATCTTCTTTACGTTCAGTATTTCCAAACTGTTGACAAATAGTTTCTGCAATTATCAGTTTCTTGGCCATCTCACCTCTAGTCAGCATCCACTCTAAGTCATATCCTAGTCATAATGTGTTTATTTTCATTCATTCTTTCAGTAAAAGGATAGCTCTTTGGGCTGCCAAATCCATTAGGCATATCATATTCGAATCCTAATGACATATTATAATTTCCCCCCCTACCTAATGAAGTCCAAAGGAGAGGGGAAAGTTTAACACATCTCACAATTTGGCACACTTACTTTGCCTCCTAATTTTAATTTTATTGCAGTCTTCTGCAGTTTGGTGATACATTTAAGTATATTTAATTTTTTTCTGAATATCTATCTATATATCATAATATATATATGTATAATTGTGGGGGTTATTCTATTAAAGAGTTATTTTGTCCTTTGTTTTCACTGACAAAATTTATTTTGGATATGCATTTTTTTCTACTTATTTTTTTTTACATATAATTAACTTACATTTTAATTTAATTATTTTAAGTCTGTGCATTCAATGATATAAATATGAATTTTATACAGACTTAATGAAATTGTTCTGCAAAAAAATTAATTAATTTTTATCGTCCACTAATTGGTTTCATTATTGATTGTGACCTGTTCATTCTGTGTTTTAACTAAAAATATTTATATTCATGTTAGAGCAGAATTATAGATGGTCCTTGATTTATGAAGGTTTAACTTAAGATTTTTTTTTTAATTCACAATAGTGCGAAAGTGATATGCACTGAGTAGAAACTATACTTCACATTTTTATTTTGATTTACCTCAGGCTAGCAATGTGAGATATGATACTCTCTCATGATGCTGAACAGCAGCAGTGCGACAATTTTTCTCAACAGTAGGGTAATGTAAGTGCTCTGAGCACATTTAAGTAGGCTATGTGAAGCTAGATATTCAGCAGGGTTGGTGCATCAAATGCATTTTCAACATGATATTTTCAACTCACAATGGGTTTTTATTGGGATGCAACCCCTTCATAAGTAGGAGCATCTCTATATTATTTCTCAAAAAGCAACTTTCCTGAGACCTGCAACAGATTTTTATGAGAGCAAGATGATTTTATGCTTATAGAAGAAACTTTGGCTGTAAGTCTCCATCAGGACTGTACAAAGTCATTTTTATACATTGTTGTAAAAATGTCATCTAATGTGCTGTGTGGTGATGATGTTTATTTCGTTTGTCCTGTTATTCTCTTCCTTCCTAACACTAAATATGGTTTATTGCTGGAGTTATTTCTTTATGGTAAATTATGGTACACTTGGCAGTGTTTCGTTCTGACATTACACTGGAGTGCAATTCTGTAAGTAATATAACTATGAGTACTCTCAAGGCCTCATCAGAGCAATGCTGTATCTAAAAGGATGTGATTTATAACCAAAGAGGCAGCCAGGAAGAATTTTCTGGGTGAAAGATTCAAAACTCTAAATATTATATAAAAAGAAAAATAAAACAGGCTATATCTCATTGAATCTAATTATTTAGTGGGTCTTATTTTTAGTTAAATCTGCAAGAGGCATGACATGAATTCTTTAGAGAAAAGACATAAGATAAATCTAAGTGGCTGTGAAAACATTGAAAGATACAAGAGATGACCTTGAAATAATATAATAATAATTAGGAAGATGGTGACTAGACTTATCATGGGGATAATTTTGTAATGCATATAAATATTAAATCATTATGATGTATACCTGAAATTATGTCAATGTATACAAATTTTAAAAAAGATGAATAATGCCAAGTGTCGTCAATAACATTAAATAATTATCATACTTTCTATTGGGAATAGAAATTATCACAACATATAAGTATTTTTGATGATTTTTAAGTAATATTAATCAGACAAAATCATACTACCTAGCAGTTTCTCTTCTAAGTATTTATCCAAGAGATATAAAATCACATTGCCACAAAAGGTTTTATACAAAAATTTACATAGAGGCTTTACTCATATGGAAAGAGCACAGGTATCAGCAATAAAAGTACTAAACAAACTGGAATAAATAAAAAAATGATACACTAGAATGTGACTTTATGGTGGATTATGACATTTTAAAAATAGAATTGGACCCTTATATTATATAGAACAATCAACTCAAAATGGATAAAACATTTAAAAGATCCCAAGATATAAAACTCTCAGAAGAAAACATAGAGGGAAAGATTCATAACATTGGTCTTGGTAATAATTTGATGAATAAGACACCCGAAGCAAGGCAACAAAAACAAAAAAATAAATATGTGAAACTACATCAAACTATAAAGCTTCTATACAACAAAGAAAATAATCAACAAAATGAAAGGAATCATATGGAATGGGAGAAAATATTTTCAAAACATATCTGACAAGGGGTTAATCTTCAAAATATATAAGAAGCTCCTATATAGCAACCCCCCCCCCAAAAAAAAACCCCAACAACACCCGCAAAATAAAAACCCACTAATAACCCAATTAAAAATGTTCTAGAGATTTGAGTAGACTATTCTCCAAAGAGTATATCATATAACCAACAGTTATATGAGAACATGCTTAGTCATCATCAGGAAAATGCAAATCAAAGCCACAATGAAATATCACCCCACACCTATCAAGAGGGCTATTATAAAAACCCAAGACATGAAAGTGTTGGTGAGGTTGTGGAGAAATTGTTGGTGGAGATGAAAAATGGTGTAGACTCTATTGAAAACAATATGGAGGCTCCTCAAAAAAAATTTTTAAAAAGTAGTTTAAAAATATGATCCTGCAAGCTCCAAAATTTAAATCTGGATCTTGAAGAGATATTAGCACTTCCATGTTCACTGCACCATTATTTATGACAGGCAAGATGTGGAAACAACCTAAATGTTTATTTATAGAATGAATGTACACACACACACACACACACACACACGCACATACACACACACACACACACACACACTCAGTTTTTTTCTTCATATTGGTACATAATTGAATGAATATTTTTGTTTTTTGTAGTGAATTATCATTTCAATTTTATTTTATTTTTATTAAATTTATTGGGGTGGCATTAATTATAGGTTTCAAGTGTACATTTCTATGATGCATGATCTATAGATTGCATTGTGATAGACTTTTTTTTTTAAAAAAAAAACAAACAAACATGCTTTTAGAGGAGTTTTAGGTTCACAGCAAAATGAAGAGGAAAGTAACAGATTTCCCATATACACAGCATCCCCACACATGCATTGCCTTCCCCATTATTGAGAGCCCACACCAGAGCACACATTTTTATAACTGATGAACCTATACAGACATATCTTTATTACCCAGAACCCATAGTTTATATTAGGGTTCATGCTTGGTATTGTACATTCTATGGGCTTGAATGTATAATGACATGTATCCATCATCATAACACCATGCAGAGGATTTTCATAGCTCTAAAAATTATTTGTACTCCATTTATTCATCTCTACCCCCTCCCTAACCTCTGACCTTTTTACTGCCTGCATAGTTTTGCCTTTTCCATAATGTATATTGAATCATATTGTATATAGCCTTTTCATATTACCTTCTTTCATTTAGTATTCTGAATTTAAGTTTCCTTCATGTCTTTTCATGGCTTTATAGTTTATTTATTTTCAGTGGTGAATAATATTCCATTGTTTGGATGTACCACAGTTTTCCATTCACCTACTGAAGGACATCTTGGTTGCTTTCAAGTTTGAGCAACTAAAAATAAAGCTTTTATAAACATCCACATGCAAGTTTTTGTGTGAATATAATTTTTTTAACCCCTTTGGGTAAATACAAAGGACCACAATTGCTGGATTTATGGTTAGAATATGTTTAGTTTTGTAAGCAACTGTCAAACTGTCTTCTAAAATGACAGTATCATCTTGATTTCCACCAGCAATGAATGAGAGTTCCTGTTGCTCCATATACCTGTTAGCACTTGTGTTCTTAGTGTTTTAGATTTTGGACTGTCTAATAGTTGTACAGTGGTATTGCACTGTTTTGCAACAATTTTTATAGTCATATGTTTTATATGTTCTCAACTGTTTGCAGTGTTTTATAGAACTTTAATTATTTTATTTGGTATTTCTGAAATAGTAGTTCAAACTGTTTTTCAAACTACATATATATGGTCCCCCTCATGTCACCCACTCAAAGATATTCTCATCCTTTCCCAGACATATATCTACCTCCACTTGAGCTCATATTACTAATAATAGGTAGCGAGAAAAAAATGTTTAAAGAAAAAAAGATCAGTATAGTTCAATTAGATATTCTGTTATTAGCAAAACTATTCAGTTTTCCTCAGTATTGGCTTGTCTGGGCCAACCTTTTGGCTTTTTGCTGGTGAATTTCATACCTTTACTCTATGAACTAGTCTATTCTCAGACACTTGTTCTGAGCACTAAATACTCTAAGGGGTTCTTAATTGATCTTTGCTTAAACTATTTATCTTAGTGATATAATTTCTAAGCCTCTTTTTACTTTTATTTCTCTCCTAATTATATCAAGTAGATCAGAATTATCTTTTAAAAGGAATAAATGTAATATCACTGCATTTCCTGATAGCTACTCCCTTTGCGCTCATTATAATACTACTTCTGGATGAATAAGCTTTATTTTAACATGTGAATTTTAAAGAGGCAATTTCTTTTTCCCTTCTGAAATGAACCAAGCAGCAAGACACAGGCCAACAACATTCAAGATTTAATGTTGCCAAGCAAATATGTTTCTTTTTCTTTTTAAAAGTCCTTGCATTAGACACTGAATGTATATTGCATGTTGAGGACCCCACTCTTGCTGCTTCAATTCCCCCCCAACCCCCATAATATTTTATTTAATGTTATATTTGAAACACATACTTCATTTACATTGAATAAATTCAGGACATGTTTGGTAGTTAAATTTTTCATTTTTTCTAAGTCTATGTGGCTACAAAAATACCCGTGTGGTACATGGTCTAGCAACTCTGAAGGTTTACATCCACTCTGTTCCCTACTTCTACATAGAAGTAACTTACAAATATAAAAAATTCAAAGAAGAAATGAAGGCTAAACAGCATGATAAACATCTAAGTGTACTGCGGTGAATGAAAATGAAGAGCAATTAATTATGTGCTGGAGCTCAAAACCAGCTGGGTTCCACGTGACTAAAGACAACCAAGGATGGCCAGGACCTAAAGTGCATGACCTTTGCCAGAAAAAGGAAATAGTTTTCGCTATAGTCCTGAAAACAGGAACTAGCAAGAAAGATTTTCAAGAAAAGATTTAGTTGATTAGGTATTATAAAAAGTAGGATTCTAAGTAATGTGGTAATTTGGAAACTTCTGATACAACTAGAGACTAAAACTTTCTTGAAGTCTTTGAATAGAGGAAAAAAAGAATATAAATCCTAATGATGTTGAAAATAAAAATTAGGTTTTCAGATTTATTTCTCTGCAATAAGGGTTGAAGGGTTATTTGTATATAAAAATTACTTCACAGGTTGCTTGCTATTGCCTGTGAAATGTAACCATCAATCATCTTACTAATTGATATCAGAAAACAGTATCCAGTCTAACCTTTGTAGGTGCCAGCTAGATGAGTTTGAGTTTTACTGCTTAGGCAGTAGAGTTTCAATTGAATGTATTTGTCTCCTCTTCTTTAGGTTTTAAGATAACTGATATATAGATTTAAGCTGATTCTTTATCTTTTCAAATACAAAAGAGATGCACTGCTTTCCTAATAACTAAAGAAAATGACAAAGAAAATTTAAAATGGAAATAACAAAATAAAAAGAGCTCCAAACAAAAAGTGGAATGCCACCAGAACTATAGGCCAAAATTAATAAGCTAGATAAAATATAATTGTTCATGATAAAAAAAGGTTTTAAACTAAAACATTGTCATAAATCTTTAGTAAACCAAGGAAAACCTATCTGGGAGTGATGTCAGAGGAAAGGTACTGTGAGAGATCCCCTTGGTCTTTCCCTTGAAGTTTCAACAATTTGAACAGCTATAATTCAACAAAGTATTCCCTGTTAAATGCAAAGATGTCAGAGATACACACACCGAAACATCTAAAGGTGGGCAAGTGGGGCAAACAGGGGAGGCGAGAAGGGAGAACTGAGAATAGGCATGGATGCAGCCCTGGAGCCCCAAGCTCAGCCCAGAGAGGGGAGGAATCAGGTTGTGGCTGGCACTTCCCTTAGCTGGCAGCATTCCTGCAGAAGTGGGAAGTACAAGCTGCTGCTGAGCCTAGTGACATGGGCAGGGACAAAGCCCAAAGGTGAGGTCAGTTGTCTGACAATCAGCATTCTAGGTAGAGGAACAAGGCCACGGAGTTTGGCTGTCTTCCCTGAAGCACCCAGAGCATACCTCCTAACCCTTTGTGTCAGGTTGCAGAGCACATTTTCTGCAAACCTGAGATCTGGCACTACAGAAACACTTTTTCCCTGAGCAAGGGGTGTACTCTACAAAAAATTCCAGGGTCAGGAGGAGGCACACACAGGTCTGCTGGTCATCATTTTTGGTCATCAAAGCAGCAAAGAAGGCAGCTAGCTGGGTTTCCCCATACATTGAGGCTGCACTGCTGGTGACATCTGGTTGTGTGTGGGGGGGGGGGGGGCAGGGGGAAACAAGGGAAGCCCTAGAATTTCACAGATTTGGAGTCCCATTGTCCACTGTATTCTTCTGGAGGGTTGGTTCCCTGAAACTGGGGCAACCAAATCACAGGTGAGGTGCTTACCTTCCCAGGGAACCCAGGCCATTTTCCACCCCACCCCTCCCCACGCCCTGAAATGTGAAAAGCCAGAAAAGTGTAAGAGAGCTAAGAAAAACCTTACTATTCAGTGCCACCTACTGGGGAAAAAAAAATAGAAAGCCTTATTATTAATCTACAAGAGAAGCACCATTCATATATACATGCCAGAGAAAGAAGGAATCTATCAAATACCATGAACAACCAATGTAACAAGGCAGCTCAGAAAGAAAATGAAAAATCTCTGGAAAATAAACTTAAAGACATGGAAACATGTGATTTAAACAACAGAGAATTCAAGATTCAAGATGGCAGTTCTAAAAACAAAACAAAACAAACAAACAAACAAAAAACAACCTCAAGAAGATGCAAGAAAATACTGGTACTAGGTTTTTTTTTTTTAATGAACTAAGAAACAAAATCAACAAACAAAATGAGTTTTGTTTACCTAATTACCAAAAAATTGAAACTTTTAACAAGAACCAAATATAAATTCTGGAGATAAAAAAACACAATAAAAGAGATGAAGAATGAAATAGTGACATAGAATATAGAGCTAATCAATGGAGGAAAAAGATAGATATCTGGAAATGAAGAAGAGGGAAAAAAGAGAGGCTTGGACATAAAAAAATGAAAGAACTCTTTGAGAACTCTCTGAATTCACCAGCAAGAGTAATACGAATAACAGGCATACCAGAAGAACAAGAGAGGGAAGGGAACACAAAGTTATTCACACAAATAGTTGATAAGAACTTCTCACACCTATGGAAAGAACTAGATTCTTGAACCTAAGAAGCAAACAGAGCACCTGACTACTTTAATCCATAAAGGCCTTCTCCAAGGCACATTGTATTAAAACTGTAAAAAATTAATGACAAAGAATTCTAAAGACAGCCAGGGAAAAGAAGAAAATAACATATAAAGGAAAGCCCATGAAACTATCATCAAACTTCTCACCAGAAACACTATAAACTAGAAGATAGTGGAACCAAATGTTCAGAATACTGAGAGAAATTACCAGTTGAGAATAAAAATCCAGCAAAGTTATCCTTTAGATAATAAATAGAAATAAAGATTTTCCAGACGTACAGCATATTTTTATTTCAATATTTGGTATTAAAACATAAAAACTATGACAAACCAATGACCGATTTTAAATCATTGACTGATTCCCATTATTAAACAGAATTAAGCAAAAATAAATGAAAATATGTGGCTACTATGTTTAACTCTGGAAATTACAGTAAGAACCACAAATACCTAGGTACCATGAAATAAAAACTTGTTGGGATAAGGAACTAGCAGTTTCATTAAATTCAAAAAGAAATTAAAGCATTATAAAAGAAAGCTAAAGATTGGTAAATATTATTTTTTGTACTTTTGTACACAGCATTTTGCATTTAATATTTATCCATTTTGGCCCAGCTGACATGGCCCAGGGGTTGAGCACTGACCTATGAACCAGGAGGCCGAGGCTCAATTCCCAGTCAGGGCACATACCCAGGTTGCGAACTCCACCCTGGTGTGGGGGTGTGCAATCAACCAGTGATTCTCTCTCATCATTGATGCCTCGCTCCCCCCACCCCCTCTCTTTCTCTCTCTCTCTCCTCCCTCCCTTTATTCTCTGAAATCAATAAAAATGTATTTTAAAAAATTACCCATTTTGGGGGTTTTACATTTTATCCTTCCATCTAATTTTTGATTCAGAATAAATAATCACCATATCTTCTTAGTAATTCTCTCAGTGACAGACATTTATCAAATACCTTCTTAACAAACTAGACTTTCTAAACATTTTTTATACACTTTTCATTGTGGTCCTGTTGAAATTTTCTCTGGCATGGACCCAGGACCTTGATTTCTACTTTACTCTTTAAGCTGTCTAAAAAATATTATTCTGATACCTGTTAAAGACGGTAAGACAGACTTTACTCAGGGGTCTACTACACTGGGGTTTCCTAGATTGGGCTCCACTCTGAATACAACAAGGAAAAGGCAAGATTTATAGATACGGTTCAGTGGATGGAAAGTTACTGAGAGGGTAGGCTAATTCTTTGCTGAACAGACTAACTGGAGTCTCATTAAAAGAAGGCCTGTGTGATTAGATATCACCTGAAGGGGATGCTGGAGGATGAGGAGTTTGACCAGATATCATGGCTGATCTCATATCAACGATGAAGACTTCTGTCTAAACTGACTTGACAAGATTTTACTAAAATTGGACTCTACAAGGATGAACACCAGAGCCTAGAGGAGCAGAGGGCTCAAAGGATCCTGGTAAAGTTTGGTCAAGGAGAGAATCTCTGTCAGTATTACTAAGCCCTGCCAGCTAACAGCATATACTCGTAGCCCATGAGAGCTCAAGCCCTCTCCCACATCTCTGACAATATTGATAATTATTCAGTTTTAATGACCTTTGCCAATATTATGGGTATAGGCAATGTTGTTTAGGGGAGGAAAAACTTTCTTCTCTACCCTCTAACGTTAAATACCTGAGGCATGTGAGTAAACCTGACAAAAGACAGATTACAAATAGAGAAAGATTAATTCCTATGCACAGGGGAGCCAAAGAAATTGGTGGCTCTTTATTTTAATGAATATATTTTTATTGATTTCACAGAGGAAGGGAGAGGGAGAGAGATATAGAAATATCAATGATGAGAGAGAATCACTGATCAGCTGCCTCCTGCATGCCCCACACGGGGATCAAGCCAGTAACCTGGGAATTGAACGGTGACTTCCTGATTCAAACACCCAGTCATGCCAGCCGGGCTAAGTGGCTCTTTAAATGGTTCAAGTGAAGATCTTATATACCAAACTTAGCAGGGGGAAGGGAGGAGAAAGAAATGACTTTTATAGAAGGGACAAATAGCTTTCCTTCAGAATCAAATAGGCTTTTAAGGGAATAAATGAGAGAGAAGTGTGTGACAGTGGATGCCTATGCAGGTGCAAATGATCTTCCCATCTGGAGGGGAATCTATGTAGGTTTACTCCGGGCGTGTCTCCTAGAGCAGCAGCTGCCCCAAAGAGGAAAATTTGGCAGCTATTTCTCAGAAATTTTTTTTACATTTTTTAAATTAAATTATTATCTGTGTACAATTACAGCAGGGAGGGGAGGGAGATCTGGGGGAGATAATAGATCAACCGAAGGACTTGTATACATGCATATAAGTACAACCAATGGACACAAAACTCTGGGGAGGGAGGGTATGTATGGGAGGGCATTGTTAAAATATTTCTCAGAAATTTTTGCTTTTAGTCAGATAACAGGAATTCTGAGAACGCCCCCCCCCCCTTTTTTCTTTTTTTCATCTGTTAAGTCTCAAACATTTTCATCTTTAAATAATTGTTATACTGCCAAAACCGGTTTGGCTCAGTGGATAGAGCGTTGGCCAGCGGACTGAGAGGTCCCGGGTTCGATTCCGGTCAAGGGCATGTACATTGGTTGCGGGCACATCCCCCGTAGGGGGTGTGCACGAGGCAGTTGGTCGATGTTTCTCTTTCATCAATGTTTCTAGCTCTCTATCCCTCTCCCTTCCTCTCTGTAAAAAATCAATAATATAGATAGATAGATAGATAGATAAATTGTATTCCAACTCAGGGTCTCTGAGTAGGTCCCCAAACTATTTTCTTTTGTTTCAAGTTGCAGTGTTCCAATTTCTAATGAGGTGGGACCTTCTTTTATTTGATAAGATGGTGTGATGGTGAAAAATGCTAAGGTAGTGAAGAAAGGTCATTAAATTTTTGTTGATAAGATATGAGAGATCAATGTTAGAAAAATGAAATGAATGAAGATCAGATAGCAATGAGAATATTATAATACTGCAGATGAAATGGCTACTGTTTAGAGGACAAAAGTCACAGCTAAAATACATATACTTGGTGCTTGTTTCTTACTTAGGAAAACAACTCACTATAGGGTTTATTATACAATAGTGATTAAGAATCATGACTCTCTTTCCTACCAGCCATGTTATATTGGGCAAGTTTCTTCTCTATGCATCAGTTCCTCATCTTACAATGGGAGAGTTAATACTCTCTACTTCACAAGATTGTTATAAAAATTAAATGGGCTCACCCATAAGATAGGTCACTACATTTAAATACAGAATGTCTATCACTCATTTTCTCTACAAAATCACTTAATCACATCTACAATTTGAAAAGCAAGTGTAGAAACTTAGAGGAGTGGCTTCCCCAGGGTAATCCGACATTAAATAATGGAACCTGGACTGAAAATCCATGCTCTTGATTACATCAGAAAACCGAATCTTCTCTATGTAATTTTGCTTTGGTCATGCTTTTGTCATTTTCCACACCTTTAAAATTAAGCAGTTAGTTAATTAGATTCTATATTTACTTCCAGGAATGAAATTGTATGATCGACATACAACATGAATGTACAAATTCATGGGCTCAAGATTTAATTTTTGCTGGTAATTTATTCTTACAATTTGCATGCTTAACTGTATGCTTATATTAGACAAATCATTTTCTTTGGTTCAAAATCAGAGAACATATAGGTAGTTTAGTGTCTGATCATGATCCAAAAAAGTTTTATTTAAACCTGAAATAACCTTTGTAGACCTTGCTCATATCCTACCTTATATAGAGAAAATCAGTTAATGTAACCTGTCACACAAAGCAAATCAACTCTATAGATTTTTACTAGCATACAAACCTAATGTCCATAAAATAAATAGTACATAAGCCTTTTCTTCATTTTTATGCTTAAGACAGCTTTATTGGCTGTTCTTCTGTAAGACATATTTCCTTTGACTCCATACTACAAAGTTTTAAAAAACAATCTACTTGTGAAATTAGCTATCAGTAGACATAGTTTATATTCTGCATTGTATAACGAATTGTAAAAACGATTGTATATTCATTGTAAAATGGGTACATTTTGATTAAAAAAAGATAAAAACTTAGTATAAAGCTTAGTTAATTACTACTATAGCAGTAAGTATATACGAATAATAATAACAGATATTCAAATGAAGTGTTTTAAATTGATCAGGATTCAAAGTTTTCACTCTACTAGCATAATATTCAGGTCTAGAACTCTCCTATGGCAACACAACAGTACATGAGTGAATAGATCTTGAAGTAAGAAGTCAACATTGCCATGTAAATACTGTGTCATCAACAATCATTAAATCTCTCCTGGATATAATGACTCAATTACTGCTCTAAGTACTCAAATTTAGCATTTGACCTTTTTTATCTATAGAATGAAAACCTACAGTTAAGTAATTAAATGTAGTAAAATAAGTTCAACACCATTAAATCAATTTGAAAGGAGAAGCAGTAAATGCCAGGTTGATTAGTACCGTTAACCCACTGGGTGCCACTATTTGAATTGTCATTTACCAAAGAAAGAAAAAGAAATAATGAAGACTATGAGTCAAAACACAAAAGCAGTTGTTTAGGACATTATTTTAAATTTTATAATATAGTTTACTCTGCCCCCTCCCCCCAACACACATCTTTTCTTTTCTGCAATATACTGACAGTTGAATTGTGGTTCAGAATGATACAAAGAACATTTATTATTACGGGTTATTAAGAGATGATGCCTATCATAGTGAGAGATAGCAGAATATATCCCCCCCTCCAAAACTATGAAACTTTGAAACTTTGGCCTAAGGATTATTTTGAGCTTAAGGCCACTGAGGAGAAGCAGATATGAAAGAAGCTCTTTGCCTCCCTCTGCTTGCCTAAAAAGCTGGACATAAATTCCTCCCCTGGTTTCCAGAGACAACTCTTATTAGCCTAGGGAAGGCACCAGAAGCTCTTACTTACCATTGGTTTCTCATAAAGCATGTGCATTCCCACGACTGCCCTAGAAGATCAAATTCCCCTTTTTTGTCTTGTTACTTCTTTAAACATTTATTGTGCTTTTATTAAGATACTTATATAAGCCCAAGTTCTACCCATCCATTTAAGTTACTTATCACTGATTGTTCCCATGTATATACATGCACCGTTAATACACTTCTGCTTGTCTTTCTCTTATTAATCTCTTGTCAGTATAATTTAAAGGACCCCAGCAAGAGAATTTACCCTGCTAGAAGAAAAAAAAAAAAGACTCACCCCCACAACTCCTCTGAAATAGAGTGTTAATGAAAACAAAAAGGCTGGGAACAGTAAATCTCTGTATTTAACTTTGATTTGTGCATCAGAAGGGAGGAATAGACACTCCTCCCCCCCTTCTCCCCCCCCCCCCCCCCCCCACACACACACAGTAAACAGGCCACACTGACGGGAAGAAGGGGATAAAACAAGGTGACGTGGGGTTAGTTCTGGTTCAGGCTCAGTAGAGTCCACTAGGAGGAGGTGTTGCTCTCTAGTGGATTGTGGATTAGCTGTGGGCAGCACATTGGAAAGTTCATGTGTAAATAAAAAGTGGAGGTTCCTGGAGTTCTCTGGACCCTGGCTTTTCTCTCTTTTGGATAATAGCAGAAATAGCCACCTGGAAAATAATCCTAAATTCCAACAGATACACAGGCTTGATGAGCAGTCTTCAGTCAGAGCTGGGGGACAGCTATTAACAGGCCGACTGTTGTGTCTCTCTCACCCCCTAGCCACTCTAATCTAATTTAGGAACATCTCAGATTTTTTTCCTTGTCACATTTTATGATGGTTTTTCAGAACTGTGAATTCAAGCGACTGGGACATAAATTATATTTGAAGAGCGCGAGACAAGTTTCTTCAAATACATGTCGCAGCTCAAAGTAGGGATTTGGATACCTATGCTAGAACTTCACATTCTACCTCTAGTCTTACGTTTACCTGTCCTGAAATAAGTTTGTTTTACACTAATCACTTGATGTAACTTATAGTTTTAAAACAAGTTTCAATAAAAACTTTCCTTCCAGCTTTTTTCTACTCTTTAAACTCGCTCTGCCAGCCATTCACTTGAGAGCAGACGGTTCAATGAATTAACAGCTGAAGTGTGTGCCAGCAGGACAGGTAAGTGGGGGATTGGAAGATGTTTGAGATTCCTCGCAGAATTCTGATCTTATACATCTCAGAAGACTATTCTATGGCCTACTTTGATTCTACTGCAGCAATCTCGTCTTTTGTTTTCTGTTCAGAAACCTGTCTTTAGGAGTTTCCAATTTATGCCAAGATTGCAAATTAGCACAAGCTGTTGCCTCCCTCCAGCAAATCAACCCTAGGGAAACTGTTGAGGAAAACACAATATGGCCTCATAAAAATATGAGGGATTCCTAGGAAAAAAGAAGGCTCCTTT
Source organism: Nyctalus aviator (assembly GCA_036971965.1). Lineage (NCBI taxonomy): Eukaryota > Metazoa > Chordata > Mammalia > Chiroptera > Vespertilionidae > Nyctalus > Nyctalus aviator. Next base: position 177,242,757 of record CM072924.1, on the reverse strand, counting down.
GAAGTGATGTGTGGCAAGGCAGGTAAATGACGGTAGCCTGCAGCAAAGGGCTTCTGGCTCAGCTATTCCAACACAAATTAGAAAAGAGCCATTTAAATAGTGTCTTTGCTTCTCCCTCTCTTCCCTCTTGTTGCAGAAATTGGCAATAGTCACCCAAAGGTCTGAGGACCAGAACCTCAAATGGCACCCACCCGGCTGGGCATTTCCTTGGGGCAAAATCACGAGAGGACAATACCTCAATAGGGTGGGGAATTGAGGAAAAGCAGAAGCCATTGACCAGCCTTGACTTTCTCTCTTTTAGCAATTCCCCTCCAGACTTCCAGGTCTGATGGGTGACATCTAGAGAGATATGTTTTCCTTGGTGTTTGAAGGTTGGTCATTGACCTGGAAAGCTACTTGACGTAGTAAAACCAAAGGGGAGTGATTAATTCTGGCTTTTCACCTGAAAGCCCATCCCTTCATCTACACTTGACTCCAGAGTGTATTGATCAAGGCTCTCTCTTCTGCCCTTCCCTCATTCATATTAACAGGTAACCTATCCCATTAGGGATAAGCCAAAATAGTGATGATAATAATACTAATAGCTAAAATAATAAGATGTAATTTACTTAAATTGAAAACTATAGGAATATAACATCTTCAAATTAAAATTTGGTCAATATAGCAATCAAACTTTGAAGTAAACTTAATAAATATGTAAAAAGCATGGGAGAAGATATCAATAAGGGACAAGATGTGATAAAAAATAATGAAGTGGAAATAGTAGGTGTGAAAAGTTTAGTTGAAATAAGAGAATAGTAATGGATGGATTGCCTAAAATAATGGATTGCTAAACAGTGTATTAATCGATTATAAGATAATTTCCTAGAAGGAAACAAATATGATAGAACAGCAGATAAACATGGAGAATAAAAGAGGGACAAATATCCTGATAACAGTTTTTGAGAGAGAAAGAGAAAATAAAAATAGTCAAGGTAAATTTCCAAGAGTTCAAAGAAAACAAGTCCTTAAAATGAAACAGCCAATGTAGTGTCAAATCAAAGACTCTTAGCATTTTTCAACAGTTTGTAGGAAGTGGCCTATTGAAGTGGTTTTCTTAGAGTGACTAGATACTGAAATTAAAAAATCACTAACAGCCAGTGTGCTATAGTGATAATATTATGATAATCACCTATTTAGAGAAAGAAGATCAGGATATATTAAGGTTCAGCATCACCAAATGAAAAACAGAGATTGATTTATAAATCCAGCTAAAATTTAAGGTCTAACTTAACCTGGGAAAGTCCTAAGAATTATCTGAACTGGAGCAACCAGAGGTAGTTCTACTGTGAGAAATAATTAGCCCTACCATATAATAATAATATTCAGGCAAGAAGCTTAGAGATTAGCAAGACTATTTAGGTTTTAGTGGAATTATATTTATTTATTAATCCTATTGGCCTGATCCACAAAGACATAAAAAATAAATCTAAATTTGAGGGGCTTTTAATAGAAACAAGAATTAAGTGTGATGGAACAGATGTTTTCACTTGTGATCCATCTGCTCAGACAATATATGAAATATCTGTAACCAGTACACATGCAATTTGCAGAAGTTTTCAGAACCTGAATAGGGAAATATGGGATGTTCTTTTGCAGTTTGGCTCAAAAGCTGCCTGAGTTGTTTCAAAGAGACACTAGACTAGGAAGAATATAGCACAACAAAGCAAACTCCCAAAGTGGATATGATATATTAGAAGAATTCTTTGGGGAGGGGGGAATTCTGAGGAAATCTAATGCTTATATTAGAAGGTGCTTCACTAAAGCCTTGACCATAAATCAAACCTCAACAAATTAAAAAACCCCACAAACATACAGGTGTACCTCAAAGATATTGTGGCTTTACTTCCAGATATTTACCCAATAAAGTAAGTATCACAATAAAGCAAGTAAATCTTTTTGCTGGTGGAGGGTCTTGACTTCAATTTGTAAGAAAACACAGTATGGCCTAAGAAATATATTCAATTGAGGCATAACACACATATTGTAAAGGACAAATTGTGATAGGTGTAAATACACTAGTCATACATTTATACCTCAATGAATTTTTACATATGCAAACACCTATATAACTACACTACCCTAACATGTTCTGTTGTGCTACTTCCCCATTATTGCCTTCCTCCCACCAAGAGGTAACCTATATTCTGACTGTTATCCCTATAGACCAGTTTTTTTCTCCTTTTGAACTTAATAATAGATTACATAATATTTTGTAACTGTTTTTTCCCCCACTCAAATGCCTTTAAGACTCATTCTTGCTGTTTTCTTTTTAATTGCTGTGTATTATTCTACTGTAAGAATATAATACTATTTTTATTTTAATTTAAAATAGAGAACAGCAAGAGCTTGTATTTGCTTAGTTGGCTATCTTACATGAAACGATTATATGGTTCTCACAATATAGTACATCAAATCTATCTTCTATTGTATGAGGTTATATTGCCATCCTCAAAAATTGTGAGTTACCTGAGAAGAGGATTATGTACTGTTGTATTTTCTGTCCTTTAAAAGTATCTGACTTAGTACGTACTATATAGTTGGAATTCAAAAGCAGAATGTTCAAAAGCAGAAGCTTTAAGTAAATTTCTGCTGTAAAAAGTAAATGAAATAAAAAATAATAGCAAGTCCTTTTCCTTAAAAGCTCAATATACCAAATGGCGTAGCAAATTAAAGACGCTATTTATGTGTGCTGATTTGTATCTGCGCCCAAATATCACTTCATTTTGAAAATTCACTTAAAGTTTAGCTGCACCAAAAAGAAAATAATTTGAAATTTAGCTTTAAAAAAAACAACCCCTGTATTACTAAAAGTTTCAGAAAAGTATAATTTACCTAAGCACTGATGTAGAGAATAGATTTGGTAGAGAAAATAGTGTAACATTGTTTGCAGTAAGTTTTGTTATTATTGACTATTCATAATTATTGTTACTGAAATTTTAGACTATGAAATGATTTAAATGAACTTTTCCCTGAGTGATTTATTTTAATAAATAGATTCTGATTTGTATAGTATTTGGCTAAAGTAGCATTTAAGAGAAGGTAAACTCAGTAATATTATATCTCATATTGAATATACTGTGCATGATGGTAGAATCTGATCTGCAGAGACAAACTAAGGGAGAAAATAATAAACATTCAAAAATATTCATGAAATGTTATTTGCCATAAAGGGCATTCGCCTCCTGCTTTTGTAGATTATGCTGTGATTGTGTTCTTTCATCATTATTTTAGTTTTTCTACTTATATATAAATATATAAAACAACTAGTATTTTTATATGTATATATTTACTAATTTCAGAAAGGAAGGGAGAAGGAGAAGAGAAGTGAATCACTGATCGGCTGCCCCCCTGCACACCCCACACTGCAACCTGGGCACATGCCCTTGACCTGAATCGAACCCAGGAACCTTCAGTCAGCAGGCCAATACTCTATCCACTGAGCCAAGTAGGCTTGGGCATAACTAGTATTTTTGTGGTAGATTTTTTTTAGATATGAGAAGAGATTTTAGGTAAGACAACATATGCTTGTTTCTAGTGCATTAAATTCAGGCACATTAAAGTCTGGGGATGTGCTGAGGAAAACAAAATGCTATTAAAGTTTCTCTATCTCTGTAATATCCCCAGGGAGGTTATTCAAAAAGCTACTTAACGAAGCCATTCAGTGGCTTGCCTCCTGTTAATGGCTTTAGTGGAAAGAAAACCCAGTGCAAGAGATAAAACAGCAACGAAGTTTTTAGACAAGAATTTCACAGGGCTAAAACATAAATTGAACCTTGACATGAATGTGAAGAATGAATAACATTTATTCATAATTGGAAATTGATCTGATGTCTGAGGGAACATGAAATACTTCTCTCCATTGTGGGTTGTGCTGTCACTCCTGTGACCATTGAAGAAATTCATGCTGCATGTGACCACAACATCTCCAAGTGGCACACAATAGGCTCTGGGCTGGAAGAAATCCCTCGTGTGAATGATTAATTATTCTGAGAGGAGCTGTAGGGGTACTTCAGAATATCATAACATTTAATTATAAGTGAAATATCACGCCCTTCCCGAAAAGGGAATTCTTAGCAAAATGTGAAATTTATTATGGACAAAACTATATACGATCGCCCATCTCTTTTGGTTTCCGAGAGACAAATATGATATTTGGGATTCATTCTAATATTCTGTATACCAGGAATAAAGTTAAACAGAAACTATTCTGAGGTAGAAAACATGTAATTGATTCTTGAATAGTTAAAAAGAACAATTGTGTTTTGATATCTATCTGTATTAATTTTAACCAAATTAATTTCATTCAGTGTCATTTGGAATAATAGATATACAACTTCTAATTTCTAGGAAGGTTTTGCTAAATAAAAGATGTGAATATTAGAAAAGTCTTTAGACAAATGCCTGAAGCATACAAATTTTTCTTGTTTTCATTTTCTGCTTTCTGAACATTCTTGGTTTTGAAATACTTTTTATTCACAAATGAACATGTAACCAATGTCAGTTTTTAATAATACTATGATAAAAATGTAAATGATTTTCTGAAATAATAATAAAAGATTAAATGTAAATTCTTTAGGAAATTATTTTTTATTAAGGATGATTTGGCTTCTTGTTTTCAAAAATGGCTTTGCTTGGAAAACTCTAGAATGTGTCTGGATCAATATGTCTGAGGCTGATTATTCCATGATATATGCCTGCAATTTTTCATATCAGAACAATCTCTATCTGAGGGAATCTCCATTTAAAATATCTACTTGTCTACAAATTAGAAATAAAAAAAATGTAATATTGTTTTCATTAAACTTTAAAAACATTTCAGCATTCTAAACATACAAAAAATAACAGGACATTGTAAACTGTGTTTAGTATAGAAGGCTCTTAAAGTTTTATTGATGCAGTGACTCTTCACTTTGGTGACAATGAAGAGTTGTACAGTTTTTTTTTTTTTAAACAAACAGTTTAAAACTATCATATTTAACCAAAAATGATCCAAACACTTTTCATGCCAGCTGACCCCCCTTTTCCAAAGCTAAGAATGGCAGGCAGGAAGCTATGTCACTATATACACAAACAAGACAACCTGAAGCTAGATGGATGCTCACTGCATTGCCCACAGCTCCAGCCTCACAGTGCACGCCCCGAGCTGTGGCCCCGCCAAAAGGCATCTTCCCTAAGTCTCAACGCTAAGCAAAGAGTTGAGAACTCAGGATTTCTAGCCAATAACCAAATAGTTAACACCACCTTACAGATAAAAAAAAAGAAAATGCCAGAAACATCTTTAAATGCCTTATCACACCAATAGCAAAGGACACAGAGTGAGGAGAGCATGAGAGCCTTTTCATTTTAAAAATGTTTGGAAATATGTACAACTTTGATACAGTTTTTGGGTGCTCCTTCCTGCAAACCATGGACAATTTCTGGAGCACTTTGAGAGTGCTTTTCATCATTGCTGCTTTAGAATATATAGTGCTCCCAAGTACACATTTTAATTAGATTATGATATAGATGACAAGCAATAGGCCAATGATTTGCTTGAGTTGGATTGGCCTTCAAAGTGTTTTAAAAAAGGACATATACATTTTCTTCTGAGATAGGTTATTAGACATTTGGCCATATGACTGACGAATGAATTAGTGAATCATGAAGATGCCTCCATCCTTAAAGTCACATAAAAAATTAAATATTAATGAACAAGCTTAGATCATGTTGGGACACAGATCAATATTTAAGTTAGCAAGAATAGGATGAAAAGAATTGATCTGTAGATAAGATCAGATCCATTTTTAGTCAGGTAGTGTTTCTGGTAAGATAGAAATTCCTAAAGTGTATCTAGCCTTAGAGATTATAACTTCAAATAAAATCAGAAACATAAAAGAATTTGAAAAATTTAAAACAGAAATGTAGGATCTTAAGAACTGTTTACCATGACGTCCCTCCATCAAAAGAAATTGATTGTTTAGAATATTTAAATTCAACAATCACTTTTGCGTACTAGGTATGTTAACAAATGAGCCATGCAGTGGAGATGCAGTGAGCATTACTATAATTGCTTATTATCCCTACCTCCATTCCTCGAACTTAAGCGAGACTCTGGCTGTTCTGGACATGCCAGAGTAACTTCTGGGAATATGCATGATAAACAGCTGGTGCTAAGCCATTTGACAACAAAGTTCATGCCCAGTCATGTGGCTCAGTAGTTGAGCAGTGACCTATAAACCAGGAGGTCATGGTTCAATTCCCAGTCAGGGTCCATCCCTGATGTGGGGTGTGCAGGAGGCAGTTGATCCATGATTCTCTTTCATCATTGATACTTCTGTTTCTCTTTCCCTCTCCTTTCCACTCTGAAATCATTAAATATGTGTGTTTTTTTTTAAAGTTCATGAGGTCTACTAGTTAACTGCCTTGGTTCCAGCTTTTTCCTTAGGTCAAATGCTTTATTAGTGTTTCCTTTGATTTTTTAAGTTTCTGAGTATCTTTTAAAATAAATTTCCTTAAAGAAAACATTGAACTAGCCAGAATCAGTTTGTGAATAACCCTAAATGACAGAGACATTGAATAAATTTTCTCATGAGATAAAAATATATGTTTCTAACCCTTCAGAAGATATATCCCCACCAATTTCTAGCAAATGGAAGCTCATGGAAGGAAAGTAGAGATGAACTAGTGCTGGAGAGAGGGAGGCAGAAGTGGTCAGAGCGAAGAGTGACGGTGGCCTGCTATATGATGGAGAGTGGAATGGCAGACATGGATGGTGGTCTTAGGAGAAGGTGATTAAAAGATGTTTGTAGAAGAGCGCTTATCACTCAGGCGTTAAGAGCAGTAGTGAGGGTTTCCATAATTGGGTCTGTAGCTGTTGAAGGTGGCTGAATAAAGAAACATCCTCTACCTCACACACCATAGCCCAACAGAATTCAAGGTGTGGCATGAGCTTTTCAGAGCACTGGGTCCACTGGTACAATACTCCCCTCTTATCCATGGGGTTATATATTAGAAAGGCAGTACTCCATGCAAGGATTTGAAAATGTATTATAGAGTCATTCAGTAAAGGTGGTTATAAGTTGAAAGGTAAGGATTTGTACTGACTTTCTGGCTGCTGACATCCATATTTCATTAAGTGCCAAATTAGCCTCCACCTATAAATATAGGCCAATCTGACAGTCTGGAACAATTTTGAACCCAGATAAATTCTGGGAGAGCCAAATTCTGGTGCTTTGGTTTCTTGATTCCTGACCTTCCCTTTGGTTACCCAGTTTCCTGCGCTGGAACCCCTTATTTCTTTTGTTAGTAACCATCCTCTCTGAGGTTCTGCAGCTGTCAATTGTAAGGACCCATTAGTTTAATATTTAGATTGGTAGATAGAATTTTATATGCACATTTTAACCTCTGGCTAATCTTTCATTCCCTGATCAGTTAGTTCTCTGGATTTACTAGTATCTTCACAGAATCCATTCTTAGAATAGCATCATTTTAGCCACATCCCTAAAGACCGTACATCTTTTGGTATTTGAACTGGGTGTACAAAACAATTTCAGTCAAGTCTGCTGGCGTTGAGTCTGGAAATGGCAGAATAGTAAGCTAAAAATAATTAATTGAAGTTTCCTATCTATTGGCATTCATAGCTGGCTCCACTTCTGTCATTGTTCTGCATATTTAGGTAAGGTATTAATCAAAATATAAAAAGGACTTACCTTGATGGGGACAGAGTTCACATTGGGAAGTTACCAATTTTAAAGACACTGCTGCTAAATGACACTAATTTATGTCTTATCATCATGGGTTGGTTGTAGGGCTTAGTGTCTTTATTAGGAGATATTTTCAAAAGGGCAAGTAGAAATTTATCTTTTAATAAGTTAAGCAGACCTAAGGCCAAGAAACCACTGTCAAAATTATTGCTTGCTGAGAACTGAAGACAGGCTTCTCAGTTCAAATGGTATGTAGGAAAATTTCCATTAACTCCAATGCCAGTGGAATGAAACTGGTGTATACTTGAAACTCATATGTTATTAACCAATGTCACACCGTAAATTTAACTTAATAGGAATGCTATGCCACCATTAAAATAGGTAGACATTTATGTTGTCTCTATTTTGCTGTTCACAACTTACCTAAAAATTCAAAATCCAAAGCAGACAAAATAGGAGTAGCTATTCTTTTATAGCAAGAAAAAATTACTTATTGGGTCTCAAACCCCACACATCACATTCTAGATCAATTAAATAAGTATAGCTCTCAAAAATAATGTGCATGGAAGTGATAAATTATAACTATGCATACATACTTTATCTACATAATTAATTCCATGAAACAAAGTAGATACAGGATAAATTCTGGTAGCAGACAGAAGAGAGAATTTTAATTTTTCACAAGATTCAGAATACTAAATGCTAGGAAGAAATCTCTTTTAGAAGTTAAAAATTTTAATAAAAATCATACTTTTTTGACTCTATGTCAAAGAAAAAGATTTAAAAACATACAGAGTGAGACAGTGGTGATCACATCACATGCTTTACATTTTGACAAAACTTGTGTCTGGATAGATTTTTACTTGTTTGAGGATAATTATAAAAGAAAATATTATATTGTAACATAAACATTATACAAGGTGAGGTTAAGAGGAAATATTCATTTTATATTCCTACAGTAATAAAATGCCACAAACTTACCCACTTAAGAAACCCAAATTTGTTGTCTTGTAGCTCTGGAGGTCTTAAGTCTAAATGAGCCTTACTGGTCTAAAATCAAGGTACTGGTAGAGCTATGTTCTTTTTGGAGGCTCTATGAAAAAAACTTTTCTTGCCTTTTTCATCTTCTAGAAGTTGCCTGCATTTTTTGGCTTATGGCCCCATTGTCCATCACCAAAGCCACCATACCACTGAGTACTTTTCATGCTGTTATTTCTCTGTCTCTCTTTTCTGTTTCTCCCTGCTCTCAATTATAGGACCCCTGTAATTACATTGGGATTGCCCTATATAATAAAAGAGTAACATGCAAATTTACTGAATGGCAGAATGACTGGTTGTTGTGACATTCACTGACCACCAGGGGGTAGATGCTTAACGTAGGAGCTGCCCCTGGTGGTCAGTGCACTCCCACAGTGGGAGCACCGCTCAGCACAAGCTGGGAATATGGCTGGTGAGCGTATGGCCCACCTCTGTGGCAGGGCTAAGATGTCCGACTGCCATCAGTCAGACATCCGCTGAGGATTCACAGACTACAAAAGGGCACAGGCCGGGCTGAGAGGCCCCCTTCTCTGCTCCCCCCTCCCTGAGAGCATGAATGTCGTGCACCGGGACTCTAGTTTTGCTTTGTTATTTAATCTTAACACATTCATGGGTTCTGACTACTCAGTCATGCACATAACTGGGTACCTACAGAGAGCAATATAGTTAATACTTATTGTAAATTCAAAGGTCTATAAGTTAAAGTTCAGAATAAAATTTCAAAAATTAAAATTCAGAAAAAAAGTTGTTTTTATAGGTAACTAACAGTACATAATTTTTTTACAAATTATTAATTTTACTTCTAATTCATGATCTTTATAATTTTTTATGTCAGTTAAATTTGCTGAAACAATAGGGAATAAGTGATTTAAAAAACAAGGGAAAATAAATAAATAAATAAATAAAGCACCACTGGAAGAAAAACTTAAAACAATATCAACAATGTAAAAATTCAATGAGATGTTTGGTTTTCAATCCACATATAAGGATCCTTGAATTTGCCACTTGGTTCTAAAAAGTTAAAAGCGGAACAGTCTGAAAAATCAACAACTTTTCTATGACCAGTGAGAGGACACAGGGCAAATTGCTGTGTCTATGACTGGAGAGACACACAGGTGGATGCAGTGTCATGCTGGCTTACCAGGACAGAGACTCAAGATCAAAAACTGCCATGGGAACTAGTGTCAGTGTAGGAAAACACGAACTGTAACCGATGGCATGCTGAATGAAGGCTTAGTGTGGGCAACTTTGAGTGTTAAAATTTCTAGGAGAAGTCAGTCATAGGGAGGATCCCACAATTTTGTGAGATTTTACCTCCTCCAGGATTTCACAGTTACTTTAAGAAAACAAATAAACAAAACACACAAAAAATAACCCCTTAATGCTTCAACAGGTAAAAAAGAAAAGGAACCACTTTGATATATGTCAGAGCATGTTGTTATTTTTAATAAGGCTGCCCTCAGGAGACCCTGACTAACTGAAGCCCAACCTCCAGAGATATTAGGAGAGTCTAATTGAATTGGGAACCCCCGTCTTATGTAACAGGGTGTGTGAGTAGGAAATAACAGAGAAACACTGTAAGAAAACTACAAAAGAAATAGCATATGCATAACAGAATATCAGGAAAAAAAAAAAAACAGAAAAGGAGAAAAAACTAAAATAAATATTTGAAATAATAACATAATTTTTCCAAATTTATTTTAATGAGATACCACTATACATGTATGAAAATGGCCAAAATCTAGAACAGTAACAACACCAAATGCTGACAAGGAGGTGGAGCAACAAGAACTCTCATTCACTTGGAAAGACAGTTTGGCAGTTTCATACAAGCTAAACATCTGACATAATAAAAGCCAAATATGCTAAGTGTCTGGTCATCAGGTTGGCCATTCAACCAATCAAAGTGTAATATGCTAATGATATGCTAAGGCTGTTCAACCTCTTGCTATGATGTGCACTGACCACCAGGGGGTAGATGCTCTGACCGGTAGGATAGCTTGCTGCTGGGTTCAGGCTGATCAGGACTGAGTGAGATGGGCTAGATATGCCCTGGAGCCCTCCTATAGTCCCTCCTCAGTTGGCCAACCTCTCGCATCCCTCCCCAGCCTCGATTGTGCACCAGTGGGGTCCCTCGGCCTCACCTGCACCCTCTCACAATCCGGGACTCCTCGGGGGATGTTGGAGAGCTGGTTTTGGCCCAATGGCAGAACAACTGGTCACTATTATGCACACTGACCACCAGGCATCAGATGCTCAACGCAGAAGCTGCCCCCTGGTGTTCAGTGTGCTTCCACAAACAGTGTGCTGTTTAGCCAGAAGCTGGGCTCACGGTGGTTCAGTGATGGTGGCAGGACCCTCTTCCACCTCCGAGACAGCGTTAATGATGTCTGACTGATGGCTTAGGCCCGCTCCCCATGAACAGGACATCCCCCAAGAGCTCTCAGCCTGCTAGAGGGTGCAGGCTGGGCTGAGGGATCCTCCCACAAACGCACAAATTTCATGCACTGAGCCTCTAGTACTCATAATAAACACCCAGTAACAAATGTTGATGAGGATGTGAAGAAAAGGGAACCCATGTAACTGCTGATGGGTATGTAAATTCATATATCCACTATAGAAAACATTGTGGAGATTTCTGAAATATTAAGCATAGAACAAACGGTCATATGTTCTGGCTATTCCATTTCTGGGGATTTATCTGAAGAACACAAAAACATTAATTTCAGAATTGTACAGGTGAAAGCTATATAACTTTATTACCCAATGTCACCCCAATAAATTTAATTATAACACTAAATTGGAAATATTTTTATATACACCCCTAAGGTTATAAAAGCATTATTTATAATAGTCAAGATGGAGAGATAACCTAAGTGTCCATCCATGGATAAATGGATAAAGAAGAAGTGGTATACTACTTCTTTAGTATCTATTAATAGAATACCACTCAGTCATAAAAAAGATGAAATCTTGACATTTGAGACAACATGGATGGACTCTGAGGGTATTATGCTATGTGAAATAAGTCAGATGGAGAAAGACAAATATTGTATGATTTCACTCATAAAAGTAATATGAAAAATGAACAATAACAAAAACAGAAACAGACTCTAAGATGCACACAACAGACCAGTGGTTACCGAAGACAAAAGGGACGAGAGGAGGGTAAGATGGATAAAGGGGATCAATTTTATGATAATGGATAGAAACTAGAACTTTTGTGGTGAGTACTCTGTATACAGATGTGGAATTATAATATTGTACACCTGAAGTTTGTATAATTTTACAAAAATGTTAGCTCAATTAAAAGACACACACACAGAATGGGAATTTTAAAAATCATAATCATCATTGTTAGGACTATAGGGCAATATAATCCTTAATGGCCACTTGTAAGTTTCCTGCCACAAAAGACCAGCAAAAAACCTTGCTAGACACCAGTTCCTGCATTCCAAGCCCACTGACTCATTCTCCAAATGCAGTGATGACAAAAGTTTCCCACCGGTGACTTCATATAAGGATGAATCTCCAGCTCCTGGTTGCCTGGGTGCTGCCATCACTGACCCAATCTTCCCTGTGCTTGGTGCTGTGCAGCCCTACCCTTTGGATATCCCACTTCTCATCTCCTTTCCTTAAATAAGTTCAGTTTTTCATTACTCACTATTTGAGATGGCTATTAGCCTGCCCACACACACCACCATGCTCATCCTTCAACCATGTTACCAGATTATTCAGCACCACAAGATAAATACTTAAAATGAGTGTCACATTTTTAGTTATCACAGAACAGTTTCTAGAGCTCTATGTTACATTTAATATACATAGAACTTCTTCCTTACAATCTCCCACATGCAGTGTGTCTAGTTTTCCCCACTATGCATAGCTTACACCCAGAAGCAACAATAGTCATGATTTATGACACTGTTTTACTGTATTGAGGTAAAAAAAATCAATGTGCTGTAAAATTTATCATTATTAATATTGGCTAGAAATAACATATGCATTCATATATATAATGCTGTTTTTCATGCTTAAACTACTTTTGTATTGCCCTAGAGACCTTTATAATTGATGCATTTTAAATTGAAACTAAAAAAGAAAATATAGATCTTTGGGTACTAAAAATGTACTTCAAAATAAAAAATGATATGAAAGAATGTGTTAGAAATGAATTCTTATATTTAATAATTTTGGCTTTAAAATTTGTCAGAGAATATTTGTCTTGAAGAATGCCTCTTTCCCATAGGAATTAAGTCACTGCCTTTTATCTGAATTTAATAGGATGTGCACTTCTTCACAGAAGCACGTTGTAGTCTATGGGTTGTGCATAAATGCACTGCATTTTGCATGTCTGGGATGCTGATGTGAGGACGCACTTTGGTTACCATCATCAGTCCAGAATACAGTAAGCAGCAAGGTCCGCTTTGAGCTGTTCTCCTGTTCCCCAAGATCTCCATCAGCCACACTCACTTCTAATTGTTTGATATAAAACTAGCAGTTTTTCAGCCTTATGTAAAGAACCATGAAGACATAGATTCAAGAAAAGTTGCCACATTCTGCCTAACACACTAATCAGACAGTCACTGCAAGGCTCCTATTTGTTAATTTTAAAACTGCCACTGACTACAGTTCATGATTGTTTTACGTTGTTCCTAAGAATGATATGCAGAATTTGTCCTTCAGGAATGCTCTGCAATAATTGCTGTAGTTAGAGACCTGTGTCTTTGAAGCTTTAATAGGGAATTATGTGCTCCTCTTAGCACCAAAGGAGATGTGGATGTGTTTAAAATAGTGGCTGTTCATAAAAACAATAAATATATTTTTGCTAAAGCCCTAGTTTGGTGGCTGTGATAAGTAATGGCTTGTAAATTGTGACATGTGATAATATTAGCACTTAATGAAATAGACAAGGCAATTCCTTTGTTCTATTCTCTTAAAAAAAAAGTGGCAGGGAACATTCTAACTTCTTTTTGATAGTTGAGTCCTTTTAGATGTTTATCTGAAATTATGCTCAGTAGAGTGAGAAGTGGGGATATGTAAAAACAATAAGAAAAATGGTCCCAAAAGAGGTGAGTAATTAGCACAATTTATAAGTTAAAGTTGTCACAGGAGCTCAAAGAAGAGGAAAATTCACCGAAAGAATTAAATAGAGTGTTTACAACCAATAAACACATACCTGCTTATTTGCCCAAAGGGCAAATATTTTTTCTTTTCTCTATGTGTGAGTTTTTGGTTTATTAAATCATATCTTCAGTGCCTACAATTCTGATATCAGGTCAAGTTGCTCTTTGGGAGTTTATGTCTGCACTTATATAGTCAAATACTTAAATGGATTTTTTAAATATCAGAAATCCTAGGATTGAGACTGAGACCTCCATTTGCTTCAGCAGTCAAAAGTAAAAGCCAATACATAAAATAAAAATGTCACACTTTAATTTTCAAAGATACACATTTTCCCACATTTATTATCTCTGAAATAAGGATAAATCTTGGAATTGCTGGTATGTCATTTGTGAATTGCCATTAAAAAAAAAATGTTGATAAGATATAAGATCAGAGTGTATCATGATTGCTGAGGTCTTAGAAGTGATGAAATAAGGCATTTTGGTAGTGTGTAATATTTTCTTGGTTTGCTGACTAACTTTTTTACCTCTTTTGTGTGGCTGCTGATCATTTACTTTGAGTATGCAGAATTTGAAGATGAACTCATTAGCCTTGTAAGTGCATATCCCTTTCAGAGTGTTGTACTTACAGCCATCAGAGGACTAAAACCTTTCTCTAGGCTTTCCAACAAGTTTGAATGAGTTGTTTTCTAGAAAAGTATGTTTAAGATATTTACACTGTGTTATAAATTTAAAAATCATAAATTACTTCATCAATTTTAAGATGGTGGAATTAAAGTTATCTAATGGTTATCTTTATATCTTCATATGCCCCTTATATACAACTAGAGGCCTGGTGCATAAAATTTGTGCACGGGGTTGTGTGTCCCTCAGCCCAGCCTGCACCCTCTCCAATCTGGGACATCCCTCTCACAATCCAGGACTGCTGGCTCCCAACCGCTCGCCTGCCTGCCTTCCTGATTTCCATGAACAACTTCTGCCTGCCAGCCTGATTGCCCCCTAACTATTCCCCTGCCACCCTGCCAGCCTGATTGATACCTAACTGCTCCCCTGCCAGCCTGATTGCCCCTCACTGCCGTCCCCTGCAGGCCTGGTCACACCTAACTGCCCTCCCCTACAGGCTTAATCACCTCCAACTGCCCTCCCTTGCAGGCCTGGCGCTCCCCTGCTGGTCATCTTGTGACGGCCTTCTTGTGTCCAAATGGGGGCAGTCATCTTGTGTTTTGGAGTGATGGTCAATTTGCATATCACTAATTTGTTATATAGGATTCTCTTATTTTAAGCTTATTCTAATGGGGTATGCCCTTATTATAAAAAGGTAAAGCAGAAGAATCCTCTGAGAAATAAGCACTAAAAATCTGAAAGCTATAAAAAGGACTAAGAAGTTTGTCATGCAGATACTTTAGAAAGTTGTGCATTTGGTGGCAATTTTCTAAGAAATGACATTATTTCAAACATAGTGTATAATATATTCTTTTAGGTGTATATACCACATTTTATAGAAAATTTATACATTTATAATATAAATTAACTATTTAACAAACAATTGTAATCAGCAGATTGTTTCCATTATTATTTTATAAAGGAGTTGCCCTTTATGCTACTTAGAGAAAAAAAAAATCACATTTTTTTCCCTCTAAGGTGATAGAAAATGATTAAAACTCAAAGAGCAATTTGAGTCCTTTCTGAAACAGTTTTAATTCCCCTAAACATTAATGTTGAGTTTTAATTGTATATAATTTTCACCCTACTTTGTTTTTACTTTTATGTTAAAATGCATTGTGCTTCTTCTATGCGCCTCAAAATTTTTTTCCTGATCTGAACTTGAATTCTTATTTTGTATTATTGTAGTCACTTGTTTATCGAAGAGAACAGCTTATATTTTATTTAATCCCATTTAACAATGATATGGCATCTATAAAGATAAATCCTGTAAAGATAAATCATTATCATCACTTGTTCCATTCCCTGATTTCCCATCTGTAATTTAAAGAATTGGTTGTGGGCAGAGAGCCTATAAACAGTTCAGAAATACTACTTGTAAGTAACAATATCTGTAAATAACCAGTGAGTAGATAATTGAAAAGCTGATTAAAAAAATGTTGATATAAAAAGGCATCTGGAAATGAATGAAGAAATATCAGTCCAAGATTCAAGGAAAGAAGGAATCCCAGACTGGCAAGTCCCGGCATTTAGAGGCACATCCCCCTTGGCTATTGATGGAGAGGCTGAGTGTTGTTTTTGAGAGTCTCACAAAGCTAGTGTAATGGGGTTAGGAACCTAAGTCTTACCAAAAGCAAAGGCCCTGGTGAATACCCTCTACTTTTAGTTGGGAGCTGAGAAACTACACCTTTGAGTAAAGCTAAACCAGAAGTAGACAAACCTTTGCAGGGACTACCTGGTACAGCTCAGCTTGGAATCATTTTAATCTTTAGAATTGAAAGGAAGTCTATCCAGGTACCTAATAAAAACATCTTAATTCTTCTCCAAAGGAAGGTGAAATTCTAGGCCTTGAGTAATTTTTACAGTTTTACAAATGTAACTTCTGACATGAAAAAGAAAGCAGGCACACCAATAGATGAGACATCACGAATGACAAAGCAAAAAAAAAAAAAGCTGACAACAGAAACATCTTCACAAAGAGCCCTAGAACATAAAAACAGAGACTTTAAAATAACTCAGCTTTCTTCCCATGATATAAAAGAAATGCCTGAGAATTTCTGGAGGGAACTAAACTATTTTTAAAAATGAAAAATTGAAACGGAAAACTGTCATTACTTAACATGTCAAAAGTTGTAATTTAAGAAGAAATGCAATACAAATGAAGAAGGAATTCATGAACTGGAAGATAAATCAGAAGAAAAAGAAAGAAATACAAACAATCACAAAAAGAAAGAGATACAAACAATGATATAGTGAGAAAATACAAAGTTTGTTGTTGGACTTGTAGGAGAGGAGAGGGAAAGTCAGACAAATGCAATATTTAAAAAAAATGATTGCTGATATGAATCAAAATTAATAAATGACATGCAACAGATTGAAGAAGTCTTATAAACACCAAGTCAAATAAATAAGAACCACTAAATCCTAGTATATGTCTTGCAGGAATGAATTTTGGTGTGTATTTTTTGAATAGCTTAGAATATGGTATTTTTCAAAGGTCATATTTCCTAATTGCCTTACTGATGTTTCACTTTGTCCACCTCATATGCATCTCATGTTCAACCTGCAGGCACTGTAACCATGTTATAGAGAGGAAACTTGAATCTTCATTCATTTGTATTTTATAGCAGATCCGAGATCTTATTCTGAGAAGAAACCCATTTCTGCCAACAGATATTCCCTTTATTTGACTTAAACTGGTTTCTGCCACCGGATGGCTTTTTACTCAGAATTGTGGCTAGTTCATAATCTCCCTCTCTTAAGATTCACTATGCAAATGAACTTGAGTGACTTGCACACATTCTAAAGTAAAGAAACCTTCATTTATCTAAACCTTAAACTTCCAAATTTGACATTAGAATCATTTGTGTCTAACAGTAATGATCCTGGGACACCCCTTAGGAAATATTGTTACACTCAATTCCCTATTACTAAAATAAGGACATGTGATGCAACAGTGAAAGTGGATTTATTAAGGTCCCACAATAAATAGCACAGCAAAGAATACAAGTTTGCTTGCTTGTTATCTCTTGTTATTTGGTTTGCTTTTTTTTTTCTAGACAATTATGTTTTCTAGTGGTTGCTTAAGATTTTATAATAAACATCTATTAAATTTAAAACCCACTAGCAAAATGACTTATAAACCTTTCAGCTATTTCTTCTGGTAGAAATCTCTATTTCTACATCTGTTCCTTCAGTTTAATTAAAATGTATTTAATTAGGATAAAAAACTATTAAGACTGTAGCTTTTCAACCTAACTAAAAAAAGAAAAATGTATTATAAGTGATAAATATGTTACATGTATTATAATATAGTATAATATATATTATGATTTATTGATTCTAGATTATATCTATCAATGTGCAATGTTGGATTAAGATGTAGTTCATTTAATAGCACCTTACCTCTTCCTCTGTCTTTTCCAATGAATAACAACACAAATTTAAATGTATCATGAGCTACTTAGAAGCATGTTGTTCATTTTCCAAATATGTAGGAATTATTCAGATACCTTTCTAGAACACATAATTTATTCCTTTTTTGATGTTTGGTCACTGACAGTTTTCGAGCCTCATCACTTCCCTCTTTTCCTCTGCCCCTACTAGGAAAAACTGGTAGAAATGCCAGGAACTCCCTTTCTTAAGCTAACAGGGAAGTTCAACCCATGCAATTCCTGCCCAGGTCCACCCCCTCCACAGTGAAACCCGGAACCAGCCACCCTTCCGGTTGTTTCACTCTAGAAGGAACCTGAGCCCTTCCCTGGTGACCATCTTTTTGCTGCTTACTATGTGAGTGATAAACTGTCTTTCGTATTCATTGATGTCGGTGTTATTCTTCCTGTCATCCACTAATTCCTCCGCAGAAAGAGCTGCCCAGCTTCCAGCAGGATATATCTTAGGTTCCCAAATAAAATGTTTTCTGCTAGTCAGGTCATTCTACTCTAATTAGAGAGGATATAATTTAAATTCTTTTGTAATGGGATGAGATTTGTTTTATGGGACAGCATATTTTTCATTTGGAGTGAACGTTTTATGAATGCTTGAAAATAATATATTTCCTGCTATTTGTGGATGGTGGGTTCTATAAATTTCAACTAGGTCAAATTGGTTTGTAGTGTTATTCAAAACTTTTATATTCTTTTTTAAAAATATATTTTATTGATTTATTCACAGAGAGGAAGAGAGAGGGATAGAGAGTCAGAAACATCAATGAGAGAGAGTCATCGATCAGCTGCCTCCTGCACACCCCCCACTGGGGATGTGCCCGCAACCAGGTACATGCCCTTGCCTGGAATCGAACCCGGGACCCCTCAGTCCGCAGGCCGACGCTCCACCCACTGAGCCAAACCGTTCCTGGCCAAAACTTTTATATTCTTAATGATTTTATTTCCACATTAACCACAATTTCTTTAACATTCCTGTGTGATAGTTCCATCTTTCTCATTTCTGGATCTGATTTATTATTTTTATTTCTTATCTCTCAGCAAATATATCATGACTAAGTAAATGTTGAAATATATTGGCCACTTTGGTATTTGTTTTCTGTATCTTTTTCACTTTTTAAAATTGATATTTTAATAAACTTATCTTTTAGATCCAATATATCATTATTATTTTATACTGCCATGCTTTTATTGGCTCTTCACACTTGAAAGGGGACAATTTTATTCTTGCCTACTAAAAGATAGTACAGAAATATTAAAAAATGGGTTGCCTTACATGTTTTGACTACTATTATCATTATAAGGAAAGATTTTAAGCTGGATGACTGGATGAATTCATTTTAAATTATCATTAATTTCACTTTCCAGGTTGAATGATTGAGGATGGGGTGGGTGAGCAATAGATAGAAAGTGAAGCATTTTACCACCTCAGGATTGCTTCATCCCATTATTATAAAAATAACCACATTTTAGACAAAGAAATAGATTAGCCCTGTTTTATATGTATGAAAATCTTTTTAATGTGAAGCTTAACATAATTTATTTGCATTCTGATATGTGCTTCTGTAGTCAAACTGTTGAAATATGTTGCTTTGATTGAAATGTATGATGACATTTACCTTCACAAAGATATGTGAGTAAAGGAAGATACATTTTAGTAATATATGAATTCACTCTGGTATTATTATTTGATACTATATCAAACTGTACCTGCATTAATTTATTAAAGACTAGTTTTAATATGCAATATAAAAGTGTACCAATGATTGTATGTTTGTATTATGTCACATTAAAATTTACTGGGTTACCTTGAACTGCAAATGGCATTTTTACCCAAGTATGATCTGTACCATCATGCATTGGACATTTAGAAAGTACTGGTTTTACGAGGTATATATTTTCTAAATATTGATAATTTCATTATGTAATATTTTTTAAAAAAGTACTATCTATCTCATATTTGAAATATTTCAGTATTAGGAAGCTGTCAAATTCAAAGTGACTGCTACAAAGGGCAGGTTTCTTATTTTTAAGAAAATGGCTGCCAAATATGAAATTTGAATAACCATAGGATTTTTGCCAGTGATTTTTTTCAAATAAAAATATAATAATGAAAGCTTAATATGCTAATTAGACCTGCTGTCCTTCCGGATGACCTTCTGGATGAAGCTGGGGCTGCAGCCGCAGGATTGAGGGATCCAGGCTGTTGCCACGGCTGAGAGGAAGGGATCCAGGCAGCTGCTGTGGCTGTGAAGGCCTACTCTTGCACGAATTTCGTGCATCAGGCCTCTAGTTTTCCTATAAAAAAGTGTCTACCCAACTTACACAGTAAAGTACCAGGCAAGTGCTTTTTCTGGAGACAATCAGCATAAAAGCATTGTGTTCAGAAGTGTTTCTGCTCTTCTTCAGAAGCTTTTTAGTCTGATGTAGTCCCACTTGTCCAGTTTTGCTTTTGTTGTCTGTGCTTTTGGGGTTATATCAAGAAATTATTGCTAAGACCAATGTCAATAAGATTTTGCCCCATGTTTTCTTCAGAGTTTTATGGTTTCAGGTATTACATTTAAGCCTTTAATCTCTTTTGAATTAAGTTTTGTGTATGGTATAAGAAAAGGGTCAGTTGGGTGAAGAAACTGAGCAGACAGTCCTTCAAAGAACACACACAAATGGCCCTGGTCAGGGAATGTGTGCAGAAGCAGCCAAGAGATGCGTCTCTCTCACAATGGATGTTTCCCCCTCCCTCCCTCCCTCCCTCCCTCCCTCCCTCCCTCCCTCCCTCCCTCCCTCCCTCCCTCCCTCCCCCTTTCTCTCTCTCTCTTTTCCTTCCATTCTCCCTAAAAATCAATGGAAAAATATCCTCCAGAAAGGAATAAATAAGTAAATAAATAAATAAATAAATGAATCCAGATATAATAAAACAAATTTCCACTCTAAATCACATGTGGCATGTATTCTTACCAGTTCTTTTCAGGGGGCATTTATCATATTTTGAATTTCTGAATAGATTCACAACAAAGACATTACAGCACACTCTAGTATAAACAACATGAAACTTTACCAAAGTCTGTTTAAATAGACTGAAAATACTCTCTGAGGAATCTTGGATGATATGCAACCAAAGCTGCTGTTTGATAGATTAAGGACACTAGAGCTCTAGTCCTGATTTGGAATATTTTAATGCAACCTCCAAGGACCTCATTTTCTTCATCTATAAATTCTGCGGGCTGAGCAAGATCACCTTCATTGCCCTTGTCATCAACTTGAATTTATGATAGCTTTGTGGAATGACACATTTTTATATGTTTGGCCCTGGTCAGGACATTGACGTATTCAGAATAAGGACAGAGTTTTGGCCTTACCAGCATGGCAAAAGGCCTTGAGCTCACCCAAAGTACCACATTAATGATTCACCTAACAAAGCAGCCTTGTTGGTGTAACAGCCTCTGTTTAAGTGTTGTTCCTGCTTTGTGCTTTGTGCTTTTTACTGGGAGATTCTTGCTCTGAACTTTGAATTTTATCTTCTTCAATCCCTTGTGAGAAGGCTCTGAACAGAAGTGATCAGGACTCCCACCTTAATCACTTGTCTTAAAGTTGGCTCTCTCCCCTAGCTGGTTTGGCTAAGTGGATAGAGCATCATCTACCTGCAGATTGAAGGATCCCAGGTTCAATTCTGTACTAATCGAATGGATGTGTCTCTCTCACATCAATGTTTCTCTCTTTGTCCCTCCCTGTCTCTTCCACTCTCTAAGAATCAATGTGGGAGGGAGGAGCTGGCTCTTTAATTTTAAAAACGCTCAAAGGGTGTTTCATCTTGAAGGGTGTTTGCTGGTTTGTGTTCTGAAGGAGTGCATTTAATACCAGTCTTTGCAGGTGACATTCACCATGCTTTCTGCTACTCAAATGATAAACACTGGACCTGGTTGTTAATTACAATGCAGAAAGGATATTCAAGTAGAGTCTGCAGACATATCGTGATTATTTCTGGTATTTAAGTAGAATCTGCAGACATATCGTGATTATTTCTGGTATTTAAGTAGAATTTGCAGACATATCGTGATTATTTCTGGTATTTAAGTTTCCCATCCTTCATAACCTGATAGTCATTTATGACAGATACTGGGAGCCACAAGAAATTGCCACAATTCAACCAGAATTATTGAAGTGTCTCAATAACAAGGATCAAATTGATGCCTCACAAAAGGAGAAACGGACAGACAGCAAGTCAGGATGATCTTAAATTAAACCTGGACGTCTTTAGGCCTTTGAGCCTTTTGAAAGTCTCTTGAGTATTTTTCAATAGAAATAGGCTTCACAAACTTGGTCTGCTTTTGGATGTTTTTGTTTGCTCCCTATTGCCTCTCAAAAATCTTTTTCCCCTGCTTTTAAATTCATGTTATCTGGCGCTGGCAGGGTAGCTGAGTTAGTTGGTTAGAACATCCTCTTGATATACCAAGCTTGGGGGTTTGATCCCCATCAGAGCACATACAAGAATCAACCAATGAATACATATTAGTAGATGAGTGGAACAACAAATCCATGTTTCTTTCCGCCTGCCCCCATGTCTCTAAAATAATTAAAACAACAACAAAACACATAGCTTCCTGAGTGCTCAATCAGAAATTAACCCAATTTTGGTGTGTTCTCTCTGATGTTCAGAGATTTGAACTATTAATGCTTGATTTGGTGAATTTATTTGACTTTTTTCTCACAGAAATATTTGTATTTTCTTTTTAAGTCACTCCAATGTCTGTCTACTAACACTATCTTTATTTGATTGCATTTTAATTATAATTAAATATTAGTAGATTAGATGAACCTGGCTAAATAAAATAAGCTTGACACAGAAGGACAAATACTGCATGAAACTACTTATATAAGAATTCTAAAATAATCAAATTAATAGACCATTCTCTGCAATAGAAATCCCAAAAGCCTATATATTGAACTGCTATGGAAATGTAGGAATAATATTTTAAACCCTTCCTATCTATGTATAGTCCCCAGTACTTTAGAGCCAAATATCTTTGGAAGAAAGAGATAGTGCTGTTATCAATACATCATTTTAGCATGCATAATTGAAGTAGTGTTTTCCTTAGGAAGTTCCTTTCAGTTTGAAGTTCATCTTAGTATAAAATTTGAGTAGGAAATCAATAGTAATACAACTTTTTGCAATTAATTTAAATCATGCATTCCATCCCTTAAGATATTATTTCACTAACTGAAGTTTTATTTTTACAATACAAGGATTTGCTAAAATGAAATTGGGCTAAATTTTCTGAATTATTTTAAAAATATGGGTTTATACAGTTGTTTGTAAACATTTTTTTTGTTTCTTTCAATGTTTTTCTCCTACTCCAAAAAGGTGATGCATAACTTTGCATATTCAGCTATTGAATACCTCACCTTATTATTTAAGAGTTAAATAGGAGCAAGGAAAAATTTCAGATTTTCTTTTTATGCTGAGCAGAATTCCTTTGAAAAGAAATAAGAAAAAAACAAACATAAAAGTGTGTTAGGGTTGTATAATGAAATCTTCAATATAAAAATCCTGAGCCTTCTTTTGATGTGCACTAAATAAGAGAGCTAGTAAACTTGTGGTTGAAATGTTTTTGTCAATAAAATTGATGTTAGTTCACACCACAAGTGTAAGGCTTACTTACCTCTTTTCACAAATCAGAATAAGGAGTTAATTTGAACTTGTCAATGCAACAGTGTAAGTCATAGTTCACTGACTTTCCTAATGACAGTAAAAGGTGCTTATACATTTCATGGACAGATTTTTTGAATTTTGAGGTTACAGAAGAACTTTCACCTATACCACATTAGTTTTTTTAGAAGGAAGAAAATATGTCTAGTTTTTTATAGTCCAATTTTATTTTAGCAACTAGAGGCCAATGCATGAGATTTGTGCACTCAAGGGGGTGGGTCCCTTAGCTCTACCTGCACCCTCTCATAGTCTGGAAGCCCTTGGGGGATGTCCGATTGACAGCTTAGGCTCATAGGAAGTGGGCCTAAACCATCAGTCAGACATCCTTAGCACTGCAGAGGAGGCGGGAGAGGCTCCCACCATGGCCACTGCCCTAGCTAGCCCTGAACCCACTTCCTGACTGAGCGCACTGACCACCAGGGGGCAGCTCTTGCTTTGAGCATTTGCCCCCTGGTGGTCAGTGTGCATCATAGTTACAAGTTGTTCCACTGTTTGTTCAATTTGCATTAGTAGCCTTTTATTATATAGGATTACTTTCAAACTTCAGAATTTAATTGTGAAGCCATTATTTAAAAGTTGTTTGCAAGGGTGTAATTGTTTGAAGACATTTATTCAGCTCTTACAAAGTTTCTTTAACCTTGGAATCATTACAAAATATGTATGCCTTTAAAATCTAATGATTTTCTACTGAGTGCACTGCTGTGAGGGTTAGAAAGTGCATTCGTTCTGAATATTATCTTGGCTGCCTCGCTGAGAAGTCACAATACTGTTTGTTTGTCAAACAGCTTGAAAAGCTTGACAATGCTATTAGGAGCAGTATGGAATTGATAAGTAGAGAGATTTTTCTTACCTACTGCTTTGTGAAGGCATGACAGTGTGTTTTTTTTTTTCTTTTTTTTAAAATATCCTTTCATTCCTAATGAATTGTCATAAGATCTGCAGATTGTTTGTTGGTTTTTTAAATCACTATAATTTTTCAGAAACACAACACTTGGTAATCCCTTTAAAAGACATTTATAAAATGATTTGAGAAATGATGAACTTTCCCAAAATAAGGCAAATACATTTTATGTACTCCTTATCTATAACCATTCTTTTTGTGCTTCTTGCTTTCCTGTATACATGCAGTTTTTTTAACATTATTTTGATGTCCTGTTCAATTGAATGCTTTCTTTATGACTATTTCTATACCTCTGCACCTTTTTTTATTTCCTCACATAAAATACAAATATTAAAAGATTAAAATTTTAATGGTTTCATAGAACAATTAATATAGTAACCTCCTAGATATTTGGTTTCTGGCATAATAGGGCAAATGTGTAATATCTCATGAATGTGATTAGGATGGAGGTTAATTCTGCTTTACTTTCCAATTATTCATTGATACTATCATAATGTTTCATAATTGCACTTTCTAGCCAATTAAAAAGCCACAGTGTTGTACTTGGAATTCAGAACAGAAATATGTAGGCTTTCTTTTGGCTAAAGAAGGAAAGGAAGGGAAAAAGTGAATGTAATTTTTCATTTTCAGTACTGCAGTTCTATTATAGCACATAAATTCCACTGTATCATAGGATAGAGGTTTGGGGTACGGAATATATAACCAAAATAGGCTGGAATGTCATCCAGAGTAATAATACAGATGATATGAGGCTCAATAATGCAAGACCAAGAGAATTTGGAGACATTAATTTATGTTAATTTAAAATTTCCTATGTTACATTAATATTTATATAGGCCTGAGATATATCCCTTTGCACAGTGAAATAATCCCAAAATAATGCCAACATAATTAATAGCTTCTGCAGTCCTGGTTGACTCTACATTCTGGCAATAAGAGCAAAACTGGGGGAGGGACTAGAATATGAAAAGTACCTTCTTCCACTTTACACTCCACAGAATAACACCTTTACCCTCATATTCCAAAGGGAAAAACAATAGTACGTCTTTGCAACAGAAAAGAACACAAAATGTGAGAGTATCTAAGAACACACAAATATTCAAGTGAAATGAAAGAGGCATTTCATTTGGTTTGATGACAATGTGAATAATGCTTTTTCTTCCCCCAATGACTAAACTTGTTTTCCAAAACTATAGAAATAGTATAATACTTCCTTAATCATCTTCCAGTAAGAGATACTTGAATTACTTTAGATTATATCTCTTCAAGCACGACACTCCTTTCAGTGGCTCTGGATGTATTTTTTGTAGAAGGGGAAAGGATATTCGGGGATTAAAAATTGAAGTCCAGGTACTCTCAGAGTAACATTCTGAGGAATATTCACAAAAGGTAGCCATTTCCCCCCTCATAGTTCCCAAACAGAAAGCCTGGTTCACTTTCAATTTTTTTCCTTAACCTTCACCCAGCTAATTTAGAGTAAGTAGAATAGCAATACTGAACAGTATCCTAAGGTCAAGGAGACTTTCTGACATGTCCAGAAGGTATTGCTTCCAACGTGAAGGCTGACCAAATATGATGTCACCCAGAAGCGAAAGGCTCCATCTTCCCCATGTATTTCTTTCTAAAGAAGGGGAAACAGATATTTGACTCATGAAATATATAGCTCCTTCCTTGTTTTTTTTTCTTCAAGGATGAGTTACACTCAGTTGCGCTGAGCCTACCTTCAATGCAAGTCCCCTGTAGTAAGCAAGTTAGGCCTGGCCAAGCCATTTCTTTGCTCTCTCTTACAGATTCTATGCTCCTACCAGCATGTGTCAGAGTCCCACAGTCACCATAGTTTCAGGTCTGGTGCAGGAAAAATAGGATCCTCCACTGGTATTAGGGTCCACTCTGCATTTTCTAGTGTCTTTGCCATGGGTACTTGTGATGATGTGACAGGGTTATCTGCAATTCTTTCTGTAATTTGTTTGCATAGAAACCTTGAGGTGAGCATGGTGCACTCCAAAAATAACTATGATATTAGTATAGGAAGGGTATTATAATTGGGAATAATTCTTTCAGCTGAGAACTATTTTGCATTGATGGTTATAGGCTACTTTTCTGGTGATACAAGTAAACTTATGTTTGAAATAATGGGATATAGGTTTTTGAAAATCAGCCTTTAAATTACACAGAAACACTGAGTATCAGTCTTATAGCTATTCATTAATGAAAACAAGTAATTAATTTTAATACAGTAATTTGTTTACTTGCAAATGCCCATATACATCTGACAGTAATAAACTGAGGTACTCTGAAAGCTCAATAAATATTAAACCAGAAACTTCTAAGAATGTCAGGTATGTGTTTACATATGAATAAATGCTTTAAACATATAAAGATAGCATTATATTTCAATAATATAGTTGATAATTTTTAAATGTTCTTACTATCATAGACACATTTAAAAAGGCTGGCAGTTTCCCTAGGATTTCCTTTCCACTATTTTCTATTGCAGCCTTGCATTGTGAGCTCCAGGAACTACAATACTATTACCATAACTCAGTAAAGGAGGTCAGAGCTTTTCAGTGGAACTGACTCCTTCAGAGGAATAAGTATCCATGGGATGCAGAACTGTAAAAATAATTTTATTTAAAAATAAAAAAGTACAATTTAGTAGTTCAGTGATTGTTTAAAAGAAAGGTAAGTAAGCATCAAAATAAAACTGATTAATATCAAGTGAATAATGCATCAACTTGCAGTTGATTTTGTAATTGGATTAGCTTAACTTTTTCTTTTAGAGTGAATGCATAGGGATAAATACACATTTATTTCACTATGCATCTTTTTGAATGTTCAATTAAAACATAAAAAGCAGCTAGACCAACCCATATGTCAGTGGCTAATTCTCAGAGTTTCCTTAACTGAGAGAAAGTCTTCTGATAAAAGTTCCTGTATCACGGTTGAGCCACTTACTCACCTCTGTTTCTCAATTACTTTCCTGGCAAGACAAGTATGTTTTCGCATGCAGAAACTAGTGTTCTATTTAATTATCTCTGCAGATACACTGCACCAATACAATCTTAATTAAGAAGTTCTTCATGTATCTTGGAAGTAATCTGTTCAGTGAGTCTTAGAACATTTAGGTAAGGCATCTCTAAGTCATGTTTCAAATTTCTTTTTCCTTCTTTCTTCTCTTCAAACAGACCCCTAAAAGTCCTTTGATGATCCGTACCGATTCTATTTAGCTACAGAAATTGTATGTATTAATAATATTGCCTTATATGTTTACAACAATGCTGTTTATATGTAAGAACTTTCTTTTATAATAAAATAATAAATTCCAATTAAAATAATAGAATTATTCCAATTCCCCCACACTCTTGCTCATATTTGTTGTAATGTGTGTGGAAATCTAATATTGTTTTCAGTATGATTTGTGGTCATAGATCCTAGTATAACTACTGGAAAATAAATCAGAATCATGCTTTTGCCATTTTCAGAGTAACATAATAATAGACTGTGATAACTCCTAACATATTCATAATATAAAAAAATGATATGTTAAAATACATTACAAACTACTAAGTATAATCCAAATATAAGGTGAAGTGACTAATTGTAATACTAAACTAAGTATGAGTATGCTTACTGAACCTGCAGATTTTATACAGTGTTTCCCAAACTTCTCTCATGAAAAATATGATATAATATTGAGTAGAAGCTATAGTAAGACTAGCTTTTTAGAAAATAAAGTAAGTTTTGACTTAATTTCTAGATAAGTTGAAAAAACACATATAAGTATTGCATTGTGCTAAGAATAGGTAAGGTTCCCAAATATATGACTTTTTAAAAAATGAATTTCTCTATATAGTCATTAAAGTAATGAGATTTTCATTAAAAATACAATTGTCAATACCTTGGTTAAAAATACACACTTGTATGTATTTTTGGCTGTTCACTTTCAAATATAAGAATTGTTGCTAATATGCTTTTAGGAAGAAACTGTTTTGGCCCATTAAAATATTTCAGAAAAAAATAAAAGCTTTTGCAAGTATCAGTAGAGCATGAAAGTTAAACTAGTGTCAAAGAGATGACTATTCCAGTAATAAACTAAATGTGAATTTAAGCTCATTTATTTCACAAGACAATCAATACCTTTCTTATAAGCTAACATATCTTTACTACTAATAGTACTAGGTGTACCGGCTAATAATGGCAGATTTTATAAACAAAGAAAACACAATAATTTCAAGAGAAACATCAAAAGTGCTTTATTCTAAGTAATGTCAATCGCTAGCTACACATTTCCCCATTTTTTCAAGAAATTTGTTGATACCATCCCAATAGAACTCTTCTTATTTTGAGGCAAACCATTCAGAGACCCAATTTTCCACTTCTTGTACATTTTGAAGTGCTGCTCAGAAAGTGTGTGTGCCTGGCTCACTAAATCCAAATCAAATATATCTCCAATATAGCTTTGCCTTAGCCAGGTGCCAAACATGCCCACAGTCTCTACATTATGGTATGAGTATAGGTATTTGTGTGGGAATCAGGTTAGGAATTGGTATCGGAATAGAAAGCAACAGTGACCTTAATTGAATTTAATATATCTTATTTTGGGGAAATGTATAAGCACTTATGAACATGTGAAAACACAGCTAGGACCTCTCCAATGACTTGAAATTGACCTGTCTAAGTGAAACATAAGGTAAGTTCATGGTATATCTTCCTTTATAGATTATAGAATTAAAACAAAAAGTTCTAAAAACAAAGTTGCTTTATATTGAAGTCACCAAAGCCAACACAGTAACAGTCTGAATTTTTCATATTTTTCTTATAACTGGAGTTCAAGATCACTTGAGATTCTGTTGTAATTAGTTCCTTCTACTTGTTATATTATTAATATTCATATACTAGTACTAAAAACACTAGTGCTGCTATTATAAAATTATACTAAAATAATATAATGATGTTAGCATTAGTAGTGTACTAATAATATTAGTATTATTAGTGTTCTCCCTCAAGCATTCTTTGTGATAGAATAGTTCTAGAATAAAGTATGCTAGCATGCTACAAGTGTTTTTACCTTCTTTTTCTTTTTTAAATACAATTTTTCTCATATTCCTGCATCCCAATGAGAAGCACTGCTCCGAAGGAGTCAGTTTCATTGAAAAGATCTGCTATCCAGATCACTGAGCGATGCTGACAACAATGTAGTTACTGGAGCGTACAGTGCAAGGTTGCAATAGAAAACAGTGCAGCCCCAATGAGTTTGGCTTAGTGGATAGAGAACATCGGCCTGTGGACTGAAAGGTCTCAGGTTCGATTCTGGTCAAGGGCATGTACCTTGGTTGTGGGCATCTCCCCAGTAGGAGATGTGAGAAGGAAGCAGCTTAATGATATTTCTCTCTCATTGATATTTCTAACTCTCTATCCCTCTCCCTTCCCCTTTGTAAAAATAAATAAATAAATAAATAAATAAACAAACAAACAAATAAATAAATAAAATAAAAAAGAGAGAGTAAAAGAGAAAGAAATATATGATAAAAAAGAAAGCAGTGCAAAAAAGTCATGGGGAATCCATAAGGCTATCCTCAAATCAACAAACAAGTGTGACTGAGGATGTGGAAGAGGGAACCCTCATACACTGTTGGTGAGAATGCAAATTAGTGCAGCCACTGTGGAAAACAGTATGGAAGTTTCTCAAAAGCTAATATATTCTTTTATAAATTTTAAATATCCTGGCTAGATCAGTTCAGAGAGGTGTTTTTCAAATCTTCATCCTCAATATGCTATGGGCCTCATTCTCATATCTAAAAAGATCATGTGATAATGTGTTTCAATGAATACACTCATATATGTACTGCATTTCCTTATAATAAATGTAAAATGGTTGTATGGAAACCACTGTAGCACATAAGAAAAATTGTAGGCTTTGGAGCTGGGGAAACATGGATTCATATTCCACTTGAATTTGAAATTTTCCATATACTAGTAGCTATTTAGCCTTGTCGCCTTCGGCAAAATGAAGAAAATAATACCACCTTATAGCTTTACTGAGAAGGTTAAAAAGGTAATGCATGTAAAACACCTAGATCACTGCCACAGAATAGATGAAAAATAAATGTGACTTCCCTTTGCTCCCTTCATATACTATTAAATATTATTTTTCTAATCCAGAAATCATTTAAATGCTTGGTGCATGAATATTTTAATTCACTCAGCATTTAATGATTCCTTATTCTCTCATTAAATTAAAAAATTAATAATACAAAATGCTATGCTATTTTAAAGCAAATTAAGCAAAACTGCAGATATAAAAAGGGAAACATTCTTCTGATGTATTGTGAATTAAATTGTTACCCAGGCAGTATTGAGTTTAAATTTAGAAAACAGTATTTTTAAAAACTCAAAGTTAATCCTTCAGGAGAAAAAAATTAATGATATATTATAGACATCCTTTCTTTAGTTATCATTCATTTTAGCTAGGAAACCATGTGGAAGAAGTATACACTTCAGTAGTTCAGATCTTAGAATCAAAATGTAGTGCTGGAAATGATACCCATAAGAGTTAATGAAATACTAGGACACTTTATTGTGCAAATACTCTAGAAAAGAGATGGAATTGAATATAACACTTGGCCATCAAAATGTAATTTTCAAAGCAGTCAGCAAATCACATACCTGAATTTTGTTCTAAAATTTTGGATAGGAGAACACTAATCAGAACATAAGATTCCCAGGAACAATTCCAAACAGTCTTTATTTGTACATAGACCATTGTTCTGAAAATAGGTCCTAAATAAGCTCGGTTGAATATACAGGCAGAATCCTTACCTCAACAATTAATACTGATTGAGAGGAGTTGGTACAGTGCACTTTGAAAGTTTTTTAAGACATATATTCTTTTCTGAAAAGTATTGATGGAGCATTTACTGATAATTTATAAACTTTCTTATTTGTTTCTCTATAGATTAGAAAGAATAATGAGTTCATTTAGAATATTAATTTAAGTCATTGCTGAATTTAAAATTTTATTGTTTTATTTTAATCAAGAAATGTTTTCTGTCTCAAGATCATCAAATTCTTAACTTCTTAACTTTTCCTTTATTTCAATCATCAGGAAGTGAATTTTTCTTTTCTTTTTTAAACACAGGACAAATGTCTTACACAAAGAACAAATGATTTAAGTTAGGTAACATTTCCCCTCACAAATGTTAATGCCCATGGAACAAAAAATAAATGTTGGCCAAATTGAAGTTAGATTTACCTTTGAAGCCAAGGATTTACATAGCGCATTGTAAATATGAACTTTTATTCCAGTTCCACATGATTGTATATCAAAGGGCCTTTAGATTATTTTTCAGGAGGTGGAATCATAAATAATATACTAAGATTTGCTTTTAACAACAATATGTTAGTAACAGTCAATGAAATAATGATCAGCACATTTACAAATTTAAACTCAAAGAATTTATTTGTATTTGTCTAAATTCCCTAAGAAACCAACAAGCTATATGATGTTGTTACTACACTGTTTTTCTTGTAAAAATAGCATCCTTTTAATTTTTTTCTCAAATTGTTTAAATAAAATATGTCCAATTTTAAACAGATATCATTATGGATCATAAGGGATATGGCTAAACTCATATTATTACCTGCCCCCTCTCTTATGCCCCCCCCCCCCCACCTTGCCAAGTGTGGTAGTTTCTCAACTTCAGCAGTCCAAACATGATTTTGAGATGGCCATACCTTTTAAAGTAAGTCTTTCTGTCAAGGCAACTGTTGCCTCATTTCAATTATTCTTGATTAATGGATATAATCCTGCTGTGGCACTACTTGCTTTAACTTTATCCACTGTTTTAGTTATTTTGATTTCACCATAACTTGCTCCTAATAACTGGTTTATTTTCATCCAATAGTTGATTTTTTCCCCCTTTCAACTCTTGTTTGTTTATTCCAATAGTTTATTTCCAGCCTCACCAGTATTTGAGATTTCCTGACCTTCTTTCCATTATTTTGAACAATTAATTACAAAATAGTTCACCAGGTTACAATTGATTAGAAAGTAATTTCTCTATTTATTTTATTCTCTCTAAAACAGTATGATATCAATTTTAAAAATCTTAGTATTAACTAAAGTGTCTTTAC
This sequence comes from Nyctalus aviator, assembly GCA_036971965.1. Classification (NCBI taxonomy): domain Eukaryota; kingdom Metazoa; phylum Chordata; class Mammalia; order Chiroptera; family Vespertilionidae; genus Nyctalus; species Nyctalus aviator. The sequence continues at coordinate 177,210,025 of CM072924.1, read as the reverse complement.
TGAAAGAATATTAAAATTATAAAATACTGATAATTCAATATATAACTATGAAGATTTTTATAGCTTTCTATATGGCATAGATTTCTACAAACTATAGTAAGTACAGAATATCTCTAAGGAGTACATTAATTATGCAGCACCAACTCTCTTCCAAGCATTATCAAATAAATTGAAGTTATAAAGAAATAATGACAGTGAATATTTATGACTTCAAAGATTCAAAGAGTTTGCTGACATTTCACTCAGGTAGTTAGTCAAATATAGCTCCCCTATTAAGTTTCCTCTTAAGTCACTCCAATTAGGCTTTGCTCTCAACACTCAATCAAATGCTCTTGGCTTCATATTGTTAAATCTAATGCTACTTCCAGTTTTCCTCTTACTTATCAAACACTTTTTTTAGAGTTAGTTATTCTTTACTTCTTAATATTCTTCCATGATTCATCTCCCTGGAAACCACATTCATTTTTTATTCTTCCTTCTCTATAATTCACCTTTTTAGTCTCAATTGTTTTCTCCATTTTCTCCTGAAGTGGAAGTGCTCCAGCTCTCAATTCCTGAGTCTTCTGTCTTCCTTTCTTTCCTCCCCTTGTCTTCCTCTTCTACTCTCCTTCACTTTCCATTCTTCCCACCCCCTGCTTTCCTTTAGTTTTTCTATCTATATGTATTCCCTTGGTGATCTTATGTAATCTCATTGTTGTACATATCAATTCAGTGCTGATGACTCTCAAATTCATGTTTGTAACCCAGATTCTTCTCTTGAATTTTAGACTCATATATCCAACTGTCAACTTAACATTCACACCTTGATGTCTAAATAGAACCTCACATTCAATACTGGCATGAGCAAAAGTACATTTACAGTTGTGAGTACACAAAACACAGAGTTAATAAAGCTATTGTAATAGTCATAAATAACTAAAGTGACTTTTTCCATATGAAAAACTATAAACCCACTTATGAACACCCCTGTATTGCCAAAATAGAACTCCTGAGCTTTCTCTGAAATCATGTTCCATTTATAATCTTCTCCTTTTCAGTTGATAGAAATCTGATATTTTCATTTTGGATGCCAAAAACAGTGGAGGCAACCTTGAACTTTATCTTTTTCACACACTCATCATAATGTGCTAGGAAATCTGACAACTCTCCAGAATCTGGTCACTTCTCACAACCTTCACTCTGTTGTTTTGTTTTCCTACAGTCTCTTCTCAACATAGAATAAAAAATTATTTTCTAAAATGAAGTTTTATCATGCTAATTCTTTGGTTAGTATCTTATAGTGGCTCACAATTTACGTAAGGTAAAAGTCAACTTTTTAATTGTGGCCTTCAAAAAAAAAAACATCTAATATTGCTAACTCTAGCATGGAAGTTTTCAACTGGGGATGATCTTGCCCCCTAGGATATTTGGCAATTTTAATGGTCACTACTCAGGAGAGAGAACAAATGTGACTATCATCTAGTGGTTAGAAACCAAGGATGTTGCTAAATATCTTATAATTCCCAAGATATCTTCTGGGCTTTTCCTTTACAAGGAAATAGTTGGTCTAAAATATTAGCAGTAAAGAAAACCAGATGTAGAGTCTCATTTCCAAAGCTTTTCTTCTCTCTCTCAACTTCAACACTGGCATTCTTGTTGAGCTTTTGAAATAGGATATAAAGACCTCTCACCAGTTGCCCTCAGCCTGGACTATTTGCCTCTTAGAAATTTATATGATTTTTTCCCCTTGCTTTCTCTCATCTCTGTTCAAATGTTTTGTCTCACTGAGCCCTTCTCTAATCACCTGATATTAACTAGAATCTCAAGCACTGATTTTGCCCTAGCAGTCTCTAAAGAACTTACCATCTGATATTCTCTAAATTGTATTATTTGTTTAGTCTCAGTTTCTCTTTACTAAAATGTAAACTCCAATTGGTTGGGTGTTTTTGTCTGTTTTATTTACTTTTCCATCTCTCTAGAACAATGACAGCATACAGAAGTTATTAAGTGTATGTAGAAATAACATTACAACACAACAAAATGGTGGAAACTAACAGGGTCTACTAATAGTCTATGAGCCAAATGCCAAACCTAGACATTGACTAAAGCCATCTGGAAACAGGATAAGTCTGAATTGTTTGGTTAAAAGTGTGATGCTTGCTTCTATGTATTGTAGGGAGATGGTATAGCACTCTCAGAGGCCTTGCAGTTGGAGGAAGTGTGTTCCTTGGAAAAATGATGGGAATAAAGCCTCAGAGGGCATAGGTGAACCAAAAGAGTTCAAGTGGGTGAGCAGAGAAGATGCAGGGCATCGTAAGCTACTAAAGCCTGCATATTGTTTGAGTGAAGTATGAGAAAGAGGATAAAGCATGTAAACACTTTAAGTCAAGGATACCTCATCACATCCCAAGTCAGAATTGCTGAGAAGTGAAGACTGAGCTGGAAGAGAGACAATTTTGAAAGGAAGATTGATTAGGAGGTAGCTCTAGTGTTAGGGGAAAGGTGATAATGATTTTATATATTTTACTTCTTGTACATATTCTTAGATATTCACATTCGTTTCATTTAAAGAAACAAAGCATTTCTCATGGGAATTCCTCACATTCCTTTATATTTGTTGTTAGTTTGATGATTAATGTGTGTGTGTTTTGTGTGTTTGTGTGTGTGTGGTGGGTTGTGCACACGTGTGTGTTTCAAGGAGAAAGGAAGACAGGGAGACTCAGGGAGGGAAAGAGGGAGAAAAACAGAATAAGAGGGGACGAGAGAAAGAAAGAGCAAAATGTTTTTTGTTTAAATTAAAGTGATTCGTCCCTGCCCCCTTTTCTCCCTTCTCTTGGCTATTATGTTGCTAATATTTTGGTGCTTAAAACAAAACAAAATTCTAACAGAAGTTGTAGCAGCTACAACACAAAGTGCTAACCACTACATGGTCAAAACATGCCACCAGAGACATCTGCCACAGGCCCAAGGCAAAGGAAGTAAAAGCAAAAAAAAAAACAACAAGCTTCTAGATAGCAAAAGAAACCGCGAACAACAACAACAAAAAAGGCAACTAACTGAATGGGAGAAGATACTTGCAAACAAAGCCTCTGTTAGTAACCAAAATATATAAAGAACTCATACAACTAAATTCCTCACCCCCAAACAAACCAATTAAAAAATGGGCAGAGGACCTGAAGAGTCACTTCTCTCAAGAAGACATATGAATGGTCAAGGGATATGTGAAAAGATGCTTTATTTTTCTAGCTATCAGGGAAACGCAAATCAAAACTACAATGGGATGTCACTTCACTCCTGTCAGAATGGCTATTATCAACAAGGGTTAGCAACAAGTAATAACACGTGTTGGGGAGGTTTTGGAGAAAAAGGAACCCTCACTCACTGCTGGCGAAAATGTAAAGTGGTACAGCCATCATGGAAAACCGGAATGAAGGCGCCTCAAAATTTTAAGAATTAGAGTTACCATATGAGAAGGCAATTCCTCTAAAAATATGTAAACATTTATTCCTAAAGAATATATGCATCCCTATGTTCACTATAGCATTATTTATGGTGGCCAAAACATGAAAACAACCAAAGTGTCCTTCTATAGATGACTGAATAAACATGTGGTACATATCTACGACAGATTATTACTCAGCCATAAGAAAAAAATGAAATACTGTCATTTGTGACAACACAGGTGGATCTTGAGAATATGCTAAGCGAAATAAGTGAGATGGAAAAAGAACCATGATTTCGCTCATATGTGAGATACAAAACTGGAAGCAGCAAACAAACAAAACCTCATGGACACCGACATTGTATGGTGGTTACCTGAGGCGAGGCGAAATGGGGGGGAGGGAGAGTTGACTGTGGGTGCTGGTGGGCACATAGTTTCTATACTTGAAACCTAAAGGATGTATTAACCAATGTCACCTCAATAAATTAAAAAAAAAATTAAAAAAGAACGCAAAATAACTCAATCACATGTTAATATGGTAACATTTTGTATATATATTTTAAAAAGAATCACTCACCTTTCCATATTATATCCAGAGAGGAATCTGTAAGGCCTGCCCTGGCTTCCTGGGCAACTTAAAGAGCAGCGTTCACAACAGCTGGAGCCCTTGCTGGACATCCCGCTCACAGAGGAGGAGGATGACCTCACGTTCCTTCAGAAGGAATCCACTGAGGTGGCACCAACCTTGACCTTCACATGGCCCGGGGGGCCGTGTACAACAGGAAAAGGGATGGCATCCGCATAGTCCATCTGGAGAGAACCTGGGCGAGATACTGATCGCATTCCCATCCCCTTCCCCTGTGACATCCCGGCCGCCAGCAGGGCCACCTTCTCCATGAGTCCTGGCCGGGGGCTGAGGTCTGCGGCCGCCGCAGGGGCCACTCCTGCGGGTAGCGCCTGGCCCTGGACCTTCACCAACCGGATGTACACGGCCTCCCGTGGGGCCAGGCTTCCGGGCTTCCTGCTCCCAGGGGGACCGCGGGCACCCACAAAAGTGTCTTAGGGGTACCCTGCCTAGCCCTGCTCAGTGGGACAGACACCCTGCTGGGCTCATGTCCTGGGGACCCTGCCATCAGCAAGGATGCTCTTTCCGCAGGCCCAGACGGTGTGCGCATGCGCGGCATCCTCTCGCATCCTCTCGCGGGAACACCGGTGACCTCCTGCGCCCGGGGCTGCTGCTGCGGAGACCCCGAGGAGATGGGGATGGAAGAGCTGGCTGCTTCTGCAAAGGTGGTGACGGAGGACCGGGCTGCTCCAACCCCGGCAGCTGCTCAGTTTGAGGTTGCAGGCGGGTCTGAAGGTGCCGGGGTCCCCTTCCCTGCGGGTCCAGGGGTTCTCTGCGGAGCCTGCACCCCCAAGGATGGGCAGCTCCCGCGTGGCCACGGAAAGGGTAGGTGAAACCACTGAGTGGTTCTCCGCTGACCCTTACAGAAACGGAAATAGGGTTGATGAAACATAGAAACAAACCTCGAACATGATGACCCCCCTAGCAGTTTTTGGTAGTTTGTGTAAATTGCTACAGAAATGCCCTTCTCCAAACGTCCCGTCACGTGATGCAGGAACAGTGTTTTGAAATGGTTGTGTCGTTCAGATTTAGAAAGAAGTCTCACTCGGCGTTTGGGTTTATAATTTTAGTCATGGTGCTGGAGAGTAGGGATTTTTGAGCCCATTCCGGAGAGGCCATGGACTGTGCCCCACATAGAGTTGTCAGTGCTGACACCAGGCCAGGCCTAGAGATAGGGTCTCATGGACCTTTCCCCTTGCACCTCACAAAATAGCCTTGCAAGATAGAACACTGTCAGCTTTCTGAAGAACAGGATAACCCTGTGAATAACATGGTCGCCAATGGCATGATCCTGACGTTGCTTGGGAAAAACTGTTTTGTCTTGGGTTGCTTGTTCTGCAAAAACAGGATGTGGTAAATGGGCGTAAAAGCGGTCCTACACAAAGGGTAGCTGCTGCTCTCCAGACTCCCTGCGTGGAGATTGGCAGAGCAGTTGCCCGGTCGGCCTGCTAATAAGGGCTCCCTAAATTTTAATTTGGTCTGGGCTTCAGTGGTCATTCACTTGTGTTCGCTCCACAACAATAGCATTTATTTTTAAAAAATTTGTTTTTAATCCTCTCCCGAGGATATTCTTCCATCGATTCTTGGAGAGAGTAGAAGAGAGAGGGAAAGACAGAAATATCCAAGTGAGAGAAATACATTCAAAGTCTGTGACCCACAGGCGCCAGACTAGGGCTTGTGCTCCTCAGGACATCGCTCTATCCACTGAGCTAAACCAGCCAGGAAGGCCATAGCGCTTATTAGCATTTGGAATAACCATATGTATGTTGCTTGGTAATTAGTTAGGTTAGTTAGACAGGCTCACCTGTCTTTTCTAGAATGAAAACATCAACCCTGCAGGGGAGGGCAGTTAGGGGTGACCAGGCTGGCAGAGAAGGGAAGTTGGGGGCAAACAGGCTGGCAGGGGAGCACTTAGACATCAATCAGGCTGGCATGGGAATGGTTATGGGGTGATCAGGCTGGCAGGCAGAAGCGGTTAGGGGCAATCAGGAAGGCAGGGAGGCGAGCAGTTGTGAGCTAGTAGTCCTGGATTGTGAGAGGGATGCCCAATTGCCCATTTAGGCCCGATCCCGGTGGGCAGTCGGACATCACTTGAGCCGTCCCAGATTGGAGAGGGTGCCTGCTGGCTTGAGGGACACCCTCCCTTTGCCCCTGTGCACGAATTTCACGCACCGGGCCTCTAGTCAATAAATGTTTGTTCATTGAGAAGATTTCTGAATGCTTAATTGATCAGAATCCTGGCATGGTGGAGAAATAGAAAGATGAAGATGAGGAGGTTAAAACCTTTTCTGTCAGAGAGGCATATAAAGGCTTACCAGGAAACAAAAGCCTGCTTCAGAATTAGAACTTGAGTTCAAAGGCCTCAAGTAACCAAAATGTTGTGTCTTGAATAGAATGTTCTGTCTGGAATGGAAAGGTCTCTGTTTGACTTTGCTTAAAGCCAACCTTGTGACCCCGTTCCCAAGATGAATGTGATTTCAAAGAGTTCATATTGGTTTCCACATTACCTATTTTGAACAGCAACAAAAAAACCCATGAAGTAATCTTATAGATTCTGATGGCTCATTACTCTTCTCAACACCGTTAGATGATTTGCACTTCATAGGTGAGGAAAAGAACTTCTTTAGCTAGCACTTTTTCTTGGATGTGGATGCATGTTTTGAAACTTTGTATTTTTTAAAAAGTAATGTTACCCACTTTGCTATGTGACAACTTTATTGACACTATTTCCCCACAAAATTTGTTCCATTGTTTCCCTTTTACCTGTGAATTAACTATTCATGACGTCACTTGACTCAGACAGTGTCCTAAATCAGTTTCACTAACTTATTTGACCTTTACTCTGGCATAGAAGTAAATAGCTGTATATTTGCCACTACTGCCAAATGAATCCTGGTGCATCAGTATTTGGTGATAACAATTTTGGGAAAACAAAATACCAAACCTTTTGGAGACCAATTCTATACTAAAACACCGAAGTCTGAATTTATACAGACAGCCAATGTCTTTTTTTTTTTTATTATGAAATCTGTTTGATCTGCTATGGTACACTTCTTTTTAAAAATAATCTATAATATAAATTAAGATTCCGCGCTTCCACCTTTAGTTAATTTTAATATCTCTCAGTGGTGTTAATCTCATTTGTTGTTCCTGCTGGGTCTTTTGCACAATTCATAGTTGGGGTATTTTAGTGTTCTTGTGTGTTTAGTACCCCCAGCTTACTTTTCCTATTATTTTATTTTCAAACATTTCTAATATTGGTAACTATTTGCTCATAGGAAACAATGTGGTTTTTGATATTTATATTTTGTTATTATCTTGCTATACATGTTATTAAATTGGATTTAATTATTTTACTCTGTGAGGCCAGATTATGATTTTGAGACTATTATATTTGAAGTTCATACAAACCTTAGTCATATACTATAGGTTTTATATTAAAAACAAAATAATTTATATTTAGAATATTTACCCAAACTGGAAGAGTCAAATTTGGGATCTCATTGCTAGGGGTATGGCACAGTTGTTTTCTATCTGTCATATGCTAGCTGTGTTTTACAAGCATTTGCCTACATTAGAGACTGTTTTGAAAGCACAAAAATGTGAGGTTCCTGGAATGGCAGGCAAAAACAATTCTATGTAATTTATAAAAATTAAACTTAGATTACCAAATTGCTAATCCCAGAAATAATGCTCTATGGATATAGTCTTCTTTGGATGCTTAGACTTCTCTGGACACTTATTTAATGAACAGTGTAAATATATTGCTGATATAAACACATTTGAACAGTCAAGAAAAAGTCAGTGACTAATATAGTGGCTCATTTATTTGCAACTTTATATTAAGAATTTTAAATATATGTAAGGATTTTATAGTTTCAATCATATCATGGATAGAATTCAGTATGCATTTTCAAATGACATATAATTAACATTATAAAGTTTTTATTTTAAACTAGAGGCCTGGTGCATGGATTCATGCACCGGTGGGGTCCCTCAGCCTGGCCTGCACCCTCTCACAATTCAGGCCCCCTTGGGGGATGTCAGACTGCTGGTTTCAGCCCGATCGCTGATTGCTGCAGCCAGACCAAGGGACCCCACCAGTGCATGAATCTGTGCACTTGGCCTCTAGTATGCATATAAGATTTTCGACTAATTTCTTCCCACCCTACACCTTTCCCCCTTCCCTCTGAGATTCATCAGTATGTTCCATGCCTCTGCATTGAGCATCTGCCCCCTGGTGGTCAGTGCATTTCAGAGGTACCAGTCAAATGGTCAGATGGTCAAACAGTCACTTAGGCCTTTATATATATATGAAATTCGTGCATGGGGGGCAGGGGAGGGAAGGATTCCCTCATCCAAGCCTGCACCCTCTCCAATCGGGGATCCCTTGGGGGATATCCAACCAGTGGTCAGATATTCCTCTCACAATCTAGGACCGCTGGCTCCTAACCGAAAACCTGCCTGCCTGCCTGATCACCTCTAACTGCCTCTGCCTGCTTACCTGCCTGATAACCCCTACCTACCCTCCCTTGCCGGCCTGATCTTGCCCCCAATTGCCCTCTCCTGCTGGCCTGGTTGCTTCCAACTGCCTCTGTCTTCCTGATAGCCCCTGACTGCTCTCCCCTGCCTTCCTGATCTCACCCCAAACTGCCCACCTATGCTGGCCTGATCTTGACCCCAACTGTCCTCCCCTGCCAATCTGATCTCACTCCCATCTGCCCTCCCCTGCCAGCCTGATCACCCCTAACGGCCTCTGCCTTGGCCCCCACCACCATGGCTATGTCTGGAAGGAAGTAGAATGTCTGGAAGATGGCCGGTTGACCTGGTCTAATTAGCATATTACCCTTTTAGTAGCATAGATAAATTATATAGGATAGGATTGCTTATATGTATGGGGGAGCCCTTTTCAGCAAGAGGAGATGAGCTTAGCAGACAAAAATACATAATCCCTTTATCTGGATTTATAGCCAGCCATATGCACTATACTGCCAAACTGGTCATTAAAAAATTGAACCACTTTCTTAAACAGCTGTTGCCCTTAAAAACCCTCCTCAGCCCCCACCTTAGGTTCTGCCTTCGCAGTTCACCCAGATCAGGTTCTGACTGGTCAGTTTCTATGCTAGTCAGTGTCAAAAGCTCCGCCTCCTAGGCACCATTGGCTCCTCGCACTTCACCCAGATTTGGTTCTGATTGGTTGGTTTTTATGCCAGTCAGAATCTCTGGGCCTGTCAATAGTCCTGATCAGAGAGGTGGGGTTGATCAGCAGCCCCAGCAGAAGCCTGAGAGAAAGAGGAAGGCAAGGGCTGATCAACAGCTGCCTTGGAGGCTTCAGATCAGATCCTGCTTCTCTCTCCGGGCCTCTCTTCAGGCCTGATCCGCAGCCCCCTCGGCAGTCAGTGCTGGGTTGTGGCATCCGCAGCAGCAACAGTCAGTGCTGGATCGCCACGACAACCCAGCACTGACTGCAGGACTGACTTGCGGTCGGTCAAGCCTTCAGTAGTTTTGGATGTTACAGACCCTGGGTTTTTATATATTAGGATAGATGAAAGCCTTATAATAATATTATCAACTAGAGGCCTGGTGCATAAAATTCGTGCACGGGGGTCCCTCAGCCCAACCTGCACCCACTACAATCCAGGAGCTCTCAGGGGATGTCCTACTGATTGCTTAGGCCCTCTCCCCGTGGTTCTCTGCTCTCTGCGGGTCTGGAGGTTTTGCTGCAGCCATGGAGATGAAGCCCCCATGCCCTGCTGTCCGCTCTCTCCCTGCCACTGCCATGCACCAGGCCAAGGAAGCCCCAATGCCCTTCAGTGTGCTCTGTCTGCCAGGCCTGGGGGCTTCACAGACACCAACACACCAAGGAAGCCCCCAGGCCCCGTTGTCCTGGCTCTGTCTGCGGGGCCTGGGGGTGTTCCTATCGCTAAGGAAGCCCCCATGCCCTTCTGTCCTGGCTCTGTCCACCCAGCTAGGGTCTTCCCCGCTGCTGCTCTGCTAAGGAAGCCCCCAAGCCCTGCTGTCCGGGCTCTGTCTGCCATGTCTGGGGACTTTCCTGCCACTTCCGCACTAAGGAAGTCCCCATGCGCTGGCTCTGTCTGCCGGGACTGGGGGTGTTCCTGCCGCCTCTGCACTAAGGAAGCCCCCAAGCCCTGCTGTCCGGGCTCTGTCTGCCAGGCCTGTGTCTTCCCTGCGGCCACCGCACTAAGGAAGCCTTTAAGCTCTGCTGTCCGGGCTCTGTCTGCCGAGTCTGGGGGCAGATCCAGCCTTGTTGCTTGGTCGCCATGAACTCTAGTGGGCTGACAGGCCCAGACCCTGCAGCAACAGCGTCCAGCCGCTGCTCCAGTGGACAGGCCGGGTAGCGGGACTGAGGGGACTGGGCTCCAGCATCTTGTGGCTATGGGGGCCGCCATTTTTGTCCCAGAGTGATGGTTAATTTGTATATTACTCTATTATTAGATAGGTTTTTTTTTTTTTTTACCCCAGTCTGTCTCACAAGAAAAATATAAACTTCTCAAGTAAGAGTTTTGTTTCAATTTTCTTTTGTATTACTCAAAGTCATTGCACAATTTATATGATCCTCATCATTATAAATGGGAAAAATAAGAATCCAGCAAATCTTGATTGCATGAACTATGTATAACACAGTGTGATAAGGGAGGAAGTCATCGAGAGGAGTTGGCTCTGATGTTTTGAAATTTGTGATCTAATGGTAAAGAGATTTATAAGCCTTACTTCAAAGAAAACAGAAAAATGATAAAGTCCAATTAAAATGACATAAGCATGTAGAGGAAGAGACCGCTAAAATGAGAGAAAATGGAGGAAGCATAGAAGGCTTCAGGAAAAAGGTGGTATGTGAAACTGAATTTTGAAAAGAAAAAAAAAAAAATACAGACTAATAGAATTTGCAAAGGAGGCTCTGAAAGGATGGGCTGATCCAGGTTTGAAAAAGAAAGCATTTAGTTTCATATTTTTAGATTACTTTTGTTATTATTTCTGAAACAAAATAAAATTTAATATTCTGCAAGCTATTAGGTAGACAATAGCTGAACACTCTAAGCAAAAAGGAAATTTGGTTTTTGAAGCTTACTATGCACAAAAACATAAAGTACATTATTATTATGTAATTAATACTATTTATTTCCAATAATTTACAATAATATACTGAATTAGAATGCTTGGAAAGTAATTAAGTATGAAAAATTTGCTTTTTATTGACACAATAAAAAGTAAATGGAAAATTTTGTTATATATTGTCTAGCTGTAACTCTTATTAATTTCAAAATATATTTACTATGCATTGAATCTGAAATTACTTTGTCCCTTAGAGAATTTCATAAATTTTGTCTTCCTTAGAATATGATTTCTCTTTTTATTGTTTAGAAATAATTTATACATATATTGCATAATGCATAATTCTGCTATACATATTTATAAATATGGTTAGACTCATGTATAAAAATTAAAAGTTTCATATTTGCTTTATGGCATTGTAATGAAACTCATTAATAACAACTACTCTAGGAACAAATAATTAGAATAAGGAATTATATCTTGAGCAAAAAAAAAAAGTACAGTAAAAAAAAGTAGAAAATACTATTTAGTTGTTTACACCAATAAGGGAATGCCATATTGTGAAAAATGTAACAAATTATAAAAGTATATATTTGAATAACTCATAGACAATGTATCTTCAACATTGAAAAATAAAGTTGAAAATTTCTAGACAACTTATAACAGTGTTTCTTAAACTTTAAAATATTTACATACATCAAGAAATTTGAGAGTGGTGGTAAATTTCAACTTTATTTAGTTTATGCTAATTAATTGTGTTAGACATTCTAAAATATGCTGTCATTTGCAATAAGCAAATGTACAAAAATGTATTGTGACTTATAAAATCTCAAAATGGAAATATAGTTATATGATCTTTATCCTCCAATTATATAAGTGCATTGATTAAATCTAAACTATCAGGTATTTAAAAGCAACCTTTTGAAAATAAACACTATCAGATATAAGACTGTTATTCATTCCAGAAATAGTAATATGTCTAAAATATATAAATAAATACCTATGGAGGTACTTTTGCCTGTTTTCTATAGCAATTTACTTATACATTCCCTTAATAGAAATATTGAGCCTCTATGTATGACAGACACTAGGTGTCAGCAATAAGTCAACAAATGAGATGTAGTTCATGCCTGAGGATTTCCAATTTTAGAGAAATACAAAAAATAACTACAGTAGAAATATGATAAGTACCATTATAGAAGTGTGACTAAAAACTGAACATACAAAGGAGGAACACTAAAACGTGCATTATTACAAAATACTATTGCAAGAGTGGTTTGTTGGGGAAACACATATTGTCTATCTGTTGTGGCATCAGCAGTCCAAATGTTGAAGGAAGTCCTCAAGTTTCTTTGAATCCAGCAAAGGGAAACAAATAGATTGTTTTCATTGCTGCATGGCAATTGCCAGCTAGTTTTATGGAATCTTACTATTGACAATACCCAGGCCAGATTTATCTCTCATGCAGAAAGGAACACATTTTATTTTAGAAGTATAAGGGACTTCAGCCTCCCCAGCAAAGCCTGCATTTGACTCATCTGGATATCAGGCATTTCCTTTGAGATTAAAATCTGAGCAGACAATGTTTGTCTTTCCTCTCACTAACTCTATCTGATGCTCATCCTCATGCTATACATGCAAACTCTGACTGCCCTGGAAGATTTAGTATGCTGGATGGAGAAGTTTCACCTGCATGAACACAGTTCAAGAGCAAATTTCAAGAGCTCGTCACACACATTACTATATTTCAGATTTATGAAACTTAAAACACTAATTTTCAAACCACCTTGGAGGACAGGGACAGATACACATCTTTCCTGCTTTATTATCTATCTGTCCATTGATGCATGTATTCATCCACCCATCCATTCATCTACTTACGATCTATCTAGACACACACACACACACACACACACACACACGTGTGTACATGTTTGTGTGATTCCATAGTCATTTTTCTCAACTAACTTATTCTAGAACTTAGATCCTTTACTTCATGTCTTTGTAAATTATATTTCAATTAACATTACGGTGTAATGCAAAATGCTTGTTAATAAATTACTTCATTGTGCTGGCCCATGCACTTTTTCCCCATTTCCTTTTTTTGTAATAAAAATAAATTATTTGTAATAAAAATATATACTTACAATACTTAAACCTTCATTTGTGCAGAACATAATACTGCTCTGAAAGATAACACAGGAAGAGTGAGAGGAGGCCCACAGTGTTGTGCAAGGCAGTTTTTGTAAAATTTGGAGGTTCATTGCCCATGTGAAGCCAAGAGTCACAATCACTATACCAAGAAAAACAATTAGCTGGGGAATTGCTAAGTAGATAAAGGCAACACTTCTCAAGACAGCCTTGGGCCAGTAATAAGAAGATTGAGCACACAACTGTAATTAGTTAATTTGTGCAGCAGACAGGAAAAGATAGAGTTATCTGTGGTTAGTGTATAATCCTGGGCATTTAGGACAGTGAAGGATTATGGATGGCACAGAATATGTATATAAAATTCTTCCCAATTAAGTAACATTGAAAATACAAGAATCTTGCTAAAAGAAGGTTCATTGAGAGGGTAAGTGTTCTTACACAGAATCAAAAGTGGTTTACAAAAACCAAACGAATAGTAAGAAACAAAACAAAAAAAAGATAGAAGAAAATGCAGTGTCACAGTAAAAGGAGAAATATAATTGAAAATAATAATCAGAAGGAGCTCTCCATAACCAACCTATACATGTGAAAATTATTCAGATATTGTTCCTGACCACAAGTGTTTATAAGTTAATGAATGAATAACACACACACACACACACACACACACACACACACACAGATATAGAATCGTCTTAGTTACTTGGGATTGCTATAAAAAACACCATAGACTGGGTAGTTTAAACAACAAATTATTTCTCACAGTTCAGGAGGCTGGGAAGTCCAAGAATAGTGTGCTGGCAGGTTTGGTGTCTAGGGTGGGTTAAGGTGGGGGAGATAGGAGGAAGCTTTGGATGTGGGGAAAAAAAAAAAGTCTGTAACTTGATTGAGGCATTGGTTCCATTGGTAGATCAGTTGTTAAAAGTCATTGAATTGTCAAAAGAGTTTACTTTATTGTATAGAAATTAAACCTAAATAAAATTGATAAGTATATATAAAATATATTGCAAGCACAAGTGAATTTATTAAATGCACTTAACATAAACTAAACATTCCAATTTGACTGCAGGAATCCCCTCCACCCATTGTTTTAATGTATGTCCGCAAAGTTAAATAATCTCAGAGGAAATTGTAAGTATCATAAAATTCAATACAGGAAAAAATACCTCATATGCCTCGCTTTCCCCCCATACCATAGACTGTAATCTGTGCTTTTAAATTACAGAAGTTTTGTGATATATTGTGTTAGTTTAGAATTGCAATTTCAAGCATTTGTCATAGTCCTAATCTTCTATTATGTGATTTTATATAAATGCATTTTGTTGCATACGTACTTGAATTTATTATGAGTAAACAAACTTGAAAAATTATATCATTAGTAAATTATTGGAAGTCATTAGTAAATTATTGAAAGTGCTGAGAATAAAGTTATTGTGTAGTCAGTAAAAATTTTAAGCATCATTACAACTTACCTAAAAAATATTTCTACAGATAGTTCTAATCATCATGCTCATAACTAATGATACCATCATTTAAAATAAAATACTATGAAAAATTTAAATGGTATATTAAAGCAGTATGTCATCTACCACATTTCTCTAATCCTTAATCAAATGCTATAGGAAAAGAGCTTTCCAGACAAAAACAGGACTCAGTGCTTGCATATGGAAAATCAGTCCTGATGTTACAAGTATAGGAGGTCAGATTCTGTAAAGGAAAGTTATTTTCCAGTGTGGGATTTCTGGTTGCATCTTTACTCAGATTGCTTCCATATATAAAGCAGAGTATGAATCCATAAAACTTGCTTCCTTTGCTCTTGAAAGTGAACTATAGCGGAAGCAAATTGGTTTTGAGAGCAAACCAAAGAAAGAAATCTCCCTGGGCCCCCGCTTCATCACTTACAAATGGAATTCATTTGATTTTAGTGATGATAAACAGCAGACATAATTTAAAGAGCAGTTCAGTTCTGACTTGGAAGAAAGCAACTTCAAAGAAATATTACTAATTTTTAAACGCTATTCTTTAAAAAAAGACCACGGAGACTCGATCATTTATGATTACTTTCCTGTTGGTTTTATAAGATGATCATATATTGTGGAACTGCTTGGAAGGGAACGGAAATGTGCTTTAGGTTTCCTAGGTGACCTAATACCAAATGGGGTGACTAGCTTGGCATCCACATCCAAACTGCTGCAAAGTTCCAAATAGGACATGTGCCTCAACAATCTATCCCAAAGAGTATCATCTTCACTCAAAAACCTATCACTCCTTGAAAAGCCCTTTCTATATACCCGATGTGCGCTATGAGCCAGTGAGCGTGCCGTAGGTAGGAAAGCTCATATGTTAAGCATTGCTTATTAGGTTTACTTGCTTAGAATATGAATAGTTTTTTTTGGAATTCATAACCATAAATGTTGCTAAATTATTTCTCAGGGCATTTCTTCATTAGTTGCATTTAACAAAAGTATAAACAGCATCAGAATGACTAGAGAATAAATGCAAATGGCTTCTTTAAATCCTGTTATCACCTCTGGTGTTTTGAAGTGTATGGAAAGGAACACTATGTGAGATGTATTCCTTTTCCAATTATGAAGGATAGTTCCCCCAAGTATTACTAAATGACTGGTTATTGCTTTTAATGTATATCTCTACATCCCTTTTCCTAATAATATTTGCTTTTTAGTCTAGGTTTGCCTATAGTTATTTATCTTACTCAACAATTGGATATCACTGAAAGACAGTAGTTTTTAGGACATTTTAGCAATAGCAATCTATTAACATATGCAAACTTAAAATAAATTTAAAAAAATTGCACTTCTACCACAATGTCCTAGAACTTTAGGCAGTAAAAAATTTAAAGGGCTAGATTATCACAATGTTTTATTATCATCATTATTAAATAATGTTTTAATTATATATATATATTTTCTCTGTAAATTATGTATATCTTCCAAACATTATTTTAATCCCCAGGATGTTTATTCTTTGTATTTCTACATGATGCCTGCTCTCTCATTTTTATTGATCTTTTCCCTTCCTTGCTTCTTTGTCTTTATACCCTTAAGACATAAAAAATAGGAAACAGAATCAATTCTTTGAAAAATACAATTTGCATAAGGAAATTCACATAAGGAAATAGAAAATATGATTCACATAAGAAAAATTCACATAAGGAAATAGAAAATATGATTAGGCCTATATTTATTAGAGAAGTGAGTCAATATTTATAACCTTCCAAAACATAAAACTCCCCAAAAAGCCCCAGAAGGGTTCACTGGTGAATTCTGCCAAACATGTAAAAAAGAAATATATCAATTCTATAATTTCTTACAGAAGATATAAGTGGAGAAAATAGTTTCTAACTCATTTCATGAGGCCAAATTAATACCCAAACAAGGCAAAGGCATTGCAAAAAAACCCCAAAAAACAAAAACAAAAAAACATAGACCAATATGTCTCATGAACATAGATGCAAAAATCCTAAAATATATATTAGTAAACTGAATTTAACAATATATATATAATATAATATATTATATATATGTATATATATAATATATATATATATATATAAAGTGTTATATACCACGACCAAGTAGGATTTATCTCAGATATGTAAAACTGATTGATTGTACATATGAAAATCATTAATGTGATCCATCACATCAACAGGCTAAGAAAAAAAATTACTTGGTATTTTCAAAAGATGAATCCAAGAAATGTGAGAAGATATGGACATAAACAAAATATCTTGACCATACATGTAAAGGGGGAAAGGTTTCACTAAAATGAGAGTTTTTCTAGCCTACTTTGAAGGAAGATGGTGAGAATGCAGATTTGGGGCCTCACAGTATAAGAAACTTGTCCTTAGTTTCCTTCCAGAGGAAAAAATGGCTATAAGATCTATTTGGGTAAATGGGATCTCTGGCAGCCTCAGAGGATATCTCAGTGCCTGAGATGGAGCTTAGACTTAATAGTTTTTAGATGCTCAGGTTCTTGCTTATGAGAAGAAGATAGAACATGTCAGTATAGAAGAAGATAGAACATGTCAGTATAGATAGAACATGTCAGAACTATGACCATATACCTGGCTTGGAAATGGATAGGCTTTTAAGATAAGGACACAGGTTCTGAGGGAAGGATAGAAATACCTTCTCCCTAAAAGACATTGAAGAGAATTGGGTTGAGCCAGTTCAATATGGTAACTCTTTCTTGACTTTGTTCCTTGCAATAACTAAGGAACATTACTAGAAATACCAGAAGTGTTTAGATAATATATTTAATTGAATGAAATTAAACAGTGGTACTAATTTGAAGACCTAATCACTACATTCTCATATAACAGTACTCTCTGGTTAGCATTTTTTATTCATGTGTTATAAATTGTCTAATTCCTGATATGATTAAACTATTACCTAATTAAAAGCATATTAGAGTTAGACATCATAAATAAATGTAGTTTTTCAGGGTTTTTTTCGGTCATGAATTTAATGAGTAAAGTTTGTTTTGCATTAAAAAAATGCAATTGCAGCAGCTGACAATCATAATACATCTTAAAGCTTAAGTTATGTTGTGCTTATAAATTCCTACCCTAATATATTTTTATTGTTACTTTTATTGCTTATATATATTTTGTATCACTTTATTTAATTGAAATCAAATGATGTTATTTACCTTTTAGTGATGCAGTAAAAAAAAATTGCATTTGTAAGCTGATATTATTCAAATGGATTTTCTTATAGAACACTAGCAGTCTTTAGTGCAGAATATTTTACATATAAATGGAAAACAAATGCAAAATACTGTGACATCTACTCCACCAGACTAATAATAGAGATGATATGGTAGCTGAGAGTATAATTGGTTATGTGCAAGGCACTGTTGAGTCATGGAATGACACAAGATGTCAACAAATTATCCTGAAAGTGCAAAGAGAAATATTTGATATCTGTACACATTAGAATCACTGAGAGAATACTAAAACAATAATATCCACAATAGTCTGCATCCTCATCATCATTATATGGTTACTATTGGATTTTAAAAAATACTAGCATGTATTCCCTGACCAGGTGGCTCGGTTGGTTTGAGCATTGTCCATACCCCAAAAGGTTACAGATTCAATTCCTGATCAGGGTAGTCAGGGTGGGCATGGGAGGCAACTGGTTGATGTTTCTCTCCCATCCTTTTTCTCTAAAATTCAGTAGAAACTTATCCTTGAGTGAGGAATAAAATATAATATTAGTAGGTATATTTTGAAAAATAATTCGAGAAAGTGCCTATCATTGAGCCCAACCCTAGAAGAGATGCTTATTCATGACTGTCCTATGAGTTACTAATATTTGAACAGATTTAGAATTATTTCTAATCTAATACTAATCATTAATGTCATTCTGAGATTGTAGAGTTATCTGCAGGTTTTGGTGAACATATGTACTAGTAAACTCCCAGCTGGATAATTATGGTTTCTTTGTGTTTTTATATTCAAGTGGTGACCCTGCTTCTGAGTCAGAAGGTAACCCAACTAAACTGAGGAAATATATGGAATGTGTTCTTTATATTAAATTTTTTATTTTTAGCCCTCTTATTGGAAAAATATTTTAAGTCTAAGTGAATGCTGCCTTTGTTCCAGATTCTAAAATGACCACAAATGGTCCTCATCCCTATATGTACATCCTTTTGCACTATGATTTTGCTGTTTTCCCTTTTGAGTCTGAGTCTGGCCAATTGACTTGCTTTGGCCAATGGAGCATTAGCAAATGCAATGCAAACAAAGACCCTTGTCACTAACCCTCTCTTGATACTGAAAACCCTCCTCCCTTATGTGATTAAAAAGAATGAGAGACAACATGGAGAGAAGTCTTTGCTGTTCCAGCAAATGAGTGAAGCCATCTTAGTCCATTTAGCCCAGTCAGTCAGCCAAGATAAAAATAAACTCTGGGTGAATCCAGTCTGTGAAAAATGATACATGTATGTTATCTTTATCCACCATATTTTGATATGGTGTATAAATATTTTACCTCCTGTTTGCAAGCCTGTGTGACCTTGTGTTTGACACAGTTATTTTAGATTCCTCAAGACTTAAACTCAGATGAAAAGTTTAGAACCTGTAATTCCTTTGCTCTCATCATTATGATAACAGTCCCCAATCCTGATTTGTTAGTTTACATTAATACCTCATTTGCTTTAGGGAATTACTTTTTTATACTCATTCTGTATCTATGGGTGTATTAGTTAAAGCCTTTCCCCCTTGTCTACAGTGTCAAGTCCCTTTATGCAGTAAGTCCTTTTTTAGGTCTACTGAGCTCCACAATTTGAGCCCACTTATGTGCCCCAGGCTCTTTCTGGTCTGCTATAATTTGGCTCTCTGCCCTTCTCTCCTAGTGCCGTGGACACTATCTTGAATTCTTTGGCTCAGGAATCTGGCTTACAATGTGATTTGAGGAAGTACATCTTTGAGGTAAGCATTATTGTTCGATCTATATGAAACCAGACTAAGAAATGAACTTTGTGTTATAATTTCTAAATAGATTGTCACTGTGCCAAAATTTTATCATTAAAATTTATTATTGAAACAAAATTTCTGTGGTTTTCAGGATTTGCTAATTCTGTATTAGAAATAACCACTCAGTTTCCTAGTACAGTGAATATATAAGAATATGTAACCTAGAAAGAAATATTTTGAAAATGAGAGGGACAGGACTCAGGTTATGAAGAACATGGAGATATGCAGAACAAGGTAAAGATGTTATAAACGTAGATTTGGAATAACAGAGACCAGGGTTCAAATATTAGCTTTACTATATATAATTATCTATATGACCTTGGACACAAAGTATTTGAGTTCCAGTTAAATCTGGAAGCTAATTCATAGTTCACAAAGTTTTGAGGCTCACATAAGATGCTCGTATCTTCTTGGAGCTAGAAGGGTCTCAAAATTTGGATATCGGTGTCTGTACTTCATGGATATTGGTGTCTGTACTTCATGTCAGAGGCTCTGAGGAAAAAGCTTTGGAGAATTCTTGGATAGGAAAAAAAGAAAAGTTAAAGATGAGACAGTACAAATTTCAAAACAAAATTTACTTTCTAGTTTTATCTATATCTAACCTATGTCTTAACGTATAAAAGATCTATATTCTTGGGAAATAAATAAGAGGAAAATACCTGAATTGAACTATGCAATTTTTACCTTGTCCTAAGAAAAAATAAAAAATTTAACCATAAAAATTTAAGTCTCAGAATGAATTACCTTTGCTTAATGTCACTAATCATCAGAGCAATGCAAATTAAAAGTGCACAGAGCTATCGCCTCACATCTGTTGGAATGGCTATCATCAATAAATCAACAAACAAAACTACAAGAAAACCCACTGCATGGGAGAACATATTTGCTGATATCTCCGATAAGGGCTTAATCTCCAACCTTTACAGGGAACTCATACAACTTAACAAAAGGAAGATAAACAACCCAATCAAAAAATGGGCAATGGACTTAAATAGATACTTTCCAAAAGAAAACATAAGGAAGACTAAGGGACATATGAAAACATGCTCAAAGTCATTAACCATCCAAGAGATGCAAATCAAAATGTAAATGAGGTACCATCTCACACCTGTCAGAATGGCCGCCATCAACAAATGACAAATGCTGGCGAGGATTCGGAGAAAAAAGGAACCCCTGTGCACTGCCCCTGGGAAGAAAGACTGGTGCTGCCACTATGGAGAACAGTATGGAGTTTACTCAAAAAACTAAAAATGGAACTCCCATTTGACCTGGTGATCCCACTTCTAGGAATATATACCAAGAAACTAGAAACACCAATCATAAAGGACATATACACCCCTATGTTCATAGCAGCACAATTTACAATAACTAAGATTTAGAATCAGTCTTAGTGCCCATCAGTGGATGATTTGATTAAAAAACTTGGGCATATCTGTACAATGGAATACTATTCTGCTATGAAAAGAAGGAAATCCTACCATTTGCAACAGCATGCTCGGAGCTGGAGAGCATTATGGCATCTAAAAGCAATGTTAAAGATATGTTAGTATTCCCTAAAAATGGATCGTATTGTTCACAGTATTAGTGAGCCCTAGGTACTTATTTGCAAAATACAGTCAGGGAGAAAATTTTAGTATCTCTAATACATGGTATGTTCTTAAAAAACAAATAAGATGAACATATCAAAAGGGCAAAGAGCAAAGGACATGAATAGGCACTATGGAAAGATAAGAGAAATAGCCCTGTCTCGGTGGCTTAGTTGTTTGAAGCATTGTCCTATATTCCAAAAGGTCATGGGTTTGATTCTGGTCGGGGCACATATCTAGGTTTTGGGTTCAATGTGGGTAGGGCGCCTCGAAGAGGCAACCAATAGAAGTTTCTCTTTAACATCAATTGTCTTTCTCTCTCTCCTCTCTTTTTCTCTCCTCTCTCTCTCTCTCCTCTCTCTCCATCTCTCTCTCTCTCTCTCTCTCTCTCTCTCTCTCTCTCTCTCTCTCTCTCTCTCTCTCCTTCTCTCTCTCTCTCCTTCTCTCTCATTCTCTCTCCTTCTCTCTCCTTCTCTCTCTCTCTCTCTCCCTCTCTCTCTTTCTCTCTCTCTCCCCCCCCCCCCCACACCTCACTCCCTGCTTCTCTAAAATCAAAGAAAACATATCCTTTGGCTAGGATTTAAAAAAGAGAAAAATAATGTTCTATAATGCCAATCAGCTGTCTCTGTTACTTTCACAGGTACTGATTCCTAATAAATACCTTGCACACTAAAATCAAATTTACCATTAGCTTCCTGAGAACCCAAACTGTGACAATGATGTAGATGCATATATGAGTATCTGGAAAGAGTTTTACATTCTTATGCATTCTCTTTATCCAAACAGTTTTACAACTGGTAATTTATCCTAAGGAAATAATACAAAATTTCTTAGGAATTTAAGTTGTATGTGTAGGCTTTTCTTAGTTTGTATTAAAAGTGGAATAGGCTAATTCTTTAAGTGACTCAAACTGTATCATCAAAATCCTTTCACTTTGATTTAATATAGTAACAATATGTTTTTGAACAAAAGAAGTTTGTACATTCATTAAAGTAATGAATGAATAAGAACCATTCCAAAAGTTAAACAGAAAACTGATAAAGACTAATTTTTTTCTTGGAAAGCTCATTAAAATATATGTAAAGAAAGGCAATTTGTTTTTATTGTCAAGTATTGCTAAAGCCAAGTTTCTAAAATCATCAGGGAATCAGAATACCTACTTATCTTCTTATAAGATTTTCTTTTATTCTGGTTTTCTTAATTTAAAAGAAGAGAAAAGCACATTTAAAGAATATATTTGTCAGTTTTTAAAATATGTATTCTGTTTTTGCCTTCATTCAGAAATTTAGACTTTTCTCCTAAAAACATATAGTAGGAATTTTACATAGTAATCTCTGTTGGCAGGTAAGTATGGAAATAAATGTGATTATGTCTTATTCAATGAATGATTTTGTGCCTGTGTTTCATTTATCATCTTCACTGAAGCATTATATGAATATGCATAATCTTGCTTTCTTTACTGAGCTTTTATAGTGGAATTTCACCAGAAGATGAAAAATGCTGTATTTAGATGGTTGGCTGAATTCCCAGTTGTATGCTTTTTTTTCTTCTTTGTTTTGAAATTCAAGGGCATCGTAGATTGATTTATTTTTTCTACATATGCTCTGCTTTTTATAATTAATTTACAATGTGTCATTTCTAATGTCTTAAGCGAATAATAGAATCATGGAGTCATCTCAGTTCCTTTGCTTTTGATTTTTCTGATAATATGGAAAATACTTCATATATTAACAATATCGCTTGATATTTTGTTATTAATAGTAACAATTAATAAGATATATTGAGATCATTTGCCACTCATAATGATTAGATTGCTATATTTCTATTCATCAATGCTTTTGTTTTATTCTTAACTGAGGTCCACAGAGATGGAAGATATTGAGTGTTCATCTCTGGTAGTGTGACTATAGATCCCTCAAGATCTTAACCCCTAACTTCTACCAAAACATGAAATGATAATAAACATAGGTTGAATTTATCTCTAAATGTCTCATTTGATGACATTTGAAAATATTGATTGAGTACATACTGTTTTTCAAGCATTGCTCCCAGGAATTTCAGGTCTAGTAAGTAAATGTTGCAGACAAGATTCCTGCTGTTCCCTGATCTCCAGTTATCCATTTCCCCTTTTTATTAGCACTATCACTTCATACATCTGTTTAAAAATAGACTTATTCTCTCTAATACAAATGATTTGCATTATCTATAATAAAATGTACTATACTTAGATACTCTAGAATAAGCTACACTTTGAATGTAATCCTGGAATGTCAGTGATTTAACAATATATTTCTTTCTTTCTTTAAAAAAATATATATATTTTATTGGTTTTTCACAGAGAGGAAGGGAGAGAGATAGAGAGCTAGAAATGTCGATGAGAGAGAAACATCGACCAGCTGCCTCCTGCACACCCCTAACCGGGGATGTGCCCGCAACCAATGTACATGCCCTTGACCGGAATCGAACCCAGGACCTTTCAGTCCACAGACCGAAGCTCCACCGCTGAGCCAAACCGGTTTTGGCTATATATTTATTTCTTGATTGCAATTTATATCCAACCCTCTATTAACAGCCAGGATATGTTAGATCTCATGTTCTACTCTATTTATTCACTCAGAGACTTGGGCTGAATGTCTCCATCTTCCTTTTGATACGAACTATAAAACAGGGCTCTGTCTTCCCCTGCAGAACATTGGAGTCTGAGAGGGAGTCATTCAGGAGCAATTAAGTGCTTCATTTAAGTCATTCAGGAGCAAATAAGTTGACCTTTGGTTTCTTATGCTTGCAAGCCATTAGCCATAACTAGGCATATGGTTCTGAATCAGCAAAAGGATTGGATAATACGTTTCTCAGAAAATATCTGTCTATATAAAAAGCCAGCAACCAGATGACCAGAATGACCAGAAGGACTGGTTGCTATGATGCCCACCATGGGCAGCAAACTGGCCCAATCAGGGGATGGAACCAGTGGCCAACCTTCCTTGGCCCCTCCTCCCAGCCAGCCTGCCCCTGATGGGATTTTCCCACCTTGATCAAGGGTGGGGCTGGCCAGCCAAACTCATCCCTACCTTCCCTTTTCCCCAGCCAGCCTTGCCCCTCATCAGCCTGCCCCACCACGATAGGCCTGCAACCCCTCCCCATGGTTGGCCTAGCCCCTGATTGTACCCCCCCCCCAATTCCAATTGGGTCGAGGCCAGCTGGCCCACCACCAAGCCCCTCCTCATGGTCAAGGCCCATCCCCAATCGGCCCCCAACCCCAATCGGAGGTGGGGCCTGCCATCCAATCACCTTCAGCCCCTCCCCTCAGCTGGCCTGGCCCTGATCAGGGCAGACTGGCTGGCCAACCTCCTGCCATCTCCTCCTCCTGACAGGCCCTGCCCCGATTTGCCCCGATTGGGGCTGGGCTAACTAGACCCCACCCAGGCCCGAATTCATGAACTGGACATGGATGGAGATTATATATATATCCATCCATATCCTTTTATGTGTCTTAAGTGGTATGCAGAATATTTTGAGCTATAGGCAACCAAGACTATGTTGTCTGAAGAGAAACATCTGCTGCCTCCTTAATGATGTAGAAAAATGTAAATTAGAAGCCTATCCCATGATAAGAGTTATCATAGAAATGGTAGGACAGACTAATAATTACTGAACACATGCTCTTCAGTGACCTTCTGAAGTCCCCAAAATGCCTTTCTCATCCCTAGCTCAGAATAGACGCCTCAGTGTCCCATTTTGTCTCTGTACTCTCTCATGCATATAGGGTTCGCATACATATACATGTAGTTAAATTTGGTCATTTTCTCGTGTTAAGCTGTCTCGTGTCTGTTTAGTTATTAGACCAGCCTAGATAACCCTGAGGGTGAAGGAGCGTTTCTTCCTCCCCCACACCATGTGGGAAAGGCCAGTCAGGCTTATCCTTGGGATTCTATATTATGTCATCTCTTCTGAGGAGGATGCTTAAGCTTTGTCTGTCCACAAGGATCAATCAATATTTCTTTATCAGTCTCTCTCACCCGTTTGTGCACCCAAGGTGTTTCTACAATGCAGTTAGTAGCATAAAAGCAGGGTTCCTTTACATTCTTTTTACTTCGTACGCTATTTATATTATTTATTTCATATACACCTATAGCAACTAGAAAAACACACAAAATAAAGCCATCCAGTATTCCTTTACCATAACAGTTTCTGCACTCAAACATAGTGATAATTAAAATAAAATGATCTTTTTTATTATAGTCCCTTCATACTATAATTTGCAATGATCTTTACTAAACATTAGACTATGGTATTTTTCTGAAGAAAGTGAAAAAAATGAATGATTGAGTCAGCAAAAACGCTCATTAATATGGATAAAGTTCCAATGTTCATTAGATTATTTAATAGGAAAACTCATTTTAATTTTGCTATAATTGTACATGGTACTCAACCATATTATATTTAAAATACTTTAAGTTTGGACATGAAAATGTTAATTTTGGAATGCACATCATTCTTCAAGAAAAAAGACAACTTAATCCCATTGTTTTGACATTTCTTCTTGTCATAATAATGTCATAGCTTTATGCTCTTTGCTGGTGTCATTTCTCTCTAACTGAAACAATATATTATAGTTTGACAAAGGAACAAGTTTTTTGTTTTTTTTTTCTAAATTAGGTTTCAGTTCACTTAAAAAAAAACCCAAAAAATGATTTTCATTCTCTCGGTACAGAGGAACTTACTATGTTTGTGGTTAAGCAAAATTACCTAATAGAAAATAAATCAAAACTATAGATTTGTAATTGAAGATGTCAATTTTCAGGATATGACAAAAACATTGATTCAAATATCCTTCAAAACTTTCTTATTGAATTCATGAAGAAATAATAAATGCATTTTTTCAAATTGGTAAAATATTTTAAAAAGGCATTTATATACCTGTTTAAATTGCTTAGCAAAATATAAATGAAATTCAAGACCTTTACTTAAGAAATTAATTTTATGTGTGTATAGCTAAAGTGAAGTTCTAAGTTTTGAATTGCAAATCACAAAACTGTGGTGGTTTAAAAATACTCTAATTTAAATAGAACGTAAGAGATTAACTAGTTAAGTCTTATGACTTTAAATAAGGGCAAATTGAGGCCTATTGTTGATAGCAGAATATTATTAACGGCTTAAATAAAAGTTTAAGAATTAACCATCGTTCTTTTATTTGCTTCATTAATAAAAGTATTGCAGTGTTAATTACATTAAACAATTCTTGATTTAAAGTGTCACAACTTTTAGTATTTAATATTTAGTCTCTAATATTAGTGGTAGATGTTTCTTTCTGTCACAGAAACAGTGCATTTCTGTGTTGTCCCTTTATATTTAAAACTAGAGGCCTAGTGCACAAAATTCCCATTCTTGAGGGGTGGGTCCCTCGGCCCTGCCTGTGCCTTCCTGCACCAGGCCTCTTGCAGTCTGGGACGCCTAGCTCCCGCCACCGCCACTGAGCTCTCCAGCAATGCTCCTCCCTGTGGGAGCACACTGAACACCTGGGGGCAGCTCCTGCATTGAGCATTTGCCCCCTGGTGGTCAGTGCACATCATAGCGACCTGTCATTCCCCTGTTAGGTTGATTTGCATATTAGGGGTTTATCATGTATATCATAATGTAGGGGAGAATAGGGAATTTTATGATTAACAATTGTTTGCTCAAATTAAAATTTCTCCTCAATTATTTCACTGTAAAAATACTTTTATAATAAAGTATCACCATTTAATTCCATAAAGCATTTGTATATAATATTTTTCAGATTGTGAACTACACAATCTTGAAGTCTGGCTGAACTGAGGCCCATGGATCATGACTTTTAGGGCACAAGGCAGCCCTTACTCTGTCTCTTCAAAAAATTAGTTATCGTTCTGTATTTGGATTTATAGCTTCCAGTCATACTTGACACATGTGTATTGTTTTTTGAACAGACATTTATTTGGGGTATGAAGCAGAATTATTTTATTTTTATCCAAGTAGAGTCTTTAGCTATACTGTAATGAGATTTGCTTCTCTTACTCTCAATCCCCCTAAATTGAGTGTATTTGATATTTATGGATTTATTCAGATTTTTCATTTTTTCTTGAGATAGTTTTAGTAAAACATATTCTTCTAGAAAAATGGTAGCTTTACACTTTTTTTCTAATGTAATGGGTTCATATTATTCTTATTGTCTTTAATCATTAAATACTAGAGGCCTGGTGTACAAAATTGGTGCATTGTGTGTCCCTCAGCACAGCCTGCACCCTCTCCAATTTGGAACCCCTCAAGGATCGGACCTAAATAGGGCAGTCGGACATCCCTCTCACAATCCAGGATTGCTGGCTTCCAACTGCTCACCTGCCTGCCTTCCTATTGCCCCTAACCACTTCTGCCTGCCAGCCCGATCACCCCATGCCACTCCCCTGCCAGCCTGATTGATGTCTAACTGCTCCCCTGCCAGCCTAATTGCCCCTAACTGCTCTCTTCTGCCATCCTGGTGTTCCCCCCAACCCCCCCCCCCCCCGCAACTTCCCTTCCCTGCAGGCTTGATTACCCCCAACTGCTCTCCCTTGCAGACCTGGTCCCTCCCAACTGCCCTTCCCTGCTGGCCATCTTGTGGCAGCCATCTTGTAGTAGCCATCTTGTGTCCACATGGGGGCAGCCATCTTTGACCACATGGGGGCAGAAACCTTGTGTGTTGGAGTGACAGTCAATTTGCATATTACTCTTTTATTTAATAGGACTAGAGTCCCAATGCACGAAATTTGTACAAAAGTAGGCCTTCCTTCCCCTGCTGCCGGCACCCGCTTCCCTCTGGCCCTACAGCCCCAGCTTCATCTGGAAGGTTGTCCAGAAGGATGTCTGGTCTAATGAATATATTACGCTTTTATTATTATAGATTAAATGAGGCAGTATATGTGCAATGCTTGGAAAAGTGCTGTGCACATAGTTAGGGCCATATAAGTTTTAGTTATTATTGTTACAGTAGACCCTTGATTTTGCAGACCTCAGTTTATTTATTTATTTAATTAATTTATTTTTTAAAATATATTTTATTAATTTTGTACAGAGAGGAAGGGAGAGATGGAGAGCCAGAAACATCGATGAGAGAGAGTCATCGATCAGTTGCCTCTTGCACACCCCCTACGTAGGTGGGGATATGCCCGCAACCAAGGTACATGCCCTTGACTGGAATCAAACCCGGGTCCCTTCAGTCCCCAAGCCGACGCTCTATCCATTGAGCCAAACCCGTCCCAGCTGCAGACCTCAATTTAATGGAGTTTGTGTTAAGGGACAAAATTTCCATTCCATATGTCATTTGCAAAAATGAGCAACCTGTTAATTTTAAAATGCCTTTAACCAAGATTTGCTTATAATTAAATTCACAGGATATTTTTGTTATGACTTCACTGTTATTTTTGACATTTTAGCAAATATGTTGAAAAATAATGTAGTAATTTTACCTATATAAATATTACCTATCTACAACTAGAGTCTACATGTTTAAATCCAAGGGTCACACTCCTAAACAACATAAGCAACATTCTGCAAATGATGAGCATGTGATCACACTGGATTGCCTACTAAAGCTGACCAGCTTAGGGGAGGCTTTACAAAGTCTAAGACTTTAAGTAGCCACATAAGATGATCTGGAACTAAAATTTCCTAACTGTAAGCTAGTAAAGGCAGATAGTCACATCTCAGGCCAAAGGTCAGTCTTTACCTTAACCATGTAACCCCCTTATGTCTTCCGCTTTAGTTCTGATATATAAAATAAGTGGTAAAACTAACATTTTTCGAAGCATTTTTCACTCCTTTTAGGTTTTGCTTCCTGGCAATTATAGTGAGCTGTGCTCAAATAAGCTCATAAAAATTCTTTACAGGTTTGGACGTCTTTCACATTGATATTTCAATCCTCTTATGTATCTAAATTAAAATACATTAAACCCTATTCCTCCCAAATTAATTTAAATAAAATTAGCTAAAACAAATTAGCAACTTTCTTTTCTGGACTGCAAATGTGAAACTTCCTGTGATGCATTCATTGCCAGCTAAAATAAATATTTCACTGTTAGTAGTGGGACCATTTCTTAGTGTTTTTTCTTTTAAGGGTAAATGCTACTTATTTAGATTCTGTACACTAATATCAAGATAGATTTAAAAACCATTCAAAGTTCTGAAAAAAATAGGAACTTCTTTTTAAAGTTACTGTAATGACATGTCAATTTATATAAAACTATTTTTACTACGGCAAGAAAATAGTAATATATCAATTATTATTGTTGTTTTTTTATGTAATTTTTGCTGTTGTTTATAGAATGATGTTGAGAAACTTTAAAGCAAGTACTTTGGGGTCACAGTTTCTTTTTCTTAAGAGATTCCTGTATATTTTGGAGTAGTATGTGAAATAACTTCACTCTATGCATTTAAGTATTTAAGGAATTCTAAGTATATCCACACGAGTACCTTTTTCTTTGGTCACTATAAATGTCAGTCAAAGCCTGTGCCAAGCAGGCATTTGGGGACATAGGGAACAGTTGCTCCATGGTGCATTGTTCTATTTCTATGTACCATTGTTCCACAGTAGATAGAGAATTCAGAGTAAATTTGGTAGATTGAACAGCTGGCGATTAAATCTGTTAATAATCAGGGAAATTATGTTATCTAATAATTTTACCAACTATAATTTTATCTGATGCATGAACTTGAGATGATTGAGCTCTGTAGGACTTTTTTAAAAAAAGCATAGAGACTCTATCAAACTGAATAAGCTCACTTCTTGTTATTTAACAGCAACATTTAACTTAAGTACATAACAATTACTGCAGTGTGTGTGTGTGTGTGTGTGTGTGTGTGTGTATTAGGGATCCATACTATTCCAGTCTTAATTAATTATGGGATTAAGATAGCATGGAAGGAGAGGGAACGGATACAGTGAGACCACTATAAAGGAGAGCAGAGAAATGGTGTATTAACTGGCAGGCAGAAGTGAGCTAAGAGCATTTCTTGTTATTTTGCTTTGTTTTTAGGATAGAGAATATACTAAGTTAATACATAGGTGTGACTGACTAAGTAGGGAAGGAAAGTTGTTGCTATAGAAGGAGCATTAGGAAGGTGATAAAAATGTCCTTTGAAGGGAGAAGAGAGTTAATTTCTAGAAACAGGAAGGCTGAAAGTACATATACAGTTGTTGATAGGGGGCATTCCTATGTGGTGACAGCATTCTATGGAATTTTACATGTGGTTGTTTCAGGGTTATTGTTTTTTTCCAGTAGAACAGAAACAGTTTATAGTTTAGAAGGAAGTTGGGAAAAGAGATGAACAAGCTTTGAAGAGCTAAGAGAAGTGAGAAATAGTCATCTAGAAGAAAGAGAAAGTGATTGGACTAGGGAAATATATCTCATGTTTGCATGAAAGAAATACTTATGGGCCTAGTTGAAATTAATAGTCATGAATTTGAAGTAAAAGCAGAGTTTTGTGCTCTTCCCCAGCCACATTTTGTGGAAAAGCGCAAATCCAAGTAGGCAAACAATTAGATTTTTACCAAGGTTGTGTTTTTCTCCAAGTGACTATGACAGCAAGGGATAGACAAGAGAATTGAGATAGTGTGCAAGGGAGTGAAAATGCTCCTTCTCCCATGAAATTTTGTGCTGGATATGGAGGGCTGATGGGTAATGTGATGAGAGACAGAATGAAGATGGGGGTGGCACGTGTTGGTCGTCCTAATAGAGAACTGAACAGTGAAGGAGTTGGCAAACTTGAGAATGTAAACTGGAAAGGTAGGAGGCAGTGGTCAGCAAGTGAGGTGCCTATAATTAACTGAGAAATCACAGAGGCTAGTAATAATAAATCTAGAGTATGATCATGCAAATGAGTTTCTGGGTTAAGGCAAAGATAAAAATCATTAGACTAGATAAGTTCAAGGAACTAAGAGCCCAGGTGAATTGAAGGGTTATTTTGATATATGTTAAAATAGAGTTCAGGCAAAAATCATGTAGTCAGGAACCAAATCACAGAAAAATGATTGACTCAAGAATGAGTACATAACAACAGAAGTGAAACATGATGAGTATCAATGTCTATTGACGACATGGTTCTGATCGAGGTTTTAGGTAAGCTGGAGGGAGAATGATCTGGGTCTGGCAAGGAGGAGCAAGAGTGTGCCAGTCACCTAAACCCTGAAAGGTACATAGAAGGGGTGTGGGAGAGGAACTGATGGGCTTCAGGGGAAGCAGTATCCTCAGAAGGGTCAGGTTTCTTTTAGATCAAGAAATTCAGCACAATGTTTGGGGAAGAGATATAGGGTATAAGAGATTTTGCTAACAATGGGCCATTAATTATAGAGTATAGGTTCAAGCGCTTATAGAGGGCTGAATAATAGAGCAAATAGTGAATTTGGAGAGTCTTATAGGGGTTAGAGGGTATTAGTTTAGGTATAACTTGGAAGTCTGTAGCCTCTCATGGTTATTGCTATATTAGTCCCTAAGGCTGCTTGGAATTAACTAAAAATTGACTTTCAGTAAGTACAAAATCAGAGTATCAGCAAGTACTGGCTCTCTCAGATGGCTTTAGAGAGAATCCTTTCTTGTCTCTTCTAGTTTTTGGTATATGCTAGCAATCCTTGGCCTTCCTTGGTTTCTAGATACATTCTAGTCACATGGTATTCTAGTCTTCTCCCTTTGTCTTCACATCTTCTTTTGTCTGTCTGAGTCTCTAATGTCCAAATTTCCCCCTTAAAAAAAAATATTTCATTGAATTTTGTTTACAGAGAGAAAGGGAGAGGAATAGAGAGTTAGAAACATCGATGAGAGAGAGTTATCGATCAGCTGCCTCTTGCACACCCCCTACGGGGGTTGTGCTCTCAACCAAGGTACATGCCCTTGACCAGAATCGAACCTGGGACCTTTCAGTCCACAGGCCGATTCTCTATACACTGAGCCAAACCAGTTTTGGCTTAAAAGGTACCAGTCATAGGGATTACAGGCCAACTCAGTAAACTTAAAATTAAATATCAATGTACTGTGAAGACCCTATTTCCAAATAAAGTCACATTCTGAGTTTCTGGGGTCAGTATTTCAACATATCTTTTTTTTTTTTTTTTTTTTTTTTATGGGACACAATTCAATAACATTAAGGAGCATAAGGGCATAAAATTAGGTACTGTAAACTTAAGGTAAGTAGAGCTGGCCTGGCTAAGAAATGAGGGAGAGGAAGGAATGGGTAACTAGAGCTTTTTTGAAAAAAACCACTTAATAGAACAAAGAAGATTAAAAAACAAAAAACAAAAAACCAGCCTTATTACCAGGCTGTAGGAATCCCCTTTGCCTATAATTGAAGAATACCTAAATTACCCATAGAAGACTGTTTCTTAGCACTTTCCAGTGGCTTTTAATAAATGTTCTTAAGTGGAACATTCTCCTTTGAGTTATTTATATGCTAAACTATCACAGATTGACTTTGATCAGCTCTTCACATTCACTTTCACTAAGCTTTAAAATTGAGTTTGGCATATCAAATAACTTACCAGCAGATTAAAAAGCATCTTTTTTCATTAGTTTCATTAGTTTCACTATTTACCTAACTCTAAGTAACGACTTGTTTAATTTCATGTGCATAGCTGATGCTCATTACTGAGCAGTAAATTTCTGCAATGGGAAAATGAAGGATTCTAGGCAGATATAACTGATGGAAGTGAAATCCAGGTAAACTAATTGCATTTCAACTCTTAGAAATTCAGAAAAGTGAAACTAAAAAGCCACCAGATATCTGGGTGCAAAATGCTGTATTAAAAGAACATTGTAAATGTGTCATTTCTAATGCTTTTCACGTAGGATTTACTTTCTATTACTGTATTGTTCTGCTTCTGCATGTTCAGGTCTGGGAGCTGGCATTAAATAAAGAAGTGGACTGAGGATTCTCAAATAGTCTTGAGAGAATAATTTTATAATCAAGAATGAGAGAGGTTCACACACTAATCAAGCAATTCCTTCTTAATTATTTTTATATTAATTCTTAAGTTAAAAATCTTTTAAGCTGATCAAGAGGCTAAGCATGTAAATTAAAGCATTAAGAAAACATCATGTTAGAAATGCAACTTTTTAAAAAAAGATTTATTATTATTTTATTGTTACGGATGTTTCCTACTACACTCTACTCCCCTACCCCTTGGCCCAGCTTCTGTTTCCCTCTCCTGACCCTCACCACACTGTTGTTTGTGTCCATCGGCTATGCATATATGTTTTTTGGTAAATCTCTGTACCTTCTTTATGCTAAGTGAAATAAGCCAGTCAGAGAAAGATAAATACTCTATAATCTCACTTATATGTGAAATCTAATGAACAAATTAAACTGATGAACAAAATTGAACCAGAGGAATGAATACTTGGAGCAGACTGACAGATCTCAGAGAGGAGGGGGTTGGACTTGGTAATAGAAATATGAATTTAAAACAGGTATCCATATTTTTACTCTTAAAAAAGTTATCTAGTAAAATATTTTGTAAAAAAATTAAATTTCAGAGCCAAAGATGGAAAGTCCTTTCAACTCCTTACTTTCCACCCACATTCACTCTAAAACAGAGAGATTCTGTGAGTAATTGTGCATTTATCCTTCCATTCCTTTATCAGTGACTTATATAAAAGATGTGTGTACATAAAAATATCACAAAGCAAAATTCATATAAAATGTATTAATTATAATGCTGATCACTTTCTCCCCTTAAATGTATTTTAGAGAACTTTTCATACCCATACTTAGAGTTATTCTTTATTTTTCTTTCTACTTGTTAAATAACTTTTGTTTATGTAGAGGTTTATTTGATCAGATCTTACTGGTGGATATTTTTTTTCAGTTTTTACCAGGATGTATAATGTTATAATAACATCCTTTGTACATGCCTCTTTTAAGTGTATTTGTTTTCTAGGCTCTAATACAGAAAAGTGAACTGCTGGTTCCCTGGAATATGTGTTTGTATTCCAATGACCAATGTCAAATCCTTATCAAAAGACTTCATAAATTTAGACCCTCACCAAGAGTGAACGAGCTCTGCAGTTTTCCGTGTGTTTGAGAGTCCCATTTTCTGAAAAAGTATTTAAACCAATGACATGGAAAATTTTTGTGAGTTTTTTTTTGGGGGGGGGGGGAAGGGCTTCAATTTATCTTAATTTTCCTTGAGGATCGGTGAAGTTGCACATTTTTAAATATATTTAGTGGTAAGTTAAAACTTATTTTTTTCTGAATTAGCTATTTATATTCTTTGACCTTTTTTTTTTTTATATATATACGTTCATTAGTTCATTCATTTTAAAATACTTCTTGCAAGCCTACCATGTACCAAGTAGTATGTTAACTCATTATAATGTACAGTCCTTGCAGGAAACCTTCAATAAAAGAGCAATATACATAAAACTTAAAATTCCAATACTGAAAGAAAAAATTGATTATGATAGAGTATAACAGAATACTCTTCAGCATTTCATATAACACTGGTTTGGCGGTGATGAGCTTTTGTTCACTTTTCTCTCTCACTGTAGACAATAACCTCTGATTTTTTATATCAACTTATACATATGCAGCGTTGTAGTTATATTTAGAAGAACCAAATCTCCTTCCCACAACTAATTTTTGGTCTGGCTAAGCCTTATTTATCCTGTTTTTAGTTCTCAAGTTAAATGGCATTTAATCAAAGAAAGCTTTCCTGATGAACTCCTAATCTAAATCAGGCTTTCTTCTGTTATACCCTATCATAATCAATTTTTTCTTTCAGTATTGGAATTTTAAGTTTTATGTATATTGCTCTTTTATTGAAGGTTCCTACAAGGAATAAACTAATGAACGTTTCATATTCTCAATAAAGAAATGAAAATAGGAGAGTTCTTAATGAAGCATGTAAAATAGTGACTAGCACTAGTAAGCGCTCCATAATTATTTAGATTGAAAGAATGATGCAGGATGAATTCACAGAAGTGAAATTGCTAGAGAATAGGTTACTATCTGCACAGTTTTTGTAAATGCAATTAATTAAATACATTTGAGGTATAATTTATTTACCATAAATCCACCTTTTTAAGTGTACAATTTAATGATTTTTATGTAAATACTTTTAATAAAAATAAATTTTGAAATGGCTGGACTCACAGCTTTATGCTAACAGAAAAATACTGATGATACCTTTATTTTATTTAACTGTTACATGGATTCAACACATTTTTACATGTTTCCGACACCAAAAAGGCAGTTTTATAAAAGCTGTTTTGCATAAGACATAGGAAGTTGAACCACTTGGGAAGAAATCCTGGTTCTGAGTTGATTCTGTCATCTCCATGGCTATTATATGTATTTTATCTACTAACAAAGGTACCTGGGAATTTTCTCCTGATTGCAGCTGATTAATTCAGAGTCTTAATCATTTCATTTGTTTTATCTAGAAGTCTTCTGTTGAATTGAGCAAGCCAGTGTACATTGTTGTTCTATAATAAGTGAAATTAAATTCATTATAGATCCTTTTCTTTTTTAAATTTCTAACAAGTTCATCATGTAGTTTTAGGATATGCATAAAATTTTTACCAAAAACAGTTTTCTATTTTGGACTTTCATGAGCTAAATTTCCTTTTCTTTATATGATTCTTTAACTTTTCTGTCATTTTACTTACCTTGTCGGTATAATCTTAGGTCCAGTTTATAAAGCATTTAATAAGAAAGTACTGTGGAAACGGAGTCAATAAATAAACATGCATTCAGGAACATGTTCTCTCTGGCTTTATGTGCTCTTATCTATAATAATAAAAGCATAATATGCTAATTAAACCAGACATCCTTTAGGACAACCTTCCGGACGAAGCCCAGGCTCCTAGTGACGCTTACTCCCGGGTGCCTGCAGGCAGCTCGAGGGAAGTCCAGTGCCCGGGTGCCCGCCAGTGGCCGGAGGCGGAGGAGCCTGGGTTTCGGGTGCCAGAGTGAAGCTGGTGCCTGCACTTGGGGGAAGGAAGGCCTCTTACACGAATTTCATGCATCAGGCCTCTAGTTATTCATAATTTACATTTATTGAGCACTAAGAATTATACTCTGTAAAGAAAAGTAGATACTATCTCTGTCCAACAGACTTAACAATTTTATGGAGAATTCAATTTGTCCATGTCTCAAAAGAAGCCTTCATAGATCAATGAAGGGATAAATTAAACTGTGAAGTTTGAACAATTTAAATTTACTTTTGCTCATAAAACCCCAACTAATGTCTGCATGAAGATTAAAATCTCACCGAAAGCATTATTGGCATGCAAGGGTATTAACTAAAGAGTGGGACCTACATATCTGTAGTGTGATATTATAGTCCCGATCTCTTGAGTCACAACTGTTATTTACAAAATAATTAGAATGACTATTTCAAAACAATGTTTTGGGTGATTTTTTGTTTTTAATCTAACTTCATCTATTCAAGAAGGTATCTTTGAAATCAATTCATTCCCCAGTAGAAGAAACTAAAAGAAAGAGAAACACACATTTTCTTGAGCTGTGACCTTTTATACAGGGACAGTCTGCATGAATGTAGTTTGTCATGGCCTTTGCTGGACTTCCAATATGAGATCTGGGAGTCTACTCCTATCTTCTCTTCTTGGCTGAAGAATCAAGACCTTCTTTCCTTCTGAGTTCAGTATTTCAGGAATTGGCACACCAGAATGTGTTACCTACCAATGTATTATTTGATATAAATCCCTCTTTGTTATCTGGGTGTAAGGGGAATCTCAAACAAGGCTTTGTTCTCAGTTGTGTGTTTTAAGCTTTGCTGTAAAGTTGGAAAAATATTACATAAAATTTGAGCAGAACTTTTCTGTGATAAATACAGAGACAGTTGCTTTAAACATTTGTCAAAGTTCCTTGAACCACAGGAAGTCTGCGTGAGAAATACATGTTATAACATCCTCACTGTTAGAGTAAATTTTATTCTTGCGTTGACAGTCAACTCTGTTTAGCTTTTGAACTCTGAAAAGAATGAAGCCTCAAGTGGAGCAAGGGGCATGGGAGAGCTTTTGTTAAACAAAATATTGTCAGGTAATGCTGGCCCCTAAGGAAGAAGGAAATAAAAGACTAAAAATCATTTTCTGAACAGTTTTATTTATTTACAAATTGTAAGTCGTTAAAATCATTGTAAAGTGCAAATTGTAAATCATTCAAATGTAGAAGAATCTACATTTTTATTATCTGCCTTACTGTTCTTTCTGCTTCAATACCTTATCTGTAAGTAAATGTTTATATCTTATGAAAAATACAGAATACTGATTATATGTAATACTGTCAGATCCTCTTGGGAAACATGCTATCCTTCCATTTTTTTCAAGGCTCTACTAAAAGAAAAGAAAATTACTTTTGGATGAGTGTAAATTAATGTTGAATGAATAATTATATCTATAGCTTTTAATATACTACTATTGATTGGAGAACATGGGGCACACACTTCTTAAAGTCCAAACCCTTTAGCTATGGTTTCATTGAAAACAAAATCTATTATACTTGTCATGCTGCTCTGAAGGCTAATAGCTAGCTTTATTAGGAACACTGTGGCCCATCTATATTCCCACTGCTGAAGTGTGATCACTGAAATGCGGCAAGTGAATCAAATCAAACACCTTCAGACAGTGCAGACCACCAGCCTAGACTCTCAATCACACAGTTTTTAGATGATTTGGGCTCACGGTTTCTTGTTCCATAAGCCTTTATATGAGTACTATACCTCCAAAGCCAAGGCAGTATATTAGATTCTTATATTGGCTAATCCAACATAGGATTTCATAAAATAGTAGTTTACAACCATGCTACAAATAAGATTTCTGACCATTTGCGCATTTCAATCAGTCAGTCTCCCTAGCCCAAAGTCCTTGCATTGCTAATGATATTCAGATGGGTGTTCTTTGCACATCCTGTATAGTAAAAGCCTAGGTGGCATGGCATCATCCCTTTGCATGATGTCCTTGTGTGATGTCATCACAAGATGGCTATCACAAGATGACTGAAGGAATGTCAGTTGGGAGTGACCAGGCCAGCAAGGGAGGGCAGCTGAGGATGACCAGGCCTCCAGGGAAAGGCAGGTGGGTATGACCAGACTGGCAGGGGAGGTCAGTTGGGTGCGACCAGGCTAGCAGGGTAGAGCATTAGGGGCAACCAGGCCAGCAGAGGAGGGCAGTTGGGGACCATCAGGCCTGCAGGGGAGGGCAATTGGGGGCGAGATCAGGCCAGCAGGGGAGGGCATTTGGGGGTGATTGGGCCAGCAGAGGAGCAGTTATACGTCAATCAGGCTGGCAGGGGAGCAATTAGGGGGTGATCAGGCTGGCAGGCAGAAGCGGTTAGGGGCAATCAGACAGACAGACAGACAGACAGGTAGGTGAGTGGTTAGGAGCCAGCAGTTTCAGATTGTGAGAGAGATATCTCCCAAGGAATCCCAGATTGGAGAGGGTACACCCCCCCATGCACGAATTTTGTACACTGGGGCCTTTACTCTTATATAATAAAAGACTAATATGCAAGTTGGCAGTCGCTATGATGCACACTGTCCAACAGGGGGCAGATACTCAACGCAGGAGCATGCCTAAGCCGTCAGTTGGGCATCCTCCAAGGGCTCCCAGACTGAGAGGGTGCAGGCTGGGCTGAAGGACCCCACCCCCTTCCCAACTGCATGAATTTTATGCACTGGGCCTCTGGTTTTAAATAAATTTTATAGAGAACAAAGACACAGCCATCTGTCATGCTCATTTGATTTGGATTTCTATGACCAGCCCTTTAGAAAATGTGTAATAATTTAAAAAGCTGAAAATGTGAGTTATTCGTTACCTGAAATTCAAAACCCTTTCTTTCAGTTCAAAAGGTCCACAGCACATGCTGTTTACCTTGGGAACAATTATACTTGTAATTAAAATTAGTTTTCCTTTACAAATCTCCACCATAGTCAACAACAGAGTTGTATTTAAATTAACCCTCAATTTAAAAAAGATCTTGCAACAATAGTTTTTTGATGTAATGCTAATCTGGCACATACTTGAAGTCTATACAGCTTATATTTTGTACATCTTAAAACTAATTTTTGAACAATTTTGGATATGTTATTGTTCTTAGTAATTAGACAAGGGGGAAACCAGTTACCAGATCATAAGGCTGAAGAGCATGCCTCCATGATTTCCTCTCTCCTGAACATCTTTGGAATGGTCAAGAGCAACAACTTTGTTTTCAAAGAAAATGCAAATGAGCAGCACATGCAGCCAGTGTATCATTAATGTACTAGTAATAATTGATTTGGTGCACCCTGACTCAGTCTTCTATAAACTTTGGACAGAGAGTTGAGAGGAAAAAAGCTGAGTGCTATTGATTAGGCTGACACTTTGTGAATATGTGGAAGGAAGTACCAAAATGGAAAATAGATATTAATGCAAACAAAATAAAGTTAATAATCAGAAATATATTAAATCATCTAAATTTGTGTTTGGTTATGAGGAAGTTTATGTATAGAAGAAAAGGCTGGTTTTCATAACAAACATTGGCCTATACCTGTGGTCGGCAAACTATGGCTCACGAGCCACATGTGGCTCTTTGGCCCCTTGAGTGTGGTTCTTCAAAATATCACAGCCTGGGCAAGACTATTTTGAAGAAGTGGCGTTAGAAGAAGTTTAAATTTAAAAAAAATTGGCTCTCAAAAGAAATTTCAATCATTGTACTGTTGACATTTGGCTCTGTTGACTAATGAGTTTGCCTATACTATTATTATAGAGAATAGGGTTTTTCCATCTGTAAGAAATAATTTGGAAAAAAATTGATAAAAATATTAAACAAGTTTTTTATTCTTAAAAGCTTAAAGAATTGGAAAATTAAAAGCATCACATTGAGTTGATAGCTGCCAGACATACCTAGCCAAATACAGATGACCAGGGACAACTTAACTGATTATTTCCAAGAAAATTAAGTATTTTAAACATTAATTTTCCTAAAATAAAAAAAAAGAAATAATAAGATGGAGTAGTGAATAAAAGAGAAGGTGGCCATTTTGGAAAAGTATTTTATATGCATTTTAAAAATTTCTTGTGAGTGTATCCCATATTTAGGGTTGGTTTTTACCTTTCTTATCTTTGAATTTTTTATATGAATGGTGAATTGTAATGTTAGTTGGAATTTGTTTTAACCTTGGTTTTCTCTGTTGCTTTTGAAATTGCTTCTTCTACTTCTCACCATTTCATTTACAGTGCCAAAACAAAGAGGTCTGCACTTTAAGGCCAAATTCTCCTTAATCTATTCCAAATTTGCAAAAATGAAGCAAAGGCAACATTTGTCAGCTCTCTGGCAGATGCTTATGTTGGACGATCATTTTGTGTTGTTTTTGGAAAAGAAGGGCTGGAAATCTTAATTCTCATCCCTTCATAGAATAAATTTTGGACCATATCACAACCATTAATGCCAACTCCAATGTGAAGAATTCCAGCCGTTGAATTTTTCTTTTTCTGAAATGACTTCAGTATTCTGTGTTCCCATGGCTTTATAAAAAGCATCCATCACTTTATTCAACATCACGAACATTCTGCAGGTTATCTGTTCCCTCTTTAAGCCAAATATGTTGCTTCTGAAATTCAGTTAGGATCAGTGTGGCTTGAAAAGACAGACCATGAGAATTGGTGGCTGTCTGCTGAATAAATGTGTTTCTTTTTCCTTCTTCTTCCCTTCACTTCCTGCCAAAGTACCCTCCATTTCATTTTTTTTTATCCCTCAAACAACAGTCATTCCCTGAGGATGTTGATTAGAATTGGGAAAAAGGAGAGCCCAAGATATGCTTTGACTAACTTACCACAAGTTTGTAAAGTGATTTGGCATGCTTGGTCTGGAATCTCAACTATCTTTGGAACTTGAGCTGTAAAGTGAAATTAGGATACCTGTTGGGTTATTCCTTATCTAATAAATTGACTCTTGGGAGCAGTAAGTTCTGACATTTCATGATCATAAGTTTCTGATTCTCTATATAACTTACTTAGCTCCTTTGGTGCTAATAGGATCTGATCCCAATATGGTGCACAGCACGGGATCCTCAACAAACACACAGGTCCGAGGCATAAATATAGCATTTGTTTCCTGCTGTGGTGCCTTGGCCAATCTGCCTTTTCCAGCATCTTTTTTTCTTTTCTACTCTCTACTTGCTTATTTCTAATATTCTCAATGATAAAGTAGTGTCATGCTGTATGATTTGTAAGAAAGAAAATCAAGAATGCAATCAGGAGGTACCACGTTTGAATTCATGTGAGTTCTAGAAATAGCCAAGTTTTAAAACTATTTGTTAAAGAGACTAAGTTTTATTTTATATTACTTGAAAGTCATTTCTGTCTGACTGAAAAATGCTTGTAGAGTTATTTTTGTAATCAACTGGACAGGAAAGATTAATTGGTTTTGGGGAATCATCATTCTGTTTGCCAGATATAGTGCTAATTTTGGGATGATAATATATCAACTGAATTCTACAACACACACACACACACACACACACACACACACACACAGATTTCCAAACATGAAAATGTCTTGTTTTTATTTATTTTGATAAAATAGACTAACATTTCCAAAAGGGTGTGTATAGCAAACAACATAGTAAGTAGTAAATTTCCCATGACAGGATAGAAAAGTAAAATGAGAAATCACTCAACCATCTTTGTTTTCCATTCTAGCTAAGAATTGTAGAATAAAATTTGGGGGAAAGATTATCTTTATAATCTTTCCCCCAAATTTTATTCCTCTTTATAAAGATTCAAAAAGTATAGCATTTCCAAATGCCTGCTCTAAAATTTTGATATTTTATAAGTATTCTCTATAGGTTTTAGAGTGTTAAAAGTAATTTTCTATTTAAATATTAATTAGTTCTAGAATATGACTTATGTGTTAACTATAGTTATATTTCACATGTAATATAATAAATGTTGACAATTGATTAACATTAATTATAATATTCTGATAGAAAACTATTGTAAAACTGAATCTATACTCTGGGAAAGATCAGATACAGTAGTTGCTAAGACCTATTTCTCTGCTCAGGCATCTGTACTTTTAGTAATTTATTCTAGTGTTTAAGAAAAAGTCTATATGTGTCATTTACTTTGCTTGTTTCATTTCTGTCAAGTTAATATTCTTGTGGTTAAATGTATTGCAAGCACATTTTTCAAACTCATACTATTTGCTTCCAGGTTGCAGCAATTTCCAAACCCAAAGTGGTTGAAGTACAAAGTTTTATCTTTGTTAGCAATAAATCAACAAATCCAATTAGGAAAATGTAGAACTCAAAACATTTGACAAGACAAAATAGTCAGCTTTCAGTTTTACTGGATCAGCAACTTATAACAAGCTCAAATATATTATTCAAGAAATGTGCCATAAAATTCCATTGTTTAATCAGCAGAAAAGATTGTTCAAGGGGATGAATTGTTCTGTAGATAATATAGGTTAATCTAAACCTGAATCTTGGTTTGTAGTGCGCATGACATCTTACCTTGAGACCTGAAAGTGTGGGTTGTCCAAGGATCACAAGTGAAGAAAATCTCTCATACAAGATTGAGTGCACCTACTGCTGTCTCTTTTCTTAGAATAATACAAAATTAGCTAATGACATT
This sequence comes from Nyctalus aviator, assembly GCA_036971965.1. Taxonomy (NCBI): domain Eukaryota; kingdom Metazoa; phylum Chordata; class Mammalia; order Chiroptera; family Vespertilionidae; genus Nyctalus; species Nyctalus aviator. The sequence goes on along the minus strand of CM072924.1, from coordinate 177,167,049 downwards.
ATCAGATTGAAGATTGGTTCTACTGGTAATAGAATATTTTTCTCTAAATTATCTTGTGGTAATATATAATTTTATAAAATGTAGTGATATAATTCAACTATTGGAAAAGGTTTATCTTTCAGAAATTTTATTTTAATTAAATTATAAAACATTTGTTTTTTTAATATTTACTTCAGAATATTGATTGTAGCCCATGTTAAAAAACACACACATACACAGAACGTGATAATGTAAAATAAAATGGTCTTACCCAGCTGGCATGGCTCAGTGGTTGAGTGTTGACCTGTGAGCCAGGAGGTCACAGTTTGATTCCTGGTCAGGGCATATGCCTGGGTTGTGGCCTTGATCCCCAATGTGGAGTGAGCAGGAGGCAAGCAGTCGATCATTCTCTCTCATCCTTAATGTTTTCATCTCTCTCTCCCTCTCCCTTCCTTTGTGAAATCAATAAAAATACACTTAAAAATAAAATATAAGCGTATTGGAAATAAAGTTGATGGATTCTAAGTTTTGACAAAGTTTTATTAAATAACTAGAGGCCCAGTGCACAAAATTCGTTCACTTGGGGCGGGGGGTGTCCCTCAGCCCAGCCTGCACCCTCTCGCAGTTCAGGAGCCCTCAGGGGATGTCCTACTGCCAGCTTTGGCCTGCTCCTCCTGGACATCCTTAGTGCTGCCACAGAGGTGGTGAGCCCGACTCAGGGGGAGCACCCTGACCACCAGGGGGCAGCTCCTGCCTTGAGCATCTGCCCTGGTGATCAGTGCGTTATAGCAATAGGTCATTCCACCATTTGGTCAATTTGCATATTAGCCTTTTATTATATTAAATAATAAGTTAGATTCTAAGGGCTATTAGAACATTAGAAATATTTGAATACTAAAAATATTAAACTTGAACCTGTCAAAGCATTATGATACATTAATACATATTATTATAATTTTTAATGCGTAGTTACCATGCAGTGCTTTAACTTTGTGAATACTGATTATTTCACAGCAGATTAAGTTTTTAAATTCTATAGCTTAAAAGTCGCTGAACGTGAATCAAGAGGAGGTGGCAGTGTACAATAATGGGGAGTGCTGATACAATACCTTTCTCCCTCTTTTGGAGTCGTCTCCATTTACTTCATTAGTCCAAATAAAGGAGATCTTTTTGAGAAATTACCTCTAAAGATATATTGATGGTGACAGGATCAGTCTCCTACACAGGCATGTTACTTAAGCAGATGACTGATGGGTGCCAGAAGTCCCCTCTGTCCAATTTTACCTGTCCCATTGGCTATTTGAGAGATCCCTAGTGTGCACTTCTTTGGATATGAAAATGCAAATGTTACTGGATTTTTTTTTTAGAATGATATTGACAAATGAAAATAGATCCAAAACCAAGTAATTTGCTTCATGATGGTCTAAGAAATATATCACATGAGAAATATTAAAGGAACTGTGATATTAGTAATGTGAAAAATAGAAGCATTTGGAGGGAATAAGTTATTTCTATCCCCATCTAGGAAAAGTAGCCATATGTAAGAGTGAATGTTGTGTAATAATTCTAAGTAATTTCTGGGGCAAAGATTTCTAGAAAATAATAGCTAGAAGTCCCAGGATATCCAACATGAATCCTATATAATAAAAGGTTAATATGCAAATTGACCAAACAGCAGAACAACTAGTCACTAGGACACACACTGACCAGATGATCAATGCAAGATCTGCCCCCTGGTGGTCAGTGTGCTCTCATGGAGGGGAAGAGGGGGACCACTCAGCCAGAAGCCAGGCTTACAGCTGGCAAGCACAGCGATGGTGGCAGAAGTCTCTCAGACCTCTGCCGCTACTCTTAAGAATGTCTGACTGACAGTTTAGGCCTGCTCACCACAAGGAACAGGCCTAAGACATCAGTTCAACTTTCCCTGAGGGCTCCCAGACTAGAAGTGGATGCAGGCCTGGCTGAGGGACCCCCGCTACCCTCAGTGCACTAATTTCATGCACTGGGCCTCTATTTAATATACAAAAAGGTTTTATCAGTTCATTGATCCAAAATGAAATGAACGTCCATGGGAGATGATCGTATCTCTGTCAAAATGGAGTGCTTTAACACATTGGTTAGAAATCATATGCTGGAGACAATAGAGAAAATAAAGTTAACACAAATGTTACATGTGCCAGGTCCTGTTTAAGTGTTCAACATATAATCGGTGAGTTTAATCCTAACAACCATCTGGAAAGGTAAATTTTAAATCACTCCATTTTACAGCTGAAGCAAAGGGAAGTTTAACATATCAAAGGTCACACAAGTAGTAAGTGTGGAGCTCTATTTTGAACTTATGCCCTTTGGCTTTCATATCTATATACACTCTTAGAGTAAATACCTTATTCATATACTGTATTTACTCTAAGGGTGGTCTATGTTACCAATGTTGATATAAATACTAATAAGTATCTATCAGTTACATACTATAGTGAAAATGGGAAGAGGAATATATATGAAAAGTAAGTCAGAAAAATCAAGGGCATTAATTTTGTTTCAGATACCACTCAGAATGATATCTCAAATAAGATTTAGAACACTTCTCAAAAGATACTTTCCAATATATTTTAGAGTGATCATCACTTACAGGTTAGAGTGAAGAATAATTTTTCAGTAATCCTCAGTTGGCATATTGGAATAAATTTTTTCTAACGAAGTAAACCTCAAAAGAACCCATTTTCATCATGATTTCTTGCTGACCTGTAGTTTTCCATGAATTTAAGTATAATTTTATTGCCCCCAGTATCAAACCCCACTTTAGCATTCAACTCTTGTATAAAACTGACTTTTCTCATTTTGCTTCTATTTACACATTCCCTATATATCTAATACCTCAGTTTAGAGTCTGTTCTTTTGCTATGTTATTAACTTAAAATAACAAAATTCAAATTTAGCTGTAAGTGAATATTGTTTGATCTCTTTTTGAAGGCTTTTCCCACAGAAGTGTTTTTAAAAAAAATGTATTTTATTGATTTTTTACAGAGAGGGACAGAGAGTTAGAAACATCGATGAAAGAGAATCATTAATCAGCTGCCTCTTGCACACCCCCTACTGGGGATATGCTGCAACCAAGGTACATACATGCCCTTGACAGGAATTGAACCTGGGACGTTTCAGTCTGCAGACTTACGCTTTATCCACTGAGCCAAACCAGTTTCGGCAGGTTATTGAGTCCATTCTAAATAAAAGTATTTATTTAGTCTAAATCATGGTCATAAATATAGCTAGTAAGTTTAGAATTTCTTAATTTGCTACTTAAAGTATAAACCATTTATTATATATACTTTGACAACTGTAGTTCAATAATGGCATTTTTTGATACTATGAATAACTGTCAATGATTTAATTCTGAATTTCTTTATTTGCCTGATATAGTAATTTCTACAGGGGTTAATAATAGTGAGTAATTTTTTTCCTATAATAAATTTCTCTTAGATATCTAAAATTCTTATTAAAAAATACATGATTCAGTGTTCTAGTTACTTGTCTCACTAGCTGTTAGCATCTTTACCCTCCTTTCTAAAGCAGCTGGAAGTATGCAAAGTAATTTTTCATACTCTCTTGCTAGCAGGTTTCCAATAGATTTTGGCCAATGACGAGCAGTGGCAGGAGATTGAAAGAAGAGGGGAGAACAAAGCATTCTTTATTTTTTATGGTATTTCTGGTAGCTGTGGGCTCCAGGAACAATTTTAACTGACCTGGTCACAAGCCTATCAATGGGGATTGCAGCAATATTGGTAGAATTCATGTTCCAGGGTTTTTGCTTAGCAGTAGTCAAAGCAGCTATAGCATCGGTGCCTCGAAATCAGCTGAAGGGCTGGCTCTTGTGTGCAGCCTAGGGTTAGAAAGAGAGCCCTGATTTCCAACTAATATTTCCTTCTATCTTTTGCTCCTCTAATACTTCCTCCTCCTTGGTTTGCTTCTTTTGCCCTCCCAATAAGTCTTAGTCATTAAGTCTGTCTCTACTTGAAATACTTGAAGTGGTTCCTACTTTTGTGACTAGATACTGAGTAATATATCTAGACCAATTCTACTTCCGGTGCTGGGATCATCTGTACAACATCCTCTCAATTAAGTACCTTTTCTCTGTTAAAATTCTACAGTTGGGGTTGAGTACATTCAAGGCAATAACTCCACTAGTATTTATGGGTAGACTTAAAAAAAGTGAACTATTTTGTTGACCTGATCTTTATCTCTATATTTCCCTCTCAATTCTGTTTTATGGGTTTCAGAGAAACCCCAAAATAATAGTCATTATCCCTGCCTGAATTCTAAGCTCTTAGAATTAAAGAGATGGGCATAAAATTATTTACTTGACACTACAAACTGCTGTAAACTGGTGGATTTAGATCTTTGACCAAATGGGTATCTAATATTTGGTTCATTACCTGACTTTACACAGCAGATTCTTTCTTGTTCATTTAACAAATACTTATTGAGTCCATTCTATAATCCAAGCAAATTTCTAGACAAGGGTGAATACCACTGAAGCAAGCAAAGTAGTAGGTCCATAAAATGAATAAGAGGAAAGCTAAAGTGAGAATATACATGTCCTGTCCTACCAGTTAGAGGAGTAAGACCTCTTTTTCCAGTGTGGACTGAATAGGAGTTAGAGAAAAACTAAGAGCCTGGTACAGCCAACCTGGAGTGTCTTTAGAAAACATGAAGTAAAGAGATTGAGGCTCCCTCTGACTTAAACAAAGCTTAGCCTGTATTAGCATTCAAACATTATGGAAGACATAACTGATTAAATCTTGCCTTTCATTTAAGTGCCAGGGTGATATTTGATATGCATAACTTTTGTAAATAGGTAGCAGAGAAGGATCTAGGAAATAGTGATATTCAAAATATTTAGCAGTAATTTGTCATGGGTGTTGACCAGTTTTAGAGGATAGTGGTTAAAACTACGCCATGGCCACACCAAGATGTACTGGTGAATTTTATTAATGAGCACGGAAGAATTGAGAAAAGATCATCCAAGTACAGAGTGATAAGGAATCTGTAGTTACTAAAGATACAGTCACCTACTTTTGCTTACTAACACCTGGCCTAACCATAACTCTGATTTTAATTGTAGTAAATTATATAATCAAGAATCACTTTTACTTTGAAATTATTCGGAAACATAGTCACCCATACATCCAGAAATAACTTTTTATTTGATAATATGTTAAATGTTTAGTTAGCTTCTTAACTGAATAGTTTTAAGCAGGTGACTAGCTATGCTAAAAATCTTTTAAAGTACATGCTTATTCCTAAGTTATTTTTAATTTGTAAGATACTTGTACTATTTTTATGATTTTTATTTTGTATTATTACAGTATTATGAAAGTACCTGATACAGCTTAAGTAATATCTCTTAATTTGACATTGTCATCAATTCTTTAAGGGCCAATACAATAACATAAATTTATACAAATTCAGCTTTTCATATGTGCAAAATATGTGGCTATGTAAAACTTTCTTCTAAAATGCTTTTAAAACCTTATTTATGCTTTTAATTTTTTAAAAATTATTCCAAAATATGATTTGCTTTTGTAATTGGAAGAATTTTGCATCACTTGAATCCATTGAACACATAATCTTGATACATTAGATTAGCTTTTACTTTAAATTCTGGCACATTTTCCTTAAAATAAAATTAAAGGATTTTATAGTAAGCATACTTTTATTTGGTTACAATGCTTTAAGAAATAATACAGATTTTTCCCCATATATTGTTAAATATGTGTTTGTTTCTGCTAAGTTGCTTAGATGTATTATGAAGTAAAAAAATACACAATTCCTTTCTAAGCCTATTGCTAACTGAATATTGCTAAGGTGTAAGGAACTAGTTTGATATTAGTTTCATACCCAGGAATTGCAACAAAGATAAATAAAAAAAGGCAACTGCCAGATTTTTAATTAGAAAATATGCAAAGACATGCCCTATAGCCTCAGTGTGTGTGTGTGTGTGTGTGTGTGTGTGTGTGTCTGTGTAATCTTCGCATTTGCCTACATATTTAGTTTTGTAACTGAAGACACAGAGCTTTGTATATCACAGCCTTCACTGAGGTAGTGTTTGGTTGTTTATAATGACTGTGGTTACTCGGAGGTATAGTAACCAGTTTCTAATGTACCATCAGCATTTCCAGCCAGAAACATTTTTACCGGAGCTATGCTCACAAATGCCTCAGTATCTTTTCAGTGATAACTTTTTCCATGCCCCTTATTTACTAGCTTTGACATTAAGATCTTTAGGAGTCCATGTTTTCTTTTGGTTTATGAAGTGTTGGCAAAGGCTGGGTGAGATCCCTCAGGAGAAACTTGAAATAACTAACACTATGTGACATCCCAATACATTACTGAGGATCTAATCGATGCCTCAGAAGGATCTTTAAAAGTTTTTTATTATTAAAGTTGTGGACAAATTTCCTGAACTTGATTTTTTAAAAAATATAATCACTCTAATTTCTTCCCTCAGAATCCTTTAACCTAATCATCAGAGCATGCCTATTAGAAAGTTATGACATCAGTATTACTAAGAATAAGAGCAGAGTTTAAACAAAAGAAATGCATTTAATTATCATTATGCTATAATTGCGTTACCCAATTGTAGTAATTACAAGGAATTTATTTAGAACTGGAACAAATACCGTTATCCTAGTGTAGTTAAACTCCTCAAACAAAAGTTGAAATGTACAGTTGTTTAAAGTGACTTTATTTTTATTTTTATTTTTTAAAAATATATTTTATTGGTTTTTCACAGAGAGGAAGAGAGAGGGATAGAGTCAGAAATAATAGAGAGAATCATCAGTCAGCTGCCTCTTGCACACCCCCTACTGGGGATGTGCCAGCAACTAAGGTACATGCCCTTGACCAGAATCGAACCTGGAACCTTTCAGTCTGCATGACGACGCTCTATCCACTGAGCCAAACCAACTCCGGCTAGTTGTTTAAAGTGACTTTAAACCAAACTTCCTACAAGGGCATTTTTTATGTAAAATGATGATTCAACTTAGCATAATGCTTTTTGTAAAAATATTATAAAATATTAAAAAATAGTAATAACATGAAAACTGTGGCTTTGGAAACCACGTCCATATAGACATAAAAAATAAATTCTCATATAAAATGTAGTGATAACTCATATAATTGAACACATGGTCAAGAAAATATCAGAAAATAAAAAAAATATCAAAATTAAAAAAAAATTGGCATAATGCATTTGTTTTCTATAGATAACACAACAAAGCACCACAAACAGAACATGTGTAGAACAGACATTTATTGTCTTACAGTCTGGAGGCTAAAAGTCTGAAATTCAGGTGTGAGCAGAGCTGTGCTCCCTCTGAAACCTGTAGGGGAAACATCCTCCCTAGTGTCTTTGGCTGTTGTCAGATATTCCCTGGTTTGTGGCGGATTAACTAGTCTTCACATGGCATCCTCCTTATGCCTGTCCACACAATCTTCCCTCCATGCATGTCTGTCACTGCATTCAGAGTTCTACTCTTCATAAGGACACCAGTCCTATTGGATCAGGATCTGCTCTAATGACCTTATTTTAACTTCATTATTCTGTAAAGACCTTATTTCTAAATAAGGTTGTATTCTGAGTGAGGTACTGGGGATTAGAACATCAATTTATCCTTTATAGGAGAGATACAGTTCAACCTATAATGGGCTACAAACATTTTTATTTGGAAAATTAAAATAAAAGTGTATGCATTTTACCTTTTTGTAATGCAAAGTATTATCAAGTTCCACTGATACAAAATTTCTGCTTTTTTTTTTTTTTAAATATTGGAATTCTCTCTGATCATGGCTAAAAGATTTAAATGTCTAGCTTTGTTTCACAGATGAGTTTTAAGGCAAAATAGAACCGTAGTGATTTATTAGAATTAAATTATAATAGTTGTTTTATGTAGGTCCCAGTTTAAAGGAATGGAAATAAATTAGTTTTGCCTAAGAATTTTGCTCAACGTAAATTGCTATTTTCCACGTTGCATTGTTTTTTAAATACTTACACAAGCCAGTAGTTTCCTGTCACTTTGGGTGTCTACCCTGTTATTCCAGTTATATTTTTGGATGGCTGAGAAAATACCAAGAAATAAAAGTAATACATATAACTTATTAAATGTTTAGTTGCTTGTTAAAATTATCTTTATCTTTTCTTTGGCAATGTAGCACAGTACTGGGGATATGGATTCGCAGTTAGATGTGTTTTATTAAAATTTATCTTCATTGTTGAAAGTATTTCAGATGTTCCTCTTTTGCCCCCTTTACCCTCCACTACCCCCCATACTATCACACTATTTCTGTGTCCAAGGGTTATGCATATAAGTGCTAGATGTCATTTTCTGTCATCCTCAACTGAGGATATTTTAGAGAGAGTAGATGGGAGGGGGAGAGATAGAGAGAGAGAAGCATTGATGTGAGATAGACACAGTGATTGGTTGTCTCCTGCACTCACTCTGACCAGGGCCAGGGACCCAGCTTGCAATCAAGGTATATGCCCTTGATTGGAATCTCCGCTCAGGAACCTTTAGTCCAAGGGCTGACGTGCTATCCACTGCGCCACACTGGCTACAGCTAGATGTCATTTTTTTTTTTTAAGCATGAGCACAGGATTGATAAGTAGGTCACTTTCATATTGGAAATTTCAAAATAGAAACTTGTCCTTTATATTGCAGTAAACTTAGCATACAGCTTTTACTAAAAATACATTTTATTGATGTTTTCTAATAAAAGGGGAGCAGACTTTATGATAGCAGTTGTCATGCAGTATGTTTATTAAGGAGTCTCCTTGGGATCACACTCAAAAAATATGGGAGAGAAGTCAAGATTGGGTCAAGGAAGCAGCAGACCGAAGACAGTCTTAGTAAACTCCATGAGAAATTTTGGTGTAGAATGGCACTTCAGAGATGTCCCTAGTTAGGCTGAACTGACCAAGCCATAATACATTCTCAGAGATCAAGTCACTTGATAGGAACCATCAGGAGAAAGCGTGCCACCTTGAGGAGGTAGCCAACTTCAGGTGAGGTGATCCTGGAAGCAACTGACAGATATCTACCCCAGCCTCCCCAACAAATGGCCAATAAGTCCTCCTTTGCTGGGGCATCTGGGCAGCACATCACAGTATGCATCACAGGGAAAGGAATCATAATAATTTGGGGATGTGCTTTCAACCATGCTTTGGCTGCTCTGCACCAATGATGTGTGTATCCATACAACCTAAGAAAAAAAATCTAATGTTGTGTTCACTGCATAACATAAAGTGGTCATATTTTTGTTTTCATATCTTTGCTTTAGCAAGAGAAAATATGATAGACAAATTTAGGGCCCATCAATATGAGTCTTCATATTCTCCATAAACTAAGCAGAATCTTGGACTCAGAGAGTCCAAGCTTATTTTATTTGTTGAGATTTCCACCTTGAAAGTGCATAATGCCTATAAAAAATTGAATAGAGAAATGATAAAACTTCAGCTTTGTCAGCAGAATCGTCCTGAGTTGTGCTAAAATAAGAGACTGAAGAAGATAACTTGTTTTCCATTGAAAAGTGAAGTAATTTTTAGGAAAGAACGATATCTTTTTAACTTAGGAATCAACAGACTTGAAGGGAGAGATTTCAGGAGAGTACAAAAATGTCACTTGTTGCCACCTATTGTTTCCCCCTGTCATGTTTGTCTCTAAACATATAGAATAAATATGGTCAGTCATAACTATGTACTGCTAATATATGATGTCTGCTTAGTATTGATCTTTTCTATTCTGATGTTTAGTTAAATTAGCTTTACAATAGCTCCTAAAGTATTATAAAATTTTCTTTTCCAATCAAGTTAGGTATTTATATTATTAACATAGATTTTCTATCTGGTTTCCTGATGTTATTTATTCAAAATCAAAATAGTCAATTTAATTTTTCAAACATGCAGCTATGTTTGACTCATATTCCTGCTCAAAAAAACTCTTTACTTCAGTACATATAAAGTTACGTAAAATGTCATCTTGAATCCAAGATCATTCATAAAATGGTTTCATTCAATATTTAAGCACTACTCATATTGATGGGCATTTTTAATTCCTAACCTCCATGAGCCAAATCAAATGAAGCATAATTGAACTCCATGATTTTAAATTGGAAATTCATATAATGATGTATATTCTCTACCTCTCTTCCTTATTGACAGATAAGTTAGTTGACTAAATTTTTAATATTTGTCTTAACTCTAGTATTCTAAAAGTTTAACAAAATAATTACTTTTATTTTACTTGGTCTTCCTATACATTTCCTTCTTTCCCCCCTTTCTTTCTCTCCTTTTATTTTTGTTATACATCCCATTCTTCTTCTGAAGAATTCTCCCAAGATCATAATTTCATCCCCCTAATATGCACAACAACATTTAACAGTGTATTTTAAGACTTCTGATCTGTAAATACCACAAATACAAATTACCCCATATATTCAACATACTCTTTTCTTCTATAAATTATTTATGTTGCTTATTTTGAAAAATTATGTAACAACTTTCTGCATTAATTTAAAACACAAAAGTATTTACTTCACAATTTAAACTTTAGGTTTTAAAAAAATCTCATTCAGTATTTATATCTGGCAGTAATCACCATGTTTCGCTGTTCTTACATTTGAACAGACCATTTGAACTTTCCACATAAATATGATTTTCCAGTTAGGTTGTCTTTAGAAATTCTAATTATTCTATTATTTACTCATCTTTGTTTCTAACAAAGAGCTTACTTGGTGACTTAAACAGCTGAGTTTATAATTAGGCAAATGTGTTCTGACAAAATTTTAACGGTGTAACAGAAAAGCACACAGAGAAATGAGAAAAATTATGAAGTTAATATTAAATAAGTATGGTAAAAAGTTGAGAGTCAATATAATTGTGTTAAAGCTGCTACCATGAGTAAGGTAATAACAAATAGTAACAAAAATTATGCGGAATGGGAGAACACACACAAAAATGTGGTGCCCAGCAGGTGTGGCTCAGTGGTTGAGTGTCAACCTATGAATCAAAAAGTCATGGTTCAATTCTCAGTCAGGGCACATGCCTGGGTTGGAGGCTCCATCTCCAGTGTAGGGCATGCAGGAGCCAGCTGATCAGTGATTCTCATCATTGATACTTCTATTTCCCTCTCCTTTCCTCTCTGAAATAAATAAATATATATATTAAAAACACACACAAAATGGCCATTCCAAAAGATTAAAAAAACATACCTCCGTGACAGAGGGACTCCTCATTAGAGAAAGCATTAATACAAATTCATGTAAATAGGAGTTGATAAGTAACCTGATAAACAAGAGTTGATCATGGGAAGAAAAATTTTTGTGCTAAGATAATAAACTGAGACCACAATTCCATAATTTTATTAAATAAATTAGAATAAATGAAATCAGAATAGTTTTTGAAATCTCTGAAAAGTGAACGATAAGCATAATAAAAATGCTTGATATAAATGAAGGTTGAACATCATGAACCTGGGGTGCAACCCCAGCATGGTGAGTATGAACCACATACAGAGAGATGCCATGGAGCAGCAGCAGCAGCAACGACAACAACATTGTAAGAGGCATGTCCGACTGTCAGTTGTGATGGGGCAGTGATCGCTGGGTCACCTCCTGATCGCTGGGTCACCTCCTGCCCCTGAGACTCCCGGACTGTGAGAGGGGGCAGGCAGGGCTGAGGGACACTTCCCCCTCAGTGCATGAATTTTCATGCACTGGGCCTCTACTCTACTTATAATCACTTAAAAATGAGCTATATGATTTTGACTTTATAGTATCTGTCTGAAAGAGAGACAAAGCATAGAATGAAGTTAAAATGTAGATAATGAGGCTGACATGCAATTATATTTAAGCATGTAGAGTAGAGCATTGATTAACATATATGTGTTTGATGAAGAAAGCAATTATATTAACAAAAATCCAATTCCTTGATATTGTACATTTATACTGCACTGACATTCTGCAATTAAATTTGAGTTGATACTGCCCTATTGGTTCAGAATCCTCTTCCAAAATATCAGGCCACTGTGAGCTAGCTAGAGTGTGATTGACTAAACTCTACTTCATTTCTACCCTTTTCAGACATTGTAATATTTTATGTATTGTGCCTCTAATCTTGAATGAACACAAAGAGTCAGAAGAGATAAAGCTCAGTTTATGTAAGATGTCTAAATTTGTCAAGTAGTAAGGGGCAAATAAAAATCTAAATACAGGGCTATTTCCTTTTCTTTATACCAAATGGGCTTCACAAAGATATTCTCATCAGTTCTATGATTTATTTTTATATTTATTGTCATCACATTTTGGTTCAGAAACTTAACGAAATATATGAAGCTATTGAAATTTCTAGCCTTAATTACTATTTAAAATAAAATTATAGATTATTCCACAGTAGGTAGACTAGTATACATATAGTAATACAGAGTAAATTTGCTGAGTTTTGGAGGAATCCTAAATCAGAGTATTCTGAATTGAAAATGCTAAGACATTAATCATCCAATTTCAACTAAGCCTAAAAATTTTGAATGACCAATTTCGCCATGACTCAGACCTAAGCTCCTCAGTGTTTCGTGACACCAGGTACCAGATCCTTTTGAAGTTCCTCCTTGTCCCCCACCCAAGTCCACTACACCTTACTCTTTCTGGCTCTCACTGGCATGCTGTTCCAGGCACCAAGCCTTTCGTGAAAATATTACCAATAGTTATTCAAAGACATGCTGTTGTTTTGTTAACAATATTCTAATAACTATGGTGCCAGGTGGGCACTTGAATTATCAGAGGAAACCCTGTAACTTATATGACTGTCTATCTGCTGTGCTGTATACTTAAGACTAATTTAAAAAAAAAAAGTTGAATGGAAACTATAATAAAAAAAAGTGAAAAAGATGTCTATAAAATTTTATGTAATAGTTAGATGAGGTTTTCATAACTAGAGAACAAAGTTTCAGTGCCTACAGATTATTTGGAAATCCTTGTCACATGCAGGATATTTTTAAAGAAGTGTTGAGCTCTCAGTCTTCATTCTTTGAGTTGCAAACTGCAAAACATAAATCTAATAAATACAAAAATTACCTGTGATTTAAACAGGCTTGCATGAAAGTTATATTATTTTTATGTTGCATGGTAATCAGGTTTGTTTTCTGATTGGTGCGGAGAGTAAAAACTATTTTGCAGTCTTTGCAACACTAAAAAGAACAATTGCAGAAAAAATCTTCTAATTAAATAAGTTTCTTCAAAACACAAATTTGCTGAATCAGAAGAGTGCTTCTCTCAGCTCTGCTCATTCTTTAGAAAATTTCACATTTAAAGCATAAAATAAGTCTTATTTTGCTGTGAAAGGAAAAACTATATAAATATACATTGATATATACTTACTCATGCTTTTTTTGTGAAATGTCCAGCTCCTAATATTTCTCAGAGTTCACAAGTTCAAATATTACTAAAAATATGTTATCATTTTTGCATATAATCAGATTAAGGCATTTTGCCACTATCACATTGAAGAAATGTTTAATTTTGTTATATTTTTCTTAATATTTCATCAGAGGTAAAATAAGCAACAAAGTTCATCTGTCTAAGTATAATATTTTTATCCCTAGGTCCATGACACATTAACAAAAGAAAATGAGATGGCATCAGATTCTTAGAAAGCAGCATCCAATGTTATTAAATAATTTAATATCTAATGATACTCAAGGAATGAAATTGTAAGTAATTATAATTATCTGGCATTTCCTTTAAATCAAAGGTTATAGGGAAGCAATTGGAAAACACAACCCAGGAAATAGGGGCTTTCCAATGATTCTACGATCAGAGGATGTGGTATATTTGAAGAAGAAATGACTGGGGACACCACACCAGACAGTGACAGATTGGTGGTGAGTACTGAGTATGTTTAATATAAAATTAAGAACAAAGACAACAAAGACTGACATAAAATGACAGAATGCATTATATAAGTGCTATATGTTCTACTAATTTTGAGACAGTCCAACTAACAAAAATAGCTATTATATAATCATCCAGTTATTTAATAAGCCTCACATTTAATAACTTAAAGACATAGTATTAAAGTTGACAAATTAAGAAGTGAAAGTGTAAGCATATTTATGAACATGAAGCTACATACCAGAAAAATATAATAGTATATACTAAAATAGGAATAATGGTGGAGAGGAGGGGAGGGAGAAGGACAATAAGTTTTATTTTTACTCATAAAAGAAACAAAGAAAGAGGAGACTAAACATATTAATATAAAACTTAGAGTAGCAAGTGTATGCACATTTTTCAAAATAACAAATTTTAGCAACAAAAAAGAACATAGAAAACAATGGATATTGTAAAATCTGTGTGTGGATATATTCACAGATTCACATAAGTACTAGAGGCCCAGTGCATGAAATTCGTGCATAGCGGGGGGATATCCCTCAGCCTGCCTGCACCCTCTCCAATCTGGGATTCCTCTAACAATCCAGGACTGCTGGCTCCCACCTGCTTGCCTGCCTGTCTTACTGATTGCCCCTAACTGCTTCTGCCTGACAGCTAGATTACCCCCCAACCACTCCCATGCCAGCCTGATTGATGCGTAACTGCTCCCCTGCCAGCCTGTTTGCCCCCAACTTCCCTCCTCTGCCGGCCTGGTCACCCCTAACTGCCCTCCCCTGCAGGGTTGATCACCTCCAAGTGCCCTCCCTTGAAGTCCTGGTCCCTCTCAACTGCGCTCCCTTGCAGGCCTAGTGCCTCCCAACTGCCCTTCCCTGCTGGCCACCTTGTGGTGGCCATCTTGTGTCCACATGGAGGCAGGATCTTTCACCATATGGGGGAAAACATATTGTGTGTTGAAGTAATGGTCAACCTGCATATTATTCTTTTATTAGATAGGATAAAGGCCTGGTGCATGGGTGGGGGCCAGCTAGTTTGCCCTGAAGGGTGTCGCGGATCAGGGTGGGGGTTCCCCTGGGGCGTGGGGCAGCCTGGGCGAGGGGCCTGTGGTGGTTTGCAGGTCAGCCACGCCCCCTGGTGACCCAAGTGGAGGCCCTGGTATCTGGAATTTATTTACCTTTTACAATCGAAACTTTGTAGCCTGGAATAGAGCCAAGCATTCTGCTTGCTCCATGGTGCCGCCATTTCTGTTTGGATTTGTTTACCTTCTATAATTGAAACTTTGTAGCCTTGAGTTGAGGCCTAGGCCAGCAAGAACAGGCAGAAAGCTCAGCTTTTTCTGTTGCCTGGTAAACCCAAGCCTCCCTCCTGCTCTCTGTGGCTATAGCCATCTTCGTTGGGTTTATTTGCATTGTCGCTCTGATTGGATGGTGGGCGTGGCTTGTGGGTGTAGCAGAGTGATGGTTAATTTGCAATATTACTCTTTTATTAGGTAGGATATGTATATGAAAGATTAGATACAATATACATCAATATGTACCTACACATATATACCTATACATACTCATATATACATAAAATAATATAAGGTAGCTTTTTTCTGTGTATTTTAAAAATATTTTATCTCAAATTATTTGGGTTGACATATACAAAGCCACAGATGGAGAAATTGTTTATATAACATCAATATAGTTTTGTTACTCAATCCATTTCAAAAATTTTTCCAGCATATTAAAATGGCAAATGTCTTCTCTGGGAAGGTATCCAGGTTTACATGAATTTTATTTGTTTGAACAATAATTTAATTTTTGTGATGCAAAATGCAAATATGGTTTTCATTATATGCAGCTTAGTTTTTGAAAATTTTAAATATTTTCTTACTAACTCCATTTGCCCATAAGAGGACATTAGGTATAAACTTATTTTATTTTCAGAACTTTGTAATATTAAATGGAACCTTTTAGAATCTATTTAAAGACCTAAAATTAGCCCTAGCCAGCTTGGCTCAGTGGATAGAGCACCAGCCTGTGGACTGAAGGGTCTCAGATTCAATTCTGGTCAAGACCACATGCCTGGGTTGCAGGTTAGGTCCCTGGTAGAGGGCATGCAAAGAGGCAGTCGATCAATGACTCTCATCATTGATGTTTCTATCTCTCTCTCCATTTCCCTTCCTCTTGAAAAACAATAAAAATACATTAAAAAAAAAAAGCCACAAAAAACAAGAACAACAACAACAAAAAAAACACCTGGAATTGAATTCCTTTTCCCTTTTTTATTTCCAAACAATTGTGCCTTCAGATGTCTTTTTTTTTTTTTTTTGTCTTTTTTTTTTTTTTGTCATGGTGTCCTGCATTTCCAAATGCATCAAATTCAAAACAGTTGACCTTTCCTTTATTACACATATTTCTCACCACTCCTTCTCCCACAGTACTCAGTTTCCACATCTTAGTCACTTTATTCTCATAGTGTCTTTCGATTCCAGAGTCACTACTGGCTCATTTTCACTGTCCTGGAAGCCCCCTCACCAGCAGTGGTTCACTGCTTTAGATGAAGCATTTCAAAACCCTGCTCTTTCATCACTTCCCTGCTTAGAAGCATGCAATAATTCCAGTGAACCTTGCCCTCTTACTTAATGTCCCACAAACTCATTCCGATAACCATCTCAGATTTCCCTGTGATTCCGTGTTGCTTTCCAAACCAGATGCCTATTTGAGAGCGCACAGAGCTGTATGTAAAAGGGTGGACTCTGGAAACCTGGTCCTGCCCATTGGTAGTTGAGTGTGCTTCTGTGCTCTAAACTTCTCTGAGCCTTGGTGTTGTTATCTATGAAACTGAACACTGATGACTCCTACTTCACTGGGTTGTGAGTATTCAAGCAACTATAAAATATAAAGCACTTAAAATGGCATGTGGCACAGTGCTCATCCAGTGTAAGCCAGTACAGAGCATTTATGGATGTTCCTTATTTTTGTATGTCTATTTGTTTTCACTAGCAATTGGTTTATTAGTTTTGCTTTTATGGAGTCATCTTCTTAATAAATGTATTCTAGTTGATTAATTTTGAATTGGTGTAACTGAAAAAAAGGCAGACACTACTCATTTAAACATTCTAACAGGCATTCTCAGTAGATCTTATTTATTTGAGCTACATGTTTCTGATTGCTTGGTTATTAGATTTAAGAATTTAAAAGGCCAATTTTTGATTATATATGTTTTTATTAAAACTAGTATTTTGCTAATTTAATAATTAAATAATTTCAACACTTGAAAGTGTTTTATAACATTAAGAATACATAACGTTAGTTTAACAACCTATTTAATACCTTCCTTTTTACGATATATAAAATACACACTGTCTTAATTTGTGACTTACGGAAAAATGAAGTTCCCTCAAGATTCAGAGAGTTTAGAGGGAACCGGAATATAATTTTAACTAGTTTTCTTATTTCTCAAGTGAGAAAATTTGACTTGCCCTGAATCACAGATGAAAACACAGGTTTGCTAAATCCATGTCTTTTTCTGATCCAAATATGCATAATTATTTATAGCATTGTAGAACACAAATTTAAAGACCAGAGCTTTTACTTCTTATTTAGCATCTTAAATATTGTATTTGTGTATTTTAAATTCCAGCTCAATACATTTTTGTTCTTTTTAAAGATTAATAGAGTAATATATTTTAAAATGTTAGGCCTTCTCTATATAAAACATTCTATTATTTTAGAGATTTGTGTCAGGATTTTAGGGGTGATTGAATACATTTCAAACAGTTAGCAATGGCACCTGGCTTATAGAATTATCTGGATATATGTCTAGACTTATTCATAAAGGGAGAATATATTTGATTTTCTGTATAGTTAGGTCTTTCTATTCTAATTAAGGTATAGTTCTACTTTCACTAGTGTAAATTTGCATCCCATTCTGTTATTTTTTAATATTTGAAAATTATAATGGCATTTACATTGCACTAAAATTAGAATTCTAATTTGTGCTTTTACTCTATTTTAAAAAATCATAAATCCTTACTGTGTCTTGTGTAGTCAATGAATTTCAATATAAAGCCTTATTCCATGTGAATATGCTTCAGAGTTCTGCACCATCTGCCTCAGGACTTGTAACGGAGCAAGGTGTTGTTTTTTATCCCTTGGGAACAATTATTGTCTTCTCAGGGTGTTGGTTAGTGTGGATATCTTCATTTCACTGCGGAAGTGCAGATGCTTACGTTTTATGTGGTTTCTCTGTGGGACAACGAGGCTGATGAGTAGTGTGTCCACGAAAAACACATCATTAGATAATGTTGATGCAAAATAGAGAATCATTGATTTTTTGTTTTCTTTTTGGGAAGTATCATTTCTGAATATAGTCATAAAGTATTTTAACTACTAAGTAAGTAAATAACTTTAGTTTATTTACTCATTATTTTTTATTGATTGATGAGACGGGGGAAGAAAGAATGGTTTGTTGTAGCACTGATTTATGCATTTATTGGCTGCAACCTTGGCATGTCAGGACGATGCTCTAACCAACTGAGCTGCCTGACTAGGGCTGGCTTATTTATATACATATATTTCTGAGAGCAGTAATAAGCAGATTAAAGACTCCCCCAATTAATTCTCAGAGTATTTTTGTTACGTAGATACCAGTGGTGTAGCAGAACTCATCACACACATGAGCAAGTTGAGGCAGTGGGAAGTTGTTAATGCCAAACAGCATGTCAGCAGTGAGTTCAGGGGAAGAAGCAACGCTTTCTAATTCCCAGCAGCCGTCTTCCTCTGAAACACAGGACTTTCTCTATAACCGTGGTTGGCAAAATGCAGCTCGAGAGCCACATGCGGCTCCTTTGCCCCTTGAGTGTGGCTCTTCCACAAAATACCACGGCCTGGCGAGTCTATTTTGAAGAAGTGGCGTTAGAAGAAGTTTCAGTTTAAAAAATTTGGCTCTCCAAAGAAATTTCAATTGTTGTACTGCTGATATTTGGCTCTGGTTCGCTGACCACTGTTCTATAGGAAAGCAAAACTGTTTTGTAAGTTTAAATGTGATGTCATTTTTATCCTATAAAAGAGTAAGGCATTCATTAGCTAACCAAAACAGCATTTGCAATCACAAACATTCTTGTACAAAACAGCGGGATTTAATGTTAAGTGATAGAGTTGGAACCAAGATCATAGTCTCTGAGAATCAGTTTCAAACTTCTGAGCAGTTTTCTTCATTGTGTGACCATAAGAATTAAAGGAACGCTGATAGTTTGATAGACAATGTGTAGCTAATGACATTCATGTAATTGTGATTGTGTCCTTGTGTATTAATATTGCAGAACTGTAGATCTGGATTATCCTACCCGGTTTTGAACAAATCATTTCTGAATGCTATTTTTAAAATGTCCTCTTCTTATTGGAATACAAATTCAGGTGATACTGTGTAGAGCTATACAAAAGAATGAATTACAGCTTATTTAAGAATCATGGCTTAAATCCCAAGAGACTTTTTTTCAGGTTTTATAGGTCAGAAGTCAAGATCTAGCTATGTGTTCTAACAACCCAGGCAATTTTTTTTCCTGTGTATGTATTTTTTTTTAATCCTTATACAAAAATGACCAATTGTTTATCATTGGAGATAGAAAGGCAATATCTTATCATATATAACTAATTTTAGGTTTTGTGTCACAGTATCATTGAGAATCAATTTCAAGTAATTTCTCCAAAGTGATACAAGAGTTTATGACAGAGTTGTAAATAGAAATTGGATACAGTATTCCCATGCCAGAACGGACTAGAAATGCTATAAAGAAACATTTTAGAGAATGAGAAAAGCATTAAGTAGATCAGTTGTTCAAATTTGGTGGATATAAGATATAAGATATATGACTTCTAACACAGAATTTGACTCATAATTAGCATTTCATTAGACATTTGTTTATTGAGAATGTCCTTTTGATTAGAATATTTTGGCCAGAAAACATAGAATTTAAATCAAGCACATAAAAGCAAACCAAAACAAAAAATATTTTAAATTCACCAACTGTTGTGAACAAATACTTAATATTCAGTAACAAATATATGTGCTACATTTAATTTCTATAGAACATGAACTTTTGGACATCTTTACATATTTTTTTCAATTTATTCCCTTTTACTGCAATCAATTAAATACTGCTCACGAACATAACTGTATTAGTTGCTTTAAGAATGTACTTTATATTGCTAAATACTTTCTTAATGAGCAGATTTTAAAAGTACAACTATTTCCAATCAATACATCCCTTTTTCATACTACAAGGTGTCTTAATGCAGTAAATAGTAGAAATATGTGTCCTAAGTAGTTTGTCTCATGAGGAACAAAAATAGAATATGATGTGAATCGCCCATCTGGAATTTCCCCTGACATAGGAAATACTTTTTCGTGAGTTTCTTACTTGGTTCTCACTATACCTTCAGAATGATTGAATCCTTGTTGAGTAAGGAGCCTGCTGACAAGAGAGTCAGAATGTTAAATTCTACCTTCAGGACTAAAAGTTCAAAAGTGGGAGAGTGCACATGAAAACCAAGAAATGGTTATGAAAGAGAATTGAGAATGTGAAATGAAAGCACTGTGCACACAAATGTCTTTAAAATGGACACTCTAAAAATTCAACTTATTTGTTTTGTTTATCATACGTAGTAAGTCCTTTGTTTTCTGTAGGAGGAAATCATTGAGAGTCGAGGTACAACTGTCATTGCCCTATCTCAAATTCATAGAGGGAATACCCTCAAGAAATGATTGCCTTGCCCTCACTGATGTGGCTTAATTGTCTGGGCATTGTCTTCAGGGCACATGTCTGGATTTTAGGCTTCATCCCCAATAGGGGACATGCAGGCTTTTATTATTATAGGTAGTATTTCATTGTGTAGTTGTACCACTCATCTGCTGATTGGTAAAATCCACTCATCTGCTGATTGGTAGTTAGGCTGTTTCTAAATCTTAACTTTTGTAAATTGTGCGGATATGAATATAGGGGTACATATATTCTTTCTGATTGGTGTTTCTGGTTTCTTGGGATATAGTCCTAGAAGTGTGATTCTTACTTATTTTTTAAATATATATTTTATTGATTTCAGAAAGGAATGGAGAGAAGAGAGAGAGAAACATCAATGATGAGAGAGACTCATTGATCAGCTGCCTCATATATGCCCTCTATTAGGGGTCACCGGGGTATGTGCTCTGACCAGGAACTGAACCGTGACTTCCTAATTCATGGGTTGATGTTCAACCATTGAGACATATCTGCTGGGCAGAATACTTAGTTTTTTATTTTATTTTATTTTATTTTATTTATTTTTTTAAATATATTTTATTGATTTTATACAGAGAGGAAGGGAGAGAGATAGAGAGTTAGAAACATCGATGAGAGAGAGTCATCGATCAGCTGCCTCTTGCACACCCCCTACTGGGGATGTGCCCGCAACCAAGGTACATGCCCTTGACCGGAATCGAACCCGGGACCCTTTAGTCCCCAAGCCGACGCTCTATCCATTGAGCCAAACCGGTCCCGGCAGTTTTTTATTTTGAATAAAAAAGTATTCTTGGCGGTAAGGAATATTAGTGTAAAATTATCTCAGTCTGTGGTAGGTTTAAACAGTAATAAGACTTCACTTAAGAACATCAGCTAGCCATGATGAGGGGGGATAGTAACAGTCCTATTGCAGGTGTCTACTGAGAGTAGTAGCTCTTTCAACACCCTTTTCATTCTTTCAGCCCTAAGAGAATATTAAAATTCCAGGAGTCAGGAACTCTTATGAAAAAGGTGAAGGATTTTGAAGCTGTGTTTAAAATTTAGCCTCAGTGCATCTATTTTGATGAAAGAGTGTAAAAATGCAAATTTCGGTAACCATTGCAAATTGTCATTTTATATATTCTAAACATAAGCTGGGAAATTTTAGTAGCATAATAAATTTAAGTTTAAGTAAATTTAAATTCACTGATGATCCCTCTGCTGCCTGTAGCTTATTTCATTTTCAACCAAGAATGAAGAGAAATATCCCACACTTCAGGAAAGCAATTTGGGTTTTATGTTTGCAATGCTTTGAAAGACTAAGTAAAGTATTTGTCTGAAAGAATTTATTTTCTCACCTTTATAACTGGATGCCACTACATGGAGCTTATAAGTAAGCCATAAAGACTTTGAAAGGTATACCTTTTAAAAGAATCTAAAAACTTTAACTCTGTCTGCTATTTTCCCCCCCTCCCAGATTGTAGTATTAAACCAGGCTTGGTTAAGTGTTGGGTGATATATGACTCTACTGTTGCTATAGCTTTGGTCCAAGCCAGCCCTCGGGAATCCCAACGAATAAGTATTTCTCACTCTTAACTCTTAACTGGTCCGAAGGCCTTTGAGTAGTCAGAAATGATTTGGTTTTACATCTTCTTTTACTTGAATGTTTCCTTTACATTCTCCCCAGAAATTCATGCTTGCAGAGCCTATTCAGGAAAGTACTTAAGGATTCCTAGACTTGTGGTGCATAAGCAGAGTTGTGTTTCTTGTAATCATATAAAATAGACACTTTCATTCGCTGAGCAGCATGGTGTAGAATTGTATCAACCATCGTGCTTCTTGGAGAAAGGTAGTGTGGTTTGTGCTAAATTAACCTTTCCTTAAAAAACAATAACAACAACAACGACAACGAAAAACAACGAAAATGTTTTTTTTTTCTTCTGGAGGCTAATTACAAAATGAGTAAATTCTGTGGTTCATGGAAAATACCAGCTGCTGATAATAGATATTTTCTTATTCTCTCTCTTTTTTTAAGTTTCATACATTCATTTAATGTATTAAAATATGTATTTGTCACATTTGCATTAATTCACAAAACATCCTTTTCTCTTTTGAAAGGAAGTACATGGGGTTAAGTTACTTAGCATAGATAGTGCCAAATGTTTTTAAATATTTTAATGATTATTTGAGCAATTAAAAAGGGAAGCCCGGGTCCCAGGTGCCAGGGAAGCCAGTGCTGGCAGCCAGTTGCACAAATTTCATGCATTGGGTCTTTTGTTAGTAATAATAGCTAATGCTTACCCTGCCTTTATTTTATGCAGGATGCTGTTCTATAATATACACACATAACTAAATTAATACTCTCAAAACTAATTTAGTCAGTTCTATTATTTTTCTCCCAATTTTATAAATACAAAGGTAATATAAAGAATTTAAGTAACTAGCAAATTTTTATTTCTTTCAATAGTGTGACTTAGAATCATGTCTTGTACATAATGATATGAAACCCAAAACAATCAAGGTTTCCTCTAGGGGAAACATTTACCGTACTGTCAAATTAATCAGCTTAGTGTTCCATAGAAGTTCCATGCATAATTGGTTATTGCCTTCTTTACCCCGTTTTTCAATTACAAACATTTGTCTCCTTAGTAAATTTTACAGTTGTATTAATAATGATAACTTAAACACCACATGCTGTGTTAAGTTCTTAGAGCACATTTTAACATTTACAGCCACATGAGTCCACATTTCTACTTATAAGTAAGGATGAGATACCTAGGCTTGAATTAATTGTCAAATATCCAACTCTGAAATTCAAAACTTAACTCTTTAACTTCAAATCCATGTTCTTAATAAAAATGTTAAATGTATAAAAAATAAATTTCTCATAATCATTTCTTGAATGGAATTAATCATTCTAAGAGAAATAACTCTTAAAATTGTCTCATCAATAGTCAAATTTTGATAAGAGAGGAGGAAAAAATAAAAATTAAAAAGGTTTTTGTCATGTCTTAATAACTCTGAAAAAATAGAAATATCTAAAAAATTTTGATTTTGGAAAAAAATCCAACAGAGTATTAAAATATCCTTCATCCCCCTTTTCTTTGCTTTTGTTGTTTTCATGATTTCTGTATTCTTCAAATTTACTGTGTGTTTCTGACAATTCACAAATAAAAAATATTATATAAAAACAACTTGATAAAATGAATTTCTTAAAGTTACAAGAAAAGGAAGTACTACATTTTTAACTTCATTGAAACTCAGTGTGCACAACAGATGACAATTTAGATATTGGAGGACATCGACAATAATGTTTTTATTTAATTCAAAACCTATTTATTAAGTACCTACTATTTGGCAGTTCAGTTTCTTATTTTGCCATGACTATTAGGGGAAGAGGATCTGGGTTGATGGGTACTTCATCGCTTGGCTACAATGACAAAGATGAAGTACAGGTACTAGCTTGATTAAAGGAGAATGAGGGAGGAATGGAGAGATGAGAACTGTACTTATCTTGTTCTATTTTTTGAAATCTTTTGTTGTAGCCAAATAAAATATAAAATAAATTTCTCTTTTTAGGAAGATGAGAATGGGGTGAACATGGAACTCATCTAATGCACAGTCCAGAACCATGGAACACAGAGTTGAGGATACTCTTACCTCTTCACATTAAGAGGGCATCCTTCTGAGTTTCTCACCATTTTCCCAAAGCATGGGCTTTTTCAAAGTTTATTTCAAATACTAGCTTTTGAAATAGGCTTCTCAAAGCTTCTATTCCTTTTAAATATTTTCATGTATATAACACAAGAGTACTTTTAAATAATGATGTTTTATAAATGGGATTTCATTAATACCATTTTTTCTACTTTCTGAAAAATACCTTTAGAGAATAATTATATTATTCAAACGCATCTTAAAAATTTTAGCAAAGATATATTATAATGAAGAAGACAGTATCTTATAAATAACTAGGGGCCCGGTGCACAAAATTTGTGCATGGGAATGAAGGGGTGTCCCTCAGCCCAGCCTGCACCCTCTCCAATCTGGGACCTCACGAGGGATGTCTGAAGGCCCGTTTAGACCCAGTCAGACATCTCTCTCACAAGTTATATGTCACTAGAGGCCTGGTGCAAGAAATTTGTGAATAAGAAGGGGGTCCCTTCAGCCTGGCCTGTACCCACTTTCAATCCGGGACCACTAGTTCCTAACTGCTCGCCTCTCTGCCTGCCTGATTGCCTCTAACTGCCTCTGCCTTTGCCCCCTGCCACCATGGCTTTGTCCTGAAGGATGTCTGGAATGACATCTGTAAGATCATTCAGCAATCCAGTCTAATTAGCATATTATGCTTTTATTATTATAAATACATTTTGGAAAACACCTTTCACCTAACACATACTATGTAGTTAATGTTCTGTAGAAACCCATGCCTCTTAATTATATTGAAACCTATTATCTTGTATATTTACTATTAAATTTCAGGATGACAACAACAAAAAAACCTTTTTTTTGTTTGTTTGTTTCTCTTGGTTTTGCGACTAACAAAATATCAGCACATAATTCAGTGACAAAAGTAATCATCTATTTATCTTTCCTTTAATATTGTAAGCTAGAGATATGTCTCTGTTTATGTATTGATATCATCTATCACATAATTTATTTTCTTCAGGTGTATGCACTGCATTGTTTGATGGCCTTAGCTTATTGTTATAAAAATTTCATTAAATGTGATTCTTTGTCTACATAAAAAACCTCCACTTTCTCAGTCTCAGAGAGATGCAAAGATATCTTCATATATTAAAGTACTTCCCTGAGGATATATGTAAACAAATATAAAATAAATGCTCTGAGAATAAATAAATATTAAGAATGAAGTAAAGAAAGTAAAAAAATAACTCTCGAAGCATAAAAATACTTTAAAGAATTTAGATTCATTATAAACTCGCTCTTTATTTCAGGCTTGGATTTATTAAAAAAAACTAATGAAAACCCATTTAATTTTGTAAAATATGTTCTTTACAATACATTAAAATGGAAACTGTTCGATAGTAGTTGAGCTTGAGGGAAGGTAATATTTAGTACTAGGTTTAGGAAGGAGACAACTATATTGCTTTCTAACAAGTCCAAAACCAAAGAAAAAAGATATAGAAATGTGACTCAAGAATCTATTTAGATATTTAAATATATATAGAAGATACTGCTTTTATTATAGCACATACCATATTTCAGACATAATTTAAGTTTATACCCAGTAATTATTATAATATAGGTCAAAACAATAAATCTGTAAAGAGAATGACTTTATTCAGCTAATACACATGTGTATCTCAGTGTTTATAGAATTACCTGGTTAGTTTTCTGATTAATTTTATTGTTAACCAATCTAATGAACAATACTCACTATGTTGCTTATTCAGCTATCACTTAAAAAAAAATCCATGGAGATGCACCCTTGAGAAGTGGAGAGTGAGTGGGGAGCCAGCGATACTGCAGTCACTGCTGTCTCACTACCCTTGTTGCATTGCTGCCAGACCTCGTGGGAATGAATTCAGTCTCAACTGAGGAAGGAATTGGAAATTGCTAGGCAAGTTTGAAGTAATAATGACAGGAGTCTTCTATGCAAGTAGATAGAAGTTGAATTGTGAGTTTCCTTTTCATCAAGATAATTCTGCTATTATCTTCATTCCTCTGGATAAATTGCCTTCTTTCTAAAATATCATTGTCCTCCACCTTCTGCCTGCCACTAAACTAAAATGGAATTCAGAAAACTGCCTATAGATGAATGTAGATAGGTAAAAAGTAAGACAGTTGTTCACATGCATTTGTTAGCCTTTTCCTAAAAGTTATTTTAAGTGGAGCTTAGAAGTTTTTCTTTGGCTCACGCTTTGGTTTATTCAGCTCTGTGAATTTTTTATTGCTTTATCCATTTTCTCATTATTTGCCAGAACTAAATGAAAGTAAAACCAAAAATCAGGTAAGCAATCCATAATAAAATGGAAAGTGTTTGAAGTAATAATTAGTATTATAGGAGAAATTACTTTGCAGATTTGTAAAGTATTTTATTTGTGAGTAATTATAATAACACTAGAGCCTCAGGGCATGAAATTCATGCACTTGGCTGGAGGGGAGGAGGGTTCCCTCAGCCAGGCCTGTGCCCTGAGGAGATGTCCAACTTAGTGGACATCCTTAGGATTGCCACAGAGGCAGGAGAGGCTCCCACCACGGCCGCTGTGCTCACCAACTGTGAGCCTGGCTTCTGGTTGAGTGGTGCTCCCCCTGTGGGAGCACACTCACCACCATACCGCAGCTCCTGCATTGAGTGTCTGCCCCCTGGTGGTCAGTGAGTGTCATAGTGACTGGTCATTCCATCCTTTGGTCATTTGCATATTAACCTTTTAGTATATAGGATGCGCTATAGATGAGGCCCCCTAGAACCATAAGAAATGCAAAAAATTCACTGTTAACTCATTCTTGAATTGCCCCCACCTAAAATCAAATTGCCCCCCTGTGGGACGTGTGCTGCACTTTGGGATCCACTGGGCTTAACGCTGTTCCTCTCTCAGCTTCATTTCTGAATACATAGTCATATACCAAGGGAACTGTAATCTCTTCTCTGCCTACCTCACTGTGTTGTCATGAGGAGGTTCTGATCTAATAAACCTAGGAATCACTTCAAGTCAGTGATGTCTAAAGGGGAAAGGATTGTTATTTTAGGCCCACGGGTACCCTTGCAGGTAGCAGGTGCTGATTAGGGGAGGAGGCATGATTGATTCCTGGTACTGTAGCTGTGGAAGCTTTGTGGATGGTTCTGCTGTCCTCGGAGGGGCAGGCTCTGGCCAGCAGCCCTGTAGCTGTGGTCTCTCTGAAGGCGCTGGTGGAGGAGGGCGGGGGGAGGCGCTAGGGGGGCAGTGAGGCCAAAGGGGGAGTAATTGTCGAACCTCTCCACTTGGCGCCATTCTTTAAATTGTCTGGGGCCATTCCCAGCGGTATGTGCTCAGGACGGGCTCCAGTCTCCTGGAGCTGGCGGGCGGGGGCCAGGCCAGGGCAGGGCCAGGCGGGCTAGGAGGGCAGGTTTAGCCACACCCCCAGCGAGGTTCCTTGAGCTTCCACTGCAGAGAAGGCACCACTGCTGAGGGGGTGGGAGATTGGGGGCTGGGGGAATGGGTCTGACCCTGGGGTCTGGAGTTGTTGGGAGGAGAGGCGTGCCTGGCCCCAGTGGAGGGGGCCCAGCAGTGGCAGGCCGTGTGTCCCAGGTGCCTGCGGGACAAGGATGAGGCTTTGCTGGTGTGGTGGTGTTGTGGGCACCCCTGGAGGGGGTAGTTGGAGAAGAGATCCGGAGTCTGAGGTTACCCTGAGGCTGGGTCTTCTCCCTGTCCCTTCAGCTTCCCTGTCCTCTGGGGGAGTGGGGGCTGGGGTAGGGTGTCCATGCAGGGGGATTGGAAGAGGTCCCTATGGCTGTTTTCTCTTCTTTTTTGCAGTCTGGGCTCCTGTCAGGCGCTATCCTCAGGCCCCAGGGAACTTGGCGCCAGCCATCCCGCCCCTCCGTGGCTCCCTGCAGCCCCTGCCCACTCACCTTCCCCGGCCTCCCACCCGTCAGGAGGCTGCTGGGCCATCCTGCTGCAGGCAGTGCAGTACTGGGGCAGGGGTGGGGGTGTGCAGAGCAGCTCCAGTAAAATTTAATAAACCCCATTTTGGTGTCGGGATTTGGCCTCAGGGTTGTGGGCGAGTCTGCCTGGGTGTGACAAAATCAATCGAGCTAGACCTGGAGTCCCACCCCACAGCCCCACAGTCCCGCTCACCCTGTGAACAGTCATGATGTGACCGCATCCTTGATAATTTGCATATATGTATTTATATGAGAGAGAGAGAGAATATATAGATTGGCATAAACCATCTTGATCAGTATGAACCTTTAGAAATTAAGGAAAAAGTCTGCCATGACAAGGAAAATACCTGAGAAAAATTCCACACAAAGTCTGCTGTATATAAATGTGCAGAGACTAAATGGATGCATTTGTACTAGGGTTGGATACTATAATCAAAACCTGTTTTTATTTCCTGATCAGATTATTTAAAGGATCTTAAATCAGCAAACCCCGCTGAAAATGCACAGTGAGATTTAGTAACCTGTTATTCAAATTGACTGGCAAAATATGTATGTATTTGCATGGTTAATGAACCGTAAAATACATTTGTTGTTTTAGTCAAAGATGCTGCTGCTAAAAATCTTATGGATCTGAAGCCATAACTGAAGAAGCAAATGTAAAACTGATATTGCTTTCCAAATCCTATAGACTAAAAATAACTCTACAATTAAAGAAATTCAAACCTGTTTGGGACTGCACTTTTGTTATATACATGATGGACCAAAAGTAAATCTACTATTGTGAGTGCATGAAATAGTTTATTCTTGTATTATAATTTATTGATTATTGTATTATTTTTATATGAACAACTGTAAACCTGCACAAGTATTGTATCATCTCAAATGTTCTATATTTGGTATTGCAGTCTTCTTAAAATCATTAGGTACTCAGTGCTTATTGATGTGCTTCAGTGTGA
The DNA here is from genome assembly GCA_036971965.1 of Nyctalus aviator. Taxonomy (NCBI): domain Eukaryota; kingdom Metazoa; phylum Chordata; class Mammalia; order Chiroptera; family Vespertilionidae; genus Nyctalus; species Nyctalus aviator. The sequence continues at coordinate 177,137,831 of CM072924.1, read as the reverse complement.
TTTTGTAGAATATTGCTATCCCTCACTATTTCATTATACAATGAACAATTAATTAATACCTTGTTATTGACTCCTGAATTTCACTCTGCATCGGGACACTGGGATATGCTTACATTAGCGTTTCCTGACCTAACTTTTCTACATATTCACCACGTTCCAAGTACTTTTTTTTTTTTGTTAGAAATAGATTTAAATTCCCATGAAGCCTCCTCCTTTGCCACTAGATCTTTGTTGTATTTTGTTAACAGATATTATCCTAATATCTATATATTATTCTAATATTCTATATATATATATATGAATCTAGCATAGTGATCAAATGACCAATTGTCCTAGTTTGTCTGAAATTGAATAGTTTCCCAGGACACAGGACTTTCAGTGCTAAACTAGGAAAAAAATAAATAATAAAAACCAGGCAAAGTAGGAAGATTTAGTCACTCCAAATATATCAATTTTTCAGTGAAGGTAAAATTATGTTATCCACATCTTTTTCAGTATTTCTTAATTCAAATGAACAAAAGATACCCCCTTCCCATTCTTCAAGAATCTGAAATATTTGTGTTCATAAAATCTTACAGAGAGGATTTCAGTCCTATAAAGAGGATTTCAGCCGCAGTATCCCCTAGTATTAGTCATTGCATTGGCCCTAAGCATCTGTGTATAGCTATGTGTGGTTTTGCTGAGTGCTGTTGCATATGGATCTGTCATCTGAGCTAGAATGCGAATACAAAAACAGCTCCAACTTATATTTGAACATCTTGATGTATGAGCATCTGTAAAATGACATCTACGCCATTACCTAGCTAAATGACATAAAGCATAATGGTGTCAAAAGGCATTAGACCCAATGACCATGGTTAGGTAATTTATTCAATTTATGCTTCTTTTTTTTTTCTTTTCAATTTTATGAACCAATAATATTTCCTAGGTATTTAGTGCTTTCTTGGCTCTTTGTGAGATTAAAAAGTACAAAAACAAATGCCAGGTTTGCAGATTGATTTCTGGAGCCATGCCAGAAGGATGGGGATAGAAAGAGCAGGAGGAGAAAAAGTCAAGCAGTGGATGGGGGCAAGACCTGTGACTAGGCTCATGGGCATGAACCCAACCCAGACTCTCCCACTTTAGAAAGAACTCAGACTAAATATGACTGCGCTCCAATAGTAAGTTGTTAAAAAGAGGTAATAAGTATACAGAATTATCATTAAAATGAAGAAGTGTTTATAGTTTATAACCACCCTAATTATCCACTAATAGGTGGGTGGTATATTATATAATTAAAAGCTCATCATCTCTATGATTTTCACTGTTAATGGAGCCAGAATGAAATATGTCTTAAGTATGGCAAGATATTTTCTGCATGAAAATTGTTCTAAAACCTAAAAAGCATTTTATGGGTCAGGGAATCAGGATAAAATTTTCTTGTTAGCATAGGTAGCTAGCTAGTTATTAAAGGAAGGGAGCAAATGAAATCAGACATTTAGCTGAAACTAGGGAGCTGATCGACACATTAAGCCTGCTTTACTGGGAAGCTATAGCTCTACTCACAGGCTCCCCAGCGAACCACAGCATCCTCCACTCAGGGGGCTTAATCCTGGAAGCCAGCAGGAAGAATTTGCTCCCTGTCATTAGCCAGGATTACCTAGGAAGAAATAAAAATATGTTCAGTAAAAACCAGAGGACACAGCAACACATTGGTGCATGCGCAGTGGGAGACAGCATGGTAACATGAAGGGGCAGATTCTTGCCTGCGCCAAGAATCAGATTGTGTAAGGTTGCAGAACCCAGAGAATTCCAGGAAAGAAGACTGGTTCAGCACAGTCCCTGGAAAACACAGGACATTGGTTGGATAGTTTGAAAGAAAGCCTGCTCTTTCTGAAAACCAAGAAAACATATGAGGATTATCAAGGAGCAGTGGTTACCAGAGCCCGCTGGCATTCAACATCCCACGGGCGCATCACTTCCCCTCACCCCAGTAAATCTTGCAACTAGCTAAACTTCTCCCCCGCGTGTGCCCTCTAAAATCCCTTGCTTGCAGCACAAGGACAAATTTTCACCTGCAGCATTCTGAGTAGTACTCTTTTGGAATCAGTTATGCAGTTGCAGTCAGATGTCAATAGTGGCTGTAAAGAAGTTTAGGCTGCGAATGCTGAGAGATCCTGGAGGATAAACCCTTATCAAGAGTCAAATGCTTTCTTGGGATATAGTCCTAGAAGTGGTGTTACTGGGTCAAATGGCAGTTCCATTTTTAATTTTTTGAGGAAATGCCATGCTGTTTTCCACAGTGGCTGCACCAGTCTGCATTCCCACCAGCAGTGCACAAGGGTTCCTTTTTCTCCACATCCTCTCCAGCACTTGTCATTTGTTAATTTGTTGATGATAGCCATTCTGACAGGTGTGAGATGGTACTGTATTGTTGTTTTGATTTGCATCTCTCTGAAGATTAGTGACTTTGAGTATGTTTTCATATGTCTCTTAGCTTTCTGTATGTCCTTTTTCTAAAGGTGTTATTTGGTTCCTTTGCCCATGTTTTGATTGGATTGTTTATCTTCCTTTTGTTAAATTGTATGAGTTCCCTTTAAATGTTGGAGATTAAACCCTATCGGGGATAACATTGGCAAATATGTTCTCCCATGCTTTGTTGATGGTTTCTTTTGCTGTGCAGAGCTTTTTATTTTTATGTAGTCCCATTTGTTTATTTTCTCCTTATTTTCCATTGCCCTAGGAATTGTATTGGTAAAGATACGGCTAATACAAATGTCTGCTATTTTGGTGCCTATGGCTTCTTCTAAGATTTTTCTGGTTTCCTGTCTTACTTTAAGTCCTTTTTTCCATTTTGAGCTTATTTCTGTGTATGGTGTAAGTTGGTGGTCTAGTTCCATTTTTTTGCAAGTGTCTGTCCAATTTTCCCAACACCATTTATTGAAGAGACTGTCTTGACTCCATTGTATGTTCATGTCTCCTTTGTCAAATATTAATTGAACATAATGGCTTGGGTCTATTTCTGGCTTCTTTGTTCTGTTCCATTGGTCTATATGTCTGTTCTTGTGCCAATACCAGGCAGTTTTGAGAACAGTGGCTTTGTAGTAAAGCTTGATATCTGGTATTGTGATCACTCCAACATTGCTCTTCTTTCTTAAGATTGCTGCAGCTATTTGAGGTATTTTTTTATTCCAGATGAATTTTTGCAGTTTGTTCTAGGTCTTTGAAGTATGCCATTGGTATTTTAATGGCAATTGTATTGAATCTATAGATTGCTTTAGGTAGTATGGTCATTATAATAATGTTGATTCTACCAATCCAAGAAAACAAAACACCAATCAGAAAGGATATATGCACCCCTATGTTCATAGCAGCACAATTTACAATAGCTAAGATTTGGAAAACAGCCTAAATGCCCATCAGCAGATGAGTGGATTAGAAAACTGTGGTACATCTCTACAATGGAATACTATGCTTCTGTGAAAAAGAAGGAAGTCTTTCCATTTGCAACAGCATGGATGGAACTAGAGAGCATTATACTAGGTGAAATAAGCCAGTCAGTGAAAGATATCACATTATCTCACTCATATGTGGAATATAAAGAACATTATAAACTGATGAACAAAAATAGATACAACAGCAAAGAAACATGGAACAGTCTGTCAAACTATAGTGGGACGTGTATACATGCATATAAGAATAACCAATAGACACTGGGGGAAGGGGAATGAGGACAAGTGCCGGAAGGTAGGGAAGACTGGGGGGAGGTCAATGGAGAAAAAAAGAGACATATGTACTACTATTTGTAATACTTTAAATATTAAAATAATTTTTAATGCTAAAAAAAAGTCATCTTCTGCAATACCCATCTTGCTTTAGTACATAATCACTCTCTACCAGGTGAAGATTGGAAATAAGAACTTTTACCCATTTAATTCTTTAATTTCTGAATCCAAAATAGTTTTCCACTGTTAATGGGAAGATGGCTTGACCTTATCCCTTTGGCTGAAATTCCTTTTTTTTTTTTTTTTTTTTGTGGTATAGCAGATGGGAAGGCAATTGGAATTTGTTCTTGTGTTATCTTTAATGTCAACATTTAGAGATCCCCTATGGGATTTTGCAAAATCTTTAGATATAATATTAATTTTATTTAGATCTGTGTGAGGTATTTTGCCACCAGATGGCTTTCCAAAAGACAAACACTAACATAAGAGCTGGCAATGGCATAAAGTGTTATAAAGTATCTGGTGAATTTTACTTTATCTAGAAGACTACCCAATTAATTCAGAAAAGACAAATTTAATTATTTTTCTATGAGATTTTTTGGCTAAATTACAGTTTCTAGATTTTTATTTTAAGCAATTCCAAATCCTTAGGTTTATATCAGCCAATCCTTTTCTTTTGTTTTTGCAACAATATGTTTGCTATAGTCAAAGGATAATTCTTGATAGAGTAAGCACCCATGTTTTATAAATTTCTATATAATGCAAATGAAGCACTAAGAATTTTGTAAATAGGACAGCTAATTCAATGCAATGCCACATATTTAATTACTCAATGCAGGTAGTTCTGAATAAAGTAATAACTAAATCACCCCATAATAAAACTATTTGGTCAATTCTATTATTTTTAAGCTGACCAAAGTATCTTTTATGTCCTACTTTCACTGTCTAAGATTATGATTAAAAATTAATGCATTTCATGTATTTTTCATTAAGTTTATTATATGCCTTGTCTATTTAACTGTGTTTAAATCATATATTGTTTCGTAAAAAATCAAGTCCTATCTAATAAAGAGGGAATATGCTAATTGATCCTCACACCATCACATAGATGGGAGAGCCCACAGCCAATAAGGAAGGAATATGTTAATTGACTGCCCCACCCTCAAAGATAGCAGCACGCACAGCCAATGAGGGAATATGCTAATTTCCTGCCATGCCCTCAAAGATGGCGATGCCCACAGCCACAAGATGGCATAACCCAGTTCCCTCAGCTCTGCCGGGGAGGCAGGCAGGCCATGCCACTCTGCTTGCCTGCCTCCGGAGTCCCCCAGTCATCTCAGCCCCCCAGCTACCCAAGGCTGGCCCAAGGTACAGGCAAGACTTGAATGCCAGCTATCCAGTAGCACAGGTCTGTCCAAGGTTCAGGTAACCAGGGGTGGCCAAGGCTTGCCCTGCTGGCAGTGGCAGCAGCAGAGGCTTGATGGGGCTTTGCCTTCCCCTGTTTGCTGGGTCACCTCTCACCCCTGAGGGCTCCCAAACTTGAGAGGGGGCAGGCCGAGCTGAGGGACCCCCCCTCCAGTTCATGAATTTTCATGCACCTGGCCTCTAGTTACATAATATATTATTGCTTAGCAAGCGAAAAATGCAATGTTTCTTATAATCAACTTCTCTGGAATTTCACCTCATTTTCAGTACAAAATCATCATTCTCAAACTATTTTAAGAAAAGTATTGCCAATATTATTATAAAAAGTGTTTATCATTTCATGAAATTTTATAAACTTATTAAATTTATAGTACTTACTTATTGTCCTTGAAATTTTATTTAATTAGTAGTGGAGATTTAAAATTAAAAGCTACATGTGCACATAATATATAATCATATATGAATGGACATACATACTTATGTGTGTATAATTGTATAGACATATGGGAACACACAGGAAACCAAAACCAAAACCAAATAGGTAATCTAGTGACTTAATTGACCTAGGAATAGAACACTAGGTCTCTGAATCCTGTGTGGTGTTCTTTATATTCCAAATAAATCTTTATGAATTTGGATGATTTGAAATTTCAAATTCTACAGAAACAACACCTTTATGAAATAAATTAACCATACATTAGTAATAGTTTGTTTATATCTTCACTAATGAAAGAGAAACATGCAAATTGGCCATCCATCCACTATACCCACCAGCCAGTTAGGAGTGAGTATGCAAATTAACCCAACAAAGATGGCTGCTAGTTTGCATACACAGGCGTGGAGCAAAGACTGAAGACAGTGTAGAAGGAAGCCAAGCACTGCAAAAGGGAGCAAGGCAGTGGAGATGGGAGGGAGCGAGACAGCAGGAAGCCCTATTCTTGCAGGAATCTTCCTGCAATGGGCCTCTAGTATTGTCTAAAAATGTACTAACTTATGCATAATATTTATTCTCCGACTCTCCACTTTACACATATTTCTATCACCTAATTAATATGGAAATAAAACAAGCATTATTAATTTTCAAAGGGGCATTATATATTCTTTTGATGAAATTTATAATAAAAAATGTAGAATGTGATTTAATAGGGAAATAACTGTCTCTTTAGAAAAACTGAAATTGAAATCAAAATTACTACACAAGCAACATCAAAATACCTCAAAATGATGGATAAAGATGACATTTACAAGGTTTGCCGAGTAGTAATGTTTACAGGAAATTAATCTAATATTGGAGATGTATCATTTTTCACAGGAGCTTAATCAAAATTCAGCTGCCTCTCCCTGACAAGGTCAGTATTTACCACTATGCAACTCAAATGCTGTAGCTGGAGCAGTTTCACCACATCCTACATCAGTTTCAATGTAATTTTATGTATAAAATCAAATCCTGTGGAAAGGTCTGTCTTTAATATACTAAAAATGAAGCAAAAAATACCTTGGACACTTTGTGCTAAACTATTACAGAAAAAATGAAACCTCAGTTTGATACATAATTAATCAGAATTATCAGCAGCTGGGTTTCACCCATCTTATTGGGAATCATAACGCAAACAAAGCCAGCTGTTTTCTTTCAGCATATCAAGGCCACTACTGTCTCAAGAGCTATTCTGATTAAGCCTAACATGATGTGATCACTTTCATCATTTTGCAGCTGTTCTTATAGTGTTTAGATTTCAAAAATCAGCATATGTTGTATATTCCAAAACCTAGGTAAATGAATTCACACCTGTGTTATTTAAGTGGTTCCAAAATTAGTGGACATGCTTTTCCCAAAAAGGTAGATTTTTTTTTTGTTTGTTTGTTTTTTGTTTTTTGTTTTTTTTACCTCTAATATATGCTCTTGAATGAAGTAATTTATATTTTGAATAGGGCTTAGGTTCATTCTTTACAGGTTTGTGAAATAATGTAGAATGTCTTTATAAAGTGCATGGCACTTAGAAAATTTAAATAGGAGTCAAAAACAAGTTATGTGCTAGGCATAAGAAGGTAATAAATAACAAAAACACATTACTAGTGTTCACATTTTTTATTTGAAAATGCCATAAAATATGGTGAAAAATTCAGATTTGTTCACTGTATTTGCTTTAGTCTCCCTTTTCTTAAAACAATCTTATTAATTAATTCAAATGAATGGCCATTGTGTCATTTATTTCAAATATATTCTTTGTTAAGTCAAGAAAATATTTTTTTTTTTATTAGTAACCGGTATGTATGGCCTTCCTCCCACCATCATTCCAGATATACTTTAAGGAGCTCACCATTCAACAAGCTACTTCTGCCACTTTAAATACCAATAGCAATCATAACTGTTTTATTAAAAACTGCCCTAGCCTTTTTTGCTCAGTGGTTAGAATGTCAATCCACAGACGGATGGGTCTCGGGTTCAATTCCAGTAAAAGGCACATACCTCAGTTGCAGGTTCAATCTTGGTAGGGATACATGCAGGAGGCAACCAATTGATGTGTTTCTCTCACATCGATGTTTCTTCTTCTGAAAATGCATATAGATAACAAGACAAAAGTTGGAGGAACTACATATGAGAAGGAGGCTGGGTTCTTGAGCAAATCCCTTTGCTTACTAAATTCATGTTCCAAATTTCTCATTAAAACAACAACAATCCACAAACCTCTGTCATATTTTGAGCTTTTATATTTTGTTATCTATTTGTTAAAGTGATTTAGCCTGTAACAATTTTCTCTAACATTAACAACTTCTCATCTGGGTCAACTTTGAGGAGACAGAACTATGGGATAGCAGAAATAAAAAGCCTATCCATCTAGTTAATTGGTGAAGTTTTTGTTATTGGGTGACGTATTGGTTTCACAGATGGGAATTATATTAGTTTAATAATTCACATATATATGTTTCATGTATTACTATTTGCTTGTCAGATATTATACGTAAAATCAGATGAAAGAAAAATTAATTCTAAAAAGAAATCATCCCTATCCGGTTTGGCTCAGTGGATAGAACATTGGCCTGTGGACTGAAGGGTCCCAGGTTTGATTCTGGTCAAAGGCACATGCTTGAGTTTCAGGCTCAACCCTTAGTAGGGGCTATGCAGGGGGCATCTTATCAATGATTCTCTCTCATCAGTGATGTTTCTATCTCTAGCTCTCTCTCCCTTCCTCTCTTAAATCAATAAAGAAATGTATTTTTTTTAAAAAAATAAATAATTGCATATGCAACAAACAAGTCGTTTTTGCCACAAATTTGCCTCCCCTTTTGTTGTCTCGCTATTTCAGTGTGTAACTGGATAGTCACTCCACACAAATAAGCTAGAGATAATAGATGAGAGGAATGGAGGTGAGCAGTGATGCTTAGGTAATCATTTGTGAACAATGTGGACAGCTGTAGAAAAAAACACACTACGAGTCACAAAATCCATCCAAATCCCAGCCCTGTTCCAGAAATTTTTATACGCCTCCTTTTTCAGTCACAAATATTTTGATAGAATAGCAAAGAAATTTTAATGGAGTGATTTTACATAGTCATTGCTTAATTAAAGAGTCCCATGAACAAATCATAAATTTAAATCCTGAAAAAGGAAAACATACTGATGATAACAGGTGACGTAAAAAATTCAATCAGAATATAAACATGAGGGAAGGAGAGACTGATTCTGGAGGCTCCAAGTATAGAGACACAGAGCAAGAGGGGCCTTTGAGCAATCTGGGCAGCTCCCTTATTTCTTCCGTAGTTTGCACTAGGCAGTTGACAGGGGTGATGTCTTTCCCCACAGTTAATTCAGTGTCTTTAGACCCTGAGGCCAGAAAGGTAGAACATTATTATCTATCTTCTACTCAAGTAGATAGAGATTTCGTGAAGGAAGAGAATAGGGAAATTCTAGCGGAAGAGACAAAGACTGTCACGGTTGGTTTAACACTCTCATTGTACACTCTCACTGGGAGTGGAACTTTCATTTTTAATCAGAAACTTAAAGTTTCTCTTGCATGAAGATGAGCTCATCAGACACTTAAGCTTTTAACATTTAAAAAAATACATACCAGGGAAAGTCAGACCTACTCACATTCATTCAAGAAAATTAACTCAATAGGTCGATTAAAGGGGAATTTCTTGAATTGGACGACTTAGTTTAATCTACTTATCTGAAACACATACACAAGGATAAAAAATAAAAACAATGTGGACATAAATCTAAGGAGAAGAAATCAAGCTTCCAGATCGAGAGGGCATATTTAGAACGGAAAAGGCTGACATGGAAAGGACCCACACCAGACAAAATATAATGAAATTCAAGATTTCTAAAGATAAAAGGACCCTAAAAACTTTCAGACCATGACACACAGACAAATGAAGACCTTGCTAAATAAAAAAGGAAAAAGAAACACCTCAGTGACAAAGACGTGTTCATGTACGAAACTCCAAACCTGTAGAGAATGTTTATAAAAATGTATTTGGTCCAAACAGAGGATACACCTGGAAGCAAATGCAGTTTTCCCTCATTTGGAAAGATGAGTATTAGGTTCTACAATCTGTGGTATAAGAAAAGAATTGTGCATGGCAGGACTAGGCCAGACTTACTACAGGATGGTGGGAGGGGGAATGAAAAGGAATTTTGTGTCATTCTAACTTTACATATTCATTTTTTACGCACATACACCTAAATGAGTCTCCCAGAGCCATCAGCCATTAGATGAGGCGAAGAAGCGGATCTATGATTCCAACACTGTCCTCATCTAATGCAAATTAAGCTCACCTTCTTCCACTCTTTGAATTCCCCCAAATAAATTTGAAAATGCAAACTCTATGACCACCTTGAAATATTATGAAGAGTATGTAATCTGGAGCTTTTCCACATGCATTCATGCGTTTGAGTGGGGAGCAAGGTGGAGAATACAGACTCAGATCCAGTCCTGTCAGTTCCAAACCATCTTCCTCCCAAGTGGTTTTCCCTGTTATATTTTATATCCTAGGTTTTATACATGCTTTTCCTCTGAGCAAAAAGGCTCATGTAGAAAAATGTTTGAAAATCACTGTTCTTGCTCTATCCCCTTCATTCACAGATAAGCAAACTAAGACTTATGGACATTAATGTGACTAATCACAGATTACAGATCTAGTTGATGTTATAATCAAATATATTTCTATCCTACAGTAACATGTTCTACTTTTATTCTTCCTATTGCTGCCCTTACAAACAAAATGGTTGTTTGATGACCCTCTTGTTAGAAATACAGAAGGTGTTCCTTGGAAACTCTCTCTGTTTTCATTAAGGTAAAGAAGAAAAATACAAAAAGGGTGTTTAGAGAGACTGCATGGCAGGCAGAGGAGGCAGGAGTCTAGGTCATCTGATTCCCATCGAGTTCTCCTGTGATGGTATCTCCCACTCGTTCATAGTGCCATTAAAACACCATGTTCCTCAACTATCCCAAGATGTTTCCCTGGAATAGGACAGTGATGCAAATTCAATCTACAGTAAGTCAGGAAGAAAGGCTTCTAACTTTTCTGCACTCATTCCAGAAATAGTCATTCAACTTGGAAAAACACTCCAAGGTAGGCATCCCCCTTTGGGGAGTGCAGGGAGTGAGGCAGTAAGGGCTAAGTCTTAGTTTCACATGTATCTAGGCATGTTATGCGTGGTGATTCCATGTACTACAGTGTTCCAGGCATATAGCAAGGGAGCACCCAGAACTCATATGTAAAATGAAATTCAAAGGGGATTTCAAGAATGAGTGTTTTCCTCATATACTATACCCGATCACTGCCATTTGGTGTGAATATTAGTATATTTCAAATCCTCTAGTGGGCTAAAAGTAGGTTGCTGAATGAAGATGACAATTATTTCAATTAAATATACTCAGATTATCCCAAGAGGCTTATTTTGTGGTGGAATATTGTGATGAACTGTCTGAACCATCGGCAATGACTGCCGCTGTGATCATGCCCTTTGCTTCAGTAGTCCGCAGGATAGCTATAAAATCACACTGGTGTCCTCAAATAAAATGATTTTTCAAAACTACACATAGCAATAAAAAATAAGCCTTTCGTTGTAATAAACAAGGCAATGGTAGCTATTAAAACATTTACCTTATGGTTTTAAAAATATACAAAGCAGTAAAAAGGAAAACCATTTCATCATCTTCGTTATATTTAATCCTTTAAAAATCTCTGTAACTCTGTTTTTGAAATAATATTTTAAAAAATCAATGCAAAAATCCTTTTGGTGAATTGTGTTTTGATAACCTCTCTACAAAAGCTGTTCTGGGCACCCTTCACCACTTGCCTGTGTGCATTATCTGTAATTGTCTTTTAATAGACTGAGACTAAATTATTAGAAAAAAATTGCATCTCCAGGGAGTAAAGGCTGTCAGATACTACTGAGATGTAATACATCAAATGCTCAGGTGTACAGCTTTATCTCCTTGGCTGTTTGTTTTCAGGACACACATTTAAAAAAAAACAACACGATTTCAACCTTTCTAACCAGTTCTGATTTCAAATGAGCAAAGTAATGAGCACTAACAACAAGGAGAACAATGGAAGTAATGAGTCTTGAACAACAGCAACATATTAGATAAAGGATTTCTGACTAAAAGGAAGATAAGTTAAGCCTTTTCTTGTTAAAACCAAGGAGTAAACATTTTATTCTCAAAACAAATTAAAAGTTCTCCATGGAAGGGTTTTCTTAAGTAGCCAGGATTTAAAATGACTCCATATTTTTCAGGAGAACGATATTTTGTAAATGGAAAATGTAATAATTATCAATGATCTATTTTTAGAATTATTTACATTCTCATGTATGTGCTATAATTGTGGATATTCATTTCTAAAGCACTTTTGCATAGCAAAAAAAAATAAAGTTTGATATAATTTATAAACAGTAATTTTAAAAATAATTTATTTTTAATTCTAGATTATTTTCCTTCCATTGAAGTCCACGTACCATGATCATATTTAATCCCTCTGGACATTTTCTACCATGTATGCCAGGAACAAATACCTGGCCATGACTAACTTCTTCATTATCTATTAGTCTTATTCATATTTTTATTAATGTTTTATGTTTAATCTAGTTCTATTATTTATTTCCATGACCTAAATTGCTTCTTTGTGTAATCAAATGACAGACCTCCTTGTCCTTTAAAATATAGATTATCTTTTAGCCACTCAATCCTGTAATTTTCTGAGTAGAGAAAGGGTAGCAGGATCTTGTTTCTGATCTATGTGTAAGTAGTCTATTCCAATATGCACTCTCTCACCACTGCTTCAAAACATGTAAAATATGAAAACCCCCAATATTTATGTTTTCCTTGAGCCAGTAATTCTTGGTTCTTAAATTTTAAGACACATTTCTATATAAATTGTTAAAAATATATGTATAATATATTAAATACTTTTATATTATTTTTTTAATGAAACAAAATGATGTTTCAAATTTTTGTGTAGTGGAATCCATTTTTCTAACATTATTTCTATAGGGGTTGGGGATTGTGCTTAGAAAAAAAATATATATATACTAATAAAAGGGTAATATGCTAATTAGACCAGACATCTTCCAGACTTCCTTCTGGACAAAGCCATGGTGGTGAGGGCTGAGACAGGCAGTTAGGGGTGATCAGGCTAGCAGGGGAGAGCAGTTAGGAGCAATCAGGCCAATAGGGGGGTCAGTTAGGGAGATCATGCAGCAGGGGAGCAATTAGGGGCATCAGGCAGGCAGGGGAGCAGTTAGGAGCCAGCAGTTTTAGATTGTGAGAGGGTTCAGGCCAAGCTGAGGGACCCCTCTGCCCCTCCCCCACGTACAAATTTCATTCACTGGGCATCTAATATATATATATATATATATCCTATATAATAAAAGGCTAATATGCAAATTGACCAAACGGTGGAACAACCAGTCACTATGATGCACACTGATTATCAGTGGGCAGATGCTCAATGCAGGAGCTGCCCCCTGGTGGTCAGTGTGCTCCCACAGGGGGAGTGCCGCTCAGCCAGAAGTCCTGAGCTGGCCTACAGCTGGTAAGCGCAGCAGTGGTGGCAGCAGCCTGTCCCGCCTCCATAGCAGAGCTAAGGATGTCTGACTGCTGGCGTAGGCTCGCTCCCCTGAGGACATCCTTCAAGGGCATCCAGACTGCAAAAGAGCACAGGCCAGGCTGAGGGACCACAGTCATATGCATGTTGGGGGCGACCAGGCCAGCAGGGGAGGGTCCTTAAGGGTGACCAGGCAGAGGCAGAGGCAGTTAGGCGAAATCAGGCAGGCAGGGGAGCAGTTAAGGGAGCAGTTAGGGGCATTAGGCAGGATATATATATATATATATATATGTATATAAATATGTATATATATATATATATATATAGTTCTATTATATTTGTGTAATTTTTCCTCTCATAATAAATATTAAAGTTTATTAATGTTTTAATACGTTACATAGGAAGAAGACATGAGCATTTACTTTTTTATTTTACATAGGTGCTTTACTAATAGTCATTGAAGGGTCAATGTTATGAAGTCTCCTCAAGCTCCACCATCACCCTGTACTTTCAAAAAAAAAAAATGCTCCTTTACTCTTCATCCAAAACAGTAAACTTATCAAATCTTTCTCATACTCCCTTTTAAGCATATGTTATGAATGGACATGGGATAGATACTCATGTCCACTTATTGCAAACCTCTTTCAGTTTCAGAGGATGGACTATTTAAACACTTGAAAGACATGTAAAATGTAAAATGAATTCTCTCGCAGCAATTCACTAGTTGATTTTCAACTTTTATTAAATCATATTTCTAATTTTCTTGGTTTTAATGAAAAAAACAACAACCAGGAAATATAACTTTTGAGAATCTGTGTTGTTTTTAAAAATAAAAATAAAAATTATAAAAGAGATTTCTTGCATGAAGTGACTCTGTCTAAGAACTTTTAGAGTAACTAAGGGCTGATCAAAATGGACTCTAGTTGGTAACTCTGATGTGTCAAAAGCTTCAATATAAATTGGCAGACAAAAACTGTAATTTATGGAAGGTCAGGCTAGTTCTTTAATTCATAATAAATTTTCTTTCAGTTTAATATAATTTGGAGAACTTGCATAGCAAATTATTTACTAAAACAGATATTAAAGAAATTATGAAACTTGAATAAGTTTCTTTCACAGACTAAAGAATTTATGTATTTCTTCCTTTAACAATCATTTTGATTCCTCTTAAACAATGGTAATTAATAAAATAAATAATAAGTGAATCTGTTTATCCTATAAATATTGAGGTGATGCCAATGGCAATTTTTATGAAAATTATGATTTAATAGACTATTCCATCAGATCAAATAGTTAAAACTCATGGAAAGAGTAGCCATATTTCCCCACTAATAATTTTGCTTTTAGTTGTTTTCTTTCTTACCCCATGCATAAGTACTTCATTTTTTCTCAATAAATGTTCAGTATTGTACCATTAATATATTAATGGATTGATTTTAATTCTGGATTTTTCATATTTGTGCTCTTGGCCTTTCTGCCTAAGTAGATCTTTAAGTTGAGACATTCTGGTAATGAATAATATTCTAGTCCTTGAGTAGCAAAACAGATTCTTGAAATTCACAGCAGAAGAAATAACCTTGAAATTATGTGATTTTAATTTACAAGAGTACTACATGAAATCATTTCTCTCCAAAGTGAAATCAAGGAATACTACATATCATAATCATTAGGTTAACAAGAGGATATATACGGGAAGAAGAGTAGTAATTAATTTCTAACCACTAATGGCTTTTATATTTACTTGAAAAGTGCCTCCTCCTCACTAAAGAATGGGGTGAAAAAAGATGTGTGAAAGGTAGAGAATGAGAACAGAGCAAGGATGTATTTTTTTTTCCCTTCTGGGTGACTCTATAACAAAACCAATCTTATTTATAAAAGCCTGTTTCATGTTTACTATGAGACTATTAAATGGTTCTATTTACATGGTGTACAATCAAATTGTATTGAAACCCAATTTGAAAAATTATACATTTTGGTTAAACCAACTAATGCATTCATTCTATGAACTGGAATCTCTTTCTATTTTCAAAAGCACAAGTGTATGATTTATTTGAAAAATTTACTTGAAAGTATTTGATGAGAATTTAACTGTAAATTATTTAAGCATATCATACATTAGATTGGGAGAACTGAACATATGAAATTATAACAAAATAATTTTCAGTGATTTCTGGTTTGTGATTTCCTAGAACCTAGAAATTAGGATGCTGAACGTATCCCTTATATTCCTTGCTTTCTCTCCAACAATTATGAAGAGGAGGCAACCTACTATTACCTAGATATATAAATTCTTTCACAGGGTGAGTACTCTAGTCCACACTAACTATTTGAAGAGTTCTCAATGTTATGAAGTCATAAATGCCCTTCACCCTTATGTTAATAGTCATTTTAATCAAGTGCTATTCTCATTTTACTTGAAACCATTATGCTAGAAAACACACTGAGTTCTGCCAATAGATTTCCAAGCATATAAAAATAAAATTATAAGTATAAAGTGTACTTAGGATGTTCTAATCTGTACTACCTGAGAAATAGCTGCATGAAAATGAAGTGTGAAGATCAATTTTTAAATTATATAAGATTTCATAATGTGATTTACTATGGATAGCATCTATCTTAAAGAAAAGCTATGAAATATTTGGAATATGTAAAAATAGTTTTTGGTGTGGGCTTTTTGTTTGTTTGTATGTTATTAAGTGATAGGTACAGGCTTAGAAAATTAGGCCTAATTTGCTTCAAAATGTTTTCCAAATTAGTAATTGAGCTTGATTTTTCAAGCATGTAATTGTCACTTCATAAACTCTGCACCAATGCACTCATGGTGCTCCGGACTTCTGAAAGAGTTAAAACAGCTGCCAAAATGGACTCGTTTACTCACAAGTTATAGCGTATACTTTGGGAAAAAATCTGGATCATGATGCACCCCAGTGACTAAATTCTGTATTGCCACAGCCGGTGATGGCTCATCAAGTTCTCTGTCTTTTTCCCAGCCGGGCAATATTGAAAGAAAACTATGAGGAAAACTAGCAATAAATAAAAAAAAAATTGCTTTTCTATAAATCAATAAGAACATTTATCATGCATTTCCATTTCTAATGTAATAAAATCAAATTTTACCATTCTTACAACATTCTTACGCCTGACTGGCAATTGGGGCCAGTCAGGGCCATCTCTCCCAGTCCCAATTGGGGCTGATCAAGGATGGTGGCCAGGAAGGGGCCGCCGGAGGGGCCGCGGGAGGGGCTGAGGGAGGGACCACTGGAGGGTTCCAGGGCATGTTCAGCCTGTCTTGCCCAGCCCTGATAGGGGCTGATCAGGGCCGGCCAGCTGGGCAGACTATGGGAGGGCTCCAGGGAATGTCTGGCCCATCTCTCTCAGTCCCAATTGGCCAGACCTCAGCAGCAAGCTAATCTACCAGTCAGAGCATCTGCCCCCTGGCAGTCAGTGCACATCATAGTGGACGGTTGAGCAGCCTTAGCATATCATTAGCATATTATGCTTCGGTTAATTGAACAGTCAACCAGTCGACTCGACATTTAGCATATTAGGCTTTTATTATATAGGATTAGTGGATAATCTAAGTTTTTTGGTAAAAGGCATTTTTCTTTATCTAAGTTTACATGTGATCTCGCCTAACTCTGTAAAGAAGAGAAACGTAGTTTGTGATTAATTTCTCCAAGTCTGTGAAAATCAATATGAATTAATGAAGATGTGAGCTCCGGTAGCATCTTCACCTGAAAGGTACAGCCTATGAGTCTTAGGTCTGAAGTAAGTGAGCATTAAAAATCTTAAGCTGCTGCATCTCAGGAACTAACATAATGCAAAATCTTTTCTCCAGCCATAGATAAGAGAACATTCAACTTCTATTATCACACACACACACACACACACACACACACACAACTAGGGAGGAGTGCAACAGCAGCAAGCAGAGAAAACTCAAGACGGTGGTAAAATTGAGGTCCACATAAAGAGCACACCTCTTACAATCTTGAAAAGGGAGGAAAACAGGTAGTAGGATTTTCAGGCCATTTTGCAATAAAGCAGACCCTCATTCAGAACATTTCCTTATGATCTGAGTTTTTAGCTGTTACAAAATATAAGGAGTTATGAAGTGGAAGGGAAAGAACAGAATGGAAAACACCAAAGGGCCTCAGTAGGCCAGAAACTGTCCAAAACACACTTGGTACACGAAAGGCACCTTCTCCTACTACCTACTGCATCTCAGAATGATAGTAGGCCCAGTACTAGAAAGTTCTTTCTATTTTGTTCTGAATTCTCAGGAAAACTCTTCTAATTATTAAAGTGAAATGGCTTAGTATTCCATTACCTTTCATCTGTGTTTTTTTTTTCTTTTCTTCTTTTTTTTCTTTTTTCTGGAATGGGTTCTTTTGCATAATCTGTGTCTGGTTCTTTATCCTATTTTCCCCTTTTGCCCTCAGAAACAGTATTCTCTGTTCCTCCTGTTGAATTCTCTCTCACATGTCACAATCCAGACTTGGCAGCTAGAGAGGGGAAGCTCCTGAATTCACCCAGAGGAAGGCTCCAAGCATTGCTTGCTCTGGAGAGGTTGACCAATAGAGCTATTGTTGTGGTCAAATCTTGGACTAGAGATGAGACCATTTTAGAGACTTTTGCCTAACATTTTGATCAACTTCAGGTTTACTTTATAGATGTTTATATTCAATTATGCCTAAAATAAAGTTATAATTTTAGAGAATTCAATGTATATATCAGTTGTTTTTAACTGTTTTGTTTACTGTAAAACAGAGAAATGTACAAAATCTAAACTAACAATTATTCAACAACTCATTTATGAGACAAGCAGTAAGTTGACACAAAAACCAGACAAAGCTACCATAAGAAAATCAGAAGCAGATCTTAGCCATGAATAAGGATGTAAAAGTCCTGTGCAGATTGAATCCAACAATTTATTAAAAAAATAGTAACATGCTAAGACCAAGTATGGTTTATTCCAGGATTATAAGGTTGGTTTAACATTTGAAAACCAATCAATGTAATTTACCATATTTAAAGAGTGCAGGTGAAAATTCATATGGTCATCTCTGAAATGCAGAAAAAGCATTTAATAAAATTTAACATTAGTTCATAGTAACATTTTAAACATTAGTAAAATAAAAATAAAAAGGAACATCATTAACACAGTAAATAGTATGAACAAAATAATCTTTAACAGATACACATTTAATGGTGGAGTACAAAAAAAAGCTTACTAATGAGACTGTGAACTAAATAATTAATGCATCTTCTCACAGCTTCTATTTTTTATTTCAGAACTCCTCAGAAATGTAAGAAAAAATTTTAATATAAAGATTGGGAAGGAAGAAATAAAACTATCATTACTCCATATATATCACTGTGTTATGAAGAAAATCCAAAATATTCATTAGGCTTGATTCTCTTATTAGGATAATTATAAAGATTTAAGTTATTACTATTCAATACTATTACCCACCAGTATACATGGCGTGCCGTAGCTAACTTTTGTAGCTAAGAATCTGATGCTTAGAGGGATTATGCAATGCTCATTTATGTCATTTAAATACTTATTTATCTTATTTCTGCTTGGAATTACATAGTGTTTTGAAATCTTATTGACAGCAAATGATCTCATTTAATCTTTACCAAATTTGTACAAAGACACCTTTTTAAAGGAAAGTTAATCTTAGTCACAGGGCATTGCCATAATTTGCAGTATTTAGGCTGACAATTTTATTTGTTTAACAAAAAAAGCATTCACTAATTCATAGTGAAAAATGCAGTTGTCACAGAGATGAAAAGGATTGAGTCAGCATGATCAGCACATTTTATCTGTACCCACAGGATCTATCATTTCCTTGATGAGCACAGATTTAGAACAAAACAACTTAGCTGGGCCAAATAATAAATCATGTAAATGATATCTAAGATAATCAGATTCGCTGTTTAACAGTGGGAATGTTATTTCCAACAGGACAGGTTACAGTTGGAGTGGATTATATCCTCTGTTTATTGCTTCACTAGAGGCAGTCTTACTGTTGGGCCTATAAATACCCAAACTCTTACTGCTAAGATTTCTTCTCCCTTAGGAAGGCAGAGTTGTGCTCAGTGTTTGTCTTCGTTGTTCACGTAGGTATACTTATGAAGATTGAAAGAGTACTTATTGTTTATTCTTATCCTTCGACTAATCACAACTATTGTACATTAATGGCAGAATTTGAAGTAAAATGGCTTTGCGTTTTAAAGTGTAGGACACAAATTCTACTTAAAGTAACACAGATATACTTGTGTTTGTACTTTCGCTGACATTGTTGAGACTTTACAGTCATGATATCTTTAATATATTTATATATATATATATATATATATATATATATATATATATATATATTAGAGAGAGAGAGAGAGAGAGAGAGAGAGAGAGAGAGTGAGAGAGAGAGAGAGAGAGAGAGAGAGAGAGAGAGAGAGAGAGAGAGAGCTTCCTCCTGCTTGCCCCTACTGGAGATCGAGCCCACAACCCCGGCATGTGTCCTGACTGGGCATTGAACCATGAATTCCTGATTCATAGATATATGTTCAACCTCTGAGACACTACAATTGGGCCAATCATTATCTCTTTAAATGCAACAGGACAAATTAGCCTAGGAGAAGATCTAACCTAAATTTGGATGATCCATTAGAGACCAGCAGGGTTTGAGTAGAACTGGATGTATGGTCAGTGTTGGGAGGGAAATTATTATGATACTTTGAATATGATGCCACAGGCACATGAGTTGATGACCAATCCATTAGAAGTGGTCATAATCCATGAAATTTCTGAAAATTATTCAATCTGAAATCCTCTTATTTTAGACAAGAATGCTAAATGTGCACCTGCTCTCCAATGGTGCATGTTACCAAGCCCGAGGAAAAGCACGAGGGAGCAGGCTCAAATGGAGAACTGTTATCCTAACAGGTATATAGTACACCACCTAGGGCTTTATGGATGCACTTGTGGCCAGTAGGAGTTCCAGGGAAAGACATTTTTTTTAATTGATAGTGAAAAGGAAAGAACTAGAGTACATCAGATGCCAAATTTTCAAAATCATGCCAAAATCCCCTTACAAATAGTGGAGAGAAATTTTCAAAGACTAAATATATACCTTTATATTTATAAATATATACCTTACCTACATATAAATGTAAACTTTGCAGGATGTAGTGTGCATGTTTGGGATTAGACTCCATCTGTTTTTAAGAAGGCTTTATAAAAATTTTGGACATATCTGTATAATTGAGAAATTCTTTTCTGGGACAAAGTACTAATATCAGCCAAGGCTGCTTAAACCTAGTAAATAAGTATGAATGAATTCAAACCAAATATCATGTGGAGAGAATCTAAGGTATATTATCTAACAAAACAAAATAGTAACTAAACAAAATGTTTGGAAAATAATTAACCTCACCTCACTATAAATATTTTAATGAAAATATTAAAATATTGAGAGGTTATATCTTAAAAACATATTCTAAATGAAGACAACAATAGAATATTAAACATGTGTATGTAAAAGCAAACCATGATGTATTAAGTCAATAAATAAGTTTACAAGAGAGATGGTCTCTATGTGGCTGATATATTTTGAGCAGAAAATAGCCTTTGTAATCAGAAGTATTGATTCTAAGTACAGAAAAATTGGGGAGATTTTTCACAACATATCTAATATACAGAGATTTACTACCTATCTAACATCTTAATGTCCATAATAAAAAAAAGGTATAAACTAAACTAGAAATATCAGCAAAGGACTTGGAAAGGCTATTTCATAAAAATCACAAATGACATAGAGTATGTTAATATTTTTAAAGACTGGATTATTTATAAGATACATAGAATAGAAGTAAAGTACCATTAGGAGTATCAATTTATGAAGTATAAGGAATAATGATAATACCATGTCAAGAATAGGGGCTTCTGGGAAATTCTTAGCACAGCCTTTCCATTTGGCAATTTGGAAATCAGTAACCACAGTTGATATTTTATGAACAATTGCGTATCTATAAATGTATACTAAGAAAATGGCTAAACTATTATAAAAATGTTTAAACACAGGAATACTTCTCACAAATTAGTTTTTTATTTTTGTGATTAACAGGTCTTTTATTGATAGTAAACTAGAGCAAACAATCAGAATAATACAAATGCAGTTTTCAGTACATACAATAAAAGTTAAAGAAATCCAAAACCTGTACAAAACAGAACACTGGGGGGAAATCACACATCTTAAGATACAGTGGTAAAGTCCTCTCCATCCTCCTCACAGCTCGTACTCTGCACCCCATAGAACTTAACCGCGTTCCCCAAATAAGAAGTACAGTAGAACCAAGTGTATATCAGAGGGTTAGACAAATTTTCTAAGAATCCTGTAGGGACATGTAGGTGACCCTTTAGCTGGCAAAAGCACACTTAGGGGAGGAAAAGTGGGGAAGGAAATTAGCTAGTATTTTGTAGTCATTTTAGTAACTTATTTTCCAAAAACTGCTTTCATAGCAGAAGTGCTTTACACTTGTGCAATATTAATTACTTTATTATACATGGAAACCGTGGTAAGCTGGTTACACAATAAGACTGCAAACAAACAGTGGTACTTTCCTGACCTCAGAAGAGGACATAAGACTGAGACATCCCCAAAAGGACATAAAAACTCATCGGCATAAACACCCAAGTACACTGAAAGATAGAATCAGGAAAAAAATGCAATTGCTTAGAAGTGGTTTGGACCAGAGCCACTGTCACCAGCAGCCGCAAATGGCGATTTGAGTTGAGAGCAAGTTCAGAAAGATGACTTCCCATGACCCCCGCACAGTGCTGGCTGATTCCCCTTTGCAGTGTGCAACCAGCGCTGCGATTCCACCAACACGCTCAGAGGCCAGTAGGAAAGGCAGGCTCACTCCTACCCCTCACTGTGGCACCAGCTGGAATTACACGCCTTATTCATGTCTCCAGCTCTGAGTACGTGGGGTTTTAATACGTGGGGTTTTAGTACGTGGACATCTATATGGGTTTTTGTTGGTTTTAAAGGTCAGAGTGGCGGATGTTTATCATATTGTTTAATATTTGGATGCCATAGGTATATAAAATGCTTATTGGAATGTAACTCATACTACAATTGAAACTGTCAAGACAAGGAAGGCTCAGAACATCTAAGAAAGCAGAAACCCAGAAGTGTGGGTGACATGCAACAAACTAGAGGACAGTGTCTCTAGGTTGTGTATCATAATAACACACACTCCCCCGGTTTCAAAGAACTATGTAATTCCAGCATGGGTCCTGACTTGGGTTTCAACACTTTGCTAGATACCAGCTAACTCTTCATGGAATTGCAGCTTTGTCACAGATGGGGCAAGGAGAGGGTGCTTTTGACAAGCTATTTCTTCTTTCATTGAAGCTATCATTCCAGCTATCATTTGATCAAAGATCCTAGAATCTTTGTCCTGCCAGGCTGGAATGTATGTGGTCTGAAAGCTCAGAGCACATTTAGGAGAATAGAATAGATACACAGAATAGATAGCCCACATCCAAATTATTTTAATTATGTAATTTTCAGTTATTCGATATTACAATAAATTGTTGATTGCTTAGACTATTTTCTTGCCATGAAATACTATACAAGTAATACAAATGATATTGTAGAATTTTATTTTGCTGTGAAAATACTTGATTAGAATATGGTTTTAAAAACAAATACATGGGGGAGGGCAAAAGTAGGTATACAAAATACAAATAAATAGTACAATATTTAACAAATAATACAAAAATAAACCGTTTCACATACAACTGCAAAACTACTTTTGCCCACCCTCTATATTATGATTTTATTTTATGTTAATCTGCATGATATTTTCAACATGTTAACAGTGTTTATTTCTTGGTGGTGAAGTTATAAGTAGTTATTGTTTTCATCTTTCTATGTAATTGTGCTTGACTTGGGTTTTTCTAAAATCACCTCCCCTGAAATATAAATCATTATTCTCCTCATTGATTTCACATGTTTCATCACATACCTAATTCTTATCCTTAAATGGTTTTCAGAAATTTTATTCTAATTTTTGTATTTCTTGTCTACGCTAAGCAAATATCATTAGGTAAGCAAAATCTTTCTTCATTATTTTATAATAAAAATATTTTTTAATGGTCAGTGGTTCTTATTCTTCCAGGCAACATTATGATTATTTCATGAAGTTTTAAGGAAAACAAAATACACAAACAAAACATTCCATTTCTAATCTGATTAGAAGAGCATTATAAATATTGGCATCCTTGCAACATTTAATCTAAGTACATAGAATGCTTGTTTAATAATTTAATACCTCTTTGAATCAGTTTTATGAGTTTTCATATTTTTTCTAGAATATTTATTGCAATTTTATCATTAACTTCTAAAAATTTGTTTTATTCTTATTGCTATTGAGAATGGAATTATTTGCTTCAGCATTTCTAACTCATCACTATGGGAAATACGTTTAGCATTCAAATACTAAGAGAACAATAGTACAAGGTTACTTTTTATATAAATAGGCATATTTATAATATCATAATACCTCCCTCCAGTTCTATTTATAAATAATTAAATCCTAGGAAGTTATTTGCTTATAGTTACATATAGGTTACTGCCCACTATCAGTAGATCATAAATATTTGGCCCCCCTTTTTTAAATAAAATAATAATTAATATACAACTAGTTCCTAATTTTTAAAAAGAAACCCACATGCTTTAATCATGTATATATCAATTCAAGTGTATTTAATAATTTTTTAAGCAATCATTGGTAATCAAGAAATCTTAGGGTAATTATCTTTATAGTTTTCTTAGTCTGAGGCTGTTACAAAAATGTGAAGAATTACTGCTATGCCAATTTTAGGACAAGAGAGATGCATGACCAGAGGGTAGAGAACCGAAAAGCTAGAAAAAGAAGCAAATGTGTTTGGCTTGCTGGGAGGCCGTCACTTCCTCACCCAACAGATGAGCTGCCAGGGGTGTCATAATGAAGCCTGCCAGTGCCCCCCGGGACCTCAGGCTGCAGACACCTTCTCATCTGGCTTTCCCTAGGAAGACAGATTGTTCAGGTTTCTGTGTTTCCCTTTTACTGTTAATGTGATTGTTACATTTACAGAGAAAAAGGCCTTTTATATAACACGAAGCACTTTCATGTTACTTTCAACTAAATATTTTATGTGTTTTGAAGGCAATTCATCCTACATTGAATATAGAGAACCTAGAGATCAATTGAAAATATAATGTTGCCCAATTGCCAATCAGAAGTTAAAAGCACCGGAGTAGAGAATTAGCCAGACCCTTCAGTCAGAGGAAAGGGGATCTTCTTTATCACACGAATGAATACATTTTCCATTGGGGGGGGGGGGAGTCAGAAAATGAAAAGGTGTTATTGTCATATTGCCTAGATCATTCAATTTTGTTTTCTCCTCTCATTAAATTTGTCACAAAACAAGGAGATGGCATTGGATAAATGTGCACGCTGCTGGTTAATACTCTTCTCATGATTTAGGGACTCTTTTATGGCAGAGTGTGTCTCTCCTTTGGATGCTTAAAAAATTCAAGCAGGTGATCCTATCACCTCTCCTGAGTCAGAGTCATTTGCATTATAGTATTCTTTTCTTACTTATACAAGTGTAGCAGGGATATTATTTCCAAGTTCAAGGAGAAATAGTCTCTGCCAGGATGTGATCTTGCATTTGCATAAAAATAAGTTGACTTTAACAATTGTTCACAAGCACAACAAGAACTTTGGATGAGTTGGGATGTAATGTTATACTGTGGGATGAATATAGGCACAATCTTATTATAATTCCAAACATAATTAGATTCTGCCCTAAATAGCCAGTGTCTTATTTGGCTTTGAACTTTGTTCTTATATAATTAACAAGAGTATATCTTTCCAGTGTCATAAAGGCTGCAGTGACTTCTCTTGTCTATTGGGCACTTGAAGAATATCATTGAATTTAAGAAATTTTTGGGAAAAAGTCCAAAACAATAGGAATCAAGTAAAAGGATTAATATCTGGATATCGCTGCCTTTTGTTTTCAGATAGCATTCTATAAATAATACTGCCAGCAGTATGTGCAGGTCTGGCTGGAAAGGCCAGCAAAGGATGGCAGGCAGTTGTTTTCAGTTGCATACAAATGAAGACTGATTTTGTCTTATTATCAAACAAGTACTTATAGTCTTCTTTGTCTTTCTCTCTAAGATTTACCCATTGTGAATCCCCAAGTTTTCTGATAGCTATATGTTGTTTGCTACTATTCTGCCCCAGCTCCTTTGCATCCATTCAACTTGGGTTCTTATGAAAGCTGACACTGATTGTATCTTGCCTTTTAGCCTTCTGGGGCTACTCAAACCCATCCTATCTAAAGTAATTTCATTTTACCTGCCGCAGAGCAGCTGTTTATGTATTCCTTTGTCATCCATCTCCACACATTAGCACAGTTCTGTATTTCAAAGGAATAAAAAGTGACTTTACTGCTAATAGAAAGGCTGTATTCCAGAAACTCATTTGTAGGGAATTTACCTGAAACATAAAAATTATTAGAACTTTGCTTAGAGTTTACAAAGTACTTCTATGTTATCCTACTTTTTGCCATCATCAGCAGCATCATGGACATAATGAAGCAGTTACTTTTTATTTTTGGCAGATACTGAGCTAAGACATTGTGACTTTACCAGAATCGTATCATCTCATGCAATTTTCTCCTTAAATCTGTGTGTGTGTGTGTGTGTGTGTGTGTGTGTGTGTGTGAAGGGGAGAGAGGAATGATGAATGAACTCATGCTTAGAGCATATAAGTATTTTCCCAGGAATCATAAAAATGTGTGAGCAGCCGAAACCTGTTTGACTCAGTGGATAGAGTGTTGGCCTGCAGACTGAAAAGTCCTGGGTTTGATTCTGGTCAAGGGCATGTACCTTGGTTGCAGGTACATCCCCAGTGGGGGGTGTGCAAGAGGCAGCTGATTGGTGATTCTCTCTCATTGATGTTTCTAACTCTCTATCCCTCTCTCTTTCTCTCTGTAAAAAATCAATAAAATATATTTTTTTAAAAATGTGTGAGCTATGACAAACCTATTTAAAAAGTACTAATTCACCTTTTGAGTTGTTAAAAATAAAATTACTAATGGAAGCAAATGTTTCATTTTCTATACCTAAGTTTTCTCTTCTTTAAATTGCATATAATAGTAATATTTTCTTCATAGACTTGTTTAAGGTTTAATGAGTTAACATGTTTAATATGCTTATAACATTTCCTGGCACATTTTAATAAATGTTAGCTATTTTAATGGTTTAGTATGGAAGTTTATAATGATGTTGCTATCTTTCAGTTATCTAAAACAGAACACAAATCACTGTAATTTTTTCTAAGTAATATATTTTAAGTGTTATTAATTACTTTCCATTTTTGCATTTATTCTGTACATGTTTTGAATGTCATGATGAATTAAAGTTTAGTTTCAGATTTTTCTTGTGAGTGCATTAGCTCTCTATATCTTTTTATAGTCAGGGTTACTTTCAGTAATTTGCTCAACTGTATCTACAGAGTAGCATGTAATCTTGATGATGCCTTATTAAATAAATATTACACTGACCACATCAGCAACAATTGTCATTTTTAGAATAAGTTAAAGGATTATTGAAAATGTTGTGATCATCAAAGTCATCAATCAGCAGGATTTAATTCAAATTACTTAGCATCAAAATTATCTTTGTTTTGACAAAACACATGGATGAAATATTATGAGCTTACATTATTCTGATTTATTTTGTGGGAAACAAAGAATGAACCAGATGTGAATGAATTTGAATGGAGAGTAGATTTATGATATTTCAGAATATAGTGGAGATTCCAAGTTTCTATACAATTCTAGTATCAGACATTTTGGTAATTCAGGTTGAATCAAATGTAAATAGTTATGTGGAAGCAATAGGTACAATAACACTGAGAGATTATAAAACAGAGAACATTTTTAATGAGTGAAGATGAATGCTCTCTTACGGACAAAATTCATTCTAATAATTTTACTGTGTCATACACTTTTTCTTTATAATAATAAAAATGGAATACTAGATATTTCTACAAAATTGTCTATTAAGATTTATATGGAAATACTACTTAAAACAGGCTATTCTTCCTTGCTGTCATTTATTTTTTAACTACATATTAATCTTCACACTTTGGATAAGTAATTATTTGAGATAACAAGAATACTGCCATACTTAAATTGATGAATATTTTTTAAAAATTTCCTTTTTCATGTTTTTCATCCAATAGATTTATGTTTCAGATTATGAAATGAAATTAGCTCAAACAATATGATTAAGAAAAATTTCAGTGATTTGGGAAAATTCTCAACCTTTTTCTTTTCAATGTTGTCTCTTTCTTCTGGAATTCTAATAAGGTGGATATTAGACATTTTATTCTAAAAGTCTATTGACATAATTTTCACTACCTTTCCAACCTACTTCCTTATGGAATTCTTCTTAATTTCTAAAGATAAATCTTTCTGTTCAGTAATTTCCGTTCAGGTGTGTTTTATCTTCTATTTAATCTAGCTATGGATGATTCATTTTTTTAATTATTTTTTTAATATGTTTTATTGATTTTGTACAGAGAGGAAGGGAGAGAGATAGAGAGCTAGAAACATCGATGAGAGAGAGTCATCGATCAGCTGCCTCTTGCACACCCCCTACTGGGGATATGCCCACAACCAAGGTACATGCCCTTGACCGGAATCGAACCCGGGACCTTTCAGTCCCCAAGCCGACGCTCTATCCATTGAGCCAAACCAGTTTCGGCTGGATGATTCATTTTTAATTTCAACAGTTACAGTTTTTTTTTTCTGGAAGTTTTTTTGAATCTTTTCATATATGCTAACTCTTTTCATATATGCTAACTCATATGCTAGCCCACATTTATTTAACCATTTCCTACATAGCTACATAGCAGTTGTATATTCTCTGACACTTCATACTCAAAATTCCTATAGACCTACTTAGTTGTTTAATATTTGTGCTGATGCTCACTCATGGTGACTTGACTTCTGTGTTCTTGGCATTACTTGTAAACCCATATTTGCTGCTTCTCAAGCTGGGTGTTTATTACCATACTAACTAGCTAGTTAATGATAGTAAAGGAGCAAAGGGGAGGCCAGACATGGTCATACTCCCTAGAAACCACCAGGACCTCTGAGGGAAAGAGTCCAACAAAGGAAGAAATGGGTACATGTGCAGCGAAGTCAGGGTGACATAGGAAAGGTGCTTGTCTGTCAGTCTAACCTGGGAACAAAGATCCCAGGAGGATGGATCCAATGCAAGCCAGTGAAATTTTGAGACTGCATAATCCCCAGATAAAGGAATTATCTCCCTCTTGTCTCTCTTGCTTTTCTCCTACTTCCTTGCACTCATCCATACTCGCTTCATAGCCATATGGACCCTATACACAATGGACTGCTGCTGTAAACACAAGCTAACCTAGCCAGATGCTGGGCTGGACTGTGTGAATATGGAATGGAGGCTCTGGGCAGTGGCTTTGCTGATGATGAAATGGGACTTTTTCCATGGTGGGACAGAGGGAGGTGGGACCTTGAAAACTCAGGGGTTTAATTCCAATGAAATAAAGCTTCCTATGATACCTTCTCCTCCCATGGGGACCTTGGGAAATTCTTATTCCTAGGGCAACTACAGATGCCCACTTCCTCTGGCAACAGGTGGGGACACAAAGGACACCTCACTGATAACATAATGAGTGGCAAGATGAGAAATACTTTTGTTCAGTGAAATTTTTATGTTCACTTTTGCTAGAAGTCAGGGTACTTCAAGTCGGAATAGTTAAAGGAAGATAATGGCAACACTTTATCTTTCCTCAGTTGCCTTTACATAATCCATGATTTTATATTTAGTTCCTACTTCTGGCTACTGGCTCAAAACCCAGTGTTAGGATTGGGGTATTGTCAATAATATTTGCCATCAAGTAATCTTAGTTCTCTAGCTCCCTTGTTGCTGATCATTACCAGTGAAATTTGGGCGCATAGTTTGTTTCCAATTTCTTCATGCTTTTTCTTGCATGGTTCTTTTTTAAATTTATTTTGATTGATTTCAGAGAGGAAGGGAGGCAGATAGAGAGATAAAAACATTAATGACGAGAGAGAATCATTGATTGGCTACCTCCTGCATGCCCCCTAATGGGGATCAAGTCCACAACCCAGGCATGTACCCTTGACCAGAATTGAACCCAGGACCCTTCAGTCTATAGGCCAGTGCTCTATTCACTGAGCAAAACCAGCTAGGGTTTGCCTGGTTCTTTATTTCTCTTCTTTCTATGCACCCATGTTTCCTTGTAGCTGAGATTGTGTAAGTCATGACAACACAATGCAGATTAATAGACACTCGTTCTTGCAATAATCAGAACAAAGCAATATTTCTGTTTAGCACTCTTTCACTGGTCAACCTTTTCTTGGAATTAAGTTTCTCAAAGGGCTATGATATAGGTTAAATGTGCTGACACTGGTATAATATCTCAATATCACCTGATAGTTCACACAAACTACATTACCTACCCAAGAATGTATAGGCTATCTATTCATTTTCGGAATAGAGAAATACTTGAACATTTTTTATTATGTTTTGCTTCAATCAGGATAGAAGGAACAGCACATTAAGGCAAGAATGAAGGGATGTTTCTAGATTACTAATGTACCTATTTGAGAAAATTGAACTTAAGTTTAATAAAAATGTCATGTTGATTTTATGTTCCATCATAGATATGCTGGCTTTATTTTTTCTATTTTTACATTTATTTGTGACCCCATGACAGATAGAAACAATTAATAAAATGAAAAAGCAATCTCATTGATGATTACCTAAGAGAAAAGCAATTATTTATAACCCTCTGTGGAGATTTTTCAGAATCTTCCTTCCTCTTTTTTAATTTTTCAAAATTCTAAAGACATTAGTTTTGCAACATGCATCACATCTTGGTAAAATAGATAGTTTAATAAAAAGAGACATGACATATTTCTCTGAAAAATGATAACAAATGGGATATAAGTTAAATCTATCTAAGGATAAAATAATGAAATACCTCTCAGGATATGAAGGAAATAAAAAATACATATATTTTAGCAATTTATAACATACTTTGAATCACTGAAAAGTAGAGAACCAGCTTTGAATAAAGGTATGCTCTTTTAAAAGAACATCTATGCTACACAAAGACTACACACATTCTTGTCTCAAAAAGTATTCAAGTATCTAAGCTGTACAGACACGTGTTTTAGGAATATTCCTATTCCCATTGAACATTGTTCACAGTTAATAACACAGCATTTCATATTCTTCTCTAAAGGTACATCTGGGCAAATAATACAGGTTAATTTCTTTCCTTGACAAATGTGGTACCTCCCACCAAGTTCACATTTCTTCCAATCACTTGTATATTATACCATAGTGGTAATTACCATGGGGAGACTGAAATAAATATGGTGCTATAAAAACTGGGAAAGCCAAAGTACATTTTATCCTTTCCTTTTTTAAAAAAAAAAATATATATATTTTATTGATTTTTTACAGAGAGGAAGGGAGAGAGAGAGAGAGAGCTAGAAACGTCCATGAAAGAAAACATCGACCAGCTACCTCCTGCACACCCCCCACCAGGGTTGTGCCTGCAACCAACGTACATGCCCTTGACCGGAATCAAACCTGGGACTTTTCAGTCTGCAGACCGGCGCTCTACCACTGAGCCAAACCAGTTTCGGCTCATTTTATCCTTTCATCCAGGAGTTCATCATCTACAGATATAAGTGTACATTTTATCGTATGATATGTACAGCTCAAAACTCTAATAGGAATCAAATAAACTATGAAAAATACATACAGTATCCGAAACTGTTTTGACTCAGTGGATAGAGCGTCAGCCTGCAGACTGAAAGGTCCCGGGTTCAATTCCGGTCAAAGGCATGTACCTTGGCGGCGGGCACGTCTCCAGTGGGGGGTGTGCAAGAGGCAGCTGATCGATGATTCTCATCAATGTTTCTAACTCTCTATCCCTCTCTCTTCCTCTCTGTAAAAAAATCAATAAAATATATTTTAAAAAATACATACAGTATATTTCCACTAAATTATTTGCCCAATTTTTTGTTCCACCAACTATAAATTAGGCCTGTATAAACTGAAAATGACAATTCTTAATGATAGGATGAGGAAGATGAACCAACAATTTATTCGTACAGTAAGTAACACTAATACTCCTACTTTACAAACTTTATTGTCATTATCATCATTTATCTTGATAAGAACTAGTATATTCAACATGCTAACTTCAGATACTCTGTTATTTTATCTTAATGACAGACCCAAAGAGTAGCGTACAATGCACTTTATAAACTGTGAATCTCTCTTACTGGGAAAGCCAAATGCAGTGTGTCCAGGAGATCCTTATAAGCAGCAAATTCAAAAAGAATGGCTTAATCCTGGAATAAATTCTAAAGTAAGTTGGGAATAGGAGACTGTCACCCTCTCAGCAATATACTTACTGTGGTTCATACATGTCTATTTAAAATAAATAGACTTCCCTCCTCTGCTGGATTGGTCACCCCTAACTTCCTTCTCCTGCTGGCTTGATTGCCCCCAACTGCCCTCCCTTGCAGACCTGGTCCCTCCTAAATGCCCTCCCCTGCTGGCCTGATTACCCACAACTGCCCTCTCTTGCAGGCCTGGTGCCTTCCAACTGCTCTCCCCTGCTGGCCATCTTGTGTCCACATGGGGGAAGCCATCTGTAACCACATGGGGGCAGCTATTGTCTGTTGGAATGATGGTCAATCTGCATATTATTCTTTTATTAGATAGGGTTATCTTAGCATTTATGAGACAGTTCTAAAGCTGCTTTGAGATATTATTCAATTTTTTTATTATCAACTTTTTATTATCCTCAAGGTTGTTGATGAATAGTTTAGATTGGAAGGAAGTATCAAATTCTTTTTTAATAGCTTGGACAAAAGTTGAAAAGCAATAAAATGCCCAGAAAAGTGCCACACAATAAAATTGTGATAAAAATGGCTGGGATTTTATTATTCATATTTGCTATTTGGAGTCTAGGCTCAAAAACAGACAAGAGGGCCTATTTAATACACAATAAGTTATTCAAAACTGTTGGGTTATAAAAAGTTAAAGCATGGAAGTGCTAACTATTCTTTCTTTTCTAATTCTTTGTCCTACTTTCCTTCACTACTAAGTACCTAGAGCTTCAAGGATTGAAAATGGAAAAACCTAGAGTATTAAAACCTAGAGTATTTAAAATCAGAAATCCAATCCAATTGAAATTTTCTAGGTACCAAGCCACATACTTATTCTTGGAAATTTTTGATGTTTTGATATTTACATATCTATGCCAATCAGACTAACATAACTTTTCTTCTCAGTTTTTAATATTTTATTGGTATTGTTGTAAAGAATCTTAAATATTAAACTTATTAATGTAGGGACTAAAATACCATTAGGCAGAAATAAATTGTGAGCATAACTGTAAACCAAAGAGAAAATCTAAATATTATGCTCAGTCTGCACAGCCTACAAATACCCCTTGGATTTTACTTGGAAATAATTGTTCTATTCCCACTTTGAATCCATTAGATGCCTTTTCAAGACTCTCTCACTTACGTTCTGTGATGTCTTTACCATTCAGAAATGACTGACTCTAAATGATTATTTTTGTAGGAGTCAGGTTGAGGTGGGAATTATCTTTCTAAAACATTTTTCCAATCAGGTCATTGCTGTCATTAAAAAAAAAAAAAGTGTAATAATAACACAGTAACACCTCTTAATACATTGCATATCTTTAAAATGTTATTTCACAAAACAGTCATTCTGTCTTTAACTTCCACCTCGATCCCCACAATCAACTCTAAACTCATCCACTTGTATTTTGCATACACACACTTGAACTCATTTTATTTCTCTTCTGATTGCTGTCTTTTTAAGACCATAGTAAATGACCCCCCTCCTTGGAAGATTTCCAAGACTGTGAACCCCTGGGGAAATTGAACATCTCTCCCTGCCATTTTCCATAGCACCAAAATTCAGGGAAATGGCATAGGCAGCCGTGAGGACTGTGCCTGGATTATTACGGCACTAACCCTTAGACCACAGTGTGTGGAGTAGATACTGAATCTACCATCTTATCCTTAAAGCCATCGGGACTCCGGGAGACAGTGAGCATTCAGTTAGTTGAACAGCTATGCAGAGAAGGAGCCTGATTCACCACCCGTTTTGAAGATTCCACACTGTCCAGTTTCCTTATTGCAAGCTCTTCCCTATCCTGTTTTATTATGATTCTCTTCCAGTTTCCCTCAGCAGGCTCATTCAATGTTTGTGAGTGCAAAGAGTGTTACATATTTATGGCCCAAGTATTAATGTTCTAAATTATCTCCAGTGCCCAGCCCGGGTTTCAACTCAGGGCCTTGCACTCAGCTCAGCCAGCATCACCTTTGTTGCCCCAGGCTAAATAAAGCTCAAGGAGCTGAGTTCCAGGATGACCCAGCTCCCTCCAGCCCTGCTGCCTTTGAGCTGAGGGCTGCCCATTATCTCTGCTAGATCAGGACTGCCCAGGACCAGTTCTGCCTGAACCAACATGGTGGGCTAAGGGATCATGTTTTCCCTCCCTAAACTGTCCCTTTTTGAACAAGTTTTCCAGACAATTCTAAATGCCTCCACATGGGCAGAGAGGAGGGCGTGGAGTGACATGATAATATGTAGAACAGCTCTGCTTGGGCATTGTGTTGGGTGATTTGGGGTGGCCAGCTGTAAAAAGGACATTCGGTCTTTTCCCGGGCTGAGCTCCACACCACCCAGGTGTACCCCCATTCCCCTGTATTCAAGTGGGGAAAATGTCCTCTGACCGCCTGATGGTGGCCCTGCTCCCAGCTAGACAGTGTTTGCAAGGACTGGGCTTTATTCAGCTTTTTACAGTCCCTGGGAAAATCAGGGGCTGAATGATTGTTTGTTAAATGAATTTTAATGAGGTAAAATATGTTTTTATTTTAATCATCATTACCGGAGAAGCTGTATTACCCTCAGGGACACATACATAGCAGATGTATAATCTCAGAGAAGTGCAATAGTCAATTAAAAATTCACCTGCTGCTCCTGCTGAGTCATACACCCTGTACATTAATGGTGTATTTGGGCCATTTTCTTCCTTTTTTCCCCCTTCTATTTCTTTTCTTTTGGATATTTTATCAGTATGAGTGTTGAGATTGCTCAAATCACAATTCTACATCTCCAGAAATGTTCATTACGCATGCAACCCATACATTTAAAAGTTGTTAATTAAAAAAAAAAAACATTTATTTTTTTTAGCTTATGATTCCATGTATTGAGCTTATGCTCTTAATCACTGCAGGTCAGCAACTGAGGCTGGGCTCAGCAGATGCCTCTCGTCTTGGCTAAGCTCCATCGTGTGTCTGGGGTCCCTGTGGACCGTCTGGGTAGTTGTGTGTCTGGGAGTTGACTGGCTGCTGGCTGAGGCAATGGAAGAATTGGACCATGGGCTTCTCTCACTCTCTAGTGGGCTGGTCAGATCATATTCCAGATTCACAGGTAGCGTTTCTTCCACGCTGCCCTTCATCAATGGCACCTCCATCTCAGAGGAGCCCTGTAAGGACTGAATGTAGCTCTCCACCTGTAAGAATTTTTCTCCCCTCCAAGTCAGCTCTTCTTCCATCACCTTTTATCCCCCCTTTATCCTCTTATATCTCCCCTGCTTCCCTTTTCTCTTTGGTAAAACACCATATTGTTGTCCGAGTCTATGAGTTTTTAAAAACTGTTCATTTTTATTTTATTTTAATTTATTTGATTTGATTTTTAAAAAATCTATATCATTGAAAGCATTACGTATGTCCCATTTTTCCCCATTAACCCCTTTTAGTTAGAATCCTGCCTCCCGTACCGCCCCTCTCCCTGCCCCCCCAGGCCTTTACCACATTATTATCTATGTCCATGAGTTATGCATATATACATACAAGTTCATTGGTTGATCACTTTCCTCCCCTCCCTTCCCTCTGAGGTTTGGCAGTCAGATCCATAGTCTATGAAAACTGTTAATTTTTAAACCTGATGCCACAGACTTCTCATAGCTGTTCTTTGTAACCCAGGGATTTCTTCATTTAACAAATACTGAGCATCTATTTTGCCCTAGCCACTGGGAGTACAGCAGTGGATAAGACAGTTTTCTAACTGATCTCTGTCATTAATTTTTTCCTCTTTCCACTCTATTCTTCTCAGAGCAGCCAAGATGAGACTTTCAAAACATAAATCAGGAATGCCATTCCTGTATTTAAGCCCTCCAATGGCTTTCAAAAGTGCTAATCCAGACTTATGGCCAACATTTTCTAGGCCCTTCCTGGTCTCTGGTTCTTCTCAGTTTCTGCTACAAAGGTTACCATTTGCTCATTCTCCAGACTCTTTCTACCCTTTAATTCACCAAGCCTGTTCCTACCTCAGGGCCTCTACATGGGAGGTTTCTCAACTCAGGGCTTTTCTCCCAAACTGTCACAGAACCCCAGATCTCAGTCAGAAAGCCACATCCTCAGACACATAATTCCTGATCCACCTTTCAAAAGTTGCTCTCGCCCACAGCTTACCTCCCTAGTTCACTCTGTAACGTTCTATGTTCTGCATAGCAGTTATGCATATAGTATAGTATATTACTTATTTACAATAACTTTATGTAAGTGCTTTATAGTTTCTTCTACACCGGCCTTGTTTCTGATTCCAGACAAAAGACTGTGTGCTGTGGAGCTGTGGAATCTGCCATTGCCCTGGCTTAATATAAAATGTTGAGTTTAAGTTTTTACATTGAGACAAGATTAAGAATGTCACTAACAAAATATGCTATGATGCCACTACTCTAATTTCAGGTAATGACATTGTATTTATTATTATTATTATTTTATTTTAAAAAATTTTATTTTTATTGATTTCATAGAGGAAAGGAGAGGGAGATAGAAACATCAATGAGGAGAGAGAATCATTGATTGGCTGCTGCTTGCATGCCCTACACTGGGGTTTGAGCCTGCAACCAGGGCATAAGTCCTGACCGGGAACCAAACCGTTGCAAGGAGTTTTAGGGGTAAAATAGGCAGGTTTAGGGAGATTTAGGAATAAAAAGGGGTCATGGGGGAGGACTGCATAGGTGAGGGCTTGGAGATGCCAAAAGGCATACATTCACAGAGAAAAATAAGAGGTGCCAGAGAGTAAGGGGAGAGGAAGAAATCTATGCAAAGAAGATGGGAAAAGCCACAGGGTATGGGGAGCAAGAGGGAGCAAACTTTCAGAGGATAGAGAAATGTCGACAAAAGGGAGAAGGAGGAAAACAGATTTTCACGGGAGATAGAGAATTCCACCACTGACGGGGAAGAGAAAGAGGAGGGCACCACATGGGGTTTGGGCTTTGAAGCTGATATTCCACCAGAAAGAAGGGAGTATGAGGAAACAAAAAACTGCAGCCTTTATAAACCTTAAAAAAAAAAAAGAAAGAAAAGAAAAAAAAGAAAAAAGAAGCTTATTGGGACCCTCTCCCTACGTGGGAGTCTGTACTTGCTTCCAATAAATCTCTACCCTTTTTATCTACCACCTTTTGTCTGTGACTTCATTCTTAGAATCCATCTGGACAGAAACCCGGAAAAGAAATCACCCTTGCATCTTGCTCAGGAAAACAATTGGACTCACCATGACCTCCTGTCTCATAGGAGGTCTCACTCAACCACTGAACCACACCAGCCAGGCCGGGTAATGGCATTTTATATACCATAGTTAAATTATTTCAGCTCTGCTTTTCTCATTTAAGCAACTCTGAATATGGGGTTCTGTTTTTTTTCCCCTTGATTTGCTGTCTTTGTCTTTGGGTGTTAAATTCATTTTTAGTTATCGCTTGAGGTTGTGTGTGTGCGTGTGTGTGTGTGTGTGTGTGTGTGTGTGTGTGTATAATTTAGGATACAACTCGGTGTCTATTTGAAATATTATTTCAAAATGCAAAGCAGCCTTCCAAAGATCTCTAGTATACATTTAGTGGTATCTGTTAGGGTTTATTAAAGAGATATATCCTGCGGGAAGGCTGTGAAAATACTCAGAGGCAATGCGCAAAGATTATAAAATGAAAATAGTTTTACTGGCTTTCTCAGGAGAATGTTACATTTTGAATTTAGTTGCCCTTGGTTATGTTCCTTTTTTCTTTCTTTCTGTTTATAATATTTATCTTATGGATGCTGTGGGGTTTGTTTGTTTTTTTTTCTTCTTCTCAAAATGCTTTGCTTATGTATTTATAAGGAATTAGTCATAGATGATCTATATCTTCCTGTCTAACGATGTTTCTAAATTTCTTTTTGAATACTGGCCTTCATATTTTAAAGAAATACATAAAAAGTAAAAGAATTTATTTCAAAAATAGCAAAATATTTGGTAGCTTCGTTTTTGAAAAGTGTTTGTGTCTGAAAACTGGTGAAACGTTCTTTAAAAAAGCAATTGTGTCCCTTAAAACCTTCAGATACATGTTGATGTTGGCTGTTGTAGTTTGCTAGGGGTACAGCAATAATGGGGACACAAAGGAGTGGCTTAAAGAACAGAAATGTACTGTTTCACAGTGCTGGAGGCTAGATCTGGACATCTGTGGGCAGGCGAGGCTCCTTCTGAGGGCTGCAGAGAACACCTATTCATGATCCTTGGCTTGTCAATGTCTGCCTTCGACCTGTGTCTTGTACACTAGCTTCCCATTTCTATCCAGATTTTTCCTGTTTGTAAGATTACCAGTCATACTCGGATTAGAGTTCACCCTAGGGACCTCATTTTATGATTACCTATGTAAAGATCTTATCTCGAAATAAAGTCACATTCTGGTTTACTGCAAGTTAAGATTTAATCATGTGAATTGGGGGAGGAAAGGTTACACAATTCAACCCATAATACCAGCTTATTACAAAGCTCTAATTTTTAACATCAACTGACTTTTCTTGAATTATTAATATGATTATGCTATTTTAGATATATTTTAAAGTCATATTTTATTTCCTCAACATGAAAATAGAAGAAAAATTCCTGCTAACCTGGTGACTTTGCCAATGGTTCTATATGGAAAGAACCTGTGTTGAAATAAGAAATGTGACATGAACGGTTTAGTGAGTGAGAAGTTAAACTTCCACTGCCCAAATTATTTCACTCCATTGCCCTTTATCTGTTCTTGTGCTTATAATGTCTGTTCTAATATGTCTTTCCTATCTACATGAATTATGAAAATTCATTTGCTAACTAAAATTTATAAAAATTCTCTTATCAGTGTCATAGTAGGTGCATGGAGATTTAGCATCAAATTCCATTGAAAATCAATTTACAGGGTTTTGTTTGGTTTTGTTTTTTAATCACAAATTGAAAAGTTCAATTTAGCAGTTAGCAGAGCAAGCAGTTTTAGATCTGGCAAATGGGATTCACCTAAGGTCATCTTACATCTCCTTCCAGATTTTAACTCTTTCACAGAAATACCTAATGAAAATGATTTAATTTATTATTTGAGTTTTTATAACATTTATATATTTTATACATAAAATATTTTTATGGAAGTTTTATTCCCCTTCAACATTTTACAATCAATTTATAGTTTAAGGATATTATTTTGGTCTTTATTTTCTATCCACTTAAGAATTTTCTCTGCTTTTTTCCCTTAATTTATATTTTATGTTTTTATATTTGTAATAAAAGCAACACATTTTATAAAAGATAATAGTAATATAATCTTTTAATATAAAAGATAATAGTAATATAATCTTTTAATATAAAAGATAATAGTAATAATGAACTTTCACCCTACAAATAAAAGAAGTAAAAATCTTTCTAAATCTACCACCCAGAGACAAATACTGTTAACACTTGGTTGAATGTAATTTTAGATATTATCTACTTTTCTACCTATGTACTCTTTCTCCAGCCATGTATTTTCAAAATTATAATGGCTAAAACTACACTTTTATAACTGGGCTTTCCCCCCCTAACAGTACGCTATGAAAAAGTGTGCATGTCAATAAATGCACATATACATACAAGCATATAGATACATATATACATACATGGAAGTATGTATTTTTATTTTAACAATTGCCAAATATAGGCACATATATGTATACAGAAGTATATGTTATGTTAATACTTGGATAGTTTATGAAATATATGATAAATATATAATAATGTACCCAATGATTA
Organism: Nyctalus aviator; assembly: GCA_036971965.1. NCBI lineage: Eukaryota > Metazoa > Chordata > Mammalia > Chiroptera > Vespertilionidae > Nyctalus > Nyctalus aviator. The sequence goes on along the minus strand of CM072924.1, from coordinate 177,098,362 downwards.
GAGTTTAAATAATTAAAATAAATTATTTACACGCCTCCCCACACTTAATAACATTATTATTTACAATTGCCCAAACTTGCATGAAATCACGATCAATAGTTTCTGCCTCTTTCCTATAAAGGAGATGAGCTAGACCTATAAATCTGTACTTAATACAGATTAGCCAGATTCATATTGTTGCCAACTATGTGGGTCTTGTTGGAACTTGATGACCTTCCCCAGAGGCTCTGAGTTGTTGAATATACTAAGAAAAAGTCAGGAGACTTCAATTGGGAATAAGTAATAAAGAATTTTTCAAGGGTCTTAGGGCTTGCAAGTCAGAAGCACAACTAGATACTGCCCAGAGTGTTCCAAAGAAAGAAAAGCTAAGAGTTCTCATGCTAAACTACATTCTTGAGAAGAATCAGCCCTGCATTCTTAGCCTCTGTCCCCTTAAGAATTTTCAAAGTTCAAATTTTGATGGTGAAAGGATTGGTCCAGTCGTCTGAATAATAGATGGCAGTGGTCTGGGCAAGTAAGTAAACATTCTTTTCCTAGTCCTTCTGGGAGTAATTAGAGGTTTATCTGGAGGTTTGATAATATATATATATTGTCTCCAGGCATTGAAAAGGACTGGAAAATTCAAAGGTTTAAGTTAAAACAGGCTAATTAAAACAAAAATATAATAGCTTTCTCAACCTACTTGCTTTTAGTAATTTAGCATCTTGACTATAGTGACTCCTTTTTATTTCTTCACTCTATTCCTCAGGGTAAAAATTAATGACAAGTGGAAAGAAGAGGGAAGTGACTGCTCTTAAAAGGAAACCAATAAAAGATCATTCAAAAAGAAAATACCGCCGAAACCGGTTTGGCTCAATGGATAGAGTGTCGGGTTGGGGACTGAAGGGCCCCGGGTTCGATTCCGGTCAAGGGCATGTACCTTGGTTGCAGGCATATCCCCAGTAGGGGGTGTGCAAGAGGCAGCTGATCGATGACTCTCTCTCATCGATGTTTCTAACTCTATCTCTCTCCCTTCTTCTCTGGACAAAATCAATAAAATATATTAAAAAAGAAGAAGAAGAAAAGAAAATACCTACATTAATTTGGTGTTGTGTGAGAAACTGAGGAAAAGAGGATATTATCTCTTAGCTATACTTACTGATGCCCACTGGGATGAAGCTTATTGTTTGCAATACCACCTAATTTGTTTTGGGTTGAAGATCCAATATGGGCTCCAAATGATTTAAGAGGCATTCAATTTGGAGTCATCTATCTTTATGTGTCAATAACACTAACAACACATTGAGAAAGAACGCTTGAAGTAATTCTAATGTTGCTTCATCTGCTCAAGGTCAATGGCCTGGGATCATGGCAGCAAAAGCACAAGGAATAATTTTATGAGAGAATTACAGTACTCTAACTTATAAGAATTCAAAATTGGCTAATGTAATTTGCATAGGTGCTCTGTGACTGTCAAGGTCTAGTCATTATATATTCATATTTAATAGTGCAGTTAGTTTGAAATTAGAAATCTATCAAACTTGAGTAGGATTTCACCATGGAGGAGAAATGGGCATTACTTAAAGGCTCATTGGGAGCCAATACTAGCGATTTTATAGCATGAAAAAAGACATATGGCTATGCCCATAAAGGGATTTTGAATTCAAAATTAGCTGAAATTTAACTTTTTGATTTATATCCTAATCCATGACAACATTTCTTACATGGACAAGAGCTGCTTTTGTTGGAAAGGCTAATAAAATGCTATTATATTTAATACTGACTAATTTTCTCATAATTTTATTCTAAAACATAATACAACTGGTTTTTATCATAATATTGCTGTAGTTGATACAATGAAAATGAATTAATAATATTGATATCAATTATCAGATATAATAGTAGATTGAGTGAAAACGGCCACAACATATTCTTCTCTTGGAAGCTGGTTTGATAAAGAGCAACTAGATTTACTTAATACTTAAATAATTATTACTTAGTTAATCTGGTAATACCATTGCCAAAGTTCAGATTTTGATGGTGAAAGAAGGTAAAAAAGTTGTCAAATTTCACAAGATTACAAACAATTTTGGGTTGGAATACTAAAAATGGAAATGTTTCTTTGAAGCAACACTATACTTCATTGACTAATACAAATAATTGATATTTTGGTTGTTCTTTGCGTTTTCTATTTTATAAAAGGTGCGAAACATGCAGATAATATGATAATAAGCAGTTTATAATTTTAAAAGTTTGAGCATGAGTCAGAAGTGAGGAATGGATAAGATAAAGCTATCTGTCCTGTAGCTATATTGGAACACCTATGCTCATTTTTGGAGACCCTTATAATCCTCGTCCTGTCCCTTGGTCAAGATTAGGATAAGATACTCTAACTAGTGATGATGTCCTGTTTAAAGTTCAATATTATCCTTGAGACACCAGGGACTAGTCTTTTTGTATTATTTTAGGATACATGGAATGATAATTTACACCTGGTATTACCAGTTTTTCAGCCTAGCTCAATTTAGTGACCAGTGAGGCATAAAAGATCTCATTGGAATGTTTTTGTCCAGGGTCTCCTGATGCTAAGATTCCTAAGCCATAGCTTGGTGTTTCATAACCTGGTGATGAATTGCATCATGCGTGCCCAAGGAAGGCCCCTGCTGGGCTGCCCCTGAAATTCTCTCTGATGCCAATGTTGCCTTCACTCTTTTTCTGCTCCTCAATCTCCCCTCTGCCTTTATTACAAGCTTTACCTGTTTCTGTCCACACTGAGAACCTGTGAGTCCTTTCAGTTATCCCACCCAATGTAACGGACACGCTTTAGCACAACTACCTCTACAGACTTTGTTTTTGTATTCTATACAATGACATATATCAATGTCTCACGGTTTCTGATTTTTTTAAATATTAGTAATAGCTCATATTTATTGAATGCTTATTATGTGTCAGACAGTGTTCTAGGTACTTTAAAGATATTGATTCATTTGGTTTTCAAGACAACATTGCATGAAGGTGACAACAAAATATTTTATTCCTGCCAAGACTGGTTTGGCTCAGTGGATAGAGCATCAGCCTGTGGACTGAAAGATCCCGGGTTCAATTCAGGTCAAGGGCATGTACCTTGGTTGCAGGCACATCCCCAGTAGGGGGTGTGCAAGAGGCAGCTGGTCGATGTTTCTCTCTCATCGACGTTTCTAACTTTCTATCCCTCTCAATTCCTCTCTGTGTAAAATTAATAAAATATATTAAAAAATATTTTATTCCCAAATTTCATGCGAGGAAACTGAAATGCAGAGGGCCTTGGAAGTTAGTTCTCCCAGGTCACTTTTATTAGTTAAGTAATGAACTTGGGCCCTTCCATTTTTGTCACTGAATATGATATTCTGATATCAGATTTAGAAAATTTTTCTCAAGCCAAAATCATAAAAAATAGTTTTTATATATTTTTTCTCCTGTTGTCCTCTTTTCTTCCAGATGAAATCATTTGCATTTTGTTAAACATTTTATATTTTCAATCACTACCTTCTTTTGATGTTGTCTTTCCTTCTGTACGGTAAACCTTTTTCTTTAATTTAATTCTGCTTGCTAATTAGGACTCTTCCCGTAGAGTTCAAAGTCCCTGTTACATCTTCCAGTGACAAACTGCACTCCTATGCTATAAAATGCTTAATGATAGATTTTATTTAATCTTATACTTTTACTAATGTGTATATATATATTTTTTCTAATGAGCATTTTAACCCCAAAATGTGAGCTCCTGAGATCAGGATTATGCCTTATTTTTATATATGCAGGGCCCAACACAGTTTGAGACATAGTAGTTCAATAAATATGTCAAGGTTTATATTTTTGTGAAAACAGTTCTGTCCTTTGAACAAGTTTTGCTCTTTAACTTTATTATTTGGTCATTTACTTTTCCTGATACACTCAATCAAACAGTAGCCCTGGTTTATGTCTATTTTTCTTTATGAAAATACTAACTACTGAATCATCAGCATCATTTTACTTTTCCTTTTCTGAAACAAATGTGGTAGGTAATAATATACAAGAATAAATTTACTCTTTTACTTACGTAAGGCTAAGCAAAAAGGAACAGGGAATAAATCTGTATTTAGTATATGTTCAAAGTGTAAATTTTTTAAAGACACAGAAATGGATTCCACAAGTCCTTCTTTGGAAGGAATGCTGAGCTTCCTTTTCTGTTCTGAGCTGTCAGATGCATCTTTTCTAATAACATGCGCTTTGAATTTCCTAAAAAATATTGTCAATGACCTCTTCTTTAAGAAAGGTAAAATGAGAATTTTAATGAATATAATTAGTGTCACTTATTTTATATGGTAGGTTTAGAATGTTAGGTCTTAAATGAGTAAGTTAGAGATAACTTTCGAATTACCATATTCCCTGCTCCCAGTCTATGCCCATCAGTAAGGAGAATCACTTGCCAAAATTTAGGGAGATTCAGCCCACGAGCACCATTATCATCAACTCTATTAGATATGGCATAGTGTCCAGCAGCAAATGCCATTGGGTGAGATTAAAAAGATTATGATTCTACTTTACTTACCTATGTGTTCCATACTGACAAACTCATTGATTAGAAAATTCAGATGGCCTTACTATCATCTTGACCTTTTGTTTAATGTTGTTTGTCTATTTCATAGGCTTGCACATATCACAACATGAACTTGTATATACTGGCAGAGTTTTGGGCTTTCCTCTTACCTTGGAGGGCCACTGAGGCCAAAGTTTTCAGTCAGAATTACTAAAATAACAAGTGATTTTTTTTATTATTCTTGATAAGCAGCCTTTATTTCACATGCCAATATAGAATTCAATAATTATTTTTCACTAATATAATCTAAAATATTCCCTCACCTTGATTTAATGTTAGATGGAGTTTAGCAGTCTATAGACAGAAAATAGCATCATTCATTGCAGAAATACATCCGTTTACTTAGATTTCCTCATTTAATCCTATATTAAACTATTTTTTCTTAAAGCTACAGTCTTGGACACTCAATTGATGAAATAATAGAAAGTAGGCTGTAAATCCAGATTCTTCTATTTTGGGGGGATCAGTTCATTTTTCCTAATCAGTTTTCTCAATCACCAATTGCTTGTTCTTGATGGCAATGGGAAGGGAACATATAAATGTATAATCCCATACAAGATTGTCATTTTCTGTGAACATGAAATAAAAAAATCGCATTCTGATTCACTTTTATTTACTTCTTTATATTTAGACAATCACACTGGAAGTTTTCACATAGAATAAATCAGATAGCTAGTAGGCACTCTGGCCCAGAAACTATGTGAAGACATTCTTTGGTCTAAATACCAGATTTTTGTGAAAGTTTTAAGATGCGTTTCTATACTTTTTCTTTACAGAAACTTTCAAAAAAAATGTGTTAAAAGCAGACACAGGAAAAGGGAAGGGCACCATTCAACAAAAGTTGGAGGCAGGATTGCACAATTCCAACATAAGGAAATTTTCAAGAAATAATTATTAGTGGGTCAAGGATGTGGCATTAAAGAGCTGGTCTCAACCAAATTTAAATACAGATAAAGAAAAAAATATGTAAAAATAAATAAATAAATAAATTAATAAGAATAAAAAATAAATAAATAAATAAATTTTCAAACAAACAAAAAAAAGAATAGGCAGCGTTAATAATTGCCTGCCCTCCCCACCCCAACTCAGTATGCCGCAGTCTCTGCTGGATTTACAGGTTCCACAGTAAGCTCTGCTGGGATCAAACCACCGATGCAATAACCTGAGGCAATCCAGGGGCTCATCCTGTAGTTCCCTCTCTCAGGAATCATTGCCTTGTGCTACCTTGTATCTAAAGTCTGAGACTGTTTTCATGTCTTTTATCTAGTTTTATAATTATTCCATGCAGGAGGAAAAATCTAGTTCTGTTACTCTATCATGACTAGAGGTAGAAGTTCTATTCATTTTTCACCTTAGAAAAAGAAGAAAAGAGAGAGAAAATTAAAATTCACATTAATATTTTATATTCACATTGAAACTGGCAAGTTCATTTGGTTCTTTCATCGCAGGCTGTATTGGGAGTTATCCTGAGATAAAAGTCTTAAGTTTCTTAATTCCGGGGGTGGGTGGGTAGTGGCATCATCTCCTTTTCAGAGCATTAAAATCAGTATAGTATTTCTAAGTAAGCATATGTGGAGTTTCTGTCACCTAATTTTAACTACAAAAGGTCAAGACTTCTAATAAAATTCACCGGGACAAACTTTATGTTGAAAATAATTAAGAACGAAAGAATGATAAGAAAATTATTTAGTTGTGATGTCTAAGTATAAATTCTTCATCAGCTAAAGAGGCAAAAACCTTGTCAATGTAATCTAACAGGAGAAGCTGTAAGATAATTAAATTATTGAGTATTCTAAAATAAAAAAATGCATTTATTTTTGTAAAAAATGCATTGTATTTTAAATAGATTCTTTAAGATATTTGCTAATAATACAGTGAAAACCTCATGATTAGCAATACACTTAAAGAATATGACAGAAAGGCTGGCTGGTGTGGCTCAGTGGTTGAGCGTGGATCTATAAACAGTTCAGTTCCCCACCAAGTAACATGCCCGAGTTGTGGGCTCAATCCCCCAATGGGGAACATGTAAGAGGTAGCTGATCAATGATTCTCTCTCATCATTGATGTTTCTATCTTTCTCTGTCACTCTCCCTCTCTGAAATCAATAAAAACATATATTTTAAAAAATACTGACAAAAAAAATCACAATAAAACAGAACAAGAACCCCAAAGCAGACCCATACATTTGATTTGTGACATAGAATACATGCAAAACTGTTGGAAAGGAAACCTCTTTTTTAGTAAGTTGTACTATGTCAATTAGCTATCTACCTAGAAAATGTTTAAAATCTTCAGACATAAACAAATAGCATAAATAAAAATAAACAAGAACATATTATCCCCCAAAAGACCCATATCTATTTGTTTCCTTATTTATTCCATACTTACGTAAGGAGATAAGTATGAAAAAAGGAAGCATTAAAATTATATGGAAGATAGACTTGCAAGTTGCCATAGTTTCAGGAACAGAAGAGCAGAGTTTGAAGGGCTAAGTTAGAGATTTGTGGAAAGAATGATATGACTTTTGTAAGAACATACCAAGTAATAAGTATTAAAAAAAATCTCATCCAGATACATATATCATTGTCTACAAAACACCAAGAAAAAAGAAAGAATGGTAAAATAGCTACCAAGATAACAAAACAAAACAAAGAACTATATATCAGTCATCTTGTATCTTGGGCTCCTGTAACAAAAAAAAAAATACTGGGTGACTTAAACAAAATATTTCTCACAGTTCTGGAGGCTGGAATCAGACCACGTTGCCAGCATTGTGAGTTCTTGGTGAAGGCCCATTTTCTGGCGTGCAGATGGCCACCTTCTTGGTGTATCCTCACAGGATGGAGAAAGAGCTCTGGTATTTCTTCTTCTTTAAGGGCACTAATCCCACCAGGGGAATTCAACCAAACTCTTTTCTTCCTATCACTTTGGAGCTTCAAGATTTGGGGTAAAGGGTAGGAGCAGAATACATTCTTTTAATTACATTTTTGAATAATATTTGAGTTTTTAAAACCAGCAATGAAATAAAATAAATTTCATTTGGTTAATGTGTGTGAGCTTCCAGAGTTTACTTAGAATGCTTATGTGAAAAGGGAATCCTAATATATAAAAGCCCAGGGTCTGTAACATCCAAAATGACTTAAGGATCGACCGGAAGTCAGTGCTGGGTTGGGGTGGTGACCCAGCACTGACTGCCACAGCTGTGGGCACCTCGACCCAGCACTGGCTGCTGAGGGGGCTGCTGATCAGGCCCAGAGAGAGGCCCAGGGAGAGAGAAGCAGGGTCTGATCCATAGCCTCCGTGGCAGCTGTTGATCAGCATTTGCCTCTCTCTTTCACTACAGGCCTGGCCAGCAGCCACACCTCTCTTTCTCTAGGAACTCTGCTGGGGCTGCTGATCAGCCCTGCCTCTCTGATCAGGCCTATTGATAGGCCCAGAGACACTGACTAGCATAGAAATCAATCAATCAGAACCAAATCTGGGTGAACTGCAAAGGTAGAACCTAAGGTGGGGCTGAGGAGGGTTTTAAGGGCAACAGTTTTTGATGTAAGCTCTGAGAAAGCAGTTCAATTTTTTTAATGACTGGTTTGGCAGTATAGTACATATGGCTGGCTATCAGTCCAGATATAGGAATTATGTATTTTTGTCTGACAGGATCACCTCCTCCTGATGAAAAAGGCTCCCCTCCCCCATCCCCCACCTTCTCATTAGAGAAATCCTATCCTATATAATCTATCTGTACTATTAAAAGGGTAATGTGTTAATTAGATAGACCGGGTCAACTGGCCATCTTCCAGACATCTGACTTCCTTCCAGACAAAGTCATGGTGGTGGGAGCCAAGGCAGAGGCCCTTAGGAGCTATCAGGCTGGCAGGGGAGGGCAGTTTGGGGTAAGATCAGGTCAGTAGGGGAGGGCATTTGGGGGCAAGATCAGTTTGACAGGGGAGGGCAGTTAGGGGCCATCAGGCAGGCAGGCAGAGGCAGTTAGGGGCAATTATCTAGGTAGACAGAGAGGTTAGGGATGATCAGGCAGACAGGCAGGTGAGCAGTTAGGAACCTTTGGTCCCAGATTGCAAGAGGGATGTCCGACCACTGGTTTAGGTCCGATCCCACAGGGTCAGGCATCTCCCAAGGTGTCTCTGATTGGAGAAGGTGCATGCTGGGTGGAGGGAACCCCCCCACCATGCACAAATTTTGTGACCATGCCACTAGTTAATTCTTTAAAAGATTAAGCACATTTGTAAGAAATCCTCAAAAGAGAAGCTTAGAAAAATATTAATACTAAAGCAAAAATTAAGCTTACTAATCATATGACATAAAGTAAGCTGGGAGCAAAGCAATCTCAGGAGCTGGGAATTAAAATCTGACTTTTGTCTTTTAATCTATGTGTACACATCTGCTAAATGTTGAGCAAATGCTATGGTGGTACCATGAGACATTGTCAATATTGATATTGCTTATAGATAAAGGCACCTCATGATGGAAAAGCAGACCAAGCAAATCCACTTAACTATTCAAAGAATTCTAACTCAGTCATTTTTCTGAGAACTACACCACATGGATATCTCTTTGCCATGCCTTTGATTAAGTGCATCAACAGATCTCTATCATTTTAATTTCATTATAAATTAGTTGATTTGAAACAGATGTATTTATATAAATTTTTCAGATCATGACAGAAAATGATACCATCTTGCTTGCAGAGTTTAATCAAACAGAGCAGTGTGTTTAAATCAGGTTTTCTTTCTATCATTCCATCTGATATTTTAGAAGGAAACTCAAAAATTATATTTTCTTCATATCAGTTATGAAGAAATTATGTCCTAATTGTTATTATGATTTCACAATATGCACAGATTGTGAAATGAGTAAAACAGCATTTGACACACTTATAGAAACAGCCACTTCAAATATAGAGAGCTCTTACTGTAAATGCTAGTGTAAGACAGTGAAAATGACTATGCCACTTTAAAAAATAATAAGTAAATTTAGGCAATGAGAAAAATTACAAGTTTTCTTAACTTCAAAATTAAATTTTGTCCAAACCTTAAGAAAACTCTTTACTGTAAGTGACAGATGCATAGGAAAATGAAAAATGATAAAACTGTTATTTCTTTAATGTACTGTAATTTAAAACATCAGAAGCATTACAGATTTGCTTTTTTGTCGAAGAAAAAGGAGTACTTTGAATAGTGTTTGCCTTCTAATTGTGGAACTTCCTGCAGAGGAAGCCTCTTTATCTTGGCAATTTTTCATCCTCTTCTATGATTGAATCAGCTCTCAAGATTTTATTCTTTTGCTTTCAAGTCTTGCACTGTCTCAGAGAGGTTTTTTTTTAATTTAATTTGATTTTATTGATTAAGGTATTACATATGTGTCCTTATCTCCCTTATACCCCCAACCCCCCTAGCATGCCCTCACCCCCCTTTTGTCTGTGTCCATTGGTTAGGCTTATATGCATGCATACAAGTCCTTTGGTTGATCTCTCTTCCTTACCCCAACCCTCCCATATCTTCCCTCTGAAGTTTGATGGTCTGAAACCCATTTATAGAAAATAATGAACAATATAAACTGATGAACAAAAACAGATCAAGAGACAGAGAAGCATCTTTCAGACCTTCAGAGAGTTTTTTTATGTGAAGATTTTGCCGGTATATTTAAAATATCTTAATTCTTTTTCATCACAGCCATTTTCTAATTTTGTGAATAAGTTTGTCTTCACTTTGTTGCATAGCTAAAGGCTCTTGAACATTGGTAGTTTAACATCCCACAGTCAGCTGTTTCTTCTGTGGCTCCATTTACATTTGATTTAGAGTTCACTTCTAGCCTCAGCACTTTTTGTTTCCTTGTTTCACTTTCATTTTTTAAAATGTACCCATATTGTATGTAATAGATAATATTTGGAACCATAAAACAAGTCTCAATAACTTTGAAAATATTGAAACCATAGACATGTTCTCTGATAAGAATAAAATAAAATTGAAAACAAACCAAAAAACCTGGCCAGGGTCACTCAGTGGTTGAACCCCAACCTATGAACCAGTAGGTCACAGTTCAATTACTGGTCAGGACATATGCCTGGCTTGTGGGCTTGATCCCTAGTGTGGGGCATGCAGGAGGCAGCCGGTCAATGATTCTCTTTCATCATTGATGTTTCTATTTCTCCCTCTCCCTTCCTCTCTGAAATAAAAATAAATAAATAAATAAATAAATAAATAAAAGTTTAAAAGACTATCAAAAGCTTAGATTAGATCCTGAAGGGAAAAAGTAAAGACCAGTAAAAAGACTGACAAGTTATAAGGGTTCAATTCAATTGGAAATTATTATGAATTTTTAGGTTCTAGTTTTGATTAAAGTTGGAGATTTGAAGGACAGCCACTCAAAAGATAAAAGGAGAATTTCTTGAAAGTGTTACTAATCAAGTAGTTCTAGTGATTAAACTTTATCTTCTGGGTGGACAGGAATGATTAAGGCAGTAAAGAATAAAAAATTCAGAAAAAAAAATTAAAAGACCAAGGATGGAATTGTCTGCAAAGGTGAAAAAGCTTATGATTAGTCTTAGGTTAACTTGAATTTTTCTCTGTTCTCAATTTCAACTACCCAAAATGTTAAGGTATAACCCATGTTGCCTGTCAAGCTTTTTAAAATGAAAAATCCAGCCCTAACCGGTTTTGCTCAGTGGATAGAGCATTGGCCTGGGATCTGAAAGGTCCCAGGTTTGATTCCAGTCAAGGGCATATACCTTGGTTTTGGCCACATCCCCATTAAGGGGTGTGCAGGAGGCAGCTGATTGATAATTCTCTCCCATCGATGTTTCTAACTCTCCATCCCTCTTCTGTCCTCACTGTAAAAAAATAAAATCAATAATATATATATATTTTTAAAATGAAAATCCATCATTTGGTACCATTGCAGTTATCTAGTTATTAATAATTAGAGACCTGGTACATGAAGTTCATGCAAGGGGGAGGAGTTGTCCCTCAGCCCTGTCTGCACCCTCTCAGGTCCTTAGGCCTGGCCAGTGATCAGGGCCTGTGGGGGCTTTTCTTCCCGCAGCTGCTGACAGCTGGCCCTACCCCTGCTGCTGCCACTGCTTGTCATCTGTGTGGTGCTGTCACTCCTTTCCCCCACCACCAGTCACCTCCCTCTGCATGCAATAGGCATGGCGTACAATCAATTGAGTGGCCTGAGCCTCCTTCTGTGGGGCGATCAATCGTGGGACCCCAGATCAGTTGCCCCACAGAGGGAGGCCTTGCCCACCCAGCCAGGGCTCCATGATTGATTGCTGCACAGGGGATGGCCTGGGCTTCCCTTTTTGGGGCAATTGACCTCAGAGCCCTTTATCCATCGCCCCTCAGAGGCCTGGGCCTCCCTCTGCAATTGTGAGGCAATGGTGGAACTCCCTAACCCCCACCAGTCCCATTGCACCCACCTTGGCTGCCTGGTGCCAGTACATGTCATAGCGTGGTCGTCTGACAGGTAGTCAGGATGGTCGTTCTGCTGTTCGATTGTTCAGTTGATTTGCATATTACGCTTTTGTTATTATAGATAGTCAAGGAGCAAAAGGAAGGTCAGACATTATAGGCATGTCATTTGGGCAGTTCACCAGGAAGCTGAAACTTGGCTCTTCATAGGAACCCATAAGCCCATCCCCTGCACATTACTGGGGAAAGGGACTGGACAAAGGGGAAGATGGATGCATGCACAGTGAAGTTGGGTGACCTTGGGATGTACTTGTCAACCAAACCTGGAAACAAGTCATTGGTTAGAAGAGGTGGAACCAATGCAAGCTGGAGAAAATTTGGAGAAACTTAACCCCCCAAACAAAGGAGTTTGCTCTCTCTTGGCTTGCTCTTGGGTTTTGGTTCCCTTGGCTGTTTTGCATTTGCCCATGTGGCCCATGGTAATGTGGATCCCGCACACAATGGACTGATGGACTGCAACGGGGAACACAAACTAAGCTAGCCTGATGCTGCACTGGGCACTGCTCCAATATGGAGCACAATTTATGGACATTGTTTTTCATTCTATCCCTATTGAAGTTACAGCTACATTTCTTTCTTGGCAAGGGTGGGGGGGAGGAGGTGGGTTGGGGTGGGTGGGAGGGTGTGTGGGGAGGAGGGGTGGTAAAGCACAATAGGACCTTGGAAACTCAGGAGTTTGATTCCACAGAAATAATACCTCATACTCCTGTTTGAGTATCAGAAAATTCCTTTTCTTGGAAGCCCGCTCCCATCAGAAACTGGTGGGGGTATACCAGCCCCTCTCTCCACTGATAACACATTCTCTGAAATATCATTGCATATTCATCTTCAAATTAAATAATTTTAATGAGTATAGTTGCTATTTTATTAAGTTGTCAGGTGTATTGACATTTAATGTCAGGCCATTCCACCTTCTTCTAGATGGAAAGAATGAAAGCAAAAAATAACCAAAAAACTATATTTTACCTTTGTAGACTCCCTTCCTGAATGAGTCTGAGTGAAGGTTATCCAATTAGCATGACTCATTTGCAGATTAAAAGTCAAAAGTGAGATAGAAGCCATCACGGTCCTTATCCATTGCTATTGACAAACAAGTACATGTTGCTGTGCAACTTTCCTGGAACATTCTGGGGAATGGTGCTCATTTTACAGCTCTCCGGGTGAGAGAACCAGTGAGAAGAAGCGGCCTGAGCCTGCTTTTTTGGGCTCGATCCTTCAAACTTCCTCACAGGTCCTCAAAGTCCCTTGCTAGGTCAGTTTTAAATTGTCTGGGAGACATTCCAACAGTCCAAAATTAATTTGGCCCCTTTCCACCATTTCCAACTATTTGTGGATACTTTGGGTAACTAAATAATAAAAGACCAAAGTGAGAGACATCAAGCATTAATTTGAGATCAGAGACAAAAATCACTAATTTGAGATCCAAAAGAATAGCTAATCGGAAAACACTGATTCAGGCAGAAACTAAATAGCGTTCTGAATAGGAGGTGAAAGCAACTGGTATTTATGAGAAAGGGAAAGGACCCAAGAAGGAAAGAAAGATCAACTGTTGATGGATACTAACAATATCTTTTGTATGCCCCTTCTAGATTTTAAACCTAAACACAAGGAGTGTTTTACTGTATAATAGAGGCCCAGTGCACAAATTTCATGCAAGAGTAAGCCTTCATAGCCCTGGCGCCTGGGCCCTCCCAGCCCCATCTGCCCCTCAGCTCCGCCACCACCCACTGGTCATTCCATTTAGGAAGGTCATTCTGCTGTTGGGTCTAATTAGCATATCAGTTCTTTATTATATAGGCTTTATTTTGCTCACATGTCTACCAAAATGGCTAACTCCTAGTAGATCCTCCATAAACATATTTTTGAAATATGGGCAATGTCAAAGTAGTAGGCATTTATCAAAAGTTATAGCAAATATACATTTCAAAGGCTCAGGGATGGATACTAAAAATTGAATTATAATTATTTCATAATAAGAATTATAGTGATACCAGTAATAACAATTAACACTTATGAAAACACAGCTATAAACTCATTTAATTTTCACAACAAACCTATGAGACAACTTTCTTTTGTGCTTGTTTTGGAGATAAGCAAAACTGAGGCACAGTGAGGTTAAATAACTTGCCCAAAACCACATAGATAAATAAGAGTAGATCCAGAATTTGCAGCCAGTTAGTTCAGCTCTGGAATCTGTGATTGTTTTTCCCCCATGATATTTGCCTTCCTAAGCAAACCAATCATAATAATATACATAATAAGAATCTTCCCACTCATTATAAGATTTAAATTATTAACTTAACTTGTTGAATAATCAAGGAAAAATATGTCAGGAGAGAAATAGATAAGAGAATAGAAAATATAACAGATCATTGAATTTACATAAAAACAACCTACTATTGAGTTTTCTGAGTAATATTAAAAACTAGGTACTAAACATGAGAGAATATTGCTAATCTGTTAATAATTTCTAAGAGGTTGTTCTTTTAGGAAAAAAGTTGTAATAGTAATGAAGAGGATTCAGTGTTTACATTTTTACATTTTAACACTTCTATTTATTTATTCATTTATTCATTTATTTATTAAATACATTTTATTGATTTTACACAGAGAGGAATTGAGAGGGACAGAGAGTCAGAAACGTCGATGAGAGAGAAACATCGACCAGCTGCCTCTTGCACACCCCCAACTGGGGATGTGCCTGCAACCAAGGTACATGCCCTTGACCGGAATCGAACCCGGGACCCTTCAGTCCGCAGGCCGACGTTCTATCCACTGAGCCAAACCGGTCCCAGTGACACTTCTATTTATTTTTAATAATACTCTTAACAGAGGGCTGCTAGTTGCCAAGCACTCTTAAACATGTTTCATAAATATGAATTTATTCGATTCTAATAGGATCTTTCTTAAATTCTCATTTTGTTGATAAAAAAACAAGGTAAAAGAATTTGCCTGATGTCACAGCAAAATTCCAGAGGCATGATTCAGTCTCAGCAGCCTGCATTAGCATCCGCACTTTACCTATCATGCTATTTAAATAAGGATGTTGTGTATAACAAGGAGTAAATTATCATAAGAAAATAAAAATGTTTAGTTCCTAAAAAACATTGAGGATTCTAGAGTGTGCTCCTCAAATAAGTAACCATGTTTCTTTCCTGAACAGTTTGCAACAACTAGTTTATCATTAGCGGCTCACCCAGCTCATGTTCTCTTGTGTTGTATGAATATAGCCCGCGATTTGGATGCAAGGAGTTTATTTTGAGGCATAAACTTAATAACATCCATACCAATTTTCTAACAATTCTCCTTAATCTGCCCTAGCTAGTGCATATTTTAAAATGTATTGTGTTTTTGGTACAGGTTTTAGAGACAGACTGCAATATTTGATATGCCGGTGTCTCCCACAGTAAAACAAATAAAATGAACAAATAAACAAACCAAATACCTTCCATGGGATATAAAATAGTCAGTGCCATGTGAATCTGTGTAAATTTGTTGTAAGCATTATGACAGATGACAAAGAGTCATTTAAATTTCAAAAAACATTTGCTTGTGAATGAATCTTTTAAGATAATTTTTATTCATATATACATAATAGAAGCACTGAAAGGGTCATATATATGATAGAGAAAAATGCAACTTTGAGCAATTTACATTAATTCCATTTCTTCATTTTTCCTGAATCACCCTCAAAAGGTAGTGCTTTTTGTCCTTTGTAGGATATCCTTCATGGTGGCTAATGATGAAAAGTTGGCATTTTCTTTCATCCTTATTACCACAGTCACTGTTCTCCTTAGCTGGTTGCTTTTTGGATGACACCCTCGTCCTGCAGAGAGCTGTAGGACTCCATCAGATCTGCTCAGTCATCTGAGCTTCATTAATGAAGTTTGAACTGTTCTTTATATTGTTGTAGACTTGGAAAATTAAGGTGTTTTCCTCCAAGTCATTCAGGATTAAGTTTTAAATTTAATATTTTAAAATGGGACATTACTAATAGTCATAAAGCATAGCTCGTTTATATTACTTATCATATTACACATCTAAAGAAGAGAAATAAAATGTGGCCAATTTTCATGTAAAATTCAATTTATTTATATTGTCCATGATTTCGTAGAGAAGCAGACCATTTACAAGGTTATCATTGGAATAGGGTAAGTCATTAAATTTTGAACTCTTAACTGAATTGGAAAGTAAAGAAAAAGTTCTAGACAATGGTGATTAGCCAGAACAGTTTTTAGTACTTATTGAGACCATCTTTACATCTACTTTTATTTGGTTATGTCAGTTATCATCGCAATTGCAGTAGTAAGAATTCTGGCTAATTTCAGCAAAGAAATTTACAGAAAGGCTATTTGATCCCTCCTGGAATCAGTAGGAAGGCTGGAAAACCCAACAAGGAGTAGAGAAGGCTAAGCACACAGGCCCAGAGCCTCTTTTACTTAAGGATGATGCTCACAGCACCACCAACACAGGATTCTTGACAGTAAATCTTCCTCTGAACTCTCATTCCTACCATTGCTATCAGTCATTTTTGACCTACCCTAACATCTTGTCTTATTTTTTTCTCAAGACTCACAACCCAGGCAGGATTAAATCACTGGCCTGGCTTAACTCATAGCTGAGATCCAGGAAGGAAGAGAGAGATGCTGGAGTTTGCAGCCTCAAGGACCTTGCCTCCCAAAACGATACCCACAGTGAGGAAATCACCAGAAACAGAAAGGATCCTCATGCTGTTAGTCAACAGGCAATGGCTTACTTCAGTCCTAAGCATTATATTCACAGGTAGGCAGTACAATGTTGCAAAGGATGACCAGTTAACAAACAGTTTGGGTTCCAATTCAAACTCCACATTTACCATCATGATATTGACTACGAAGTTAATTCTCTGAGCCTCTGTTTTCTAAGAAAGATGATGATAAATGTTGAGTCTTGTATAAGCTGTGTGCTATCAGATGATGGGCTGGGTCACAAACAGGAGGTATCAGGGGTTACCACTGCTGTTGATGTATTGAAAGTGCATTAGCCACAATATCCAGATCGTCCTTGTTCAGCTCAGGAGTCGCTCTCACCTCTGGTGCGAGATCACTTTGTACATGTGCTGGTGGCTTGTAGAAGAGACTTACTGGCTTCCCCCAGAGGAGGTCAGCTTACTAACATGATTATTAGATGAACTTAGGCCGAGACAGTTCATAAGCATCCCAAATGGCATGAATTCTGAGCTCTAATTAACAAGGCTCAGCAAGTCACCTGAGTATATTTTCCCCAGGACCTTCTGAAGATGGCATCAGAGGAGGTTTATAATATAGAGGAGATTT
Source organism: Nyctalus aviator (assembly GCA_036971965.1). Lineage (NCBI taxonomy): Eukaryota > Metazoa > Chordata > Mammalia > Chiroptera > Vespertilionidae > Nyctalus > Nyctalus aviator. The sequence goes on along the minus strand of CM072924.1, from coordinate 177,080,969 downwards.
ATAATATAGTCCTTGTTATCCACTAAATTGTGTTCTCCTAAAATCTGTACTAATAAAAGGGTAATATGAAAATTGTTCAGGACACCCTCAGAGTAACAACTGAACAGCAGGCTGCATGGGGTGACAAGGCCAGCAGAGGGGTTTATGAGGGACGACCCAATGACTGAACAGAGCTGAGGGAGGCGACTAGGCCAGCAAAGGGGGCCGGAGGGAGTGGAGGGGGAGAGAGGGCAGTGAGGGGTGACCAGGCTGGCAGGGAGGCAGTTGGCAGCAACCAAGCTGGCAGAGGGGGGCATTGAGGGGTAACCAGGCCGGTGGGGAGGACAGTTGGGCACTACCAGGCCAGCAGAAGGGGACAGTGAGGGGTGACCACGTTGGCAAGGGCAGCAGTAAAGGTCGGGTGGGGGGGGCGGTTAGGGGTGATTAGGCCGGCAGGGGGGCAGTTAGGGGCAATCAGGTAGGCAAGCAGGTGAGCAGTTAGGAGCCAGTGGTCTCAGATTTGACTGTTGGTTTAGGCCTGTTCCCGGGGATCGGGCCTAAACTGGCAGTTGGACATCCCCCAAGGGGTCCGGGATTAGAGAGGGTGCAGGCTGGGCTGAGGGAACCCCCCACCCCCATGTATGAATTTCATGCACAGGGCCTCTAGTCCATGATTAATCCCTAAGTCCTAGTACCTAAGTGACCAAATTTGGAGATAGGGCCTGGAAAGAGGTGATTAAGGTAAAATGATTAAGGCCTTAATCTGACCTGACTGGTGTCCTTATAACAAGAGGAAAGCTGAATACATAGGAGACAACTGGAAAGTGAGCACGGAGGGATGGCCATGTGAAGAAGAAGCAAAGTGGCAGCTATCTTCAAGTCAAGGAGAGGCCTCTGTAGAAATCTCACCTGCTGACACCTTGGTCTTGGACTTCAGTCTCCAACTGTGAGAAATAAATTTCTGTTGCTTAAACAGCCCAGTGTAGTATTTTGAATGACAGCCCTAGGAAATGAATACAGTCCTATATTTGTTTGTTTGTTTGTTTCTACTGCTGTAATAACAACACAAACTTAGTGGCTTAAGAGAACACAACCTTGTTCTCTTATACTAGTAGTTCTATGGCTCAGATGTCCAAAGTGGATCTGCCTGGGCTAAAATCAAGTGTTGGCAGGGCTGCTCTACTTTATGGATGCTCTCGCGGGAAATCTGTCCTTCCCCTTTCCAGCTTCTAGCTGGCACCAGTTTTTAGAAGCCTTCTTCCTTCATTGCCAAGGCCAGCAACCTTAAGTTTATTTGGTCATTCTTTGATCACCACATCACTTTTTCCTGACTCTCTTCTGCTTTTCTCTTCTACTTTAAAGAATCCTGATTATAGCATTGGACCCACTCAGATACTCCAGAATAATCTCCCTATTTTAATTTCAGGTGATTAGCAACCTTAATCCCATGAGCAACTCTAATTCTTTTTTGCTCTGGAATATAACATTGTTCTTGGAATTAGGATGTAGATATCTTCCTGGGCCAGAGCATTATTCTGCTTACTGTAAGTCCTATCACTTGTGGGTTGCACAAGGCCCCCATAACTCAAAAAAGTACGTAGTGGATTTTTTTTAAACGGTTACAGTTCTGGAACTGGGTAAGTTATTGAAATCATCATCATAATGAGAGTGAGGTTTCTGCCCACCAGACCCAGAAATGTTCTGCTTAATTATTTCAGGTAGCTCCTTAGGAGGCCACCTAACATTCCCAGACAATATTCATTTTATTTCTAGGCAATTAACATGAAGAGCAAACCATCCTTCCTTTCGCAAACCTGCTGGGCTGTCCATTTGCCAAACCTAATTAGAAGCCAGAGGTCAAGGGAGGCATTTATTTAGTGCGAAAATGTTAGCGCGTTGGGGAAAATAGAAGGGTGAAAAGAGGTAAAGTAGATCCTGAGTAGTAAATGAGAAAATGCTAAGCCTACCATCTCTCACCATTTAACCCATTATCAAGCCCCATTAAATTTTCCTTTTAATATCTATCCACTTCTCCCCATTGCCATGACACCACCCATGTCAGTCAGCTTTCCTAACTTTCTAACTAGTGTACTTGTCCTTAATGTAACTTCGGACCTCTAATTTATTTTCCTCATTGCATTGCATTGCAAACGAGTCAACTTTTCCCTTAATCCCATTTCAAAATCATAAGTCTTGCCACTACTCTTTTTTTAAAAAAAAATATATATTTTTATTGATTTTTTACAGAGAGCTAGGAAATACCGACCAGCTGCCTCCTGCACACCCCCTACCGGGGATGTGCCCGCAACCAATGTACATGCCCCTGACCAGAATCGAACCTGGGACCTTTCAGTCCACAGAACAACGCTCTACCACTGAGCCAAACCGGTTTCAGCTCTTGCCACTACTCTTAAGATCAAGAAAAACTTCTCAATCCATTAGCCTCCTAGGAATTCTCAGCTTTATCTGGAATCTTGCTTGCCATTTTCTGGGTTTTTGTTTTGTTTTTGTTTTGTTTTTCTCCAGCCACATTGGCCTTCCTTTCTATTTGATGCTCTTCCCTTCTTCAGGCATTTGGATACACTGCTCCTTCCATCCGGAATTTTCTCTTCCTGTGCAGCATTTCAACTTCCAGTGCTTCTTTGGATAAGTGTCCCTTTCTGAGTTCCCAGTCTAAGTAAGTATGTAGTATTGCTTTTTGCCTCACTACACAGCACTGCTATTCTGCTTTTTACCATTTTTTTTTCTGTGCTCTTGAGAAGATGCTAGTAACTGCGTTGTTCAGAATCACCTTCACCATATGCTTCCCGGTTAGAGTTCATCACTGAATGGTTCACTCAAGAAATACAGAAGACAAAAGAGAAAGATTCCTTTGTTCTCTAAAAGTCATTGCAGGCAGATCCAACAGCAAAAGACAGATCTGAGCTTTGGAAGCACTCCTGAAAATTATCAGCAGTGGCTTCTGAAGATTTTAAGAGAGAAAATAGAGAAGTATAGATAAATAATTATGTATATTCATGAAAGCTAAGTATCCATCTGTTGTGGAAATGGAAAGGACACTATAGAATACAGTCTTAGTTTATTCTCTGTCTTTGGCCAGGCCGACCCTAGGTAAATTTTTGAGGAGTCTTTAAGTTCCCTCATTTTAAAACGAAGAGGTTTTGCTGTAAGAAGAAAAGGGTAGGAAGTATATAAAATTGCCATAAAGTAAATGATACCTACAATTCCCTTGGCTCTAATACAGAGCTCCTAGGCTGACATCTCATAATGATTCCAGGAAAAATCTGGATAGGAATTTCTTAATGAAGTTTGTTCAGACTTAAATTAAGTGACACTTTTACCACTTTTAAGCTTATTTAAACTACGTGGGTCTGTCACTTTAATTCTGAAGCTGCACTTCCCCATTCCAAGTGCAATGTGCATTCACGTTTTTAAAAATATCTCTTAGAAATTACTTCACGTTTAATTTTTTCCTTAACTGGTATTTTTCTGTCTTCTTATTAAGACACGAGTCACAAGGAAAGGGTAAATTGTTAATATTGCTTTTGGGAGTCAGCTGAGCTTGTAAGGAAATTAGTCACTAGTACTTTGTGCATACTCTTATCCCATGTACTTCCCCCAACTGTCCAAGGAGTGTGACTTTTAGGGCCCGGGATACACTTTCCTGCCATTTGACAAATAACTTTTTTTCCTGCCATTTGACTTGTAACTTTGTGTTGAAAGCTGGAAATGAAGGGGTGCTGGGCAGGTGGCAACAGCAGATTCAGTGGAGTGGTCAGGGCTGTGGGAGAGGGGGCAGGGGATGGCTGAGGCTTTTGGGATCTTTATGTAAAATATAAAATTTTGGAATGTTTGTTCTAGTTCTGTGAAATGCGTCATTGGTATTTTGATAGGAATTGAGTTGAATCTGTGGATTACTTTAGTTAGTATTGAAATGTTAATGATGTTAATTCTTCCTGTCCATGAACACGGTACATGCTTTCACTTATTTGCATCTCTCTCAATTTCTTTCTTCAGTATCATATACTAGTAATTTTTGAGTGTAAGTCTTTTAACTCCTTGGTTAAATTTATTCCTTATTTTTGATGCAATTATAAATGAGATTGTTTTCTTAGTTTCCTTTTCTGATAGTTCATTATTGGAGTATAAAAATAACATTAATTTCTGACCATTAATTTTGTATCCTGCTACTTTACTAAATTTATTTATCAGTTCTAGTATTTATTTATTTATTTACTTACTTACTTATTTTTTGTGTTTTTTAGAGAGAAGAAGGAAAGGAAGGGAGAGATAGAAACATCAATGGTCAGAATCATTGATTGACTGTTTCCTGCATGCCCCACACTGGGGATTGAGCCTGCAACCTGGGCCTTGAGCCTGAAACTTGAGCATGTGCCCTGACCAGGAATGGAACTGTTATGTCCTGGTTCTTTGGTTGACACTCAACTGCTGAGCCATGCCAGCTGGGCTCTAGTAGGTTTTTGGTGGGGTCTTTGTGATTTTTATATACAGTATCATGTAATCTTTAAATAATGACACTTTTCCTCTCTAATTTGGATGCCTTTTATTTATTTTTATTGACTGATTGGTACGGCTAGAACTTCCAGTGCTCTGTTGAATAGGAGTGGTAAAAGTAGATGTCCCTGTCTAATTTCTGATTTTAAGGAAAATGCTTTTAGTGTTTGCCCATGAGTATGAGCATATTAGGCTTTTATTATATAGGTTAACTAATGACCTGTTGCATTTTGGGGCATACGAAAGTATCTCTTACTGAGTATAAAATATATCTTCCTTTGAGTTCAGCATGCATTCATTTACCACAGTGAGCCCTATGAGACCCTAGTCAGTTTGTCCTCAGGCCACAAAAACAAAGTCATTGGGATCCCATGGCAGTAACTGATTGTAAAGCCACTATCCCAATGATCTGGAATATGTCCATGGTTGTGATTTGTTTTCAATATGACATTTCTGATAGAGACCCTCTAAAAATGCATACTCTGATCTTAGATTGAGAAAAATGTATATTTTGCCAAGATTTGAAATCTAACTTACCTGGGTTTGAATACTATGTGCGATGACTCATGGCTCTATTCTTGCCAAGTTTGCTTAATATCTCTAAGCCTCGATATCTTAATCAGAAAGATGACCTGGCAAAGTTTCTGTGAAATCAAATGAAACCATGAATATAAACTTCCAATTCCTTAGACATTACTTCTGTTCTTTCAATTAATCATTAGGTTGACTTGAATATATTTTCTGCATGGTTCCCAAGTGAGCTATGTTACATATAGAAAAACCTAATGGAGAATATCATGTAATGTAATACGTTACATATTACTTTTACACACACACACACACACACACACACATACACACACACACACACGGGGCTTTTTTAATGCATAATTTTATTTTTGAAGAATATGGAAGTAATCAAACAGAAGTGGTTAGCATTATGAAAAGAAAGATATACACATTACAGAGACATGCTAGAAATATAGCCTACTCTGACAAAATTAAACCTCACTAGGCTAGAAGTTTGGAAAGTTTGTGTCTTAGCTTATTAGCCCCAATCTGACTTTTCTAATATTAAAGTGTTGATAGGGGTATTCAAGTTTAAGATTTTTCAAATTCCAGATTTGTTAAAGATCACAAAAGAGTCATATTTTATATGTACATCTAAAACAAGATTTATACACAAACAGTTATAAAGGAAATAGAGTGAATTCGATGTTAGCATAAGTTCCTCCTCACTAAGAATTTCGTGATAAACTTAGTGTGGTTAAGGAATAGCCCAATAGCCTTCCTGCAGGTCAGCCTTGTCCACCTGAGAGACCCTACTTCTTGTCTGAAGCTACTTGGCTAGACCTCTCACAGCATACCTCAGTGTCTCCGTTACTATTAGCCTTTCAAAATTATGAAACCTGTATAATTTTGTTAACCAAATCACCCCATAAATTTAACTTTAAAAAAAGAAGAAATATTGTATGGGACCTGAAGTCAAATGTTTGGATTTGAATTCTGGCCCCAAAATTTACAAGGGCAAACCATTTAAACCCTGAGCCTCATTTTCCTCATTAATAAAATGAGGACACTAACATATCTACCTCAAAAAATTGTTGTAGCCCAGCTGGCATGGCTCAGTGGTTGAGCATTGACCTATTAACTAGAAGGTCAGTTTAATTCCCGGTCAGGGCACATGCCCAGATTGTGGCCTCCATCTCCAGGGTGGGGCGTGCAGGAGGCAGGAGATCAGTGATTCTCTCTCATCATTGATGTTTCTCTCCCCCTCTCTGTTCCTCTCTGAAATCAACAAAAATATATATTTTTTTAAAAAAAAATTGTTGTAAACATAAATGAAACTATAGACAAACTTACTATGTGGTTCATGGAAATTTTGGCAAATATTTTTAAAAAGAATTTACTGTTAGAATGTCAGGTGGATTTGAAAAAAAGAAACAGAGACATGGATACATGGAACAGACTGACAGCTGTCAGAGGGAAGAGGGTTGGGGGACTGGATGAAAGAAGGTTAAAGAATCAAGCAAAAAAAAACCACATATATACATAAGACATAATCACACCAGTTTGATAGTAGCCAGAGGAAAATGGGGGTTGGTTGGAGGTGGAGGTGGGCAAAGTGGGGGAAATGGGATAAAAAAGAGACTTTGCTTGGGGGGGGGGTGCATAATGCACTATGCAGATAATATTTTATCAAGTTGAAACCTGTATGGTTTTGTGAACCAATATCACCGCAATAAATTCAATTTAAAAAGGCCTTAGCCAGTTTTTCTCAGTGGATAGAGTGTCAGCCTGTGGATGGCAGGTTCCCGTGTTCAATTCCAATCAAGGGCATGTACCTTGGTTGAAGAGTCCTGCCTGTCCTGGGCTTGGCTGGAGTGCATGCAGGAGGTAACCAATCAATGTTTCTCTCACATCAATGTTCCTCTCTGTCTTTCCCTCTCTCTTCACTCTCTACAAGATCAATGGAAAAAATATCCTCAGGTAGGGATTAACAAAAATAAATAAATAAAACAAACAAACAAACAAACAAACAAATAAATAAATAAAAATGGAAGCGATTGAAATATTATCTAATATTTGAAAAATAAGAATGATTGTATGACAGTATTACTTTCTCAAGCACAGTGCTCTGTTCCTGCATTCTTTTTCCTGCAGGCATACTGTCTTTGGAGAAGAGAGCGTTCTGTGGTACTCAAAGGCATCACAATATTATTTTGGCCATGTATGGTAGAAAATATGATCTCTCCTGTTAGAGGATAAAGAAGTGCCTATGGAATAAAATTTCCCTGGAAGAATTAGATCTAAATATTAGATTCATTAAGGTAATGTTTACCTTTTCTATTTGTCACACTGGAACTTGTTGAATGTGATCAAGCAAATGAGACGAAAACTGCAAACTCAGACAAGGTGGTAGAAGGTGAAGGACATTTCTTTCCTCTGACTCAATACTTGAGACCCCCTTTCCTGATCTCTTCCTCTGGGAAAATAAATAATTGGTTAGATGCTCAAAAGAGATCTTTAGATAATGCTAACATCAGTATAGATAGATAGAGCTGAAGTGAACATTGTTCTATTATTACTTTTACTTAGTATTTGTTTCCTTTCCTCATGTGTTTTGTGTTTGAAGCAAGAGATAAGAATGTAGGGGGAGAAAATGTTAAGAAAAACAACTCACTTGCCCAGCAGGCATGGCTCAGTGGTTGAGTGTCTACCTATGAACCAGGAGTTCATAGTTCAATTCCTGATTAGAGCACATGCCTGGGTTGTGAGCCTGATCCCCAGTGTGGGTTGTGCAGAATACAGCCAATCAATGACTCTCTCTCTCACTGATATTTCTGTCTTACTCTCCTTCTCCTTTCCTCTCTGAAATTAATAAAAATACGTATATTAAAAAAAAAAAATACACAAAAAAATTACGTAAACATGGACTTTCTCATCAAACTTACATCATATGAAAAAGGATATGATGAGAACCCTATATAATGAAAACCTAATATGCTAAGTATCTGGTTGTGTGGTTATCGGTTCAACCAATCAAAGCATAATATGCAAATAATATGCTAAAGCCCCTCAACCACTCACTATGACATACACTGACCACCAGGGGGCAGACAGTCTACCAGTCCCTATGATGTACACTGACCACTAGGAGGCAGACGCTCCAACTGATAGGTTAGCTTGCTGCTTGGGTCCGGCCAATCAGGACTGAGTGAGGTGGGCCAAACACACCCTGAAGCCCTCCCGTGGTCCCTCCCCAAATGGCCAAACTCTTGTGTCCCTTGCCAGCCTAGATCGTGCACTGGTGGGTCCCTCGGCCTGGCTTGTGCCCTCTTGAACTCAGAACCTTTGGGAGATGTCAAAGAACCGGTTTCAGCCCAATCTCACAGGCCAGGCTGAGGGGCCCCACTGGTGCATGAATTTGTGCACTTGGCCTCTAGTAGATGATAATAGAGAATAGGAATTTATAGAAGGCATATACATCATAAAAAGGAAGAATTCATCTGCCATATATTCTGTTCCCTATTATAATAACCCCTGTTCCCTTTTCATCTTACTTCTCTTTTTATTTTGTAATGTCCTAGATGGGAAGACAGATTTAGATTTTGCAAACTTGTGCTTTGGTGAGAATACAATTGAATTGCATTGTTAAGAAAGATTTTCAACACTCAGTGTGTCATTTCCTTTCTTCATGTATCAGATGCTGAAATACTATGTGATAAAGATTTTACATTTCAATTGTAAAAAGTGGGAAGTGGATAAATCAGTTCAGCAGTCTTTAGGACAAACAGTAAAGTAAGTTTATTTTAATGTTTTTTCAAAATTCTATTAATTATATGTGTCTTCTTTGTGTCTGGGTGTGTGTATAGGATATGTGAGATACAAGTGTGTATATACAAAATCAATCATTTCTAGATTTTTTTATTGTAGCACTAATAGTTTGGTTTAGTTGTTTCAATGATAATAAAAAAAAATAGAAATTTGTGCTAGATGTTCCATGAGTGGACACTATATGTGTGTACATAGATATATGCCTAAAATATACTAAACACTTTGCAGGTTAAACTGGTAAGAAATTTTGAGCATATAACTGTATATTTTATTGAAAAATATCAGCTTTATTAAAAATATGATTAAACACTTTAATTGGACACATTTCCTTAATTTTCACATTATACTTGTGGCTTTAATATCTTTTATTAGCTTTACATGCTTATGTAGGAACTATTGTTTGTGTATATATGCACTTCACTAGACTAGTTGTAGGGAAGTATACACTCAAAATATAGAATACAGTTACTATCTTCAGGAAGTTTATGATTTAACTTGAGCATCTTGATATGATATGATATGATATGATATAATATAACAACATATAATTTAGGTACATTTACTAGTGTGAAAGTGTACAGACAACTACTATGGGAATAAGGAAAGGCCAAAATTACTTCAAAGAGAGAAAGAACTATTAAAAAAATGTTCATGAATTTGTTAGAATTTAGTTAGATTCATCTTTAAGAATGGGTAAGATTTGCACAGCATAAAATTGGGATTAGTGTTCTCAGATTAAAAAAAAAGTTATAGCACTCAGATTATTAATGTTTTATGCAATAGTTAGAAAGCTGATTTTCTGGAAGTACACACAAACCTAAGCTTCCTCACTCATTAACTAGTTATACAAAACTTTTATGTCTTGGTTTTCTAGCCTTGTACAATGGAAACAATACTGCTCTATACCTCATGGAGCTGCTGTGAGGATAAAATAGAAAAGGTACAGATAAAAAGGAATTGTTTTAAAATAAAGGTGATTCATTTTTTTTATGGTTGTCCTTGCAACAGCCAATTTACAAAAATTATTTTAAATCCTAATAATAAATATTTAAATTATAATCATATTTTACATATATAGAGAAACTGCAATAAAATAAATTAAAATTTTTGTCAAAGGTCACATAGTTCAGAAATTGCACAACCAATATTTAATCCTAGACTTTATATATTTTAAAACAGATACCATTTTCCCTTCACTACCAAGAATGAGCATCAGTAGTACCAGGCACAATATAGTTGTTTCCACTTCTTACCTTAATCTCTTTTATGGACACATTTCTTAAGTGTAGAGCTATTGGTTTCTCAAATATGTTAGTTATTTTCATTCTATACACATTTCTTTTAACTTTTAATGCAAAAATCAAAGTTTTTATTAATAATAAAAGTTACAAAGTAATTATTTACCCCAGATCTTAAGGATATAGTTAACCTTAAGCATTCGATGACAAATCTGAATAGGGAACAGTTGTAGAAGGAAGTCTGTATAAAATATATATTGCATTAAAGAGTTTATTCATATCTATATAAAGATCTCCTGAAGATATATAAACAATTGATATGAATACACAAAACCCAAGAAGAAAAATAGTTACATGCAAATATCTCTTACAGACTAATAACAAAAAATATAAGAAAAAGCCACCATGAGGTATTAACTCTTATCAAAGTCAAAATGATTCTAAAGTAAATATTATTACTGAATAGTGGTGAATTTGGTTTTAATACTGCCATACTTATATTTGTCTGTAATCTTTGTAAATTTGTATGATCTTTATAAAAAGCAGTTAGACAGTAGATACCAAGAAGTTTAAAATAGTTTTTCTGCTAACTGGTACTTTTAACATACAATGAATTATCCTAAAATAACATTTCAAAGAAGATAGATATTATGAAAATATTTACATTATCTATATTAGTAAATATTGTCCTCTAAAGGAGAAGGGGAAAATTAAAAATAATCACGTTATAGAAAAATGACTATATGAATAAGATTCATATATTTACTGAGTTGTTATGTAGCTCATGATTATAAATTAATTTGAAATATAAAATATTGATATGACTTTAAGGGAAATATATAAGATCAAATGATAATGTCATTATAAATCAACTAAGTAACATGGATATTTAGGTACAAAACTCAAATTTTATGTAAAAGTGTGAAAGTATATTTTTCTTATATTAGGACAAAGGATGATAGAAACTTTAGTTTACTTTAAACATTGTTATCATGTTTTTATAATAAAAACAATAGGAAAAACATAAAAGGCATGTTTCCAAACAAGTTAACATTGAAATTCTTTCACGTGGGTTTCCCGTGGCAGCTTCTGTAAACTTTTCACGCACTTTACCAAAAGCTGATATTGCAGAGATGTGTTTCACTTCCCATGAGAACATGCTTTTAATAGATTATACAAACTCAGAAAATTTCACAGTCCTTTGTCAGTGCATTGATATTTGGCTGGAATGATAACTTTATGTGAAGTTACTTTTCCTCTTAACCTTGGAAATAACATTTAAAGGCACATTTGAATTGCATAAATTGTGAACTGGCTGCTAACTTCATATGTATATGTTCTTTAAAATTATTTAAAAATCACAATAATAATACAGTAAAGAATTGAAGTAGCCCTAACTGGTTTGGCTCAGTGGATAGTGTCTGCCTCTGTGTACTGAAAGGTCCTGGGTTCGATTCCAGTCACTGGCATCTACCTTGGTTGTGAGTACATCCTCAGTAGGAGGTGTGCAGGATGTTTCTACCTCTCTGTCCCTTTCTCTCCTCTCTCTAAAAAAATCAATAAAGTATATTATATATTTTTTAAAAAGAACTGAAGTAATCTAGTAAATCTAATTAATGTGTTTGAGGCAAAATGGGAACTTTGAGGTTGAAATGTTTTGTTTCAGTTTCCTATTACACACAATTCAGAGAAAACATTTTCATTTTCCAACGTATAAAACAACTTTAAAAATTTCCACAATGGTGAAATATAAACTTTGCTTGAGGCATAATCTTACATATGAAACCTAGTCATATTGCAAAAAACAGTCTTTCATTTATTTTATGAAATTTCTTATAATATATATGGATGTAATTGGAATCTACCAACTGCAAGGAACTTTCTGGTCATTGAACTAAAGAGATAAACACTCCTGAATCATAGATCTAACTTTTGTGAAAGGAGACAGACAATAGACATGATGAATAAGAAAAATGTATTTCATATCAGTTAGATAGTGAAAAAAATTTTTTGAAGAACAAACAAAAAATTAAGCCAGGAAGGACTTGAGGAAGTGAAAGAGATATGCTATAATTTTACATATGAGGCTCAAGAAATGTCTTTCTAAGAAAGTGAGGTTTTCATGGGGAGCTGAGTGAGATGGAGAGTGTTCACAGGTTTTGAGCAGTGGAGTGACATGATCTGACTTGCTTTGTGAGAGGAACACTCTACAGGTAGTATGGAGAATAAGTAAGCATATAAAATGGAAAGAGTAAGAGTGAAGCTGAGAGAAAAGTTGAGAAAGATGATGGGGCTCCAACCAGGATGGCAGAAGGGAAGGTGACAATAGATTGGATGTGGAGTATGAAATAAGGAAGACCCGAGGTTTGGGCCAAAGGAAATCCAAGTTGCGATGCTGTAAGACCATTGCATGTACTAGTAAGGTCGGGAGTTAAGAGAAAAGTTCTGGGCAACAGGCATCAATGTAAGAGTCATTAAGCAGCCTTCAAATTTGTATTTAAAGCAGTGGCTAATGAGAACACCGAGGGAATGAATAATACAGAAAGAGGACAAGAACTGAGACCTGGCACAATCCAATGTTAAGTTGGGAGATGAGGAAGAATAAGGAAGGAAAAATAAAACTTCCCTCGATGTACTATCTCAGTCCAATCTTCAGTATCTCTTCTCAATATAAGAGCATGAACATGACCAAATTTCTGGTTTACATACTCAAGGCCTATCATTTTTATACATTTATTGTTTCTTGATTTCTCAAGAATCTGCTTCTCTACCATAGAAGCAAGACAAACTCCATGGTAGCAAGAAGCTTATGGATGTCCTTATATGCCTTGGAATTCTTTGTCCTATTTCATGACCCGGGCTTCTTCTAGTATAGTGTCAAAGGTTCTTCCTTACCCTTAATGCTGATTCTTCTTCCTTTACTTGATCATTAAATATATTTGTTCTCAAGTTTTGTTCTCCATATTTTTTTTCCTGAAACATATTTTCTGTTTGATATTTTTCTCCTAGTATTTGTTAAAGTGTTATATTTTGATGCTTGCCCACCAAGTTTTTTTCATTTCCTTCTCTTTTCAAATATCTCTTGGATTTTCCCCTTTCATTGCCAACTTCATTTTGCTACCCTAGGAGTCTAGCTGGGGTAGAGAAAAAGGAGCTGAAATTAAAAAAAAAAAATTGGAATAGAGTGGAAGTAATGGAGGAGGAAGTCAGGAGTTGCCATGCAATCAGATATGGGTCTGGTGGATGAGAGTGAACTAGAATAGACCTTGGCCTTTGGTTGAAGTGACTATGCTTGGCTAGCATCTCTATTTATCTTTACATCTGACTTTATCATGTGTTTCTCTCTGCATAAAAAATAGAAATAAATTATTATAATAAACAGATGATATGAATAGACATATGCCAACACCAATAAACCTGGGAAGAATAAAAATTATGTTGATGTGGAAAACACAGTGTTGTAGCTAATTGTATTATTTACACACTTGATCTTAACCAAAAGGCCGAGAAGCGATGTATTATTTAAAGAAATGATTCTGAGCTGGATCAGAAATAAGATCACAGCTGGATATATGTATATGTATAAGTATAAGTATATAATTTATCTGATGATAATTTATATATTAGCCTTTTTTATTGGTGCATAAGATCTTTGGAGCTTGAAAATATTCTATACACATTGATCTTTGCTGTCTAGTGACTTGCACAGTTTATGAGGTGATGGTACATGATAGGAAATTTTTGGAGTAGCCTACATGAAGGAATAGGTATTTCTATCTTAAAGTTATTGATTGAAAAATATCCCAATACTTATCATCATATATTATAGAAGTCCTATATTATTCCTGTCTATCAGTTGGCTCTTCAGCCAATCAAAGCATAATATGCTAATGATATGTTAAGGCAACTCAACCTCTTGCTATGACATGCACTGACCATCAGGGGGCAGATGTTCTGACTGGTAGGTTAGCTTGCTGCTGAGGTCCTGCTGAGCAAGTGGGGCTGGACATGCCCAGGAGCCCTCCTGCAGTCCGTCCCTGGCTGGCCAACCTCCTGCTTACTGAAGGTAAAGCCCATCAATTTGTTTTTAATCAAGCCTTTCAAATGATTCTGATGAATTTTTAATACACATAGGTACAGATTGTATCATAGAATATGGATTGTGCTTTAAAAGGTACAAGGATAGCCCAGCCAGTGTGGCTCAATGGTTGAGCGTAGGCCCATGAACTAGGTCATGGCATCAATGTTTCTGTCTCTCTATCTTTCTCCCTTCCTCTCTCTCTGAAATCAGTAATTTTAAAAAAGGTACAAAGATATATTTATGATGCTGCCAGTGTATAATGAAGAGTCCTGAAAAAGAAGTAAATAAACACAAGTAAGAAAAAGAAAAACCAAAACTAAATTTTTTTTTCTGTAATTCCTAACCTAGTGATTAGATTTTTTTTTTCTGTCCAAAATGATAAACAGATGCCTTGGCAAAAGAAAACCTGGCTCATAAAGTTCTGATAAAAGACCACAGGAAATATGTACATGTGTACGTAGAAAGATACATGAGTAGGTCCTATGTGAGTCTATCTTACTGTTACAATGAAAACTTATTGATATATATATATATATATATATATATATATATATATGGTAGATATGTAAATTTAGTTAGTTTTCTTGCTCAAATTGAGTTTTAATTCTAAAATTCAGTTGGAAACATTATGCCAAAGGGTCCTAAGCATTTTGTGTGTAATTAATGTTTTTCCATGTGTTTAATAGAGGTATGGCACAGTGGGATAGCTTTCCTGATCGGGACGGGGACACTGACAGCTGTTCAGAATCTGTGAAGTTTGATGCTCGATCCGTGACAGCTTTGTTACCTCTGAGTAAGTAGAGGAAGGGTTGGATCCCAGGGAGGGTGTCCTTAGAGTTGTTGACACTATGTAAAATTAGTCTTGTAGCCTACCTTAAATGTGTATGAATGTTAAAATAAGACTATAAGACTTAATGGATAAGTAGGTATTTCCCTGTCTTGAGAGAGAATACAAAATAAACTTAAATTTAAGTAAGGAAACATTATAATATATTAAATTAATCTGAGATTGATTGAGTTATCTGATTTCCCAGCCATGGACTAGGTCCTGGAGATGTCTATGATTGTAGCACCATGAGGGAAGGAGGGTGGGTGGGAAGAGATTAACCAAAGAATTTATATCACATATATGCATAACCCATTGACACAGACAATAGGGTGGCGAAGGCCTAGGGGGAACGGGATGGGCTAGAAGGGACAATGGGGAAAATAAAGGGTACATTTGTACAACTTCATTTTTTTTTTGTGTTTTTTTTTTTTCATCTGTATAACTTTCAACAATAAAGATAAATTAAAAAAGAAACACATAGGTGGTTGGTACTTATACTAGTTTCCTGTGGCTGCAGTAACAAAATACCACAAAGTAGGTGCCTAAAACAACAGACATTTATTCTCTGACACTTCCAAAGGCCAGAAGTCTAAGTCAAGGTCTCAGCAAGGCCATACACCCTTGGAAAGCTCGTAAGCTCAGAATACTTTCTTGCCTCTTTCTAGCTTCTAGTGACTCCCGGTAATATTTAGTACCGCCCCTTTGCTTGTAACTTCATCACTGCAGTCTCTGCCTCTATCTACACATGGCCTTCTCTCAGGGTGCCTCCAAGTCCCCACCCTAATGCGGTATGGCCTCCCTTGAACTTGATCATATCTACAAACACCCTTTTTCCAAATAAGTTCACATTAGTTTTCAACAAATATCTTTTTGAGAAACACAATTCAGCACATAACAGTTCTGAAACAGATGCTTGTTCAGGGTACCAGAAGACTTCAAAAGAAGAAGTATTTGACTGTATCTGGATAGGTCCATTTAATGTGAGAATGGAGATGCTTTAATTCTGCCAAGCCTTAAGTATTTACCAGGCACTGAGGTGGGTGGGGAAGGAGACATAGAGATATTTCAATTAGAGGAAGCAGCAAATGCAGAGTTACAGGATTATATATTAATTCATATATAGAAAAACCTGAAACAACTGCAAGACACGATGGATGTTATATGCTGTGTTCACAATAGATGATGAGACACCAGTGAGACAAGAAAAAAAGAGAACAGTAAAAGCTTTTAAAGGTGAAGATGTTGAGAGATTGAGGAAGGAGAACAGTCAGTGGGAACAGAAAAAAAAAAGGCAAAATAACAAAAACAAAAACAAACACACACAATAACACATTTGAGGGTTTTTAAATGGCAGCCTATGGATAATTTGTGATTATAAATTGGAGGCTTGGAGATGATGACTCCTGGGTATCAGGCTTAGTCCACCTGGTGGATGGAATACCCCATCTTGCTTGTATTGTGGGTTGTTCTTTTTCCTTAGATCTATCCTTATTTTTTTTAATGTTTTTATATTTCTTTTTTTATTTTTCTTATATTTCTTTTGTTTTGTTAGTCCTCACTTAAGGACATTTCCCCATTGATTGTTTTTGTTTGTTTTCATTTTATTGTATAAGGTATTATAAATAGTAGTACATATGCCTCCTTTTTTTCTTTTCCCCCCATTTTTTCCTCCTCCCCTATCCCCTGGTACTTGTCCTCATTCTCCCCCTCCCCTGCTCTTCCCCCTTTCCCTGTTGGTTGTGCTTATATACATGCATGCAAGTCCTTTGTTGGTTGGTTGTGCTTATATGCATGCATGCAAGTCCTTTGGTTGATCTCCATTGGTTGTGTCTGTTGGTTGTGCTTATATGCATGCATGCAAGTCCTTTGGTTGATCTCCATTGGTTGTTTTTTAGAGAGAGTAGAAGAGAGTGGGGGAAGACAGAGAGAGAGAGATTGATGTGGGAGAAAGACATGGATTGGCTGCCTCCTGCACAAGCCCCAAACAGAGCTCAGACCTGAAGGAGCCAGCAATCAATGTACCGGCTCTGGACTGGAAGGGAACTGGGACCCTTTGGTCCAAAAGCTGATGCTCACTCTACTGAGCAAACCAGCTGGGGCTTAGCTTTACTTCTTAATTTTTTTTCTCTTTTTCCTTTCCTTTCCTCATAGAACATTATTGAGAACTGTCTGAACTTTTGTTTTTAATTTTGGAGTTTACAACCTGAAAATAAAATTTACTTTTTTTTTTAGGAAACTGAGCAACAAGAGCAATGGCTATAGGAAAAATATTTTAATAAATGGTTTTATTAACTTAATTTGATAAATGTCTTCCTCTTCTATTGAGATTCCTTCTACACCAAGTTATCTTTTCCATAATTAGTACCCATTATGTGAATCACTGTTTATTTAAATTAATAATATTGAAATGTTAATATTTTCTAATATATACAGAGGATGAACTTCATTGATTTATTTCAAAATTTAGTCAAAATGTGAATATTTTGTTTACTTCTTATTTTACATCTTATTCACATCATAAGAGGTATCCAAATACAAAGTTATAGAGATTGGATTTTTAAAAGAAAATTGTACTAGTATAATCATCATAGAAAATAAATGTTTCTATCTGACTTAATATAAGAAAAAAATCATAATTACATAGTTACTTGGAGGGGGGGTATTTTCACCCAGAATATATTTCCCATATGAAACAGAAGAATAAAATTGTTTGCATATGTTGGTATGAATATTAAAATGTATCAATCAGTGGCCCCAAATGAGACAAGTACAAACTGTAGAAGATACTCACTTTTTCATGCATGCTTAGTGCATGGCTAAGTAAGTCAAATGTCCGCAGTGATGCCAATATTGGCTTAGACTGTGATTGTCCCTTTTTCTTCCTACTGAATAAACAAGGACCTATCCCCTGTCCCCCTCTTTTATTTAAATAAGCTTGGTAGTTGCAGGTCATAAAAATTGTAATTGAGTAAGAGTAAGTTTTCTAATGACAGTTTGGGCTTTTGTTTTTTAGATTTTAGAAATGGCCCTGCCTTTCCAAAGAAACTAAAGTCCGTCAAAGCTGCCCTGATCGCCCTTTATCTGCTTGTGTTTATAGTTCTCATACCTATCCTGGGGATACTGGCAGGTACAGTATTCTAGAGCTCTGAAACCCAGCAGCTCAGCAGGTGACTTAGTTGCTCTAAAAGCAAAAGAGAAGCACTCAGTCTTTTGTATTTGGGAGATTCATTCATAAGGTAAACTTCATATCACAACGTGTTCCTCAAATTTATTAAATGAAAAAATGGATTCTTCAAAGTTACTACCCTGTTTCCCCGAAAATAAGACAGTGTCTTATATTAATTTTTTTCTCCCTAAGTTGCGCTAGGTCTTATTTTCAGGGGATGTCTTATCTTTCCATGCGCGAGGTCTTGTTTTTGGAGGATGTCTTATTTTCGGGGAAACATGGTAAGTCAAAGAATAGAAACAATGAAATAGAATAGGAAATGAAATATTAAGATAAAAATATAGCTGTGGAAAAGATTATTTCAAAAATAGATTATTTGCTGAAGTCCTATAGACGTCTAGTGGTGGGTCACAAATTTCGAGGTAAGTATTCTAGTTGCCAATGTGAAAATATGAATATGACCATTTACATTAACAATGCCTAAAATATAAAAGCAAGCCAGTTGTTTGGGTAAAGATCTACTCCTAGTATTGAGAACAGAAAGAAATATTCCTATAAGTCTTAAAAAAAAATAGTGGCCTACAAGTCAGTAATATCTTTACAGTTTATATGGCCACATATTTCATAAAGCCATTATTTAAAACATCTCTAAACACTAGAACACTTTACTATGGCTCAATATAACATTTTCCAGGTGCATATTTCTTTGGAGAGTCTGACTTAAATTGGGGATAAATCTGAGGGTTTCTATAGGTGTCTTGCATATAACTCAGTGAAATATGTAAGTATTATTCCCCTCAGAAGCTTTTTTTTATGTATTTGATTGGCATTTGCATTTATATACCGTGTAGCTCTCCTTTCTCTATGACTGAAGACATGTCTGGGCATACCTTTTAAAGTAAAAAATATTATTTGCCCAATTTTTTGTTCCACCAGCTATAAATTAGGTCTGTGTAAACTGAAAATGACAATTCTTAATGATGGGTTGAGGAGGATGAACCAACAATTTATTCATAAACTTATTAGTAAATAGTACTAATTTATTAGTAAATAGCACTAATACTTCTACTTTACAAACTTTATTGTTATTATCATCATGTATCTTAATAAGAACTAGTATATTCAACATGCTAACTTCAGATACTCTGTTATTTTATCTTAATGTCAGACCCAAGGAGTAGCGTACAATGCACTTTATAATCTGTGAATCTCTCTTACTGGGAGAGCCAAATGCAATGGTCCAGGAGATCTTATAAGCAGCAATTCAAAAAGAATGGCTTAATCCTGGAATAAATTATAAAGTAAATTGGGAATAGGAGACTGTCACCCTCTCAGCAATATACCTATTGTGGTTCATACATGTCTATTTAAAATAAATACCTGATTTGGGATAGCATTCAGAATGTTAGAATGGGATGATATACTGGTATGCATCTAAGGAGCAAGGCCATGACTCTGTTTATTTTTTCTTAAATACATAGCTCAACTCCTAAAATGGGAAAGGAAGAATTGCACAGTTGGTTCAATGAATGCCAGTGATTCATCTCAGAGTCTGATTGGAAAAGGAAATGACCGTGAAGAGGACATAAAATTCCGAGAAGTTGTCACAGGAAACTTGAGCAGCATGGGGAAAAGGATCCAGTGTATTTCAGATGCACAAGCCAATCTCATAGATTCAGAGCATTTCCAAAATGTCAGTGCAATGACTAATGAAAGATTTGATGATGTTCTTCTCCAACTGAGAATCGTGGCTTCCTCAGTCCAGGAACATGGAAGTGAAATAGATGAAATCTTCAAGTCATTAATAAGTCTGAACAGCACATTACTTGCTTTGCAGCTCAGTATTGAAACACTGAATGGCAAAGTTCAACAGAATGCAGTTAAACAACAAGAGGTAAGAACTTTCCTTTTGGAAGGCCACATGCTGACACTGAATTCATTTAGCTCCTATCTCCTCATGGAAGCAGGAGGTCAAACATTATAAACCCTGATTGAACATCATCCTACCTACCTAGATTCCATTCAGAAACTTACCAGGTCTCAATCTAGTTTCTTTTCCAGATTCCCAGCAAAAAGGAAAATATTTTTCCATTGAATATAGCCTCTCAAGATATTTTAGTATAATAAAACTTGGTATAGTATCTCTTGTGGCTGCCTAAACCAAGTATGATTTTTAGATTACCTTAGCAGATCTGAGGAGGTAGGTACTCTGTAAATTTTACAATAGACCCCCCATTTATCCTCATCCTTCACATGGATAACCTAACAAACCTAGTTTAAAATAGTTACTTTGTCACTCCCAGGAAGTATACATAACTTTTATGTGTAAATTAACTATAATTTAAAAATTAAAATTTGGATGTATTATCATAATAGCATCAAATATACAAGACAAAAGAGCAGGAGATATTCTAGACCAATTGCCAGGAAAAGTTTCTTTTTAAAGGGTCAGATAAATATTTAGCTTTGGGACTACATGGTCTATGTCAAAACTGCTCCACTCTGTGATAAAAGTAAAACAAAGAAACAAAACATTATCAAAATAGATAAAAAGGTTTGGTAGATCAGCAAGAGAAAAGGCCAATGCACGACAGAAAACCAAGAAAAGACTTGAAAGGAAAAGTAATAAAGAAAAATATAAAATTTTTTTTTATGATTTGGTATTTAACTTTATCATAGTTGAAAAGCAAATTAAGTATTAAGAATTTATTGTGCCTACTTTTACTCTACCAAGGGAAATATATTGATAATGCCAAGAAATTAGGTGCAAAAAGTAGGAACTAATGTACAATTAATAAGATTTTAAAATGATATCAAGTATTTGGATGACTGGGTGAGAGTATTGAACAAAAATTTTAATATTTACACACTTGGATCAGATTCACTTTCAGGAAGCTGTCTTATAGAAACACACACATATATTTAAAATGATATTCAGCCCAGCCAGTGTGGTGCACTGGTGGAACGTTGACCTGTTGACCTATGAATCAGGAAGTCATGGTTCCATCTCAGTCAGGGCACATGCCCAAGATGTGGACTTGATCCCCAGAAAGGGTCATGCAGAAGGCAGCCGATCAATGATTTTTTTTCATCATTGATGTTTTTATCTCTCCTTCTCCCTCTCTGAAATCAATAAAAAAAATTCTAAAGATGTTCATTATAGCATTATTTAAAGTTGTAAGATAGGTGCAGCTGAAAACTCTAATAGGAATCAAATAAACTATGAAAAATACATACATTATAATTCTACTAAATTATTAAATATAAGGCAGCCTCTTAGTATTATAATAGGTACATATACTATTGATTAAAAAATTAAATATATTATTGAGTAAAAAATTAAAGCATGTCCCAGATCAAACAAGTACTATCTCACTTGTTCACAATCTCTCTATACTAGTATATGCATATATGCCTGCAGGTATTAAATGCCATTAAAATCAAAATAATAATGAAATCTCAAATACAAAGGCAATAAAAATTAAAAATAAGATATTGTTAATATGCTAGTTGAGATTATATTGAATATGAAAAGCGATCCTGAATGTTCATTTCCACTGGGAAATATGGCACTAAACTTTGTTACTGATATAAAACAATTATATATTCAAATCTGTCAAATTCACAGAATTGGAATACTAAATTTTACTATAAGTACAGTATAAAAAAAGCCTTACTTGAGATAAATTAAAAGTCATATCACAAGTGTTTTAAAGTTGTTTGTGTTTTGACATTTATATATTTGGAAATAGAATACCTTAGATATATTCAACTAGGTGGGAACAGGGCAGAGGGTGTGAATATTCAGTTGTTCAGTTAAAAGAGGAAATGCTTAAAACCAAAGAATCTTTTAAAATGGTTCTCTAATTTTTGTATTCTTATTCCATAATATTCTTGTAATATTATATGTATTTTTTTAAAAGCCTGGCTTCCAGGATTTCTTAAACTTACATATTTTATAAATAACGGTGTAACAAAAATTGTGGATGCTTGCTTATGCTTTACAGGAAAGGACTAAATTAGAGGAGCGTGTGCACAATGCATCAGCAGAAATTATATCTGTGAAAGAAAAACAAGCACTTCTGGAACAGGAAATCAAAGGAGAAGTGAAACTATTGAACAACATCACTAATGATCTTAGACTGAAAGATTGGGAACATTCTCAGACACTGAAAAATATCACTTTAATTCAAGGTAAAATAACTCCTCTTTCTTCCAGAAAATGACATATTAAAATGTACTGATACACATGAGATTTGATCTCCAAAACCCTATGACTTAAAATAGTTTTTGAGCAGCCGAAACCGGTTTGGCTCAGTGGATAGAGTGTCAGCTTGTGGACCGAAAGGTCCCAGGTTCAATTCCAGTCAAGGGCATGTACCTTGGTTGCGGGCACATCCCCAGAGACGGTTCTAACTCTCTATCCCTCTCCCTTCCTCTCTGTGAAAAATCAATAAAATATATATTTTTTAAATAGTTTTTGAGCATACATTTACTACAAATATCTAGAGAGAAATCGTTAGATCATATTAGATCATGGTAAGGTAACAGTATCCTGGTATCCTTTAAATAGTAAGAGATAAGTTCTAATGAGTCATTTTCCCAAGTTTTCTGTAAGGCACAAAGTTCTCTATCTGTCTATAAATCAAGCTTGTTAATTCTCTTTTTCAAAACTTCCAGATTCTTTCTTATGTTTTACCCTATTGTATTATTAATTAGAAAAGTCTTTGAACTCTCCAAAATAAGTGAATTTGTTCATTTCCTTTTCATTGGTTTGTAAAGCAAGGTAAATTTGCAAATTAATATTTTTACACTAGTTTCTAATTAATTAATTGTTAGTATATTTCCTTTTACTTTCAACCTTTTGGTATTTTTTTGTTTAGGTTTGTCTCTTTTTAATAATAAGTCCCAGAAGACTATATAGAGTACATTTTTGCTTCCAATGCTCACAATTCAGAGAAAGTAAATAATGTATATTTATAGATATATACATATACAATAAGAAAGCTTATTTTTAAATTCAGGTTAATGAAACATACAAAGTTCATATTATGTTTTTAAATATTTATCTTTGAAATGGAAGTAGATGAATGAGTCTGGAAGAATGTAGATTAGATACCTATTTCTTAGATTGCAGGGATTTTTTTTATTGCTTTGTAGTATAGCTTACTTATAGAAAACACATATGTATTCTTTAATTATCACATTAAAATAGATGATAAAGAGAATTTTCAATTAATCAGATTTCTCTCTAACAATTAGACAGCTACACTTTAGATTTCAAATAAAGATCCTAAACTTTACAAATCCAAATCTAAATCATTGATTCTTGAGCATCCCACTCTATCCACCTCCAAATCTGTTGCTTTTCCAGTCTTATCTGTTTAGTGTAGCATTGTTCAATTTGTTTCTCTCTCAGACATTTTGGAAATTATCTTTGACATCTTCCTCTCACTCCCTACATCAAATCCATCTATAAGTCCTGTTAACTCACAAATATTTCAAATAAAATTTGTTTTTACTATCTCCTCTGCTACTATTCTCATTCAAGCAACTATACTCCAATTTGATGCACTCCATCAGCTTCCCAATTGTTTGGCCTAACTGTACTCTTAATTCATTCTGCATCATTTAGAGCAAAACGGTGCTATCAAAAAATGTCACTATCCTGGCTGGGGTGCTCAGTGCTTGAGAGTTGGCCCATGTACCAGGAAGTCATGGCTTGATTCCAGGTCAGGGCACATTCCAGGTTGCTGGATCAATCCCCAGTAGGGAGCATTGCAGAGGGCAACTGATCAGTATTCCTCTCATTGATATTTCTTTCTTTTTTAAAAAAATATATTTTATTGATTTTGTACAGAGAGGAAGGGAGAGAGATAGAGAGTCAGAAACATCGATGAGAGAGAGTCATCGACCAGCTGCCTCCTGCACACCCCCCCACTGGGGATGTGCCCGCAACCAAGGTACATGCCCTTGACGGGAATCGAACCCGGGACCCTTCGGTCTCCAAGCCGATGCTCTATCCACTGAGCCAAACTGGTTTTGGCTCATTGATATTTCTATCTCTCTATCTCTCTCCCTTCCTTTCTCTCTAAAATTAATAAAAACATATCCTATATAATAAAAGGCTAATATGCAAATTGACCAAATAACGGAATGACCAGGCACTATGATGCTCACTGACCACCAGAGGGCAGGCACTCAATGCAGGAGCTGCCCCCTGGTGGTCAGTGCTCTCCCACAGCACCACTCAGCTAGAAGCTGGGCTCAATACTGGTGAGCACAGTGGTGGTGGTGGGAGCCTCCTGCCTCGGGGGCAGTGCTAGGGATGTCTGCCTGCTGGCTTAGGCCCCACTCCCTGAGAGCACAGGCTGGGCTGAGGGCCTCCCACCCCAAGTGCACGAATTTTGTGCACAGGCCTCTAGTCTTCTATAATAATGAAAGTGTAATATGCTAATTAGATCAGACCTCCTTCTGAATGACCTGGATGAAGCCAGGGCTGTGAGGGAAGCCCCGTACCTGGGTGACTGTCTGTGGCCAGAGGGGAGCACCAGTCTCAGGTGCCAGAGGGAAGCCCAGGACCCAGATGCCAGAGGGAACCTGGTGCTGGCAGCTTACTCTTGCACAAATTTTGTGCATCAGGCCTCTAGTTTAAAAATATCATTAGAACTTACTTCTTTCAAGCTAAGATGCTCCAATATCTCCCTATTGGACATGTAAGAAAATCTTAATTTCTACTTGGTCTGGCATCTCCTTATCTGCCCTTATTTTCTAATTTTCCCTCTGTCTAGCTTAGAAATCTGGAAGAATGAAAATGCCATTAAAAGATGTGAGTTAAGCCCTGACCCAGTGGCTCAGTTGGTTGGAGGGTCTTCCCATACACCAAAAAGAATTTCTCATCAGGGCACATACTTAAAGGTTGCAGATTCGGTCCCCAGTCAGAGTCTGTGTGGGAGGAAATCAATCAATGTTTCTCTCTCACATCCATGGTTCTCTCTCTTCTCTCTCTCTCTCTCTCTCTCTCTCTCTCTCTCTCTCTCTCTTTCTCTCTCTCTCTCCAATAAAAACATATTCTCATGTGAGCATTTTTTTAAAAGTGTAAGTTAATAAGGAGGAAGAGCTAGTTTCACTTGTTGCTATCTAGAATGAGCACTAGACTCTCTCTGTCTTGAAATGTCCTTCCCTTACCTCATCATTTTTTCTTGCCTCCACTCAAAATCACCTTTTTAGAGATAAGTTCTCCCTTCCTCATTCTCATTCTTCTCTCCATCTCTATATATTCATTTACTTTAAGTTCCTCATAGTACTTATTGCTATATGAAATTGTTTTTCACTTTCATTTGCTATTTGTTTATCATATATCTTTCAGTAGAATGTGAGCTCTAGGAAGTTGAATCTTGTCTTGACTATCTTTTCTAGCACATGTTAGAGCACCTGATATATAGTAGGTGAACAATTATGTATTGAATGAATAAGTGAAACTAGTACTTTTATTTCTTTTCATTTTTAGTACTATCTTGTCAAGTTACACTTTATAATGGCAATAGCATTCTTCCAAGTTTCCAGGATATAATATTTAATTATTTTTTATTCTTTCTCCCAAGGCTATTAGTTCTTATGTTCTACCCTTTATATGCTTGTATAAACTGTTTTTATTACTGCTCTCCCAGATAATTGAAATAGTCTCCCAATTATTTCCTGCCTCAATCTTTCACACTATAATCCTTTCTACATTCTTGTTAGAATGCAGTGTTCTTGAAGGGAACCTAGATTACAAAAAGCCTTTCACTTCCTCCTCATTAAATATATGTCTCTTTTTGGCATTCATGGTATTCTGTAATGTGTTTCTTAACTATGTTTTAATGTCTCATGCTCTCCTTTTATCTTTTTGATCCCAAATATTTCAATTGCTTTTACTGTAATTATAACATACCCAATACTTTCATACATCCTTGGGTCTTTTACTTCACTTGAAATAATATCTTTCCTGTTCTGTTAGTATCTGAAAATATCTACCATTCAATGTCCACCTAATATCTGAGCTCTTACATGAAGCCTTCTCTAGTTCCACCATAGTAATATTATTGCTGACATTTATATTTTGCTTAATATTGAACAATAAGTATTTTTTTCACAGGAGTATTCTTAATATGATCCAATATAACAAAGATGTAATATGCAAATGGTTGTTATGCCATGAAGTATAACAACTGACCATGTAAGGACCAGATCACAGATCAGCAGGGGGGTGGGGCAGCAAGCTACAAGCTGGCAGTGGAGAGCTACAGGAGGAGGAAGGGCAGAACTGATGAGGGGAGTGGGGAGCAGAGGGAGCTACAGGAGGACGAGGCAGCAAGCTATGATGGGGGCCTAGGGGACTACAGGAGGGCGGGGCAGTGGGCAGAGACCTACTGGAGGGTGGCCGAGAGCTACTGGTGCACGGATTCATGTGTAAGGCTACTAGTTGTCATATATGGAAGAATCTCATATTACCTAACAGTGAAATGTTAGGTCTTCTTGAAAACAGTAAGTTCCTTAAAATGAAGGACTATTTCTACATTATTTATAGCATCTTACCACAAAGTATATTTATAAATACAAATTTTAAAACTACAACCCAGATATATGTATATATGTATATATATATATATATATATATATATATTGTATAAATTAATGAGTTTTTTTTATCATTTGTGGTTTGTAGGATCATATCATTACTTTCTGTCCTTTTCTTTATATTAACAATTGTTAAATAACTATAAAGATAAAATAAGTAAAGATGTTTTAATACATTTCTCAGCTAATTGTAGTAAGTAAAGTGTAAAGGACTAAATTATTAAAATGTAAATAGAGTTTGGTAGAGAGTAGGGGACAGCATGACTTAAAGTTGGTGAACACTGAGGCAGGAAGCTAAGAGAAATAAAATATGTCTCTGTTGTGAAAAAAATTAACATACTGTTCACTTAGGAAAATTTTAATGCATTATTTCAACATCTAAAAGCACCAAATAAATATATTTCATGGTAAGGAAGAAGAATAAGCAATTGATTGTATTTAAATTTGGATATTCCAATTAATTATTGGAATTTAAAAATAGATTGACATGTCTTTAGCCACAATAAAGGAAAAACTAATCTCAGGAATAATGGAAGAACAGATGTCAAAAATGAAGTCAATTTAAATTTGGAATACTCCATCCTAAGATGTCAGGAAAGAAGGGTTCTAGCTCTGGTTTTACTCAATTAGATTTAAGGTCTTGAATAACTCACTCTCTCTGACCCTCTATAAGTATGTTTGACTAAGCAATCTTTAAGACTTTTCCAGATTAAATATATCTAAGTCAGTGAGTATGAACACTGGGAGAATACAAAATAAGGGGGCAGGTGTATGTAGTTAGACCCTATTAAGATTTGAACTCAATATGAGGCAAGATTGAGAACAAATAATTTATTATCATAATAATTAGGACATGAAACATAATTGGAAATTTCTGCAGATAATAATGCTATATTATCATCTGAGGATTTAAAATAATGGTATGCCTGGGATTGCTCTGTCAGTAAACTGCATAATGTTGATCTATAATATTTATGATTACTGAGTGTCCTAAATCAGTACATTTCTTGGACTTATGTAGAAATCTGTTTTCCTTTTTTTAAAAAAAAATTATAGAGAAGGAGCTAAACAGTGGATTTTTTATGTGTGTTCTATAAAGGGAATTGTTCATGAAACATTTTTGCTATAGCATTTAATAATTATTCCTGTAACTTTGCAGTTAGGAGGTATAAAATGAAAAAAAAATGTGAATGCTTACAGCTTTTTGAACTAGGGCAAATAATATATTTTGACCTATACCAATCTCATTTTTTTGACATATGCTAGCAAGGGAGTTGACATTTAGCATTATTTCCATTTACTTATGCACATAGGTGATATTGTTGTGATTATGGAACAGAATTTTGAGAGGCTAAATAGTAACTTAGAACAAAGAAGATGACTATAATAGACTCTAAGTCTCCTAATTTAAAGACCTTCATTCTCCCCCCCCCACCCCATAACATGGCAGAGTAGATTGCTACATTTCTTTATAGTTGAGTTGGAGAGATAGACAGATAGATATAGAGATACACAATTTTTAAGCTGACTGAAGGAAATATGAGGGTGAAATATACAACATACTTTCAGACCAGATTACAAAATATCTAGAATCGTCAGCTGAGGGATGATGGGCATGTGAACTACTATAGATGGAAAGGAAACCAGTTTTGGAAAGTAGCATGATAGCATTATGTGTTCAAAAGTTCTATGCAAGAAGCTAAGAGAAAAGTGGTTTATGATCTGTGTACTTTTATATGCTCAAACTATTTAAGACACAAAACATTTATTTAAATATTAATCACATTTTGTTCATAGCAATAGAAGAGATATAACAATGGCTAAAAATAAAATATAATATAGTGACTGACATTAATGTTATATGAAAAATAAGAAAACGGAACCGGTTTGGCTCAGTGGATAGAGCGTCGGCCTGCAGACTGAAAGGTCCCGGGTTCGATTCCGGTCAAGGGCATGTACCTTGGTTGTGGGCACATCCCCAGTAGGGGGTGTGCAAGAGGCAGCTGATCGGTGATTCTATCTCATCGATGTTTCTAATTCTATCCCTCTCTCTTCCTCTCTGTGAAAAATCAATAAAAAATATTAAAAGAAAAAAAAAAGAAAAATAAGAACAAAGAAGTAGCATCTAACATACCTAGTTAAAACTCCTCAAGGGAAACATTAACCTGATTTCCTTACTTTGAGATTCAGATACCTGGTATCAGGTGATTATTGTTGTCTTTGTTGTTTAAAGAAATGCCTTTATTTACTTACTGTTTAAATTATTTTTTATTTTTCAATTACAGTTGTCAATCAATGTTTCATTAGTTTCAGGTATACAGGATAATGGTTAGACTTTTATGTAATTTATGAAGTGATCCCCTGATTAGTCCTCTACTACCCACCTGACACTGTGCACAGGTATTACAATGTTACTGACTGTAGTCCCTCTGCTGTACTTTACATATTCACGACTATTTTGTAACTGCCAATTAGTATCAGTATGATTACATTAAAACAGAAAGAGGGGGATTTTTAACTCAGAATATTATAAAATAACATGTTTTTTCTGATATACTTATTTAAGTGTATATATATATTTTTTTTTCCATCACCATTTATTCCCCATCCCCTCATTTACCTTTGCCCACATCCTTTCTCCTCCTTCCCCCAGTGTAACACTGCACTGTTATCTGTGTCCATGAGTTCTTTCTCTTAATTTTCTCTTCTGCTCAATCCCTCCACCTCTCAACCCCCATCTTCCTTGCCAAGCTGTCGGCCTGCTTCCTGTCTATGAGTCTGTCTCTATTTTGCTTGTTAGTTAAATCATATGGAACTTGTGCTTGGCTTATTTCACTTAGCATAATGTTCCTTATGATTGAACTAATGCTCCAACCTTAGAGCTGTATGCAGTTATTATACATAGTTACAAGCAAAATAACTGAAAGGATAATTGGTGATTATGAAGTTCATTTCTTACATACCACAGAAATGGTGAAAACTTTTTATTTCAGAGGCTAAGAGCCTAGATCTAGTCTGTATGCCCTTCATTTCTTGTCTCACACATTCTAATTTTCTCTGCTGTAGAGAGGCTGAGTGATTAAATCAACGTTTTTGCTTATCTACTTTTTTAAAAAAAACAAACACCACCATCCTTAGGTACCATGGATTTCTTCCTTTCAATTGATCAGAGAAGCTCAGGAGGCAAATTGAATCTTTCTGTCCTGCTTGCCCCTCCATCATCACGGTGTAGAGAATGACCTGCTGCTGTATGCATGATGGGAAATTAAACTCCCTTTGTTGGGAAGAACTGCATTTCACATAGCTTAGGACATGCACACAGATCCCCACTGATATACTAGTAGAATCATATTTCTTGTGGAACATCTAAATATATGTTTCCAACAATAAGCTATGGCTTAGGAGAATTTGCTAGTTAATTATTTAATGCACAGTAGTATGTAGTTTGCATGATGATAATGTGAAAAATGTGCAAAAATGGACGACATATACACAAACACAAGAAAAATGTACAGTGCTGTTGTCTTAAGATGATAGAATTATAAATTATATTTTTCTCTCATGTCTTTTCTAGGCTTTTATATTTTCTAGAATAGAGTTGCTTTTGTAATGAAAATAAAATAAAACATTACTGTTCAATGTTGCATATGGAAAAAAAAAAGGACAATGTACAATTGAGAAGAACAATGATATATGAAAACTGAGTAAGCAGGAAAGGAAGGTTCCAAAACACAAGTTATACCTTAAAAAAAAAATGGAACAGATCGGAAAAATAGAGAGAAGCAAAAACAAGGACTTCAAAAGAAACCAAGGAAATGGATGAATATACTTACTCATGAAATAATCTTTACCTATTTATGTGGCCACCTCTCAGAATTCTTCCATTGTTACATCTCCAAACGTAATTAGAATTTGTAAACAAACCACTCTAACCAATGATGCTAACAGTAGTTGTGTGTTGTCCTTGGGCTTTGTATGTGGCCAAACCATAGCAGTTGAAAATGCCTCTTTTAAAACATTCTACTAGTGGCTTGGTACAAGGATTTATGCACATTGAAAGAAAATTAATTAGAAGAAATATTTTTTAAAAATGTATATTTTATTGATTTTTTTTACAGAGAAGAAGGGAGAGGGATAAAGAATTAAAAACATCAATGAGAGAGAAACATTGACCAGCTGACTCCCACAAACATCCTACTGGAGATGTGCCTGTAGCCAAGGTATATGCCCTTGACCAGAATCGAACCTGGGACCTTTCAGTCCGCAGGCCAACGCTCTATCCACTCAGCCAAACCGGTTAGGGCTAGAAGAAATATTTTAATATCACTATTCACCCTTTATAATAGAGTGTCAACCAAATTCACAATTGACAATGACAGATTGAAACACGCACATGCAATTGGCGAGAGCTTTATATGTATTGTGCGTGCACAAGTCAACGCTTATTTTTAAATTGCCAGTGCATGTCATCTGTACTGGCCAGTTGGTTGGGCAGATGGACAGTCAAGTCACTTAGCTTTTTATATATATAGACTAGAGGCCCGGTGCATGAAAAGTCGTGCACTTGTGGTGTGGGGGTGCGGGGGAGGTGTCCCCTCATACTCAGGTGGGGAGGGTCCCCTCAGTCCAGCCTGTGCCCTCTTGCAGTCTGGAACCCCTTGGAGGTTGTCCACCTGCTGCTTAAGCCCGCTCCCGGGAGTGGGGAGTGGAGAATCAGGCCTAAGCTGGCAGTTAGATATCCCTCTGGCAGCCCAGAATCCCTGGGCCTAAGCCATTAATTGGACATCCTTAAAGCTACCGTGAAGGCAGGAGCTGCTGCACTGGCCAACCATGAGCCAGCTTCCGGCTGAGTGGTGCTCCCCCTGTGGAAGTGCACTGACCACCAGGGGACAGCACCTGCATTGAGTGACTGCCTCCTGGTGGTCAGTGTGCATCATAGCGACCAGTTGTTCCTGGTCGATCCACCTTTATGGTCAATTTGCATATTACCCTTTTATTATACAGGATAGGATGATGCATCTGGTTTGTTTCTTCTTCTTAGAGCAGAAAAGAAAATTGCTAAGTGTTTCACTTTACAGATAGGGAATAATATTTTTGCCCTGTGCACTCTATATGGAAGAGAGAATACTAGTAGGATACCTTTAGGTTCTAAAGACATCCTCAGTACCATCATTCTAAAGAAATGATCAACACATATCTTATATCTGTTTTTACTGGGCACAGAAAATTCAAATGACTGTATTAGTGTTGCTGTTACTCAGTATTCAGGAACATCTTGAAAATTATGAGGCCAAGTAGTCATTAATATTCCCTGCAACCCCTCCAATTAGATAGATAGATAGATAGATAGATAGATAGATAGATCTATTTCTCAGTAATATTTTCAAGTAATATTTTACTTGAAAAACTATTCATTTTCACCTGCCTGCCATTCCCCACATCTCTCCCATTTACCCAGAATTTTCTTTCATGTCATTCTACTTGGTGTTCAAAATATCCTGCAAATCCCACTCCCTTAATAAAGCCTTTTCAAATATTGCTACCCATGCTGATCTGAACCTCTCAAATACCGGAGTTTGTCACTTTCAACATTGGTTAGTTTGTCTAGTATGTGTGGTTTTGTTTCCCTTGAGGGTATCTGTCATGAGTTATAAGTCCTTATACATTTCTTACACAATATGGAACTCAATACAGTAACTATGTCAAGCATGTGCACAATACAACATGGGGTTGTGCCATCATTGAATCATTGTCTCTTCTCTGCCCTCAGCTTCTGAGAACCTGGAAAAGCGCTAGGCACTCATAAATATTTATAGATAATTAGGCTGTCCAATTTAGGGCTGGCTCATTTTTACCAGGATAGGGCATTGCACGACTCAATATGGGTACGCTTTAGTCTTATTTATTCTGCATTATTGTGTAACAAATAACAAACTCTGTATTTACTCATACAATTATCTTCATAGATGACAAGTTCATTTTACCTGTTTTAAAACTGCAATCAGTAATTATAATTTATTTTTTAAAGGGCCTCCCGGACCCCCAGGTGAAAAAGGAGATACAGGCTTCGTTGGACAACCTGGCATTCCAGGCATGCCAGGTCCAGTGGGTATGATAACAGACACCTCTCGGTCACATACATGTCCATGTATGTGCGCAGTGTGTCTATACCTTGAAGAGCACATTACCTGTTTCAGCCGCCTAATCACTATCATGTACTGAAATGGCAAACACTGATTTGGAAGAAAGTTAAACGCTTTAGCCAGAGCAGCCACATAGAGTGGTTC
The DNA here is from genome assembly GCA_036971965.1 of Nyctalus aviator. Classification (NCBI taxonomy): domain Eukaryota; kingdom Metazoa; phylum Chordata; class Mammalia; order Chiroptera; family Vespertilionidae; genus Nyctalus; species Nyctalus aviator. The sequence continues at coordinate 177,047,917 of CM072924.1, read as the reverse complement.
ATAAACCTCAGAAATGTAGGAGGCTCTCTCTACCACGGGCTGAAGACAGTATAAGGCAGTGACCTAGCTTTAGCTCACTGTGAAGGAGAACAGTAAAATCATCTTCACTTTGAATATATTTGCAAGTTACCTGGTTTTTAGGATACAAACATATTCATTAATAGCAGTCAAAAGCAAGTTCGCTTATATTCCTTGTATGGCCCTTAATTGGAATGCATCTGCATAAACCTACGAAATCCAAATGTAAATACTGACTAGAATGCAGGTGATTTTTTCTGTGCTGTCAGACATTCTCTGTATTTTAGTTAGAGCAAAACTGTTTCAAATGATTCTTCTCTATGTTGTAATCTTGAAAGCAATATTCTGAAAGAAGATCGTAGAAGACAGAAAAGGCAAAAGAGCATAAACTTTCTTTGCTCGCAAGAAAATAAAGAAGACAGTAACAATAACATGATTGTCATGTTATTCTTGGCTAGAAATCAACTACCCATATGCTTTTTGAAAGTGGGGAGTATATTGCATGGTCTAATTATAACTAGGTGGTTTGTGCAGACAAAAGTGTCTAAGTATCATGTATTTCATCTTATTTTTCTGTCTTCTGAGTATATGAAATACTCCCCCCCCCCCGCAATCAATGTATTGACCACCCCAGGTGAAATCAGAAAAATAATTTTTAAAAATGAAAAGCATGGATTTTACACCTGCCTGACCTTTATTTACATCTTTGTGTTTAAAAAGCCACTATATGACATTTATGTGAGAAAAGTTTAAAAAATCATTTTAAAGAAAAGAAATCTATTACATATCTAATGGGTTATTTGTGTGCTTTGGAAAGTACCGTCAGGCAAGATCTTTTCTTCAGAAAAGTCTTTCTACTTGACTAGCATTAAGCAGATCTTAATAATGGTGCATTAATGGCATAAGCAGGTGAAGTAACCAGTAGCAGTCAGTCAGCTGCCAGAGCTGCTATGGTCAGAGGCCTGTCAGCTCCTCCCTCACAGAGCACGGTTGTCACAGCTTTATAATTCAGCCATAAAAGCGGAGAAAGCCTCATCTGGGAGCATCTTCTGCAGCTCTTTCTGAAGTATGGATGCATGAAACACAAAAGAAGGATTTACAAGCCTTAGCTCTCGTTAACACCATAAACAGATGCCAGGGCAAAGCTGCTTTGATTCATGGAGTGAGGGCTTAGTCTAATGCTGTCAGTACTGCTCATTTACACAAATAGGCATTATCCAGGCCCTCATCCCAGAAAGATTTCATTTGTGGGGTTGACTCTTTGAGGTGGTTAGGCCACCACTTGGTTCAGTGGACTGCAGCAGAAGTACCCATGTCATCAGGCATCTCTCTTAATGAATGCCTCCTTCCTTAATTGCTGCATTCTGTTTTGTCCTCTGCCAAATTGCTTAAACAGGCCATACTCGGTACTGGAATAAAGAAGTTAAGAATATATAATGGACTGTCAGGATAATTCTACTTCCTGATTTGAGCAAGTTTATTAAAATTCCACCTGTACATCTGATGAAACCCCTAAACTCAGCTTAACAAAGTCAAAGTCACTTAAACTCACACCAACAATATGAAAATCTGAGAAACTTCACTGGTTATGCTAGTGGTCTTAAATAATACCATCACAATTTTACTTATGTACAGCATAGATATTATGCTAAAATATGCTTTACCTCAAAATAATATGATAAAAAATTTATTTCAGAGTGCCATTTCCTTGGAGTTATGCCAGGGAAATTATTGCCTTTTACTTGAGATTCTGTTCTTTCCCTGTGCTGGTGCTTTATAAGCCTCTGTGGATCCCGTGTACAGAAATACAGTTTCTGCCTTCACAGACCATACAGGATGATGAGTAGTTATATAACAGTGATGAATTTCATGACCAAGAATTCCTGATCTCACATGAGATTTTTGGGGGCCACTTTTGGGGAAATTTCATCATGTCGGGAATGCTTGGAAGAACTCCTTCTAATTCCTAAAGAAACCTCTTGGTAGCCATTCAATGGACCATTTCTTCCCATTGTGGGATCATGGGCTGCCTGACCTGTATGCACAGGAGGTACGACCTTCATAAGATGCCTTGAGAGGTGACCAAAGGCTCCTTGCCTGTAAAATTCTCATACCCTGGGGCTGTGAACTTTTCTTATGTGGTCTGTATTTTCCACCATGGATCATGCCTCTGGAGGAGAAAGGAACACTATCTTTATGTCAGATGGTGGAGTCCAGGAACCTTATTGTATCAGACTTTATCTCCAGGCATGTTTTTATTCTAGCCAATCCTACTGCCAGGCTGACCTAGGGAGGCCCCGCCTCGGGCGTCCTTAGCATAGTGCTTGCTAAAATATACACGTTGTGCCAATGAATTTAAAAAGTGGCACTGCTAACTATGTACATACATTAAATAAAACTAAATTTAGCAGCCTTCACAAAAGGCAGGTGAAATACCGTGTCTCCCCGAAAATAAGACATCCCCTGAAAATAAGACCTAGTGCAACTTTGGTAGAAAAAAATTAATATGACACTTTCTTATTTTCGGGGAAACAGGGTAATAATTATCCTGTCTAATAAAGAGGGAATATGCAAATTGACCATCACACCATAACAAAGATTGTGGTTTCTATAGCCACAAGATGGCAGGGCTCAAATAAATCAATAATATATATATATATATATATATATATATATATATATTTAAAAATAATAAAATAAATAAAAATAAAAGTTATCATTATAGTTACAGCAAATCCTGCCATTTGAAGATTCCTGATTAGATAACATAAACCCTCTGGTTAAAACACCAAGACTTTTTCCCCCTGATATGTTTTTGTTTGTAATAACAATGCTATTTATTGAAAACCTACAATGTACTAAGTACACTAATGTTACTACCTACTGATGTAAAATGGATGTTTCTACTTACTGTTTAGATATAGTATATGGAATTTTAGGAAATATTCTATTCTTTGGAGATTTACCTATATCATACTCATTAACGACACTATATTGTTTCATTACACTCATTTTCTTTTTATTCATTAACCATGCAGGTCCTCCAGGTCCTAAAGGTGATCGGGGACCAATTGGCTTTCCTGGAAATCGAGGATTCATAGGACCAGCAGGGAAGACTGGGAGGCAAGGTATTGTGATAATTGTATTTTCTTCATAGACTACGTAAAATAAATACTGGATCATAGCTATTTTTTCAGCTTCTTATGTAGCAGTGGTCATCACAGTATGAATGGTAGCACTCAAATGCAATACATTTAGTGGTCTGAAACATTTTGAAACTGGTTATTATTGTCCCGAGGAAAGTTCCTATGTCCCGAAGGGAAATAGTTAAAAAACAACAACAACAGAGGATTTATAAACTCCACACAACCATAAATCACCATGAAGAATGGTATCTATTTTAGAACAAAGAGAGTGGAAAGACTGGCAAAGACAAACAAGCAAAGTACAAATATTACTTTAACCAAAACCAGCCAAACCCTCTTAAGGTATAGTTAGCAAAACACAGATGAGCCTGAAATTTTATCCTATGCAAGATAAACTGCCTGCTGTTACATAGTATTACTTAATAATCAACCTTATTCATGTCCTTTAAGGTTTACATACATGATGATATTATTTCTAGTCCTGACACTACCCAGTAGCTTAAGCTTGAATTATTCACTTTGCACAGACATTTAGACTTGAGCAGGTTTATTTTTCCCCAATTTAAATGATGACCAAAAGAATATGATCTTTATTATTTAAAAAATAGTGTGTTTTTTGGAGTAGTTTTAGGTTTATAGAAAAATTGTACAGAAAATATATCCTTTCCACATACCACCTAGCCACGAATAGTTACCATTATTATTTTTATTTTTTAAATATATATTTTGTTGATTTCCGAGAGGAACGAAAGGGGGAAGTAGAAATAAAAATATCACTGATGAGAGAATCATTGATGGGCTGCCTCCTGCACACCCGCTACTGGGGATTTATCCCGCAACCTGGGCATGTGTCCTGACTGGGAATCTAACTGTGACCTCCTGGTTCATAGGTCAAAGCTCAAAAACTGACCGGGCCAGTTACCACTATTATTCATAACTAGCCTTAGAGTGGTCCATTTGTTACAAATGGTAAACCAATATTGATTCATTATTACTAATTAAAGTTATAGTCCACATTAGGATTCACTCTTGGTGATGTTCATCCTCTGGGTTTAGACAAATGAATAATGGCATGTATCTACCATTATAATATCATACAGAGAAGATTTACTGTCCTAACCATCCACTATTCCACCTACTCATCTTCACCCAGTTCCTCCTGATCCTTTTGCTACCTCCATACTTTTACCTTTTCCAGAATGTCACATAATTGGAGTCAAACTATATGTAATCTTTTCAGAGTGGCTTATTTTACTTAGCAATTTAAGTGAATGCATTTGAAGTTCTGCATATCTTTTTTGTTGCCTAATAGCTCTTTTTAACGCTCAGTATATCCTAGTGTATGCATGTACTATAGTTTATTTATCCATTCACCTATTGAAGGATATCTTACTTTCTCCCCAATCTTGGCAATCAGGAAAAAAGATGCGGTAAGCATACATATGCACATTTTTGTGTGAACCTAGAAGTGCAGTTGCCTGATTGCATGGTAAACTTGTGTTTAGCTCTGTAAAAACTGCCAGTCTTTCCAAAGTGACCATACCATTTTGCATTCCCATCAAGTCAATGAGAATTCCTATTACTCCGAATCCTCAGGCATCTGGTATTGTTCGTGTTTTGGATTTCAGCAATTCTAATAGTACACTGAGGTATTTTTGTCACTGTCAGTGTTTATAGACTGGCACTAGCATGAGGCTTAGAGGAAAATCAGCGGGTCACAAATAAGCAACCCACACTGTCTTCCCCAGAGACCTGAGTACCTGAACTGAGTGGTCTATTTAGGTACCAACTACCTCTCAAACCACCCAGCTTTAATCAGGCCTTTTAGTCATCCTAGGAAGAAGTGTTTGTTCACTTGTTCATTTGTTGGAAATTATCTGCATCACTCAGGAATTGTGAATATCCTATATGACAATTGGGGTTCAGTAGAAAGGTTTTTAAAAATCTTAAATTTGAAAAAAAATTTCAAAGCTATTTATAGATTCCAAGACAATTCAAAATAATTCTGTGAAGTGAGAAAACATATTGTATCACTGAAACAGAATTTTTGGACTGGAACACCACGCAGTATTCCCCCTGGGCAGAATGGTTCCTGGTTCTTTTCCTGTGGGAATGGAAAAATGAAACCATGGGTGGAAGGAAGGTGGTATATAGCAAAGGCGGAAATTTACTGAAGAACAGATTCCCACGTGGGGAAAGGGAAAGATTCTCACAGCACAGACTCCCACATGGGGAGGGGGAAAGAGTCCTACTGAGTTCCTTTTACTAATGGCTTATAATAAGGGCTGCAGATCTTGGTGCCTTGATATCCCCTCTGATTGGTCACTATTTCCTTGGCCTGGTTACTATAGTAACTTCTGAGCTCAAAGGTCAAACTCACAGGGGACATATGAGGTTCTCTCCCCCCCCTCCTTCCTTATTGTTTTCCTGTTCCCTTTCAGGTTTCTTCTTCTCCTTCTGAATGAAGGGCTTCCTTCCCTTTATTTTGTAAATATAGATCTTCTGCTGTTTCCAGCTCCCTCATTCTATGGAAATATACCTATTGCAGCTTTTCAGCTCCCCTATTTATGGAAATATACCTTCTGGTGCTCTGCAGCCCTGTGTTTCTCTTCCTTTAATTTCTAAAATTTCCCAAAGCCTGTCTTTTTTACCCTTAAAAGTTCCTGTTTCATCTGTATTCTAAGTTTAAAATGAAGATGGTGTATTAGCCTGCTATGTATCTCAAATAGCTGGTCATTTACTGTCCTTGGAAAATCATGGTAAGATAAATATAGCATAGTCACTTCTGTCAATGGCCACAGAGAAATGCAGAAGCAGTTTGCTCTGATGCAGTATGCTAAGCCATAAGCCTGTAGTAAGCAGGACAAAATGCTATGGGAGCAGAGAGTAGAGAATGATTGATTCTGTGCAGCAAAACATGTTAGTGTTAGCACAGACCTGAAAATTGCATAGAACTTGATCATCTGTAGGGGCTGTTAAAACAGCCTGCTGGGTTTGATACCCAGCATTTCTGATTCAGTAGGTCATGGATTGCAAGCCCAGAAATTTGTTCAAAGCCCAGTCTTTGGGATGCACCACTCTAAGGAGATGGAAAAGAAGACAGATAAATGGTAATAGAACAACACAGCTTAGATTGAGGTGGAAGTCACCAGGATTCCTGGGGTAGGGAGGAAGGCAAAGTCAAGAGAACAACTAAGATGAATAATGACTAGCCAGCGTGGCTCAATGATTGAGTGTGGATCTATGAACTAGGAGGTCACGGTTTGATTCCCAGTCAGTGCACCTGCCCGGGTTACAGATTCGATTCCCACTAGGGGGTGTGCAGGAGGCAGCCGATCCATGATTTTCTCTCATCAGTGATGTTTCTGTCTCTCTCTACCTCTTTCTTCCTCTCTGAAATCAATCCTATATAATAAAAGCCTAATATGCAAATCTACCAAATGGTAGAATGACCAGTGGAATGACCAGTCGCTATGATGTATAGTGACCACCAGGGAGCAGACGCTCAACACAGGAGCTGCCCCCAGCCTGCAGGCCCCAGGCCAGCCAAGGAGGATGCCAGCAGCCCCTTCTACAGCCCCTCCCTCCCCCGCATTGCCCTGCTGGTCGCCTGCAGAGGGAGGAACTGCGGCAGAGGGGCTATCGAGGTGGCAATGGCCAATGAGTGTGCCAGTGCTGACCCCGATCACCTCACCAGTTGCCCCACAAAATCACCCCACCAGTTGCCCCACAGATTCACCCTGATTGCCTGCCAGGCCTAGAGACCCTACCCACGCATGAATTTTGTGCATTGGGCCTTTAGTAAAAATATATTTTTTTAAAAAAGAAACAGGAATATTTATTTTACAAGAAGATGAATAAGTCCAAACCCAGTTGATTAACACCTTAGTTTTGCCTTTTGTAGGAAAATGGATATTTAATGCCCTTGTGTATTATTTAAGATAATGTGTGTAAAGGATCTACCCAGAACAGTGCCAGGTTTGTAATAGGGCTTCTAGGATAATATAATAATAATTATCATCATCAACATTAGCATTATAATTCTGCAGGTTGTTGTAAAGTGATATTCTAGATTACTCTGGGTTGTTCTGTCTCCATTTAAAGTAAGCATTGTGAATTGTCAGTATTTTAAAAAGCGTTTTTTTGTTTGTTTTCTTTTTCTATTTCCCCCCAAGGAAATCCTGGACAAAAAGGCCAGAAAGGGGAAAAAGGGAGTAGAAGCATGGCATGTAAGTTTATAGTTTCTTGTTTTTTTGTTTTTTTCTGTGCACCTCTGAAATAAACAAGCTTTGATAGTAGAGGTCTGGGCTTGAGGCAACGGCTGAGAAAGAACTTCAGCATTGATCCATACAGAGTCTGGAAGTCAGCCCCATTTTCCACACATACAGTGTGCTAATTGGAGTAAAACAAATAGATTAAAATTGTACAACACTTTGAATCTCATTACCCATTTGTGCTTTGGTTTTGTGATGAGCACAATTTTCTAAAAAGTCCATGAAGAAAACTGTTCAGTTTTTAACCTGTTAACCGAGCGGGACCTATAAATATGTCAAACGTAAACAATATCAGGAACGGGTAGGACGTATGAATATGTCCTTGAAATATATGTTGCGTCCGGAGAGGGACGGTCTATATTTTTTGTAATCTTTTTTTTTTTAAATATTTTATTGATTTTTTTACAGAGAGGAAGGAAAGGGGAGGGATAGAGAGTTAGAAATATCGATGAGATGAGAGAGAGTCATCGATCAGCTGCCTCTTGCACACCCCCCACTGGGGATGTGCCGGCAACCAAGGTACATGCCCTTGACCAGAATCGAACCAGGGACCTTTAGGTCAGAAGGCCGATGCTCTATCCACTGAGCCAAACCGGTTTTGGCTATTTTTTGTAATCTTTATCATTGTTTGTAAAATTTATAATTTTTTAATTTGACGTGTCCATTTCTTTTGTCAGTATTCTTTTCTTTCTTTTTTTTTGTAATTTTGTATTTTCCTTTGTGCTTTATATATAAATAAACAAAAATATATATATTTCATTTATTTTCATTAAGTATAAATAAAAGAAAATATGAAATTACGTCCTCCGAGCGTGACGTGCTGACACGTCCTAGTGAAAGAGTACGCGCCCGTTACAGGTTGCGTCATTAAAAAGGGAACTCCCTGATTAACAGGTTTAAGCCAATTTCTATCTGATGAAGGAATAATTACAGCCACCTTACCTGTTACCTGAGCCAACAGAAATATTAATATAGGAACCTGGACAATGTAAGAACCCTGACAGACTAATTCTCAGATGGCTGGGGGTTTTGTGTTTTGTTTTATTTAACTAAAAATGTGAAAAGTGGTATTCTGTGTCAGAGACCTTCAAAACTGCAAAAGAAGAGATTTCACAAAAGGAATCTCTGTTCAATGGAGGCTAATCTCATATTGCAGTGTAGAGAATCTGTAAGTTGGGCCTTACAAACTAAATACTAGACAAGATGCTTTCAGTATGCCAAAGGCAATCACTGTCTTGGCCAAATCTACAGATATAATGAAAGGATTATGAAAATGAATAAGGAATTCCTACTTCTCAGAATCCAAGGGTTGCTCCCCTGGATTCTCAATAGGAGCTACTTGAGATGTTTATGCGTATTTCTGTGGGAATAGCTGATACACATACACACGGATCATAATCCTTACCCATGTCAGTAATATGACTCTACCTTTTTGCTCTCAATGGCTATACATTATTCCATTGTACAGCTATATAGTAATTACTATATCATTCAATCCTCTAGTCATGAGCACTTGAAGATTTTTGCTTGTTTAGATTTGGGTTTAATAAACTGTGCTACATATAGCATTCTCATGCATGATCTTGTGGTAATATTTTTAATAGAGAATTTTCCAGAATTAGAATCAATATACAAATTATGGCAAATTCTTTAACATACAAACAAATCTAGCAGTTTTTCATAATAATTATCATTTAAAAATACAGTACCAATTTCTCTGCATTAACAAAAGTAATTATTTTAACCTAATGCTGTGTGTGGATGCCACCTTTAGAAAATTTAGCGTCACCATTTTGAATGCCAGGCATTAAAGTATGTATAACCACATGACTTTTTCATCAATTTTGCGTTGTTGATCTCTTTGCCCTTGAATTAAGTATTACTAGCATTGTGTTTCTCCTCAAAGTGCTTTAGTGTTATTCAATGATTATTAGTGTTGTTATTATATTAAGATAGTAGAGACATTAGTATATCTTTTTTCCTTTGATCACTTTGAACTACTGTATACTTTTACCCACTTTTCCCCCTTTCTCCTTGTCATCCATTTATTTTCGGTTGAGCCCCTTGTATAACTCACTCTTCCCTATCTTTATGTTTTTCTCTATCATTATCTTACCTTTGTCTTTGGTTCTTCTTTATCTCCTTTTCTCCTTTTCTTGAGACTTTCTCTGAGCTACTTAACTATGACTGGTTAATCTTGGCAAATACAGGACTTCTTTATTTTGTAGTGGGTAAAGCAAACACATTCGCACAGTCTTCTGTTGCCTGAGGTTATCAAATGCTTTTTAGATGTGTTCAGAAATTTTTCCAATTTCAGATACGTTCATAGATGTTTGAAGTTCATGTGCACTCTTTCTTTGTCAAAGCATTAAGAGAGATATTTCTGTATATAAGTACATAATAGCCTCCAGACTCCACGGAGAGTATATAACTCTATAATGTTTCAAAAACATCTATACAACATGTTCTGCTTTTCACTTAAAGTTAATATGCCAGTCATCTGCCCATGTCAGTACACATGGCTCTACCTTTTTGTTCTCAATGTGTATACATCATTCCGTTGTACAACGATACCGTAATTATCATAACATATCATTCAGTCCACTAGGCATGAACACTTGATGATTTTTCTTTTTTGCTTTGAAATAGCTTTAATAAACAATGCTAAATACAGCATTCTTCTACATGATCTTGTGGGACTATTTTTTAGTAGAGAGAATTTTCCAGAAGTAGAATCAATAGTTCAAAAATGACAAGCATTTTGCAACTTGATAGATTCTTACAAATGGCTCCTAAAAGATTGTACCAATTTATTCTGTATGAAAGTGCCTGATTCCCCACAACTTCAATTGATTCTAATATATGAAAATTTATATTAAATTATTTTAATATACAGTTTTTATATGTTTCAGGCATTATTTAAATATAATACAAATAATAATTGATTTCCTCTTTTATATACGTGTCAGGACCGGTATCACTCCCTGATCATATTAGGGCAGGACCCTTTTAAGATCAGGTGGGCTGACGGGACACCTTCTGCTACCATCTCATTAAAAGGCCCTTCACCTCTGGACAAGTCACCAGTACAACTGACTCCAAGATCCCTTTGTGGCTCCTCCAAACAACCTTGGTTCCCTCGTGGTGCCCAGCTTCCTCCTGGTTTCCTCTACTGGTCCTGGGTACTGTTTGGGCCTCTGTTCTCATGCTCATCCCTCTCCCTACTCTAGTATCCCACCATCGCTACCACCCCCTAGCATCCCTAATCGGTATCCTTTCATTGTACTGACTGGCATGTTTTTCCAACCAGCCCTCAGCGCCAAGCAAGGTATCCTCTGCCACCCACTCATCCAGTGCTTGCCGAACCAATTTAGCCTATTGGGTTCTAAGAGAAATCCCATTGGTACTGACTAAATGTGGTTCTTTACTTTCAACAGCATGCCTCAACCAGCAATAGGGATAACATAAGAGAAAATCCATTCATTCATTCAACATATGTTTATCTTATACCTCTTGGAGCTGAACTTCACAGCTAATAAGATTGCTGTTGTATCTGGCTTACTGAGCTAATCATCTCTGAAAGACATAGACATGTAAATAGGCAATTATAAAGTATAGTGGAACTGTATTGGAGGGAGAACAGGGCTCTCTATAGGTGTTTAGAAGAGATCAAAATATTTAATTCCTTAGGAGATTAAAAAGATAAATTGATTTTGATTTGCTTAGTTTACCTTCTTGTCTTCTTACCAAATTACAGCATTTTCCCCAAGTTTTATAGTGAGGTAATAGTTCATTGAACACATTTTGAATAAAAAACAAAACTTGTTTTCTTAAATTACCTGGCCATTTCAAGTAATAATTTTTTTTTGTCATTAAAAAGTAATGCTAATATATATATATATATATATATATATATATATATATATTTAATTTTAAAAAGCTCTTTATATCTTGTGCTATAAATATCGAATATAGATCCTGGAGAAAATAAATATTTTAGTAGAACTGGAAATATTTTGTGTAAGTGAAGAAAGGGCTAAAAATGAGAAAGGATGAAAGATTAGAAAAGGAAGATCAAGAAAAAAGAATAGGAAATATGTGGGATTCCATGTCATTCTTGACTATCTCTCTATTAATTGGTCACATTTTCACAACTCCTCCTTCCTTCAAGGTTTAACACATAATCCCAGGATTCACAGCATTAGGATCTAGTAGAACTCTGAGTAGTGTGCCTGTATGTATCTCACCACTTCCACGCCCTTCCCTATGAAACGGACGTCTTACCACCTACCTCACAGGGTTGTTGTGAGGATCACGTGAGATACTCTGTGTTAGGTGCTCTATATAATCATAAAGTGCTTTAAATACATAAGGTATGGTTCACAGTGTTCTCTTTTGAACTGATTGCTATTCCTTGTTGGTATAATGTAGACATTTCAAATCTGTAATACGAAGGAGTGAAAGCAAAATGAAAGTTCAAGAAGCCAAAGAAATGTCATGGACAGAAAGAGAGATGCTAGAAAATAAGATAAGATTTCACATTAGACAGAGCAATGCAGGTGTGACCAGATCACAAATCAAGGAGTTTGAGCCAAGCAGAAGAGCATACATTATAAAAAAAACAGCAACCTACCTGAGTGCATGCAAGGGGCCAGAAGCTGTCAGTAGAGGTCAGGAAAAAAAAAATGTCAGGCTCATAAAATAATAGTTCTGGCTCTGAAAGACAAAGCATGAGCTCAAGACACTGCTGATGAGAAAGCTGCTGAAATGTTGAAATAAATCTGAATTGTCAGTGGTACTCTGGGTCTGGGCCTCCATGACACCACAGTCTCAGGGGTTAGGAGGGAGAAAAGGAAGAAGGGGAGAAATTAGCCAATTGTCAGGTAGTCCTAAATATTAGCAAGCTGGCAACATTGACTAGCTGGTTAGTGCAAACATCTGAAACCAGTTGGACCTCTTTGTCCATGGTTTAAGTGGACAGGACCTCCTCCCTGCTCTGCCCTGGGGAGCAGGTGTAAGCCGAGCAGCCTATTCACTAGCCAGCAGGCCTGTGTCCGTGTTGGCCACAGAATGGCTCAGACCCCGGACACCCCGGAGACAAGCCCAGAGGGTTCCATTCATAAGTTACCTGACACCTCAGACTACAAATAGATTCTTAGTGTGTGGCATACTCACCTTCTCCAATCACTAAATAATTACAATGACGAGCATTTAGAGAATATCTGCTGTGTAGCCAGGGGCTTTTGATGCATCATCTCACTTAACCCCCAGAAGAGTGTTTGAGGTAAGTACTGTTATTATTCCCATTTTATAGATTAGAAATTGGAGCTTCCACTGCTTAATAAGTGGAAGGGCAGTCACGTCTATCCATCCCCAAAGTCCCTGTGTGTAACTACGACTCAATTCAACACTCCCACACCGGTTTTATGTCTTCTTTAATGTCAATACCACACATGGAGGTATTATGGAGGTTGTGGAGAGAGGAAGGAGGAAGAGAGACAGGTTTGTCATGAGTGTAGTTTTCCAGAATGGGCTTATTAATTTAAACACCACAGGGAGATAAACATTCATACAGCATGACTTCCATTAGGTCAAATTCCAGAAAGCACTCTCATGAATCTTTATTTGTGTATGTTTCCATCTTCATCTACCCTTCCATCTGTTGTCTGCAGTTCCTCCCCCAAGAATATTACTGAGAAATACAGTCTCCCCAGGATGCACACAAAGCTTCCATTATCAGCAGTGAGAGTTACTTATGTGCAGGGGAAAAGGAGCCACCTGTTACTATTCTATCTTTATTTCACTTACAGGCTCAATTTTAACATTTTCCAATATAGTTTGGCTGCTTTGTTGTCCCCGTTTTACTGAGTCTCCTTTTCACCTCCTCACTTTTCTCCGTGGCCCCCATTGTGACAGCACAGTAGAGCGTACCTGAATAGCAATGGCTCCAGGAAACTTAGGTGCTGCCCATTCTCCACAGTTATGTGATGTGTAAAGCTTTGTATGATTCTACAGATGGTTGCTAAACATATACAGTGTTCCATTCACACAATAGACGTGTCCCCAGATGGTGTGTGTAACTAATATGTTTTGTGAGGTGAAATAGAGATTTCCATCAGTAATGGATCCAGCAGGAAGCCCTTGTCCTGTTTAGTCCTTAGCACAGCTAATTCTCACAGCGGCTCTCAACAGAGCCACTTAGAAGGGGGAAATTCGTTCCAGCTCCAGCCAGGTCTCCTACGCCAGGAAAACCTGAAATTCATCCAGTTATGTGCCAGGATGCAGTGGGAGTGGAGAGACCCAATATGCCACTTCACGTTCCTCCACAATCTCAGAGGACACGCGGGTTTCCTGACCTTCAGAGAACTGGGTGCTGCTTCCGATTCTGCGTGAACATATCTCAGACTAGCACAGGGTCGTTTAGTTCATTTCAAATAAAGCACAATCTGAATAGAGCTTCACAGCCTATCCCATGCCCCCTCAACCTGGCCTCTGGAAGTGCACTGCCCAGCAATGTGAGTCTTAAGACCAAATTCCCTAGACCAGTGGTTTTCAACCTTTCTAATGACACCTTAATACAGTTCCTCACGTTGTGGTAACACCCAACCATAAAATTATTTTCGTTGCTACTTCATAACTGTAATTTTGTTAAAATTATAAAAGAGTTTCTAAAAAAAAAATAATAGTCAAGATTTAAGCTGAGCAAATGGAAGCAATGTTTGCTGGAGCATTCTTGGCTGAATTTTTGTTGAGTTTTCGAGTGATCTGTCCTTAAATACCTCTGGGCACAGCTGTTAGACACAAGTTATGGCCTCTCCTGTCGAGTGCAGAGTAATAAAGACTACTCACACTATTGTCTTCTCACAATTCCTATAAGTCAGCCTGGTAGCAGCTTGCAGAGCTTTGGACAGTTACGAGCATAAACAAAATATAGCCTACAGTGCCCAGGAGAACGGGTACTGTCTTTTCATTTACTTCCCGATCCAATTCAAGGTACAAACACTCAGTTCCTTTGGAAAATCATTTTATCTTCATAAAAAGCCAGAAAATCTGACTGAGTGGTCAGCCCTGCCAAGAATCAGACAGATTAAATGTTAGTGGGCCAAATTTGGGACATTTTTCTCCACGAGATCCACAGCTCAAATTCCCTACAGTCTATGCTTTCATAGGTTTCTACAATAACTTTCAGAATTAAGCATAATTATTCTATCACTACCATTTATATAGTACTTTAAAGTTTAAAATATCATTTTTTTACATATTGTCGTATTTGAAACCTCAATCGTAGGAAGTAGGCGTTATGTTTATTTTTATAAATGAGTAAATGAAGCCACAAAGAGTTAGGTCACTTACATCTCAACAGCTTATAAAGATGGACATGAAGACTTCCATGAGATCTAGCTGAGGCCTACATTTTCAGAAATCAGAAAAAAATAATAATGTAATTTATACTTTTTTTATGATGTGAGTTTTCTAAATTAGCTTTGTTTAATATATTCATGGATGACTTGATTATTTTTATGCCCTTAGGGTTTTAAGTGAAGAGCAAAAATTTAAATACCTTACAAATAGGTAAATAAAATTCCCCTTTATAAAGTTTTAAATATTCTCCTACATAACTCTAGAAATTAAGACTCACTTGGAAATGACATGTTAAAAATAGTAAGGTTGCTTTAAAATTATGACAAATATCCCTTGAAGAAGCAATGTGATTTTTGAAATACAGACCTTTTGATTTAATTGGTATTTTGAAAATCCAGTGATAGGAGCAGTTTATAGCTAATGACACTCTGAGGAGAACTTACACCAGGGACCATGCTCTGCTTTTCTGGACTCCCTCAATTTTTCAGTTTTGTTTGTTTTCCACACATATGCTTATTCTTAAACATCACATTCCTACGAGAATCTGTTCAACTAGAGACATTTTCTTAAATACCAAGTTCTTTCACCTTAAATATTTACCACTTTTTTAGTAATATGTTAAGTCCTATCTGATGATTCCATTCAAAAACTTGACAAATTAATATTGAAAATAATAGCCTTCTGCTATTTTTAAACTTGCATATATTTAAGTAATACACTCTTATTCATGATTAAGTTTGACTTACTCAGTATCATGAGTTTAGTACAATTAATTAGAAGTAACAAATTCTCAACCTTTAGTTATCCAGCAGTTGAACTATGGGTGTTTAGTTTAATCATGGCTAAATTTGCTAGCTAATTTGCAGTGTAACCAAAATATGCACTACCCAGCTATTCTGCAGCCTCAACTCTTAGGGGTCAGTTTATGCTTTAAAATTGAAATGAAATTATTTGGGCAACAGCCTCATGCTCTAAAGCAATTTGAATGATTCCTGTCTAAAATAGTTTGTTGAAAACATAAAAAGATTATATTCCTCTATATTTCCTCATTCAAATCCCTGCCACCTCTGTGATAATGGGTGTAATCGTGCTTCTAAAAACTCATGGGCACCTAAAACTTTAGAATGTGACCTTCTTTGGAAATAAGGTTTTGCAGATATAATTAAGTTCATGTGAAGTCATTTGGATTCAGATGGGCCCTAACGCTAATGACTGACACCTTTATAAGAGGAGGACACTCAGAGACACAGTGAGGATCCTGTGAAGACAGAGGCAGAGATTGGAGAGATGCAGTTGCAAGCTGAGAAGCCACTAGGAGCTGGGGAAAGGCAAGGAAGGATGTGATTTCAGACTCTGGCCTCTAGAGCTGTGAGAGATGCATTTCTGTTGTTTTAAGCCTCACACTGTGAGCATTTGTCACCACAGCCCTAGTTTCTCCACTTTATTCTGTCCTGGGATTTCCTGAATGTTTGTTGCTCTTAACATCCAGAGTCAGATTCAAAATCTGTTGCATTCCTTGCTGGAAGCCAATTCCAGCATGTCATAATTATAAAAGTTTCATCAAAAGGTTGATGGATCTTGAGGACTCAAGGGCTGAGTAACATATGTTATCACCTGCTGGAATGGCTAAAGGCATTTCCCCAAACCTGAAAAGGATGATTGTTTGCTGCCAGACAGCTCAGGGCACCTTAATCTACATGTTATTGTCTCCTATTGGCCAAACACCTGAACAACCATAGGCTATTCCCCAATCTGACAATGATTCTGTAGAAACACTACCCTGTGAAGTGTATATCTCCACCTTGCTTTAGGACAAGTTTTGTTAATAAAAAGCAAGGGGTCCTGAGACAAGGAGAAATTAGCTCCTTTAGATAGACTCCTCTGACCCCCCAATGCCTTTAAAAATTATATTTCGTCTCTGGACCCCTATTTAATCTACACACAGCCCTTTCTCCTGATTCCAAAACCCTTCTAGATATTGGATCAAGACCACAGGCATTAAATGACACCCAACATCTGATATTAATTCCTTTTCCTTTTCCAGGGAAATTTGACTTGTTTCTCCAAACATCTGGTAATCTGGGTTGTGGCTTTCAGAGCTAAGTGCCTCATTCCGATAATGATCTTAAAAAGAAAAACCAGTTCCCTTATTGGAGGAATCTTGCCATATTGCAAAGACGTCCAGGTCAATCTGCAGCCATTGTTTTAAATGTCTGTTACATTTGGAACTCAAATATAATAATTACAATTGTAATATATTTAATTCTAAATCGCAATTTAAATAAATTACATAAAAAGGACCACAAGGTTAACAATATCATAATTGAAAATGAGTTCCACTCCTCAAATTGTTTTTAACCTCAGTTCTTCACCCAAGCAGCAGCGATCAACACATGCAAAAAGCCCCACAGTTCACATTCTTACCAACTTCTCTTTTCAAATTAGAATGTTGTCTGGCTAATAGAGATTAGCAAATCCACAATATCCTTTCCCTAACTTTTAAGAAAAGACCTACTTTTATAATTTATTTAGGGTTCATATATGATATCAACATCACTGTGAATATGTAGTTTTCTTTAAATAAAATATATTTCACTCATAAAGGAAAGAAGGAACATTCATAACAAATAGCTAATAAATAGTCATGTACTTTGGTTTTAGAGATATTAAAGTTTTACCACACAAACTGCAGGTGTTTGTTTTTAAAGATACATAATTTTAACTCTCATTGTTGAAGCTCTAGTTATGCCTGCCTCCCTTGCTTTTTCAAGATAAATTATTATTTTGGAGTTCATATGCTTCTTTCCATTCAGGTTTTCATACATTTACTACATATGTAAGTATGCATAAACAATAGATAGTATTGTGTTGTGTGTTATCTTACAGAAGTAGAATTATCTATCATTTTGGCATTGTTCTTTCTACACAATTTTTTGGATTTCAGCTGTGAGTCATAGACCTGTTACAACAGTAAGCATGAATGAATATCCAGTCACTATTTATGTTATTAAATCAATATTAGTTTTTAAAATAATATAATTGTATACAATTAGGAAAAAATTAGATATTCAATTTCTGTCCCAGAATTGCTTCAATATGCTTAGATACTTTCTTCCAGGCTTTTTATATGCAAACTAGAGGTCCGGTGTATGAATTCGTGCACAGGTGAGGTCCAGCTAGCCCACCCCGATGGGGGTCAATTGGGTTAGGCTGGCTGGCCAGGCAGGCCAGCTGGCCCCACCCCCCAATCAGGGTCTTGGGGGGGCCATTGGGAGTGGTGCCAGCAGGGGGGAGAGGTTGTGGGCTGTTGGCTGGCCCTGCCCCTAATCAGGGTGGGGAGGCTGATTGGGGGCAGGGCCTGCTGGAGGCAGGGGCCATTGGAGGGGCCAATTTGGGGTACTGATTGGGCCAATTGGCTGCCATGGTATTCATCATAGCAACTGGTGTTCCATAATTGAAATAAATTGTAAGTGTCAATATAGTCATTTGATATTATATTATCATCTTTCCCCCCCATTCTATCCGATCTTTTTGACAATTGGTCTTAATGTCTCAAAAACTATCCATCTACTGTATAACTGTCTCTCTATTTTGAGATACTTAATATATTTCTGTTTTACTTCCCCCTTTAAAAATAAATCTGTAATAAAAAAATAAAAATAACTTCTGAACTTGTTAACTTTTATTATATTTGGTGTAATTTCCTCAGATTAAGTTATAAACCATTTTATAGAGTATCTGCTCTATTACATATTTTTATTTGGTATCATGTGGTCATAGGAATATGAATGTGCTATTTAAATAAATATATCATATTGTTTTTACTTTATATACACACTTTAGAAATTATAGTACTACATTCTTCCCTCCAGAACTAGGAAGTAGGAATAGTAAGATTGTCTTTAAAAAGTTAAATTACAATGAATCAGAGCAGAGATAAATGTCAAATCAATTCACCTGACTGAATGTATTAACATATATAAAGAAAAATGTGTTAACCAAAGAGCTTGCTGTCCAGTCCCAGAGGCAAAATCTCATTGCTATGTCTCATTGTAAATTAATAAATTAATTAAATGAAGAATTCACTTATTGTAATTTGACTTCCTATAAAGATTGCCCATGGGGAGAAAATGGCCTTGTCAAGCAGATACAAATATTTCAGTTTTTGAGGCAATCATATTTCTCCTTGTAAATTGAATTGACATTTAGTCTCAAGATTCTGTTTAACATTAGTCTGCCACTAAGAGATAAATTCTCTAACCCTACAAAATCAGGTTTTGGAATATGTAAGGCTTTTGATCAGACCTTCCCACCAAACCCTGCTGCCTTGGGGACTTTCAGTAGACAGCTATGTCATTTTTCTCCATAAAAATACTGTATTTTTTGGCGTATAAGACAACCCCCTAATTTTACAGTTAAAACATAGATTTAGGCCTATATTCACTGTATAAGACTACCCCCCTCCCCACACACACACACACACTTCAAAGAAAAGACTTACTTTGCCGTCAAGATCTGCAGGTAATTTTTGTGCAATTTTGGTCTTTTGCCCCCGATTTTTGGTTGACTTTTTTTCATTTCAAAAGTCGTATTATACGCCGGAAAATACGGTACTCACGATTAACTCAGTTAAATCAATATTTTCCTTCACAATTTCCCTTACTGCTTCTACATATAGAGACTATATTCCCTCTAGAGACTTGTAAAATACTAAATTTTATTATTATTGCTATTGTTTGATATTTTAAGCACTTACCAATTTAATTCATTCAGTTAATGCAATTTGCATATCAAGAAGAGCTCACTATTCATTCATATCATAACTCTTTATCAAGTAACTACTAAGTGAAAATATAGACTTTGTCAAGTGCTAAAAAGATAACAATAAGGATTTCTGTCTAGTGAAGAAAATAAACTATTTGACAGCGTTTTGATAGGTCAGCTTGCTGTGGGAGTTAGAAGTGAGAATCCTGTACAAACTGAGGGGGTGGGGGGAGAGAGAATTGAGGATGAAGAAATCGGAGATTTGTGTGTGGGGGAGGGAAAGGTGCAGGGAGGTGGTGAGGGGGAATAGAAGGAAGATTTCAGAAAAGGACCAAAGCTCCAGAAATTAAGGAGTTTAAGGCTTATTTGGGCAAATTGAATAATCTATATATAAAAGCCTAATATGCAAATTATCCCCATGGCAGTTGGGAAAGGGAAGTCCCAGCTAGCAGTCGGAAGGCCTCAAATGACTCTGATCACTGGCCAGGCCTAAGGATCTTTCCTCTGTTTGAATTTTGTACACCGAGCCTCTAGTTATATTATAAAATAAAATAAAAAGCAGGAGTGAGGGGTGTAGAGGTTCTTAAAGGGTTTGAATAGAGAGGAAAGCAGAGATGAATTATGACCTTGGTTATTTCAAAGATCACTTGGCAGGCTTATCCCTACTGAAATCCTTGTCTATTGTGTTTTTAACTTTTTTTTATAAAGGGCCAGATAGCAAATAAGCCAGAAGGTCTCTGTCACAGCTATTCAACCTGCTGTTTTAGCCTGAAAGGAGTCCTAAACAACATACAAATGGGTGTGGCTGCATTCCAATAAAACTTCATTAGTACAACAGACAACAGGCTGAAATTGGCCATGGGCCATAATTTATTCTTCACTGGTATAGCAGATTTTCCTCAAAATAATAGGTAATCATGCTTTTAAGTAACAAAGGTCAAATAAAAAGAAACATTAATGATTAAGGTGATTAATATCACATATAACATATTTATTCCAGGGCTTTCAACAGAAAATGATAACCTCAAAATTTTCAAAACTTGTAAAAGTAAAAACTTTGTACTTGTATACCATTTTAAAGAATGAACTATTCTAACTTTCATAATGATCTGAAAAATACATGAATCTCGAAGGCAGGATTCGTATATTATTCAAATTTTTCCAGGAACCCATTTAAATGCCTGGTACAGAAAAGTTATGTGAAGATACATTTAAGAGCAAATACCATTTTCCCTTTTAAGCAGCTGTTAGGTTAAATGTCCCAATGAGGCCCATAAACAAACAGTGTCAGAGGCAGAACCAGTGTCCAATAACCTGTCTCCTGGATTTTAATTTATTTTTCATATCTACAGTCACAGATATGAAAAAGAACACAGAGCTAACCATGTAGTATAATTAATATTGCATAAATACACAAAGATTATTAAAATGACTTTTATGGAATGAGCTATTGTCTTTGCTCAAAACTCTTCAACTAGGAAGTGCCTCTGACCCTCACTCCAGAAATACCATGTAAATGCAAGTGACACTGTCTTTGGCCCAAGCTATTAAGACCATAGATGGACAATCTAACTCAAATGAAATCAAAGGAGGAGTTCCCTGGATATTTAGACCTGTCACTGAGAAGGAGACTATAAAATAGAAACCTGGGCATTATTAAGACACATGTTTTATCATGCGAATTGGAAAACAGATATCTATATTTCAACAAAAGAAAATGGATTAGTTTACGGAGAGGCTTTTGTGTAAAGCTTGGAGAGTTGAGTTAGTCCAGCTGTTCTAGATGCCTACACATATCCTTACCCCTAGAATCATAGGAAATCCTGTGGTTCCTACCTACATCATCACTTCCATTTTGGTTTGTGTTTCTGTTTTTAGCCAATTACAAAGTAATGACTAATTCAAAAGAGTCATTAGAGGGTTACATGGTCAATGTTTATCTGTGTTTACCTGATTTGAATCTGGAGAGAGTCTACAATGATAAAGTTAAGAGGAGAAATAAGACAGCTACCCAAAAAACACAAACAAGCATTCTTTAGGTACAAGGTAAATATTCCCCAATGGAGAAAAATCTGTCTGACTAAATATGTTAGCTTGATAGCAAAGAAACCATAGCCATTATTCACATCCATATAATGAGCTGGCTAAATTCAGAGGAAATTCTGACCTGCAGTCTGACAGAGAAAATGCTGATTGTGGATGTTCAGAATGACAAAATGGACTTTTCTCCATGAGCGAAGCAGAGTAGTTGAAAGAGCCTGTTGGCCTGCCCCTTTTCTCTGTATCCATGCATAGGTGATCAAGGATTGACAAAATATGGTCACACTTCTGTAATTGATTTATAATTGGAAAGTATTTAGTTGACAGATAGGCATAGACATTCCAAACATAGGTAGCCACAGAAAATTCATTAGAGGACTTATTCCCCTTCAAAATCCCACAAGCATAAGGAATTTGGGGGGGAAAATGCAGCCATTCTGTTTGGAATAAATATACATTCTAAAGAATTCTATAAAAGCATCAGCAGGTGTGTCTGATTAACATGTCTCCTCATTTAAATATATAATGTGATCTTGTAGGTTAGTGGCTCTCAAAGATTCAGGAATAACAGCATCAGCATCAGCTGGGAACTTGTCCCACTCAAGACCTACTGAATCAGAAACCCTGGCTGTGGGGCCAGCCATCTGTGAATCTAATGCATACTGCTATGGACTGAATTATGTTCATTCATCCTCCTCTCCCTATCAAATTTATATGTTGAAGTAAAAAACACCATTGTGATGATATTTTGAGGTGGAGTTTTTTAGGACATAATTAGGTTTAGATGTTATTATGAGGATAAGGGTCCTCATGATGGAATTAGTATCCTTAAGAGATCAGAGAGCTTATTCTCTTAGTTCAAAAATTGTCTGCTTTGTATCTCATTCAAAGAAAGAAAAACATGTTGGGACACAAAATCCAGTAGCCTTACTAGTATAATTAGAAATATCTTTGCTATTGTATATAATAAAGAGATAATATGCAAATTGACCATCACTTCAACATACAAGATGACCACCCCCAAGTGGTCAAAGATAGCTGCCCCCATGTGGACACAAGATGGCTGCCCCAAGATGGCCAGAAGGGGCCGGCAGTTGTAGGTGATCAGGCCTGTAGGGGAAGGCAGTTAGGGGTGACTGGGCCAGCAAGGGAGGGCAGTTTGTGGGAGGGAACCAGACATGCAGGGGAGCATTGTTGGGAGGGATCCAGACCTGCAGGGGAGGACAGTTAGGAGTGACCAGGCTTGCAGGGGAGCAGTTAGGTGTCAATCAGGCTGGCAGGGGAGTGGTTAGGAGATGATCAGGCTGGCAGGCAGAAGCGGTTAGGGGCAATCAGGCAGGCAGGAAGGCAAGTAGTTGGCAGCCAGTAGTCCTGGATTGTGAGAGGGATGTCCCAGATTGGAGAGGGTTCAGACTGAGCTGAGGGGCACACCCCCTGACTCCATGCACAAAATTCATGCACCGTCCCTCTAGTTTCTAAATAAATGTCACTATAGTTATCTTGTATCTCTTACTAGAAGATAGGATTTTTGGCCATCTATTTTTGCATTTATGATATTATAAAATATCTTCTCCTCCACCTCCTATATTATTGAAAGTCATGTACTTTGTTTTCTAATTTGTGTGTTAGCGTGTCAAGAATATAATAAATCATTTGTTATAAAATTTTCTAAATAGTATGCAAAATCTATATAACATTTAAAAGCTTGTAGCTGTTGAGTTTTATAGTCGTTGAAATATAATCTTTGAAGTGTTCTCATATACATAACTTACATAAATGTTAAAACAGAGAGAATAGATTTTAATCTTCAGCTTTGATTTATGCTATGCTTGTAACTTAACTCTTCAGTGGGTGATGCTAGAAAGTTTAAAATATATCCCAGTAGTTGACCTTATTGAGAAGAAGTGCTAAAATGATTTTTTAAAGCATTAGGAAACAGTGTTAATATGTAACTAACCCCTGCTAACTTTGGTTACAGCTCCACCTCGGACAGTACGGCTGGTCAACGGCAGTGGCCCTCATGAAGGCAGAGTGGAGATTTTCCACGATGACCAGTGGGGCACAGTTTGTGATGACCACTGGGAGCTGCGCAGTGGTCTGGTCATCTGCAGGAGTCTGGGCTACCACCGTGTTATAACTGTGCACAAGGGAGCCAGTTTTGGACAAGGTAATTTAAAAAAATATATATTTTATTGATTTCATAGAGAAAGGGACAGGGAGAGATAGACACATCAATGATGAGAGAAAATCATTGATAGGCTGCCTCATGCATGCCCCTACGGTAGATGGAGCCACACCCAGGAATGTGCCCTGACCAGGAATCTAACCCTGACCTCCTGGTTCATAGGTCGATGTTCAACCACTGAACCACACTGGCTGGACAGACAAGGTACTTTAAAAAAAATTATCACTGTTGTTAAGAATATTACAGATTTTTAATTTTTTTTTAATGAAGCGCAGGCATTCTCTAATATGTAGAAGCAAGTAGAGATAGACACTTATAGCATAGGAAGAAAAATTGTGTCTAGGATTTTTTAAAATGGCCTTTCCTAGGAAGTAGAAGAGAAAGGGACATTAAAATCAAGTGATACATGCTCTCAGACAAATTTTAATATGTAAATCTTATGTAAATCCAATTGGTTAGTTGCAGGGTACTAACAGAGGAAAATAGAGGGATTGGCAAAGTAGAACAAGTGAATTAATAAGGTGACTTAGGATCTACAAAGTGGACAGCTCATTTCTAATAGAAGGCATACACTATCATCCATGCTGATTACTCACTGCTAGGTGATGGCTAAGAACTCGTCAGTTTTGGAAATAACAGCATGTGATGATGATCTGAATTCTTAGGATGTGCCTTTGTTGACAAAATGGAATATAGTTTGCCAGTTGTCCAGATCATTCAACCAATATGGACTGTCTGAATAGCTCAACCCAAAAAGAGAAAAATACTTTAAAATAGCTTTTATCAAGATGACTTACACTTTACATTGTCCAAAGAGTTGACAACTTTGCATTTAGCTTTGTATCTCTAAGGAACAAGCCTCCTGGCACAATTTATTAACTTCTTATATCCCAGATGATAAAATCGCCACTGTTTCAACATTGCATTCACCGTAAGGCCTAGTCTCACAAGTCAAATAATCTTTGTCCTACAGCTTTTATTCATTCCCGCTTTATATCTCAAGGGAGTTCTGGTGTAATGCACTGGCAAGAAAAAAAAAAAATATATATATATATATATTAGAATATCTCCAAGAAAATAAGTAATGAAACAATAGAGTTTAGTCTCATGTGAAATTAGTTTATTTCTTTGGCTACATGGAGGCAATTTTCTTCTGATAATTGTCCAGTTCTTTAAGATGAATATCCAATTTTACTGAGACTGTGCATTAGGGGAGTCAGGGATGCTATACATTATACTAGAGTTTTATTGATAAAACAGCAAGGTATGCCAGAATTTTGTTGTCTGTTTACATTTTCACGCACCTGCTGAAATGAATCAGAAAGAACAGGTGTTTGATAACGAAGGAGATTTGAGTTGAAACTTTAGTGCCGATACTTATGTTTCAGATGTCAATCTCTTATTTCAATAAAATGAAAATAGTAATAATACCAAGCCAGATTTATTTTGAATCTTAAAAGAGCTGGCATATAAAAAGTGTCAAACCCGCCAAAACCGGTTTGGCTCAGTGGATAGAGCATAGGCCTGCGGACTGAAAGGTCCCAGGTTTGATTTTGGTCAAGGGCGTGTGCCTGGGTTGTGGGTACATCCACTATAGGAGGTGTGCAGGAGGCAGCTGATCAACGTTTCTCTCTCATCGATGTTTCTAACTCTATCCCTCTCTCTCACTCTCTGAAAAAAAATAATAATAAAAAATAAAATGTCAAACCCTAGCCAGTTTTGCTCAGTAGATAGAGCATGAGTCTGTGGACCAGAGGGTCCTGGGTTCACTTCCAGTCAAGGGCATACACCTCTGTTGCATATTTAGTCCCTTGCCTTGGTGGGGTGCAGGAAGCAACCAACTCTCTCTCTCTCTCTCTCAAAATTCAAACAAGAAGAAAAAAAATTTGCATTTATTTTCTTCAAGTCCCCATTAAAGAAAGAAAACCATTTTCTTCGTGCAGTTTCTCCCTCCTCCTCCTCCTCCTCCTCCTCCTCCTCCTCCTCCTCCTCCTCCTCCTCCTTCTTCTTCTTCTTTCTCTCTCTCTCTCTCTCTCTCTCTCTCTCTCTCTCTCTCTCTCTCTCTCTCTCTCTCTCTGTGTGTTTTGAAATGGCAAACCTGGCTCACCAGAGAGAATCCTTGTTGGCTTTAAGAAGAATTAGTTTGGCAGCTGCAAAAAAAAGTGGCTGATAGGAATGAAGATTAAAGCATGCTCCCTTACATAGGTTCCTCCATTTGGATGTGTCTTTTGCTAAAGTGGAATGTTCTTCCTCCCTCCCCCTCAGTAGACCCAAAGGTTAACTTAAGGAAGTATTGAGAAGCATTTGCCTGTCACTGCATGGGGCAGGGAAGTGGAGGACGATCACTTCTCTCCCTGGGCAGGCTCTCCCATCCCTTGTCCCAGTGGTCTCCCTGCAGCAAACCTGAGTGAGCTTTGCCAATGGTGGTACCTCCTAGATCGTGTTCCAACCCACCTGAGCCCCCGTGCTAATGCAGGAAGCATACGCTGGGCCAGGAGCAGCTACTATCTCCTCTTCTCCTCGATTTACAGAAGTTTGTGCTGAAGCCCCAAACCTGAGAGCAGAAACAAAAGACAGTTCTAGATATACCAGTAAATGTCATATGCTATTCATCACTCCTTTCCCATTGCATAATCAAATTTCTAAGTGGACTTCAAAATAAATACAAGAATAAGTTGAAGGAGATCAAAGGTATAGTAACTATGCCTCTAAATTAAGCTTCAGTAAATAGGAGTAAAAACAATATCAAAGATAAGTAAAATATCTCAATGGATAGGAGCTCAAGTTCTTGCATACTGTACCTTGCATAGTAACAGCTTTAAAAGAAGTTTACATGTTGGATCTTATGGAACCTGATATGGAGCCTATAGAGTTCTTAGCACATCTGTTTTGTTACTATGGTAACAAAGACAGTATGAAGTAGGGATAATATTGTTTAGCAAGTGCTGATTACATGACCTCATTTAATGCACATTGTGCTTGTGAAAAATAGATATTATAGCCCCAATTTTTCACAGAGAAACTAAGTAAAGCTGCCACAAAATTTTTTTTGTGGGTTTTTTTTTTGGGGGGGGGGTGTTCCATTATTGTCATAACCTGTCTCTTAACTAGACAAAATGTTCTAAGCTCTTTATACTTAAGAAATTCACGTTGGAAGAGCTTGCTTCTTCAAATCTTAAAATCATATATTTTTTAAGAGGTAAATGAAATTTTAGAGGTACTTCAGCCATATCCCTTTATTTTGCATGAGAATACAGTAAGGAACATGAGTGGCTTCTTTAAAACCACAAAGCTAGAATCCAGAACATTAGTCTGTTTCATCATTCTCTATTTTGATTCCCATTCCATTTCAACTTTGATCTGAAACACAATGATTTTCTTGAGAGGCGGTTGACAAAGTACTCCCTACTAGAAGTCTTAAAATGGATGCAAATGCATGTCACTCAGCCATAACTGGATTTCATTCACATTCAGGCCCAGATTGTTAACCACGTGATTTTTACTTCCACAGATATCAATTCAGCAGCTAGTCTAAAAATCTCATCACGTTGCTATATATCTGGCTAATGTATAAAATCTCATTCCTTCTTTCCCCCATAAAAGTTTTGAGTTAGTGATGAGTATATTAAATTAACTCAGAGTCTCTCAAAGAACAACACTATCTGCATTCTTTTCAAAGAAGAGATGAAGGGAAAATGGCATAGTCTGTCAAACATGCTCTTACTCAACACAGACCAAGCTCATGACCCCCGGAAGCCACGGACAGTGCTTTCATTATGTCTGCTTTTGGAATACCAAGTCAGTTTGTCCCGACACAGCCCTCAAATGTTAAAGGAATTGAAGCTGTGCAGAGGATTAGGTGGATGACAGATAGACAGATAGATAGATGATAGATAGGGTTAGAGAATGAAAACATCTATAACATACTCATCAATTTTGCATAAGTTCCCACGAAAAAGAAAGAAGAGTTTTGAGGCAAAAAATAAAAATGACACCAGCCGCAACAAAATCCTCGAGTAATAGTTATTACCTGAAGAAATAAAAACAAATTCGCTTTCTTATCTTTGAGGTTCAGATGAAGATAAAATTGTATTAATTTTATGCCACCTTAGCATTAATTTTTAATGCGGAAACCAATTTGGAAGGATATGGGAAATGTGTATTAAGTAAATTTTTCCCTTAGGCTCAATAGTCCTGAATATATTAATATAAAAATAAAATGACAAATCTTTGAACAGTACTTTTATAACTCTTATTTGGGCTCCTATGTAGTCAATAAATATCACCAAGCTATAAAGGGCATTATGTTCTGTTGCTGGCTCTGTTCTCCTTGAGAAAGCCAAACATCCTTTCTGAGTCTGTTTTTCTACCCATGCATGATATGGAGATAATTACCATTATTTTACAAGATTATTAGAAGAGTAAATTTTTTTTAAAAAAATCATATGTGAAAAGGCTTAGTATGTTCACTGGGTCTGAGTCTTTTCCACATAGAAAAGACCAGATTACCCGACAGCACAATCTGATTTTCATATCAGTGGGGTCAGAGTGAGGAGTTCTACATGCAAGGGTCAGCTCTGCCACTAATTACATACATGAGCCCAGTTGCTCCATTTGCCTAAGGCAGAAGTCCTCCCTAGGAAGTCAGGTCAAGAGGGAATGGGTTTTGCGTTTGTTCACGCATATAGATGTTCGGAACATTTGCTGAACAGCCCAATGAATAACGCAGAGCATTGCGGTGAATCACTGATTGAAACCTGCCTCTAGGCAGATGCCGGGGAATGCTCCACCAGGCATTAGCCATGCGACCTTGACCAGCGTTACCTATTGTCTCCGATTTTTACTTTCCTCTCCAGTAAAATGGCACATAGAAGCACTTAACTTTTTAAGGTTATTTGAGGATTCACTGAGATAACAGATCAAAAGTACTTTGAGGGTTTCTGCCTACATTGTAAAGTCTTCCAAAAGTGGGCTGAGATATTCATTCTTAAGACCCCAGAATGGTATTCTAACATTCATGGATTCCTCTGCTGTGGTTTCAAAAAACAGACAATCCCGGTATGAACATTTCAAGCTCGCATGAGTTCTCCAGGTCCCCCTTTTACAATTGACCAGTCCAGGATAGCCTTTGCTTTTCCAATAGATGGTTTGAATCCTAATGATTTCATTTCTCTTATATTAAATGAAAAATACAATGTTCCTAGTTCCCTCAGTAATGTAAACCAAAATATAATTTCGTCTTGTATTTGGATCTTTCTAGTGAAGGCACAAATTATACAAAAATTAAGTGATTGTACCAATTTATATTACATGTGGAAATCAAAATTTCTTGTCTGATTCAACAAGTAAATAAAACATGAGTCATCACAGAAAATGTCTACATCAAGATCCTATTAAGTTATAGACTCTTCAATTTAACTTCCACATTTATGGTGGGCACAGTTCTAAAATGTAGTTCTGATTATGTCATTTCTTGTTGTGACTTAAAATTTAAAATATTTTTATAGTGTGGTCCTAGCTTCCTATCACCTTCCTTCTTCCTCATTAATATACTTTGTGTTTGGATGCCAGCATGGTCATGTTGTCCCCACTATAGGGAATGACTTCTATTTTATGCATGAAAACCTCTATCCACTTTTTAAGATTGGGTCAAATTTTATCTACATTGTGATTACAAAATTCCCAATATCTGCTAATTTATTCTTATATTATATATATACGTATGACTATATATTGTACACATTAATAATCATGCACATCTTGTCAACTTATGGAGCTAACAGAATATTTGAAAAATCAGGAAGAATAATGCCATTGTATGTGCTTTACATATGCCTCTGAAAAACAAGGTTTTATTTAACTCTGTCTTATAGTGACCCAAAGACCTGTTTGCAAGTTGAATTTAGTATTTCTAAGTACATTTCATATAGCTCTTATGACTGAAAGAGGACCTTTTAACATATTGATCCAAATGAAAAAGCCCTCCATCAGTTTTGCAATGGTGCTTGCTGAAATTTAGCTGCTAAATCAACAGTTTCCTGATGGCATGAAATGTTCTTGAAAATCCATTAGGAGGTTTGCCATATTGTATGTTCCACAAAACCCAATGAAATCATTCATTTAGAAGTTTTCAAAGGTTCTGTTTCTAGATGTCATAAGCCTAAAAGAAAGGAGAACTTTAATAAATGAAACACTTAGAAAATTTTTTAGAAAACATTTCAAAACCTTCTTTATTAAAGTTATCTTTTCTTGCAATGAATTCCTTTCTTTGGATTTTAGTATTTTACACATTGACAAAATATAAAGTTTTCTGCGGCAGGGTACTGATTTTTTAATCCTAATGATCAACACATTCTGTTAAATTAGTGAGTAAATAAATGGCTTTGTTTCATTCAAATATTAAAACTAAACTATACTTCCTAATAAAGCAATTGTATCTGATTTCTGTAGGTACTGGTCCAATATGGCTGAATGAAATATTTTGCTTTGGGAGAGAATCATCTATCGAGGACTGTAAAATCCGACAGTGGGGTGTGAGAGCCTGTACCCATGCCGAAGATGCTGGAGTCACTTGTGCTTTATAACATATTATATTTCATTCACATTTATGAAATTGCTGAAAAATGATTTTTATTACTTTTCTCCATTAAAATTAGTTTAATGAATATTTAAGATATTAAGAATATTGCCCCAAAATACAGAATATTTAAAAGTCACTGGATATCCGAGACTGGTTTGGCTCAATGGATAGAGCATCAGCTTGGGGACTCAAGGGTCCCGGTTCGATTCCAGTCAAGGGCATGTGCCTTGGTTGCGGGCATATCCCCAGTAGGGGGTGTGCAAGAGGCAGCTGATCGATGACTCTCTCTCATGGATGTTTCTAACTCTCTATCTCTCTCCCTTCCTCTCTGTACAAAATCAATATATTTTTAAAAAATAAATAAATAAAAAAATAAAAGTCACTGGATAAACATATTAAAAACCTTCATAATTACTATATGTTTGTTTTTGAACCATTTTAACATCTAAGTCATCCAATGGAATTCTATAATGATTTATACATTGAATTGCATATACTGAAGTTTAAGGTTCTAGATTATAAATGTCAGTAATATGGAAGCAATCTCAATCAATGGTTCCAATTCATATCTTCACCAGGAGATTTTTATCATTTTTTTCTTCTCTGTAATCTATTTAGTTGATTTTAATTGAATAACTTTCTGAATAGTGAGAAGGTTGAGAAAATTTCTTCGGTGTCATGTTCGCAAAATATTTAATTCATGCATACTTTTAAAGAAAAAAATCTTACCCAGCTGTCGAGATGTCTAATGAGCAATAACTTGGCTGTAAATAGTATATTTTGGTCATGTAAAACTTTTATCAGAAGGTTTTGCAGCCGGGACCGGTTTGGCTCAATGGATAGAGGGTCGGCTTGGGGACTGAAGGACCCAGGTTCGATTCTGGTCAAGGGCATGTACCTTGGTTGCGGGCATATCCCCAGTAGGGGGTGTGCAAGAGGCAGCTGATCGATGACTCTCTCTCATCGATGTTTCTAACTCTCTATCTCTCTCCCTTCCTCTCTGTACAAAATCAATAAAATATATTTTTTTTAAAAAAAGAAGGTTTTGCAAGATTATGTATTAACATGGTAAATAATAACATACTTAATAGCATATTTATTAACAATAATAATATGGTTGTTTTACATGGTAATGTACTGAGAGTTTTTTTTAAAAAAAAGTATGTTATTGATTTCAGGGAGTAAGGTAGAGGGAGAGAGAAACAAACATCGATGATGAAAGAGAATCATTGATCCTGCCTCCTGCTCACCCCCTACTGGGGATAGACCCCACTCCCCCTCAACCCTGGCATGTGTTCTGACCTGGTATTGAACTGTGCCCCATGATTCAAAGGTCGACGCTCAACCGCTGAGCCAAGCGGGCTGGGCCATATTGACAGTTTTTACCGAATCATAAAGTTAGTTGAAAGCAAGAAAAGATATAGGCCCACCTTTGCCAGATTGTATATAAATAATGGATGGATCAAAAGTGTTGTTTTTAACATGCAGCTCAGATTGTTATGCACTTAAGTTGAATACTTACCTTGTTGCAGTTCTAATACATTGTGTTTAAGATGTAAATACATCTCCTTATCCCATCTAAAGGAACAGCATGCTAATGTCTCGAGTGCAGAAAGAAGTGTCAACTATCCTGTGTTTTTCCATCAAGTCCCTCCCTGCCTCCCACCACGACACGGGGTTTATATTATACCCACATAGCTATGTTAGAGCTAAATTTCCCCAAATCCTCTTTCCTGCATTGTTCTTGTCATGGACCACAGAAGACATTTTGCATGGGATTGGGAAACAGAGTGTAGAAGCAGCCATGATCTGCTTTACAGGACAGAAGTGCCTGTAACCCCCCAATTCCTCCAGGGGCCATCTTCAGTGTCCCATACTCCTAGGCCAGGTGCATATTAGCTCCCCGGTAAGTTCACTGCCTTCTCCTGAGGCCCCCGGAACCAGCAAAGCTGGAGGCAGGGAGAAACGAATACAGGTTCCAGCGCATCCTCCTGGCTTCCACGTTATCCTTGCTGTCTCCATGTTCTTGTCCATCTTCCTTGCTAAATGGTCACCCTGCTGAACTCAGACGACCCAGCACCAGGCACAAAAACAGCGAACATTTCCTAGAGGCTTAGTCACAATTGCACAAGACCTGCTATGTTGAAGGGAATGAAGGAAGAGCTGCTTGGGACCGGGAGGCAGTGACTGGCCTCAGACAGCAAAGTGGACAAGAGAACATGGGCATGCAATAACTGTATGAGCCTGATATTTAGAATATTCTAGTCCAGTGGTCAGCAAACTCATTAGTCAACAGAGCCACAGTTTGCCGACCACTGTTCTAGTTTGTAGAGAAATAAGATTGTTTTTAATTATTTTGCCTGTTTAACTGTGCATTTCTGAGATTTAAACATAGGTTTTTAGCATTACATCAAGTATCAAACTCTCCCACTGTAGGTTTTTCTATAAAAATGTCAAGTACGCAAGTGATTTTAAAGAAGGGAATATACTATATCGTTAATATCTCTAGAATTGAATGAGACCGTTAAAGCTCTTTGAGGTTCCCTGAGTGAAAAACTCTATTACACTCCTCGCTAGAGTAATTTTAGGTAATGGAGGAAAAGCAAACTGAAATACATTTGTTAATCACCCATTAAGAATCTCCCTAGGGGCCGACTAAGTTCAATCAAACCTGTGAAACATTCCAATTACTTTCAGAAAAGTCTTCGATGCTTCATACTTACGCTATTTCCCAAATAGGCTGATGCAATTAATGACATAAATTGCTCTTATGTTTTCTTTTGTTAAATTCATAAAACAGTCCTGTTCTGAAGGTTCAATGAGAATAAAGTGAAAACAGCAACTATTCTGAATTAGGGCTCATAAGGGAAGGCAAGCTGGCTTTCAGAGAAGCAATTTGTTTGATCTCCAGACCAGCTGCCAGAGTGATCAGAGGGCGAAAAGGAATAACCTGAGAGAGTTCAGGTAAATTAAAAACAACAAGAAAAACCACAAAAAACAGGAAGGAGGAGAGCAGGGAGAGGAGGCAAGCGGCAGGAAGGAGAGGAAGAAAGAAGGACAAGAAAAACGGAAGAAAGAAGATTCAAGGAATAACAAATTTGCTGATTGTCACTTCATCATGTGTCGAAGTTCTAAGGTAGGCCAGTTTGTGATATTTTTAAACATATAGAGAAAGTGAAGTAGCAAATTAATTAATTGGGGGAAAGTGACTCTTGGAATTGTAGTAGAGTTAGACAGTTCTTTCTATGTTAATAATTCAAATTCTAAAGTTGACTTCCTACGCAAAGCCACGTTTTATTTTGTATCACAGGTAGTAAGGGAATCAAGGCATTCAAGAGAACCAATTTATTGTTTAGCTCTGACCGGTGGCTGCGTACTCGGATTATAACTGAAGGAAATCATGGCCTGTAGACTTGACTTATGTTTACTTAGAGACAACAGACCAAGCACTTCCTATGCTAGAACACCATCTGCTCTGTTTTTCATTTTCAAATAGAATCACAATATTATAACTAATCATTTACATTGAGAAAAGTTATATTAAGATAAAGCAAACGCATAACATTCTGTCTGTGGATTATGCTTTTCCTGTAGAGATTTAAAAAAAAGAAAAGAAAAAAACACAAAAAACTTAAGTAATTCCATCTTATTTTCTAAGTGATCTTCTTGTGAACAGGAGAGTAGCATCATTTCACAAAAAGACTCATATTTATCAGAAAGCCCTGAGAAGTGGTCAGCGTCCTGCGCAGGCAGCGGGAGACCCCGGTTTCTGCCTGGGTGCGCCTCTTGCTTGCTGCGTGTTCTTTAGGGAAGTCCTTTCACCTGGGATCCTCAAACCCTGGCAAACACAAGAGGAGGGTGTCTTAGACACTCCGTGTGATGGCGAGGACCAGAGGTTAACGTAAAGAGCCGAACAGAAGTCATTCATTTTCTCGTCCCCGTAATGTTTACCGGCCACCCCCATCCACACATACACAGGTGATAGTGTTAATGCAAGTAAAGAAACAGGATTATGTTGAAGTTGCTTTTGTTTTCCAGTCCGTGTTCTCTTCATTTTGATGTGACGTTGAGGCCCTCACACATGATAGCTTTATTGGGGCTAAAAATGGGATAGTGCTCTCTAAATTACAAAGGAAAGTTCATTGTGTATCTGGAACTTTTCATTGACTTGGGTCCTTGGGGAGAATGCTGTGCAAATCAGCATGGTCTATGTCAGTGAAGAGATGATTATCTAGTAAGCAACAAACAAACAAACAAACAACAACAAAACCCAGTAAGGGGGGCATTCCCAAGGCTGCCCCGGGCACGTGGCTTGTGCAGTGCGAACAGCCAGCCCCCCGCCTCCGTGGGCATTCAGAGAAAGACAAGAGGAATGTTCACAGGCGGACCCTAATGGAGCAGCAGAAACCTTAGGTCCAGAAGCAGCTTCCCCTCTGCCTTCCAAAGCTCCAGTCCTCCAGTGCGGGAGGCAGCCAATCAATGATTCCCTCTCATCATTGGTATTTCTCTCTCTCTCCTTTCCTCTCTGAAATCAATAAAAAATATATATATATTTTTAATAAAGAGCCTCTTTCACCTGAAAGAGATACCTTTCTTGCTCTATAGCAACTTGGAGCAGGTCACAGTACGTGGATTGAAGGGTCAGGATGCCCCTAATAACACTGAGCAAGCCACGGACACTCTCTGCGCATGCAAGAGGCAGCCAATCAATGATTCCTTCTCATCATTGGCATTTCTCTCTCTCTCCTTTCCTCTCTGAAATTAATAAAAAATATATTTTTAATAAAGAGCCTCTTTCAGCTGAAAGAGATACTTTTCTTGCTCTATAGCAACTTGGAGCAGGTCACAGTACGTGGATTGAAGGGTCAGGATGCCCCTAATAACACTGAGCAATCCACGGACACTCTCTGTGCTTAACAGTGTCATCTTCAAAATAAGATATTTACATCTTGATTCTCTTCGTTCTCAGTGTCACTGTTGTGATAAAATTAGATTGATCTGAAAATCTGTGTAAACAGCATAATCTAATGTTTAAATTAGCCTTACTGTGATTGCTACCTAGGAAGAAAAGGTGAGAGAGAGAGAGGCTGGGGAAATGTTTCTAGTTTATACTCAAGGAATGAGTCTGGCTTAGTGTAATTTTGAGTATGGAATTAGACACGTGTAGGATGAATTTTAATATATGACAATATTATAAGATTCTTAGTCGTTTTGATTAATCATGTTGGCATAATTGCCTCGCTTTATTGTATAATTCATGTTATGACATTGCCAGGTGCCAGCATAGTTAGTAATGAGTCTTCTGCTTTCATTTCCACATTTTCCTTAAAAGGTTTATGCAAGGGGCACCTTGGCGTATAAGAGGCACCGTGTTCAGAGGAACATTTTAGGGAAGGAATTTGCGGCACAGGCTAGACTCCTCCCTCACTTACCAGTCACCCCTGTTCTTAGGTCTCATGGTGAGGTGTGAGTTTGGTGCTCAAAATTTAAACTCCATAAGCATCGGACGAGGAACATCCATTTTCTCATCTGTGCATGTGGGAATAACAAAAGTACTTGCAGGTCTGTTACTAAATTTAAATAAAATAATTTGAGGACCATTGGCGGTGTGCCGGTGTTATGTAAGATTCATTCAGAAGGGAGATTTTCTCAACATTGAATAATAATACCTAGGGGAGCTTTGTTATAAGTTTTAGGGATAGGGACATTGTGCAGAGTTCTGTATGTCCTCTTTAACACTTGGGGTGTTGAAATTCTAGCTCCCACTCCTAAAGTCTTAAAAATATACTTTTAGCCCTGGCTGGTGTGGTTCAGTGCTTAGAGCATGCCCCGTGCACTGAAGGATCTCAGTTTAATTCCTGGTCAATTCTGGGTTGGGGCACATGGGGGAAGCAACCAGTAAATGTGTCTCTCTCACATCAATCCTCCTCTCTCCTCTTCCTCCCTCCACTCCCTTCTATACTCTCTTAAAAAAAAAAAAAAAAAAAAAAAAAAGCAATGGAGAAAATATCCTCTGGTGAGAATTAACAATAAAAACAAGCAAAAAAGTACTTTTATAACACAGCAGAAGGCTCATTTAAGAAGTTCATCACTTTGAAGGATTATAAATGTATCTTTGTGGTAATCAGAAGTTTTAAAAGCTCCAAATATATTTAATGCCAGAAACATACTAACTGGGAAGATAAGCTGT
This sequence comes from Nyctalus aviator, assembly GCA_036971965.1. Lineage (NCBI taxonomy): Eukaryota > Metazoa > Chordata > Mammalia > Chiroptera > Vespertilionidae > Nyctalus > Nyctalus aviator. The sequence continues at coordinate 177,011,358 of CM072924.1, read as the reverse complement.
ACAGGAAATTAGAGAATTGTCTTCCCTTATGGTCTGGAACAGGGAAGTCTTATAAAATTAACAGATTCCTTAAATTTACATTAAACAGATTGATTTCTGTCTCCCCTCCAGCAAAGGAGGCCTACGTCCCTTTCATTCTCTCCAGGAACTTCACCGAAGTGAACAGTCAGAATAGAGGGTTTAATGAGTTCAATCTGAGACTCCTGTTCCTCCGCCTCCTCTAAGTTAGTTACATTTAGGGTTCCTACTGGTACCCCAAGTACAAATCCTAAATGTCAGTTTCTTTTCCTGCATGGCCTCATGGGCACTGCTCAAATTCCATTATGCCCAAAATGTCAGACACAAACCCTGAGAGTTCAGAGAATCATGAGATGCCCAATAGCATGAGCATCTCAGGACCAAATACTAAATGTCCTGTTGTCACCAATGGAACAGTCTCATTGGTCGATTTTACTTCCCCTTCGCTTCTCAGTTCCCTACCTCCCCTCAAGCCCTTTCCCATCCTCTCAGAATGTCAATTAGCACCCAATACCTAGTAATTGCTTGAGCATCACAGGTCTTCATTTCATGCTTTTCCCTATGTTCATGACTAAGGAGTCTCCCTTTCCTCCTCCTTGGCCTATTAGTTACCATTCTCTTTCAGAAGATCTGTTATGCGCAACTAAAACACTTTATGGGCTGGATTCAAAAAGAGAGCATTATCATACTTTCACTTGAAAAGTCAAAATAGGCAGGCATATAGCTACATACTGTGCGAAAAACAAAAGTGCATAAGATATAACTGGTAAGTAAGAAATGAACAGGAAGAATCACCATGGATAAAGAGCTATTGATTTTATGATTCATAATCTGCAGAAGGCTCTGGCAAGTCTCTGTCACTGAATGACTCATTCTGGCCAGTTCTTGAAATAAGAGTGAACATGTGTAAGAGACCCAATCTGCACCAAGCAGGTGTGATCTCAAAATCATGAGCACAGCTGTCGTCCTGGTATCCACCCTGTTTCCTGAGAATGCCCTGTCCCTGCGCCTTACAGAGCTGTCTTCTTATTACTCTTGCTGCAGAGGTAGCCAAAGCACCCGATGTTTTCCTCAGTGACAGGACTTCCTGGGACTCTGCCCAGCTTGACCCCAGCAGCTAGGGTCTTATGGTCCCAAGTAGTCCAAGCCAACTGGGTTCTTGGGTCCGGTAAACCCCAATATATTCCTGCTCATATCAAGAGAGACTGGGACAAACCATACCCCCTTCTGGTGTTATGACTTATTTTTACCCAATGAAAGTAGCAGCCCTGCTTACGTGCCCCAGTCAGCAATCAGAAGGGATGGAGCTCTCTTGATCCGTTACCTGTCTCTCTTACACAGCCAACTCAATCCATCCCATACCATCTCTCCAGCTATCATTCCAAAATAGTTCAATTCCTTTATCACTTTATTCCACTGGTAATGGGAGGCATAATACTACAGTCCAGCGCTTCTAAACAATGCTCCGTTTAGAAGGTAATGTGAATAACTACTAGCTCATGCACAGAATTGTCAATAGGCCATAAAGAGGTATTTGTTCATGTAAAGTATCACTCATTGCTTCCTATTGTACCCGTTAAGTACCATGTTGATAACCCTGTGCAGTAATAATTTCATTTTTGAACTTTAAAAGAAGTCTTTAAATGACTTGCGTACCTGCTTAGCTGAGGAGGCAGAACCTTCCCTGAGTCTAGATGCCAGGGCAGGTCAACCGAGCTCTCTGGATATTTTCTGACTTTTCAAGGAACTTCTTAAAAATTAAAGCTAGTGGAAAAGAATTTCCAACTTAAATAGTTGAGAGAAAAATATAATATAGTTATAAAACATTTTCTATAGCTAAGTAGTCTCTCAAATAAGAATGATGGCATCTCTGAATCAGTTGCTTTTATAGACTGCAAATAGAAGAAACTGGGAATTTAAAAAAAAAAAGTTGTAAAATAGAGAAAACTTGATTTTTTGTCATTTGTAATATTCTGCCTGCCTGCCTGATTGCTCCTAACTGCTCTCTTTCCTGCCTGATCACCCCTAACCACCTTTGCCTTGGTCCCTGCCATGGTGGCTTCATCCAGAAGGATGTCCAAAAGGTCGTTTGGCTGTCTGGTCTAATTAACATAATCCGCTGTTTTAGTATTATAATTTTTAAAAACTAGAAAAAAAGGAGAATATATGATTGAGTGTTCTTCATGAATTTGGCTCATGAGTACTCTATATGAGTTTTATGGAATAACAAATGAAATGTAAGGTATGACATAGTTAATCAATCTATATTCACCACCCCATAAAGACAATAAGAGATCCCTTTGGCTAAATTCCCTTAGGTATAAATCTGTATCAAAGGCTGTGTTCTATTTATGTGTGCACTAAGGGAGGATGAGAATCCATATCAGCCACCTGCACTCCTAACAGCTCAGACTAAAGAGTTTCTATACTACTATCTCTAAGGACAATATAAACAACATCTCCTCAGTACTTGGGAAGAATATTAAAATCTGCAGCTCAATGAAATCTTAAAGCATCACCTTGATATACTCTTCTGATGTATTATTCGATTAGTGCCAATATTAACTGTTGCCCCAGATGCAAAAAACAATGGTAGGGTCCAATGTCTCATTTCTAGGGAGTCTTGTCAACTTATAAATCTTTGTATACTGGTTGGTACATAGGAAGAATGCAATCAATGCTTGGCAATTAAATGAAAACCATGAGTGAGAGTTATTTCTGGAATTCAACTTCTAACACAATGTCAATTTATATGAGTGTATAATTTTGGATGCGAATTAGTATCTTTGCTAGCAGTTTCTTAAATTTTACAAGCGTATTGCTCCCCTAAACTCTAATTTATTCTTTAAGAAAATCAATTTCCCTCCCTTTAGTTATGCTAATATTTTACCTGGAAATAAGGTCCAGAATAATGGACCATGTTCTGCAAATTTTATAAAGCTTGAGAATACTAGCTATTGAAAGAGCTAAAGTTTACCTGACTGGTTTGTATAATATTGAATCACTTCCTTGTTCTTCTGTAACTTGGAAAGCATGTTTTCAACTTGTTATAGTTGAAAAATATTGACATTATTTAGAAGAAAAATTTAAAGGTATTTCTCTCAAATAATATCAGTTCCTTTTCAATATATATTCTTAAATGTGTTTTTATTGATTTCAAAGGGAGGAGAAAGAGACAGAAACATCAATGAAAGAAAATCATTGATCAGCTGCCTCTTGCACACCCCCTACGGAGAATCAAGCCCACAACCCTGGAGGCATGTGCGCTGACTGGGAATCAAACCATGACCTCCTGGTTCATGAGTCAATGCTCCACCACTGAGCCACCCAGCTGGGCTCAATATATATTTTTGTTTAACCTATATGCTTTTCTTATTTCTCTAGTATCCCTGATTGACTTATAAGAGTTTATAATTTACAAGTACTATTTTTTAGTTCTAAGAATTAAGGAGGTAAAATTTTTTGATCTTCAGGAGGAACATATTTGTTGATTTCTATCTCTGCATGATCAAGGCTCACTTTTAGATTTCCTCTAATTTGTTTCTGAACTTAACTCCTTTCCTATAAGAGTCAATCCTTGAATTTTTCCCAACTTCTCATCAGAATGGATTGTTTTCCTTTCTCTCCTTCTTCCTTTCTTTGCTCCTTTGCTCCATTTTAACAGCATTCATATCTTCTCTCACCTATGCTTCTGTGTATTTTCCTATATTGCATTATAATGACTATTTGAAATATAGCTCACTTTGGGGCAGATCACCATTTATATGCTGGGAAATATGATTTATGTTTTATTTTACTTCCTCGTTATTTCAGAGAGCTATTTAGCTCCTCCTATCACAGAAAAGTGAAAAGTTTCATAGCAAATGAGGATAGAAATTACAAGAGAAATAGGAAATAAGATAGGTAAGTTTATAAGAAAATATACTTTTCTGGGTTATATATTAAATAAGTAGAAACAAATTTCTTATCAAAATACTTAGTCTTGATGGGAAATTTTTAATAAAGAATATGCCATGTAATATCTGAGGGCTTGGGGAACTAGAAAAGAACAGCATACATTTCATGCTTCCCAAGTGCTTACAGTTTACTTGTGAGAAAACTTACAACACAAATAATTGCACAAGAATATAAGATATAATGCAAGGTAATATTTTATTAAGAGATAAATAAATTATCATAATTCTAAGTCCAGAGGGGAAAATGGAGTTTTATTACAAAGATTAGAGCCTTGATACTATTGCATTAATATATTTTAAAAACTCTCTTAACATAATAGTGCCAACTGACCTATAAGTTAAAAATTTTATGTAATTTTGGAGCCAATAGCTCTTGTTGATTATTAAAAACAAGCCACCTGATACCAAGGGAGATTGGAATGTTTGCAATAAAAGTTTGAAATGTTTGCAATTTAATTGAAGACAAAATAATCACAAAATATGTGTATAAAATGGCAGTTTTTTAATTTAAATTTTTATTGTTGAAAGTATTACATAAGTTTCTTTTTTTCCCTATCAATCTCTCCCTCTCTGCTCCCCACCCTCACCCCCAGCACATGTCCCCACCCTCTTACTGTCTGTGTCATTTGGTTACCCTTATATGCATGCATACAAGTCCTTTGGTTGATCTCTTACCCTCCCTCCCGCCTCTTCCCCCATCTTCCCTCCCAGGTTCAATGGTTTGTTCAATGCTTTTATGTCTCTGGATCTATTTTAGTTCATTAGTTTATGCTGTTGATTATATATTCCACAAATGAGTGAGATCATGTGATATTTATCTTTCACTTAATGATATTTATCTTTCACTTAGCATAATGCTCTCCATGCTGTTGTACATGGTAAGACTTTTCTTTTTTTATAGCAGCATAGTATTGGATATACCATAGTTTTTTAATCCATTCATCTGCTGACGGGCACTTAGGCTATTTCCAAATCTTAGCTATGGGGAATTGTGCTGCTATGAACATAGGGGTGCATACATCCTTTCTGATTGGTGTTTCTGATTTCTTGGGATGTATTCCTAGAAGTAGGATTATTGGGTCAAATAGGAGTTCCATTTTTAATTTTTTGAGTAAATTCCATACTGTTCTCCACAATGGCTGCACCAGTCTCTATTCCCACAAACAGTGCATGAGGGTTCCTTTTTCTCTGCATCCTCACCAGCAATTGTCCTTTGGTGATTTGTTGATGATAGCCATTCTGACAGGTGTGAGATGGTACCACATTGTCGTTTTGATTGGCATCTCTCTGGTGATTAGTGGCTGAACATGTTTGTTTGTTTGGCTTTAAGTTAATGGGATAGTGAGTGGTAGAGACAAAGTAAAAATTCTGAAAATGATGGACCTGCCACCAATCTGAGGTCTGCTAACCCATATTTTTTAAGATGAAAAAAAATCCAAAAAACCATTATCAGAACTCCAGCCCCCTTCTCAGTCTTTACCTCAGTGCCAGAGGGACACACTTCATAGAGCTTGGTTCGCCAGGGTGTGTACATCTTTAACCTTTTGTGTGTGGTTAATGCCAGTATCTTAGTCCACCTGCCTGCAATGAGTCTGGTCATGTTTGTCCACTCTACCAAAGTTCAAAGACATTTTTGCTCAGCTGTGGACCGATCTAAGGAAAACAACCAAAGATGAGTGATCATGCTTGTTTTCCTCCTGTTCTTCTCATTCAGTTCTGCAGCCTTTCAGTGGGTTGGGTTGGGAATAGGCAAGACTGAGCCAGCTGGAAGAACAGTTTGACAGGCAGTCCGAGTTACACGGGAGAGGGAATTGCTTCTAAAACACCTTGCTGCAATTTTCTGCTCGGCCAACACAAACTTCTGTTTAGAAGCCTATTTAGGGAACCACGTTCTGTTTCCAACATTTTCAAACATCTGCCTTCTTCTTTAAAGAAGCCAATCGCTAACAACCAGTTCTGGAACTGGAAAAGCTTATGACCGTCACTGGAATCACTGTTAGTGGACCGTTGATGGCAGGTTTTAGACAATTCCCAGGGACCAAACAAAACAATACTTTAAGTATTATTTATAATGTTTCTGTGGATTTCTCTAAATTCAACATTTTCTTCTTTGTGACAGATACTGCAGAGTTTCATCAAATTATACTGTGGAAACATGTTCCACACCAGCAAGGTCTCCTGGGAATTAATTATTTTAACAACAGTCTCATTTTTTTAAGTTATATTTTGGAATGAACTTGCAGACTATTTTATTAGAAGCCAGTTATAAGCAGTATGCACTTGAATTTGTTTTAGTTTGATGCCTTCATTTATGGTTTAAAAAATAATCTACTCATTCAAGTCTGATAGTTTTTTTTTTCCATCTTAAAAAATCTGAGGGAGCAGACCTCAGATTGATGGCATATCTATCTTTTTCAGAATTTTTACTTTATCTCTACCACTCACTTTCCCATTAACTTAGTGCCAAACAAACAAAATGATTTTAACATGAAAACAATTCAATATATTTAAGAAGGCCTTTATAATTTTTAACATAAAAGAATAGAAAAACATAAAATCCAAGGCAAGTTGTCATGGGCCCATGAGTAACCTCCAACTTTATCACCCAAGACAATGGGGTGCAGGGAGAAGAGGAGTTGGGTTGAATGATCATCAAATGACTCAATCACCTCATTATTCACTAGGCCAGCTGCTTCCTCACAACTCTTATTCATGAGCTACTAAAAAGTAGAAACATTGAGGGACTTGAGTTTCATCTTTTTAATTCCCCTGTCCTCTCCTTGATGCTGTTGCTAATAATCAGTGAGAAGGTTCTAAGGAACAAACAGGTGGGTTGTACAGGCAGGGGAATCCCATCAAACTACAAAGCTAGGTAGTTATACCTGAATAAATGGGCTCTCTGGCCTCCCATTGAGGTCTCCAAACCCCTTGGAGCTGAATTTAATGCGTTTGTTGCCCATTTCTTTTTGCCAGTGTCAGTTAAAGGCTGTAGAAGAAAATTCCTTTTAAGCACAGCATTAGCAGAAAAAGGAATGGTATGTGAGTTGCTCAAGGAAAAGATTGCTTCTTGCTAACTGATAAGTGAATAAATAATTGACCAGGGCAGTGGTCGGCAAACTCATTAGTCAACAGAGTCAAATAGCAACAGTACAATGATTGAAATTTCTTTTGAGAGTCAAATTTTATTTTTATTTTTATTTTATTTTATTTATTTATTTATTTATTTATTTATTTATTTACAGAGAGGAAGGGAAAGGGATAGAGAGCTAGAAACATTGATGAGAGAGAAACATGGACCAGCTGCCTCCTGCACACCCCCTACTGGGGATGTGCCCGCAACCAAGATACATGCCTTGACCAGAATCGAACCTGGGACCCTTCAGTCTGCAGGCCGATGCTCTATCCACTGAGCCAAACCGGTTTTGGCAGCTTGGCCCTTATTGAAGACACAGCGAAGTTCTGCAAAGCCAGTCTTAGAATGCCCTCACCTCCTCCTAATCTGTGTGCGTCTGTTACACATGGCCTGATACACCAATTGATCAGCGTTTTGATGCATGTGTCCCATTCCCCTCTGCTCTGATAGTTGCATCCCCAACCTTAAATGGGCCCCAACTTCTGAGCAAATCTCTGACAAGTAGCTTTGGGATTTTGTCCTAGAGCTGCTCTAACTGTGGATCCTCCCTCTATCTTTGCCATCAAACCCGACTCACGTCTCTGACTTCTTTTCATACCTATAATCTTGGGCTGGCCACCTCCTAAAGCATTAGCGCCCACAAATGGGGCCTCCAGAACCTGGGTGTCAGAGCCTTCCTATAGCAATCCCGAAACTTCGGATCCCAGGAGCCATTCCCAGTGGATCTGAGGTGGTTGACTTGGAAAGCCCTGGGCTGCCTCCTCTTTAAGAAAAAAACAAAAACAAAAAACAGAAACAACAACAAAACAATACAAAAAAACTTATTATTTTTTATATAATTTTAAAAATATATTTTATTGATTTTTCACAGAGAGGGATAGAGAGTTAGAAACATCGATGAGAGATAATCATCGATCAGCTGCCTCTTGCACACCCCCTACTGGGGATGCGCCTGCAACCAAGGTACATACCCTTGACCGGAACTGAACCCGGGACCTTTCAGTCTGCAGGCCGACACTCTATCCACTGAGCCAAACCAGTCCCGGCAAAAAAAACACAAAACTTATTTTTTGTGTAGGTATCTACAAAGTCAAAACTGCCTTAAAATATACACACAAAAATTAATTTTATGCTTCACACCCACAATCGTCCTCTGTCCCTTCTAAGTATTTTTGTTTGTTTACTTTTCCACTGTTTCTACTCAAATACAAGCAAATATGAAGATCCAACACATATTCTTATTTCCCCCACACAGATGACATGAAAGTCATCACGTACTCTTAACTTTTCTTCCCCATGAATTTTCACTCAACAAGGCATTCCTATTAGCATATTATCCACCGATACACAGAAAACTTCCCAAACTTTTTTCAACTGATCCATCAGTTTCTGAAAAGTAGGACTTAAAAAAATCTCAGAATACATTGGGATTTATTTCCTTCTGTAAGTTGGTCAGGTCTTCCTTTTCATGTTATCAGACTGTATTTTCTGGTGCAAATGTTTATGACTAATTTCTTCTTCATAGAATATCACTTTTTTTCACTATGTAGCTTTCCTTTTTATTCCTTATAATTTTTTTTTTCAATTAGTTTCACTGGCTACTAAAACAGCTGCTATAGTTTCTTTTTGTTTATGTTTGCTTTTCATATAAATGTCCACATACATGCGCAGGGGCTCAAAGGAGTCAGGACAGCATCCACTCTAGCATTAGAACGGATCCTGGTGTCATCTCTGTGTCAGGAGGTCCAGGAGCTCCCCAGTGAGACAGCGGCATAGCTGGGGTAGTAGGAAAATGTGATTTTTCTTTTACGCTTGCCTTTAAGTTATTTGTTTAAATTGTTTATTCTGGGGTCTTTCTCTTATGGTCCTTATACTTCTCAGGGACTTTTAGCTATTTTGTCTCCTGAATTCATATTCTGCAGTGTGTTATTGGAGGGAGGGAGGTAGAGAGGTAGGATGAGGTGAAAGTCCAGGTCCTACCTACTGCTCTCTCTGAGTATTTGGAGATTGCAGTATAATTTGTTTTAGGGCAGAAAGTTTCTAATATATATTAAATATATTAAATACTAGAAGCCCAGTGCACAAAATTCGTACCCCTGAGGGGGGGGAGGTGTAGGAGGTGCCCTTCAGCCAGTCTGTACCCTCACCAATCTGGGACCCTGACCACCCATTTAGGCCCAATCCTACCTGAATTGGGCCTAAATGGGTGGTCAGACATCTCTCTCACAATCTAGAACTGCTGGCTCCCAATGTTCACCTTCCTCTGTCTGAATGCCCGTAACCACTTCTGTCTGCCAGCCTGATCACCTCCTAACCACTCCACTGCCAGCCTGATCAATTCTTAACTGCTCCCTGGCCGGCCCAATTGCATCTAACTGCCCTCCCTTGCCAGTCTGGTTACCCCTAACTGCCCTCCATGCTGGCCTGGTCCCCCCAACTGCCCTCCCTTACAGGCTTGCGTCCTCCCAACTGTCCTCCCCTGCAGGCCTGGTTCCCCCCAACTGCCTTACCCTGCATGCCTGGGTCCCTCCCCAACTCTCCTCCCCTGCAGGCCTGGTCCCCCCAACTACCCTCCCCTGCAGGCCTGAGTGTCCTCCACAAACTGTCCTCCCCTGCAGTTCTATTTCCCCCCAACTGCCATCCCTTGCTGACCTGGTCCCCCCCAAATGGCCCTCCTCTCCCAACCTGGTTACCTCCAACTGCCCACATTTGCCCTCCTCTGACATCTTTGGTGGCCATCTTGTGTCTTGGAATGATGGTCAATTTGCATATTACTCTTTTATTAGATACCATTCCTATCACTTCCCCTGACTTTCTCTTCCACTGCCCAATCTTGTATTTCGGGGCATCTGTTAACATCTCAGTTCTAGGCAATGCTTTTTGCAAAGGGTTGATTCACCTCGGTGTGGTAGATGAAGACAAATTCATAGTCGCCCACCTATGAACACCATGTGGAGTTCACTTATAATCCACTCATTAGTCAGCATGTTTCTGATGCTACCCAGTGACTCTAGTCAGCACTGAAGTGCTCCTGATGGTTTTTTCCCCCATACAGAGCTGGGACAGTAAACGGTCCAACCAGGTGCAATCAGAAGAGCTGCCAAGGGATTCTATTTGGTGCCCATTCCTTTCTACCCATTGTTTCCTTAACTCACATTCGGACTAGCTGATCAGCAGTTTCTTATCACTTGCATGTTAGGTTTTGAGATAAACCAAGTGTTCTCATGTTCTAGATACCAGCAGGGTCATGTTTGGGGGAGGTAATCAGCAACTGTTAGTTCACCCTCATCCTGAAGTGGACTTTTCGTCTCCTCTCACCCTTCCTAATAAATGCATATAGCAGTTTGCAATGAACTTCACAGTATCTGCCTTGAAATCATGGTAGAACATATTGTTTTTAATTCTCTATGTCTTTACTGCATTTCTATTTTATAAATAATTCAAACACATAGGCCTTTTAAAAATTGAGGTCATATATGATTGATTATTGCATGTTTCCAAATATCTGCCAAAGTGTTTTGAGACCAATAAGTTCACTATATAAGCTATTCCACTTAATGAGCACTAAATTTGGAAGGATAACTTTCACATAGAATAAGAGGTATAGAAATATATGGCTTCTTAGATAATTTTACATAGAAGGATATTGCCCATCATGTTGCTTCTTAATGAAATGTTTCCATGGAGATTACAGCTTGAATTAACTCCATCTCATTAGTTTTAAAAGCCCAAAGCAGAAATGTGGTATAAACATTCTTCACTGCTTAAGAGCTGTATTCCCTTTTTCCTTTATCATCTAAAACATAACCTAACCTCATATTGAGCCCGGAAAATGCAGGTCATAAACTTGGCCTTTGGAGAAGAGGTTATATTACATAATGTTAAAATCATGAGTTTTAAGACACAGTTATTTTGTGATTGTATTTTTCCTTTAAGAAAAACCAGTGGAGGGAATTGCAACTGGTAGGTGGAAAACCAAGATAATGGATTAAAAATGGGATGTGAGAGAAAAAGCAGAGTTCAGGGTAATTCAAAGGTTTGGGGCCATTTTTTAGTATTAAATTTTTAAAAAATGATTGACCACCCCTGTGTCAATTTTTTATTGGTAAACCTCCAGATCACAGAAGGTGAATAGCAAACAGAATTGCTGGTGGAACCTTAACACTCAGTATTACTGGGAAATCAAATCTTTATTGACAAATATGATACTTTATTCCCAATAATTTAAAGTCCCCCAATACATAATCCTTTATTCAGATCTGGTCATAACACATCTATAATAATAAAAGTATAATATGCTAATTAGACCGGATACCCAAATGATTTTCCGGACATCCTTCCAGACAACCTTCCTGATGAAGCCAGGGCTGTGAGGGCCAACCCACTTGCACAAGTTTTGTGCATCGGGCTTCTAGTTATTGTATAAAATCATTGTGTACATCTTGGTCGCCAGTTTCTGGGTATCTAAATACAACTACAAAAAATTATAAAAGATGAACTGATACTACTATAAATGCATAATTATTAGCTCTCAAAACTGCTTACTATGTTTATCTGGTTAACTCAATCTTATGCTGCTTGACATGAAACTTAGAAAACTTTTTATAATTTCCTCTAAGTGGGTTACCTCCCATTCTGGGCTACCACCATCTACATTTACAAGCCAGGAAGAGAGCTCTCATCAGCAACAAAAACAGCTAGCATATGTATCTTGTTCTCTTCAACTTCCAGAACTGTGAGAAAATAAATTTCTGTTGTTTGAACTATTCAATCTATGTTATTTTGTTATGGCAACCTGAAGAGTCTTGTGAAGTACTGTGACTTTAACTTGTGGGGAGTCCTAGCTATTTCTGGGTAGTGTCAGAATTTAATTGAACTGTAAAATGTCCAGTTGATATCAGAGAATTGGTGTTGGAATACAGCATCAAAGGTGACAATCTTAACTTTTCTTTTTCTAATAGTTTTGAAGTAAAAAAAAAACCAATACAATCAATAATATTTGACCTCTAGACTTCCTATCTGCTAAGTATAAATATCACATGGATAACATTTCAGGCTGCTTTAAATTCCATTTTTTGGATCCTCAGCTATATCCCCAGCACCTACGACAATGCTGACACATGGTAGATGCTCAATAAACTTTTGTGTAAGAAATGAATGAGTAAACTAATAGCCTTTTCCCAGAAAATAAACATCAGTGCTCTCGGAGGCTTTACATATTTTTTTTGCCTGAAATTTTTTTCTAAAATAGATTGTACACTTGCTAGTTAGATTTAACCAAGATGTAATATGGGGTCTTCTCAGTTCATTAAATCTAGATAGGATTGCCTCAAACCTCAATTTCACAGTATGGCAAAGCTCTAAACTCTTTCTCCCTAAACTATGCTAATTTATAAAAGCATGTCCATAGTTCCCTTCAATTCCTGTCTCAATTTTTATAGCCACCTTTTCTGTTTTATCTTTTGCTGATCCTTCCACAAAGGTTAGTCCTGTTTATCAGTACACACGCACACCCAGGCCTAGCATTTTGTAGGGTAGAGGTCAGAAGCGGTCACATGACACAGCAGGTTATCCTTTGCCTTGTGCTACTGCTCCCCTAGATCCTCCATCTCCGAAGTCCTAATGCCAGGTCATGCCCATGCCTTGCAGGCACGCATTTACCCGAGTGCTCTAATCGAGGCTTGCTCCAAACCAAGGCAGCTTGATCCCTTAGTCGTTTTTTCCTACCAGCTATGAAAACTCAATTTTCTCCCTCATTACATTCTCCTGTGAGGAAACAGTTATAGCTCCTTACAAATTTATTTCATAAGTTCTCTCTGCAAACCTGAGGTGAGTAAAAGAAAAGTACAGTGAGAAACAGTCCCTCTGTCTTAATCCAGCCTTTCCTGTTTCTTTCTAACCTAGGTTTCTGTAGGGCTCTTCTTTGAGGGCCTGGTAGAGTGTTACTCTCAGAATTTTCCTATTGCTCACTATCTTCCTCTTTGGGCATACCCGTAACAAATCTCCTCTTTATGCAAGCCCAACAACAGGTTCCCCTCTCCCTCTGCAGCAGCCTGGTGCCCTGTAGGCCATGAGAGTGGCTGAGAATTGTTCAGGTATCTTTCATTCAAACAAGAGAGAGCCTTTAGATGTAATTAAGAGAGAGAAAAAGATAAATTCCCATAATAAGAGTCTTTATTCATAAAACAAGGCCCACACCCGTGTCCAACCCCCAGATGTGAAGAAGTTGTATCAGGAATGGGATCCTTCAGCTAATAGGAGCAGCAAAGACCAACTTTCCCTGACCCATCTTCTGTCTCCAACCCTGCCATCTAGATCACCATGAAGATTTACCCAGGAGCCCCTCCTCTCTGTAACCAGGGCCACTGGTCTGTGCTTTTCCTTACATCTGCCCCAAATGGACTGTAGCCTGCTGGATACCAGTACGTGTGTCTGTTGTTCCAGAAGATTCTGTGCCTCACGGTATTCTCCATTATGAAGGCTAATCAATGGGCATAATCTCAGACCAGGTCATAGGCCTCATTCTAGAGAGTTCTCTGGTTGGACGTGGAAAGCGCCTTACTTTCACTACCTGGATCTTGCTTGTTGTCAGTTGAACCTCAAAAAGATGAATGTTTCATCATGTCCAACTCCCGTGTCTGAGTGAAGTCACTGCAGTCCCATTTCTACTTGGGGTCTTTTTCTGTATGGAAGTTAATGTTGCTTTTCTTCCTTCTGCCTCCTGAGCTAATTTCACTAATAGTGAATGATTTATTGCAGAAGTTTAATTTAACTATGCATAGAAGAGAGAAAGTGATTCAAACCTAGGTGTCTAAGTCCCTGAGAGCTTCTATAATTAATGCCAGTGGTGGCTGGCCAGACATTCTGCTCAGAAAAAGATGGACACATTTCTAATTTGTGACTGGTCACTTAATGACTCTTAAGCCTACTTTCTCCAATTCTGAAGCCCCACAATCCTGTAATATTTTAGTGATCTATTCTTCCCAATTCAAAATCCCTCTCTCCAATCTTTGACATACGGTGAATGTCCCCGGTTTCTCATAGAGAAATGTTGTAAAGGAGGCTGAATAAACAAAGCCACGATAGGTAACAATATTCCAGGGGATTCTTTCTTGTCTTGAAAGCTGTAAAAGGGACCATTTGAGAATCCTGTATTATAATAATAAGGTAATACTGCAAATTAACCCTAATGGCAGAATGACCAGAATAACCACTGGACCAGTCACTGTGAAGTGCACTGAGCACCTCCAGTCCTTTTCCCAGGCTGGCAGGTTCCCATTGCCTGATGGTGAACAGGGAACAGGGGGTGGGTGGTGGGGGATGTGGGCAGCACTAGGCTAAGACCTCTGCCCCACTTGTTGCCCCACACACAGAGGGCAACCCATGGCAGGAGCAGGGCTAGCGAGCAGGCAGGAATGGCTGACCTCTCGGTCCCCCCCTACCCCCCTAGCCAGCAGGCTCCGATTGCCCAATGGCAAATGGGGAACAGTGGGGAGGCGGGGGGTGTCCAGCTGAGGGCAGCCGGGGGAAATGACTCTGATTGCAGGCCAGGCCTAGGAACCGTTGCACTGGGCCTCTAGTCTTATATAACAGCTATAGGCCATCTTTCTTGACCAATAAACACATATTTTCCAGTAAAATAATTATGTATCTCTTGACGCACAATGCTTCTTTACCTGCTTCTTCATGGGAAAGCTTCATGAATTTTATCACTCTTGTAAGCGTGTGTAATACTGACCTATATCTCAAATAAATCCATCTCAAAGCCTGCACATCCAATACAAGGCAGTATTCTCAGAGCCATAACTGCCTATTAAGCACAGATATCCACTGATTTGGAGTCGTGTTGACAATGTTCTTCTGCTGGACTGGGCTGGGGATTTCATCTGATGCAAATCAGGAAAGTGAACTTGAAGTTTATATTTCCTGGAAGAGCTTCCAAGCACATGTAGGGATGGCTGAGGCCCTTCCAATCTCAAGCAGAAGAGAGTGCCTTGAATTCTATAATGTGGGGAGATTCTAATCTTCCCCACCATTCTGCTCGGTCTTAAGTTCTTGAGGGTCTCCTTCCGCCTTGGCCCCAGAACCCTCCTATGTTGCTTCAGGTTCACCCCATGGAAGTTCAAATGCACAACTTTTCCTTCTTCACCAGCGTCTACACACTCGTAAACACACAAAGAATTCTACCAACTTGAGAGCCTGTTTCAACTTCTGAGAATTCACAAGGAGCTTTCTACTGTCGCATATACAGTCTTCTGACACAATGCAAACCAATTCCTTCTGTTCCCTCACTCCCACTGCAGCCTTTTTCTACCTTTCCTCCTACTCCTACAGGCAATCAAGTGACTGTCCTTTTCTTAAACCAAGTCATTTTGTTCTCTTATGTCACAACCATGATCAACACATATTCTCAACACAGCATATTCCAAAGCCAATTCACCCCTTAAGTTAAAAAAATATTAATCATATATTATAGATAGAAAATACATCTATTTATTATCTGCAGAAAAGCACAATGAAGAAAGTAATTATTAATAAAAATCTCAACAATCAGCATTAGCTATTATGAATATTTTGGCAAATATATTTTGGAATTTTTTGAAAAAATACATCTTTCCATTGTAAATGCCACTATATCTATGTTTCTTTATTTAGTTAACAAATACTCAATTTTTGCACACTTATTTTTTTTTTAAATTCTAAATTGCTATAAGCAATGCTATGGAAAATAATGACCTCATAATTATAATTTTCACATGCAAAGACACTTTGATGGTGCTCTTTTACATTTAAGCTGAAAAAGCAGCCCATTTGGCTTACTATAAGCAACAGATAATTCAAACAGTATCATTAGGAAAAAATATTGACAAGTTGAATATCTTCAGTATGACTGAGGGAAAGCCTATGTATTTTTAAGAAGCTTTCCCCCCCCTATATACAGTTGAGAAAGTATCAGGAAACATGATGGATTCACTGACAAATTTTATTTGAAGCATGACAACTAAACCATCTATAGATATTTACTGCCAACCAGCAGCAGCATTTCGTGATCCTTGTTTTAATAAAACAGGAAGCCAGATTCCCAGAAGCAATTATTTTCTGAACTAAAAAAGGTTCAAGGAAAAGATGATCTTTCTAAAACTACCAGAGAATTCACCCTTTTAGAGAATCTAAACATTAAAATCTTGGAGAATCTTAAGGATTGAAAGAATAAGGGATCCATACTCTCTGTTTATATCCACAAAAATGTCACCATCCTAAACACCTTTACAAAATCACTGAAAAGAGTTCACTAGTTACTTCGGGGATCTTCTATCTTACTATAATTGACTGATATAAAACTACTTTCTTCAATGTGGGAAGTTGAAATACAATATAATGTGTGTGTCCTGCCCACAGTAGAGGCAGATATTCACAGACATAAGTATGATTGCAAAAGAGCAATGTAGAAAACTTGAATTATCAATTCTTACATAATACATTTTCAGACTATAAATTTATGGACAATTGAAAAGTATATTTATAATATAAAATAAGTGGAATAATATTTTGTAAGCATTATGTACATAATTATGCACAAAATATCTTATTTTTCTATATTAAAGATAGTGAAGATCAATTATATAAATTAACATTTTAAACTATTTATTTTTACCAAGGAAGATATAACGTTTTAAAATAATTTTACTCTAAGAAAGTTTAACATTTCTCTAAGGATTTGGTTTGCCTTTTCTCTCCCTAATTGAGAACTTTAAAACAAATCTGGTTTCCCTTTGTGTAATAATTTTGAAGAAGCTCAGAGCCAAATTTAAAATTATGTTGAATTTCATGGCTAGCATTTGTATCCCCATTGTCTTAGGTCCTGATTTTCTATTGCATTATTAGTTGTATTTATATTCTATTATAAACCATTTAAGAAAACTTTGTAATAAAGAATTGGAATCATATATAATAAAAGCCTAATATGCTAAGTGTCCAGTCAACTGGTAGGCCATTCAACCAATCAAAGTGTAGAATGCTAATGATATGCTAAGGCTTTTCAATTGCTCACTGTGACATGAACTGACCATCAGGGGGGAATTGACCAGTTGACCACTCGCTATAACATGCACTGACCACCAGGAGGCACATGCTCTGACTGGTAGGTTAGCTTTCTGCTATGGTCTGGCTGATATGATTGGGACTGGGAGAAATAGGCTAGACATGCCTTGGAGCCCTCAGGCAGTCCCTCCTCAGCTGGCCAACCTCCCTTGTCTCTTACCAGCCCTGATTGTGCACTGTTGGGGATCCTTGGCCTGGCTTGTGGCCTCTCATAATCTGAGACCTCTCAGGGGATATGAGAGAGCCAGTTTCAGCCTGATCCCACAGCCAGGATGAGGGACCCCATTGGTGCATGGATTTGTGCATTGAGCCTCTAGTATAAAAATAATTTCTTTGAACAACTAAAAATGTTGTAATTATGTGAAGGTATATATATATACCAGAAGGTATATATATATATATATATATATATATATATATATATATAATAAAAGTATAATATGCTAATTAGATTAGATGTCCTTCCTGAAGACCTTCTGGACAAAGCTGCCACTGGGGGCAGGGCTGAGGCAGAGGTAGCTGCCACAGCAGCGGCGGGCTGAGCCCCTTGAATGAATTTTGTGCATTGGGCCTCTATAATATATAAAAAACATAAAATTTCAGTCATTCAAATAATATTTATTAATCTCTTATTTTGGAAATGACCCTATGAATAAAATAATTATTAATAAGAGAAAATCTATGATAGCCCTCCACCTCTAGAATAGAAGCATTTAAATTAGCAAATGGTATCATTTTCCTTCCATCTATTAATACGTCTGAAAATTCTACATGATTTTCACAGGACACTTTTATATATTTTGTATTATGAATAATGGTCTCATCTCTCAATAAATTTCTAATCTGAAAGCCTACATAAGTAAGAATTTACACTTGCAGTTTTCTACGTCGCTCTTACTGCAGTCATGCTCTCTCCTGTGATTATATAATTCCTACATCTAGTCTAGCAATGGCAGAAACTCCAGCTACCTTGTTCACCATCAGTTTTCATGTTTCTTTAGTGAAGGGGTGAGTGCACCTTTTTTGTATAAGGTTAGATAATAAATATTGTAGGCTTTGCAGGCATAAGGTCTCTGTCACAAAAATGCAACTCCAGTGTTATGGTATGAAAACATCCACAACAGCTCAACTTGAGTGTGAATGAATGGGTGTGACTATGTTTCAATAAAATATACTTTACAAGTGCTAGTGAATGGCAGGCCATAGTTTGCAGACCTCTGCTACTGAGTACAGTAGGCATTCAATGTTTTTGAAATGGAATGAATGAAAATAAAAATTAACATGATAAGATCTGGAGAAATGATAGATTTCATGTTTAACAGTACTAATGGTGAAATAGCTTTTTTTTCATATTTTTCTTGAGTAGAAAACAATATTAAATATTCCAACAGAAATTAGGGCCAAGGTTAATATGCTCACTATTGGCTAACCCTGGATGGCAATATAATCTAAAGAAATATTATTTTTGTTATTTGTAATGTAATTTTCATGCTTTTCCCCTAAAAGAACAGAAAATAAAATTGTGTATTATTAAATATTTTCAAATTTCAAAATTTTGATTTATTTTTGTTTTCAATTATATCCTTAAGCTATAAACATCGAATTTAAAAACAGATTTAGTAAGCTTTAAATAAATAATATTTCTCTTAACAAATTATCTTTTCTGTCCTAGTATATTTGTCTAAAACAAAATATATCATTGCAAAGATATAAAATAACAAATAATAGAGCTAACACTATAATCACAATAATTTAACCCAAAACAGCACCTTTGCATTTTGTGAGAAAATATTGGTTGGCCTGATTTATCAATGTAATGAAGTAGATGATTACCTTTTTTTCTGCTATATTCAGAGATAGTTATAATAGCCTAATAACAAATGGAAAACAAACACATATTATTGATATACAGGGTTGGGTAAAACTAGATCTATAGTTGTTTGTATGGAAACTAAGTCAATAATCTTACCTAATAATAGACAAACATGTAAATTGACCATCCCTCCGCTACGGCCACAGGCAATCAGAGTGAGTATGCAAATTAGAAGGGCAAACATGGCAGGCGCCTAGCTGCTCCAGTTGCAGAGTGCTCAGGCGGGACAGGACACCTGCTATAAGAGGGAGAGTGAGGGGCGAAGGGTTCTACAGGAGCAGAATGCCGCAGTGAAGACAGAAGATGAAGATGGCAGACTCTGGCCAGAGCGAAGGCCTGGGGGCCAGGCGCCGAGGGAAAACCAGAGCTGGGAGCCAAGGGAAGGAAGGCCTATTGCACGAATCTCTTCATGCCACGGGCCTCTAGTTAATATCTAACAATACAAGAATAAACTCTATTTTGTGTACTCACAAGTGCAAACCTACTTTGGCCCCACCCTGTAAAGAGTGTCATCAAATCAAGAAATCACAGTAGTTACATGAATTATCAGTAAAACTTCTTAAAGTACCAGCTGTACTACTGAGCTGTGTTTCCGAAGGAGGAAATAGAGTTCCTGAAAGCATAGCAAAAGACATTTCAGACAAGGCCTAGAGGATAATGGATGCATGGTAGGACAAGCCTTAATTGTCCACTAAATTTTGCTAACTTAGGCCTCGCCCAAATAAAGAAGTATTAAACGAATACTTCCAAGTCGTTTAGCTCTTAAAAGTAAGGCTAATTTGTCCTTAGACACACAGTTTTCCAATAATTCGCCTAAAAGTAATTTCTGCTCCTCTCCCACAGACCATAACATACTATTGATTTTTGTAAGCTTTGCAATTTCTGTTGTTTCTGTCTACCATCTCTTTCATGCTCTGCTTTGGAACTTATCTCACCTGCTGGACACACTGCTGGTGGAAACATTTAATCTGAATTTCAGCCATTTTCCATGGGGATCTCAAAGAGGAAACGAGTTTTTTTTTAAATCTTTATTTTATTTGTTTACTGGGGAAAATGTTAACTCACTAGAGGTCCAGTGCATGAAATTTGTGCATGGAGGGGGATTCCTCAGCCCAGCCTGCAACCTCTTCGATTTGGGACCCCTTGAGGAATGTCTGACTGCCTGTTTAGGCCTGATCCCACAAGTATTGGACCTAACTCAGTAGTTGGACAGCCCTCTCGCAATCCGGGATGACTGGCTCCTAATCACTTGCCTGCCTACCTGCCTAATTGCCCCTAGCCCCTCTGCCTGCTGACCTGACCACCTCTACCTTGCCCTCCTGCTGACCTGATTGCCCCTACCTTGCCCCCCTGCTGGCCTGATCATGTCTAACTGCCTCTATCTGCCTAGTCACCCCTAATTGCCCTCCCCTGCCTGTCTGATCTCACCCCCAACTGCCCTCCCCTGCAGGCTGATCTCACTTCCAACTTCCCTCCCCTGCTGGCATGGTTGCTCCCAAATGCCCTCTCTGCCTTGGGCCCCACCACCATGGCTTTGGCTGGAAGGAAGTTGGACATCTGGAAAATGACTGGTTGGCCTGGTCTAATTAGCATATTACCCTTTTATTAGTATAGATAGATTGTATAGAATAGGATTGCTTAAATGTGGGGGAGGAGAGGCATTTTTCAGCAGGAGGAGATGCTCTTAGCAGCCAAAAACACATAATCCCTATATCTGGACTGGTAGCCAATACTGCCAAACCAGTCATTAAAAAATTGAACTGCTTTCTTACATCTTACACCAAATAGCTATTGCCTATAAAATCCCTCCTCAACCCCCATCTTAGGTTCTGCCTTCCCATTTCACTCAGAGTAGGTTCTGATTGGTCAGTGTCTATGCCAGTCAGCATCAAAAGCTCTGCCTCCTAAGCAGCCAGTGGCTCCACGCACTTCACCCAGATTTGGTTCTGATTGGTCAGTTTATATGCCAGTCAGTGTCAAAAGCTCCTCCTCCTAGGCAGCCATTGGCTGCTCACAATTCACCCTGATTTGGTTCTGATTAGTCCGTTTCTATGCCAGTAGGCATCTCCGGGCCTATCTCTGGGCCTGATCTAAATGAGATATACTTAGCTCCAATAGTATACATTTATTTATTTTGCTATTTTAAGCAATAAAGAAAAGTATCCTGAAAGTATATGATAAAATTCCCTGCCCTGAGAAACAAGAGATTTGACTCTTACTTCAGGTCTGTGAGGATAGTCTAAATGTGTGCCTCCTAGCTATTTAACCAGTCCCAATCTCAGTTGTCTGATACTTAAAATAAAGCTGGTTTGGATGATATATTGAGGTACTATCTAACGTTATTGCTCTCTAAAACCGAAAGTTATGCAACTACATGCATAATTAGACATGTTCCCCATATTTCATCTTGATGAAAGTTTTACTTTTAGTCACTAAAATATTTGTCTCCATTAGAAATATTCTCAACGTCCAGATTTATACATTTTTAAAGATCCAGATAGCCAGTTAAAAATTAAAAATAGTCCCTGCCTAGATATAGTTTAATTTTCATTTGTTTGTTGGACATGAGTTATGAAGTATGCTGAGTCAGCTCAGACTAAGCTGAGTCTGCATAGACTCACAGGTAGAGATCCATGTGAGGAATCCCTGGCCACTCCTCCAAATTTTCCAACTCCATCAAAATTGGGATCTTTATTTAAAACCATTTATTTACCATATGTTACAAATTATATATTTGCATAATTATTCCCCTTATATTAGGAAATCCTCTACATAACCATGGTAGTGTCTTCTAAGTCTCCATGGCTTTGACCACTCTGCTCCTGGATTTGAAGACAGGCTGTTTTATCTGGCTATACTCATGGGAAAGTTTTAAACTGAAAACAGGAGAAAACAAAAAGGAAAGCAAAGCCCATTTTTATAGGAGAGACTCAGCAACTTGGGTAGTAAACACTCCAGCCCCACTTGAATGTCAAGCTTTCTTACCTTAGAGGGAAACACAAAGACCTGAAGAGGGAATGAAATGTAAAGAGAAGGCTGAGGACTCAGTCAGATGCCAACATCATGGAAAGAGAGGGTGGCAGAGAGCACCCTCCCGGCTGGCTGACCTGAGCTCTGAGGGACCAGGTGATGCCACCTTTACAACAGAGCCTCACAAAGGCAGCTTGTTATAGAGGATAGAGATTAAAAACCTCTGGAAGCTTTAAGGACACTTTCCATGTTAATGAGAATGAAATCAAAAAGTGGGACTGAAGAAAATGTGCAGAATGGAATGGAAAAAGGAAATAATCCATGCTTTTTTCTTTAAACACAATCCTCTTTTCTGATACGTCTTCATGGATCAGCAGTTTTGCAACAAGAAACCTATCAGTGCAAGGTCTCCCAAAGTGCACAATATTATGTCTTAATGGTTTCCTTTTTGACAGCAGATATTACCTAATTAGGAAAAGAGATTTTATTTCACTGTAAAAGTCAAATGTATATAGCATTTTCCCAAGGCAATTGGCTACATAAGAGTCTCAAAAAAGAAAAGAAAAAAAAAAAAAGGCAACTGGCAAAATTCTCCCCTTTTCTGTGAATGATTGGTGAAAAAAAAGTAATGGAAACAGCCTAGGTGCCCGTCAGCAGATGATTGGATCAAAAAACTATGGTACATCTACACAATGGAATACTATGCAGCCATAAAAAAGAAGGAATTCTCATCATTTACAGCGACCCGGATGGAATTGGAGAACATCATGCTGAGTGAAATAAGCCAGTCAATGAAAGAGAAACACCACATGACCTCACTCATTTATGGATAATAAAGAAAATTATAAACTGATGAACCAAAAGACAGATATAGAGACAGTAAAACAACAAGCAGATTGTCAAATTACAGTGGGGAGGGGAGGAAGATCTGGGGGAGATAATAGATCAACAGAAGGACTTGTATACATGCATATAAGTACAACCAATGGACATAAAACTCTGGGGAGGGAGGTTATGTATGGGAGGGAGGACAGAAAAAAAAATCAATAAAATATGTTTAAAAAAAAATAATGGAATCGTCTTCTGTCTGAAAACATCAGTATTTGTTAATGTAGATTAAATCTCTGGTATTAGAAGTTGTGTGTTACAATTATCAACCTTGACAGAAAGGGCAGATTTGAACTTACACATTCATTCAATCTTGATTATCTGTGATGCACAGCATTGTACTGGATGTGACAGATTCAGGGTGGCTCTACTAATATTACCCCTTACTCCATTTCAGTTCTGAACCCAATAAGAAATATATCTAAGAAAAGAAATATCCCAGGAAACTGATCCATTAAGAAATCCCGTCAAGATTCCTTGCTCACTCTAACTGGTTTGGCTCAGTGGATAGAGCATCAGCCTGCAGACTGAAAGGTCCCAAGATCAATTCCAGTCAAGGGCATGTACCTTGTTTGCGGGCACATCCCCAGTAGAAAGTGTGCAGGAGACAGCTGATGGATGTTTCTCTCGCATCGATGTTTCTAGCTCTCTATCCTAATTGGTGGGCACAGCAGTGGTGGCAGGAGCCTCTTCTGTCTCCACAGCAGTAGGGCATGCCCTGAGGGCTCCTGGACTGTGAGAGGGTACAGGCCAGGCTGAGGCCTACTCCTCACCCCACCTCCCCACCTTCAAGTGCATGAATTTTGTGCACTAAGCTCTAGTAGTTATATATTGGTTGAAAACTCTCCCAGATTTTTATCTACAAGTATCTTTGTTTCACCTTCATGCTTTAAGTATATTCACTGTATAACAAGACTCTATTAACAGATACTGCTTCTCGGTCCTTTGAAAATATTATTGCATAGTTTTCTGGCTTTTATTTTGTAGCAAGAAGTAAGCTTTTCATCTAATTCTCCATTTTCAAGTAAATTATTTTCTTTCTGGTTGCTTTTAAGGTTATTGTCTTTGGTATGCTGCAGTTTCACTACAGTGTGCCAAGGTGTCGATTTGATTTATTTTACTAACTGAGGTTTGCTCATATGTCTGAATCTGGGCATTTATTTCTCCTACAAAAATCTGGGGATTTTTCTTTTTCCACCTCTACTCTATCTCTTTCTGCAATTCCACGTGGGCTCATACTCACTCAACCTTCTCCCTTCAATTTTTTGGGGATGTAACTGGGTATAGATTTTTCTTGACCAACAAAGAACTGATTAAAAATTAGATATTTCTAAAATATCCTACATTGCCTTAAGGAAATAGTGAGGATTTTGTTTTTATTACTGAAAATGTATGTGTAGAGTCTGGGTATGCATGAAGAATCTCTTCTTAATGATATTTAAATATGATCAGGGTGAATTTTTAAGATGATCTTTAATTTATTCCAAATTTTGAAGTTCTATTTTTATTTCAAATAAGTAACATTTAAATAATTTTACATATAATGCCTCAAGGGTTATTCAATGCAGTATTGTAAACCTAAATTCCAAAGTAATTTCTACAAAAAAGGTATAGCTCGCCATTTTTCTCCAGAATCCTGAAATTAACTTAAAATGTGCTAGACAGTTGACCTTGATGTTCAGTCAGCATGGGTTAATGTCAGCATGAGTAGTAAATTACCTGTCAGAATTATTTTGGACAAAGGCCTGGTGCACGGAATTTGTGCACTGGATGCGGGATAGGGTCCCTCAACTGGCCTGCGACCTCTCGCAGTCTGGGAGCCCTTGCTCCTTACCGCCCACCTGCTCGTTGCTCCTTAGTGCTGCCATGGAGGGGAGAGAAGCTCCCGCCTTCGCAGCTGCACTTGCCAGCCATGCGCCTGGCTTCTGGCTGAGCAGCGCTCCCAGAAGCTCCTGCATTGAGTGTCTGCCCCCCGGCGGTCAGTACGCATCATAGCAACTGGTCGTTCTGCTGTAATGGTCGCTTAGACTTTTATTATATAAATTGCCTCCGTATTCTTGTGAAGTTTTAATCATCTTAAAAGCACATATTAAAGAAAGAAATATTTTCTCTTTGGCTACAGCTTACATTTATTGATGTGTAACTTTATTTTTTAATTCTTGACTATTGAGTCTTTGGGGGGGAAAAGATACCAAAAAAATAAACAAGAAAACAGTTGGGATGATATAAATGAACTATTAAGTAATCAGGAAGAACAAAAGCTACTTCTATTTGTCCAAATGCTTGCTTCCAGGAATTCTACCATCACCTCCCCAGATTTCTTGTAATCCTTAGATTCATAAGTAATTCACATCAGCCTACTTTCTCCCATACTATTAAACTGTCTTTCTTACCAATCAAAACAATAAACTAATATATATGTAAAACATTTAAACAATGTCTGTAGCATAATAAGAGTTTTAAAAATGTTATTATCCTACTTTCCTAGAGCCACAGTGTCACCAGACTCCTGGGGGAGCATGGTAAAAATGGCATCCCCATGGTTGCACAGTATACAGGCCGTGGCTACAAGATTGGCTCTGGGCTTTAATGGATCTGGCAAAAAAAAAAAAAAAAAAAAAAAAATCAAAATTTTTTTTTGTTTTCGTAGAGATGAAAAACATATTGTCATTGTTTTGGTCACAAAAAAATTCAATGCCCATTATGACTGCTCTGAAGCACTTTCTAGGAACACGAATTATCATTATTCATTCATTCAAATCAATATGAGCTTTATTTATATCTACATGTATAGCTATTTATAACTTTTCAGAAAGTTAAAATTTTGAGTCTCATGCAAATACAGAATAAACAGAAGTCAGCAATTTCATTCAATTCAGAAGTTAATAAGCAAACTAACAAGATGCAAAAATTGACTAA
The DNA here is from genome assembly GCA_036971965.1 of Nyctalus aviator. Classification (NCBI taxonomy): domain Eukaryota; kingdom Metazoa; phylum Chordata; class Mammalia; order Chiroptera; family Vespertilionidae; genus Nyctalus; species Nyctalus aviator. The sequence continues at coordinate 176,985,500 of CM072924.1, read as the reverse complement.
AGATAATTTGAAGAACATATATGCACCTGTGTATATGCTGAAATGAATGTTAATTGATACTAAACAGATTCTTATCCTTTAGGGCAATAAAATTAGATATTTGTGGTTATCTTTTTCTTCTACAGCAGAAATTATTTGTATCTTGCTGAACAAAATTCATGTGTATTACTAAGGACAAATATTGCTTGCATTACCGATTGTTCTATACAAATTAATTTCTAACCCACAAAATTATAAAATAGTCTACAAATAGAAAATCAATTAACTGTGCACTCTCATATACAATGAGATAATTGCTGGAGAGATTCCTAGACAATGTGCTCATTTCCAAGTCCCAGCTCAGAGAACTGCCAGATATATTAGGGATATGAAAAATAAGAATATGGTTGAAGGTACATGAATTGTAGTGGCCTGGAGCTGTTTTCTCTGAACATATAAATGAAGGCCAACTTTGTTTTATTACTTATTTATATAGTTATATTCATCTTAGAGTTAAGTATAGTATTTATTCTTCAGGCACAATTTTGTTTTCTTATATAGTTTTCCTGAGTTAATACTTTGTGGGTTATTTTGTGTGTTTACTTGTATCTTTAATATATTGCATGTAAAAAATTTAAGATGTAAGATCAGTGGATATAAGTAAAAAGTCTTTTCCATAGAGTGCAATGTTATGTTTACTTTTGAAACATCTCCAAATAAGTTTATCCTCCATTAATCCCATCTGTTGTGATAGTTTATGATTTCCATGACTACACTAATAAAAGAGAAACATGCAAATTAACTATCACTCCGCTACACCACCAGCCAATCAGAGCAAGTATGCAAATTAATCCAACAAAGATGGCAGTTAATTTGCATATGCAGCCGAGTGAGGAGTGAAGACTGAAGACAACATAGAAGAAAGAGTGAAGGAAAGTGGAAAGCAAGGCAGCTGTGGTGGTTGCAGGAGGGAAAAGGTGGGAAGGGAGGGAGCCACGGAGGAAAAGAGCAGGGCATAGCAGAAGGGAAAGCATGGGGCAGCAGTGGCAGCGAGAGGGAAAGCACGGGATGGGGTGGGGGACAGAGGCAGCAGGGAAAGCTTGGGGGGGAGGGTGGCAGTGGTGGGAGGGAAGCCCACTGGAAGCCCTGTTCTTGCAGGAATCTTCCTGCAATAAGCCTCTAGCTTTCTCATAATTGGGATTTTTTTTCAGACATTTAACAAGTAAATGTATTTGAACATTTTACCCATAGAGTTTAGACTATGATTCCTACTAGTATATGTTCTTCCTGCTGATTGAGCTGTTGTGAAATCTTGATATTTTTGTAGGGTGAGATGTTCTCTGTTCCTTTTTCCTATCACTTCTTTCATCCCCTGATTATATTCAAAGGCATTGTTTGGCTTGTATTTATTAATGGGTGGAGTCACTGAAGTGCCCAACATTGTTGTACCCTCATTCCAGCTTCCTCTCACCTCCAGGTGAAGTTAGTAAGCCAGCCATTTTTTCCTTCATGCAGGCTTTCTTTTGTACACATAGCTAACTCAGGCTGGTTATCACTTTGGATTGTGCAGCCAAGCAGAAGGAAGTAAATCCATAGGACTAGCATTGCTGCTTATGGAAAGATGACCTGTTCCCTCGAAGTTTGTATACTCCAAGCAATGCCTCTGAAGTCTGTATACTCCAAGCGTATTTTATGAGGACTCTGAACTTGAGGTATGCCACACTAGCCCAGCTAACAATGGGGTGGCTGCTTTTTGCCCAACAGTGTTGCTGTGTCTCTTCCTGTACTTAGCTCCTTTGGGAAGCCTGTGCAGAGAAACAGTGATTGCTAACTTCACTCATACACCTAACAGTTGTCACTATTGATTCTTTCTGCAAAATGTGTATATGGGTTAATACTTGATAAAGGCAGTGGACAGTATGTGACTATGTTTCCGTGCATTGAAAACATTATAAGTAAGACTAAAAAAACAAACATCAAATTGAGAAATATGCCATATGGAAAGACTCCCCCTGTTGTTGCTGACTTTGAAGGTACAGGAAGGGAATACACATTGGCCAAGGGATACAGGAGAGAGAAGGAAAATGATCCTTTCCTACAACTCCAGAAGGAACACAGGTCTGTCAACACATGGTTTTAATCCGGCAATGTTCATTCCAAACTCCTGACACAAAGAAATGGAATCTAATAATGTGTGTTGTTTGAAGTCACTACATTTGTAGCAACCTTTAATAGCAGCAATAGAAAACTAATATACTAGCCCAACTAAGTACATTTACTATTTTGATCTCATCCCTAAAAGTTAAAAAAAAAAAAAAAAAAAAAAAAAAAAAAAAAAAAAAAAAAGCACCCACAAACACATATGCTCTAAAGAGAAAAAAAATACAGAAAAGAAAGAGAAAGAGTCCTGGCATATCTCTGACATAACCTTTGAGGTTCTCTGAATACTGGGTTCCACAGAGACCACAGAATGCCATCTGAAAGTATTCCTCATTAATACCACTTTAGTTCAAGTAAGAGTTTATGCAGGGGAAGATGGCCATGAGCAAGAAAAACATTCTTTCTGAATCTCAAAATCATTGGGTTTTTATTTCAACACTAAATTTAAGCCTTTATTTCTGTATAGTTATCTTTTAATTGCCCCTTTTGCTATACCTCAGCAGGGGGAGATATAATTATAAGGTGTGATGTGAGCATTTTCTTTTATCTTTTTATTTATTCAGTGACAGAGAATGGTTGAAAATTGGTCTCTTATTTTTCTGTTACACTTTTCAGATATTTAATCTGATCTGAATAAAACTGCAAAAGGGTTTCTGAGCAATTACTTGCCCCACGTGTTGAAACCACAGTCCTCATTAAAATATAATTACCAAGTTCTATTTTATGCAAGAAAGGAAAAACACAACACATTTGTTATCAATTTACTCTATAGGGAAGAAATGAATTTATGGGGGGGAAACTTGCATTTTAAGAACGAATTACTTTTGCTTTATAAATGTATGTATTATAGTACTCTAACAGCTATTGAAGACTGAAAAAGTTTAAATTGACAAAATTACAAATGACTCAGATTTACTTCAAAACATCATACCTTTTTGCCTGCTTAACATTCATAGGCATATACATTCTTGGGAAATATAATGCTTATGAGCATTACTGATGGGGGTAATATAGTAAATATGGCCCATTTTATTTTCTTAAGTTTGCCAATGTAGTTCATGGATTGCTTATTGCAGGTAATAAGCTAGACAATTCTAATCATAGCACTGTGATGAAAGATGTCAAACAAACATGTAAGCACTCTGACATCCTTGGTGTCAAATTCATAGATTCTCACCAGATTCCTTCAGTTGCTTCAAACAATAGGCATTCATCTATCTATCTATAGACACTAAGTGGCCAGATTATTATGGTGGGGTCCAGCTAGTCTGGCCAGGGGAAGGGGACATGGGCAGTTGGCCAGCCTGCCTGCTGGTCAAACTCCTGGTTGAGGGGACAATTTGCATATTAGCCTTTTATTATATAAGCTATACACTGAGTGGCCAGATTATTATGCATCCAGAGATCATAATAATCTGGCCACTCAGTATGTGTGTGTGTGTGTGTGTGTGTGTGTGTGTGTGTGTGTTCCCCCTTGAGAAAGTCAGTGCTGCATCATCTTATCCAGGGTCTTCTTTAAAGTCATAATCTACTAGAAATTGCCTTTGCTTTTCTGAACCTCTTTCAAAACTTTCTTCTGGTCTTTCTATCCCTTTCATCCTTCTGACTCTGTCCACGTAATGCTCCAATCTCTAAAATCATGTTTTTGTTCCCTAAATACCATAGTAGATGTATATAACTACAGATATGTGCTCCCCTAATTTAATGTTCACTGAGGTTGTCTATGTCTGTCTCAAATGGTTTGAACTTTTCAAAATCAAATCTGTGATTTAATAATGTCACTGTATGAAAGTTTCTTATTAGCCCTAGTTGATTATATATATATATATATATATATATATATATATATATATATATAAATAAATAAAATGCTTTTTATTTTTACACTTAAAATTTTATACAAACTAAACTACATGAAACAGTCAAATCAGTTCAATTGCATCGATGGCCTCCTGAAGCTGAAATCCAAGAAGAATGTTGTAGAGACAAAAAAACAAGCAACCTCCAGAAATCTCCACATGGTTCAGGCACTTTTTGACATTTCTTCCTTACACATTCCCCACAGAAGCAGCCCTTAGTTACTCTTTCCATGTCTCTCTTTTTCTCTCACTCTCCCATATCCGCTCTGCCCTTCTCTTTCCAAACTCTCCTTATTCCGTAATTCATCAAACTTTCCAAAATATTTGTGGAATACAAACTATCTATGTGCCAAGCACTAGTCAGAGAGCCCTGGACCACAAGAGTCTTGGCTCTCAGGGGCCTTTTATTCTGGTGAGGGGATAAGATAATATACATCTAAATAAGTGACCTAATAAAAATAAAGCAAAATACAAGATTGTAGAGCAATTAGTGAGCCAAATTACTTCTGAGGGCTGGGGGAGGTCTGGGTACTTTTGGGGTTCAAATAATGATAACTCTCTTACCTTTGTAGAGAACTGATCTTCCTCACCCTAAAATTGCCAAGAAGAAGGTAGAGAGGTGATTGCTAATTAGGCTGTTCTGAAAGCCTGGAGATACCAGGAAAGCCACATTCATGGTGATTTACCCTCAGGGGCCTTTGCAGGACATGACCATCATCTGCTTATGTACTGTCCCTTCTAGGGTAGAGACAGTATGGATTTCTTCTACTTGTGGGATTGTTTCCATTAGTGTCCTCAACCTCAGCATCCAACAAAATAAATAACAACCTATCAGAAAAAGAATAACGTTCAAAGAAAGAATGGCCAGAACAAGCAGAATGCATATCCAGAGAATAAAGCTACTGAGAGATAAGATGATAATTTGATGTCAAACAGCAAGAATATGTAAAGAGAGTCCAGTATAACAAACATCTTATAAAAGGTTTTTGGTTTTTTTAAATAAATTAACAGCATACTAGTAATTTATCAACCAAACAATGCAGGAGATGACATGAAAGAGAAGATGTTTATTACTCAAATGTGTGTTCTGGAAAATGAAGTGCAAGAAATAGTCCAAAGCACAGAGAAAAACTAACAAAGAAGTAAAAACAAAATCATGAGAAAAATAACAGAATCTTGAAGGATCTAATAGGAGACTTAATATGCGATTAAAAGAAGTACCAGGAAGAGAAAAAAGACAAATGGTGGGAGTCAATAAAAAGACAAATGGTGGGAATTTTTTCCCGGAAACTAAAACCTGATGCCACAGATTAAATGGGCTTTTAGAGCTCCAGGCCAGAGTGATGAGAAAAGGCACCTAAAGACATCCTGTAAATTTCTGACTCTCAGGGAGAAAAAAAGGAAAAAAAAAATTAAAAAGTAGGATTCAGGGCAAACAAAAAGGCAAAGGGACAAAGAGTCAGGATGCTCATCTACAGTAGTGGAAGCCGGAAGAGCAGCTACCAACCACTGAGCAAAAATGGTGCAGTTCAAGAATCCTGTGCTCCATGAGGATTTTATTTCATTTCAGGGTTAAAGAAAAATATTTGAGAAACCACACGGGAAACTAACATCCAAGTACTCTATCTGAAAAACAAACCAACAAACAACAACCACCAAAAAACAAAACAAAACAAAACAAAAAACCCACAAAAACACTTTAGTTAAAACACTTTAACTAAAAGTTTTAGTTAAAGTGTTCTAACTAAATGTGTTAACTTTAGTTAAAGTGTTTTAACTAAACACATCAGAATAGGAACCTAAAGATGACAGAACAGGAAGTCAGTGGAAAATAATCAGGATGCCCTATGTGTAGACATAGACACATACACATACAAATACGTGCGGTGTGAATGATACTAGGTCAAATGTGTGATACAGTTATTTTCCTCTTTTTAATGGTATCTTCTACCTAGTGTTGAGGCCCTAGCTAGTTCCTCTTCTTCAGCAGCTGATTAAGTCTACAAGCCAAACACTTCCCTTGTCTGGCTCTCACAGTCTGGACCACTGTACACACCTGCCCTAATTTCCCCAGGGCCAGTGCTAGACAACTAGGGACAGCCCCTATGCCCCAGAGCCCAGATAAGTGATTCTAAGTGGCCAGGCTCCGCAGATACAGCAAAATCTAGGCCACCACTTACCATATATAGACTTCTGCGTGCTGTTCCGTTCCCCTGGTCCTGATGCAACCCCCTGAGTGGCACTGCCTCCTAGCTTTCTCCCAGTTGGAGCTGCGGGTAACAAAGGGTCCTGCCTGCCTTCTGAGTGTCATGGTGTTGTCTCCTATCACCAAAAGAATCGTTCAGTCTTATAAAGCAAAGGATGAAAGTACAATACATTTCTGAATAAGAAATCCTTAAGTGAACACGATGCACTGTACAGGAAATTCTGATACTATTCTAGGTCTAAAAATCTGAAACTACCTAGAACCTTCAAGTCAAGCATGGAGAAGGATTGCAGATTTTGTGTAGTGATCGTTGTAGAGATGAGAAATCAAGAGTTCTCTTTTAGGTGTATCATATTTTAGCTACTTATTGGACATCCTACTACATATCTATTATATAAAAAGCCTGTGGCCTTAATGCTGTAACGACCAAAGACTGGCGTGGGTGAGCAGAGCGCGCGCGGGTAGGTGGGGCCATGCGATTTCATGAGCCGTCGTCTGGTGTTGAATAAGCAGATGGAGTTTTTAGTCAGGAGCTCACACACTCTAAGTCTGGGGAGTCATCAGTGAATAATTGCACATTAAGGAGCTGTAAGAACTGAGATTACCCAAAGGTGTCACGTGAAAGCATGACCCTATGGCATGCCAACATTTAAAGGTGGAGGAAGAGCCGAGACCAGTTTGGCTCAATGGATAGAGCGTCGGCTTGGGGACTGAAGGGACCTGGGTTCGGTTCCGGTCAAGGGCATGTACCTTGGTTGCGGGCATGTCCCCAGTGGGGGGTGTGCAGGAGGCAGCTGATCGATGACTCTCTCTCATTGATGTTTCTAGCTTTCTATCTCTCTCCCTTCCTCTCTGTACAAAATCAATAAAATATATATTTAAAAAAAATAAAATAAAATAAAGGTGGAGGAAGGAAGAGAAGGGCTGTCAAATTAAAAAGAGCAATGGGGAAAATACTGGGAGATAGGGAGAAGCTTGGAGAATATGGTCTCTCTGGAGCCAGGTGAAGAAGTATTTAAGGAATGAAAGAGGGATTAACTCTATCAAATGCTGTAGAAAATTGAGTAGGGAAAACACTAAGAATTGAGCAATGCATTAGCAAATATAGAGGTCTTCAGTGACCTTGCAGAACTTGTTCCAGTACAGTATGGACAAAATCCAATAGGGAAAGTTTCTAGAGAGAACAGACAGTGAAAATGGGAAGTGAAAGAGGCAGTAAACATAGATAATGTTTTCCAAGGGTTTTGCTCTGAGAGAGAGCATTGAAATCAGGCAGCAGCTAGCTGGCAATGTAGGCTCTAGGCAGATGTTCTGTTTTAAGATGAGAACTAGTTTATCATATTCTGATTTAACGTATTTTCCAGTGTATAAGACGACCCCCTAATTTTACAGTTAAAACATAGGTTTAGGCCTATATTCGCTGTATAAGACTACCCCCCACTTCCGAGGCAACACCAGTTCTTTTTTTAATAGACCGCCTCTCTGACTCTGGCCAATCTGAGCAGGCTTCGGGTGTACACTGTGTTGTAGTAAAAAGCCTGCTCAGATTGGCCAGAGTCAGAGAGGCGGTCTATTAAAAAAAGAACTGGTGTTGCCTCGGAAGTGGGGGGTAGTCTTATACAGCGAATATAGGCCTAAACCTATGTTTTAACTGTAAAATTAGGGGATCATCTTATACGCTGGAAAATATGGTAGGTGATTCTAGGTGGGGTGTAGGAAGAGAGATTGAATGAGAGGGAGGATTTTTGTAGAAAGAAAACCTTGAGTAGAAAACAATAGATAGTGTTCTACACATAAATAGAAGGATCAATGTAGACAAAAAGAAACAATTCATTATTATAACCAGAGGGAAGACAGACTATCTGTATCCAGATACAAGTAGGTAGTTTGGTAGAGGAAAAAATGAAAAGATTCTTTTCATTCTTTTTTAAATAAGAAGCATGCTCATCTGTTGAGAGTGAGGCTGTGAAGAGACAGTAGATGGTTTGAAAAAGGTGTTATCACAGGTAGCTAGCTAGTTATTAATAAAGGAAGGGTGCATATGAAACCCGACAGTAAGCCTAATAAACTAGGGAGCTGAATCGGACATTAAGCCTGGTTCCCTAGGAAGCTGCAGCATTTCCAGGCTCTTTTGGGGACTGCTGAAGGGACTTACCCTGCAGGAGGAATCAGCCTCCCCAGGGGACAACTGGTCTGGTAGCAAGTTTATGGGGAGAGGAATAAAACAGTGGGGGGATTCCTTTGCTGGGCACATGCACAGTAGAAGCCAAGATGGCACCTGGGGGGGCGAGGCGCGGGTAAGTGGTTATGCAGCAGAAACCAGATGAGGAGACAAAACATTGGAAACACACACGTTAGGAGCCAAAAATGGCAACATAAAGGGGGTGGAGTGTAGGCAGAGAAAATCTGGGGAAAGGTTCGGATTTGGATAAGGTTCATGGAACCTTAGAAGATCCAGGGGGAGGACCCAGCACAAGCCCTGGGAGAGTCTGTGTGGGCCCCTGAAATGCTTTCCTCGGTGTAAATCTTATTTCCACCAGCAGCAAAGATGTGAGTGAGTGAGTTTACAGACTAGGGAAATAAGTGGTTGAAGGGCAGTATTGAGGCCCAACTGGAGATTTTGGTAACCACCGAAAACGAGATGGGTAATTATGACTTTTTTTCTTTAGCACAGATGGGGTTAGTTGGAGTTGGGTGTGGCCAGGACACCTCAGTGAGAGGGAGATTCAGGAGTCTGTGCTGGGGAAGATGAGAACTGAAGGCACCCCTAAAACTGCTCTCAGGACCTTTTGTCCTTATATTGCTTCTCCTTTCCCCCAACTTCTCCAAATTCTATCTCATAAGAGTTCAAAAAACTGCCAACATTTCTCATGAAAGGTAGGAAACTGCCAGAAAAGGCCAGAAGCCTTTTGAACAGACAGTTGAGGAAAACATCTGGAATAGTATTATATGGCTTAATAACTTTATTTGTCTCTTTCTTCTTATTTAAGCTTGAGGAAGGACTGATTATATGGATCCAGTTGAAAGTAGGTAGTTTGGTAGAGAAAGAATGAAATGCTTCAAATTATTATTTATATATACAACATAACTATTTTTGGTAAATAACCAATTAATTAAAATAGAATTTTAATAAGCTAAATATAAAACAAATATTTCCGAATTTATGACCTGGCACTGTACACCCTGTGGATTTAGAACCCAGGAAGGAGTTACACGTGAAACTATTGATTTGGCCATAATAACACATAAATATATAGGCAACACTTGTTTTGTTGTTGTTTGTGAGTCAGGGTTTATAAGAAGGTCTGAACTGGAGGACATAGATAGATAAACTCAATATGCTCAATGTTACCTCACTAAAACATACATTTACCTTCTATTTATTTTAAAGTATTATTTATCAACAGGTGTCTACTGGATAGTCTTAAGAATTACTTTTTAACATATAAAATGGGGGGGGGAATAATCATCACTACAGGGAACTGAGAGCTGTTTTAATAACTTAATAGATGGTATATGAAGACATTTTAGTAGCATTGATTTTTTAAATCTTATGGCATAAAGAAGTAATATACAGATTATTTTTATTTAGATGTGAGATAAACAAGAAATGAGGAATCAAAAAAGTAGCCAGAGCCATTTACAACAGTCATGCCAGGACTTTAAGAAACAGAGGCTCTACATATAAACAAGTAGTTTTATTTGAATTAGCCTATCTTCTTGAGGATAGAAACTCTTCTAAAAACTATTAATGTAGGAGACTGGATTATATGTCTCCACCATGTTTCAATCCATTGACTGCTTATCGTGATTTGGCCAACCTGACTCCCTGGCAAAGAAGTTTTCACCTTCTGTTGTGTTCTTTGTCCTGAGTTGCCTTTTTCTTTGTCTAGGAAAATGAGCTGTCCAGAAAGACAGGACAGCCTTTTTCAGCAGGGTGCTATAGCTAATGTCCCTTCAGTCATAATCTCCAAACACCCAAAGTCACCAGCAAACAGTGCGATGAGATTTCAACACTAAAAAAATTATTGTTGGAGAATGAAACTCAGACTTAAATAATTAAATAAGACTTGTAGCCGAAACCTGTAGGCTCAGTGGATAGAGCATCGGCCTGCGGATTGAAAGGTCCCGGGTTCGATTCCAGTCAAGGGCATGTACCTTGGTTGCAGGCACATCCCCAGTGGGGGATGTGCAAGAGGCAGCTTATCGATGATTCTCTCTCATCAATGTTTCTAACTCTCTATCCCTCTCTGTAAAAAAATCAATAAAATATATTTAATATCTTTTTAAAAAGTCATGTAACAAGAGGGAAAGAAATAGGGAGAGATTGTGATTTAAGTTCATGTAAATTGTCCTGGAAAAGAGAAAGAAAAGCAGGAACCTATCCAAACCCATTTCTGTGGTCATAAACATAGCATGAAAAATGTGCCACCTTCAAGAAAACATCTTGTGCTGAACCTTTCACTGAAACAGAAGCTAGCCTCTGTGTGCTCCTCTTCTCCAGCGCCGTGCGTTCACAGACCATCGGGCTGGGTGTGATTGATGCCTCCGTTAAGTGCCTTGTGCTGGCACTGTGTGTTCCCACTCTCACCTAGACACATGCCAGATTTCTTTTAACACAGAAAAGCAAGAGGAAGAGAGCGTGTCAGTGATATAACCTTCCTTAAACCACGGTCCTTCCATGGATAGACGTGCTGGATACTTTGGCCTAATTTTGTATGGGTGGGAAAAGAGAGGAGAGAACAGACAATGCCAAACAGCCCTCAGGAACATGTAGTAGGTCCTGTATTTTACAAATGCGCGAAGCAATCGAGTGCTTTGCAGCCTTCAGAATTCATCCCTCTCAGAGGACCTGCCTGGGCAGGTAGGACCCTCTGTGGCACTCAGACAAGGCCTCTTGTCGCTTCCATGCAGCCCCCTCAGTGTCCCCATGACCACATCTCCTCTCACTTTGTATGAGTCCAGCTTACTCAGTTCCAAAACGACAAAGCCTCTTTGGAGGGTTTCAAATCTGAACTTTCTCCTTTCTGACAAATGCACAAAAAGACGCGTGTGTGTGCACGTGTGTGTAAACTACATAATTTATTTTTAAAAATCTTTATTGTTGCAAGTATTGCATATGTCCCCAAACCCCTCCTCCATTCACCTCTTCCAATCTTCCCCCCTCCCCCCCCACACACACACACGCCTTCACCCCCTACTCTTGGAATTAGAGAGTTTCAAAATGAAGTGTCCTAGGGAAGAAGGGTAAGCCGGGGAGACGTGGCTTCCTCTAATGAATCACCCTGTTGCATTCGTATTACGAAATGTGATCACAGGGTAAACATGACTCAGAAGTTTAAAACCGTTGAGCCCTGTTTGGTTGTTCTGAATGGCCTTCTCCAGAGCTCTGCATTTCAAAGAAGAGTAGGTTAGGGAAGTTGTTCTTGCCCAGTGCTGGTTGGATGGGAGTCTCACACAGAGGCATGGTCAGGGACCAGCTATGAGTTCTGAAACAGGAAGTGTTGGGGGTCAGGTGTCATGGGACCAACCACACACAGTGCAATAGAACCATCTTCCTGTTATACGCAACTCCACGCCCATTTGAAGACCAGCTTTATTCTGTACAGTGTGAAAGATAATTGTTATGTGCCACAACAGAACTTGTAGTAAATTAGATCGATAAGAAAAATAAAGGCGCTTTGTTAAGGAAAAGGCAGAGGATGGTAAATACCCTAAGAGAGACAGCATGTGCTTTTGCAGAGAGAATCCCAGCAGTTTGAGAAGAATGGAAGAAGGCAAGATTTGCCCTCCGTTTTAAGTGAATTTCAAACTCTAGGTCATGACCCTTTTATGGGAGAGAAATCAATTAATGGAGTATGTGCAGTATTTAAAGAATCAAATCAAATTGAAAGAATATAAAATGTCAGAGGGTATTACCAATAGGAAGAATATAATCAGATGAAAAATGAGGTATTTCAAACAGGTAATGTTTTAAAGCACAGACAGGCTGGGCTACATAGGTCATGAATTGTCTCATTTATTGAAATCATTGAACAGCTGAGAACAAGGAGAGTTAAAAACATATAGATATCTTGAGAAAATAAAAATAAACATCTCAAACTTAACATGTCTGAAAAGACACTTTCTTCCAGCCCTAAATCTTTTCTTCTTTGGTCTTATACTCTTGAATAATCGACACTCCCCTCTCATTTGCACAAACTGGAAAACTAAGAGTCATTTTTGGGTCAGTGTGGTCTTTCATTCTTCCCCCACATTAATTACGAAATAAGTCCTGCCTGCTACTTCCAAACACCCTACAGCTATCTACCTCTCTCCACGGGTGCTAACGCCAGGCCCAGGCAGCCATTGTTTTTTGTCGAGACCATGTCAGTAGTTTCCTAGGTGACATCTCTGTATCCATTTTTGTGCCTTTCCCTCTGCCCACTATTTATTCCTCACCTATCAGCCAAAAAGGTCTTTCTGAAGCTCTGCTGCATTAAATACATTAAAATGAAATAAAATAAAAAATTCAATAACTTAGGCACACCGGCCACATTTCAAGTGCCCAGAAGCTACATGTTGTGTCCACGTTGGCAACCACACTGGGCAGTGCAGAGAAGAACATTCTGGTCAGGGTGCAGTGTTATTGCATCAGGCCCCCACCCTGCTCAGACACCTCCACTGATTTCTCATTACAGCTAGAATAAATCCACAAATTCATCCATCATTCCCACTGTGGCACACACACACACACACAAAAAAATGAGAGGCACTTTATTTCTGCAATTAAAGTGTCACAGAACGACCAGAGCTTTATGTAACTGAAACTCAATGTTCATATCTGGACTCACAGTCTCTGAAGGCAACCAAGAACATGACCAAAAACAAGATGATAAATAACAGTGAGGACAAGCAGCCTTGTTCTATGCTGGTGGCCATAGCAAGTGTGTTTGGTGTATTACCTGCATCTGTAACACTCTTCATCAGTCCCATGAGATCTTCAAGGGGTTTAGAGACACTTCTGTAGAGCTGGATTTGATAAACTTGCATTCATACCAGATTTTTAGTATACACAGACACCTTTAAAAATTGACTATTCATGTAGGCACTTCAGTCTATCTTGCTTTATGCTTATAAAAGAGATCAATGAAACTATGTTTTGTTAGTCAAAATACATTTCCAGTGGATTGTTGAGTTACTGTCTAGAGTAAAACTGTAGGAGAAACTGGTAAATGAAGAAAATCCCTGTGAACTAAAGAATCTCTTCTTAATTCCTCTTTTGTCCTAATTTAGATTTGTCTATTTTAAACTTTTTTTTTATGTTCAGTTAGATAGAATTTTGCTGTTCTGTACAGTGTAAAGAGTCTGTGTTCACGGTCATTATGCCATACTAGAGGCCGGATGCATGTCATTCATGCAAGAATAGGCCTTCCTTCCCCCAGTTCCTTCCTTCCCATCCATTTCCCTCTTGGACCTAGGCTTCCCTCCAGCTGCTGGTGGGCATCCGGGACCTGGGCTTCCCTCCAGCCACCAGCTTTGTCCAAAAGGTCGTCCAGAAGGATGTCTAGCCTAAGTAGCATATTACACTTTTATTATTGTAGACCGAATAGTCTTTATCCTAATACTTTTTTAAGTTGCTTAATTCAGAGTTATTAGATTGCTGCATCTATAATAATAAAATTATAATATGCTGATTAGACCAGAAGTCCTTCTGGACAACCTTCTGGGACGAAGCCAGGGCTGCAGCCTGGGGATCAAGGCAGCCACCGCAGCCGTGAGGGAGGTATCTAGGCAGCCATCTTGGCTTCAAGGATGGATCGAGGCAGCCACCATTGCTGAGAAGGCCTACTCTTGCACAAATTTTGTGCATTGGGTCTCTAGTGTTAAAATAATTTCATATGTAAAATAACCTGCTATCAGCCAAAACCGGTATGGCTCAGTGGATAGAGTGTTGGTCTGCGGACTGAAAGGTCCCAGGTTCGATTCTGGCCAAGGGCATGTACCTTGGTTGCAGGCACATCCCCAGTAGAAAGTGTGCAGGAAGCAGCTGGTCAATGTATCTCTCTCATCGAAGTTTCTAGCTCTCTATTCCTCTCCCTTCCTCTCTGTGAAAAATAAATAAAATATATTAAAAATAAAATAAAATAACCTGCTATCATCTGTATAAAGTTAAACTCTAAAGATAAAAATAATGAAAACATTTGAAAACTCAATTAAATTTTTGAAGTCCACATTAATCTGTGGGTCTACATTTCCATAAAGTAGATTTTTATGAAAAATTAATGTACATTTTTACTTTTTCTATTTATAAAGCAAAACTGCAATTTTATATATAAGAAGGTCAGCAAAAGTGCAAATGCACTTGGATATTCTTTCTCCTCAGGTTTTTTAAGTTGCTTAGTTCAGAGTGATTAGATAGAAGACTTTTCTCTTTAGTATAAAAAATCATAGTCCCACTGATTGCAACAACTCTAAACTAACCTGTGTTATAAGGAGTGATAGTTTGCAATTGTGTTAGTTAACCATTTCAGCTCTGAATGTGGATGGCTTTAAATTAGTAAAAGATAATAATCTCAAAATATTCATCAGAATAAATGACCCACTCCAGCTTCTAATTCAATCATGAGTGCAATCACTAGACACATACCCATAACAGAACACACATATGGTGTTTTTTCCCCCCACTAAACATGAAGTCTTTATTAATTGATCATTTTGTAATAATTATTTTATGGAATTCTTTCAAGTGGTTCAATACAAGTACAATCTTTATTAAAATCCATACACACACAGCATTTATGTATGGATTTCAATATAATATATAATGAACATATGTCTTGGATTTTTAGTATAATTTTTTTTAATTTTTATTTTATTATTATTATTTATTTATTTATTTTTAATTAAACTATTATCTGTGTACATATTTTAACTCCCCCCCTCCCATACATACCCTCCTTCCCTAGAGTTTTGTGTCCATTGGTTGTACTTATATGCATGTATACAAGCCCTTCGGTTGATCTCTTATCTCCCCCAGATCTCCCTACTGTCCCTGCTGTAATTTTACAGTCTGCTTGTTGCTTTACTGTCTTTATATCTGACTTTTGGTTTGTCAGTTTATAATGTTCTTTAATACCCATAAATGAGTGAGGCCATGTGGTATTTCTCTTTCATTGACTGGCTTATTTCACTCAGTATGATGTTCTCCAATTCCATCCAGGTTGCTGCAAATGATGAGAATTCCTTCTTTTTTATGGCAGCATAGTATTCCATTGTGTAGATGCACCATAGTTTTTTGATCCAATCATCTGCTGACGGCACCTGGGCTGTTTCCAGATTCTAGCTATTGTAGATTGTGCTGCTATGAACATAGGGGTGCATATATCCTTTCTGGTTGGTGTTTTTAGCTTCTTGGGATATATTCCTAGGAGTGGGATTGCTGGGTCAAATGGGAGTTCCATTTTCAGTTTTTTGAGGAAACTCCACCCTGTTCTCCACAGTGGTTGCACCAGTCTGCATTCCCACCAGCAGTGCACGAGGAGAACACACATATGGTTAAATGTAAAAGAAGTCAGAAAACAAAACCATGAGAAAATTGCAGTATCTTAATTCTTGGGTGAGGTGTGTTTAAAACTAGAGAAGAATTTAAAATTTGAGATTTCGTTCTCTGCTTTTGTATATATGAGGGAGGTTATCTGCAGATGCTTAGGTCCAGGGACACCCGAAAGATAACTAGTTACCCGGGCGTCATCTGTCAGCTGTATAGAATGTCAGTGCTGAAAGCACCTGGCCAGTGGAATTCAGAGGACAGACTCAACAAAGAGAGACCTCATCATGCCAGTATTCCGTACCATCACAAAAGTGATGTTCCCTACAAGGATCCTAACACACTCTTCTATAGGGTACTAACAAGGGTTTTGCAAGAAAAGGATCCATGGACAAATAATCAATTCAGGAAAGGGCTGGGTCAGAGTGTACTAGTTTTCTATGGCAGCTACAGGGACTTGAACTTGCTTCTGTAGACTGTGGGCATGCACATTGGCCATGTATGTATTAGAATGAATTGTTTTTCAAACTTAATTGACCTCCACAAGCTTAGTGTTTTATCCTTTTTTTTTTTTTACATGTTTGTTTAGTAGTGGTTTGGGGTTGTTTATTATTTTTTATATCAAAACACAATAATAATATTTCATGGAAGAGCATACAATGCTATTTGTATCACGTAGATTTTTATGTGCTCCCCATTAAAGAAAAATAAATAAATAAAAGAGGTTTACACAATATAGGATTTTATTTTTCTCTCAGGCAAAGGAAAATGGAAGATAGCGTCAAAACTGTGAGGTTCCAGAGTCCTCAGGACTCATGCTTCTTCCATCCTTCTGTTCTACCTCCTCACTTGTGGCTTCTATCCTGAAGGTCAGTTCATAGACCAAATTTGGTGCCACAGTTTATTCCATTTTGGTCCCAGTCCAGGAAGCAATTGAGGCAGCACTTTTTTGTTTGTTTGTTTGTTTGTTTTCCAGCAGCATTTCCAGAAAGCTCACACAACTCATTTGTTAATAATCAGCCAGGACTACTTGAAAATGATTTCTACTTCAGATGAGTATGGTATAATCCCAAATAAAATTTGGATTATGCAACTAAGGAAGGAGTGAAAATATATAGGCAGTTGGGAGGTAGTCTTTTCTACACAGTTCTGGGGCAAAGGAGAAAAAGGAAGAGGGAGGGTTGGAAGGGGAGGAGGAAGAGTAGGAAACAGGAAATAGAAAGAAGATGGATGAAGAAGGAAAAGTAGTTATCTTCAGTGATTGTAGAAGTACACATTGTTAACACCACAAGCATCTGGAGGTAAAGCAGCACTTGGATCATGGCAGAGATGGTAAATGGCTGATCATTCCCATCAGAGCTCAGATGTCTGCTTACACAGAACTCAGATTTTGACTCATGTCTTCCAATGGCTGAAAGGCAGGACATATCAAATTGTCTTCCTAACAGTCCCTAACCTTGCTTGCTACACTTTGCATACCTTTACCAGCTGCATCCATTATCATAATGAATAAAACAAATAGGTGACTGTTCAATTATGCGCCGTAATAGGGCCGAATTTGTAATCACATTGGAAAGTTTGGTTTTTGAGTTTATAACATCCCGAACCAACATGCTTGCTGATTGCCAACTACTTTTCTAACTCATGCCAGATTACTCTCAATAAATAGTAGAGAAAATGAAAATATCAAGGGAGAATTGCACTTTAGTTATTGCAAAGATTTTCTGTCAGTTCTCATAAGTGTCCAAAATGGGAAGCAAATTTTAAGCAATCTCCAGTTTTGTTGGAGATAAGACCTGTGCTGTTCAGAACTTTTTAAAGTGCATCTCTTTGGAATAAGTATTTATGTATAATTTTAAAACATATTAGTATATTTTTCTTTGATAAAAGCAGATCAATTGAGTTGATTGGGGGGCAGAAGTCATAGCATTGATCACCAGAGTATATTTGGAAGAAGATGATTCATATCAACACTGGTATGGTTTCATGGTTTATGATCAGATACTGGCACTCCCATCCATCCATTGTGTTACAATTTCTTGTACATTTTCTATTTTGAACTCAGTGTAAGTGATGTGAGGACGTTGAGGAGGTGGGATACTAACATAAGAGAATGAAACATTGCCTGAACATGCTCTGTGTTAGGTACCATATGCAATGTCCCATGTATATTTGTGTATTTACCTTCCATAACTAACTTATGAGTATGTGTATTAGTCTTATTTCCTGGGTGATAAAAATTAAATGTGGACAGAATAAGGTCTTTCTTCATCAGTGAAGACGCAGGCTGTGTGCTCACCTCAGGCTATTCCAAAGACTTTTTTCTTCCTGCTCCAACAGACCTGGCATGTCTATGCAGGGTTTTTACTTCCTCGGGAGTCATGCATTTACTTATTTAGAGCAAAATCTCTTAAAACTAAACCAGGTAGGGGCTGCAGGAGGAAAGAGGACATTTCTCATTTCTCAGTACGGTTTCAAGAGCCACGTTTACTTCCTTATTGAAAGTGAAATGGAAAATACAGAATTTTGGAGCCAACATGATTGAAACTGACCCCAGTGCCGCTCCAGGGGCTTGCTGGGGGATATTTGTAAAATAAGATTTTTTCATCCTAAAAAAAAATAAATGAGTAGAACTGAAGCAGAGCGAGAGAGACCTCTTGGTAGACTTGCTCTTGGGGTGGTGGTGATGATGTAGGAAGTTCAGGGATTTGGACAGTGGTAGAAAGCTGAGGGAATTCTTGTAGCAGCATACATAGTAAAAATGACTGGGCAGAAAAACAATGAGAAAGCATTTCGTCACAGAATGAACTTACCAGAAAGCCATCGTGAACTTGGCACAACCACAGGACATATCTTCTTGGGGCACATCAGAACCTCGGCCACCCAGAGCCTCGGGCCTTTTGATTAAATGCATCATCTTAGAAATAGTCTGAGCTCTCTGTCTACATTAATGGGCTTGGCGGTACAAGGAGTGTGGAACAGAAAGCGGTGTGTGAATCACTCCCACTCTGAACCTTCTCCCCCAGTTTAAGTATGTAGATGGGTTCTGAATTCCAGCAAACATGAAACCTGCGGTAAGGGGCCAAACACAAGAAGCACTGCTTTGTTAGTGGGTACATACAACACACACACACACACACACACACACACACACACCCCACACTCCTTTTCTTTCTCCTATCTGAAAGAAATTGCTTTCTAACTTCTAGTTTCCTGGAAGAAAGGAAGAAAAAAAAAAAAGAGAGAGAGAGAGAAGAGAACCAATCTCTTTTGAAGAGAAAGCATTGCTAATTTCCAATTTGTCCTCGCTGCCCAAACAGGCTATTTCTGAGGAGATGAGTCTCAGGAGGAAAGAGGTCAAACATGGCCAGTCCCTTTCTTTGGAATTTACTGCTTATCATCATGCCTTCTGAATTCCAATTCTTCAAGAAGCCACTGTATTACTGAAGGCACCAAGTTGGCTATTCTGACATTTCCTTTCCAGGTAATTTGAAGCGATCTCACTTCTCATGATATCTTTCAGGATTTGTCCCCTGTCTATCCAGGTTTAAGTTGATATAGGAAACCCTGGAAGAAATAACTGAAATGCGTGTGGGAATATTTAAGGGTCATTGTCTCTATGCTTCTGTGTGTTCCTGTGTTCTGCTTGGGCTACAGGGGAGGTTAGGGGAGCACCCCTGAGCCTCGGGCCTTTTGATTAACTGTGTCTCCTTAGAAGCTCCCTCCTGGCATGGCTGTTCTGCAGTGGTGACCACTGACCTGGGCTCTGTAGTCAGAAGATATCACCCTGGACCTCCTCCAGCTGAGCTCACCTTATGGGGTGAGGAGTCCATGGGCCCAGAGGTCATGCCACCTAGGAGCACTAGCTTCCCTTTGAGACCAAGATTCAAACCCTAGGAACCCAAACATTTCTTACCCCCATGCTCTGAGCGCCTCGTCTGTGTGTGTATCCCTAGAATAGCCCACTTCACTGGTGCCTGCATCCTGGGGAGAGGATGGCCAAGGAGAAGCTGTTGGGGGAGGGTTGGGAATGGAGTTAGGAACAGGAACACGTAGACGGGATTGTGCACAGAGCTCTCTCAGTGTGGGATGAGAGGGTGGGGAGACGGGGCCGGGCGGGGTCCCAGTCTCTACTGGCTTCCAGGGTATTGCCTTGGAACTCTGAAATGGCTGAGAATCATAAATTGACTTTTCAAAACTAAATGTTACCCAGCAAGTCTGAAAGGCGTTCATTCCCTTGAGAAGCTGTTGTTAGACGATTCTTAGTAAGAAAAAGTAAACTGACGTATTCCCCAACTCACACCTATGATTTGCTTTCATTTAGAGTTTTCTTTTTTTTTTCTTCTTTTTTTTGTTCTGAGCCGACAGTAACAGTCAAATACGTACAGATACATTTTGACAAGGAAAGAATTGCCATATGCTGTGGCTGAGACTATAAAACTTTTCTGGAAGATAATGCGTCAATATATATCAAGTCTTAAAAGTGAAGATATATTTTTTTTATTCTAAAATACCCCTTTTAGAAATGTATCTAATGAGAAGATGCGCAGATGACACTAATAGTTTCTAAAAAGGAAACTTGTGCCACTGTGTCTCTTATAGAAATATTACTAAATACCAACCTAGGTTTCAATGAGCAAAATTGTCAAATAGTACATGACACATCTATGCAATATAAATCCACAGCTCCTAAATGTAATATTGTAGAATAACACTGCATGCCACAAAAGTATATTTATGATATAGTTTGAGTGGAAAAGGCTAAGTAAAAATAAATGGAATATAATCCTTTTTCAAAAGAAGATAGTAGTAGAAATATTTGTGCACCTATAGGAATATTTGTTAAATATATACTTTACAGTTAACAGTGGCTGCCTCTGAGTGTGATAATACAATGCATGTTTTGTTTTCTTTAAGCAGATATGTTTTGTTTTAATAAATTGAATTAAAATAGTGAATATTTGTAAAAACAAAGCATCTCAGCATTTAGCATTTTTAGTCAGATAAATTTATTTTCTATGAAATTAAATTTCATAAGATTTAAGAAGATTCAAGTCTCTTTAGTTGACCTGTGCCTACTCTAGTGCCTTTAAACAGAATGTTAATAGTATCTTGTTATTTACCTTTGACCTTGCTTTTGCATTATATTGTTAGTTTTTATTTTAAAAAATCCATGTTTTTCTCATCTGTAAAATATGGGCAATAATAACCTGTTTTTTTCAGGCATTTTGATGGTTCTAAAAGGAAATGAAATATCTTTTTTTAAAATATATTTTTTATTGATTTTACACAGAGAAGAATTGAGAGGGACAGAGAGTTAGAAACGTCGATGAGAGAGAAACATCGACCAGCTGCCTCTTGCACACACCCCCCACCCCCCCACTGGGGATGTGCCCGCAACCAAGGTACATGCCCTTGACCGGAATCGAACCCGGGACCTTTCAGTCCGCAGGCTGACGCTCTATCCACTGAGCCAAACCGGTCCCGGCAGGAAATGAAATATCTTAATTTTTTCTTTAAATGTTCAATGTCTTTGGCATTTAATATTCATTCTATTTTAGCTATTTTGCCACAAACATCATGTTTTTTTTTTTTTAAATGTTGCTTCTTGCCTCAATCTTGAAATAGTCATAGCATTACTAAACATTTTTACTCAGTTCATCAAGAGATTGAGTAGGTAATATTTAATCGCCAAGAAAAAATATGCTTCCTTTTAACACATTTTGCAACAAATCAGAATATTTTTACTATTTTAGGAACAAGATCTCAAGCCAACAATCACCCTCAAATGTTCAGATTCCAAGACAGTTTTCCAGTATAAATAATTTGATTTTTTAAAGCAAATTTTGCTCTGTGATAATTATACAAATAAATGTCCTAATGTTTATGTAAGGATTCTTTATCATTTCATGGGTGAATTAGAACAGTTTGGCTGTGTCTCTTATTCAGTATGGAAGGCTATTTGCTCTCAGTAAGAAATACTGCCAAGATTGTAGGAGGCAGCTATCGAGTTGAATATAACAATACTATCTTGACCAGTATCATTTCCCCACAGAACACTCAAAGCCATTTCTTACATTGGGTCCTGTGCAATTGGCATTCTCTTTGATTAGAACTTTTTTCCACCCAATGCATAGCAGCTTGATGAAAAGTCATTGCTCACATATATTTGAGAACAAGATTCACTTGACTCTCAAAAGTCAACTAGAAAGTGTAGGTTCTGGACACCCTTTCGATTTCCTCCAAACAGTGAAATATATATATGTATATATATAATTTAAAAATATATATATTATATATATAATAAACAGTGAAATATATATATATAATTTAAAAATAGTTCAATTTAGTAATTGACTTTTAAAAATATATATTTTATTGATTTTTTTACAGAGAGGAAGAGAGAAGGATAGAGTTAGAAACATCAATGAGAGAGAATCATTGATCAACTGCCTCTTGCACACTCCCTACTGGGGATGTGTCCACAACCAATGTCCTTGACTGGAATCAAACCTGGGACCTTTCAGTCCACAGGCTGACGCTCTATCCACTGAGCCAAACTGGTTTCGTCTAGTAATTGACTTTTATAGTTCAGTTATATTATTAAAATCTCAGCCATTGTGTCTCAAGTCACCCCGGCCCTCCTATCTGGAATGGTTGCCCATTGCTACCATCACCCCAGTATCTGCTTGTTCTTACCCATGATCCTATACTGTCTTCATGACATTTAGGATTCTCAAACTAATATCATTTATCTGGTTTTTGTTTTTGTTTTTGTTTTTTTGTTTTTTCCTGAATGCATCACCTCTTAATCTCCTAAAATAAAAGCAAACAGGTTCTGTGGTGAAAAACCTAGTTCTTTGTACTTATGTTTTATTTCTCTGATTATATACTTGGAGTTGAAACACTATTTTAACTCCCAAGTATAGGTCCTACATATTAATAATGTGGTCACGATTTAAAAGTGATTTACTGCTGAATGCATCAATTTGCAAATGAAGAGACCTCAACTCCACAAGGATCCCCAAATTAGAGCACCAAGGATGAAGTGTTTGAATACAGAAAGGTGAGACCATGTCAACCTGGTTTCTGTTGGGAATTCTGCAATGGCAGCCATTTTTTAGTTCTACCAAACAAGGCTAAAAGATCTAAGAAAATAGCATGATAAAAATACCTGGTTAAGGATTAAGAAATGCAGGAAAACGTCCTCAAATGGAAAAAAAAATTGCATCATTTATATTCCAGACATGATTAAAAAAAAGCACTTGAAAAAGAAAGTGATTTGATATTTAAAATAAAAATTTATATGCTATTTAAAAAGCAGGGGGAAGGTGGAAAATTTATTTTTGCATAACCAATTTCACAAGAGAGCTTTGTAGAGAAATAAAATTCTTTGTTATAGGTTTTTTTTATTATTTAGATATTTCCACTAAAATATGTTTTGCATGATTTAATGAACTACCTCGATTTAAATAGCTGCTTTTTTCTCCCTTGAAGACATCCTTCTTGTGTGATTAATGCTTGAAATAACAGTAAAACAATTTCTACACGAATCTATGTAATGCTAGAGACCAGCAACCAGGAAAGCATGATGCGAATTTTTTATTTAGTTCAAAGTTCAGTTATCCTAGGGACTGGTAGGCAATCAACAAGAGACTGTTATGAAACAAAATCAAGAAAGTCACATAAGCTGCTCTTTGTAAAGATCTATTAATGTTCTGTGTATGTCTGACTGTACAACACAGCATATCATATCAGTGGATGTAGGGGAACAATTCCATCGAGACACAAAATAATATTACTGAGTCTTCATTACATGATTATTAGCTCAATAAAGCCATCAACACCTTATTGTGAAGTAATTGACATGACTGTGTTATTGCTCTGAAGTAAAATGCTGTCTAACTACCCATTTGGCTATAATTACCCCACAAAGTAATGTACCAGAAGGTAATAGGATGCTAAGTGGCATTGACATAAAAAAGAAAGGACATTTTTGTTTACAAAAGTAATAGCACTTTCATCTGAAACCACTACTTACTAATCTGGCAGGCATTCTTCGCCTGTGGAATTTTTTCTGAGCTTGCTTGATCACAGGATTAAACTGGCGAATTGGTTAACTGACCTCTTCACACTTTCTTCCACTTCTGTTCCTACAACTCATTTTTAGTTATTTTTATTTTTTATTGATTTCAAAGAGAGGGAGGAAGAGGGAGAGAGAGAAAGAAACATCAATGATGAGAGAAAACCATTGGCCTGCTGCCCCCTGCACGCCCTGCACTGGGAATTGAGCCCACAACTAGGGCATGTGCCCTGATAGGCAAGCGAACTGTGATCTCCTGGTTCATAGGTCAACTGAGCCATGCCAGCGGGGATACATCTCTTTTTAAATTGAATATATTGTAGTGTTCATGAACGTTTAGTTCATGACTGCTCAGGAGGTGGTAGCTCTTTATGAATCCACAGGCACTGATTGGTAACTGGCAGCATACAGTCTGCCCAGGAGATGGGCGCAGTCCGGTCACTCGGTGAGCTGTGGGTTTGTCAGTGAAGTTGTTACCAAGGATGACAATGGGTGTCAGGCAGAAAAAGGTTAATACAACAAAATCTAAGAAAATAACTGGCTTTCTGTTTAATGTGTGTGAATGAATATGACCTCAGGAACATAAATCAAAATTGAGGAACAAATAGATAATTCCATTGTCCA
Source organism: Nyctalus aviator (assembly GCA_036971965.1). NCBI lineage: Eukaryota > Metazoa > Chordata > Mammalia > Chiroptera > Vespertilionidae > Nyctalus > Nyctalus aviator. Next base: position 176,961,060 of record CM072924.1, on the reverse strand, counting down.
GTTCACATTGTAATAGCAGATGCTGTGTGTCATGTTGAATGGTCATTTTTAAATCTTGAATGGTCATTTCAATATTGGTAGGGAAAAAGCAAGTTCAGGAAAGAAACCAGAATAATACGTATTATATTATCTGGGTTAAGTCAACAGTTGGACTTTCTCCATGCCTATTCTTACTCAATGTTTCTAGGCATATATTTTTTAGAAACTCAAAATATTAGGAAAACATAATAATCACCAAATGATCAGAACCTGTAGACACCATGATCAATCTGAAGAGATTCTGACTGTAAACAACAAATATGACACTCTGCATATTTGTAACACTCTATGACTTTTCCCCCATGGACTCTCATTTCATTCATTCATTTTTGTCAACTCCTCTTCAACACAGACCTGTCTAACACTTCTCAAGATGTCAACTTATTAAAAATTTTAAGAGACCCATAATGGAGAGTTCAGTAACTATAGTGCAGTGGTCGGCAAACTGCGGCTTGCGAGCTGTGGTTTGCCTCTCTGTTGACTAATGAGTTTGCCGACCACTGACCTCGACTCTCAATTCCAATAATTGCAGGCTGTTGTTGTTCCTTGTGATTAACCCCTATCCCAGTGGTCAGCAAACTCATTAGTCAACAGAGCAGCAAACTGCAGTCGCGAGCCTCATGTGGCTCACGAGTCGCAGTTTACCAACCATTGGTATAGTGTATTGAAAAGACCATATATGAAATCAGTAAGTTTGCTAGACTAGCTCTACTCATCCTTCATAAATAACCTTGGAGGAAGTATAGTGCCTCTATGAACATCTCCTTCCCCAGATAAAAATGAAAATAAAATAATGTAGGTTGTTAAAAAAAAATAATTGCTATAGAAACTGTAGTCATCCCATAGAGTGGTTAAGACATGTTAGCGATTTGTTGTACAACCTAATTGAATTCTTTTGTGGATAGCATACACTAATGCTAATACGTTAAATCTTTGTATACAATCAAATAGTGACTTTTAGTTTGACCACATCAAAATAAGGAGAAGGGTAGTAGAAAGACTGGTCAAAAAATTAGGAAACAGTTGTGTCCCTTCAGTCCTTCAAAGCACCACCTATCATATCATTCCTATTAAAAGGTTCTACAGTGATGATGACATTTTGGTCAAATTTTTAAAGAAAAATTTGTGTTATCAGATAATGTATGGCATTAATCAGGAAGATAACTCTGGTAATAGATAAATACGAGATAGGAAAAGTTGGCTTTAGTAGCTATTATGACCCATTTAATCAAATGATCAATAATCCCTTGCTAACCTCTAATTTTGAGCTCTAATTTTGCTCTACCCAAGGGAACAAACTGTTATTTACTCTCCCACTTGACCTGATTGAGCAAGTGTTTTTGCAGTCAGGGTATGAGCTTCCATGGTGATTGTGTGAGGTGGTTCATTGGCCTAGACACATGGTTGGCAAACTGCGGCTCATGGGCAAACCCACTCGAGAGCCACATGCGGCTCTTTGGCCCCTTGAGTGTGGCTCTTCCACAAAATACCACAGCCTGGGTGAGTCTATTTTGAAGAAGTGGTGTTACAAGAAGTTTAAGTTTAAAAAATTTGGCTCTCAAAAGAAATTCAATCGTTGTACTGTTGATATTTGGCTCTGTTGACTAATGAGTTTGCCTACCACTGGCTTAAACCAAAGCAGATGGTCGCATAAAAACAGTGCTATCAAAATGTTTTTTGAGAAATGCAGCATTGGTGAAAATTATATTATGTAGAATTTGTACCTGGGGGGGGGGGTCTTATCTTTAACACTAATACTTAATTAGTATGTTTCCACTGGATTTTCACAAATGTAATAATATGGAAGTTGAAAGGAGTCCCTTGTGGTGACTCTAAAATAATACGAAATCTGGGGTCCATTCTTTTTTACTATATTATCCTGATTACTCATACCCACTGATTAGAGTTGAACCCTCGTTATACTGAAACTAGAGGCTCAATGCACAAAATCCATGTGCTTGGAATAGGGAGGCTGGTTAGAAGGTCCCTCAGCTCCGATGACCTCTTACAGTCGCAGTCCTAGAGCCCTCCTGGGATGTCTGACTGATGGTCAATTTGCATATTACCCCTTTATTATATAGGATTAACTGCCCTTTCAGCTCTTTGAGCAATATTAAAGCAAATTGGCATCATGATCATGAGTCTTAAAAGTAATCATATTCATTGATACAATAAATAACATTTCATAATAGAAATATGCCAGTATTATAACATTAATTAAAAATTCACATAAAATGTTATATGCATTATAATTTTGACAGTATGAAAAATATTCTGAGATGAATACTTGAAAAAATACATGAAAATATTAAAGTTGATTTCTTATCTAAAATAAAAATTTTCTCCTCTTTCTTTAACCTCATATGTATTTCCTGCTATGTGTATATTCCCTTTCTAATCAGAAAACAAGTGATAAAAGATAAACTAATCTGGACATCATTTAGCTTTAGAATTGGCAGTTCAGGGAATTTTTAAAAATGTGTAGTCATTTCAAGATTAGATTTCAGAGAAAATTGAACTTTCTAAATAATACTGAAACTAGAGTCTTAGCAGAAAATATGTTTTTGATTCATTGCTGAGTTATTCCTCCTGTTTACTGGTACATCTGATGATAAGACTCTGAAAATCTTTGAAACTTCGATATCAAAAGCATCTTTTCACTTCCTAAATCAACCTGAAATTTGAAGATCAACATGCTTGTGACTTTTTTTTAAATGTGCTAGTCTAGGTACTACCTTTAGAATGCTTGCTGTGGGCATCTGACGTCCCACTTATAAATCACCATGGAGTGTCACCAGGCAAGGCATCCTGATGAGACATCACTCGCAAAACTGATAATACGCTGCTTGAATATATCCGTGACATAACTGATAGCTAGACAAGGGATTTTCTAAAAGGGTCTCTAAGAATCTCATGAGAAAAAAACAAAACAACATGGTTTAATTTTAAGTTATTTCTTAATATTAAACCATTAAGAAATGGAAGAAATATTGGCATGTGTGTATGTTTATTGTATACATGCTTGAAGATATAAAGAAATTTATCATGAAAGTCAGGCTCTGAAAATAAAACTTTTGGTATAATTATCAACTGACAAACACAGAGGATTATGGGACTGAGGCTATATGTAGGCCACAGAGACCAAAGTGTCTTTACAGAAAAAGCTCTCTGACAAACCCCTGTTCTAAGTGTCATACATTTGCATTATGGAGAATAGAAGAATATAAATTGCTGCAATTTAAAAAGTATAAAATTTCCTCAATAATAACTGAATTTATCAACATATAAACTTCTCAACCAAGTTAAGATCACCAAGTAATTGGATCGCTGAGCTACTGAGTGTATTCCATTAAAGTTATGTTAACAGACAACTGATGTTCCTACTTTAATATAGTTTACAAATAGAAAAGGACAATCTTTAAAAAATACAGTATATTATTATTATTCCTATTATTAAAGCAAGATGGTTTTTCGGAAATAGAATAGAGAACATGGATTCCTGAGTCAACCACTAGAAATGTGAATCCCAGTTCTGTCACCAGCTATGAGATTTGTTCAGTGTCTCAACCTCTCTGAGCCTCAGTTTCTTCACCTGTAAATGAGAATAAAATCATTATATTTTGTCCCCATGATAATGAAATGTATTAATACTCATCAAAAGCATTACAGTGGTCAAACCATTCTATATGTTTCCTAGTAATACTACTAACTAGAGGCCTGGTGCACGGATTTATAGACTGGTGGGGTCCCTCGGCCTGGCCTGCAGTGATCAGGCTGAAACTGGCTCTCCAACATCCCCAGAGGGGTTCTGGATTACAAGAGTGCACAAAGCCAGGCCAAGGGATCCCACTGATGCATAACTGGTGCCGGGGAGGGACCACGGGAGGTATACAGGGCTCCAGCTCATCTTGCCAGTACCCATCAGCCAGATCCCAGCAGCAAGGTAACCTACCAGTTGGAGCAACTGCACCCTGGTGGTCAGTGTGTGTCATAGCGACTAGTCAAAAGGTTGAATGAACAGTTGGACACTTAGCATATTAGGCTTTTATTATATAGAATTATCTGCCATAATATTCATTGTTAACACAGTTCAAAAATTATTCACATCACCAAAATTTCAAGGAGCTGATTCCTTTCATGATAGTTTGCATTTATAATTAAAGAGTTTGATATCATTCATTCAACAGCTATAGCTTAATAAGCTAGCACAATGAAGGGAGATCATAATAAAAAGACAGGGCTCACCTTTATGAGGACTTTACGGAGAGTATCCTTGAAATTAGTACAGGGACATCCCTGCATATTTCACTCAGTATAAATACAAAATCTAAGTGCTGGCATGGAGGCTATGCTATACTTAAGTGTACATATCAACAAGATGGGTTTCTTTTACCTATAATGGAGAAATCATGAAAATATAAGCAGAAAATAAAAATAAATTGCTTTATGACCATGGAAACCAAAATAGGTTAGGCTTTTCTTTGCACATCAAACATTATCCCTGGCTTTGGGTTACAGAGATAAATCTTGAACCATGCTAATTCTGGCACAAAGATATTGTATACAATTTTTATATAATAATAGCGAAGTCAATATGTAGAAGAATGCTTTGTCATCAAGCTATCTAAACACATTCACATGGGAAACACACACACACACACACACACACACACACAAATTTATGACTATCCAAAGCAAAGTTACACTGAACTGATAAAGCAGAGTAAAAAGGCAAACTAATTTTGTTCAAGGCAAGTCTGGCTCTCAAAGTTGGCCCAAATGCAGACTAAACTGTAGCTGAATGCAAGTATAAGCTTTTCTTTCTGCATGTTCAGATTTTTTAGTATGGCTGGTTGCCTTCCAAACTCAGATTTAATAACTACTTTAAGCCTAGAGTCATTATTTGGAAAAGACAAAATGCTAAGTCTGTTCCCTCGATTTTCCACCTTCAGCTGAGCTGTGTCTGTTACCCAGTCATCCGTTACAGTCAATGTCTCTATACTAAACAGCTGAAAACCTGTCCAGAAACAAAATTTTTCATTACTAAATTGTAGGAAGTATAAATATTTTTTAAAAGTACTATTGTAAGAAATTTTCCTACAAAAGATTAACTAACCTCTTTATAAAGCAACGACTGAGAGGACATACTAGGTTGTCATTCTTTTTCATTTCTGTAATTCTAAATAAGGTAACGTAAACAATACCTGGACGTGGCCCGTGTGGCTCAGTGGTTGAGCATCTATCTATGAACCAGGAGGTCATGGTTCCATACCCAGTCAGGGCACATACCCAGGTTGTGGGCTTGATCTTCAGTGAGAGACATTCAGGAGGCAGACAGTCAATGATTTTTCTCTCTCATCATTGATGTTTCTATCTCTCTATCCCCCTCCTTTCCTCTCTGAAATCAATAAAAAAATTTTTTTTTTAATTAACCTGGAAAACTTAAATGAAGTTCTCAAAGCATTATCTCCTATAAACTATCCAGCCTTTGTCACTAAAATCTCTAGTAGTATATCTTTTGTGCTCAGAGGCTTGACACTGGTATACAGTCAGAGATAAGCCAGATGAAGAGGGTATTTTAGATTTTTTCATATATTAAACAGTAATAACTCTGCTTGAGATACCCTTTGCCTCTGTGCTTCAAAATACTTCATTTAGGAAATAATGGGAATCCTAACTTCTCTGTATAATAGGAAATGCCCCCTCACCTACTAAATTGAAAGTCACTCAATCCAGTTTGCTTAAGTATAATATATCTAATCCTATGCCACAGGCATATCATGTTCACATTCAAGACCCCAAGGAGAGCAATATATTGAGGAATACCAATGAAAATGTTCATAATTGAAATGTGCAAAAATTTCACTTTGCTTTTTACACTTGATCTTAGCCAAAAGGCTGAGAAGCGATTAACTTTGCTTTTTAAAGAGCATTTCAGGTTTCTGAATTTGCAAATAGATTTTTTTTGTGGCCCATGTCTCAAATCATTTTTGAGCCATTAAATATCTTCACAGCTATAGAATCATTATTGAGCTGAATTCCCATGGCCAGTCAGACATTTCATGATGAAAGTTCATTTGCCTGTAAGCTAATGATGGGAATACATTAGCTAGAAGATTCCTGAAGTCACCTTTCTTGTGGAGGCATCTTAAACCCCTAATAAATGTTTTTGTGTCACCAAATTGGAAGCAGACTAACTATGCAGTCATTTGTTTGTTCTAACACCTGTATATGTTCAGTACCATAAATTCAGCTAAGCATAACAAAAAGTAATTACAGGCCTATATTTATTTACATCCGAGTGTGTTAAACAAGCATATTGTGCAAGCAACACGTAACTACACAGTTTATATTAACAAGTTGTCTCTCTGGCAGCTGTCACTCCAGTTGAGATAAGGATGCCATACATCAAATGTAAATTACTTCCCCTCCTCATCTGTAACAATCAGAAAGGAATGTTCGCAGTAAACAAAACCACTACCATGCTCAGCTTTCCGTATGATTTAAGGCAACAGTTGGTATGAATGCTGAAGGCTAGAAAATAATGAAAAGCACAGGCATCTCACTCGTATCTTAGATAAATAAATTTTAAAAATGTAATTCCATTAACCAAATATTTATTAAGTCCTTACCATGGAAAAGGCAGAGCAAACTTCTCTCCATTCCACAGTCTACAATCTACTAAGTGGGGAAGGAAATGAAGGAAATGAGCTAGAGATTGGAGAAAGGGAAAGAAGGAGAAAGAGCTGCTGTGTGAATACAGATAACAGCATAAGATAAATATGCACACTGCCTTCCAAAGTCATGTGTCCCAAGAAAACAGAACACCACCAGAAAGGATATATGCACCCCTATGCTCATAGCAGCACAATTCACCATAGCTAAGATTTGGAAACAGTCTAAGTGCCCATCAGCAGATGAGTGGATTAGAAAACTGGTACATCTAACAATGGAATACTAAGCTGCTATAAAAAGGAAGGAACTCCTACCATTTGCAACAGCATGGATGAACCTGGAGGGCATTATATTAAATATTATCTTTGTCACTTTATATGACTTGAATATATAAGTATGTAAAACTTTCACTCATATTGTTGTCACTGTACAAGGTAACCACTATTTAAAGAATTCTGTTATTTGGAAACAGGTTGCTCCTGATAAATATTTTGTATCTCGATGATAAAGCTTTGAAGTTATTAGTGCGATGTATATTCTTTCTGTTTTATGTGTGATAACTATACTTTGTAAACATGCTAAATAGTAAATTTTGTTAAATGATAATGTACTAGTTATTTAAATTCATGCAAAACCACTCATGGGATATTACTTATTAGTCACTTACTGTGTATTATTTAGTATCAGTGGCCATCATTTACTGGGTTTGTGTGGAAAAGATGTCTATAATAAATCCAGGAAGTGATGGAAACTATTTAGATAATTCTAACCAAATGACCACTTTCCATGTTGTCTAGACACTGGACGGCCCTTCTGTGAGCTATAAGGATACTTGACTGTGACTTTCAAAATGATAAGGAAAACAAATTGACTCATCCAGATGCTACCCAGCCAAGGGCACTGAGAGTAACATGATATGAGAGATTAACTGATATTTAACTTCCCTAACACTTTTATGTACTTTAGAGAAATAGTAAGCAAAAAGCTAATTTTATGTAAGTTAGGAGACTGATCAAAGAAAAGCAAACAGCCCTAACAGGTTTGGCTCAGTAGATAGAGCATTGGCCTGCAGACTGAAGGGTCCCAGGTTTGATTCCTGTCAAGGGCATGTACCTTGGTTGTGGGCACATACCCAGTGGGGAGTGTGCAGGAGGCAGCTGATCAATGTATCTCTTTCATTGATGTTTCTAAATCTCTCTCTCTCTCCCTTCCATTCTGTAAAAAATCAATAAAATATATTTTAAAAAAAAGAAAGGAAAAAAAGAAAAGCAAACAAAAACGATCCGGTTCAGGTTGCACTTCCTCTTTGTAAAATGCGCATATAGGAACCTTGTCCCCTATGGAAGAATTCAGGCACCCTGAAAATCATCTACAGTGTTCCTAACTACTTGTGAAACTTCAGCACACATCTTTAAATCAGAGAGGCAGGTGTTAGGGAGGGAGGAAGCAAATCTGCCTAAAACAATGCATGTTCACATGCAGCGTTATATGCTTCATTCACAGACTCAACACACATACTTTTCCTCTGTCAACTAAATTGCTTTATTTTAAAAAAAAATCACAAATTTAAGAAAAGCATTCTCGATAGCAAGCCCTTTAATTACTGTGCATTCCCACTTCCACTGGGCAAGGTATTTCTGCCACAGCTTTTTTATGTGCCCCTTGTTGAAACCGAGACAAGTTCTCAGCACTGGCGTAGACATCATTAGAGTCCGCGTGTAAACACAGTGCCCTCCGCTAGTTCATAGGGCAGTTCCCGTCCAATTATCTCATGCAAATTGACCGTACCTTCGCTATGCCCACCAGCCACCGCACACCAGGAATGTTGTCATATGTGGGACACGTCCTGACCTCAGTAATGCACCTTGTCACTGTTCCAGTTTCCATGCAGGTCATGTCACCGACACTCGCTTTCCAGCCACGCTTGTTAGTTCCTAATGAGGAACATAGTGATCTTCCCCCAAAGTCCTGCTCTGCCCCTTTCAGCGGCTTTAACTGACTGGCTAGGTTAGTTAACGAGGGAGTGTGCACAAGCAATTCTGAGCAAAGACCTCAGTTCTTATTTTACGATAGCACAGATTGATTGCAACGTATTCGCTGGAGACTGGCAGATGTTTCTGGATGTGTCCTGTATTTCATGTCCTATCTGTGGTGCTGAGATAGTGTTCGATGCTTGGAAAATTGACACGGAATACTACTTTGAATAGGAAATGTGGAGATGTCTCTCAAATGCTAACTTCATGATAACAGCACAGCTCTGAATTTAGTCTGAAGAGAAAAATTTTTTCTAAACATACATGTAACTGAAATCAGAAACATGTGCCAAGTGAGACTCAGCAAATATGGCATGTAGGGTCTAAAAAAGGTAGCCTAACTTATTTCCTCTCTCAAATCCTACCTAATAAATGAGAAACATGCAAATTGACAGTACCTTGGCTATGCCCACAAGCCATGCCCACCAATCAGGGTGAGCATGCAAATTAACTCAACCAGTATGGCGGTTAATTTGCATATGCCAGAACAAAGACTGAAGACAGTATAGAAAGAAGCCAAGCGCTGCAGAAGGGAGCAAAGTTGCATAGAAGCAAGCAAGCAGGGCAGGGAGAAGGGAGGGAAGCAGGCAGGGTGGGGAGAAGGGAGGGAAACAGGTGGGGCTCAACTGCAGCAGGAAGCCTATTGCAGGAATCTTCCTGCAATGGACCTCTAGTATTATATAACAACAGATGACATATTTCTTAGGCGAAGGAAAAATGAAATAGAAATGAGATTTCAAGCCTTGTCAAAAATGAGCAGCTTGTTTGAAAGTAATAGCTGGTTGCTTACAGGTTGAAGAGAATACCCCCACACAAATAAATGTTAATGGCAACTATCCTAGTTCATCTTTGTTGCATAATTGAATATTTTCCCACTTTTAATCCATTTAGAGTTCCACTAAAATCTGAAAGTCTTAGCTCAGGCTATCATAACAAAATACCATACACTGGCTAGATTAACCAATAGAAACTGATTTCTCACAGTTCTGTGGGTTGGGAAGTCCAAGATCAAGGTGAAGACCACCTTGGTGAGGGTCCTCTTCCTGTCCTACAGATATCCACCTCACTCTGTGTCCTCACATGGCTCTTCCTCAGGGCATGTGTTAGGAGAGAACAGGCAGGAGGCAGGCTCTCTGGTGTCTTCCTGGAATGGCACTGATCCCATCACATCCTCATGACCTTATCTCACCCTCCTTATCCTCAATGGCTCTGTTCTCCAAATACCATTACACTGGAGTTTAGGACTTCAACCTCTGAATTTTGAGGGGATACAGACGTTCAACCCATAATGTCATATATTTTCAGAAATGTATTTCTGGGGCAGCCAAAGGGTCAGAATGCCTGACCTTGAGTTCTAGCCCCTGGTGTGTGTTTGGTACAATGCCGACATATAGAAAGTATTAAAAAGTATTTTCCATTTTTAATACATACTATAAAAATTGCAGAAGAGGAACAGATAAAATTATTTGTGGTTTTCATAGAAATGACAATGACTATACCTAATGTAGATTGAATATTGACTTTATTCAGCCTCAGTGAAAACAAAGAAACTTGCTTTAGTAGAGATAAGTACATAAAAGGATAATAGTTTTACATACAGATCTTTTTAAACAGTAAGTTTTCTACCAGTTTGTCATGCCTAAATGTAATATAGATAGATATATAGATATTTGAGTACAATATCCATTTAGCACTGCAAATAGATATAATAATAATTGTATTGCCTTTCATAACTGTTTCAAGAATTAAAATCAATCCACTGATTTCTTCATTTCTTTTTAAATTTATTTTTTCAACTATAATTGGCACACAGTATTATATTAGTTTCAGGTGTACAGGATAGTGATTAGACATTTATACACCTTACAAAATGATCACCAGATAAGTCTAGTACCCATCTTCATTTCTTAAAGTCATTTGCTGCTTATTTGTAGCCTCATAAATCTACAACATGTGATATTATAGCATTTTAATGTAGATATTATATTAACAACCATTATATTATTTCAAAAATACATGGGGAGATACTCTTATGTTTAGATGTTTCAAAATAAATCTTAAAATATTACATTCTCTAAGCTCCTGGTGGAGCAGAATGTCCACAGGCAAGTGAGAAGGAGAAGAAAGAAGGCAGCCATGGAACCTGAGTGCAGGTCCCAGTGCTTCATCACCAGGAGAATCGGGCTTCTGGGACCCTGTAACCCTGCTTGCTAGGTGCGGGCGAGGCAGAGTGGTGTAGGTGGGGCTTTACTCTGTCTTATGCTTTTGGGTAGGGATGTAATTCAGTGGTTTCTCACCAGTCAATCCCTAAGAGGCCAACATATTCCTTTTCCCTAAAGCACCAACTTCAGTAGAATTTTCTGCCAAATCATGAAATTCTATTTCTTCCAAGTCCAGTAGATTAGAGGTTGTATCGTATGTCATATTCCCTGGGACATATACTCAGAGAGATTTCCATGTAGGGCATCTATTGGAGAATGTGCTCAGAAATACCTGTGAGTGGTGAGAGCAGCAGGTTTGGTTGGGGTGGGGGGGGGAGAGAGAGAGAGAGAGAGAGAGAGAGAGAGAGAGAGAGAGAGAGAGAGAGAGAGAGAGAAGGGAGAAGGGGGAGAGAGAAAGAGAGGGAGAGAGAGAAGGAGAGAGAAGGAGAGAGAAGGAGAGAGGAGAGAGAGGGAGAGGGAGATGGAGAGAAAATGAAAGGGAAAGGGAAAGAGAGAGAGAGAAAATTAAAAAAATCAAAATGAAAAGGGAAAGAGAAAGGGAAAGGGGAAAGGAAAGGAAGAGGGAAAGGGAAATTGAAATGAAAAGGGAAAGGGGACTGTGGGGCAGCAGTAACAGAGGCCACATTCAGAGCCTCGGGGAGGTCTCAGCTGTTTCCTAAATTGAAGCAAGGGGATGTCACTAACCAAAATGGAAGGTACAGGATGTCAAGTAGAGTTAGAGGTGAGACATGAAAGTACAAATTTCCAGAGAGAACTTGTAAAAATAGGCCAGGCATCCCAGGGAAAAGTCAGGACCGAAGCCCTAAACTTAGGAGAAGGTAAGGGGATTATTCAGGGAAGACTCAGGAAACATGGAGTTAAGAGGTTGGCTTAGTGCTGGCTCACAGCCAATGTAAGAGAATGAAGAGGAGTCATCAGAAATAGACCAGGCCCTGGCTTATTTGGCTCAGTGGACAGAACATCAGTGGACTGAAGGGTCCTGGGTTCAATCCCAATCAAGGGCACATGCTGGGATGCGGGCTTGATCCTCAGTGTAGGGCATGCAAGAGGCAGCCTATCAATGATTCTCTCTCATCATTGATGTTTCTATCTCTCTCCTTCTCAGATCCTCTCTGAAATCAGTAAAAATATATTTTAAAAGAAAGGAAGAAATAGAGTAGGAGACTCAGGGTGGAAAGAGGCTTCAGGCATCTACGGAGGTTCTATAACAGGGGTGGTAAATGGGGTAAAATGTTATAATCTGGTAAAGAGAACTAGGATGGAAACATGTTTATTTGAACTGGAAATTTAAAAGAAATTGGTAAAAAAAAAAAAAAAAAAAGAAATTGGTGACCTCATGGAAGACATTTTGATACGACCATAGTGAGTGAAATTAAGATTGGCTGGGCTATAAAATGAAGCCACAGGGTAGCAAATATTTAATTTCAAGAAAATTGGTTGCTGACATAAACAAATAATGCCTGCACATAACAGGCAGGCAATGAGTATTTATTTGTTGAAGAAAATAACAGTATATAGGCATTAAAAACAAAACAAATATAAAACAAAAAAGGGAAGTGTTCTCTGAAATTAGAAAAACAATATTTCCTTTAGCTTTGTGTGGTCCATATTTTATTTTTTTCTTTTAGGAGGCTTGAGAACTAGACTATATTTCATTTTGGGCCATCTGGGCTATTCACTTGCTATTCAAGAGGCAAGGTAGAAAAACACCATTTAAAAAAACTCTGTTGGAGCAAAGTAGTATTGTTTTTATAATATGGAACATCGAAAGGAACACATCTATAGTGTTACTTCTATAGCATTTCTGCACCCCCTGAATATTATTATGAAGAAACACCAGACAAACCTAAATTTCTACAAAGCAACTAGCCTGTACATTGCAAATATATCCTGAAAAGTAAAGGCTGAGGACATTGTTACAGATTCAAGAAAGTTAAGCAACATGACAAGCATATGCAATACATAAAGCTGGACTGGGTTCTTCATTGAGAAAAATAGCTCCAACAGACACTTAGGAGGCAATTGGTGATTGTTTAATACAGATTGTGAATTCCATAGCATTGTTGTATCAATGTTCAAGTTTCCAATTTTGAAAATTAGAGTGAAATGACGTGAAAGAAAGTCTTTGTTCTAAGGAATACATAATTACTTCAGGGTAAATAGGCACATCTTCAAACTTGCTCTCCATTGATTCAGAAAAATATTATAGATATATTATGATAGATGGATAGGTGCATAGATGTCTAGATACATACAGTGACAAAGCAAATCTGTCAAAATGTGAATAATTGGTGAATCTGTATAAGGGACATGTGAGAGTTTCTTATACTATTATTGTAACTTTTCTGAAAATTTCAAATTATATAAAAAGTTACAAAAAAGGGACTCTGGAAACTAAACACATTTTATTTCCAAAGCTAAATCTCTATGATTAATTATTGGGGACCAATGTGCTATAATCAGGGTACCACTTGAGCAAAGGCAGAGATGATTCTGAGGGGGATGGCAAAGAGCTATTTTATGTTGTAATGGGCAACGGGAGTACAGAAATGAGTGCATTTCAGGTGAACAGTACCTGTGCAGTCTATTGAAACTGTCAAACAGTGAGCTCAGGAAACACATTGTCAGAACATTCATCCACAGGAAAAGTGCTAACAGAAAGATGAAAGGAGACCGGCTCACTGCATTTTATGAACCCTCACATTTATGCGTGATGCTCGTTTGAAAGGCGGCACAGTCAGGCATGTTTTTATTTTCTTTGACTTTGCATGGTTTGAAAATTGATGCTATTCAGCAGCACATTAATGCATCTTAATAGTTTGAAAAGAGCTAGCATAAGACAAGACACAGAGAGAAATAGAAGAAAATGGTGTGGAACAGAATGGTCAAATCTGCCCTACAAAGAGAAATGGACAACTTATCGGGAGATCGGTCTGAAAGGGCACACTGGCAGTGCAAGGCATGTCACAGGCATTGCTGACGTTTGTGTGTGCCCATAGAAGTCTCTTCGTTCATGTCTGTGGTGTGTTTTCACTCTCAAAGGCTACTCCACAAAGAGGCCGCGGTCCCTTGTGAGCTAGTATCCTCACATAATAAGTTTATTATTTTTCAAACGATCAGCTCCTTGTTAAGTACCCAGGGTCTGCATGGCTATTTGACAGGAGGGGGAACTTTTGTGAAGACATGACCGAGTCAAACGCAGCCAGCAGCCCTGGCACATGGTTGTCAGTAATACCACCTTACTTTTGCAACACATACACACACACACACACACACACACACACATACATAAACACACACCTTTCTAGTCACAATGCAGTATCCTATAGACACCACTCCCATGGTATCAAGTGCTATTTAAAGTTATCCCTGTCAGCCGATACTGGTTTGGCTCAATGGATAGAGCGTTGGCTTGGGGACTGAAGGTTCCCGAGTTCGATTCCGGTCAAGGACATGTACCTTGGTTGTGGGCATATCCCCAATGGGGGGTGTGCAAGAGGCAGCTGATCGATGACTCTCTCTCATCCATGTTTCTAACTCTCTATCTCTCTCCCTTCCTTTCTGTACAAAATCAATAAAATATATTTTTTAAAAAGTTTTTTTATAACCTCTTTTTATAACCTGTTCAAAAACTAAGGGGCGGGTATTTTATTGTACAACCTGAATGCAAAGTCATCATCCAGGTGTCCTCATATTTTTCTTATGATTCTCCGGATTTACTGCCCAGGAAATGTTTTCCAGAGTAGCCTGGCAGAGGCAATGACATCTGACTTACAGCATGGCGTCCACGGTATTTGCTTTAAGCCGAAACAACAGGTGTGAGTGGCTTTATTTTCTCCGGGAATTAGTGTGAGAGCAGGCAAAGCAAAGACTCCGTGACAAGTAAACTTTAAAACATACCATCTTTGACTTAATTTTTTGAGGACAAAGAATCAGTGCTAAGGACCACAGACAGTAGTATGTGGTATATCAAAATATATTTAATTCACAGTGCAATATACAGATCTTATAACATGGACACCCACACCTGCAACCTATGTGATCATATTAACCAATGTCACCCCAATGTATTTAATAGTAATAAACAAACTAATAAGCAATGACTAAAAAGATATTTTTAATTCAGTAAATAAAAAAAAAAATGTAGGAGATATCAGTCCTCTTTGCTTGCTTGCATGCTCTAATGAAACAAACCATGGTGCAAATTATGTGATAGGTTAATATTAGGATTTTAAATTAATTTTCTATAATATGCATATTTATTTAGACAAAAAAACAACAACAAACAACCCTGAAAAGTTGCATTTCAGCACTTCTGAATCTCCCTCAAAAATGATCATCTTATTCATTTAACTGTTGTACTATCTTTGAGAATTTAATGGATTAACAAACAAAACACTCCCACCTGCGGGGTGTGTTGCTTTATGCATATTCCCGGTTTATCCTCTACCTCCTCATGCTACAGCCATGTCTCAAACAAAGCTGTCATGACCATAAGTGAAAATTATCACTCAGGTTGAGAATATTTCAGAGTAGTTTTCTCTCACAGAAAACAAAGATTATAATGAGAGCACTAAGTTCATATGTGTTTTAGATACTTGAAATCATCACAGGGTTTTTTAAAATCTAAAACTATCAGCTCCTAGGTAATTTAGGCCACGCTGTTTTTTGTTTTGTTTTGTTTTACAACGTAAGAGAAGGAAATGTATGTTAAGGTGCCGTAGACTTGTTTCTTACGCGTTCTATTACTTTCTCTGGGGAAGACTGATAGAATAAAACACACTTTTTTTCCCTGCTGAATTTGGACTGTCGAATCACCAGTGTTTTTCAAAGACTCTACCTTTAGGTTTTGGAGAAAAAAGTAGCTGTGAACTATCTTGTTATGAAAAGAATTTTACTGCCAAGACCGGTTTGGCTCAATGGATAGAGCGTTGGCTTGGGGACTGAGGGGTCCCGGTGTGATTCCGGTCAGGGGCATATACCTTGGTTGCGGGCATATCCCCGGTGGGGGGTGTGCAAGAGGCTGATCGATGGCTCTCTCTCATCGATATTTCTTACTCTCTATCTCTCTCCCTTCCTCTCTGTACAAAAATCAATAAAATATATTTTAAAAAGAAAAGAAAAGAATTTTACTTTTCATAACAGTTAAAAAGGAGATCATTTGATCAGGATTCATGGTTCAATGTAACATTCACATTCTGCATTTCTGGTTTGTATATTTTGCATACAAATTTCAATCTACTGTTACTGATTTTACTGTTGATAGAAAACAATAAAGAGGGTGTAGATGAATGTAATTTGGGGCTAGGGCATAGTGAAAAATACGTTTTATTACCTTAAAAAAACTGTTTCAGCTGACTTAATAGAAAACTTAGTAATGGGGTAAGAAAATATGTTACTTTATGATCCTATCAAAATACATAGCCGTTCATTTAAA
Organism: Nyctalus aviator; assembly: GCA_036971965.1. Classification (NCBI taxonomy): domain Eukaryota; kingdom Metazoa; phylum Chordata; class Mammalia; order Chiroptera; family Vespertilionidae; genus Nyctalus; species Nyctalus aviator. Next base: position 176,944,654 of record CM072924.1, on the reverse strand, counting down.
AAATAAACTGTACTAACTCTAAGAATTAGTAGCAAGCAATGTATACCTATTAGTATATTAAATTTCAAAAAAATTGCTGGATTATTTACTTTAGAAGTTAGTTCTTTTTTGCTCATAGAGCCTATAGGCAATAAAATATATCATATCATGGACCAAAATAGTTATCCTTTTAAAAGATATCATCCTATCTAACAAAAGAGTGATATGCAAATTGACCATCACTCCAACACACAAGATGGCTCCCCCCATGTGGTTAAAGATGGCTGTCCCTATGTGGACACAAGATGGCCACCACAAGATGACAAGCAGGGGAGGGTAGTTGGGAGGGACCAGGCCTATGAGGGAGGGCAATTGTGGGTGATCAAGCCTGCAGGAGAGGGCAATTAGGTGCAATCAGGCTGGCAGGGGAGCAGTTAGGCATCAATCAGTCTGGCAGGGGAGTGGTTAGGGAGTGATCAGGCTGGCAGGCAGGTGAGCAGTGGGTAGCCAGCAGTCCTGGATTGTGAGAGGGATGTCCCAGATTGGAGAGAATGTAGGCTGGGCTGAAGGACACACACTCCCCATGCACAAATTTCGTGCACCAGGCCTCTAGTGAAAGAACAAGAATATAAATCATGTGCTGTGAACTAAGGGCACTGTGTTTTGTGTTGTTTGCTTGTTGACTTGTTTTTGAGAATCCCTCAACCCCAATTCATTGCTATGAACTTGATCCTAGACCTTGGATAACATTCTCTGATACGTTGTTCAGAGACTACTGAAAAGAACAATCCACACCATCTTTATCACCTGTGTTCTCTGATTACAGGCCCGTTTGCTTGCACTGATATTTCACTTCTGACCTGAATTAAAATACTGTATCATAGTCTTTTATGGAGAAAAGAGGATATTTTATGAAGGTATTGGATGAGGACTGAAAATTCAGAAATAATGATGAGTGCCCAGGGCAAAATTCTGAAGCAGCTGAAGTTCATTTTAAAAGGCTTCCCTCCTTTTTTGTCAATACCTCTTTCATACCTTTTGCTTTCTGGTGCCCCGGATTTGATCACCCACAATTCTTTTCCCATAGTAAAGTGAGACTCATATCTAATACACACACTCCTCCAAAGTATCCTATTCTGGGTTTTTTTTTTTTTTCCTTTTCATTAACATGAAAACATCTCTTTTCTACATGCCGTTACTTCTTAGATGACTGTTTTTTGGAGAGTAATCTGAAAAAAATCATCTTTCAAAGTCTTCTGAAAGTATTCATGACTAATAATACCTTAGTCCTCCCATGATATTTGACTTTTATAAATTTCTCTTGGAAAAAGTAAGCCTGAATTCAAATAAATTAAACACCAATGATGTTATCTTATCCACACCCAAGGGCTCCTATATGTGGGCCAGAAAACATCATTTGTTGTTGATGTCTCAAGTTATATCACTCTCAGGACTACTTAAATAAGCAAAAATAAGCAAAGTCAATGAATCATGCTAAAGGGTATAAAACGAGAAAGGAACACCATGGTATTGAAGTATAGGAAGAGAACTCCGGGCAGAGTTACATTTTTATTATTTGGATTATGTAGATGGTTACAAGAGAAAGTAAAAATGGAGCAATTTAAAGGAGTCAGTGTCTTGGGCAGCCTGGACTCCTATAATAAACAATATGTTAACAGCATCCATCTATTTCCATGAGGCTGGAAGGCCAAGGTCATGGCGCCAGCATAGTCTGTTTCTGGCTAAGGCCCCCTTCCTTGTTTGCTGATGTCCATCTTCTTGTTGTATCCTTACACGGCAGAAAAGAAGCAAGCTCTGTCTTGTTGCTTCTAATAAGGACACAATCTCATTCTGGAAGGCTCCACCCTCATGATCTAATACTTCCCAAAGGCCTGGGCTCCTAACACTATCCAGCTGGGAACTAGAATTTCAATGTATGATTTTGTGGGGGATATCATCATTTAAACGTAGTCAGAGGATGCTGCGGTGGATGCTGTGATAGAGTACGGATACTTCCTACCATGGATACAGAGCAGTTATTAGAACTCCGGTAGGAGGTGAGCTGGGGTGGAATTGCAATGGGATAAAATGTAGTAGAAGGTAAGATACATCAGGCATTTGAGACTACACAGGGTTCAGTGAGTATATGTGTAGTAGAATAGGGTGGCTATTGCTAAGCATAATTGATACTTTGGAAGAAATATGAATTTATTTTTTTTTAATTAAAATAGTGTGGGCATGCTCTCCCTCTCAGGAGCACACCCCCATCTTCCCCTTCTCCCAACTAATAGAAAAGTGAAGCTTTTTTACAAAGCAGATCTGAGGTGAAAAGATATAGTTGGCAATTGCATAAGAAAAAAAAAACACCAGAAAGTAATAGAGGAATAATTAAAATGTCAGTTTAGCAGAATAAAAATGACTGGACAAAATATTTTACTTGTTGAAAGATAGTGTTTTTAGATGACAGTGTTCCAAGAAAGCAAAGTATAAATGGGGGATGAAGATAGAGGAGGGAGTCTGAGTACAGCCCACTCAGTGTCTGTTTGTGTAATAATGTAAGTTCAGTAATTATGAATAGCAGAGAACTAACATCACAGCTTTCATCAATGTCTTTCTAAAACCATTCCTGCTGGTACTGACAAGGACCAGCAGAGAATATGTGCTTGGAAACAAAGCAATTGTGAAGTATCTGACCCATCTCATAGTCTGCGTCACATCAAAATAACCCAATAGACAGGTAGGGTTGTGGCTGTAATTCTGAGCAATAGCGTTGTAGGGCTACTTCATAAAATGGTGCAGGGCCACCTAACTCCTGGAGCAGAGATGTCACAACAGATGAGAGACCCATGTCTTAATGCTTTTTAATATAAATCAATAATTCCATTCTTAAAAGGAAAATGACTGCTGATCCCCAAACAATAACTAATGAATGCATGCGCAACTACAAAGGAGAGACTGCATAAACATGCAGATGTTATTTGTGGCTGTGCTTCCTGCTGAAATGGGCTACACCTGTGGCTCACAGATTGCAATAATTATCACAAACAAGATGCATTACCCAACCCTGGCTCTCCTTCCTTTTCTGGTAACCTAGTTTTAACTTTCACACTCTTCACGGGCTCATCCTTTAAAGATTGGAGGTCACCCTGGCTGGTGAGGCTGAGTTGAGACTGGTGGAGCATCATTCTATCATTCTGTACACTGAAAGGTTGCCTCTCTCTCTCTTTCTCTCTTTCTCTCTTCCCTCCCACTCTCTCTATCAAGCTCCCTCCATCCCTCTAAAATCAATAAGCATGTCCTTGGATAGGGAATATATACTATATTCACTCTTTCAATATCAGAGCTCACCTCTTGCTGTATAGGCTTTCTCTGGGTAGTCATATCCCATTCTCATATGTTCAATGACTAACATGTTTAAACCTGTTATCTCTCATTTGACCTCTCTTCTCAGCACGAGATTCAGCTATTCAATTGCCTGCTGAGAACATTGAATGGAAAGTCCCATGGGCAATTCAAATGCAATTTGTCTGTAGTCAAACTCAGGACTGATTTCTCTCCCAACTTGTCTTCAGACCTGCTGCTGTTCACTTATGCTTATTTCTGTTGACATCATACCTCCAAATGATATCTTGCATCTTTTTCTCCAGCCTTTTTCTTCTTATTCTTTCAGCTCCATCAGTTCTCTGTTGACCATTGCAGAATCCTTCTAACAGGTCACCCTTTCGTCAAATCCCTTCTTTCTACAGTCCATCCTGAACCTGTTGGTGTGACCATGTCCTGCAAAAACACCCTTTATGCTTTTCCATCACTACATAAGAAAGTCTAAAGCATGAGCTTGACTGGCCAGGCCCTTTATGACGGGGTCCAGCTCTGCATCTGACTGTCCTTTGCTAACCTTTTCCAAGCTCTGGAACACTCCTATGGGCTTCTGTGCTTCTACTCAGGGCTTTCTCTCTGCCTGCAGTATTTTTGTCCTTCTTCTGCACTTGATGAGCTCCTTCAGTTATTGTTTACACCTTAAATTGCCACTTCTCTGAAGTCATGCTTGTCTCTACACAACAACACTAAAAGGCTATTTTCCCAATTTTTAAAATTGAAAGTGTACCTTGAATACTATTTTTTCTATCAGAACCTTGCTCTGAAAACTCATGGTTGATCCAAACTTTCCCAATGTTGTATTATCAGCCAATGTCATCTAATCTTCTCTCTCCATGCTATCCCCAGCATCCATGCTTCCTCAACTGCTGTCCGGCATCATATTTAGTTCCCATCTTGTTACGTGCCACATTCACATTCCTTCCAAATACATGTTATTTGTGGCGCTTAAAATGCCAGGTGTACAAAACTCACTTCTTCACAATTACATTCATACATAAACAGATTCTTTGGTAAATATGTAATTTGTGTTAAATGTGTTTATTGAAACTTTTTTAACAATCTGAAAAATATCATGAGAATATTGATTTATGTACTTACATTGAAAATGATGATAGAATGCAACATTTGTATTTTCTCTGTAAAGTGAATACTGTTTTTTATTTTATGATTAATCTATTTATAATAGGTATATTTAGTTTAGAATTCCACTATCATACCGCATGATTTAAGAGAGGGACTTTCTGTTAGTGGAAATTGCTTGACATAGTGTTCCCTCTCTAAACAGTTATATTCATGGATATCAATAACATCATTTTCAAGGTTGATCTATACATTTATGCTCAATGTCTTTGTTTTTACATTCTCAAAGAAACAACTTTGCTTTCTGTGCACCATATTTTTCTGTAATGAAATTGGCTTATTTCATAGTACTGTTTCAAGTTTAGAATTAGCCACTTTCATGTGACTTCTATGTCACAGTTAAGGAAATCAAATTTTCTGTCACTACCAAAAATAATGTATATTCAAAGTGATATTTCAAAATATAAGTCAGTACTATTTTATTTTCTTAGAATACAAATATTTTAAAGTATTCACAATGTTCAGTTTTCCATTTAGTGATTAGTGTGAAAGTGCATTGTCATGTATTGAAGTATTTTATATACACCTCTTAACCATAAAAATTTCTAAATATATTTGAAATGACACCAAAGTTTAATATAAACTTTGTAAGTTTATAAAAATAGTATTTAAAAAAATGCATATTAAAATAGTACATATGCAGCTCAGAATCATAAACATTCTTATACAAGTAAGATTATGATAAATTAATAACATTTAGATTCCCAAGCCAAAAAGTCTCATCTTATAGTGTGATGATTCAAATGTAAATAAATATAAAACATTAATTCTTATAAAATATGCAAGCATTACTAATTAGGGCTGGTGAATGCCTCAAAGTAATTGCTTCATTTTAAATCATTATGCAATCATGTATGAATACATGCATAATTTGAGTTTCATAATTACCTTTTAATGGAAACAGTATCTTCATGTTTAATTTCTTTTTCAATCTGCATATGCCTAAAGATAGCAGAATGCATTTGAAGAAATTCCACCTAGGGGAGTAGAGCTTCAACTATATAACAACATAAGAAAAGGTTAATGTGATACTCTGTGGTTAATTAAAGCTGAGTCCCCAATAGCCTACTTCTTAATTAAAGAATGTTCTAAATAGGACATTCATTTTATCTTCTCTTTAGTTGTACCCAATGGTCCTGGCTTGCCAGCCTGTAGGGTTAGAGACAGTTTCTCTTCATCCTGTACTTCATGGCCCTTCACGGTCAAGGAGAACTTTTTCTTCATCTTAGATCAATGCTCTTTTACTGAAATCAAATGCTCATTTGTCCCTAGTAACTCATATGGACCTACACCACATTTGGGAGTCAGAGTGGACATTCATAAACATATCTATCGGAAATTATCTGGAAGCTTCTGGAAGGCATAACTGTGTTCCTACTCATCTTTTTAACGCCCCGCACTCCATACACTGGCCCACAGTCAGATACTCATTTTTAAAAAAATATATATTTTATTGATTTTGTACAGAGAGGAAGGGAGAGAGATACAGAGTTAGGAACATCGATGAGAGAGAGTCATCGATCAGCTGCCTCTTGCACACTCCCCACTGGGGATATGCCCACAACCAAGGTACATGCACTTGACCGGAATCGAACCCGGGACCTTTCAGTCCCCAAGCCGACGCTCTATCCATTGAGCCAAACCAGTTTCGGCAGAAGTCAAATACTCATTTTAACTCACTTCATTAGATAATATTCCAATAATATAGCTCAATTCACTTCTTTTTTAACTTCAATTACAAATACCCCCCCCCACACACACACACACACATATATACACACACCTTATTTTGGATCCTTCTTTTAATTCTTAGTGTGATAAACTTGGTGCTCTGTGTCCTAGTTTATTCCTGTTATCATGGCATAATTTTCAACTGTACTCTCTGTCATTCTCAAAGGCAACCTGTTTGGACACTATAATAGGCACAATAATGTCTTCAAAGATATCCATGCTCTAATTCTCAGAACCTTAGACTATGTTAGTTTACATGACAAAGTGATTTTAAAGGTGTGATTACAAGTATGGACTTTGAAACCGTGGAGATTATCCTGGATTAGCTGGGTGAGCCCATCAAATGAACCCTTAAAAGCAGAGGCTCTTGCATGCAACTGGGAGGAGTGGCAGAAAGGGAAGGAGGAAATATTTCAAGCATGAGAGAGACTCTACCTATTTTTGTGTAATATGGGAACAAGTAATGTGGGAGGACTTCAGAAGCTGGGAACAGGCCTCTACTCACAGCCAGCTGAGAAAGGGTGCCCTCAGTCCTACAACCGTAAGGAACTGAATTCTGCCAATCACTCAGATGAGCAAGGAAATGAACCTTCCCCTAGAACCTCCACATAGGGACACAGCCTGATGACACATTTGATTTTAGCTTGATAAAACCTATACTGTATTTCTGATCTACGGAATTGTAAGGTAATAATTTGTCTAAGCTGCTAAGAGTATAGTAGTGTTTTAGGGCAGTGTATTAGTTGGCTCTGGTTGGCATAAAAATTACCATAGGCTATATGCCTTAAGCAGCAGGCATTTATTTCTCACAGTTCTGGAGGCAGGGAAGTCCAAGATCAAGGCACAGGCAGATTTGGTTCCTGGGGAGGATTCTTTTCTGGCTTGTGGGTGGCCACCCTCTCACTGTGTGCTCACAGGAGGAGAGAAAGGATATGCAAATGCATTTCATTCAATGTTAGAAATTATTCATCTATAAACGCTGTCTGCTGCTGCTCAACCAGGGGAGGAAAATGAGCTGAATTCTTTAATTCTTTAAGATGCTGGATAGTCATTCAGGGAGAAACTGGAATGAAGTAACACGGGGTCATTAATTCATTGTATGAGCCAAGGTCAAATAAATGCAATCCCAATGAGCTACTGTTTCCCAACTCTGAAAATTAAGAGGTTTGCACTATGTGAAAGGGCCCTTCCATCACAGATAAGGTGTGCGTGCCCACATGGTGTCCCCTGACATTTTCTGAGCTGATCTTACTCCAGGCCACACAACCCTCCCAGAATGTGTGTGCAAATGGTGTCCCCCCCACTTGTCCCCATGTCTCTTGAATGACCTACCGTCATGGGTTGATATACTGCTGACTCTCAACTGTAACATCAAAACAACTTTTTCACTTTCATCTTCAAAAGCGTCCTTTGAGAGTATTTTTTCAGAAGAATTTCAGCATTGCTTCCTTGGGAGCTGGGGTTGCTGATGTATGTATGACATATGAGGAAATTTTCAAAATATAAAAGTTGCAAGAGACGCCTTGTGCGGAAGCTGAATGGAGGGGGGATTTTTTGTGGGAACCGTTTTTGATGCATCTCAGCCTTAGGTCTGTGTGCATTTTGTGTGAGACTTTGCATTTGCTGCTTAGGGAACCAAATAAGTGTCTCCAAAACTGGAAGGGAAAAAAAAAAAAAAAAAAAAAAAAAAAAAAAAAAAAAAACAAGCTACATTTCCCTTGTAAAATATGCATGCTGATGAAACCTGAAAATATTTGCTTCTCTCTTTTATGCTCTCTGAGTTAGAAGGGAAGAAACTTGAGTAAACCCATGCCACCCCTTCATTAAGGACAGAGTCCCTTAGCATGTCTTATGAATATTTTAGGTCTGCTACACAGAAACAGCGCTGTTAAGCCCCGGAAGTGTCAGGAGACCTGGTCTTTGCCAAGGGCTTTAGAAAGGCTACATTTCTGTTCTGCGCTTTGCCTCTGGTGTTCACCAGAAAATGCCCAATAAGTGTTCTTCCCCCAGAGGAGATGCAGCCTACGACACATTCTTAACCTCCATCAATATGCTTCTGGTTGTTGCACACAGAATGAAAATGAGGTCAGGCATATATGTGCTATAACCTTTACTTTTCATAAAAGCTCCTAACCTCAACCAAAAAAAAAATATATATATATATATATATATATATATATATATATATCACCTTTATGCAGGGAAATAGACACCAAAGCAGGGATATAGGTTTGCCCTCAGAGGTGGATTCAAATCCCAATTCTACCACGAAAGCTGTGATCTTTGGCAAAACGTTTAACCTCTCTGATCCTACCTGTGCTCCGTTGTAAAAATGATATTATAATGCTTACCTTTCTGCATTGGTGTGGAGCTTAAAGTAAACATGCATGCTGTCCCTTGGGGAGATGTCTGAAGTTGAAGACATTTACCATCCCTCCAACACTATGCAGTGCATGGCTTTAGTGGGATTACAGGGGAGATGAAGTCACACAGAATGACAAAACATTCACAAATAATAAAACAATAACACAAACAAAAAATAAATGTTGATTACGCCCAACTCAGTTCTACTAGAAGACAAGGAGCATATAGTCTTGGCATGCAAACAAGTGACAAGTAGAAATCTAGCTGTATAAAAGCTGACTCTGAGGTATACGTGGCAGATGCAGAATAACACTTGAGCATGAAGTAAGACAGTGGAGGCGAATGATTCTCTTTTGGTGATATTGGCACTAGCCATTCGTATTCTCTCTATCTCCTCCTTCTCTCCCCTGGACCCAGGCCCCTTTGCAGATCATCTCTCTGTGTGATAAGGCTTTCTTTGCTCTGCTAATGATGTCCTGCCAGTGGATACAGTAAAGGTGAACCCTCATTAAAAAAAAAAAAAAAAAAAAAGTTAGTCCTTTTGAGTCCTAACTCATCTATTTATCTTTCTGCATTGATTTTTGCCCAAAATAGCCTTGTCACACCACAGACAAGCTTCTTATAAGCAGAAGTCAAAATGATTTCTACTTCAATCTCGTTGTCACCTTGGGCTTATTAAATGCTGACAGTTCTAGCATATTTTTCAAATCTTTAAAAACTATTTTTATTTCATGTACTATGTGTCCCAATGTTAAGACCTCCCTTTGACAAGATAAGCATGCCCATCTATTCATTTATCTCAGCAGTCGGTTTCCAGGCTCTGTGCGTTAAAGGATCGGGAGGAAGGGCTTTGGGTTGTTTTTCATGCCCAGAGGAGACTCTCCTTAACTCGGTGTTATCAGGCGTTAGCAGTTCCACTGTGGAAATCATTAGCATTTATTTTTACTGACAGCCGGTAATTGACCCACCCCTCTCCAGGATGGAGTGACTGCAAGAGCCAAACAAGATCACAGACAAAAACAAATTGTAAACTGGAGAGGATTATGCTAAGTGAAATAAGCCAGACAGGGAAAGATAAATATCACGTGATCTTACTCATTTGTGGATTATAATGAACAACATAAACTGATGAACGAAAACATCCAAAGACAGAGAAGCATTGATCAGATGCTCAAACCTCAGAGGGAAAGAAGGAGAGTGTGGGAGTCCGGGGGAGAGATTAACCAGAGGACTTGTATGCATGCATACAACCAATGAACGCAGACAACAGGGGATGAGGGTAAGAATGGAAATGGGGTGGGGGACAATGAGGGGATAAGGACACATATGTAATACCTTAATCAATAAAGAAAAATAAATAAATTGTTATGCAATTAACCCTCAGAACAAGTTCTACCACCCCACTTCTCCTTCTGACCAAGAGAACCCGGGGTTCTGAAGCATCTTCCAATGTGGACACGTCCATCATGTGACCCACACCCTCCCACCCACAGGAGGAGTCAGGCTAGGGTGGACCTCATCATCATCTTGACATGTCACTATTTCGTAAATTATGTGTTCCTCAGAACTCGAATTAAATAAGATATTAATGGGTTTAACATCCCTGCCTGAGTGTCTGGTTGCCCCTAATGAACTTTGCCTGCCTGCCTGCCTGATCACCACTAACTGTCCCCTAACCCCCACCAGCAGCCTAGTCGCCTCTCATTGCCGACATGATCACCCCATGCAGCCTGCTATTCAGTCGTTGCATGAGTGCATCCTGACCAATTTGCATATTCCTCTATTATTAGTATAGATTAAGTAACCCCTTACCAGCTACATGTAAAGCCTATTTCTTTGCTTACACCAATTTCTGGTTTCTTATTCCTTATTCTATAACTTATTTTTCTAGTTAGTAATAGATAAGCAATCTTTTCTTCCCATTTTCTCTATATTTCTGGGTGAGTAAATTCATTCCTGAACTGTAACTCCAATATTTTTTTGGAAAGTATTCTTTGAATTTACTGCAAGTATTTTATTTTATTTTGCTAATAACCACAACAATGTTAGACATAAACATAATTTAAAAAAAAAAACACAACAAGATTGTTTTCACATTAGTGGCATAAAATAGTTCTGCTTAATAGAGGCCAATAGAATATAATTTGGGGGATTTTAAGATTTAGTTTTAAATTTGCTATGCTGAAGAAACTTACAGAATGCTAGATTTCCTAAAGTAGACCCAAATAGCAGGATCCTTTGCAAAACATTGAAGATCCTGAGATGCCTTTTATTAGAGCATGGCTCTCCACAAGGCATTGGGGAAGGGGGGTCCAGGGGACCATGAGCAGGGGCGTTCCCAGCAAGATGGCATGTTAGAATTAGTTGGAGCTTTTTTGATAGAATTCATGTGGCTTCCCACCTCTCAAAATTCTGACTCATCTACATGAATACTGAAAGATCCCCCCATTAAGTGTAATACATCTGCCTTCACCCTGGGCCTCAGACTGAGACACACTCTACTAGATAATTCTGCTTATCCATTGAGGGGCTTCCGGAAGCCATGGGGGGGAGGCGGGCAGGGAGGGAAGCAGCCTTCCCTGAGCACGTGGGATGGAAGTGCCAGTTGCTGTTCTGTGGCCACTTCTCATCCAATGGGGCTCAGAAGGGTTTGCAGCTGCGGCGTCTCCGGAATCTCTTCGGTGTAATTCCCTCAAGTAAGAGTTTGGGAATCAGACCGGATGCAGCGATTCTCACACATGAACGACAAGCTGGCCCCAGGGAGATGCAGGAGGGCTGCGCAACCCCCAAATGGTCTGCTTTGGCAATGTGTTGTCTAATGGCATTGAGCAACTGTGAACACTGCATTCGCTGCCTGGCAGACAGGGGAGGGTGCTTTGCTGAGAAATTCACTTCACAAAGGATGTGATACGTAAGCTCTTTACGAACTGAAATGTGTTATTGCTCAGAAGCATTAGATGAACTGTTATGAGACTAAAAATCTGGGGAAACATTCAAACGCTTCAGCAATTAGAGATACATTTATGGAGGTTAGCATTAAAATAGTAAGTGAGAGGGTGGTGATGTTGTGTTATTCTTTAAAGTTTAAATTTATACCTATTATATTCTCCAAGAGAAAATTGTGACCTACTTATCTTAATATCTCTTAAGTGAGATTAATATATTCTAGGTTTTGATGATGAAAAAGAAGAGGGATTGTAAATTACTTGCATATATTTTTACAGATCAGAAATTGCATACCATCAGCACACATCCACGCATGACTCAAAGACACAGGACGTTTACCCAGTATTTTCTTCTTTAAAACAGGGAATGCGGAATCCAAGATGGCTGCACAGGTAAACACCTAGCTGCAGCAGCACACAACAATTTCAATAAAATACAAATAAAATATAAAATATAAAATATAAAATTACCCAGAATTACAGGAAAGTCGACTGACTGGAAATTCTATAACGAGAAGCAAGGAGAAAACCAGAAGGAAGAGCAGAGGAGCTGTAAAAGCCTAAGGTACGGAGACATGCGGTGCGCAGAGAGGATGAGCCAGAGAGGAAAGGCGGGGCGGCTGAGTGCCTGGCTGGCTTTCCCTAGCAGGAAGGAGATAAAAGCTCCGACTGTGCTGAACTCCAGACCCGACTGCTCTGAACCCCAGATCTAGGCCAGACCCTGGGGACCCAGGCTCACACAGAGGGAGCTGAGCTGTAAGGTGGAACCCCGGGGGAGCGGTGAAAGGAGTTCTCAAAGGCGTGCACATTCGTGCAGAGGACGGACGGTTGGCTGTGCCACGGGATTGCTCTGGCGGGAAGGAGACAGGGGCTCCAGACTGCTCTGAACGCCATCTCCAACTCCACTTCCAACTGAACTGAACCCAAATACTGGGCTCATTGGGGGATAGCCTAGACTGTTTGGTAGCAGGCGAAAATCGAAGGCACCTTTCTCTCAGAGGCACTTGCAACAAGTACTGAAGGACCCTAAGACTCAGGAGCCGCATAGGGAGGGGCTGACGGAAGCCAAAGCTGTAGGCTCCAGCTTTGACAGAAGCCAAAGCTGTAGGCTCCTGAAACCCCACCCCATCAGGGAAGCTGCGAAAATGCTGAGATGAAATAGATCACAAACGAAAGAAATGGAGGACAAAAAGTGACTGGATATAGAGTTCAAATCTACGCTTATAAGATTTTTCAAGAATTTCCTAGAAAAGATCAATAAGACGTATGAGGATATGAAAAGGGATCAACTAGAATTAATAAGGAATCAACAAGAAATAATAAGGGATCAACAAGAAATAAAGAATACGCTGAAACCAGTTTGGCTCAGTGGATAGAGCATCGGCCTGTGGACTGAAGGGTCCCAGGTTCGATTTGGTCAAGGGCATGTACGTTGGTTGCGGGCACATCCCCAGTAGGGAGTGTGCAAGAGGCAGCTGATCGATGATTCTCTCTCGTCGATGTTTCTAACTCTCTATCCCTATCTCTTCCTCTCTGTGAAAAATCAATAAAATAATTTTTTTTAAAAAAAAATACATTGTCTGAAATAAAAAATATTATACATAGTCCTAAAAACAGAATGGAAGATCGCAAGAATCAAGTCAAAGATTTGGAAAATAAAGAGCCAGAAGACACTCCTCCGCAGAAGCAAGAAGGCAAGAGAATCCAGAAAGTTAAAGATAATGTAAGAAACCTCTGGGACAACTTCAAGCGAACCAACATCAGAATTATGGGGGTCCCAGAAGATGAGAGAGAGCAAGATATTGAAAACATACTGAAAGAAATAGTGACAGAAAACTTCCCCCACCTGGTGAAAGAATTAGACTTACAAGTCCAGGAAGTGCACAGAACTCCAAACAAAAGGAATCCAAAGAGGACCACACCAAGACAAATCATAATTAAAATTCCAAGAGCAAAAGACAAAGAGAGAATATTAAAAGCAGCAAGAGCAAAGAAGGTAGTTACCTATAAAGGAGCACCTATACGATTGTCAGCTGATTTCTCAACAGAAACCATGCAGGCCAGACGGGAATGGCAAGAAATATTCAAGGTGATGAATAGTAAGAACCTACAACCAAAGATAATCTATCCAGCAAAGCTATCACTCAGAATCGAAGGTCAGACAAAGAGCTTCACTAATAAAAACAAGCTAAAGGAGTTCATCAACACCAAACCAGAATTATATGAAATGTTGAAGGGGGTTCTTTCAGAAGAGAAAGTAAATAAAGATAAAAATTATGAGCAACAAATACGTAACTATCAACAAGTGAATCTAAAAACCAAGGAAATTAAAAAAAAAATCTGATGAACAATATTAACTGTTGAATATAATAGAATCAGAGGTATGGAAGGGGAGTGAATTGACGATTCTCGGGGAAAAGGGGAGAGGGGGGTGTGGGAAGAGACTGAACATAAACTGTGCACCTATGGATGAGGACAATGGGGGGTGGGGAAAGGGCAGAGGGTGGGGTGGGAACCTGGTGGAGGAGAGCAATGGAGGGGAGGGGTAGGAACATTTGTAATAATATGAACAATAAAAATTTATTTTAAAATAAATAAATAAATAAATAAATAAAATAGGGAATGCTTTTCTGAAGTTCCATCCATTAATATTTTTATTTGTGTCACTAAAGATAAGGCCGCTTTTCTAACATAACCGCATTAACCTTATCATATTTTTAAAATATATTTTCATTTAAACATATTTTACCTTTTAAAATGTATTTTATTGATGTCTGAGAAGGGAGAGGGAGAAATAGAAACATCCATGATGAGAGAGAATCATTAATCGGCTGCCTCCTGTATCCCTCCTACTAGGGATCAAGCCTGCAACCCGGGCATGTGCCCTGACTGGGAATTGAACCATCGTACTGTGATCTCCTTGTTCATAGATCAATGCTCAACCCATGAGCCACACTGGCCAGATAACCTTATCATATTCTTAAAAAATCAACAATGTTTCCTTGATATCAAGTATCCAGAGAGTAGATTTTTTTTTTTTTAAGTTATAATTTAAAAAATCAGGACTTGTGTAGGTTCACACATTGTAATCGGTTCATGTATCTTTCCAATGGCTTGGTTATAAATTCCCCCTCCCCCTCCTCTTCTGTTCCCTCGCAATTGTTTGTGTGAAGAAACTGTGCTGTTGGTCCTACGGTTCCCTACGGGCCGGACTGTGCTGATTGCATCCCCAGTGGAGTAGTTTAACGAGCTCCTGTGTTCTCTGTTTCCTTGTAAATTGGGAGTTGGAGCTGGAAGTTACATTGTGTTCGCATTCAATGGATGTATTTTTTAAAAAATCCACAGCACTGGTTCCCAGGCAGTGATACACTCTTCCCTCCCCTCTCTCTTTGTGGCGCGAACAGTTACTGATGGACAGTGCCCCGGTAGAGCAACATTTGAAAAAAATAAAGGTATCACAGAAATATCTGAATGTTTAACCTTCTTAGAAAAAAAAAAATCCATTAAAAAAGGACAGGAGCTAAGCAGCAGCTGCCCACTTTTGATGGAGTATGAGTTTTTTGGTCCAACCGTCCCCACAAATTCACGCCCCAGTGGTCTAAACTGGGCCCACATTTTCGTTTATGTCGCCTCCAAATCTCCTCTGGAAACTTAAGTTGGCACATCTCATGTGCAACTTTCCACTTTGATGCAAACGAAATAGAAACCTGACGCTTTTTATTTTATTTTTTTAAGTAAAGCCAATAAACAGAGAACAATTAGAGTAGAACAAGCAAGAAATGAGATATTTGTATGGAAGCATGGAAATAACTTTTGATGGTAGAAAATAAAAAGTAATGAATATGAGTAACTCCTAAACCAAACATATCCTGCAACAAGGATTTATAGTTTGGACATATATAAAAACCCAAGGAATGACAACTCAAGGAGAATGTAGCCCTCTCTGAAATAGTTCTCTAGCAAGGACTAGAATAGTTTATGTCCAATCTAAAATCGTGATAGGTTTAATTTACTCTAGTCAGGTAGTATGGAGGTATCATTTTCCAAATACAGTTTTACCTGCCAAGGTTTAAATTATTTTGGTCTAACTAAATTGCTTCTCCATCTGTTTTACCTTCATTCTTTAATTATGAATCCCATATAGTAAGATGTCTTTGGGTTTTAACTGTAGGTTTTCTGTTTTAAATACAGAGATGTTTTTAAAGCATAAACAATATCCCAGAAAAGAAAGTAAAGTCAACAAATGTTCAAGTAAATCTAGTTAAAAAGCTCATAGAAAACCATAAAAAAGAATAGAAAAAAAAATATTCTGCAGTTTGATAAACCTCCATGGCAAAATAGTAAAATCATTTTAAAGGGGTAAGATTTGCTTCAAGACAATCTTCTTTAACATCCTCTTTGTTTTAATTCTCCAAGGCTGCTCTGAATAATGGGAATCGTTCTTCTAGACTCACAGATGTTAAAATAGTATTTCTTCTCTAGTAGGAAATGTGATATTTACGCTATCAGCATTCCGAGGACGGAATAGAATTAAAATAAGTGTTATTAACAATAACATTCTGTGCAATATTCTAGGAACAGAAAGCTCATTAAGAACATACTCAACCATTCTTCCGACCCTCCCCGGGGAGGTTTCTGGAGGAATTATTTGAACTGCAGAATAGCTGCGGGAGCTCTGTGTTCGTTTGTCAGGAAGAGCCAGGGAGTGAAACATACTCAGCAAAAGCAGAAAGAGGGGGAGATCTTCGTTCTACTGTTTCTATTAGGATTTTGAAGCCAGGCCCATCAGGCACAGATTGATTCATTAAACAAGCAATTATTAAGCAATTATTGGTGTTAGAATGTACAATGGTTCTCCTCTTTTCCACGGGGGGTATGTTCCAAAGTAACCCCCAGTCGGTGCCTGGAACTGTGGATAGTACTGAACCCTACTAATACTAATACAGAATTGGACCACTGAGATAGATGTTACCTCTTCCACTGATCAGGAGGCCACAGGTCAGAAACCTCTGTCCCAGGTGCTGGGTCTGGCACAACACCACTGTGCCTCTTCCAGAAAGCAGCCAGCAGGCAGTAGTCAGCCACAGCATCAAGGTGCCACGACTACTGCCTCTAGCATCATTTCTCTCTCACCTAATTGATGTTTCTTCTCCTGCTCCATATAACCGAGTTCACGAAATTGACAGGGGTTACGTTACTTCCAGGACCTTAGCAATGAGGGTACCCTGAAAATATAAGAAAGCCCTCAGAAAGCACTGGAAATGAGTGTTTGGAGAGACAGTCTTTACACTAACCATGCTTCCTACCCATGCAGCTGCCTCTTTTGAAGATTTTGTTTGGCTGCTTTCTACTCCATTTTTTTTTTTTCCTTAAGAAAATTCTCCCTCACTTACAGGGGTCTCCTTTCTTAAGAAAGGAGTCATGTCAGTGAGGAAATCAGCACGCTGCTTGGCACTAGGCAAGCTGTTTACAAGAGCAGGGATTCTGTGGCTCGCCAGTCCACTCTGCTGGGGGCAAGGGTGCAGACCGAGGGAGCTTCATTCTTGCAGAAAACCAAGTGGCTTGCATTTAGCTCTCACAAAAAGGACAGGCCAGGCCCTGGCCAGCGTGTTGTCCAGGTAACACTGGGTGAACTCCCACAGACCCTGTCAGTTAACTCTGCTGATGTGCCTCACTCTCCCTGCTCTCCCTCTATCACAGGGGCCAGAGCACCAAAGTTCAAATTCAGACAGACCCTTTGTGATCATCTAAAGAGATCCAGCTTGACCTAAGACCCACTGAGAGACATCGAAGGTGTTTGGTGTTGTTATTTTTATTTTTTTTTAAATTTAGTGTTGAAAGTATTACATATGTTCCCTTTCTTCCCCCGTTAGCTCCTTCTAGCCCACTCCTGTCCCCCGCTCAACCCAGGCCTTCACCAACATACTGTCTGTGTCCAGGGGTTATGCATATATGTGTACAAGTTCTTTAGTTTATCGCTTCCCACCCATCCACCCTCCCTGCCTTCTCTTGGAGATTCCACAGTCCGTTCCATGCCTCTGTTTCTGGATCTATTTTGTTCATCATTTTATTTTGTTCATTAGATTCCACATATGAGTAAAATCATACGATACTTGTCTTTCTCTGACTGGCTTATTTTGCTTAGCATAATAATCTCCAGGTCCCTCCAGGTTGTCTCAAAGGGTAGTTATTTATTTATTTATTTATTTATTTATTTATTTATTTTGAGAGAGAGAGAGAGAAGAGGGCACAAAAATAGCATTGTGATAGCTTCTTAAACAAATCATCATTTATGCTCTGAGTGACCATTTAGTGAGCCCCATGCCTACAGAGAGACAGTTCTGTCCACACCGCAGTGGCAAAATGGCCCCAAGATGGCCCCCAACTGCCAGCAGGCAAGTTAGAATCACCAGGGAGGCTTTTTCGAACCCTGGAGGCTTCCCCTCTTTCTTCTGATCCCCAGGAAAAAGGGCTTGGCTGTGGGTCCGAACCCCCTGCAGTAAGGGACAGCTTTTACTGCTGGGACTCCTCAGTGTGCCTCCTCCACAGAGATGGGGCAGAGCCTCGCTTCTGAAAGCCTGTTCCTGGATGTGAACCAAGCCGGAATGATTCCTCTTAAAAGCACAGGAAGGAGCACATACTCAAAGTTTATATTTTGGCATAGCTGAGAGGGATAAAATAAAACCAAAAGCTTTATTCCATTATTTTCCCACATCAGTAGAATTTTGTTCCATGTTTACCTCTTTCCTATAGCCTTGGGTGCAGGGGAGGAATTAAACTTCCCATCTATCTGACTTCACACAAACAAACAGGTTTCTAACGGGAGGACTGGGAGAAGCCAATCTAATCCTGAAGCGCAAATAGCGTTAAGATGGCACAGGGAACTCTGGTTTCTCCTCGGGGCTCAAACACACTGAATCAAAAACAATGGGCTCTTTTCTCCAATAATTCCACAATCTTATTTAATCCTGTAAAATAAGATTCTCCTATGCTGCGTTTTACAGAGTCATATCACTATTTCCCCTCCAAATCCAAAGGAAAAAGGTCTGCACTAATTGGTGGGTTGTTCGTCGGTACAGCTTGATCATTTGTCCTCTGTGAATCATTCCAAGTTTTATAGATTTCAGAAAAGCCAGAAATAACCATCTGGATTACTCCAGAGTGTAAATTACCTCCTGGAAGTGGAGTCAGTACCTTGAGCGAAGCACTAACTCCTTTGGCCATGAGGGTGTCATTGAGGAAATGGCTGTTCCAACAGCACCTCCGGGAGCGAACGGTGATATTTCTCCAACTTAGGAGACTAAGACCCGAATAGAATAGTGATTTATGCAGAATGCTGCTCATCTGCATTTTAAAATATTCCATTAGGCAGTACGTGCTTACTGCATGCCATTTATTTAGTTGTTTATTTATTTATTTTATTTAAATGAAAGGTTAAGTTTTTAGTGTCTAGTCCAAACTTACTTAAACTGGATGTAGAAAAACATTAATTTTTTTATGCATTAATATATGTTATTACAACAACTGAAAGACCTTTGTTGTTCAGAGGCATTTGGTAAACACAATGCCGCAATAAGTTAAGCAGGTCTTTTTTTTGAAAAAAATAAATGAACAAGTTTGTGTAGTTTAATAGAGTGCATTGAATTGCGCTCTTCTAGAAATGGATTATGTAGGTTCCTCAGACATAGAAGGTCAAGTTGTTTTTCTTTTATTTTTAAAAATACACATTAACGTCTTGCAGAGTATAGGGCTGTGGGAAACAGCGAGCCTTGTCTGTTGAACAATGCTGGCATTTTCAAGTCACTTTCCATGTCCAAAGCACAGCCCCGGGACCTGACAGCGGCCTCAGGGCTTCCATCCATTCTCACTTGGAGAAACCATCTCATGATTTTAGCCCTCTGACAAACTCTATACAAAGAAGGACAATAGAGTGGTGGCCTCCTGATTGGTGCTCTTAGCATGGTAATGTTTTTAACAACGCCTTACATAGTTTTTATTGTTACTTTGTAATTCTGCAAGCTGGAGCATTAGAAAGCTCATTTGTCTATCCTGAGATTCTATTTTAATTTCTCTTAAATAAATTTTAATATGTTCAAAATCATGTGTTTTAAGATTAAAAGACTAAAAAGCTGTAGGACTAAATGGTTTGAACATGTTGGAGCTTTTTAATACAGAAAAATTAAAATAGAATCCCAAGATAGACAAATGGGCTTTTTAAATGTTTCGTTGTACATAATTATAAGATAATAAAATTATATGAGGCAAGTGTTTAAACCATACATAGAGAGAAATTGAGAAATACACATGTATCTGAGGGAACATAAGTAATTAAACTGGAAAGAATAGAAATTTAAAAGTACAGTTGTGAAAAGTAGAAAAATAATTGAAACTGGTTTGGCTCAGTGGATAAAGCATCGGCAGACTGAAAGGTCCCAGGTTCAATCCTGGTCAAGGGCATGTACCTTGGTTGCGGGCACATCCCCAGTAGGGAGTGTGCAAGAGGCAGCTAATTGATGTTTCTCTCTCATCAATGTTTCTAGCTCTCTATCCCTCTCCTTTCCTCTCCAAAAAAAACCAATAAAATATATATTTTTTTAAAAGTAGAAAAATAAGTTATCTTTTATCAACAAATGTCCATTAAATGATAATTATTTACTGAATAAAAGTTTAGGTAATGCTTTCATAACCCAATACACTGTGTGAGAGGGTTAGAGAGACAAAGTGGATGGAGGCGCTCCTGGCTGCTTGGACCTTTTGGGTTTATGGGAAAGATGATTTGTGTATGTGAATGATAAAAAGCATGAAAAACTAAGATGTTACAATGCTGCTAAGGGAAAAAATTATGCTCCGTGGTTCTGGAAATGGTGTCATTGCAGTTCAGTCATAGGAATGGAAGGAATTTTGAATTTAGGCAAGCCATCACCACTGGCCAGACTCTGAAAATGAAGAAAAAATAAGTCTGTGGCTTCATTTTCAAGGTGCTTTTCTTCTATCTGGAAGAGACATCTAAATCGTGGGAAGTGAAGATACCTACAGAGGTTGGGTAAGAAACTCTGTGTGAAAGTGGCCCATGTAAGGCATTTACAGTTGAAGGAAATGTGAGGTTACTTCTGGTGGAGGGGAGAGAAGAAGCCTTACAGGTCAATGCAGTATTCGAACTGAGCTTCAAGGCACTCACTGCATTATGGTAACCGAAAAGCAGATAGGAAGTCATTACAGGTTGGTGGGGCAGCATTTATTCATATAATAAATTAGTTGAGTACCTACTATTTCCCTGATCTGTTTAGCCATTAAAATACTGAACTATAGCCGAAACCAGTTTGGCTCAGTGGATAGAGCATCGGCCTGTGGACTGAAAGGTCCCGGGTTCTATTCCGGTCAAGGGCATGTACTGAACTATATAAGACCCAGTCTCTGCCTTCAAATAATTTGCAGATCAGAAGAGACAGAACCACAAATAGAGATGGAAAATTGCACATGTATTTAAGGGCATGTAAATAATTACACTGGAAAGAATTCAAATAAGAGTACAGCTATAAAAGGCTGAAATAGTAAGTTGCGCCAGACTCATGCCATGCTAGAAAGTTTCAAATATAGGCTCTGAAAAGCCGCTAAACATTTCTGAGTAGAAGATACTGGTAAACCTAGCAGGAAGCTCCTTTTTCCCCCATTAATGTACTGGGTTCGATATATATATAGCCCAAGCAGTTATTCTGTCCTAAACACTTTAGAGATAAGTAAAACATATTCTCCATTATCAGAGTTTATCCTTCAGTGGGGAATTCACTGAAAAATATCAAGTATGTTGTAAGAGTCCTGGCCAACTGGGTCAGTTAGAGAGTCCTCTCGACACGCCAAGGTTTTATCCCTGGTCAGGGCACATCAAAGAGTCAGCCAGTGAATACATAAATAAGTGGGAATATCTCTCCCTCTCTCTCTCTTTCTTTACCCCTGCTTCTCCCTCTCTAAAATCAATAAATTAAAAAAAAAAAAGTAAATGGTCCTAGCTGATTTAGCTCAGTAGATAAAGCATCAGCCTGCGAACTCAAGGGTCCCAGGTTCGATTCCGGTCAAGGGCATGTACCTTGATTGCAGGCACATCCCCAGTTGGGGGCATGCAGGAG
Organism: Nyctalus aviator; assembly: GCA_036971965.1. Classification (NCBI taxonomy): domain Eukaryota; kingdom Metazoa; phylum Chordata; class Mammalia; order Chiroptera; family Vespertilionidae; genus Nyctalus; species Nyctalus aviator. The sequence goes on along the minus strand of CM072924.1, from coordinate 176,922,993 downwards.
GCAGCTGATCAATGCTTCTCTCTCATTAATTGTTTTTAAGTCTCTATCTCTCTCCCTTTCTCTCTGTAAAAAAAATCAATAAAATATTAAAAATAAATAAATAAATAAATGCCCTAGCTTTAAGAAAACAAAGGTATAGGGGGTTGATTTTAGGTGAGATTATTTACGAGATCAGGACAGATTCTATGGAGGGAATGGAGTGGGAGAAAATCACCAGGCTTCAAGTCTGAAATGGGTGGAGTAAAGGAAGTACGCCCAGCAGGAACTGTTACTGAAGTGAGGGCATAAAGGAAGCCCCAGGTAAGTTCATGGAGGGACCGCGAAGGGAACCTGGATCATTCTAAAGGACTTGGAATTTCAGGGTAACCTGTGTTTTCTTGTGGCACAATGAGGGACAACCCCAGCCTTTGAAGTTTTGTGACCGGAAAGAGATAGTGTGTGTTCCTAACTTCCTGAAGGGCTTGTGAGCAATACATGACTTAACACATATAAAAGGCTTAGAACACTCCTTGGCATGTCAGATGTGCTATAGAGTACTTATTTATTTATTTTTATTTTTGAAAATAAGTTTGTTTTTTGTCTTGTTACTTTCTTCTCCAAACTTTACTTTTATTTATATGGAGGGACACTCCATGTGTTAAGAGGAATATCGTATCTGTCTCTATACGAGCTTTGCATTTAAATCGTTAAGTGTGACTGAAAACTAGGTTTGTTTTCTTCCTCACGGAACCAGAATTGTGTCCGTATCATCATTACAGAGCCTGTTTGATTCTTTTCTGAATCAATGTAACGCTATTTTCACATGTTACGTTCACGTACGGGAGATAGGTTGAATTGCCTATTCTAGTCTGTTGATGTAGTGCCTGTTAATAATATATCGATTTCACTAAAGCAGATTCATAGTTCTTTCAAATATCAAGTAATGAAAGCCCTTTTCAATTCTGTTTCTTTACAGAATTCTCTTCACGATGGTTGAGCATTTGTCCTTTTGTATAAAATTTAAAAATAGTATTGTCCAATTCTTTAGAATCATTTTGGGGAAATTCTAATTGAATTTGCATTAAACTCATAGATTAATTTTGGGAGAAATAGCATACTATAAGGTTAATCTTATGCTCTGAAAAACATATATATCTTTCTAGTTCTTTCAGAATTTGCTTGTTGCCTACAATATTTCATATACATACACATACACATACACATACACATATACATTTGTTTGTCATTCCTAGCTTGTCATTTCTTGTCACACTATAGTTTTGTTTTCTTAGTCATGGGGAGATGTTATTAAAAAGTTGGAGGGCACCCCAAAATAAAAAATTAAAAAAACAACAGACTTGTAGTGCCCCACCTGGTCTCAGCCCCTGAGGGGGGCTTATGATAGTTGAGGAAGGAATTATAAAGTGCAGGGTCCCCTGAGTCACCTGACTCTGAGGCCCCATTTACCATTCTCTAATGACAGCGCTCTCCTCAGCTGGGCACCCAAACTTAGAAACTGAAAACAATAGCCATGTATTTTCTTTACGATTCTGTGAGTTGGCAATGTACGCTGCATGAGCTGAGCAGACTGGCCTTTCTGTTGGGGTCAGCTGGGCTCACACGTGTGATTCTAGTCTCCAACCGCCCCCCACCTTCCCGCCTGCCTATGTACGAGCCCTAATGAGAGGAGTGACTGGGCTACCTACCTCTTACCTCCCAGCACACTTCCCAATGCTCCCTTCCCCAAAGTGAACCCTTACCCCCTTACCGTCTGCTCAGATAGGATGGGTGAGCACAAACAAGGGCCACACCCGGAAGGGACATGTGAGCAATTGACTGCCTGGTGAGCCTTTGAAAGGACGGAGGGCAGGTGGAGGGCCTGCAGATAACCTGACCTTTACTTGTAGTAAATAAATAATAAAAAAAACATAAAGCACAGATGTACATACGTTGAAATGATGGACCTTTTTTTTTTTTATAAATACTGTAAATGGGAGATGGTGATGTAACCATGAAACGACATACATCAAGTCCCACGTAACTCAAGGACTGCCAATACCGTGAATGCAGCCATAATGAATATGTAAATACACCAGTATACTATAATAAAAGAAAAAAAAATCCACTTCATTTATGGAACGAAATTTGAGCGTATAAATTTGAATTTCATCTGTGGAAACATTACTATTTGGATTTTGTTCAATCACTTAAAAATGCAAAAACTTATCTTAAAACTATCATCTATATCCTTTAAGGCTCATTTACCTATCTTAAAGGTCATTTGTGTTAGGGCCTTTGTCTTAGAAATTTCAAATATTTTGTCCTTTTTTTATCTTGCCTTTTAACTTTATGTTGTTTCCATGAAAAAAAAAAAAAAAAAAAGTTTAGCTGAAACCAGTTTGGCTCAGCTGAAACCAGAGCGTCCGGAGTGAAAGGTCCCAGGTTCGATTCCGGTCAAGGGCATGTACCTTAGTTGCGGGCACATCCTCAGCAGGGGGTGTGCAAGAGGCAGCTGATCAATGATTCTCTCTCATTGATGTTTCTAACTCTCTATCCTTCTCTCTTCCTCTCTGTAAAAAGTCAATAAAATATATATATAAAAAATGTTTATTCAATGTGTTAAAATTATCTGTAAAAAGTCAATAAAATATATATATATATAAATGTTTATTCAATGTGTTAAAATTATCAATTTCTTACTCCTCCATTTTATTTCTTATTAGAAATACTCCCCCAGTCTCACATGGTTAAGCAATTCACTTCTGTTTTTTTTTCTAGAACTTGTATGATTTGGTTTTTGTCATATATGTCTTCAATTCTTGTATCATGTTCTATTTACTCTGTGACATAACCAATTTTAAGTTTTCCAAGCATTTATTAAGTTTTAAAATACAATTTTCTTAAAAACACAACTTTTTTCCAAGTGCTTTGATATGCCACCTGTATAATGAAATCATCTGTCATATGTACTTGGGTCAATCCAGAACTTCCTTTTCTGTTTCATTGGTCTGTTTATTCCCATGCCGATACCAGATGGCTGTGCTTATCATGGCTTCATGTGATGATTTAATATCTGGTAGGGCTGTTCCCTTTGCTCTTCTTTTTCAGGATTTCTCTGGGTGTTTTTGCTTACTTATTATTTTTATGTGAACTCTAAAATTAAGTTTTCTAATTTCAGAAATAAATTATTGGTGTTTTCCTTTGGGCCATGCTGAAATGATATATTAACTAAGAAAGGCATTCTGTTAAAAACGTAGGAGATGCCGAAACCGGTTTGGCTCAGTGGATAGAGCATCAGCTTGCGGACTGAAGGGCCCCAGGTTTGATTCCGGTCAAGGGCATGTACATTGGTTGCGGGCACATCCCCAGTAGGGGGTGTGCAGGAGGCAGCTGATTGATGATTCTCTCTCATTGATATTTCTAACTCTCTATCCCTCTCTCTTCCTCTCTGTAAAAAATCAATAAAATATATTTTTAAAAAAAAACTTAGGAGATGTTTTCATTTCTTCAAGTGTACTTTTGTGCTTTATAATACTGTTGTTAAGTTTTCCTCATGTAGATTTTACATATTTGTTATTAACTATGTTTCTAGAATTTTAACTTTTCTCTCTTTTTTTAAATTATACCTTTTGTTTAGAGTTTATGTATCAAAAGACTAATGATTTGTATGTATTGATTTAAGATCCTGCTACCTTACTGAATTATTTGAATGTTCATAGTAGTTTATTCTTGCTATTTCTAGGTATATCTATATTTTTGCAGGTAGCGCTAGGTTTACTTCTCTATTTCAATTCTTATCTTCCGATTTTTTTTTTAGTACATTGTTTGATACCTCCAAATGAATTAAATAGTGGGGTGGTGATACTGAAAATGTCTCTGGGTTTGCCCATTAAAGATGATTTTGGTTTCAGAATAATATGAATATATAGAAGAAAGATAGATGGACTTACAAGTAGAGTCATTTACTTTCAGGTATTATCCATCTGTTGCTGTTAAGTTCTCTTTATTCAGGAAGAGTGGTTGAGTTATATGAAATCCCTTTTTAGTATTAATGGAAAAGATCAATTCACTTATTGTTCTTAGATCCATTAATATAATGAATTCTATAATAGATTTTCTACACTTCAAACATGCTTAGATTCCTGGAATGTGTTCTATATATCCATGTTATATTTTTATGTGCCATTGAATTCTCTTTGCTAACAATCTATTTGGGATTTTTGCATCAACATTCACAAGTGAAATGAATTTGTGTTCTTTTTGTGTGTGATCTTTATCAGTTTTGTGAATGAGTTTTACATAATAGAAAGGGACTAATTCTGAGCAGTGAACATAAAATATTACAAAGCATGAAGTTATTTTTCCCCTTTTCTTTGATGGTATGATATCCTCCTGAGCCTAACAGAAGCCTCTTTCCCATGGTGACTAGCAAGGCATTATGCCAATAATAAAATCACCTGCTGTGATTGTTTGCAAACCAGAACAAGCTTTCTAAAGTCCTTCCCGGTCCCAGTTGGGGCACCCAGAGTCATGCTTGTGAGAGAGGTATGTCTTTCACAAAATAACATAATAGAATGCATTTTATTATAAGGCAAAAATACACCCAACGTCTTGTGCTCATTTACAGTACTAATGGTTTGGTGTTGGCCTTATCTTCAGATGTGCTGTGATCACTGGATTTTGTCCCATTCTTGGGACATGGGAATGGGAAAGGAATACTCCTGGGAGGTAACATGACAGAGAGTACAATCAAGATAATGGGGTTTGAGAAATTAGAGCCTTTGGCAAATGCACTTAAAGTAGCTCCTTTTCCATAAATTATCATGTCAGCTAAATTACAACTGCCTTTTCATAAACATATTATTTTACATCTAGGGATTTCTTTAGGATAATCACTGATGAACTCTACAGCATGTTAAAACCTGGGTATATTCTAGGCATGGTGTTTTCATCCTATTTAAGTAACTTTAAAATATAATTCCATATATTTTATAAATGGTGCTTCTTTTCCTGTGCTGAGCTGTGTTCATAAGAATTCCTAGTTTGAAGGCTAAGTTTACAGTAATTGACTTATTGTATTTTGTACCACAGAGATAACACACAACTTTATTGCTTATACAGAGCTATTTCTCAGCTGTGCTTGCGATTAATGTCATAATCACTGTCTGTAGGACCATTTATAATAATCAACAATAGTCAGCATTTGATTTCAAATTGTTTATGTGGTAATAAAATCAATGAGGTGATTCAAAGAAGCAAAGAGTTGCTAAGACGCCTGTTTCCAAAGTTAGGTGATACTAACCACAAATTGATACCTTTATTTCATCCTCTCAATATAGGCCATATAGTCAGAGAAAACACATGATTGGACAGATATAAGAACATAGATAGCCAAAACCGGTTTGGCTCAGTGGATAGAGCGTCGGCCTGCGGACTGAAAGGTCCCAGGTTCGATTCCAGTCTAGGGCATGTACCTTGGTTGCCAGGCACATCCCCAGTAGGGGGTGTGCAGGAGGCAGCTGATCGATGTTTCTCTCTCATCGATGTTTCCAACTCTCTATCCCTCTCTCTTCCTCTCTGTAAAAAATCAATAAAATATATTAAAAAAAAGAAAGAACATAGATAGATATACATGAAGATACATTTAGACAGATGCCTCCCACCCTCCAGGACTGACTTGTGTTACAGTCAAAATGTATGTAGCCCTGGGTCATGAAATTATCCTCCAAAGAACTTTCTCATGGGAGAAGTCAGAGAGATGAGATGAAATAATATATCACAGAAGCCCAGCCCAGGGAACGAATATGCAACCAGGGCACATGTCACTGGCAAAGGCTGTCAGTTAACGTTAATTTTTATATGGAAGACAAAGGCGTATAAAAGAATCTGGTTAATTTAATGAGAAATAAAATCCAGTTACTTTAAAACAACTTTTTTAAAATATATATTTTATTGATTTTCCACAGAAAGGAAGGGAGAGAGATAGAGAGCTAGAAATGTCAATGAGAGAGAAACATGGACCAGCTGCCTCCTGCACACTCCCTGCCGGGGATGTGCCCACAACCAACATACATACCCTTGACCGTAATCGAACCTGGGACCTTTCAGTCCCCAGGCCAATGCTCTATCCACTGAGCCAAACCGGTTTCGGCTAAAACAACTTGTAAATAGGTTTCTAGGCAGTGTTTATTTATAATATCAATGAAAATTTTAAACAGAGCATTATTTGTATAAAAGCACATCAAAATATATAGGGAGATATGTCTTTCACAAAATAACACACTTTTTTTTTTTAAAGTAATGAAAATCATGCTTCTATAGCTGAATAGTGCCTTGCCTCCCTTAATTCTAAGAGTACTTGACTCCACCCAAGACACCCTAAGCCGCCCATAATGGACTTGCAGCCTCTATGTTTCCAGCTCTGTCACTCAGTGTCTCCCCACTCAAACTATCTGCCTTATTTGGCATGCTTGATCATTCCTACATTCTTTAAGCAGTCTCCTCCTTTGGAACCTGTACCATCACAATATCCTGATTATCTTCCTGCATCCCTGCTCAGTTCTTCACAATCTCATTTTTCAGGCTTCTCTTCTGATCGACCTTTAAGCCTCAGTGTCCCCAAATGTCCCACTCTTGGCCCTCTCCTCATTCCATTCTCTGCCCCAGTGCTGTCTCACCCTATCTCTGCCTGCTCGTGACTTCCGTAGCCATCACTTCTTTCTTGAATTCTAGAACATGCACTCATTTTTATTTTTTTTAATCTAGAAGTCATAAACTTTTTGGTGAACCACATCTTTAATTCAGCTTCTCTAAAACTTAGTTCATTATCATCTCTTGTAACCCCACCACTATTTTCCCTAAAGTCTCTATCTCAGTGAGTTTTTCATGCTCAGACCATAAAAGAAAGAAAAATAACTAAGTCCTGACATGAATTTTTGGCTTTATCTCTCTTTCATGATCCTTTAACTTTCCTCCCAAATTTCTTCTGCTTTTCCAACTTTCTTAATATTCCTCCTATGTCCTTCTGCATTCTCACTTTCTCCATGTCCTAGTCATATTTGAGAAATATCACTCCCAGTGTCACTACTCCTAATCAAATCTTCACTCCTCTGTCACCGGCTTTTCTAGACCAGCCATTGGACAAGGCCATGTTCTTTCAGGTGCACTACGGAGAGTCAGAGTTAGGAGCTGGCCTGTGAGGCTCCAGACCTGTTCTGACTGGACGGCAGCCCTCACGTTCCTCCACACTCCCCCGTTCCTCACTCTTTAACTTGACCTCCCACCCTCCAAACAATACATGGCAAAGCACACCAAAACTTTGTACCCACCCCCTAAGACACCAGGCTGCCCTTTGTTTATCTACGTTGTTTATGCAGTTTGCTCTGGTCGGTGTGTCCTTCCACCCTTTCCATCTATCAGAGTAGAAATGCAGTTCAATGCTGACCCTTTCTGAGTAACTTTGCTGCCTCCCGTAGCTGTATTCATTGACATCCCATATTCTCTTATAGACATCTGTGCACATTTCTAATATCTATATATGTAAAAGACTGAGTGATTGTCTGACCATCTGACCAGTACCAATGGTGCACAATGACCACCAGGGGGCAGATACTCAATGCAGGAGCTGCCAAGCTGCTGTGAATTGGCAGCGGCGGTTCTCGGGTGACACACTCCGGAACCAGAGAGGAGGGAGCCTGATTCTGAGGTGTATCACCTGAGATCCACCCTCTCACAATCTGGGACCCCTCATGTCGGAGGGCCAGTTTCAGCCCCAACCCTGTAGGCTAGGCCGAGGAACCCTACCTGCCAGAGGGACCCTGCTCACACCACAGATGCCCTTCAAGCCACAGCGCCACCCCAGGGGCAGCCAGCCAGGGAGGGAGTGCGGGAGGTTGGCTCCATGGCCTGTCTGGCCCATCTTGCCTAGTCCTGCCCTGCTGGCCACCATCTAATTAATTTCCTTTCAAAGTGCATGACTCCATGCATGGGGGTACTATAGTTTATGATACACTTTATTGTAATTTTCTCTCAATAGAGGAAAAGTTTCTTGAAATCAGAAGATTTGCTTTTCAATTCATGAAGTCAAATTCAATGATGGGCATGTAGTAGATACTTTACAAATGCTTAGTAAAAGAAGGCAGCAAATCTCAAAAGAGCAAGTCTAACAGTCCACACTGTATAGAATATGGGGAAGGAGCAAAGAGCCCAATGTATTACTTGAGCCTTTGTTCACTTTTCCATGGAGAAATTCAAAGCTAGTATAAGAAAATGCCTCTGGTACGTTTGCGATCACTTGTATTTCTGTATTGAAATGTGACCTACATACCTGTGATCCTTAGGAGATGTATAGGGAACAGACCTGGAAAACAAGAGTGAGCCAATACGATGTAGAATTTTCTCAACCCAAATTCTTTCTCATTCCTAAAGGACACATTGATTCACTCATTCATTATTTATTTAGTATTGCGCACCCACTCTATGCCAAGTACTGTGGCAAATTCCAGGGTCACTAGGATGAGCAGGGCTTGTCCACTGCCATAAAGAAATCCATAGTAGAGGAGACTGTATGTGGAACTAAGTATTAAAAAATACCTATGAGTTAATAGAATCATATCCTCATTCTTCACCATCTTGTGAAAGCACAGAGAAGAGAGTCCTCAGAGCTGAGCAAGACCAACTAGGAATTCATTGTTAAGTTGCCATGAGGGAAATTATATTAGCGCCCAGGAATGAGGTTGCCTGGACCATCACCCCATTTCTTCTGCTTGTTGTTACAGACCCTTATAGTCAGCATCCCTTATCCATACCTTATCTTCAACTCATATTTATGTGCTTTCAATTCTGTTCATTTTGTGTTTTCTTAGTGAGATTTCAAAACACCTTAAAAACAGGATTATACTTTCATAATCCTAATGCTAAATGATGTCCTTGTGGATGCTTAATAAATGCTTGTTAATGTACTAGCTTAATATTCCTAGCATCATTAAAATATAAAATCAGTTCTAAGTTTAGTAATTTTCAATTTTTTATTAATTTATGAAATGATGGAGTACATTGTTTCAAAAGCTCCTCTGTTTTCTTTTTTTGATAGATAATTACTCATCATCAATTATTTATCTCTTCCTTCATAATTTCAAGCAGTTAAGGATTTGGTATACAAACAGTATCCAAACACAGCTTCATAATTTGTTTCTCATGTCAAGGTATTAGTAAGATAGAAAAATATTTCTTAAATATCAGCAAACTGCATAAACAACATAGGATAGAAGGTTACATTGTAAAGCTTCACCTAGCATCTCTCACAGCTTAGTATAGGAATGATGAATAAGCCAAAAGAGGCTATAGCATAGAAATATCTAAGAATTGAGTAATTAGATCAGCAAGAGCCAACCCAGGATACCATTGCTTCTACATGAGTTTGAGAACGTTGTGGAAATTCTCCAAGTCTCTGTTTTCTCATCTGTAAAGTAGGATGGATATAAGGATACACTAAGAAGCATAAAGCACTTAGCATAGTACCGGGGCATACACAGTAAATGGCTCATACATTAACACACATATTAATAGTAGTAATGACTACTACTATTAGTGATGCTGCTTATAAGCTAAGACCTCAATATGGTAAAGCAATTGTTGTTAAGGAAAATATGGAATTACAGAAGTTATAAACAATTATTTTCATTCCACCAAAGAAAAAGGAAAACTTTTCTTGCAAAATTGATTACACAACTTTACAGAAGAAACCACTTTTACCTGGCGTAAGTGAACTGTGGGGAATGTTTTATTCACTTTATAAATTTCTCCTCTAATGAAAGTGGAGTCTGATATATATCTTGTTATTCAACAACCTGTGAAGGAATCTTCTACACTGATTTGATAACACAGCATTTGATACAATCAGACTGAAAAAATAGACACTATCAAAATAGCTCTATCATTTCAATATGTTTATAGTAATAACACCTACATGGCTTATAACATTTTATTAGTAAGGGGAAATATAGAAAATCAATTTTAATTTCTTTTTTAAAATCACTTTGTGTATAGGAATAAATCTCAGCTTTGTGGTTCTTTAGAGAGCTCATTAGAGATGAGGTATGGATTTATAGCCTTGGACAGAGATTCTTTCTGGGGTTAAAATAAGAATATCTAACCTCTTCCTTATATGTTTTCTCTGGGGAAATAACCTTTTAAGTTCTTAAAGATTATAGTTTCTTTTTATACTTTTAAACTTTAAAAAGTATTTTTATAACTTTACTTAAAGGTTTGGCCTACTAGTATAAGATAGCTTTAGAGATCTCTTATAACTAGATCATTTCATACCTAGACTGAAGTATAACTTCTTACAGGTCATTCAGACTTTTATATAACAAAGTCGTATTTGTCCGTTAGAATCAAAGTCTATTCAGAAGCTGACAAAATTTTCATCTATTGCAGAGAAAAAATATATACTTATGTCAATATCTTCTATTTCTTATAAGCAATTTTAACTGTATTACAAAATCTTTGAGTTAGTTAATGTGGGATAAAAAGTAAGCAATTAACTTTAATAAAAATAATTTTAATTCAATTAAATATTTATGTTTCAGATAGAATACATTTATGTCCATGAATATTTGAATTATTAGTATTATTAAAGGGAAAATGACATTCTCTATTGTTAAGTCTTTACAAAAGAATTTCCAAATATTTCATTTCCAAATCACCAAACTATATTAACAATCATCAGTTATGATCAGGGTTATAACCTTCATTTGATGAATATAAAAATATAGTTCTTCAGAACCTGTTCCTCTTCAAAGAAACATTCATTAAGTATTTCGTCAGCATTTCTGTGAAGGAGAAACTGAGTCCTCACGGAGGACTGGTGGCAATGGTGGTGGGGGTGTGGGTGGTAGGTGGTTAATGATATCCAGACTCACCCTCTCTAGAATCCTGACCATCTGAGTTTTCCCCAAAACTTGAATACACAACTTAGCAAAATCAAGGAGAATTAACCAGACCCAACCCTTATGAAGTTGAGCAAGCATCTACTTTTATTTGAGTATGACTTCAGACTCTACATCTGCTTCTGTACTCAAACAGATCATCAGAGTATTCCTTCCCTCTATATAGATGCTCTAGCCAAAGCCCCAGCAAACGCACCATTTCCTATCTCAAGTTTCCAACGAGGTTGTTCTACGTCCACAATGCTCTAACGATGCTGACAGGATGGTACCGTGGAAAACTACTCAGCCAGCCCACCTGTATCCACTCTAGCTCCAAACTTAGTGATTTCCTTGAACTTCACTTTGCTACCATGACTTCTTGTCTGACAGTCTCTTTTAGGCTCTCTCACTAATTTATATTTCCAGTTTCTAAATGTATTATAGCTACCTACATCTACTTCCAAATAAAATTTTAGGCAAGTCCTTAATGATCTGGGTTCTACTCCCTTTGCTTTATCTCCCCTTTAGTACACCTCATCTACATTTATTTCCTTGTCTGCTAGCAACCATTCCATTGGGTTCTTAAGCTACAAGTTTAATAACCATTTCTCTGCTGGACTTACATTCTTGGGAATGCCTCAAGTTGAATAAGTCAAAAAAAAGAAAGAAAGAAAGAAAGAAAGAAAGAAAGAAAGAAAGAAAGAAAGAAAGAAAGAAAGAAAGGAAGGAAGGAAGGAAGGAAGGAAGGAAGGAAGGAAGGAAGGAAGGAAGGAAGGAAGGAAGGGAGGAAGAAAGAAATTCACGTTATCTTCTAAAACCTGCTTCTTGTCTTACTCTGTTTCCATAAGTGACATCAACATCCTTAACAGTCTCAGACCAAGGCGTTCTCAGACCCTCCCACTCTCCTACATCCTACCCAAGCCTGAATTTTTCCTCCTCTCCTTTCCTCCACCAGTCCCCTAGCTCAGGACTTCATTGTATCCTACTTACAGTGATTGTCTAAATGACTTCCTCATTCTAATATCTTCCCTCCTTTAATTCTTTCTACCCAAACACTCTCTCTAAATTATATTTCTTTCAATGACTGATTCCCTGTAGCCTATAGATTAAACTCTTCTTCCACTTCCCATATTAATTATAGCTAACACTTCCTTAGTGTGTTTTACTGGTACTTACCGCTACTGTTCCTTACACAGCCTACCTAGGCTTGAGCTCTGGAGATATTCCTAGGATATACTCTGCACTTTCCCTCCCACAGATATTCTTTGGTTAACGCTAAACTCAGTGGCAGGACCACCTTCTCACCTTTGATCCCAGGGTGAGTGAGGCTTTTTTTTTAAAAAAAATTATCCTTTCTAACTAGCCCCACCACAACCACTCAGTTATTCTATAGAACTTGACTCCAACATTTGTTTCATTCATGGTTCTTTACATTTTAAATTTTTAAAAAATATATTTTATTGATTTTTTTACAGAGAGGGATAGAGAGAAACATCAATGAGAGAATCATCGATCAGCTGCCTCTTGCACACCCCATACTGGAGATGTGCCTGCAACCAAGGCACATGCCCTTGACTGGAATCGAACCCGGGACCTTTCAGTCCGCAGCCGACACTCTATCCACTGAGCCAAACCAGTTTCGGCAACATTTTAAATTTTTGTGAGGGTTTATACGTTTATCTTCTAAGACTTTAATATTCAGGGTTAGGGACTAAGAGAATGTTTTGTTTTGTTTTTATCATATGTTAGCTTTTTGTTTTATTTTTTAATTACCATTTTATTCTCAGAATGAAGAAACTGGGAAAAGACAAATATGTGATTGCAATTCTACTCTGTCCTATGTATTGTTTATTGCAATGAGATAATGTTTTGGTTCCACCATTTGGATTCTCAAATAATTTTTAATACAAATATTTTAAAGATAATTATATTGATGTTGAGAAATTTTATTCAGAAGTCAGTTTCTGGAAATATGTGTTTAGTTAATTTAATTTTGTATCAATTGATACAAGTTTCTCAGATTATTTTTATTATCTTACTAATATCATGTAATCATTTCTATCAGTTTAAAATTTTCTCCACTTAAGCCTTTCAACTAATATTTGAATTTTATTCAATTTTTTGCCCATATAAAAGTTTAATATTAGCATTCCTGCTAATGGACATATTTTGCAGTCATTTTCTCCCCACCCAGTCTTAAATCCTCTGGTTCATATTATTCAATAAATGTTGCTAGATTATTTGCTCCCTCTATATATTTTTATTAACAAAAAATGTTTAAACTTGCAGTTTTAGCCATTTTCAGTATAATTGTTTTATTATGATTGCTACTAATGATATCTGTTATGGATTAGAAATAACAGATAGTTTTACATATTCATTATATATATATAGTATATGAGAAAATTGTGACTCATTTGGTAGAAGAGGAGGAAGGAGAGAAGAAACTGGGGACACTGATTCTACCATCTACTCTTCCTTCAATGCCCAGCCTCCAGCTTGACTCCTCACAGACGGTGCCTCGATTTACCCATTCATTCCGCTTCTCCTCTGCCACTAACTTTCACTCTTTACTCCGTTTTTTCATGACACTGAATATATTTTAAAGTTATGCCACTTCATTACCCACCATGTTTTCTGTCTCCTCACCTGAAAGGAAGCTTTGCAAAGGCAGGAAAGATGCCTGTTTTATTTTCCATTTATTCTCAATGCCTAGGAAATATTTGGTGTATAGTGATGGCTCAGTACATATTCCTTTAGCCTGGCTGGCATGGCTTGGTGGTTGAACATTGACCTATGAACCAGAAGATCATGGTTCAATTTCTGGTTGGGGCACATGCCTGGGTTGCAGGCTCAATCCCCAGTGGTGGCCGTGTAGGAAGCAGCCAGTCAATAATTCTCTCTCATTGTTGATGTGCTCATCTATCTTCCCTCTTCCTTCCGCTCTGAAATCAATAAAAATATATTATTAAAAAAATAAAATAAATATTTATTTAGTGGAGTTGAATTGTGTAGCACACTGCTTTGATAATATAATTATAGAATTACTTCATGAGCATTCAGCTAAATCTAACAAATTAAAGACAGTCTTCATTTGAAGCATATGAATGTTATACAGAATTCAAATAGTTTTACATCAAACTGCATAAGAAAATTGCAAAATGAAACACAACGAATATTCCGTCTTTTCTCATATTCTGGAGACCTGTAGGCTTCAGTGGTTTGACAAGTTCTTCAATAAAACATCCAAACCGGGACTATGTAAACCTACCAGAGCATTTCCCTCATTACATTTTCATCTCTCAGAAAGGGGTGGATTCCCATGTGTAAGTGACATCCAGCCCAAGCTTCCTTAAGGCTTGAGTCTAGTTTCTTACTGGACTAAATAATTAGACCAGTCTTATCCAGACTGGCTGTCTACAGCACCCACATTGTCAAGCAGTCAAGTGATTCCTAACACAGACTTTTTAGTGGACAGTGAATCAGCCTAGGAATCACAAGACTGACTCTGCCCCACACATTACTTTGGTTGGCCATGCAAACTCGGCCTCACGGAGAAAAGCAGGAAAATTGTAATTGCTTGAACCATTACAGACTATGAGCGTGTGTGTGTGTGTGTGTGTGTGTGTGTGTGTGTGTGTTTAAAAGAGGGAAAAGGAAAATCACATAAGACACAACACATGAAAGTGTTTTGACACCTGGCAAATCATTTGACAAAGTAAATTATTGTCACTGAGTAGTAACAGCTGATGATTAGTCATTGGGCCCTCCATATGTTCTAGGCCCTTCTCTAGGTGTTCACACTCATTTACTCCTGTGAGCCCCACAGAAGCCACATGTGATAGGGGTGACTGTCGTCCTCATCACACGTGAGAGCAAACGGAGGCGACCAGGGCATGAGTCACCCAGCCAGGGGACCTGCTTAGAAAAGGGAGCTCAGCCTTCGACCGAGGAGGTCTGTCTCTGAAATGCAGGTTCTGGGCACTGTGTTATTTTGCTGCACAGACTTCACCTTAGAAACACTTGGGGATTTTTTTTTTTCTTTTCTATTTCCTGTTAGGGGAGAAAAGAACATGAGATGTAGGGCCCTTAAATATTAATGCCTCCCCTCGTTCCCGAATACAACCTGCCTCTCCAGAGCTTGTTTCCCACCAACCTGCCCTTTCTTCTCACAGGCGCTATGGGTCCCAGCAGGCCATGCTGCTAAGTTTACTTTTGTAATAAGACAGAGTCGGTATATATACATTTCATCTGGACGGGTGGATGATACTGAAAACAAATGCTGCTATTTTTTGTTATTGTCTCCAATAGTCAGGAACGGTGCCAAGCAATTGCTGAATATTAACTCATGGCCAAAGGCTCCAAGTCACTCTGTCCAACACTCCTTTCTCACACTTTTTAGCATTATGTTGATAAATGTTCTCACGTTTTTGTCCACCATGCAGGCTTGCGGGTTGCAGAGGGAGAAGGATGTGTGGAACGGAGGACAGAGTTGCTGCCCTCATTCTGCCAGGCTCACTCTGCTCACCAGACAGCCTCCCAATATGCAAAAGGTAGGTGACTCAATTCTTATGAAAATACACTCAGAACGAATCCTATATAATAAAGAAGTGATATGCAAATTGACCCTCACGCCTGCACAAAGATGGCTGCCTAGGACCAGGCCAACAGGGGGGTTAGTGAGTGATGACCAAATGATTAACAAGCAGGCTGCATGGGGCAACCAGGCTGGCAGGGGAAAGGCAGTTGGGGGCAACCAGGCCAGCAGGAGTGGCAGTTGGGGGTAACCAGTCTGGTGGGGGCGGGGGGCAGTTAAGGGTAACCAGGCTGGCAGAGGGGTTCACTTGGGGGCAACCAGGCTGGCAGGGGGGCAGTGAGGATTGACTAGGCTGGTAGGGGTGGGAGCAATGAGGCAACCAGGCTGGCAAGAGGGAAATTGGGGGTGACCAGTCTGGTAGAGGGGGCAATTAAGGATAACCAGGCTGGCAGAGGGGTTCAGTTGGGGCAACCAGGCTGGCAGGGGAGCAGTGAGGATTGACTAGGCTGGTAGGGTGGGAGCAATGAGGCAACCAGGCTGGCAGGGGAGCAGTGAGGATTGACTAGGCTGGTAGGGGTAGGGGCAGTAAGAGGCAACCAGGCTGGCAGGGGAGCAGTTGGGAGCGACAAGGCTGGGTGGGGCGCCAGTAAGGGATCACTAGGCCAGTGGGGGGAGGCAGTTAGGAGTGACCAGTCTGACAGGAAGGTGGCAGTTGGGGGTGACCTGGCCGGCAGCAGGGGGTAGTTAGAGACAACCAGGCTGGCAGGGGGTCAGGCTGGCACACACAGGCAGTTAGGGGTGACCAGGCAGGTACGCATTCTCAGCCTGGCCTGAACTCTCTCACAGTCTGGGACCCCTCACTGCCTGCCTCCTTGCAGCTCCTTAGCTCTGCCTGGAGGCAGGAGAGATTTCTGCCACCACCGCTTTCCTTACCAGCCATGAGCAAAGCTTCTGGCTAAGTGGCACTCCCCCTGTGGAAGTGCACTGACCACCAGGGGGCAGTTCCTGCATTGAGCATCTGCCCTTGGTGGTCAATGTGAATCATAGTGACTGGTCCATATAATGGTCGCTTAGGCTTTTATTATATAGATTCGGTTGTATACATATAGGAAGTATAAGGTCCTTATTGCCTTTCTCTAAGCTGAGTGGTTTTTTCTTAGAAAAAATAATAGACTGGCCCTGGCCAGTGTTACACAGTGGTTGGAGTATAATTCCACACACCAAAGGGTCCTGAGTTCCATTCCAGGTCAGGGTACACACATACCCAGGTTTTGAGTTCAATCTTTGGGAGGCAAATAATGTTTCAACTGATGTTTCTCACATAGGCATTTCTCTCTCTCTCTCTCTCTCTCTCTCTCTCTCTCTCTCTCTCTCCCCCTCCTTTCCTCTCTCTCTGGAATCAAAGAAAAACACCCTAAGATAAAGATTAGAAAAGTAATAATAAAAATAATAGACTGCATCCCTCCTTTGAATTACCTAATGACTTGTTTCAAGCTGTCAGTACAGAAATGATATTTGCAGCTCCACCTCAAAGCCAGATCCTTCTTATTTTTGCTTTTAAGTGAGCAAATTAGGAGGCAGGTAAAATGAATAAATCTTCATTACTCCCCAGAAAAGAAAATTATTAACTGCTTGCTTCAACTCTACCAGGCAAATTAAATGGCTGGGAAGTCCTTATTCCACCCGAAGCTAGGATGACTTTTTAACAATTGGGAAGAGTCCCTGAGAATGTAAATATTCTCACTTCACTCCTGGCCCAGAAATGTCAGGAGCGATCTACCTTTTGCATTTGAAACATCATTCTGTCTAACTGTGGAATGGAGTGGGCTGTATTTGAAGTCAAGTTCTTAAACTTTCAGACTGCTTAAAATTCTGCTTTCTCATGATACATAAGGGCTCGCTCTCTTTTCTGCAAACTTTTCTCTTCTCCCACGCTTCTCTGCTCAGTATGTATTAAGTAAAATAGGCTCATTTTCCTAAGGATATTTTTATTCCAAGTTTTAAACTTACATAAACATTAAGCCTGACAATCTGTGGCCACACCTGGTGGTTGGAAAGCTATTATGTGATGCAGAAAACAATGTTGGGAAGGTAACAGGGCCTGTTGCATCATCTTCTCCCAAATGAGTTCAACCACCTTCAGTCTTCATGGTTATTGAATGACTGAAGGTGTGTTCATCCAAGGATGCATATCCAAGGATGCATGTCTACAGGCTGTCATTGTGTAAATTCTTTTTCAAGCTCTCCCTACACCAGCTCTGGTGAATTCAGCAAACTTTAGGTGGCCACCCTTTCTTCAGAAAATCTAGATTATATATAATCAGTGTATGCCAATAGCGTTCACCTTCTTTCTCCCTACTGCATCTAACATAGTCAGGTAAGAAGAGAATTCATGCTTGAGCCAGTTTGGCTCAGGGGATAGAGCACTGGCCTGTGAACTGAAAAATCCTGAGTTTGATTTTGGTCAAGGGCACAATCCTAGGTTGCAGGCTCCAGGGCGCATGCAGGAAGCAACTAATCAACGTGTCTCTCTCACATAGATGTTTCCCTCTGTGTGTCTCTCTGTCTCCCTACCACTCCCTAAAAAATCAATGGAAAAATATCCTTGGGTAAGGAGTAACAAAAACAACCAAACAAACAAACAAAAAGGAAGAAAATTATTTTGTTTCGTATTGATAGGTGACATTTATTTCAGTCTTCTCTTTTCTACAATTCACAAACAATATCTGTTACAACCATATGTTTTCGCAAGAGAGGTAAGTAATAAATAATAATTGTGATAAACAAATTATCTAGCATTTTACAAAGTAAAAAGTGCTATTGCAAAAAGGAAAAAGAAGAGCCACTTACGGGGAATTCAGACATTAGGGCAGGAAGGTTAGGATTTTAATAGCGTGGTAATGGAAGGCCTCTGTGGCCTTTGAGCAAAGACATCTTTTCAATTATAATTCCTCAAAGAAGGCCAATTCTAAGGTACGGTAAATACCTGCAAGGAAACAAATCTGCCCGGTCAATTAGCTGGATAAAGCCACATTACTGAACATTTAGTATTTTGTGAGCATAGCCCTGATTTTTTTTTTTAAACCTCATCCAAGGACATGTTTATTGATTTCAGAGAGAGGACTGGAGAGAGAGAGAAACACTGATGTGAGAAACATTGATCGGTTGCCTCCTATATGTGTCCTGACCAGGATTGAACGTGCAACCTTTTTGGTGTATGAGACAATATTCCTCCAACTGAGCCACCGGACCAGGGCAGACCTGATTTTCTGATAAGCTATTACAGGGGAACATAATACTATGGCCGATGCATGCACACTTTTACCTCTCAACAGACAATCCAATTATCCAGTTAGTCACAACACTTACTTTCAGGGGAAATTACTAAGGGAAAAGTTAATATGTTGTTTCCACTTGTGTATTTGAGGACTAACTCCTTCCTTTGGTAAACACACATGTGTGGAGAACACAAGCAGAATTTGTTTTCATTTTTGGTCTATCTGCCTATCACTGAAAGCTCCTTTTCTGTATGTTTAATGATATACAACTAGCACCTTCATCTCAAACCAACCAGATTCAACAATGGGAACTATCCCCTTCAAGAAGTTTCCTCTGAAATCTTTCGGTTCTTCTAGTTTTCCCCCCCCCAATTAAAAATTCATATATTTGCTTAGAAATCATACTAATTTTTAGGAAGTATATTCAATTAT
Organism: Nyctalus aviator; assembly: GCA_036971965.1. NCBI lineage: Eukaryota > Metazoa > Chordata > Mammalia > Chiroptera > Vespertilionidae > Nyctalus > Nyctalus aviator. The sequence continues at coordinate 176,903,839 of CM072924.1, read as the reverse complement.
AGGAAAATAAATTAAGTTGCTGGAAATGGTTAGATCAAGTGAGCCTATCAGCAAATACATTTCTAGAAAGCCATACTGTTTTGAACAAGTTATTGAATTCAGCTGTAAACAGTCTATGGTAGCTCCCTTGTTAATTCTTTTTTTTTTTTAAATATATTTTATTGATTTTTTACAGAGAGGAAGGGAGAGAGATATAGAGCTAGAAACGTCAATGAGAGAGAAACATCGACCAGCTGCCTCCAGCACACCCCCTACCGGGGCTGTGCCCGCAACCAATGTACATGCCCCTGACCGGAATCGAACCTGGGACCCCTCAGTCCGCAGACTGACGCTCTACCGCTGAGCCAAACCGGCTTCGGCATCCCTTGTTGATTCTTAATGCTAACAGCCTCATTTGTTAGAACCAGCATGCCACTTTTTAAAAATACACTTGGAAGTACCGTTTGAACACATATCTGTAAGTGTTTGGAACATTAACTACAGAACTCATGAGCTTCTCTGAATAGATTTTCTCCTTCATAAAAGGAAGAGTCTTTGGGCAGACAACTAAACCATGACAGCTATTGAAACACTGAAATCTGTAAAAATATGGGGATGAAATAAAAAGAAGCTTCCTACTCCTCCAACCAGCCAAAGTTGGAGTACATTAGCTTTGGTTTTCTTCAGTCTTTTGTAATTCTTTTCACTCAGTGGCCTGATATCTAATAAGGTGACTTTGGATTCCATTTACTGGTTACTATGATTTGGGAGCTACTGTGAGTCAGTAATATGATCCAGATGAGAGAAAGACTTTTCTACCTTCTGAAGTTTTCATCACCTTATATACTGTTCTGGTGACTTACTACATCTTACTCTGTGACTAAGTTGTGTTGCTTCTGGCTATGGAATAGAATTTAGACTGCGATGATTTCACAGCTTGTGTGAAAGCTACAGACTATTTCTTGAGGAATCTGTTCCCGTTATACCATGTTGTGAAGGTTTTAGGCTTCTATCATTAGAATTTTTAATAGGGTGGTGAGGGAGGGCCTCAATGAAAAATAACAGTTTAGTATGTATATACTTAAAGGTGCCCTGTTGTGTTGTTTTTTGTGTGGATGGGCTTGGTTAATTCTTCTGAAATAGCCTGTTTGTCTTTAAAAACTATTGGTATTCCTGACAATCAATGCTCGCTTTCTTTATAGTGTCTAAAGACATTTACAAGGGTTTCCTGATAACATTCCAGAAATATGAATGGTGCTATTTCAGCAATTCAGTACATTTATGTAGGGTTTAGAGCAAGTGTTAAAAATAAAATAAGTACATCCCACATTAAGTATCCTTGAGGCTTAGAACATAGGAGCCAAGAAAAGTACCTCAAGCCAGGCAGTATTTCTCTCTCTCTCTCTCCAAACATTTTTGCTGCTTCTGCTCTTTTTTGGATTGGGGCCTACAATTAGCTGAAGAAAAGTTATTTAAATTCACAATCCCACAATTGCTTCTCTGCCTTTTGGCTAAGATCAAGCGAACATTCACAATCTCAGTAAGCAGTATTGTTCTAAAATTGAAAGAAATGGTCTCTGAGGAAGCCAACAGAACACTGTGTGAAGAATTTATCTCCAGGGCAAATATTTCCCATTTTCAGTTTCTTACAACTCAGCCCTGGCCAATGGAAATTCCCTAATACTTCCATTTATAATCCAAGGGACATTTCTGACAGTGTCTCTGCCGCCTCACGCTCCCAGCTCCTTCCGGCCTCCCCATCCACGGGGTCACAGACCCCAGCATGAGCGGAGACAACGCGTTCCTTGGGTGCTGAACATATTATTGACTTCACTGCCATGTCTGTAGAGCAAGCAGAAAAAAATGATTTCCCCCTCAGGAACTCATTGTTCTCATGAACTTTTGAGCCTTCCTCTGGGTGTACAAAATCGCTCATCCTGAGTGTTAATGCCACAGCATATGCAGGCGGTCATATTCTAGGGCAATGTATATTTCAAGAAATGACCCCTAATCAGGACTTTCAGTTGTCTGGTTGCTTTAGAGGGTATCAGAGCCATTGTCCATGTGTTTTTGACAAGCATCACAGCCCTGGGAAGGAAGGGAGAAAGCTGCCATTACCCCATTTTAGAGCAGATGGAGGGAAATAGGGAAGAAAGCTATTATTACCCCCTTTTACAGTTGATGGAGGTGAGTAGAAGAGAAACCTCCATCCTGGGGGTGGAGTTAGAATTGAAAGCTCATCTTTTCTGCCCCATACCTAGAATGCTTCCTGCTACTTAGTGCTCTCTGTTCCGGTAACACCTGGCTGATTGGATACAAACCCAAAAGCATAAATAATAAAATGCAAAGCAATTAATTGCATGCACGAAAGGTCTCATTTTGTAAGCTCACTTCTTGTTAAGCTTACTTTCCTAAAATTCGTATTCTGGGAAAAGCCATGAGTATGCCTAAGGCAATGTATAATCATTTCCAATATCTTTTTAAAGATGTCTTACCCATCACTGTCTAATTATAGTCACTGAAAACCAAAACTAACATGATTCACATGGGGCTAAATGATAAGAAATATCTTTATGCTTACATATTAAAAATCTTTATTTTGATACTTCTAGATATTAAACCTGCGAATCAGAATACTGATCCATGTATTCAATCTGTCATTAATGTTCTCAGTAAACCTTATTGGGTAGCCTCCATATTCCCATGTGAAAGTTTCTGGAATCACATGAAATATAAGTATATTCTCAGTTATCGCAGCTAAAGACACTTGCTGCATTCTGAAGTCACAGAGACATGGCGTTACCTTTGGTTGTATGTAACCAGGAACTCCAGCATGGCCGGAATAGAAACAATAAATGTATATTAAATGGCAATTACTTTCAAAAGTTATGCATAAACTTTCAAAGGGTACATGTAGATATGTAAGTTTAAGTTTATTTTAAATATTACCTGAGCTTTTGGAGCTCATTCTTTCTCCGAATTTAGGCACGATCTTGGCCTTTTCTATGAATTGATGAAACCAAATGCAGTTAAACTTACTCCCAGGACTTCCAAAGAGCCACAGTTCTGTGCTGCCCCAGGGACTGATTTCGTAGGTGAAAGAAGAAATATGTGAAAGTATGTCTTCTAATTTAGGTTGCCATAACTGAAGGGAAACAAAGAATCTGTAGTAATCTGGACTTCTGGCTCCTAACCGTTCATCTGCCTACCTGCCTGCCTGATCACCCTTAATGGCTTCTGCCTGCTGGCCTGATTGCCTGTAACTGCCCCCTCTGCCAGCCTGGTCATCCCTAACTGTCCCCCCCTGCTGGCCTGACCCCCCCAATTGTCCCCTGCTGCTGGTCTGGTCGCCCCTAACTGCCCACCCCCCGCCGGTTTGATCACCCCTAACCTCCTCTGCCTGCCAGCCTGATCACCCATAACTAACCCCCCTGCCATCCTGGTCACTTCTCCCTATCCCTCCTCCCCCTGCTGGCCTGGTTGCTCCACACAGCCTGCTATTTGGTTGTTTGGTCACCCCTCCCTGTTCCCCCTGCTGATCTGGTTGCCCCATGCAGCTTGCTGTTTGATTGTTGTGTGAGGGTGTCCTGACCAATTTGCATACACCTCTATTATTAGTATAGATTACCAGTTTATCATTGACAAACTTCTGTTAAATTCCCAGCATTTTAAAATATACATATAGCATCACAATATCAAGTATTTCCAATTATAGGGCTGTGTAATATGTCTATATATATTCTGACCAATGTTGAAATATAACTATGAAAAGTAATATTTAATGCTGAGCAATTATAATAAAATTAGAGAGCTATTTAATTTTGTAAGTCTTCTTTTAAATTTAATTTGTATTATTAGTATAAAATTAAAATTATAGCATGTATTTTTCTTAGTTTATGTCATAAAGCATGGTGCACATTTCTCTGTAAAAATCTATATTCTATTTTCCTCATTTCAAAGATAAGTATATTTTAATGCAAAACTAGACTTTAAATAATAATAGTTTTATGCTAGAGTGCTATCATATAAATATACTAGAAAAAATATTGATCAAAAACTAATGAATAAAATGTCAAGAAACTAGTACTGTTGATAAATGCTTATGAAAGGGGAGTATTCTTTTTTTTTTTTCTGAAGCCAATAAAAAGATGCATTTTTTCAGAGAGGAAAATAGTTTTCACCAAGTACTTAAAAACTGTATTATCTATTTCTTATTTGTCAAGCAAGAATCAAAGACTTCAGGCTAAGCACCAAGGAAGAGTGTTTAAAACTGAGTTTTAAAATAGGGGTGATGGTCTATATGTATTAATGCATTAAAACTAATGTTTATGAAATTTAATTCTCTTACAATGGAGTAAAATAAATTTTCAATAGGAATACTAAACAAAATATTATTAGCATTTTAAACTGAGCATTGCAAAGCTTATTTTATATCAGTGGTGTCACAGAATCACACCTTTAAAGAAAGAATAAAACTATGCACTAAAGGTTTAGTGGAGGAGACGTGGTAAGCTTACTTTAAGATATGATAGTTGTTTGAAATATTTAAAAACACATTATAATATACACTAGAGGCCCGGTGCATGAAAATTCATGTGCCCATGGGGAGGAGGGGGTCACTCAGCCTGGCCTGCACCCTCTCACAATCCTGGACCCCTCGAGTAGGGTCCCTAGGCCTGGCCTGAGATCAGGGCCTATTGGGGCTTTCCTTTCCTGGACTGCAGGCAGCTGGCCTGACCCCCGCCACTGCCACTGCTTGGCATCTGCATAGCACTGCCACCTGTAGTCTCCCTCTGCAGGAGACAGGTTGGGGTGCAATGGCTTGGCTGGCCTGGGCCTCCCTCTTTCTTTGCTGGGGGGTGAGGCCAGCCCTTCAAGGGGCCATCTGCCTTCCTGATCACCCCTAACCACTTACCTGCCTACCTGATCACTCCTAACTATTCTGATTGCCATTAACCATTTGCTTGGGACAGGGCCAGCCGGCAAGGGGCCATCTGCCTAGCTGATCTCCCCTAACCACTTGCCTGCTTACCTGATCACCCCAAACTGCTGGTCTGCCTACCTGATCACTCCTAACCCCTCTGCCTGCCTGCCTGATTGTCCATTACTGCTTGCTTGGGGGCAGAGCCAGCACTGACTTCCAGATGATCAGCCTCTGGTTATTACTGATCATTAAGACCCAGGGTTTTTATATATTAGGATTCAGTTTTCTTTTAAAAATGTTTTGTTTTACTATGGCAATAGAGGCTTTGAACATTTTATTTCCATCTTCATAGTTTAAAAAAAATAACAGCATTGTCAAAGCTCATATGCATACTTACCTGTGCATGTGCAGAACTCCAAAGTGGTTATGGGGCTTGCCTTTCGATTTGGATCCCAATGGGCAAGACAAATGGATCAAGACATGGACCCCTGTATGGGAGGGAATTGTGAACATTTTAAGAACAATTCCAGTAAACAAAGAAAACTTTCAAGATGCCAGTAGCAGAAAAGCCATGTTTTCAGCCATGCAGCACTGAGGACTAAAAACCAGCACACTGTGGTTTTCTGAGGGCAATGGCACTTCCGATTCTCTGTCAAAGCAGTGATCAGGTGTCCCTTTATGAAAATTAAATGTACTTAGGATGTACTGAAGGCAAAAATAAGGATTTCAGGATCATAGCATAGCCAAAGACGTGAACTTCAATTTTTTAAGGTTTTGTGTGTCTAAGTCCTGTAGTTATGTCATGGTGAAGATTTTTATGGCAGGATGATTTTCGTATTACCAAATCATTGATTGTTAAAGAAAGGAGAAGAGAAAGAAGCTGGTAATATTTATTAAATACCTGCTGGATGGTAGGAACTTTAAAGTGGTCACCTTTAATATTCTCAACAACTCTCTCATAGGAAATATTGTCCTCACCTTACAAATGGGTAATGGAGGCCACATTAGACTCAAGGATTGAGTTTTCAGTTAAATCATAATGTATGAGATTCCAATTCATTACATTTTATCCATCACCATGGGATTCCAAACAACTGGTAGCATGGTCTAGCCACTTCAGATACCTGATTAATCCAAGTCATACATGATTATGTATAATTTTTGACTAGATAAACTGTGGACTTGGACAGCTAATTAAACTCTTGTGTGTGAGTTTTCTTACCCTAAATTAGGAATGATAATATGCCCATTTATATAAACTTCATTGATTTTTGAAACGTCATGAAGTATGTATAAGTATTATCATTTTTTTAGGAGAAGAATAACCTTCACAAGAGTTAGTTAGCATCGCTAATGTGGTGGGGCCAGGCTTGGATTTTGAAAATTTGACCTGAGAACCTGCTGAGAGCCGCTCGGACTTGTACGCTGCCTTCCTGGCCCTGAATGGTCGCACAGAGATAGAGACAAAAGAAGCTGCTCAGAAAACTAGGCCGTCTGTAGAAAGCGCTTCTGAAGAGATGATTCCATTATATTCATCTTATTATGTCACCTACGTGTATATTGCATACCTAGAGGCACATTTTAGGACTTTTAGTGTTAAACGGATAATACAATTGTAATTAAAAAAAAAAAAAAAAAAAAGCAACTTTCTTGCCCTGGCGGGGCGGCTCAGTTAGTTGAGGCATCATCCCATACACCAGAAGGTTGTAGGTTCAATTCCTGGACTGGGCACATACCCAGGCTGCAGGTTCAAACCCTGTCAGGGAGCATATGGAGGTAACCAACCAATGTTTCTCTCATGTAGATCTCTCTCTTCCCCCCTCCCTCCCTCCCTTTCTTCCTCCCTCCCTTTCTCTCTTCTAAAAATCAATAAAGCCATATCTCCAGGAGAAGATTATTTTTAAAAAGCACCTTTCTAAATGGTTCTGCTGCTTTATTCTCCCCAGTAGCCTTCCTTGTGGGCACCGTTTTCATTCTCATCCTCCAGCTCTGACATTTTATCCCAGGAAAGGAGACGTAACCGCCAGAAGTTCCGAGGGAGCTGAGGCTTCCGAAGCCGCTGTGAACGGTCTTCCGCCCACAGAACGGGAGGTCGGGCACCTCAGCCATTCCCGGGCGGAGGATGCCCTGGAGGCGGAAGCCCCGCAGGATCAGCAAGTTTGAATTTATTCAAGATTTAATATCACTGGCTCCAATAAACTATGCCGAGGCCTTATCAATAACAGCAATCACTGTTTTATCTCCCTCCTTTCTCCTCTGCTAATCTTACAGGGCTAGCCATTTGCGCCCTCATCGAAATGCCAGTCTGCCAGGGAAGGGCTGCCCTCTCTGCCTGCAGGATGCACAGAAGGATGAAACAGAGCATCTTTATCTGCCCAAATTCAGAAGCACGGATATACGTGAAGCATGTGTTTCTCTGCTGAATGCAGCGGGAATACTGATGAACGAATCAAAATGTTTACAGCCGAAATAATTTCCTGGCTCTTTCCTTGCACAGAGATAGAAACAAAAGAAGCTGCTCAGAAAACTAGGCAGTTTGTACAAAGCGCTTCTAAAGAGATGAATGTACTTTATTCATCTCTTTAGACTGACTGAAGAGGTGGAATGCATTTTACTGGTGCCACTGCCATCTCAGAACGTGCCCTGTCTGTGAGTGGCTCTGAGGCGAGACAGGGAGCAGGCCCGCCCCTGGTGCTGCGTGTTTGGCAGTGAGGTCTGGGCCTGGGACTGGCAGTGGGAGCAGAGACGCACAGATGGAGGCGGAACCGAAGGGTGGCAGGTCCCGAGGCACTCCATTCGCCACTGAGAGTCACCGGGTGTCTTTTTAGCACAGACTCCGTGAGCCCCCGGGGACCATTCGCTCAGCAGGAAGGGGTAGCGGTGAGGGTGACTGAGCATTTCTCCGTAGAAATGCAATGGGAAATGTACAAGGGAGCAGAGCCAAAGAAAAAGCCACAGGTTTATTTATGCGAATCAGCCAAACTTACTAAGCCACTGAAAATAATATTTTTTAAAAGTCCAAAAATTATCTGGCATAAATTTTAAAAAAGTTAAATACCCACAAACTGAAATTGACTTGAATAGATTATATATATATTTTATTGATTTTTTAAAATATATATTTTATTGATTTTTTTACAGAGAGGAAGGGAGAGGGGTAGAGAACTAGAAACATCGATGAGAGAGAAACACAGACCAGCTGCCTCTTGCACACCACCTACCGGGAATGTGCCCGCAACCAATGTATATGCCCTTGACTGGAATCGAACCTGGGACCTTTCAGTCCTCAGACCAACGCTCTATCCACTGAGCCAAACCAGTTTTGGCTGAATAGGTAACTTTTAAAATTAGTTTTGCAAGGACATATAAATGTGAGTTCATAACAAAGAAACACAAAATACTTCCCCAGAAAAAGAATTAAAAGGATCACAGTGGAAATACACGGCACTGCCTATAAAGTCTTATCTTCAAAAGATTGAAGTTGATTAAGTACCTCAATCTAACTGCCAGTTCACAGGAACTGCATGGGACAGAGGAACATGTCCTTGTTAAATGATAGCGTGGAGATGAATGAACAAAATCCAGCTTTTTCGTCGCAGACTTTGCAAAGAGAAACTATTAAAGATCCTTAAAACCAAACCAAACAGTGTCAATGTATGAAACTTAATTTGAATGACCTGTAAAAAAATCTGATAGCACACTGGGGCTCTGTGATTGTTGACTGGATATGTGATGCTACTAAGGGGTTATGAATGTTTTAGCATGATAATGGTTTTCTTGGTTATGTTTTACTCTTTCTCTCTGATATACCTTGTTCATTTGGAGCACTTCCATTTGGCTTTCTAAAACTTGCATAGTTTTGATCTTTGCTGAAACTGACCATCTGTTCACACATTGTCCTCTCTCCCTTTTTTCCATATTTATCGCTTTGTAAAACTGTGTTTTTATTGAGTTCAGTGAGGAAGGGAGATGGAGAGAAAGATGTTAACATCAGTGAAATTGAGGCATCCATCTGCTGTCTCCTGCCCAACCCCTATTGGGGATTGCACCCGCTCTGACCAGGAATCAAACCTGTGACCTCTTGGTGCATGGGATGATGCTCAATCACTGAGCCACACCAGCCATATTTATCATTTTTAAAGACACTGGTAGTTCCAACATCTGGGCCATTTTAGATCTGCTCTATACCCTCTCCTGGTGATGGCCCCTTTTTATTGCTTCTTCACGGTACCTCATGTTTTATTGTATGTCAGACATGATGTATAAAGTATCAATAAAACCCGAAGTCAAGGTGTTTGCCTTCTGTTCAGCTCCAGGGTTAGTGAAGAGGGTGTAGTGGTAGCTGAGTGGATCTTGATCTGGGTCTGGGGTTTGTTGTTACTCTGCTAAGAGTTCAGGTCCTGATGGGCAGGATCAGAACCTTCCACTTAGCAGGACTTGAAATCTACTTGTCTAGGGAGTTTTTCTCAGTTCTTTCGTCTTGCCCTCAGCCCTCAGCAGAGCCAGGGTGGTTCAGAGGGCACCCGGTCAGCACTCCCGCTCACCCCAGTGCTGTGGTGACCTGTCACTCATGCGGCAAATGCTTTCTCAGCCCTCCTGCCACCTCAGTCCTCCACAGGAGCACCTGATGACGAACCATGGGCAGAGTTGACAGGTGAGCCTAACTCTTGTGGGCTAGGGCTTTCAGGGATTCCAAACCACTAGGCCAGATCATATTCTGCCTTAAACAATTTGGTAAGTCATAAGCTAATTTATCTTTACCAAGTATATAGTGTGCTTTCTCCTCCACCTCCTCCTCCTCCCTTTTCTCTTCCTCCTCTTCCTCCTCCTCCTCCTCCTCCTCCTCCTCCTTCTTCTTCCCACTGCTCTGCCAAAAATGAAAGCAAACTTGGATGTCTATGCCCCTAAATGAACCATTTTAGCTTTTAATGTCATTTACCATTCTCTAGATTTCATTTTATGTAGGCTACTTTGCCTGCTGAGATATACTTTTTAAATTATTGTTTAAATTATTATTTTTATAGTTGAAAGTATGAAAGATGTCCCATTCCCCTACTGACCTCCTCCTATCCACTCCCCAGGCCTTCACAGCACTATTGTCTGTGGTTTTACAGAGAATGTAGTTTGTTCTTCCTGTTAGAATGAGAGCCACGTTGTATTACAACTTGCTACATCGCCAGTACAAGTGGAAGCTCCCTGGTTGAATCCTTTAGAGAGGGATTCTGAAATAAATGTAGGTAAAGTGACATGATGTCTGGGAATTACTTCCAAATAGTCCACTGATGGGGGAGGTGAGTGGAATGTAGATGACATGTGTGTGGCTATCACTAGGTGTCCTTGTTGACTTGTCTGTTAGGTAAATGGAGGTTCAAGATACTATCTCCTTTTTATATGTTTGAAAATAGTTTTCATAATAAGTAGCTTTTTAAAGGGATACTGTAAAATGTTTTTTGACCCACCACTTGCTACTGGTGGGTCAAAAAATTATCTCTAAGTTTTCCAGGGGCAAATACAAAAAAAATATCTAGTCAATTACAGAATTAAAAAATGTCAACATAGAAATGGGGGTGGGGGGGCATTTTTCAGAAGTTATTCTTTGGTTTAAGTCCAGACAGGAATCCTTCCTGAGGGTGCTCAGAAAGGGAACGATGGGCAATTTAATAACAAAACATGTCCTTAACAACCCTCTCTCAGCAGAAGCAATGATGAATTCCTTAGAAACAATGATGAATTCCTCAGAACTTTTATCATAGCATTTTTCAGTAAAGATCGATGACATCCCACAGAAGTATAAGTCGGCAAAGAGGATTTTAACAGATGCCTTGTAAATTGGTTCCACTCATCCAAATTATCTGGGAAGACACACACAGTTCCTCTCCTTCAAAGTGTCCTCCCTGAATGGTGCTTTCCTCTAGACTGAGCTCCTGGCTGAGGGCTTCAGCATTCCTCCAATCCTCTCCTCCGCCTCACACCTCCAGCACCTGGGCTCAAAGCGGAAATCCACACAAGACGAGGAGAGAATCAGGAGCGCTGGGCCTCCTGCTTCCCTGAGGCTGCCGTGGAGATGTCTTATTTCTTGTCTTCCACTCCTAGCGTAGTTCAGCAGCTTCTCTCAGGCAGCAGTGATGACCACTTTCAAGCAGCTCAGTCGCTTTATCTCTTGCTGGTCCTTAGACCCCAAGCCTAGCACTGTCATAGGACACTATGTCTGGCTCGGGCACTTAGTGGTCTGATCCTTGGATTGTCTTAGATCTCTAGCTCCACGCTGCTATCATACTCTGGGAAAAGCACTGACTCACGTCTCAGCCACTACTCTCACCCCTTTCAAGAGCCTAGCAGCTTTAGCACATCTTGTCACACTCTAAACCTAGGGATCCCCACTTGCAAAGAGATCTGCCCCTGGCCTCCCTCTGTGGGAGCTCTCCGGACACCCTTCCTGCTCCTGTGAGGTGATGGCATAGATTTAGGGGGGTGTGGACATTCCCAGAGGAGCCAGGCAGAATTCTTTCTATCCTCTGCTTCACAGACAGAGCACTTCATCACCTTGGGCATCGCCACCCTGATATCCAACTCTGGCAGGAGGCAGGAACACAGTCCTTTCAGTCACTCTCTGAAATTTCTCTCTCTCTCTTTTAAAAATATATTTTTATTGATTTCTTAGAGGAAGAGAGAGGAAGAGAAAGAAACATCAGTGATGAGAGAGAATCATTGATTAGCTGCCTCCTGTATGCCCCCCACTGAGGATGGAGCCCACACATTGGGCTCCATTTCTCTCTCTCTCTCTTTTATTTATTTTTAATTTTATTTTATTGTTTAAAGTATTACATACAGTAATACATATTTTCCCCATAGATCTTCCCCCAGCCTCCCCTACCTCCACCACATGCCCTCATCCGCACCCCCGCAGTGTCTTGTGTCCATTGGTTGTGCTTATATGCATGCATTCAAGTCCTTTGGTTGATCTCTTTCCCCCGCTCCCTAACTTGATTTCTCTCTTAAAGCCTCTCCCCTCAACAGGCAGTGTTTTCATTGCATTTATGCCCTTAATTCCTATTCTGAATCCATTCTAGTTCTCCAGGCCACAGCCCACTCATTCAGCACCGAGTTTACATTTCCTTACTCTGACAAAGTTGACAAAAATATGTAGATTTAATGGTGAAATTCTAAAACATTGCCTTTGGGATTGGGAGTGAAATGCAAGGTGGTCAGTTTGACTGGCATTCTATATGGTGGTCTGGCTTAGTGAGGCAAAGGAAGAAAATGTAATGAAAGCATAAAGATTAGAGAGAAAGGAATGAAAACTGTATTGTAGATGGTATTACTGGGTAGAGAATGTATTTTGTAAAATAACTATTAGAAGAGTTTAATAGGTTGCGGATATGAAGTTGATATCCAAAAATTAATTGCATTTTTAAGTACTAGAAGCTAATAGAAAATAAATTTGGGGAAAAGTAAGCATTTGAAATATCATCAAGTATATCAAATAACTATTTTAAAGAGAGGGTATCAGATATTTTTGCAAAAACACACAGATTATAAGACTTTGAAAGAAATTGAAACATCAAATAAATCGAATGATAGTCCATATTTATGGCATTCCAAGTCATAATATTTAAAGATATCAGTTCCCCTCCAAATATATTTATTGTAATCCCAAATATCCAACAAGATATTTGTGAAAATTGACAAGCTAATTCTAAGAATTATATGAAAAAGCAGGTGGCAAGAGAAACTAACACTCTTTCAAGAGAAAAACAGGCTGTGAAGGTTTGTTCCACTGGATATCAAAATACAATAAAGTTACAGAAATTAATGTTGCATTGTGCTGATGGAAGAACAGACAGCTAGACAGAAACAAAACCACACAGGTGTTGAAAAGTCATACACCATACACTAAAACCAGTACCAGGCGGTTTTTTTTTTAATCTAAATAAGAAATACAAACATACAGAGAAGATCTCAATGAAATCAGCATGACCCTTCTTAAAAGAAAAAAGGAAATTAATAAGAAGAAGGTAAATATGTTAACTTTGACACGAAAATTAAGAGCTTTTCTTCATCCAAAGAGAGGGTAAGATTTAAAAGGCAAGCTACATTTAACTGACAAGTGACCTATATCCAGGGAAAGACAGAAAACCAAATCAAAGAGGCAAAAACATAGTCATTTAGCAGTGGATAGCCAAACAGTCAATAAATGCATGAATAGATGCTCAATTAGTCACCGGGAAAATGCATAGGAAAAGTTCAACTAGATACTATCACACATGCACACACACACACACACACACACACACACACGATTAACAGAAAACTACATAGTTGAAAGCGTCCTTTTATTTTGATGGAGAATATAGCAGTGGTAAATTGAGTGGAAATAATGAAGTGAAAATAACACCACCATTTGTAGAAAAGTGTATAATCAATTAGCTGAAAGTTCAATGAAAACAAGCAAATCTTTGCCGTATAGCCTGTAATTGAGACTTGTTCAAGTATGAACAGAGCACACGTTCTCGTTTAAGCTGAGGCTCCATGTACTGGTTTTCTGTGTGTAAGGAATTAACGTTACAATGAAAGCAGGCAAGTAAGAGAAAGGAACAGTTAGCATTTTCACTCGGAGAACAGATTCTGTGCAGGCTTCCTTCAAGGAAGGCAAACCCTTTCAGTAAGTGCCAACTGAGTCAGAAAGGATGGCTCCTGAAGGCAAATGAAAACGTGAAGCATAAGCCGCCTGACATCTTGGGGGAAAGAAAGGGAAGGGAATAAGTCATGGGAGACGTTCAAAGGAAATGGAGACACTGAAGGTGATGGAGCGTACCTAAAGATGTCGGTCACATCCGGGTTGAAATTGGAACCTGCGGGTGACAGTGAAGGCAAGGAGGGAGAACATGGCGATAAGGTATTATTTTTAAAAGAAGTTTTTAAGGCAAATTCAGGAAAACTGGTCAAGAAAACATGTCAGCCAAGAAATCAAATATTTATTACTTTCTGCAAAGCACTTTGCTAAATACTGATGGATGGAGGGAGATGTATATGTGAGAGAGAGAGAGAGAGAGAGAGAGAGAGAGAGAGAGAGAGAGAGAGAGAGAGAGAGAAAGGAGAGAGAGATCCTGTAAGTCATAGAAGCCAGAATGTAATTATTCTATGGTACATGTAAAAGAAATTTGCTTTCTCAGGGCTTATCTGAGGGAAGCACAGAGAATTAGTGAGGGAAGTGAGATGTTGTCAGGGCCTTTAAGGGAACTAGAAGAGATACAAAATGTGAAGGCAGAAAAGCACAAAATGTACTTGGCAATCACTAAAGGCTTGGTTTTGCCAGAGCATATAGTTAATCTAGGAGATTGATGAGAGATAAGATTGGAATAGTAAACTAGGAAGATGCATGAAAGGAATGTAATGTAGTTGAGCAGTTGTAACTTCTTTCCAAAGAAAGCCATTGAAGTTTGTGAATAGAACCAACATAATAAAACATTCTATTTTTTTGTTTGTTTGTTTCTTTAGTACTATGATACACTTTTTTTCTCTTTTCTTTATGATTCTTTATTTAAAAATATATTTTATTGAGTTTTTACAGAGAGGAAGGGAAAGAGATAGAGAGCTAGAAACATCAATGAGAGAGAAACATCGATCAGCTGCCTCCTTCACATCCTTCACTGGGGATGTGCCTGCAACCAGAGTACGTGCCCTTGACTGGAATCGAACCCAGGACTCCTCAGTCCGCAGGCTGACGTTCTATCCACTGAGTCAAACCAATTTCGACTCCTTTATGATTCTTAAAAAACTTATCTTTAATTCGAGTTACTTGGGTGTGGACAGTTGGCTTCTTGATATCAGTTGCAAACTCAATGAACAAAAATCTTCCCATTAATCTTGCAAACCATAGAATTAGCACAAAGTCTGCTGCCTTATTGCAGAACAATAAAACTGGTGGTTTCATAATAATTGGCATGAATCTGAATACAAGGGAACCAGTGGAAGAAGTTTATAATTTTTTCTGAACTTGAACTAGAGTTGTAGCCATGGGAATAAAAAGTAAGTGATAGGGCCTGGCTGACATGGCTCAGTGGTTAAGCATCAACCGATGAACCAGGAGGCCATGGTTTGATTCATAGTCATGGCACGTGTCCAGTTGCCAACACAATCCCCAGTGTGGGCCATGCAGGAGGCAACCGATCAATGATTCTCTCTCATCGTTAATGTTTCTATCTCCCTCTCCCTCTCCCTTTCTCTCTGAAATAAAATTATATATTTTTTTAAAAAAGTGATAGTGTTGTGAACATATAGTCAGTCAGTCCTTGGACTTATACAGCAAGAGAGAATTCCAAAATGATGAGCCTGGGGGAAATTGCAAAATTAATACACTATGATGTTTTTATTCTATGGAAGGCCATTTGCATTAATAATGATATACCCCAGGTATATAAGTCATTGGGATAATGTTGACATATCCCCAGTGCCTAAAACAGTTCTTGGCACCAGATGGTATTCAGTAACTAGTCATGTAATGAGTGAATGCATGAGAAAATGCCAATTTCATTTTTAATATTCTCTTCCTTTTATAGCTGATAAATTTCTCCAACTAGACATATGTCATGGCTTATTTACATTATTGTAAACCAATATTCATATAACTGATATCAATACTTCTTTCTTTTAACATGAATAATATGTACCTGTTTCTTTTTTCCTCCCGGAATTAAACTCCTGTGGAGGAGGATGGCAGTATTTTTCTTTTTTTTTTTTTAACTGAAAAACTAGGTCCAAACTGGGCTGTCCAGGATATATTATTTATTGATATTTATTCATTCTGGCTTTAGGCAGTTTGTCTCAAACACACAAAAACTCACTTGTTTTGTAAGATATGTTTATTTTGTTCAATTGAGTGGGGTCTAAGAAGTAAAGATGTGAGTGCCAGGTACATCTTTTCTCCTAGACTAAAGCAGGTGACACATTAGAGACTTCTAGCTCACAAATTCGCCCTATTAAGTCAGACTATGGAGAGAGGAATATAATGTTGAGGTAAATCCCAGATCAATTTTCCTCCTGACCTATTTAGAAGTGCCACATACATTTGTATTAGACTGTGTAACACAAACTAGGGACGTGCACAGCTGTTCACATATGGAGGTGTAGTCTGTCAGATTGTTAGTAAAGTGATGCTTTCAACAATCCTTTCACTGTTATAACCATGTGATTGCTGTAAATAAGATCATAGACAGCAACTAATGAAAAAATGATTGCATATCTATTCTTTTGTTCTTTTTGTTCAGTGGGAAAGTGTGTCCTAAATTTGAGCACATACATTTCTCTTTATAAAGGTAGTATTAATATGATCTACTAAGCTATTAAAGAGGCACATTTTATTCAGGAGTAGAACTCTATTATATATCTTTTGTTTGCTTATGCATATTCTAACAAAAGTAATTTGGTGTTTTCTAATTGTACTGTTATATTTATGAAAAGGTAATAATTTTATTCAGCTATAAATATGTATGAAAAAATTATTTATCCCTCTCTGAGAAATAGGAGTATCTACACTATTTTTTATTTTAAGGTTCTTGGTCACATTTTTATTTTCACACTAAAACATCTGTTATTTGATGACAAGTGAATTGCTTGTTAGCTTCTTGAGAAAAAAAAAACATGAAAATATTTTAAATAAATTTATACTTTTATATCCTATAAAAAAAGAAGTACACAATTATAATTGTGCTGAGAAGATGGCACTTTACTTGTTTCTCTTTTTCTTTTCCTGCTAACTCGGGCAGGCTGGGACATGGTAGAACTAAAGGAAAGTGGGTGGGATGCACTGACATGATCGAAGCCACAGCAATAAAGGGTGTTTTCACCTGGCTGGTGAGCCTCCGTGGTGGAGCATGGACCTATGAACCAGGAGGTCACAGCATGACTCCTGGTCAGGCCACATGCCCAGGTTGTGAGCTCCATCTGATCAATGATTCTCTCTCATCATTGATATTTCCATCTCTCTCTCCCTTTCCCTTCCTCTCTGAAATCAATAAAAATATACTTTTAAAAAAACAAGGGATTATATTTTTAGATAATTGTGAGCTGTCATTAAAGTCTTAGTCTTCCCCCAAGCACCAACCATTACTCCTGCTAACCAGAAACAGTCAGTGGATGTAAAACCATCGCTCCAGTAAAGACCTAAGATGCAGGGAAGCATATGCTTACCCCCTCTCAGGACTCGGAAAGAGAAGAGCTTCCTGCAGGTCTGGGAAGACTGTTTGATAGAAATAGGAACACAGACAACAGGAATTCCCAGAGGGCTTCAATTCACAGAAACTAGAAATGAAACTGACCCGTTTCTGAGGATGACCTGGTCCTTTCTGTTCACAAAACACAAAGAACTCTTTTTCTTTCTTCTTTTTTTTTGTCTAAATGTTCCCTCATTTTTAAAATGCATAGTGTTGTTTTCGAATTAGTTGGTTATCACTTGCTCTCCCATTCTTTCAAAATTGTTTCATTTTATTTTTAATTAATATTGGTTGACAATTTAGAATAGAATTTTTACAGAGCCAATAATAACTTATGGCTATTGAATTAAAATATTGGAAAAGACTTGATAAGCAAGAAATTTTTCATGTGCTAGGAAATAAGGCTGAAAATAATAAAGGAGAAATGAGCACATCAAAATAATATTAGAACAATGAGTGCTAGTAGAAAATATCACTAGTGAGTTAGATAAGCAAGAAATAATGATATAAATGTCAGCAAAGAAATTTGATTATGTAACAAATAACTAAATTGGAATAGCCATTTTGTACAAACAACTATGGGAAAACAAGCCCAAAATGGAATGACTTACGAAGGACAAATATTCACTTTGAGATGAAACACACTGCCTCATCATTTCTGAATGAAATAACTGGTTTTGTATGAATTCTACCATTGCATGATGATAACTCATTTAATATTTACTTTTAGGATTTCAGAGTATCACAAACCTTATTGAGAAGTCAGGGTAGATTGGACATTTCAGAGATGTAAGCTTTGAAAAACAAGATATAGCAAAAAAAAAAAAAAAAAAAAAAAGTCTACCATCTTGATAAATCACTGTCAGGACTACAATAGGACAAGAACCACAGATGTAGAAATAAAGGGCCCCAGGAGGCAGAGGGAGGCCAAGATGGATGGTATCAAAAGTTCCCTTTAATGGAGAACAACTTGGGTGGAATGCTCGGGGCACCCCGGTTACTTCAGTGCGGCTTCCTAGAAACCCTTGTCTCACTTTCCTTCCTTGTGTTGATACGGTGCCCTGGCCGGTCACCTCTCAGGAGCTCAGCACTGGGGTGAGACTCACAAAGTTTGTCTTCCAAGCTGTCTGCTCTGCTTTTGTAGTCCTTCACCCAGGAGAGGGCCATGGAGCCAGAGCAGTAGATCCTGATGGGGCAGAGAGCAATCACCCAGCTGGCAGGCACTGCGCTGGGCTCCATCACAGACAGCTTGGTCTCCTGTGCCCTCCCCGGTGGGGTTGGCAAGGCTGAGAGAGGCTGAAAGATGGGGGGCTGTGGGCAGAAATGCCCGGCTAACATCACTGCTGGAGGGGAGATTGTACTTCTTTGTGGATTTCTTTGATTTAGGTTTTATACATTTATTTATTGTACTTGATCTTATCTGCTATGGATCTAACACAATACCTTTCCCAGAGCCAAGTATGCTTACTTTTTAGACTCACCGCGTGGAAATATTCTTGTTTAGAAATGGATGGAACTTTATAGGAAAGGCACATGTCTTTTGTAAAATAAATTCCAGGATGATAAATCTGATGTTTGGGCAAGAACTCTCTGTGAAGTAAAGGTTATTTTTAATGTCTGATTTTAAGTGTAAAATAATATAGTAAATATATTCACCCCCAAATATTCCCATAGACGTAGAATAAGTTAACATTTTCAAAATGCCCCAAACTAAATGAACCTTGACCAAGTGGATTATCTTTGATGTTTAAGCCCAGAGGCTGCTATATAAATCTAAAATATTCTTTATCACTCTTGCTAATCAAAGTATAAGAAGTTGATCTCTTACTTCATTAAAGAGCATGCAAAGGATATAAAAATACCTGTCATAAAAAAAGTTTCTATTGAGGAAAAGACGTAAGACTTGAAATAAAAGAAAATATAAGCTACTCAGTGAGGTTAAGTGTTAGGTAGGTTCTAGGTTTTAAAACAGGAAATACCTTAGAGATCAAATTATTCAACTTTCTTGTTTATTGGGATATAATTTAATCTGTAGCAGTTATCTCCGTATGAACATAAAGCCCTGCTCAAGCCAATGCACTATCCTAACTCCAAGTCGAAGGGTCTCTATGCAACCTCACCGCTGCACTGCGGAGGCTTAAAACAGGCCCTTGATCCATGACAGCGAGGTGTCAGATAAGCTGGGTCCCTGTGGTTGACCACAGACAGAGAACATGGACTTGCTTTGCTTGTGGAGAAGCACAAGGCCAGGATGGACACTGTGAAGGAAGAGGAAGCTCAGAGCACTCGCCTACAGTGAGTCGTGGAAAGGGGTAAGGAAGGGAAAAGCACATTAACACATGTTGTCTGTCCACCGTGTCCCACCGTATTTATTGGTGATTTGTTTTTTTGTTTGTTTTTTAATATATTTTGTTGATTTTTCACAGAGAGGAAGAGAGAGGGATAGAGAGTTAGAAACATGGATGAGAGAGAAACATTGATCAGCTGCCTCTTGCATGCCCCTTTCTGGGGACGTGCCCACAACCAAGGTACATGCCCTTGACCAGAATGGAACCAGGGACCTTTCAGTCTGCAGGCCAACGCTCTATCCACTGAGCCAAACCAGTTTTGGCCTGATTGGTGATTTGTATGTAGCAAAGAATATTTACTGAATGATAAAAAAGCAATGCTCTCCTTTATTTCTTGCAACAATCCTGCAAGGCGGGGTTATTCCTAGCTTCCAGGGCATTGAGGCTATTCGGTCAGTGAGCAAATGTTCAGTGTTGAGGACCAGTTGAGACAGCAGTACAGAGAGCCACCCCTCCATTCCATACTTAATTAGAAAGTAGGCATATTAGAGAATGAAGTATGTGCATTCTGTTTCTGAGTTTTATTCCTATGAATTCAAAAATGTCATGTGACATTTCTAAGATCACAGGGCTTAAAATATAGAAGTTTTTAAAAAGAAAAACATATATAAAAGTTAGCTTCCCAAGTCAGAACTCTTAAAGAAAAAAAGAAAACAACACAAAAACAAAAACAAAAACAAAAAACACAGTCTGCCATGTGGGAGGGCAGCAGAGAAAGTGGTGTCATCAGAGCAAAATCAATCTTGGTTAGAAAATGCCACTGGAAAGAAGTCAATGGGGATAGGAGCAGAGAGCACGGAGGAAGAGGGTACCCTGAGCGCACCCGGGTTCAGGACAATTGCATGGATTCAGACACAAGAACCTCAGAGGAGGAATCTGCAGCCAGAGAGATAAGGCTGGGAAACTAGAAGCAGCTGAAAGAGGAATGGGTAGTCTTTCTAGCAGATCAAAAGGAGTTAAAGAGAAATGAGCCAAGTGTACTGGAAACAATTTTTCTTTTACTGCAGGATTCATATAAAAACGTACCTCCTTCTCCCGTCTTTAATAATATATATATATATATATATATATATATATATATATATATAATTTACTTTCTATAGAAAGGAAGAGAGAGGGATAGAGAACTAGAAACATCGATGAGAGAGAAACATCGATCAGCTGCCTCCTGCACAACCCCTACTGGGGATGTGCCTGCAACCAAGATATATGCCCTTGACCAGAATCGAACTCAGGACCTTTCAGTCCACAGGACTATGCTCTATCCACTGAGCCAAACCGGTTTGGGCTCCCCTGTCTTATATATACTCCCACATGCAAGTCAGAACCCAGGGGCTCAAAATTCTTCCTCTGCTGTCCCTCCTACCCCCAACCCCCAGAATTCCACGCAAACCTATCCAGAGATCTCTTTGAAACCCTTGGGACAGGATGGAGGTGTGAGGACACATCTAATTTCAAAAATCATGGGCCTTATTCTGTGCTTCATGTAGGCTCAGGCTCAGACTGAGGTATCTCAGAGATTCCTCTTATGGGTCAGGACCTCCCCTGGTGAGTCTGAAAGTTGGGCATGCATGTGCAGTCTGGCAAGCAAGACACACATATTATGGAATATTTTTTTTCTCAGGCTTAACCAGGGGAGAAGGGTTTCAGCCTGTCTGCTGGAGTTTACCATGGTTGAGTGAAGCATTCTTTAAAAACGGAGCCATGTGAATTTGTGTTGGGTATGTAAATGTGAGACTCAATCTTTATGTCAAAAGGCCTACATGATGCCCAGCCGGTGTAGCTCAGTGGTTGAGTGTCCACCAATGGAACAGAAGGTGGTTTTTCGATTCCATATACCAGGTTTGTGGGCTCAATTCTTGGTAGGGGGCATCAGGAGGCAACCTATCAAAGATTCTCTCTCATCCTTGATGTTTCTATCTCCCTCTCTCTGAAATCAATAAACACATTTCTTTAAAAAAAAATAAAAAAAATAAAAAAATAAGAGACCTACCATGAAAACGTAGAATTGTCCTGAAATCAGGCGCCTCTTACACAGGACTGTAAGACTGGCCTATAAGGTTTGAGTCTACAAATATCTGTAGTGAAATATGTGAAATGGAAAAAAAGTAAAGGGCTCCTGGCTATTGTGTTCACCCTTCTAGACCCCTAGCGCAGAAGAAAATAATGCTCCCCCTAAAAATATGACAGCTCAGGACTTCAAATGGATCAGTTGTTTCAAGAGATCCAATTTACTCCAAACACACTCTGTGACCTGAGGAAATGTGACGAAAATACAAATTGAAAAAAAATCACAGAACCTTAAAATATGTTCAACTGAAAGGCAATGTTAGAGACCATCTGGCTCAGTGGTTATTAACCTTTTGAGAGGAGATGAGAGTCTGCTATAATTTGGGGACTTGTTCTCTGGGGTGGTGGTGGTAGGGAAGTACATATGCATAACAATGCAGTTTGCATAAGATTTCAGGCATTTCTTTAGCCCTGGTTACCAGAGTAGGAACTCCTGAGCTAGTGGGACCCTCAGTTCCTCCATTGAGTCAGAACTCCTCATTGTTCAGAACACAACTGCTGTTGGAACAAGACAAGGACCAGATAGCCCAGTAATTAGCTCACACTTGATGAGAATTATCATCCAAATTACAGGCAGCCATGATTGGAGGGACTTAAAACTACCTAACAAAGTTAAACATCAGGTTTATTTCTTGTTGTAATTCAAAATCATGCCCTACCGGCACCACTAATAACTTTCTAGATAAATTCAACTTAAAATAAAGTTTTAATTAGGTTGTACGGTTTTCATGTTATAAGTTGCATTTCCTGACCTGCTGTTTCCCTTGTGTTTTCAATTTCTTTCTTGCTCCTTTGAAATGTCAAGATAATATATCTCTTTCAAGGGTGGTAGGAAAAAAAAATGTTGAGACCAGTCATGATCATCATTCCAGGGATACTGCTGAGTATCAGGTATTCATACTGCTCCATGGTTGTCTTAAAGTAAAATCAGATTCTAGAATAAACAGGCTTTCAAAGATCTGAGTTGGTATCATTTCTACTGACATTCATAGGTTGGTAATCTAAAGTAGGTGTCAGGTTTTCTGACCAGGTAAGCGTGCTTATCTTAACATACAAGTTTAAAGAATGACTTTCCTAGGAGTAATAGCAAGTAGAAGGTGTGAAGTTATATATCATTGTAATAATGGAGATGATAAACATAATAATATGGGACCATTACTCTTGATTTAGGCAACATTCATGGG
The DNA here is from genome assembly GCA_036971965.1 of Nyctalus aviator. Taxonomy (NCBI): domain Eukaryota; kingdom Metazoa; phylum Chordata; class Mammalia; order Chiroptera; family Vespertilionidae; genus Nyctalus; species Nyctalus aviator. Next base: position 176,881,122 of record CM072924.1, on the reverse strand, counting down.
CAGGAACAAAAGGTACATAGTTCTTGAGTTCTGGGCCTGTGGTCTTTGCCTGCCTTCGACTTCTCTCTTCTCAGACAGCAGTTGGGTTCATGACACCTTTCCCTGTGTTTGGTGTAGACTCAGGCTCAGACTGAGGTATCTCAGAGATTCCTCTTATGGGTCAGGACCTCCCCTGGTGAGTCAGAAAGTTGGTTGGGCATGCGTGTACAGTGTGGTGAGCAATACACACATATTATGGAATATTTTTTTTTTTAGGTTTAACTCATGTTTGTCCCTGTCAGGATGGATTCTGCTACATTAGAAAAAAAGAGAGAGAAAGGGGGGTGTCATTGCTTTTTCAGTGATAAACTTACAGATATGCTGAAATTGATTAGGACATTTGAGAAAGTATATCTGATGGCTTTGCCAGAAATTAGATGTCCCTTCTATCTTTCCAATAAACCAAAGAGATTGATTAATTAAAAATAAATGCTATCAGTAGGGCTTAAGATAGTTATCCTGAGACTTTGTGCAGTATTGATAGGAGATTTGATAAACAGCCCAGAAGATATTCAAGGGCAAAGCCATGTTAAGACATTTTTGTATTCTCAATATTAGGTATAAAGTTTGACAAATAGTAGGTGATATGTTTATATACTACATATATAAACATTGTTATATATATATTTTTATGTGTATAGATATAGACACAGATTTGTGTTGCACTGGTGTTTTCCGATGTCCAGTGACTTTTGAGGGTTGCTGAGAAGGCATTGCAGTAAAATTTATCTCTTCAATGCAGCTGCCTCAGAACCTGAGACTCCACTGCTTACATTTTGCTTCTTACACTTGGAGTTTTTAAAATTAATTAAACAACATTTCAGTAACACTGTGTGTTGTGACTGCTCAAGAGGAGAGATACAGACCACAGCCTTCCCCAAATTTATTTTACTCGTAATCTGTTTTCAAGAAACTAATGTTTTCATCCGTGTTGCACAGAATATCCACTGGTAATTGACACTGTGAACTACTTCGCACTGTGGTATTATGGTTTTATTGCCATCGATAACGTCTGAGAGGGCCCTACTGTGTGTAGAAAACCCACGATGAGATGCATCACGTCGTGAAAGGGACTTGTACCCATGTTCCAGCTGCTACTAACATTATTATGAACAACGAGCCTCATTAGTGGTTATGAACATTGTCAGAGAACAGTATGAAGAGTTTCATGTTTCTGCATGGTCATGGCTCTCCAATCAAAAATCACTGGCAGCCTGGCTGACAGAATAGGTTTATGGCAAGAGCCCTAAAAATTCGAGACCGGTCAGCACTCAGGGAGATGTACAGGCTTCTCTCTCTTGGAGCCACTCACTTATATTCCGATGGGTTGTAAACACTGAAGGCCCTTTTCATGTCTTCCTAGAGAGGATTTGATCACATTCCAGAGCAGTTGTTCTCCCTTGTTAGAGGGGCCACTGTCCAGCTCCTAGATAAAATCTGAGACTTGTAATTTCAGGACTGCTCTCTTGTGTAAAAAGCCTGTGTTTGCACACATAGCATCCTTGTGGGGGATACAAACATGGAAACCAAGGCAGAGATCATCATTAAGTATATATGGTAATCTGCATCTGATCCAGAAAACCCGTGGTGAGCATCAGGGTGAAATAAATATAGATATTAACAGTTTATCAAGCTTTTACTATGTCGCAGCACTAAGTGAGTCCATATAATCCTTTATAATAAAAGGGTAATATGCAAATTGACCCTAATGGGGGAATGACCAGTTGCTATGATGCACAGTGATCACCAGGGGGCAGACGCTCAAGACAGGAGCTGCCCTCTGGTGGTCAGTGCACTTCCACAGGGAAGCACCACTCAGCCAGAAACTGGCCCATGGCTGGCCAGAGCAGCAGCACTAAGGATGTCTGGATAATGGCTTAGACCAGCTCCCCAGAGGGAGTAGGCCTAAGTGGGCAGATGAACATCCCCCGAGGGCTCTCAGGCTGCCAGAAGGCTGTCTGACTGACAGCTTAGGCCCGATTCCCAGGGGAGTGGGCCTGATCCATCAGTCAGACATCCCCCGAGGGGTCCCAGACTGCAAGAGGGCACAGGCCAGACCAAAGGATGCCCGCCCCCCCTTGCTTAGTGCACAAATTTTTGTGTACCAGGCCTCTAGTATATGTATAAATATATTTATACTTCACAATAACCATATATAAAAATGATATACAGATTAAAAGACTGCGGGTTATAACTATCAACTTAACATCACTCTGCCCATAACTGTTGGGAGGCACTTCTGACCTAAGTCAGACTCACTGGCAATCCCTCTGTTGAAATGCAATTTCTTGAGAGCAGGGATTGTATCTGTTCTGTAGATCAGCGGATCCTTAGTGCCTTGGAGAGTGCTGGGCACTCAATAAACATCTGCAGAATCTCTCTACTGCCGTCAGCAGTCAGGAATGTGGGCACCATTTTTGAAAGTGAAATTTTGGGTGGCGTGTCACTAACAGAGCTGTTGATGGGAGAATTTTTTAATTTGGCTATGCAAATATTTTACAGTTTCAATGAGCAGACCAGGGAAATATTCAGGACCTTAAAATGAGCCACAGGCAAAAAACACTTAGATTTGATATATATGATTTGAGGGTAAACTGAATTCATTCCAAATGGAATTCATGAAAAGCATTTACCGTTACCCACTGAACAAAGAATGATGTTGTCTTGTCACAGTATAGGTTAATTTCTTGCATCATAATCAGTATTAACAGTTTCCCAAGAAATTAATAAAATTAATTGGCTGATTTTATTAGAATACAATTTACATGCAAATAGAAAGAAGGATTTGACCTTAGGTGGTAAGTTTATTTACTGTATATTTTGATGTAATCCATTAATTACTACAACAAATTGTGTTAAATATGTAATCTGATCCCTATTGTAGTCAAGCTTTAGAATACTGAGTTTGGAACCATATGTCTGGACATACGGAAACTGAAGCAAATTGATTTAAAATTAAAAAAAAAATAAGATCTAGCTCTCTGCAATTTTAAGATTTATAATAGCTGAAGAGCAGATGAACAAGGAATTTGGATACTTGCTACATGACTCTGATAATCAATGCCAAACTAGGGAACAACTGCAGCTAATGGAGAATATAAACAGAGGTTTTAATTGGACTAAAGGGAGTCCCAGTGCTGTTAATAATGAGTTTTAAAACGCACAAAATACATATCCTCTAGCAACCACTCTTAATAAAACAGTGGGACAAAGATAATTTTTTGCTGCAAACTAATCCATATATGCATACTGCATTTACCATTAAATTAATGACTTTTTACTTCATGTTTATTACATCATTAAGCACAGGGACCTACATATATTTTTAATTATCACTTTAGTATTGTAATTCAATTGTATACATGATTCATTTTTAAAAGGCAAAGCCATTATATCTTTCAACTAGTGAAATCATGAGCATGATGGGGGTTTTCTCTGGGTAAATGTGCTAAAATTATTATCACATTTATTCTGATTCTTTTTGAGCTAGGGGTGTATTTTATTTTATATTGTAAAAAAGGCTATTGAAATTTATAACTCAAAGTTTATCTTAAGAGATTTCAAAATTACATCCTCCTTTACTTTCTTCCAGTCCCTATTACCATCTCTTGCTTTTACTATATTTACATTCTTAAATAATTTCATTACATTCTTAAATAATTTCTAGGCTCTTTCTGACCTTAGAGTTTATCAAATCTCTAGGACTTTGCATCTTTTGCTTCTGCTCTACTGAATTTTTTTTTGAAGCAAAGGTTCCTATGGAATAACATGTCAACTTCCTGAAGCTGAAAATGGGTCAAAATTGGGGTCTGAATATGGAAGGAGACTTGATCATTCACCAACATGGAGAGGGATGATGGAAAAGGTTGTTCATAGTCATGATACATAGCTGAGTCTGGAAACTGGACGGTTATGGCATGATAATTGTGGCTTTGATTAAAATTTAAATAATCTACAACTTTGAATCGCAAAATATCTGGAGTGGCTTCCAAACACTAATAATCTAACTGGGGTACAAAATGAATCAGAGAGGACACGGTTCTGGGCCCCTACAATATATGAAAGTATAAGTGACAAAGGTAAGTGATGGCGCCTTACATTCTAACCCCAAACCCTCTGTTTACATTCAATAGAAAATGATTGCAAAGGCTGGCAAGATTTTTTTTTAATTTTTTATTAAATTATTATCTTTGTACGTATACCATTGCCCACCCCCTCTGGTAAGATGTTTTTAAAGCACAAACAATGGCTCTTGGGCAAATCACATTTGCAGAGGGTGATCTGTAGATGAGGCAAGGGGCAGAGGAAAGGACTTCAGTCCCATGATGAACAACTATAAAGTTGACTACCTCTTTCCACTGGGGAAGAAGTAACACATATATTTAACCAAAACAACACAATTAATAAATGGAATATATTGACATCCTTCCCAGCAACACAATGAATATAAATAATGTCTTCTCTACTTCCATGGCACATTCCAATACTACTTTACATATATGAGGTATAAAGGAAACTTCCATAAATTACAACTACTAAAAGAATGTTATCTGGTTACAATAAGATAAAACTTGAAATTAATGACAAAGGATCAGGCCACAACTAAACAGTATTCGGAGAAACATTTATAATTTTAAATGTTAATGAAGAAATAAAAATAATTAGGAAAATAACCCAAAAAATAGTATAAAAAGAGAACAAAAATAAGTAAGTATAAAGGCAAGAATTTATGAAATCAAAAAGATAAATTGTGACTTTTAATTTTTTTTAAATCAATAAGGTAGTTGTACCATTATTGAAATGAATAAAAGCAGGGAAAGAGAACACAAATTCTAAAATAACAAATGCTGCAGGAAAAAAAAAAAATCTTAGAAAATGATTTTGTCACCTCTATATAAATAATTTTAAAAACCCGAATAAAAAGAATAATTTTTTAGGGAAATATGACTTACAAAAGTGATTTCAAAAAGGATAAGTCTAAGCAGATGAATTATCATAAAAGAAAAATGTAAAGTTACTAAAGAGCAGTATAGAAAAGGAATAGTGTGCAAAAATTTATAATAATAAAAGGGTAATATGTCTGCCCCTGTATTCAAACAAAGATGGTGGGTTAATTTGCATATGCAGGCATAGAGCAAAGACTGAAGAGGCTTGGCTTCTCCACTGCACCTTGCGCGAAGGCCTAGGTTCCAGGTGTTAGAGGAAAACTAGTGCCCGCAGCTAGGGGAAGGAAGGCCCATTGCATGCATCTTCGTGCAATGGTCCTCTAGTAGAATAATAAAATCTAGAATCAGAAAAAGTTAGGGAAAATGGTAGGTCTGGGAATAATACATAAGTGAAAATTTAAAGATAATTTTAAAAAAGGGCATGAGTTAGGAGGTTGACATGAATTCTGGAATTGGATATATCTTGTTTTTATCAACATGGGAAACACCATTTAAATATTTAGGGAATTCATGTGTATGTGTGGTGTTTTACTGCAAAGTTTTGTTTGCCTGGCTTCCGATTTGTGATAAAACAAATGGCCTGAAAAGAGTTAACATACAAAGAAGGAAAAACAAGAGAAATTGTTTTCAGCCTTACTGGGTTTGTAGGCAGCCAGCCTCTGGCATGGTTGCTATGAAGATATAATAAGTGGCAAGCAATTATTCCAGCTTCTGTCTGTTGGATCATAGGTTAACTGAAAAGTCAAATATTAAACAATACCTTACACATTGTCTTCTTATATTGTTATAAAGAAATAGTATTTCTTGTGTTCTAACATCTTATTATGTTTTGACCCAAAAGCAATTGTAAATGCATGCCTTTGGAATTCAGTTTCCCTAGTAAGGATGTAAAAAAAAAAAAAAATCCAGTTCTCATTTGTTTGCTAGTTAATAAAATGAAAGCTTGTTAGCACTTTTCAGGCATTAGAAAAGTTGTGAGAGCAACTTAGTGGTGAAGAATGGGTGAGAATTCAGTCAGTATCTCAGAGTCAAAGAGCATTTTGTTGTAAAGGGAACCAGGACATTATGGGAACCTACAGCTATTCATATGAAACCCAACGGCACAAATTGCAGATTAAAAAATGGTATGGAAGTCTATGTTTCCTTGGGCTGCCATAACAAGGTACTACAAACCAGGTGGCTCAGAACAAAGACCTGGTCGCATAATTCTGAGGCCAGGAGTCAAATGGACAGCTGGCAGGACTCTGCTCCCTCCGAATGCCCGCAGGCCGAGTCTATGCCAGGCCTCCAGCCCGGTTTCTAGCAGCCTTGGGTGCTCCTGGACTTAAAGGGAGTCTACTTCTCCCTGTGTCTCCCCACCTCATCTTCCCTCTGCACTTGTCTGCCTCTGTATTCAAATTTCTCCCTCTGGATAAAGACAATAGTCACCCTGGATAAGGGCCCATCCTAGTGACCTCATTTTAACCTGATAACTATCTAAATTCCCAGTTTCCCAATAAAGTCACATTCTGAGGTACTGGTGCTGGGATTTCAACATCATTTGGGAGGACACAATTCAACCCATAATGGTCTACCTATTTCCCCCATCCCCATATGTCCTTCCCTCATTAAAAATATATTCACCCCATCTCAACACCCTGAAAAGTCCTCATTACTATTAACTCATCTAAATTATCAACATCATAAACTCAAAGTCTCAAGTCTCATCATTTAAATGATCCAAGTGAGGTATGGGTGAGAACAGGGTGTGACTTATTTTGAGGCAGATAGCTATATTTACTGAGAGAACTTATGAAGGGCACTCAGGCTTATAAAAGCACTAAATCCAAAGACCAAATGTACAAATTAGCCAATCTGGGTGTAAATATTAAGTACTGCAATGTGCAACCAGAGCAATGATTTAAAGCCTAAACTCTAGAAATGAATGCTTATCTTTTTCTAGTTTTCTAAAGGCATCTTGAGTTAAAGGAACCTAGAAACAAGGAATTACCTGTGTAATAATCAATGGGAAATTTTAACCTAAATATCACACAACAAAGCCAAATTCAAACTCTTAACACTACTACTGAACCCTGCTTACACCTTATCCAAGCTGTTTCAAACTTATATCCAGTTGTCTTCAGCTTACTTGTAAAGAAAACCCCCCTTCCTTTTTTTTTAAACAAAATATCTGAATATCATGAATCACAGTAGTTTGGTGGAATTGCGATAAGTACTTTTTTTTAATGTATCTCAAGTAAGATGTTATCCTTCCATGAGTGATTTTTTTTCCCCCAGTCTTACATGAGTTAGCATCAAAGAAAATTAGTATCACACACAAGACCCCGGGGTCATTTTACAAATGCTCACACTGAAGCACGCTGTTGCTTCATCAGTTATGAGGGATAATTCAGAGGAGTACAGGCAGAGTTCCTAATTTACCTTCCTATCAAGAGACAATAGACAGTGCATGTAATGTGGGGAGAAGTTCAGAGGGAGAAGCGTTATACAAATGGACAATGGGCAGATCATCTGTGACAACAGAACTGACCATAAGGTCGGGCCAGAATGGTCAGGACCTGATCAATGACCTGGGCTTTCTTATTTTTTAACGCTTATGTCCAACTCAGGACAAACCAGAGAAAGCCCACTGTGACCTAATACCAAGTGTATGAAACAGTGGTCAGCAAACAGTGGTTCTTTGGCCCCTTGAGTGTGGCTCTTCCACAAAATACCATGTGCAGGTGTGCATGTATAATGTAATTGAAACTTTGTGGCCCATGCGCGCAGAAGTCAGTTTTTGACTTTTCGAAAAAAAATTTCAATCATTGTACTGTTGATATTTGGCTCTGTTGACTAATGCGTTTGCTGATCACTGGTATAAGAGGTGCCCTTCCCAGTAATCTTGTCTCCACCTTCCCCAGGCCAACAGCTTTCAGGCAGGGCCTATCCAAAGCCTTCCTTCTGTTCACTATAGTGTTTTCTTCATCTTTCGCCTACCTTTGAATCTCTGCCAAATGCAGGTGAAGGGGCAGGCTTCTGTGCAATAGCAATCTCTGAATAAATGGCCTCTGCTTGTTCTCGTGTGGGTGGTCTTCGTTTATTTTCACAGAACACTTAACCTTAAGAGCTGAGGGAAATGGCTCAGATGACAATCCAGGCCTGGGATCATTTACTCCAGAGTCCAGCAGCTCAGAGCTGGCCACCTCGTAGAGGGAGCGGTGCTCTCTCAACAGCTCCGTTCTATTTCTAGAAGTTAAAATTATTATATAAGATTTATTACATAAGATCTTATTGTATAAGATTTTTTCCTGTATTTTCAGGAAAGAACATAATGAAAAAGCTGTTAGAAGTATTTTAAAGGTATGAAGAGTGCTAACTGGTATTCACTTGTCAATTTGCTCTTTGGAAGATGGAGAATGATTATGATTGAAGTGTGGCAGGTCATAACCTGTTAATGCTCAAAATACCAATATTCCAGTGTGACCGCATACATTTCAAAATGCCCACTGCAGCTACAATGCCATCTTCCTGAATTACATTCTTAAGTGATCCCTAAAAAAAATTTTTTTAAAGTGTATGAGCTCTATTTAAACTAACCAGAGTCATGTAGCATGTTTATGCATTGTAGACTCTGAGCTCAATTCCCAGCAAACATCCAGTACCTAGAAATACAATGTGGGGTGGAAAATGTCATGCTGATGGCATTTTACTAAGAGCCAAAAACTGGGTCATCCTAGCAAATTATCATTGTATTATGTTCAACTTTGTACATGGGTTTTTCCAGACAAAGAAATTCATTATTTTAAGTGTGTTGAAATTTTTTTCAATAGTTAAAAAAATATATTAGTGACTCAGTTGTTGGTCATCATGACTCATTTCATTACAATCAGTATACACTAAAGAGAATGAACTTAAGGTAAAATAATGAAGGCTATTCCAAAAAATATTTGGATAAAAAAAATACATATAGGAGGTACTCTCTGCCTTGTAACCTCAAGGGGCATATATCTTACACCATATGTAATTCTTCAATAAAGACAATGCCTTATCAGTGTTTAAGAATCCCAGCACTTTGTTACCAGAATAAAACACAGTAGGTGCTTAATAAGTATGGAATAATGAATAAATGAGTGAATGAAATTGTCATTGTCTTTGCTTCCCTCTCTTGGCACTGACAGTATTTATGGCAGTAGGTATAAGGAGTGCCTGAAAGAACATAATAGCGTAGTATGGGATTTGGTAAAATCTGAGGTCCCAGTCCAATAAATATCCGCTTTGAAACTTTAGTTGAATAAATTATAAAAATGTTGACTGTGCTGTCAAGTTTTTAGTTTCTATAATGAGAGTCAACTTATAGTCGAGCGAAGCAGAGATGTCATTCTAAGTGTTCACCAACAGGCACTAAAACCTTTCATTCCAATTCAAGTGAGGCAGGAAATGCTACACCTGGTAGAATTAAGAGATTGGTTTACATTTGTAATGGAAATTATGTGATAATTACGATGGAAAAATATAACATTGATCATCTCCAAGGATTTTAAAGGTCCCCAGTACAAAGATTGCACATATTAAACTTAGGGGTTGAAACTCATCCCTTGCTAATGGACTTAAGTTCTTTAGGAAAACATTGATGGGTGTTTAAGTACATTTGCCTGTACTCTGTGTATTAACAGATGTTTAAAAGCACCTTAATGAGAAGACTGTGGGGTGATTCATGCACCAAATAATAATTGCACACTCGTAAAAACAAGATACCTTCTCCCCCTATGATCATTTAGTTCTATGAGACAACAGAGCGATTCTCAATTAGACTCTGTCAGGAGTTAGGGCCACCCTGCATTTATTGAACCTCATTTTCCTTCTCTTCTAAAAGACAGCATAAAACTAGTTTCTTTCTAAAACATTTTCTCGCTCTAAAATTTTAAATGCTTTGAGAATTATAACTTTATAAAATAATAGAAAACATTGGTTTTTTTTGCATCAACTTAATTTTAACGCTGTGTCACTATAGGAAGGGCATCATATTTAGTTCTAGGTTATACTATCTTTTAATGGAAGCCACAATAATAAATAACATGGCACAAAAAGGATCTGTAATAGAAAAATTCTTGTAATTTACTGTTCAGATGCCAATAGCGTGGGAAGTTCTTTTTTTTAACAAGCTGAACTTTCTGGCCTCCGCTTGATTTGACTGTAAGATTAGAACCCTGATTTCTGCACTGTTATTTCAGATCCAATTGTTAATTCTCTCTAAATAATAGAAAGTGTTTACATAGAAGTTATTATTCTCTCTAAATCATAGAACTGTTGCAAACATCTTACATGGAGAAAGCCAACTTAAATAAGACTTCCTTTGTACTCTAGATATTTGTCTTAAAATTCTGTAAAATCAGATTTTTTATTAATCAAATATTTAAATACATAATGGTAGCTTTTATTTGGAAGAATCTATAATAATAAATAAGAATCACCCCAAATTTTTATTACAATATAAAATACAAAAATTTAGGGGGGAAATGTCACTTGACTGCTTTATGAATATTATCTTAAATTAAAGGCCTAGGGTCATAGAATTTTAAAAACATGATAGTCACTTTTGAAATTATATGCACCAAAATTCTTACTTCACATAAGATAAAACTGAAACTGGAACTTGACTGGGGCCTCACCTATTCAATCTGGCCTCCAAAAACCCCATTGTGTGGACAGAGATAGAGTTAATTAGGATCACAGGAGCTGGTGCAAGCTAAACTTTTAAGATACTTAATACCAAAAGCAAAATGCCTAAATGTTTTTAAAATATATTTTTATTGATTTCAGAGAGGAAGGAAGAGAGAGAAAAGAGAGAGAGAGAGAGAGAGAGAGAGAGAGAGAGAGAGAGAGAGAGAGAGAAACATCAATGATGAGAGAGAATCACCAATTAGGATTGAGCCTGCAACCCACGCATGTGCCCTGATGGGGATTTGAACTGTAACCTCCTGGTTCATAGGTCAATGCTCAACCAATGAGCCAAGCTAGCTGGGTGAATTTGACCTATTTATTATTTATTTATTTATTTATTTATTTATTTATATATTATTACTTATAAAGGAAATAGAAAAAAAAATGCTGGTTGATCTGCATATCATTAAAAAAATCTCAATAAGTAATATTCATTGAAAATGACAGCACAGCAAATGATTTCAGTGGTTGGTTCCATTGAGACAGGAATAATAAATCTGAATACACTAAAGAAATATAACTAAAATCCACTGCAGGCTCAGTTTTAACTCTCCAACAAAATAGATGCTGTAGAGGTCACCAATAAACTCCCCATTAGTAAAAGTAGTAGTTAATTCTCAGGTCTTATTTTACTTGGTATCTCAGTGGCAAATGACAACTGATTCTTCTTAAAATATTATTTTTCAACAAAATTTTCCAAACTCAGTTGCTCCTTCTCTGTCTCCTTTGTTGTTTCCTCATCTTGTCTCTGATTCAACTGATCTCAACACTATGATCTCCGGACTTTGGTCCTTGAATCTCTTCTCTTTGCTATCTACATTCATACACTTGGGCAGTGGTTCCCTAAGTGTGGTCCTCAGACAGGCAGCATAAGGATGGCCTAATTCTTCATGAAAGAAGATACACAAACGGCCAATTGCACATAAAAGGCTCCATGTCATTAATTATAAGGAAAGCATAGGTTAAAACCATGATGAGGAACCATTACACACCCATTAGAAAGGTGAAAATTGCAAGGTGATACACTTGCCTGTAAGGGTATGAAACAACTAGGATTTCTCCTACATTGCTAGTAGGAATGTAACATGGTACAGCCATTTGAGAAAAGAGTTTGGCAGTTTCTTGAGAAGTTTAACATACAACTTCCATGTGTTCTCAGCCTTTCCATGCCTCGTAAACAGAAAGCATGTGTCCACACAAGACTTAAACTTTTAACTGACCTCCGTAAAACCTACCCTACCTTTTATAAAATCCCCTCTTTTGTGTAGTCTCTGTCCACTGTGTCCATTCTACTTTATTTTCCCCAGAAATGGTATCCTTATAACATTTTTTATGTTATCTGTCTAGCTTTACTAGAATATAAACTTTATGAGTATAGGGATTCTTTTCTGTTTTATTTATTCCTATGTCTCCAGAACCTAGAACAGTATCTGGCATAAATGATGATACATGTTGAATGAATAAATGTCTGCCAAGAAGTATCCAAGCCATAGCCAGTTTAGCTCAGTAGAGAGAGTGGTGGCCCATGGACTTGAAGGCTCTTGAGTTCAATTCTGATCAAGGGTATGTACTTCAGTTTGCAGGCTCAATATCTGGCCACAGTCAGGGTATGTGTGGGAGGCAACCAATCTATGTGTCTCTCTCACATCAATGTTTCTTTCTCTCTGTCTCTCCCCCTCCTTTTCACTCTCTCTAAAGATCAATGAAAATTTTCCTTGGCTGAGGATTAAAAAGGAAAAAAAAGAAATATCCAAGAAACCATGTATCCTGAACCTGGTAGCAGCAAACATAATTTATTGATCTTTAGACTCCCCATTTCTGGACTTTTTTAAAAAAATCAAACTATTATGTGCAATATAATTTATTAGATTCTAGTTTTCTTTGTAATAATCCTACTCCATTTATAACTTTTTTTCTTTTTCTTTCTAGTTATAATTCTTTTAGTTAACCTGTTAGTCATATTGATTGCTTTTGAGATGATAAGGTAGTAGCATCATTCATAATAATAGGTAATACTTATTAAAGGCTTACCCTATATGAAACATAATATTAATGCTTTATATACATTTTCTCTTTTAACCCTTCAAACTACTCTAAGATAAGTGCTAGTTTTCTCAACATATCACAGGTGAGAAAATCGAGGGACGGAGGCTAAAAATTTGTGCAATGTCAAACAGATATTGGCTATACCTAAACTATAAATTCAAGCTTTAACTAATTACTGACCCTATTACTACTTACAAATAATCATATCAATTTGATATTGTTTTGATCTACTTAATTTTCAAGAAGTAATCTAATTTCTAAGTTCATAGAGGAGAGGTATATTGAAGGCCATTACTGTATTCTTCTGTAGGACTAAATGCAATGAGTGATACATAAAGTCACTTGGTCACACAGCTAGCTGATGATGGAGCCAAGAGTGGGTCTATGATCCTAGGGACATCTTTCTCCTTTTCCATGATATTATATTTTAATAAGCCATAATTTATCTAGCAAATTATAGCTTTGTGACTATTTTCCAGGTGACTACTTATCTACTGTTGGCAAAAGACGTCTGAATAATTCTCAATTATTCCCAGGAATCACGTGTAGTAAAAGCAGAAAAAGAAAACCACATTCAAATTCCTAACAAGCACCTTGAGAAAAAGTGGAATAATGTAACAAGTCAGATTAAAATCTGAAATGTTATGCAGTGATTTCCTTCTTTCCTCAAGCATCTAATCCTACTAGAAGGCTAATTGAATATAAGTATATCTTAATGTTTGCATTTTAGAGAACTACAATGGGCTTGCAGTAAATAAGAGGAATTCTGACCTCTGCCTTCAATCAGGGGCTATGCTTTAGGTCAGGCCAGCTGACTAAGAAGGATATCAAGAAAAGGGAATAAATGAAGATAATAGGGCAGGAAGGTTATTTCCTGTTCTCTTTTACCATAAATAAGTCCAGAATCAGGAAAAATTAAACCTCTCTAAAATGCTCACATTGTGCCTTTTGAATGGTAAGAACATGCCAATAGCTACTCTAGTCACTTGGCATAATCTTCATACAGTAGATATCCCTTTACTGTTTTGCCAAAGGCAACAATACTAAATTCAATTGAATTTAGTAAGCCAAACTTTTATTAGCTTTCAATTCTATATAGTATATACCAACTGTGAAAAGTTTTGAAAGACATACAAATATGAGAAAAATCTGATTACCATCCTCAAAGAGACTATTAGCTAGTATGGAAATAAAGGAGTTAGCAGAGCCATCATTATTATGAGAAGTTGATGAAACAGTCAAGTAGATATGCCTGCAAAGTTAAATGAGGACTGACATTCAGGAAAATTTCAAGATGTAAATATAAACTAGGAATGATCTGCCCAGCGGTAATACTGGAGAAGGAAGAGATTGTGGAGATAAATTAGTTATAGAGAACTCAACAGAGCCAGGAAGATTGGAAGAGGAAGCAAAATGAAATAATGAGTAGTTTGTTTAATTTTATGAAATTAAAACATAAGAAGAAAAAGAAAAAGCATGTTAAATGGTGCAAAATAAAGATGGGGTAAGCAATGAATTAAAGGTAATGGTTTATATTCAGTCTACTGACATTGCATCTGGGAGAATGCTAAATTACATTTAAGCACGCTTTCAGGAAACCATCAATGAATTTTAGTAATTGAGGATGAAATAGAGTCAAGAATGCTCTGAATTTTAACCAGATAAAATAAATAATTTTTCCCATATTGAATTGTTTTATTAAGAAAGTCAAGGCGAAGGGCATTACATATTTCAAGAAAGCCCTTACCATTACATTAGCAATGATGCAAGAACCTCATGTAAGTACATGATTGTAATGAGTTGGGGTATCAACAATTTAATTCATTTTAAAGCAGAAGCAAGTACAATGATATTTAGTTATCAAAAGGATAAGTAGTTTAATACATATCTCCCAGTTGTAGGTCATAATTATAGTTGCCCTTCACATCTATATACTTAAAATGTGAGATAGTCTTATTTGTACCATCAAGCTTAAATTTCCTCTTCTGATCCTCGGTGTCAATCAGAGGGGATTTGGGAAATGAAAGATTTCTATACTCTTTAGACACTCAGTTTTAATCGCCTATCAAATGCAAAGCTTGAATGGAAAGAATGAGAAAGATGACTAGATTAAGTTCAAGCTGCATAATGAAGGAATCTAAGAACATTCAATTTTGTCAATTTTGTGAAAATTAAAAATAGAGTACATTTGAAGGTATTTTAAAGAGGGGACTGAAAGTAAAATGATAATTTAAACAGAAAGAGAGTTCTACAGAAAAGCCTAAAAAGCTGTTTGAAAGGGTTTCTATTGAAGTAATACAATGCTATGTGAAATCTTTACATGCTGTTTGTTCTGAATGCATGTTCTCTCAATCGCTGAAAAGAACAATGAAGAGCAAGTGTCGATTTTTTACTTAGTATATTAACTGGGAAAAGAAAACTTTTTAAAAGTTTGTCTTGACAGCATCCTATGACAGGATCTCATAATGATCCCAGTTCTGCTACTGAATCAACCTAATCTTGTTTCTGAGCATCTCCAAGGTTCTAGAATTTAGAACTGACATCGCATGGTCACTGTGATCTCTCCCTGTCACTATTTTGTTGCCCTCAAAGTTTCTTCAGCTGCCTCCTCCTTTCTGTCTCTGGTACAAATAAGACTATCTCACATTTTAAGTATATAGATGTGAAGGGAAACTATTATTATGACCTACAACTGGGAGATATGTTTTAAACTACTTATCCTTTTAATAACTAAATATCCTTGTACTTGCTTCTGCTTTAAAATGAATTAAATTGTTGATACCCCAACTCATTAAAATCATGTACTTACCATGTGGTTTTTGCATCATTGCTAATGTAATGGTAAGGGCTTTATTTAAATATGTAATAACCTTCACTTTGTCTTTCTTATTAAAACAATTCTATATGGATAAAATTATTTATTTTATCCGATAAAAATTCAGAGCATTCTTGACTCTATTTCATCCTCGATTACCAAAATTCATTGATGGTTTCCTGAAAGTGTGCTTAAATGTAATTTAGCATTCTCCAAGTGTGTCACAGCTTTTGGCTTGAGTCTAACACTACTCAAAAGTCTACTGGGTTTCTAGGCCTCTTATCTTTGCCAGGTTTACTTGAGTGCCGAAGGTCAAGTTCTCTGGAAGAGTTCATGGACAAGATCTTTAGGAGGAACCAAACCTGTGAAAGGAAGTGGAAAGGGGAGAAGCAGGTTTGAAAAGGAAAGAAAACTCTGTTACAGCCTGACAGAGCCTCACCCAACTACACATCACCTTCCACAGCGTTGTTGCTAAGAGTGCCTGCATTGGGATTTTACCCCACTATCCCTACCTCCCATTCCATCTAGATCAGTGGAAAAGCTGATAACGTCAGGAGTCACAGAGGCAGCTGTTTTTGCTGACTAGAACTTGACAAAACCAAAGGACTTGTATGCATGCACATAAGCACCACCAGTGGACACAAGACAATGGGGTAAGGGGTAGGATGAGGGCATGCGACATAAAAGTCAAAGGGGGGGAGTATTATACTCTATATAATACTTTAAACAATAAAAAGAAGTGAAAAAAAAAGCTGACAGCTTAAAACTGTGAGGACTACAGTTTCCACACGGAGGCAACATCCGTGCCTGACAAGTTAGCCATATTAGTTTCCTAAAAAATAAATTTTAAAAATTTGGCAGTTTCAAGGACATGGATTTTGTAGGCAGGAAGACAAGTATTTGAGTTTCCAAATCTTCCAATTGCTAGATGATTTATTTTGGAGGAATTATTTAACTGATCCAAATCTCCTTCTAGCTATCTGTCAAAAAATGATTACACACACTTATTTGGCGGTTATGACTACTGTATTTTCCGGCGTATAAGACGACTTTTGAAGCAAAAAAAAAGCCTGCTCAGATTGGCCAGAGTCAGAGAGGCGGTCTATTAAAAAAAGAACTGGTGTTGCCTCGGAAGTGGGAGGTAGTCTTATACAGCGAATATAGGCCTAAACCTATTTTTTAACTGTAAAATTAGGGGGGGGTCGTCTTATATGCTCGGTCATCTTATATGCCGGAAAATACGGTATTTAATGAGACCAGGAATTCAGATTTCTTAGAATAATGCTTAAATCAATGCTTCCCTGGCTGTCTTAACTCATTAAATGTTATTGTCTGTCATCTATTTCTCAAAATATTATAATTGCATCCCTTTCATGAAATTGACTTTTCTTGGTTCTCCGACAGCTCCAGTATATTCTGATCAATTACCTTTTTGCTCCCAAGCCTTATTGAGCTATCCTTGTCATAAACATTGCGCAAATTTAAGGCCTACAACCTGACGATTCAATACATTTATGTATTGTAAAATTATTACCTACTATTCACTTATTAATTGTTCATTTCTGTGTTTAAGTGTATATTTCAATTTACCTGTTGATGTAAAGTCTCAATCCTGAGGCCCAACATATTAAACTTTTACTAGTTCAGAGATAGCAATTAAATCTTGAAAAAACTTGACTCTTATGATAAAACCATTTGAAAATTAATAACAGAGGGACTTCTGAATACCAGCAAAGCAGAAACTTTCAAAAATGTATTTAAGATATGAATTAATCAAGGAAACAAAGAAAGGAATACAGAAGAACATGAAACAAGCATCGCTTCAGAAAATTACAATATGCTCATATCTAGAGGCAAGCTCAAGTAGGTCTTCTTTATGCATTAATTTTCTTTTCCTCCTGTCTTTTGATCTGCAAGATAAGCTGCATTATGATAGCTAAATCAGATACTCAATTGCCATATATGACTTTAAAATATTAGGTATTTTTCCAGTCTGCAAATGATGCTTATAAACACATTTCTTGGTTAATAACTCTGTACAGTCCATCTTTCTTTAGTGAACATCTTATGCATGAATATTGTGATCTTTATGCATTTTATCTAGATTTGTCTTTTCAAAAAATTATATCTATTGGATAGCAGCCAATTGCCTATATTCTTAGGCTGTGTCAATCAAATACTCCACAAGAACGGATTTGCCATCCTGGACTCCAGATTTCACTGCCCTCTCAGTTCCACATAATCACATCCTGATTGTCATATTCCATAGATGGTTTAGATTGGTTTTTCAGATTCATTATGACTGAACTCACATTCTTTTTTTACCCATATCCAGGCCAACAACTTTTTGTATCTAAGTTTAACACTAAGGATCTCTTTGGTTGTTGGTTCTGTCCTTCAAAATCCATCCTGTCTAGAACCATCCAAATCAGGAAAATCACAGACATAACTCTAGTTTAAGGACCCTAGCAGTTGCCTTTTCCTTGATGTTTTATGGGCCCTTTCCCACCCCCCAACTTAAATCTCTCTTACACATTGCTGTTGGTTTGAACTTCAAGAACAGAATATTTATCATATTAGTGCTACTCAGGAGTTCACAGTAGGTCCTATTAGTCTATTGCATCTAGGAACAATACTTCTACTATTTTAAGGGTCTCTAAAATCTGGCTCTGTTCTAAACATTTAATACTGGTTTTTGTTATTTACCCCCTCATAAAATCCTCTTCTTCAGACTGCTCATTTCTTATAGTCTCTCCCAGCTCACCCCTTGTGTTCTCCTTGATCATGTCCAAGGATTTACTCTCTGTCTACCCTATTAAAATTCCCTTTCACCTTCTGTCCATTTATCAATTTCCTTTCAAGCACAAGAACCCACTGTTAGTTTTCTACCCTGTGTAATATTTTTTTAAATATATTTTATTGAGTTTTCACAGAGAGGAATGGAGAGGGATAGAGAGCTAGAAACATCAATGAGAGAGAATCATCAATCAGCTGCCTCCTGCACAGCCCCTGCTGCGGATGTGCCTGCAACCATGGTACATGCCCTTGACCGGAATCAAACCTGGGACCCTTCAGCCCACAGGCCAATGCTTTATCCACTGAGCCAAACCAGTTTCAGCCCTGTGTAATATTTAACTCGTAGCTCAGCCTGCATCATCTGTTCTTTTTGTATTAAGCATTTACCACAATTTGTCATACAATTAATACATTTTTATGTATTATTATAATCAAGTGGTCTACATCAGTAGTTTTATTATTTGTTTCATATATCCATTTTATCATCAACTAGCTTCTAAGATCTTATGAATAACCAATATTTCTCACATTTTTCTAAAGCTAAGAAGAACTTAGTACAGATATAACTATCATTAGCACTGAATACAAAGCAGGCAATTAAATACTTGAGCCTTACTCTGTGGGGTTTTAGTACATCCTAAGATATTCATGAGCATTTTCTGTACAATCAGTTATATGATACCACTTGCACTATGCCTCTAATCATGATATGAGGGGACACACTTTATTTTATTCATTCTCTAACAATAAATGTATATGAGTGAGCATCATCTGAACAGTTTGTGCTGTTGAAAATTAGTGCAAAATTTCCTAGTTGATAGGATCCTTATACTCTTGCCTTAGCTGTTTATATGAAACAGTGGTTCTCAAATAGTAGCGTGTATTTAGAATCACTTGAAAGGCTGGATAAAACACAGAATACTGGGCCCACCTGAGAGTTTCTGATTCAGCAAGTCTGGGATGGGGCTTGAGAATTCACAAGTCTGACAAGTTCACAAATGACTCTGCAGCTGCTACTGCTAAGACCACACTTTAAGAACCAGTGATCTAAGAAATGAAAAATCCAGATAGAGGACCATTTATTTATTTAGTTAGTTAGTTATTTAGTTATTTATTTATCATGGAAGGGTGTCAAAAAGGAATTTTGGAAAAATGCCAACACTAAATGCCACAAGCAAATTATATTTTTTTTAAAAAAAAAGAATATTGCTCTCCTGTATTAAAAGTCTACAGCTATGAATTTTAGAATCTTTTTGCAGCCTATTCTCCTAAAATCAGTTAAAAGTTTGCAGTTCTCCTTGCATATTGTGCTCTGTGAGAGAAGGGACTAAGTGTATATATTTTTATAGATCACATTCTAAGATAAATGAATGAATGGCTTTTTATTATAATATTTTCAAATAATTATGCTTTGAGTTAAATGTTTTTTCAACTTTACACATTTGATATATAGAATGCTAAAAGAAAACAAGTATTATTTACTAGGCCTCTGTTTATGTTAAAACAGCAATATTTTACTTCGGGGGAATGTGTTCTACATGCATTTAACTTATTTCAGAACATATATATGTGTATATATGTGTGAGTGTGTATATATATATATATACACACACACACATATATATACATATACACAAACACATTTGAAACAGACACACAGATACACACACAATTGATAGAAAGTGCAATTGATAGAAAGAAGCATAGTGCTTGGGTTAGGACTAGTCAGGACTTTGGTGTCTGAGAGATCTGAACGTTAAGCACAAGTTATTTCACTTCTCAGCTTCTGTTTTATAATGACTCCTCCTTCATAGATAATCTTATAAGAAATAGATGAGGTAATGTATATAAATTATATAGCTAGGGTCTTGAATATAGAAGGTATTTTAAAAATGATCACTGTAATTATTATTTATATCAATCACTTATTATATTAGGTTAATAGTGTTATGTTAATGATTACATTATTATTAATAATAAATGGTACTTAAGTGCTTAGTAAATGCTTGATGAATAAGTGAATAGAATAATTCACCTTACTGAAATCCTAAAAAAGCATACCACATGTAAGTAAAATAGATGATATTTATACCTCAAAAATATTCACATACATCAATATGCTAAAATATAAAGCTTATTTCTTGATGACAAGCACAGACGCAATTTTTGAGATGCTTGTTTTTCATGTTTCAGTTCATATTTATGTTCTGTAGGTGTGTATATTTAGTCATGCTTTCCATGTGACCAGGCTCAGTGAACGTTGACTAATTACCTGCAAACCATTTGGGACAAAAAAATGAGTATATTTTTTGCTTGTATTATCTTTCAGCTCAATTTACACATTAACTAAGTGCATCACATTGTTATCCTTAAATATGTACATTTCAAGACTGGACTCCTTTGTTCTGTGATTGAGCAGAAACCAACGCGCTAACCTGGTGGAGAGAGTGGGCTGGACAGGAACCCCCATGAACATCCCAAATCCTGAGTAATGGTTTTACAATTGTGCTTATTCCACTACCTCTTGCTTCCAAATAATGGAAGAAAAAAAAAGCCTGACTGGATTATTTAAAGAGAGGAACTGCATAGGAGCCCTCACTAATAGCAGTGGACTAAAGTAACTGAGGGTCCCTTTAAGAAAATGACTAGATTACATGGAAATTACAGCTGAATCTAATGATTCTTAATAATGGCAGGTTCCAGATCCTATATAATAAAAGGCTAATATGCAAATGGCTGAATGACCAAATGGCTGAATATACCAAATGGCTGAATGACCGGTTGCTATGATGTGCCCTGACCACTAGGGGGTAGATGCTCAATGCAGGAGCTGCCTCCTGGTGGTCAGTGCACTCCCATAAGGGGAGCGCTTATCAGCCAGAAGCCAGGTTCATGGTTGGTGAGCACAGAGGCAATGGTGGGAGCTTCCCCTGCCTCCATGGCAGCGCTAAGGATTCCGACTGCCTACTTAGGCCAACTCCCCATGGACATCTCCTGAAGGCTCCTGGACTGCAAGAGGGCACAGTCCAGGCTGAGGGAACCCCCCGCCCCTGAGTGCACAAATTTCATGTACCAGGCCTCTAGTTACTCATAAGTAATTTCAGTTTCTGGCTTTCACATCTTTGATTTTTTTTTCTCCAACAAAATAAGAGAGAAGAACATTCTGAAATAGCAAAAATAAAATTTAATTTTTGCCTTTCATGTGTAACATCAAAGGCGGTACTGCTCGGCACTGTAACTCTTCAGTTCTACTGTAAGCATAAAGCCCAGTCTAAACTATGACTGTAAGTTACTGAGATTCTATTTGAATGGCACTGAATTACATGCCGAGTGTTACAACAGGCAGCTACTCTGTGAGAGCTTTCAGTTACTGGGAAAGCTAGAAATTGAACATGAGGGAATAATTATGTTATGTTATAGGCACTAGAGGTTAATGTGGATAAAAGCTTTGGTCTAAAGTGATGTCCTGAATGAACTGGGGGACATCACCATAAGAATTAAGTCTCTAAATTAGGTAGCACCAGCGAATTCCACAAACACTTGGGATGTAGGAATCAACCCTGGGAATATAAGGGTCAGACCTTGGAGTACTCATTGCTGGTAACTACAATGCTATCTTGCCCTAAAACATCTCCCTTCTTCATTTGTTACCTGATTTTTCACTGGGGTGATTATTAATGTATCAGAGATACCAATTGGACATTTTGTTCTCAGGAGAATAGCTAGAACACATGCACTGCTACCTTTTCTAGTCCATCCTCATTTTTCAAGTATTCCCAGCCTGCATTTGTGTCATGGGCAGCCTAAATCAGAGCATGAGACTTTCCACTGTGCCTCTTTCAAGGCATCTTCAGTTCTCTTCATTATCTTCTAAATCTGTTGAAGTAATTCATAAATCTAACTCCTGCTCCAGGGCACAAAGGTTGGGTCTTTTAGAAGCTTCTGGAGACCTCCCTCCAGGTTATATTTGTCCAAGACACGGCTATTGGGAAATGCAGTCACTCATCCCAAATGCCCTGCATGTTGAAAACTCCTCAGATGCACTGGGTAAACCTTCACTCAAATGCGGAGTCAGTGTATCTAGTACCACTTCCTCCTTCTTCTGACAAGTTTGCCAGAAGATAAAACTAGGTTTGTCCCATGATTTGCTATTTATGGGCCCGTGTTGGTACCCAAAGAGTACTTTTTCCATATTAAGTGTTCTATAAGACCATTTATTCTGGAATGTTCCCTGGAAAGAAATGCCAAGTTTGATTTTTCTACTGTTGGGAGTGATTTGAACACCCACTGCTTTTCTGTGCCCAATAAACTGCCCTTCTTGGGGTCAATGGCTGCTGTTGCTGTGCAGATGGCCATTAATACATGTTTTTTTTTTCTCAATAAGAAGATGGAGGCCGATGAAGCCTTTGACTCAGCTGGTTGCAACCATGTGCCACCGTAATCATATTTTTATAGCAGTCACAGACCCACCTGTCATCTTGTTGGAGAGTGGGAGTTTTTGAACATGCTTCCAGAGAGGCTGTGGACTGTGCCCCAGAGTCGTCAGTGTTGACACCAGGCCAGGCCAGGCCATGGTCTCATGGCTTCTTCCCAGCATGTAGGACTTCTTTCACAGATCACTGTCAGCTTTCTGAAGAACAGGATGACCCTGTGAACAACATGGTCGTCAATGGCATGACTCTGACATTGCTTGGGAAAAACTGTTTTGTCTTGGGTTACTTGTTCTGCAAAAACAGGATGTGGTTAATGTGCTTAAAAAGTGGTCCTACACAAAGGGTCACGGCTACTCTCTGGTCTCCCTGCATGGAGAATGGCAGAGCAGTCACCTGGCTAGTGGCTGGCCCAGCCAGCTAATAAAGGCTGTTTGTTCTTGCATCGGACTCAGCTCCCTGGTAGTCCTTGGCGATCTTGAAATCTGGGCATAACAATCTCTGAGACTTTTCTTTAACCAGAAAGTTAATATATTAGAATAAAAATAAATTTTCAAAATTGTGCCACTAGTAGTGATATCAATGTGTAGACTACCATTTCCTTCAGATTTTGGTTACCATTGAGCTAGTTAAAACGTACAATATAGTCTCCTAAATATTGCTACTTTCCACCACACTCTCTAAATGTTTGATGTTTGTGACTTTTGAAAGTTTTAGCCTACAGTCCTCCAGCTGAAGAAACTCAGATGTTTTCACATTGAGTACTTATTTGTTTATAAGCTTAACATTCATGGCAGCTAATACATTTCAGCTTACGATGCCCTTTAATGCCTGCTGACAATACATTTAAAACTTCTCATCTAAGTTGGATGTCCCCAAAACCTTGACATCAAAACCAATAAAAGTAGCCTTGCATCCTATGTACTATTTCTTTAGAGAATAAAAAGAATGCAAAGTAAGTCAATGAGAAACCATGGGCAAACTCTTTTAATGGGTCCTCATCAAAGAGAATATAAAATCCTCTGTTCTTCAAATGCATATTACTAAGGTTTTCTTCCCCTCTCATTTCTTTATATTTAGAATCTTGCTGAAATCAGTAACCAGAGAACTGGTATGGACATTTTCTGCAGGCTTTCGCTATTCCAACACATGTGACAGTCCTCAAAGAAATTTGAGATCAGAATTTACGCCAGATAGTTTTTTTTTTAACCTTCAACACATCATCAAAGAGCTACAAGTTTAAAAAAAAAAAAATTTCATTGAGCATCCACTTATTCATTTCCTCCACTTCTCCTCCTCCTCCTCTCTTGCCTTCTTTTCAAACTTGAATGGGTACAGACACTAGGGGGTTGAGTATGTGCTAGGGGAGGGATGGGATTGGCCCGAGGGGAGGTCAATGGGAGGAAAAGTAGACATATGTAATACTATATGTAATACTTTAAACATTAAAATAAAACTTAAAAAAAGGAAATTCAGTTATCTATGTTAACCCAAATTTAAAAAGCTGGAATGGGGGGCAACAGTATTTATTTGGGATCAAAAACTGTCATTTGGGGAGAAGGAATTCAGGCAGAAGCCCACATAGTGTTTCTCCCCCTTTCTACACAATTGGGGCTAAGAGTTTTTATGGGGGGAAAGGGAGGAAGATGAGCTGTATTAAAGAAAATCTTATTGGTCCTAAATGAAGTAAGGTTAAATTATACTTCATGGATTCACTTGAGATTTGGTCATCAGGCAAAAGGCTAGATTTGCACTCCATTGATTGGGTAGCAATGTGACTGGCAAAGTTCAACATTCTTACACACAGAATATTCTGGTTCCTCTAAGGTTTTGAAACTTTGGCCATCTGGTCCAGTTCAAAAGACAACAATAAAAACAAGGAGTTCGGGCCTGCTTCTCTGAAGTGGCTACCCCACCTCTATTGCCACATGGTTCCACTCCTGTCATCTCTCCCAGTTTACATCCAAATCACCTGGAGGACCCATTCAAACACAGGCTCCTGGGTCTAACCCGGGGGATTTGGGATGCAAGCTGATAATTTACATTTCTAACTGGCTCTCAGGTGCTGCTGCTACTAGTCCCAGGACCACACCTTAAGAACAGTGTTCTACTCCTTACTAAAACTTTGAGCCATGGACCTGAAGTATCATCGGTGTTACCCCGGGCATGTTAGAAATTCAGCATCTCAGCAGCCTTCATCCCAGGACTATTTCATTAGAATGTGCCTTTTAACGAGATGATTTAACAGGTGCATTCTCCCAAATGATTCATATGCTTATAAAAATCAAGGTTCTAAAAAGTAGGATGGAGCAGGGTTGAATGATTTCCCTAAGGCTGGATAAAGTACCACATTGCCAGGTGTAGAGAAATCCAAATGGTGAGAAGCCTTACACTACGTATCAATATGTATGTTTGTGGTTTATGAAAATATCCTTTAAAAAAAATTGCTGGTTGCAGATTGAGGAGCTTCAGGCTCAGTGACTGCACAATCAGCAACCCAGGTGACAAGCAAAACAGAACCAAGGCAGAGTGTCTGGGGCAATAGCTGGCCAAAGCCACACCCACATACCGGAGCCTAGAAGTTGTTACAAAGGAGAAGCCTCCAGGCAAATGTCCACCTACTTTCTCTGGCATTTCCGCCCTTAGGGGATAGAATGGCTTTTGCATGAACTGTGCCCATGTTCCATGTTCTTAACTTAAAGAACAATGGCAGGCCCGAATGTGATGTTAGTAAGAAATTCTGAAAAATCAGAACTCGGGCTAGGGTGCAGAAATGGCCAATAAAAGGTACAAACAGGCAGAAAATTTCTACCCCCTTAATTTTTCTTTGTCCAGTATCAAAACCTCATTTATAGAAGGAATTAAGAAAGGCTTAATTATCTATAAAGTAAATATATCTATGTTATCCCCTACTGATCATGATATTGTTTTCAAAATTATGTTGTTTCATGTTTAATGTTTAAAAATAAAATTCAGTATTAAAATGACCATGGAATGCAATCTGTGACAAGTCTTTGCAATGTTCCTGAGGGGATATGTTTTACCAGAACAGAGAAGTATGTACTAAAGATGGTGGGTAATTACCATGCAGTCCAATATTTGCTAATACAGGTCAGAAAATAGAGCATCTATAAAATGATATGGGCTAATAGTTTTAACAATATATTGGTAATCTAGTTTATGTAGGAGGCTTTAAAAGGGTAGTAGTGTAAACATTTCTTAAACGTATCTATTTAAACTTTTATGCTACTGAAATTTCCTGTCCATTTTTATTTCAGTCCTGCATAAGGAAATATGTCTTGTTGTTATATTAAAGTCTCCAGTTCACATTGCCAAATGTGACCTTTCTTATCTTTTATTAAAAGTGTTTTATTTGATTTAGAAATTGTAATGCAGATTGAAGGAAGCAACAGCTTTTTATAGTTATATAGAGACATCTAAAGTTATTTTATAACTTAATAACTGCAACATTATGTAGTATTTTAAACTGCCTTTTATGGGGCTAATTCAGATAACAATTTACTAAATTTACTAATCATGTAAGCATTTCAATGCAGTATTTCTCATTAGGCTTTACTTATTTTTTTCTGGAAAAGAATAAAAAAATAGCACAAAATGCATTGCCTAAAAGAGAGATCCAATTTTCAGAAATGAGGCACATTTTGAACAATTTGAAAATGACTCACGCCTCATTGTTCACTTGCTGCCATGATTGTGATGATCTGAAGAGGGCAAACCTACAGAAGAAAGAAGTGAACATCAACATTGACCTGGTTCTTTTATTTAATTTTTTCTGTCCTCTCCCTGCCAATATTTCTATGATTTCTTCAAAAGGATCACGCATTTGCCTAATGAATACTGTTTTTATCCAGCAATCATTGGCAGGTGAAATAATACACATAATGCACATGATTATTCTTAAAAAAAAAAAAGTTAATGCTGGAATGGCCACTGAGCCTGACTGCAATTAGCAATTTTCTGCTACATTTAGCCAAATCCTGGGTATATGGTTACACAAATAGCTTTTCTTTTGAGAAGCTATGCTTCATTTGAACTACCTCAGAGTTCTGTCTGCTGATGAATGTTTCTCAGGAAGACCCCAGTGTGGCTTTTATGACTAGTAGGGATATATTTCTGGTTTCTAGTAAAGTGATTAACCTATGTCTAGTCAATAGATACAATTATAGCCATACTTCACGCGTGAAAAAATTGATCTTTCCATGTAGATCTACAAATAAAGAAAATACCATTTCCAAGAATATCCTAACATTCTTCTCACCAAGGAAATCACACAGCTGCATAGAAACCAGCATTTTTTCCCACCTAGCTTCATGGTCTTCCTTTCTCCTCCTCATCCTCTCTGGAGGTCCCACTCTTTGGCTTTCAGCTTCTGCTCTGTCAAACTTCAACGTTCCTTTGAACAGTCCAAGCGAGCACCCACCAAGGAAAGGACATGTGAGCACACAGCAAGAAGGCGGCCACCTACAAGTGAGAAAGTGAGTCTCACAGAGCACAGCCAGCCAGGCACCTGGTCCCCGACGACAGCCTCCAGAACTGAAGGAAAGTAACCCCTGTTTATACCTCCCAGTCTGTGGAATTTTGGTTCGGCAGCCTGAGTTGACTAAGGCACTGTCACTGTCTACTCAAAATTCTCTTAACAAATTTGAAGTTCAGCGAAGATGTCCAAACCCAAACATTTCCTTTTGAAGTTCAATGAAGATGTCTAATCCCAAACAATTATTTTTTAACTTCATCTGAAGCTTGAAGGATCAGTTCTGCTCTATAACCTAACAGAGATATGAAATGTCAAATAAACAATCCATTTCTAGGCAAAGAAAAATCTTTTATAGGGATTTTGCAACTTATATTTCTTCCCAAATTACAATATGTCTAATTAATCTTTGAAAGGAGGCACCTGGATCTTAATGAAATTTATTTGAGGACCACAGACAACCAACACAGTTTATTAATCCCCATGTATTTGGACAAGAAAGAAGGAAAGTGTTAAATACCTGGCAATTTCTGATGCTTTCCATGACTGCAATGTGGGATTTCAGATAGTGTCTCCCAGAACAGCCTGCTCCTTCCTCTCTATTGTGGGTTAAAATATGCTTAGAAGATGTTGTGCTTTAACTGAGGTATCAGGCATTCTTCGCTCTATTCCTGGGTGATGAATCTTCAGAAAACAGTATGGCCCAGCTGTCCTGGCTCAGTGGTTGACCATCAACCAAGGAACCAAGAGGGCACCTGTTCAATTCCAGGTCATGGCAAATGCCTGAATTTCAGACTCAATCCCAGTTGGGGCCGTGCAGGAGGCAGCCAATTGATGCTGTTCCCCTCTCTTCAATGTTTCTATCTCTCTATCCCTCTCTCTCTAAAAATCATATAAAACATTTTTTTAAAAATGGTATGGACAGGCAAGTGTCTGTGTTTAGCAGCACTGCTATTTCGAGGCTCTAATACCATGGCATTTTTGAGATTCTTCTCTAAGGAGAATAGCTGATCTGAGCTGAATGCTTAGGGGACAGATGAGAATTGCTAAGATACTAAAAGCAAAATCTAATTGAATCATTTCAGTTGGCAATGCCTTTTCCCACATCCCCCGAGTCCTCTTTCCCATTCTTAACCCAGCCGTCACCTTTCTCAGAGGTGTTGTTTATTCAGTTCCTCTACAGAGCAGCATTATCTATCAGAGGATGGCTGTAAGTGCCTCCCACAGAGAGGAAACCGTTTCCCCCAGTGTCTGGAGGTTCCTTGTGGCAAATATTATCCCGCTTTTTATCAGGGGGTTCGCTTGTAGCGTTCAAGCCATCTCAGTCACGGAGAGGGTTTCCCCTTCACAGACCAGCCCGCCTCACCTTCCACATCTCTTACAACCTCATTGTTGTTTTAATTCCTGTCTCTCTCTTGGCATGTATCAAGTTCCCTGCCACCAATTTGCCAATTTTCCTGCTCTTTGGAGACCCTGAACCATCATAGTTACTAAAAACTACAGGACGACAAAATGGATCGGTCATTTTGCTTGATCGCCTCATGAATTCTAGGTTTAATAAGGAATAATAGCCGAGTTTGATTATCTTATCTAATAAAAGGATAATATGCAAATTAACCATCACTCCGCCGCAAAAGATAGTGGTGCCCGGTCCTCTCAGCCCCGCCAGAGTCCCCTAGTCCCAGGGGGGCAGCCACTGAGAGCGGGCAGTGTGAGCGGCCTTGTGCAATGCTTGCTTCGTTGCCAGAGCAAGGTCAAGTCTGGCGGCCAAAGGGTGGAGGTGGTGAAGGATAGTGGGACAGGAGGGGCTGGTGGTGAAAGCTGGCTGAGAAAAAGGAAGGAAGCCCTTTATCAGAGTTCCTGAAAGCAGGAAGGGAAGTTGTTTGCATTTTCCAGTCCTGATGGGCCTCTGGGCCCTTGGAGAGCCTCTGGGCAGGCAGCAGGTGCAGAGCAGCCAGGCCCCACAGAGAGCTTCAGGCACATGGATTTATGTGCAGGGCTACTAGTTCCTACAATAAAATCTGTGATGCTCCTTTAACACACAAGTATGATTTCTTCAGTAAACATGCTATCAACAACCATAAGCATGATTGGATTCTTCTTTAAACTGTCCCTCTCATTCCCCACAACTATGCTGATAAGTGCCAGGCTTGAGAGCACTAAACAGCACAGTAAAACTTTATCCCTGAGAAGTTTAGAAGCACAAGCATCAGAGTCATTGAAGGGCTTAATGGACAGAGAGATTGATTTTCTATCCTCACTAAATGCCTCTCTTTGCAGCAATCTGGGAGTCTATGACTGTTTTGTGGCCCATCAGGAATAATTGTAGTTATAATTTTATTAGTAGCTGGAGGATATAGTTATATTTCCTCCCATTTTCATTTTCAGGCAACTTTGCTGTGTACTTGTCTGCATCTGAATTAGGACATGAGCCCAGAGCACACCCTTGCCATTCTGTACCAAGGAGGGCATACCTGTCTGCTAGGTGTTATTTACAAAACATGCTACAGATTACCTCCATGCTTCTAATTCTCTTACCTAGTAGGCCTTTGTGTGCCATACCCTTCAATGAAAATATTTACATTCCTTTACTTTGTTATTGTCCTCACTCAAGGAACATAATCTGGGCAGACAGAAATGTTCTTACTTAAAATGAACCCTTGAATAACTGTGCATTTCAAATTTGTGATTTGGGCAAATATGCCTCATTGCTGTTATCTTCTGCCTGTTCTTTTTTTTCTTTTTTTTTTTCTCACCTGTGAGTTTTCCTCCTTCCTTCTGGGCCTCTCCTGGTGAGATTCTGAACATGTGAATGTGGTATCTTAGACATCTCTCAAGCACTGGAATTTTTAAAAGACACCCAGGCCTCATGTGGGAATGTGAGTAAACTTTAGGGGGGAAAGTTATTTCCCAATAGAGCAGAAGCAAACTATGTCTTTTCTGCATGTAAATATATCCCTGTGTTTACTATCAGGACAACCAGTCTGTGAAGCTGTTTTGAAACCAAAGTAGCGGCATATTAGAAGCATGAGAAATGCTAAAGTTAGATGCCCCTAAAAGTAAGCCATGGCCTAAGACTAACTTGTTACTAACATTAGTATTTTGGAAATCCACACTTGTTAAAAACAAGACGACAGGCCCAAAGTAGAACTGTTTATGCTAAGTCCACATCACTCAGCTGAGACACAGCTACAGTTCTTGGCTCTCCCAGAAATGGAGCTCAGGAAACAGTCACAGAAATGCCGACACTCTTGCTCCTGCCATCAATTTAAGTTATACTCTGTCTTTCATCTCTGACCTGGATGCCCATGTCATCTTCCACCACCTTCTAAACTATGCAGGCTAACTCATTAGCTTGCAGGTAAGGTAAAATTTCAGACCCTTCACAATGTTTGATAGCTCTATCAGTGTGGGTGGGATGCTGACCAAGACATGCCTTCCTAGAAGCATGAGGACCTCTTGGGCTGGTTATCCAAATTGGATGGGAGTCCGTGGGGATCGGTAATGAACATGGAGACCAAATGGTCCTTTACCATTGTCCACTCATGAAGGAATGTGATCACAGGCTGAGAGCGCCAGGAAGCAGGTTGGAAAACAGCTGCCTCAGTGGTATGCCCTTGTTAACTCTGCTGGAGGCAGAGGAACTGCACTGCAGCAACATGGGCTGAGGTGCATCCACGGCAGGCAAACGTCTCCTGGCCCTTTCGGACAACAGCTACCGGGGTACACAGTGAGGATGAAGGGAGGGAAATCTGAGACTACTCTTTGGAGAAACTAACCTAATTGTCAAGGTGTGGCTGGTTCCTTGGGGTGGTAGGGGTGGGGCTTGTGAAGGAAGACTGTCCTCAGCTGGCCCTCTTGCAGCTTAATCCCTGCAGCCCATGAAGACAGCAGTAGATACATTTGAAGACAATTGTATAAGGACTCAAGGTTTACTTTTTTGTTGTTTTTCCTTTTCATTTTTTTAGTGGAGCCTGGCAGTGGTAAGAAAGGGTGAGCCCTCTCAGCCAGATTCCCCTGAGATAGTAAAATTCTTGGGAAAATCATAGATGAGACATTGACTAGTGTTTTCAATCTTCCTGCCCTGGATTGGATGTTCAATGTGGAAAAAGGAGTCCCCATTGGAGGATGAGAAACTGACCTGAGGCAATTGAAATATATTTTTGTGGTCCCCCCCACCACCAAGGGGAAGTTCCCTAGCCCTGATGCGGAAATGAGGCAAGGTGTTAAGAGAAGTGAGCGGAGCCACAGGGCCACAGGTGTCCCAGGTTAAAGTGGATTCCTTTAAAGGGTTCCTGCTGGTGGAGCCAAGCGTGAGGCAGTGGGAGGGTGCAAACCCAGTGGTCCCTGAAGGAAGCAGTGTGACTGTGCCATTGAGTCAAGGGGCCCCCCAGACAAGGAAGAGGATCTTACCACCCAATACAGGGGTGCTGATTGGGTGAAAACATTCAAAATTCATTTTCCTGAAGCAGAACTGCTGCCACTGCTCCAATGTAAAGGTGAGTGAAGACTTGTTTAATGGCAGAGAGTTCCTGCCTGCCTCTTTCTGTGTCTTTCTGTGTGTCTATCTCTCTTCCTATGTGTCTCTGTCTTTGTGTTTCTCTTCGTGTCTCTGTCTCTTTCTGTGTGTTTCTCTTTCTGTGTCTCTGTCTTTGTGCCTCTGCCTCCTGTTTCTCTCTTTGTGTCTCTATGTCTCTCTGTTTGTCTCTGTGTCTCGCTCCAAGTTGTCTCTTACTTTCTCTTTCTGTGTGTGTGTGTGTGTGTGTGTCTCTGTGTGCGTGTGTGTGTGTGTGTCTGTGTGTATGTGTGTCTCTGTGTGTTTGTCTGTCTCTGTATTTGTCTGCCTCTGTGTTTGTCTGCCTCTGTGGTTGTCTGCCTCTGTGTCTGTCTGTTTCTGTCTGTCTCTGTGTCTCAATCTGTGTCTCTGTGTGTCTCTCACTTTCTGTCTCTCTTGTCTGTATCTCGCTCTTATATCTCTCTCAGGGTCTCTCCCTTTCTCTCTTCTTCCACCCCTCATCCTCCACTCTTCCTCCTCAGCTACTTTAACTAGAAAAAATGGTTAGAGCTAGAATTAAGGTCTCCCTGTCCCTAAAAGGGAATCAAAGACTCTGAGTATGCTTGGGAACTTTGAAAGGGGAGAAACTAAAACTCTTACGGCTTTTGGGGTATAGGGGGCCACAGGCGATAACCTACACAAAACCCTGAAAGAAAAGGGGCCTGGATTTAGCTCATTGGGTTTGGAAAGAGTTCGCAGTGGGGAAGGGGAGCTGATGTGACCTTGTGTGCCTAGTCTATGTCCTTCTCATGATTCTACATCTAAGTGCTTAGTGGTAAGTGATACATGACCACTGTCCTTCCTTGTCACATTGTGCCAGGGGAATTCTCTTGGATGGGAAGGGCCACATATGAGAATGGCTAGAGGGCCACGAAGATTGCTCCCCACCCCCACTGTGCATCCCTGGCTGGTGTAACAGAAATAGTACAGCATCTCAGAAAGAGAAAGGAAGGCTGCAGGCTTGATTAAGGGTGGTGAGAGATGCAATAGCTCAACACAACAGCCTTGCGGAGTCAGCAGAGGAAGCTAACAGGAGCTGGAGGTTTGCAGCAGATTATTGCCAATTGAATTCAGTTGTTCCTGCCACAGTCTCAGCTGAGCCGTGGCCAGCATCGCCAGAGGAGCTGAATCCCTTCCCCAGATTGATTGCCCTTGTGTGTCTTGCCCCCTCGGTGTCTTGGCCTGGCTCATTGATGCTTTGGCTGAGCTGAAGCCCACTCGCATCACTGGGCTGCTGGGGCTGTCTTTTCTCATCTGCAGTTTGCAGAAAATAGTGCAGTTCACTCCCGTCAGTGGCCATAACTCAAGGCCATTCTTACAGTTCTGGCCACAACAACTGAGGGAGACCTTTGTTATGTTTTTACTGACTCTTAGGCTGTTCCCAGGAGCACAGCTGTTTTTGGTATGCCACTTGGAAAACTATCTAGTGGGGAAATAATTCACAGCTGCTAACAATTGTCTGGGTCACTCATGCAGATACACAGTAGAGCCTGTTCCCCAAGACCAAACTGCCATTAAGCACCAGATTGTTACCGCTGTTCCTGGATCCCTCTTAGATCCGGGCAGGGTAACACAGCTACCAATACAGACAGGGCACAGGGCAAATGACTGCAGAGGCAATGAACATGACGTAATTATGACTCCTCTAAAAGGAGAATAGTTTGTGTCAAGGTGAGGGAAGTCGCATTGTTTGGAGTGTTGGTCCAATCCACTTCTAGCAGACTGATGGCAGTGAACTTTTGACCCCCTCTCTGGACTATTGGTGGTGCTTCAGTGCTGTTGACCCATTTTAGGGTTGCATTGTTGCTGTCCTGTTCTTCCGATTCTGAGGCATTCTGTGGGGTAGGCAAATGGCCATGGGTCTGGTGGTATGAACCTAAAGAACAGGCTGGGCCCACTGACTTCAAGCAATCCCTCCAACACAGGGATGGATCACATTCTTCAAACTGAACTGAATACAGCTTTCACCAGCCAGCTGGGAAGCCATGCTGGGGACCCTGGCACCCTTTGCATAAAACCGTTGGGGCACTCTAAGCAATATAAACCACACACTCTTTCCAGAGGCACCAGTTCCTCCCTACTCTGCACTTCTGTGTGAGGACAAACATTTCTCCCCTCCCTCCTGAAGACATGGTGACTGGTGTCCTAGAGATAGACACGCCAGCTCTCACAGGACCTCAGTGAGGCTGTTGTGGGTTAATCACGGAGCTTCCTGGAGGAATAACAAACACACTGTTTACTTGCAAACTACAGGCAGTTGTCTATACATTAAGAATCTTCCAGTGAGGAAAGGTAGAATTTGTCCCAGACTTTAGTTAACGTGGTGAGTGATGCCAACTTGTTCCTGGAAGACCATCAGTTCAGATTCAGCTCACTGGCCAAGGGTTTTGTAAACAATATTTGCCCTCTACTTGAGCTTGCAGGCCAAAGCAGTCTGCAAATGCTAATCCATCTGTTGTATTTGGATTAATGCTTTGGGCCAGGTTAAAAAGAAAAAAAAAGAAAAGGAAAAAAAAAAGGTAATTCTTAATAAAATATTTCATTGAGAAAAGGTGGATTTTTTTCTCCTCTACAATAAAATCTCTATTCTTTCCATCCTCGGTTCCATTTCTCCATCATCATCTGTGTGCCTTTAATATTGCAACTTCCTCTATGCCTGCCCCAATCCCACCATTCTCCGCACGGGGGTCAGAATGCTGTTTCTGTAAATGCACATGCGCGTGAACCACGCCCCTGCTGCTCTCCCCGCTGGCCCCCGGGGCAAGTCCTCAGAAGTCTCTCAGGCTCTTTCACGAGGTGAACCCCACAGAGTGCCTGTCACAGCTCTGGACCCACCTCTTCTCACACATGACATCTTAGCCCCGTGAACCAACCTCATGTCTTCAATATACCTTGATTGTCCTCAGGCTTGGGTTTCTGCCAGTTCTCTGTGCATTTGCCTGGGAGACGCCTACTGTCTTCCAGGCATCACAGGTAGTGGCCCCACCTGGTAGCCCTGTCCCTCTGGAGGTTGGTGTCCGTCCCATGTGCTCACATTGGCCCACAGTTTTCTTCCTTGTTGCCATCTGCATTTTCCTCTCTCATCCCAGGTCAGCACATTAAGGGCAGAGGGACTGGTTTTGTCCTGCTCTCTCTTATAGACCTGCACGGATGTTCTAATGCTAGACTCGTGGTAAAAGTTCCATGCATCTTTGCTGAATAAATACATCTTTCCTCATTAGAATAGATTTGGAATTGATTGTGTTTTAATCGTATAGCTGCATGTACAAGACAGAACTGACACCTACACAGGTGATCTTCATTTGGGGATTTGTGAGGATGACTGAAACGTGCAGAATGCTTTTAATTCCTAAAACTGCGTGGCCTCATTATGGTAATGGCCTTCATTAGGCATCTGTATGAGATCCTCTGTCAATAGCTTGTGAGCTGTCTTGAGGCTGCAGTATAAATCAACAGGCCTGCGATGAAAAGGCAAACATGATGTTGACAGGGCGGCCTGGGTTTACCCAACAGGATGCACTGCTTTTGGAAACGGTGTCCTCAGGTAGCTCTTGGTGTGGATACCTGAGGCTTGGCTGTCCTTGTCGTGTGGTGACAGAGGGTATCGGACTCATTTGGCAGGGACCTGAACCCTGCCAACTCCTCCGAGAGGCACGCACTGGCTCCTGCCGAGCCCGTGGCCCCCTTCCTGGCAGGTGGGTGGGACGCAGAGAATGCAGGGAGGCGTTGGCCTTACACTCCGGGAAAACGTGGGTGATGCTCTCTGTTCATAGTTCTGGGTATGCTTGAATGGGGACGCTGGTTCAGTTTCCGTGAAATGGCAGGAGCTTCGTTAGACTTTAGAGGAGCATATGGGAAGCTGAGCCCGAGGATAGGAATTCCTGGCAGCTCGGGGAAAGAGGCGGAGTGGTTTGCCAGCTCCATCTGCTTCATTTTCCTACTAATCGAACACCTGCCAAGGAGACGCGCCTTGTATCTCAGAATGGCTGAGAATTGCAGAAGCACCATACGTTCTTTCACTGGCCAGCTCTGGTGAGGAGGAGCATGGCTCCAGCTTCCCCTCTTTGCTCTGAGAGGGAGAGGATGCTGGTGTCGCAGTGACATCCTCGCTGCCACGAGGGCCTGCTTCCTGCCTGCCTCCCCCGTCATGGCCCGCTGTGAAATAAGAGGCTGGTTAAATAGCGGGCATCTGAGACAGACAAAGCCTTCACCCAATTGTACTGTTTACCAATGTTTCCACCAGACTGTGCACCAGGATAAAGACCTCATTTTCTTTACATTTTAATTGTTAGCTAAGCACCTGCCTCCCACGAGGAAGAAACAAATACCCGTTTCCTAATGTAAAGTTATCATGATTCCGTTTAGTTGGTGTCTAATCTAGGTTATTTAGATTTAGTTTTGCTAGTTTAGACTGAGTTCTTTCAAATGAGAATTTTCTCCCAAATACTAGTATCCTGGGCTGGTTTTCAAAGATCCATATAAGCCGTGGTTTGCTGAAGCCCTGGTCTCCCCCTGAAGGTGAGAGACATATAGAGGGATAGGGGGTCAAGCTGACAGTACGGGGAAGGTTGAAGTATTCTCCTGAGAATTACATACCTGTCCTGAATCCTTTTAAAAAAAAAATAAAGGAACATCTGAGAAATAATAATTTACCTGTTGTGACAAAATAACTCCATCTCTCCAAATAATAAATGGTGACTTTCCTTAAATACTGGGCCTTATGAGTAAAGTTCAACTGAGGGAGCATTTATTCTTGCGAGCACTCATTCTTTGAAGAATGAGAAGGATTTGTATGATCTGTGCTGTTACTATTAACCTTGGGAAGTAGATTCCATTTTCAATGATGCCCTCAATGTAGGCTAACGGAGAATGAGCGGTCTAGCAACAGACATCAGCTGGTCAGATTGACTTCTGTTGTGGGTTAAGATCCAAACAGAAAACAACTTTTAGGAGATGCAAGCATCATTCTAATCTTCTAGAAATGTCTCACAAGAGAAAGAAGTGAGTGGTTTTAGTGAGAATACACAGCAGTGTCTAATATTGATCTTACTATGCCAAGAAAAGTTTTTATTGGCAATATAAAGTCATTTCCAATAATGCATTTTTTTGACAGCTCTTACAAGAATTTGACACAGACCCAGTTTCCATCCACCTTGTCCATTGCCTTTCATAATTCTTGAATTTTTGTTGATGATTGATTTTAATCCATTATTAGCCAGTGCACTATGTTATTATTCTATGACTAATAGTATATAATGCTGATAACTTGCTTACTTTACTTGCTTTCAAAACCAGATTGAAAATAAAAAAACAATCTCAAAATTTAATACTCACTGTACTAAAACACTATTTAATTTCTAGGGTAATATATGTTTCTGAAAAAATGATAGCCTAATTATGGCCACAAATTTTATAAAGTGATAGAAAAATGAAATAAATGTATAATTATATATCAGAAACATTTGGAGAATGCCAATGTTCTCAATTCTTTAAGTGCAGTATGGTAGGGTAAATGAATTAAAAAGAAGGCAAAAAACAAAACAAAACAAGAATATGACAAATAACAATATTGACTTCTTCTCATCCTATATCATCTTTGTCATTCTGAGGTTTTCTCTTTTTCAATGAAATACATATTTTGATAGGCATTATAAAAGTAATACAAATTTACATTGAATAAAACCTGATAAGAAAAGCCATTAAGTTTCATGATTTCCCTACCACCTTCTTCTCATCCTATATCATGTTGTTCTGCCCTAGTCTCACCTCTAACTAGTTTTTACTATGTTTTGTGTGTATTTGTGTGTTTCTTCGTGTATTAGAAATGTATCATGCACTTTATTTCCTTTATTCAACCTCCCTAATTAATTCTGGGTTAACAAAAGGGAAGAACCTATTTTGCCAAAACCGGTTTGGCTCAGTGGATAGAGTGTCGGTCTGTGGACTGAAAGGTCCCGGGTTTGATTCTGGTCAAGGGCATGTACCTTGGTTGCGGGCACATCCCCAGTAGGGGGTGTGCAAGAGGCAGCTGATCAATGATTCTCTCTCATCGATGTTTCTAACTCTCTATCCCTCTCTCTTCCTCTCTGTAAAAAAATCAATAAAATATATTTTTAAAAAAGGGAAGAACCATTGCTTTTACAAATACTTGTGATGAAACATGAATAACCAATTTTCTTTCTGTCTTTGTGAGTACTTCCTCTATATTCTTTTTTAAAGTTTCACATTATTTTATTTTATCTTAAAGATCATTACAGCATTATATTATGCTTTTAAGATACTTATTTTTTCATCTTATAAACATTTTGGGGTGGGTGACATTAGGTAACTTACTACTTCATTATGGTAATGTCCTAAGTTCTGAGTAAGTTTTATTTCCAAAGGTAGTTCATATTTACAGAGCCTACTACGATCTTCCTAAAACCTGGCTCAAAAATATACCTATGAAGGAACATTTCAGACATGGTATGAAGAAGATACAAATATTTTCTAATTCAGGATTTAAATGAGATGCAATGTGACTCTTTCCAAGAACACCTATGTCTAAGTAATGGCAGACATATGATTAAAATTCTTAAATTTCTAGTCTAGAACTAAAGTAATGGTGGTGGTGGTGGTATTTCTTGTTTTTATTACTTTAAAGATATTGTCCAGTAATATATACTGAGTATTTTGGAATATTTCCTTATCAAACTTCTTTGCATAGAGATTCTGTTTTCTGTGTACTTGGCTATAATAATAACACATATATAAATTTTTATTTAATATGTTTTACCTAACACCTGAGCACATATCTTTGTCATTCTGAGGTTTTCTCTTTTTCAATGAAATACATATTTTGATAGGCATTATAAAAGTAATACAAATTTACATTGAATAAAACCTGATAAGATACCCACCAAATGATCAACAAAGGCTACTGAGTGAAATGGAGCAATAAGCAGAGGAAGCTTGACTCCCATCTCTCAGTTCTCTGCTTTGACTAGACTTTATGTGAAAATGTAATACTTTTGCAAAGAGAAAGATAGCTAGTTAAGTAAAGAAATAAAAATTACTTTCTTGGAACAAATCTCAGCCAATAGAGAAGTAGATTTCACTAAACATTAGCAACTAGTGGGTATACACCATCCCAGATCTTTGGAAAATACATTCATGTATAATATTTCAGTTGGTACTCTAGATTTCTAGAATTTGGCAAAAACACATTGAAACAATATATAATGGTCTAAAAGATGTTGTGTCTTTTACTCTCCTTCCCCTGCAAACCTCCACCCTGTCTCCCAAGAGCTATTTCCATAGGCAAATACATCACTCCTTGCTTGCTTAGTTTTTGATTGCTACCTTGTTTCTAAATGAGTTTTTAAAATTTTCCATTTCTTGATTGGTCAACTTGAACGAATCAGCAGAGTAACCTCTCCCTCTTTCCAACCCTCTGGTCTTAGTCTGATAATAAGATCCCAATAACTTTCTGTTGAAATTAATTTTTAAAAATTCTCTGCTGTTGAAGATAATTGGATCAAAAAACTATGGTACATCTACACAATGGAATACTATGCTGCCACAAAAAAGAAGGAATTCTCATCATTTGCAGCAACCTGGATAGAATTGGAGAACATCATGCTGAGTGAAATAAGCCAGCCAATGAAAGAGGAATACCACATGACCTCACTCATTTATGGATATTAAAGAACACTGTAAACTGATGAACCAAAAGACACATATAAAGACAGTAAAGCAACAAGCAGACTGTCAAATTACAACGGGGAGGGTAGGGAGATCTGGGGGAGATAAGAGATCAACCAAAGGACTTGTATACATGCATATAAGTACAACCAATGGACACAAAACTCTGGGGAGGTAGGGTATGTATGGGAGGGGAGCAATGTTAAAATATGTACACAGATAATAATTTAATAATAAAAAATAAATAAAATAAAATACGAAAAGAATTTTTAAAAATTTTTAAAAATTAAAATTCTCTGCTGTTCATTACATAATCTGTGGTTATGAAGCCTGTGTCAGACTTATTTATTTTTGTGAGTAAGGAAGTGTCAGTAGTTCCTTGAGAGGTATGGAAAACACACGTGTGTAGTCCACTGTCTTGGTACTCACAGCTTTCTACCTCGACTGCTATTTATTTCTTCTCTGAATTGTCTCACCAATGCCATCTCTTTTTAATCCTAGGTCCCCTTTATCTTCTTTTACACAGCTCTGGGCCCGATGGTTGTTGTTGTTGTTGTTGTTTTGGTCTAAATTGATTGAAAACACAAAGTAGCTTTAATTTTCCTATTTTGACTCTTTAGTGAGCCTATTGGACAATAGAGCAGCACTTTAAATCATGTCTTTTCATTGTGTTAGAACACGGATGAGAGAAAAGCAAAATGGACTCCTGGCCATGGCCACTGCCCGTGGGGAGTTTGCATGCTCTCCCCGTGTCCGTGTGGGTTTTCTCTGGGTTCCCCAGCTTCCACACCCCAAAGATGTGCCCGTGCAGTGAACTGGTGTCTCCTCCTTGTCCCAGTCTGAGTGGGGGTGGATGTGAGTGCGCCCTCTGGTGGGGTCCTGCCCGGGGCAAGGGCTGGAACTGCACCCTGAGCTGCCATCGCTCAGCAGTGGAACAGAGGGTTAAAAAATAATTTTTATTTGTTTTTACTAATCTTTCCTAAATGTATTTATAGCTCACATTTATTTCAACGTTTAGTATTAGAAGCATTTTGGGTCTTTACTAGAAGTTTGGTGATGTTTCTTTGACCAGGAGTATGTCATAGGAACTTAACTCCTGCTTCTATCTATTAGCTGAAGGTAAAATCATGTCCATGTAGTTTAACATAGCAGTTCCAAGAAGCTATGGATGACATTAAGTGAGGACTTAACTACATAGAATCACAATTCAATTAATAAATCAATGACTTTTTGGTTGACATGGGGGACATCTGTGTAGACCTTTGGACACATTCCTTGAGTATGTCAATAATCTTGCTAGTGTCATAGAACAACCTCAAGAGCACCCTAAGGACTTGATTTCCACTCTAACTTCCAGAAGACCCACCAGCATGTCACTGAAATAATAGATTCCCTGTCCAAAAATGAGCATCGTTACTTCCATTCTTTAAACCGCTGACCTCTCTCTTTCACAATCTCTCTAGGGG
This sequence comes from Nyctalus aviator, assembly GCA_036971965.1. Taxonomy (NCBI): domain Eukaryota; kingdom Metazoa; phylum Chordata; class Mammalia; order Chiroptera; family Vespertilionidae; genus Nyctalus; species Nyctalus aviator. Next base: position 176,840,151 of record CM072924.1, on the reverse strand, counting down.
AGGCTGAGATTCCAGGTTCGGAGGTGCTGATACTCATTGGTGTAGGAGAAGTCCCAGCCTGATGGTTACATATGGAAGCTACAGGTACTTCTTATATTTCATTCAACTTTTCCAGAAAGTTCCCCATGCAACACCTGAGACAAATTCTTGGACCTATAGAGGTAAGAATTTCAAAGCAAAGGTGTTGCTCCCTAAATGCTTGGATTCCTTGTCAGGTATCTGGAAAAAAAAAAAAAACTTTATTAAGGAAACTTAAGATTATACATATTATGTGGGTAAGGAAAGACTGTAGGGAATTTAATAATTAGAAATAATGTTTTCTTTCTTGCCATGAAATCAAGGATAAAAAATTGGCTTAGAGAATGAAACATGTTGTTTAAATGTTAAATATCCTTTTTGACATGTGGCTTTTGTTACAACTCTTCAGCATGTAGTGACTCTCCTCTGAATATCTTTAAAAATAGATGATAGTAATTTTTGGCCTTGTGCTTGGCATCTAAAGGTCAGTTAAGAACACCTTATGTAAACAACTAATCCCAATGTTCCAATGTATTTTTACATTTTTATGTGATACGTATACTATATAATGGCTGGTTTTTCTTTGCAAATGTGGTATAATTGTGTGTGTGTGTGTGTGTGTGTGTGTGTGTGTAACAGAAGCTATTCATAGGCTCTTTATTAAATTACTGTTCATTAAATAATATAAGTTGGAATTCTTTATGAACAGTGCATGTTCTAATGTCAGAGTTTGCTAGGATTGCTACCCAATTTTTCTCTATCCTTAGCCTCTATTCAAGGTCCTGGTTTCTCATGTTGGGTTTCCCGTGATCCCATGCGTCACAGCATTTCTGGCTAACCTAAAACTGTGTACCATTTCTCTTTTATGAGAAGTATTGTAAAAAAAGATATTGCTAAGGATAAACTATTCCTAGTGTTTTCCAGGATGTATTTGAAAATAAGTGAAACAATATTTCAGCTCTAGCCCTAACACTGAAGTATTTTATTAAAGCACTTTTGATGTTCCTATTGAAATTATCATGGTTTCTTTGATTACAAAATCTGCCATTATTAACTGGTACACCTAGTAGAGATGATATTATAGTAAATTAAAGAGTGTTTGAGGCTTAATAACTTTCAAATAGAAGTTTGTTTAAATAGAATTAATGTAAACCCAGAAAGATAGAACAATTTTAAATGACCTCGTTCTGTACTCCTTATTCTGTGCCCAACACCCCAAAGCAGGGTGATTTGCATAAAGTTTCTTCCTGTAACTTTCATTCCCAGATAATCGAGTTAGACTACTGGTGTGCAGTTTATAACCCCCATTCTATAAGGAAGGGCACATTTTGGGGAAAGTATATTTGGAAATTTACACTTCCAAATTTTGTGGAATATGTGGTATAAATGTGTGGTATATGTGGTATAAAATCTAGGTAAATGATGGTTTTAGATGAATGGCATAAGGAACCTTTTACCTGGTGACAAATGTGTAACAGGAAGAAAGAGGAAAGATGCTTGCATTTATGAAATCTTTGTCAATCATTTTCTTCTTTGAGTTGGGCTTGAATTTAGTCCCTTGGCATAGTGCCATGGTTGGCAACTGCAACTCTTGAGCCACATGCGGCTCTTTGGCCCCTTGAGTGTGGCTCTTCCACAAATACCATGGCCTGCGCGAGTCTATTTTAAAGAAGTGGCATTAGAAGAAGTTTTAAGTTTTAAAAAATTGGCTCTCAAAAGAAATTTCAATCATTATACTGTTGATATTGGTTTTTTTTTTACTTAGAGTTTGCTGACCACTGGTATAGTGGATATTGATTAATCAATAACATCTGATATTAGAGCCCAAAGATCTCTGCCTTATCTTCTTGTCTCCATTATTCCCAGGCCCCTAAAAAGATACCATTTGGGGGGAATGGTTTCTGCTACTCATAACACTTTATCACTTTAGGTTGTTGCCTTAATGCTAATTATAGTTTCCAGAGTAAAAGTAATAACATCAGGTCCTTGGGGAGGTCAGGTGAGAGAAGCAACTCTTAATTCTATAGCTGAGAGCCAGGGTGGTGTCAGTTGGTTTCCCCACTTGGAAGTCTGGCTCTTAGTCTCTGATGGGAGAGCATGTTGGCATTGGTAGGGACTGTGGGAGGGCAAGGAAGATTTTCTCTAAAGCTCTTTGTTTCAAAGATCTAGACGTAGCTTATTGGATCTTTTCTAATCTGGTCCATCTGTTCTGGAGTTATGCTAATTCCTTCAAAAGACTGACAAAACTGGTTATCGATAACCTTAATTTTTTTAAAGTATATTTTTATTGATTTCAGAAAGGGAAGGGATAGGGAGAGAAATAGACTCACCAATGATGAGAGAGAATCATTGATCGGTTGCCTCCTGCAAGTCCCCCAATGGGGATCAAGCCTGCAACTCGAGCATGTGCCCCAATCAGGAATCAAACCTGGGACCCTTCAATCTTCAGGCTGATGCTCTAACCACTGAGCAAGACTAGCTAGGGCATAGGCTTAATTTTTAAGAACTATGCATTTATACCTTTTGTGTGTGTTTCTATGTATGTGATATTTCAAAAGGGTATTTCAAAGAGAAGCCGAGAGGATGAATCGCTAACAGCTAACGGGCACCACAGTGCATTAATCTTTGAGCTTTTCTCTTTTTCTCTCTGTGCCATAGACATCTACAAAATATATAGTTGCACTTGCCTTAACTATATAAAACTGTAAGGATGGAATGAGATAACTTATGTATCAACACTTAAAGTAGAGGTGCCATGTAAAAAGGAAATGAATTCTGGGACTATTTTTTCCTTTTTGTTCTCCATTAGTGACTAGCGGAACGCAAAACTGAATTATATCTTCAATTTATATTTAGGTAACATATGTTGAGATGTGTATCTTCTACCTCTTAACCTTGGTGCCCTGGTAGCAGCATATGATAAAATGGAATCTCCCTTTGTGTGTAATGAGGGCTGAGGTCCAGGACTTGGGGACTACAAGAGAGTCCATGGCAACTTGTGCCTTTTCTCTTCATCTTTGGAACAACTGGGTAACAACTCTTACCCCACAGAGAAGCAGGTGAAAGTAATCATGCTAGTTTGCATTTTCTGGGGTGTTGGCATACTTTCTCTTAGTTGTTAAGCTGTTAGGGCTGGAGGTTGGAGATTTTAAGCAAGACAGGGCCAAAAAAAAGTCCCCGCTTTGGTGCCTTCTTTCTTCTAAGACTTGAGCTGGAAAAACTCCGTGAGACTTTAAGCAAACATGGAAAATATTAGTATAGTTTATGGACTTCGTGACCGGCTGGTGCTACACACAGTGACACCACATTATTGTAAAGGCAGATATAGTGACACCCAGAAGTTGAATTGTATAATGAACATAAAAGAATAACTAAAATTAATAAGTAAAATGTCAGCCTCATTTATCCCCATGGTCCTCTGCCTTTTTCACATAGTAGTAGAAGGTTTAATCATATAGAAATTTATACACTTTTATTAGAAACTAGAGGCCCTCTGTGCACAAATTTGTGCACCAGTGGGGTTCCTTGGCCTTGCCTGTGGGATTGGGCTGAAACCAGCTCTCCAACATCCCAGGGGTTTCAGATTGTGAGAGGGCACAGGCCAGGCCAAGGGACCCCACTGGTGCACAATCGGGACCAGGGAGAGAGACAAGAGGTTGGCCAGCAGGGGAGGGGCTGTGGGAGGGCTCCAGGATGTGTCTGACCTATCTTGCTCAGTCTTTATTGGCCGGATCCCAGCAGCAAGCTAATCTACTGGTCAGAGTCTGTGTTCTGGTGTTCAGTGCACATCAAAGTGAGTGGTTGAGTGGCCTTAGCATATCATTAGCATACTACACTTTGATTGGTTGAACAGATGACCGGACACTTAGCATATTAGGCTTTTATTATATAGGATACCAATATGATTATATTAGTCAAAGAAGGCTGTAACATTTATTTTGCAATGGTAGAATGAAAAATGAATTATTAAGAAATATTTAAATGATGATATAGCTCACTGAAAAATTATAGACAATAGAGATGAGACAAAAATAGTACTGAAAATCTCTCAATGGTAAAAAATTGATTTGATTGCCTAGTGCAGTGATACTACATTCTGATACTTCTTAAACACTAAATAATGATAATACAGAGAAAGAATTAAAAAACAAATGTAAATAACTATGCATGGGCAAATAGGAAATCTAAATTATGCATTTTGAGATACAATCGGATTGAACTTGGAAAAGAGCATATTGATGAATCAATTTGCAAAGACACTTCAAAAAATAGTATTCCCTAGTTTTCAAGCAGCATTAAGTACATTCACAGTGTTGTGAAACAATCAATACTACCTAGTTCCAGAATATTTTTGTCTCTCCCAAAGGAATGGGAGGCCATGTGCTCACATTTTTAGGATATCCGTTTTTGTTTTTTTTTTCATTATGGACACTAAAAATACGCTAAAGGCCAAAATGCCTTCTTCCCTGAGGGGTCATAGAAAGCAAGTGTAGCTACATCATCAGAGGTGAAAATTTGGGACCATAAATTTTTTAAAGGAGAGGGGAAAAAGCTTTAAAATGAGATTAAATCTTGCTTCACTATCAGCAAAAAAGCTGCTGACATCAAAGCCATCACAAGTTAAGATGTTCTTCAAGGCTACTGCCCTTTGCATGGTGATAAGCTGAAAGTGCTTTACCATTCAGAAGCCTCTGTGCTTTGGAAAGGGAATTGGATAAACACATCTTTTCTATATCTAAAAACTATAAAGTTTAAGAATTTGAAGATCATTAATTAACCTCATCTCAAATTTTAATTCATCTCCCTTTCTCTGCATTGGCTTATTTTGCTTTCTATTTTCTCTTGCTTTTCACACACATTATTTCCTTTACTCATACACAAAGGCATAATCTATAATAATAAAAGGGTAATATGCTAATTAGACTGGACATCATTTCAGATGTCCTTCGGGACAAGAACCAGGGCCAGCAGGAAGCCTCTAGTGCAACCGTAAAAAGGCACATTCAGGAGTCACGCCCCCTTCTTCAAAATAATTAAATGTTGTCTTTTCGCCATTAAAGATACGTATGTACATATCTGTAAATCTACATATTCATCATTATGTACCTAATTTAGACTCTAGTGGTTCAGATGAGAGAACCATGTTTTATTGAATAACATTGGTTACAGGGAGCCAAATATTTTTAAACAGCTCTATACATAATTCATTGGGGGTGGTAAAATAAATATAAAATGTATCATTTAAACCACTTCAAAAATAATTCAGCATTGAGAACATTCACAGGTTGTGCAACAATTAATACAATCTAGTTTCAGAATATTTTCATCACCCTGAAGAAAACCCTGAACCTATTAAGTAGTCATTTCTCCTCTTCCTGCCCTCAGGCAACCACTCATCTGCTTTAAGATCTGTATGGATTGCCCTGTTCTAGGCGTTTATATAATTGAAATCATACAATATGAGGCTGTTTAGTCTTCCTCCTTTCCCTTAGCACAATGTTTGTCCAGGTTCAGACATGTTGTAGCATCTACAAGCAATTTATCCCTTGTTGATTCCATTCACCAGCTGATGGTCGATTGGGTTGTTCTCATGTTGGCCATTATACTTAAGTGCTGCTATATACATTCAAGCAAATGTCCTTTGTTTGACCGCCTGCTTTCAGTTCTTTGGGGTATACACCCAGAAGTGGAATTGCTGGGTCATATGACAGTTTACATGTTTAATTCATTGAGAAGCAAACTGTTTCCAAAGCAGTTTATTGATTTGATATTCACACCAGCAATAAGGTTTCCCTTTTCCCCCATATTCTGGTCAATACTTACTTTCCTTTTTAAGTAATGTCCATTCTGGGGGTCTGAAGTGGTATCTGGTGATTTTTAATGAGCATTTTCCTAATAACTAGCAATATTGAGCATCTTTGATGGCCAGTTATGTGTCTTTGGCCTAATATCTCGAGTCCTGTGCCCACTGTATTAGTTTCCTAGTGATGCTGTAACAAAATATTACAAATGGGATGACATAAGACAAAAATTCATGGTCACATTTTGGAGGTTAGACGTCCAAGACCAAGGTGTTGGCAAGGCCATGCTTCCTCTGAAATCTTCATGGGAGCCCTTCCTAGTCTTTTCCTAGATTCTGGTGTTCTGCTGTCAACCTTTGGCATTCCTTAGCTTGTAGACCTGCCAGTCCTCTTTCCATATGAGCTCTTCCTGAGTCTGCTTCACACAGCTTCATTTACATAAGGACTCTGCTCATATTAGATTTGGGCCCACCTTATTCCAGTATGACCTCATCTCACTAATTACATCTGTAACAACTCTATTTCCAAATAAGCCATTATGAGGTATTGGTATTAGAACTTCAACACACCACCTCTGGGGGAATACAATTCAAGCCATTAACATCCTTTTTTTTTTGGACTTTGCCTTTTTTGTTGTTTAGTATATCATCATATTTGATTTGCAAATATTTTTTTTCTAAGAAATGTCTTCTCATTTTCTCAATGTCCTCAGATTTTAGTTTTTAATTTTGATAGAGCCCAATTTACTTTCTTTCATTGCTTGTGGCTTTGGTGTCATATCTAAGAAACCATTACCAAGTCAAGGTTATGAAGAATTATGCATGTTTCCTTCCATTAAATTACACATTTATCCTTATGCCAGTCTATTTGGTGCCCTGTAGTTTCTGAAATTTCTATTACTGTAGCATTGTAGTAAGTTTTAAAATTGGGATGTTTGAGTCTTCCAAGTTTTTTTTTTTTAATGTTTTTATGTCAATGCTATATGGTTTAGTTTACTGTAGTTTTTTAATATAGATTAAAATCAGAAAGTGTATGCTTCCAGCTTTATTTTTCTTATTCAAAATTGTTTTGAGTATTTGGGACATTATGTACTTCACACAAGTTTTAAGATTGTTTTTCCCATGTCTGTGATAAATGCCACTGGAATTTTAATAGGGTATGCATTGTTTTTGTAGATTGCTTTGGGTAATATGGCCTTTTTAATAACATAAATTTTTACGATTCATCTTAGTTTCTTTCAATCATAGCTTCAACACTACTTGAACCTTTTTTTTTTTTAAATTGGAGAATGATGGTGAAAATTCCTATTCCACAATTTTGTTGGCATAATTTCCTTTATTTTTTCACATGGCTTTGAGTTCTTATCTATTCTCCTTTCATTTCATCATTAACAACTTTTTTTTAGCATCTACCGTAGGTAAGATTAGTAGCAACTGAGATACACTGGCCAGGCTGGACTGTACCATTTTAATTAACCTAGCTTCAAGTTCACTGGTTCTTTCTTTTGCCTGTTCTACTCTTGAATTCTTTTAGTGAAGTTTTTCTATGGTGTTGTCCAACATCAGAATTTGTAAGACTCTGTTATTTATTAATATTTTTTATTTGGAGGGATTGTCCATGTGATTCCTTTCATTCTTTATCTATGGTTTCCTTTAGCTCTTTGAGTACATTAAGTACAGTTACAGTATTGATTTAGCAAGTCCACTGTCTGTGCTTCCTCAAGAAGTTTCTGTTCATTTCTTTCTTTCCTGTGAATGGACAGTGCTTTCTTGTTTGAATTCCTCTTTGGATGTTGCCCCTTTTCTTGACAAGTTGGCCATTCTGAATCTTGTGGCAGCTCTGGAAACTGGATTTGCTCCCTCTCCAGAGTTAGCTTTTGTTGCTGGCTGCGAGTTAGGTTCCTGAGTGAGTTTCCTAAACTGCTTGTAAAAACTATAATCATGTGTGATCTATAAAGTTTCCACATCGTTAGTTTAGTGGCCACCTCATGGTTTGACAGAGCTGTCCTGAAAAGCCTGGAAACAAAAAAAAAGGAAAACAAAATATCCTACTGGTCTTTGCAGATTGGCTGTGTCGCCCTTTCAACACTTATCCGTGGCGTTTACAACTCAGCTTTAGCCTTCACTTCTGCTTGGACTGGGGGTATAGATCAGCAAGGGGTAAAAGCTTAGGGTCTTCTCTGAGCATGCATCCTCTCCTGGATATAAGCATGTCCTTCTAGATTCCTCTTATTAGACCAGTGGTCGGCAAACTCATTAGTCAACAGAGCCAAATATCAACAGTACAAAGATTGAAATTTCTTTTGAGAGCCAAATTTTTAAACTTCTTCTAATGCCACTTCTTCAAAATAGATTCGTGCAGACCGTGGTATTTTGTGAAAGAGCCAGACTCGAGGGGCCAAAGAGCCACATGTGGCTGGCAAGCCGCAGTTTGCTGACCAGACCAAGGTCTTAGACTATGTGGGTGCTTTTTAAAGCCCCGTCTGGAGAATCTCACTCCCCAAGTTTTCCCTGTTATCTTCTGCCCTAGGCTACGGCATGTTCAATTACCTTAATGTTTTAGGCAAACACTCTCTCTGCAAGCTACTTTTCCATCCTCCTGAGTTAGGTGAAATAAAGGCAAGCCTCTTGCATCAGATCTACTGGGAATCGCTGAAGAGGTCACAGCAAATACCATTCCATGGGAAGAAGTCCATTCTGTTCCCTGTAGAACTAGAGACCCAGGCTACTAATACAGGCTGCCATTGTTCAAGTCCACCGCTAACCAGGGAGTTGGGGGTGAAAAGAAAAAAGATAAAATGCCATTAAGTTATACTACTGGGTTTCAGTCATCTTTTTATTTCCAAAGTATTCACTACAATGCTGTATACACCTTGCACTATTTTCTGGACTTTCAACATTGATTCTGGCAGTTTTCGCTACTTCTGCCCTTCCCCACCCCTCAGTGTTTTATATGGAGGGGATGGGTCCTCAGAGTTCCTCACTCTACTGTTTTCATTGACACATGTGCATAATTTTTTATTTTTATATTTTTGTTGATTTCAGAGAGGGAGAGATAAAAATATCAATGATGAGAATCAGAGTGGCTGCCACTTGCTCCCTCCTCTTTCCTGCCCGCGCCCCTCCCACCCCCACCCCATTACTGGGGATGGAGCCTGCAACCCAGCCATGTGCCCTTGATCAGAATCGAACCTGGGACCCTTCAGTCCGCAGGCTGACACTCTATTCACTGAACAAAACTGGCTAGGGCCATATGCATAATTTTAATATATGTAAATGCATACATCAACATTTAGGTGAGAACGACATTTTCCTATTGTAGTCTAAAGTTGTGATGTTTCATTAGCTGTAAATAAGGACTCTATAGTTACATGATATAAACATTTGTATATATTTCAGGCATTTAAGATTAACAAAAGAAATATGCAAAATTTACATATTAGGGTGCTCATGAATTAAATAAGAGAATTTAGGGGCTAATAATGCACATATTGGCATCATTTAAATGTAACATTTTTTAAGTGTAACTAGCTGACCCTTTCCTACTATTAGAAAAATATATTATTAGCTATATTATTGGTCTGACCCAATATAGCTTCTTGCTGAAAGATGAAAAGCATCTTGTTTTCATATTTAAACTTAATGAGCTCTGTGGACTCTTGAGGAACATTAAACCTCAGAGTTCACTGAAATGTTTTGTCCCTAGATGCTCTCATGTGTTTGCCCCTATCATGATGTTAAAACACACTGTTTAATGTCACTGACCTCAAGACAATATGTCATCCTTATTTAGAATAACCACTCCCTTCATGTACCCTTAGGATGGTTCTCCTAATAGTAAGAAAGTGAATACTTATCCATCTCTGTAGTTACAAAATTTAATCTCGCCAAATCACCATACTTGCTGACAAGGAATATGACTTTATTTGCAAAAGAAAATTACAGTAAACACACAACAGCACTGGGCTTACTCATGTGAATACCTAATGCAAGGAAGAGTGTGCTGAGAAAAATGAAACATGTTGTTTATGTTATTATAAAATGGAACTCTTTTTGATGGAATTTTATATTAGGGTTTTTCTCTAAAACGTAGTAGAAGAGAAATATTTTAACCCTATCTGGTGATTGTTACACATATATTTTTAAGGGAATCTTTAATACAGTGCATCTGGTTGAAAAGTGACTTGAGAGAATATAACATACCACACACAAATTAATTTTTCAATTTAAATTGTTTGGCAAAGGTAATGATGTCATACATCATAGATGTGACTTTGCACATTACATTCTGAAAGCAAACTACATTTGAGCCAATATTTGTTTTCGGAATTTTGCCCTTAGAACTTAACAATAATGATTAGTCTCAAGACAGTTTATTTCCCTCTAGAATCACTCCCCTCAAGTAACTATTGCCTATACAGAATTAATAGCTTTTAAATGATAGAATTCTGAAAACCAACCAACCAACCAACCAACCAAAACCCACTGTTTTTATAGTGGCAGGTATTGAATGTTCATAGATGATATAATTTAGGCTAGAAAACGTTTGCTAATATGGGACAGGGAGGTTCTTTTCACCTGGATCACAGTATCTGAGAGCTTAATAATGTTCTGATTAAACACTATTAAGCTTTATAGAGAGAACAAATACGTGTTAATATCATTTAGTCAATTGCACACTGAAAAAATTTAGAGCTTTGAAAGGACAAATACAAATAATTATACTTAATAAGTGTTCAGAACATTTGGCAAACTCCAACTGTAACGTCTGTTCTGCATGAACTTTAGGATGTGAAAATGCTCAATGGATTGAGATTGACAAGTCAAGTGCTACCTAGTAACAGGCATTAAACCAGTGAGTGTGTTCCCTTGTTGCGCTTCCATAAATGCTGTTCCAATACTAAATGTATCAATCTTTGAACAGGAACTAGGGGAATTAATATGGTTTTTAATAATAGATTTGGAGATGAGTTCAACATAGTTCTGAATATCATCTTGTTTTGAAAAGAGAGGTTTCATACTGCTAGCACTGATATTGACCCAGGATTGAACTTAATATGCTCCTGTATGCTTTTATATTTTCCATTCTTTATTGAATTTCATGTACAAAATAAGTAAATTCTGTGGATGTACATCGGCTCCTATTTGAGAATATAGCTAACAAAGTTGTTTGTGGTCTATTATTTGGATCTTAATAAAAACTAGATAACAAAGCCTAATGAGGAAAAATAAAAAGTTTATTGGGCTGTTTCTAATTCCTTCTTTGGGTAGCACCACAGAAGTAAAAATTCAGGTTTGAGGTTTAAAAGTCTAGCTACAGGCTCTTTTTTCTTTTTTTCTCTTTTGGCTTTCAGCTAGTAATATTTCTATAAGTCAGACAAAATTTACATTTCCTGTCTAATTTACAGAATTGCTGTGAAGGAAAAAACACCGTAACATATGAGAAGGTGCTGTATAAACAATCAGAAACAGGGTATGCAGACATAATGTTGGACTCCTTCACCGACTCCCTCACTCATATGGGGCTAATTCAGGGAATGAGGTTTTGATGGCAACACGGGGGAAATGGAGGGGTGGTTCTGTGATTCTAAGTCTGGATTCCTAGATGACACCTCTGAAGTTGGAGAGGATGAGTTTAGTTGGGGTGCTGCTTCCACGGCCGATGCCTCTGAGGATGCCGATTTAGCCATGTTTGCTTTGGGTTTATAAGTGGGAAGAACCTGCCTTTCCCGGGTTAGGCATCAGAGTTGTAGGTACTAGTCACCGAGCTCCCTGTCCTGCACACCTTACTCTAGTGAGGACTAATGAGAACAAAACACTATATAACCATACATATCCTTTAGCTTGAAACTGCAATAAATATAACTTTTCAGAACATGACATATTCTCATGCATATATCTTATCTCTGTACAGCCCTAGGAATTTATTCACACACACTTCTTAGTTTCCCCTTAGAAATGCTGTGGTTTTCCTTACTAATAAGTGAACATTTAAGCATGAATTGACACACTGCCGTTTATTTCAGTCCTGGAGCACACACTGAATATGATGATATGCTTGAAAAACACAACAGTTTTTCCTTTGTTCTTTCCAGTGATAATATTGAATTTAACCACACATTTCTATAAATTAAATTCACTGGGAAATCTCACATTTATAAAATTACACAAGAATAAGCTACATTATCACAATCAACATGGAAATGTACTGAAGAATTCAAAGTAGAATGTCAGGATCACTTTATCTTCATGGTACACTTTCACTTTCTGGAAATCCCACTTGGCTTCATTTAATTAAAAAGCTGAAAAAGAAAAATTATGGTGAGTGGAAGTAAGGAAAACAATAGCTGTTTACCCCCTTCTAAAATAGTACATATAAATATAACAAAAAATGTCACAATTACATTAATTCACCTCATTTTAATAGTCATATGAAGTAATTGTGCTGAATTAGTTCCTGTAATGGGGTCAGGCTGGGACTAAATGTAGGTCAGTGATGGGCGAAGATGCTGATAAGAACTTAAACTTGGTGATAAAGTTTGGGTAAAACACGCTATTTCTGTGGGCCACTCTCATTGTTGGCTAGCCCAATGGTTAATCACTCAGACTGGCAGTACAGGGGAAATAAAGGAATGGACTGAAATAAAGTGGGTAATTTCAATGCCCTAAATATTACAATTCACTTACATAATGTAAACAATTGATGATTTTCATGAAATGTATAATTTCATTATATTGAATCTGAAAGTATAATAAAATTATCAGATTCTGATGAAATGGTACAAAAAACTCCAAGTCCTAATGTTAGTAAAGACACGTTCTTGGATTCTAGTTCAGATTTGTGTGACTTCAGAACCAGAGCTCTTAACTAATATACAAAATTATATATTGAACTTGAACTGACGTACTGATTCTAAATATTATTTTTCCATGAGTCTTAAAAACAGGAAGCAAAGTGATACAATTATCAGGATGCTTCTTGTTACTTTCCTAATTGAGACTTGATGTGTCATAAATATTTTTACAGAATTATTTTGAAAACTTCAGCGTGAGTGAAAATGTCTGTGGAAAATACTGGGAAAGTAATTACCCATAAGTGAACATTATCATGTATTGCTATTAGCATTTTGCTCTTCTTAGTAAATAGGACAAACCCTTAAATTAATCTTTATTTAATACCCAAAATTCAGTGCTACCACTGCAATAGAATTTTTTTTTTTTTTGAACTATGGCTCAGATGGTACTTAGATCAAATTCTTAATATTGATGTTTTGCTGGTAGTTTCAAGAGACTCAGGAGTCCAACTAAATTCATCAAAAGGTTCAGGGAAAATCTGTTCTTCACTCAACTCAATCATGCAAACAAGTTACTTTTAAGTGTAAAGAAAAATCCAGGTTAGAAAAATGTAGATTAAATATTAAATATAAATTAAATATAAGTATTTACATCATAATTATAATAACCGTTAGCTTTAAACATTTATTGAGTAATTAATACTATGTGCCACTAATTATTACTATGTAATGGCAATGTGCCATTGATTTTACATGCTTTCTCTCATGCAGTCCTTACACTAAACAAAATACGTATGTAAAATTTTTCCATTTACAAACGAGAAAACCAAGGTTTAAGTAACTTGTCAAAGGACACAGCTAGTAACAAGCAGATCAGGGCTTTAAGTCAGGAAGTCTAAAGACTCAAAAGACAATCTGGGAGAAGTGAGTGATGGTATGAAACAATTATGTAGGGGGGAAAAAGTGAAGACTAAAACTGCGGGAAGATTTATGGGCGTAGGATAGCATGTACAGTAGGCCTTTATCCTCTTCAGCATAGAGACTGGCAAAAAAATAGCAGTATGAAGTACTGAGAAAATGTGAAAGGTATAAATGTTTAAGGTTTTTTTAAAAAATATATTTTATTGATTTTGTACAGAGAGGAAGGGAGAGAGATAGAGAGCCAGAAACATCGATGAGAGAGAGTCATCGATCAACTGCCTCTTGCACACCCCCCACTGGGGATATGCCCGCAACCTAGGCACATGCCCTTGACCGGAATCGAACCCGGGACCCTTCAGTCCCCAAGCCAACGCTCTATCCATTGAGCCAAACCGGTTCCGGCAAATGTTTAAGGTTTTGTGAGGTTTAAGAGACAATAAAAATGACAAAAAGATCACTCTATGTAGAGAAGAAACTAAGACAGATTAAACAGAATCCAAAATTGTGAGGGAAGTGAAAAATTAGCTTACAAATAATGATGGTCATAGTTCTGGAGACTTTACTTGCTCTTTTTATTACTCTTGTTGCCCTGGGAGCTCATGTGCTTGACAACTCATGCACCCTGCAGACAGGATTTAAGGCAGATGATCCCACAGCTCTGACAGGTTACATTTCTGCACCCCCCGAGTGCACTTATCTTTGTGCGTGGGAAGAAGAGAACTGCGATGGAGCCTCTGCCGTGTGGGAAAAGAGGTGGGGCAGAAGAGGCTCACTCCTCCGCTAATAAAGCACCACAGGCAGACCTCCCCGTTACAGGATTAGTGTTGTCCACCAGATAAAGCCGTGTACGGTTGCCGTCATTGAGTAATTAATAATATGTGCCACTGAGTAATTAATACTATGTAACACAAAACCATCTTAAGATAACTGCATAGTGCCCATTGGGAAGACATGTAAGGTCTGATGAGATTTAACTTTATCAATGTATCACTAGTTGCCCTAACTCAGCAGTTTTAACTCTGCAAAAGGAAATAATAGGCCCTTTGCTCCCTAATTAAGAGAAGAATGGATTAAGCTATTAGTAGGACCTCATAGAGAAAGGAAAACATTTATTCTCTTAAGAGAAGCTGAAGAAGGAATATGCTCAAGAAATAAATTTGTGCCTGGTTCATGAAATGACCAAGTATTATCTTGCTCACCAATTGTATTAGGTTTTAGTAAAAGTCTAAAGTTTGGTTATAATGAGGTGATTTGAGAATGAATTTTCAATAACTATCTACCTCCAGTCATGACAATATGTTGGAGGAAATTGAGATATTCATGACAACTCTAGTGACCAGAGATTATTTTAGCATTTAATTTCCCTTTCAAGTTAGCTTTTCTTATTTGAAAAAGCTAAAACTCTGTATAATTCAAAAGATGATACAAAGTTTAGTAATAAAAACAACAGATTATATGAGAAAAAAAATCCTGAAAATGCAGTAAGCATGATAGATAATCTAAAAGAAAAAGAAATTTTGATGAATTCAACAAAGCTTAAAACCCATTTTGTTATATGGATAAGCACACACACACACACACACACACACACACACACACGGTGATTTGAGAATGAATTTTCAACAACTGCCTATCTCCAATCATGACAATATATATATGAACATCTTTATATAATATACTCTGGTATGTTTTACCAGATTTATAAAGTATATTTTATAAAAACGTATAAAATATGCATCTTTATAAAATATACTTTATAAAATATACATCTTTATAAAATATACTCTTTATAAAATATACTCATAAAATATATATGAACATCTTTATAAAGATACCATGTCTTCTATCTCCTTTGTATAATCTATGCTGAACACATAGCAGTGTTCACACTTGCTTAACTGAGTTTAAAATTTCTGGGAAAATGAGTTATTTACGTCACTCCTTGAATATAAATTAACCATTAAAATGTCTTCTATCTCCTTTGTATAATCTATGCTGAACACATAGCAGTGTTCACACTTGCTTAACTGAGTTTAAAATTTCTGGGAAAATGAGTTATTTACGTCACTCCTTGAATATAAATTAACCATTAAAATTCTGTTTATTCTGTCAGTTAAGAATGAATACAGTCACGTTAGTATATTACCTGTAAGGATAGCCATGGTACTTGGAACGAAATATGGAGAGCAGAAAGCTGAAGAAGAAGACCACCAGGCCCAGTCCCACCAGGCAGATAACTAGAGAGACAGAAAACACCATCAGTGTCTAGACACATGCAACTCAAATGTCTCCATTTAAAAATGCATTCAACAATCACAGTGTACTTACATCAATAGCTCATGGCACACACAGGTACAACAAATCAGACAGTCCAAAATGCAATGGATTCACTATTTTCCATTCTTCCCAATGAGCTGGTATGTTTTGGGTATGAAAACAAATGAAGTGACTGATCTAAGTATTCTAAGTTTTCCTCTTAACAGTGTTCCTACATGTACTAAAATGCCCCAGGAAGTAAAAACCACAAATGAAATTATTCCCTGTATTATGAAGCATAAGTTCTATTAGCAGAGTCATCTGCATTATTGGAATGCTAAATATAATTTTATTCTCAGGGCCATGAAGTATTTATGAAAAATAATTTTAGAGTATTGCATCAGTAAAAGCCTGTTACTTAAAATAATTCATTATAATGTATAGAAAGCTAAGAATAAAAGTTTGGAGAGTAAAAGGGAGTGTATATGGTATGGTATTCTCAAAATAATGGCCTAGAAATCTGTTAGTTAGTTTTCATTCAACTCTATAGGAATATCATTCTCTCTTATTTGAGTACAAATTAAGTGCTTAATAGCATTCAATTGTAGTCTCTGTGACATTTCATTTCAAACAAGACCATATAGATGAACTTCCAAGGAAGAAAAGAAGGTGCTCTATATCACAAAATGAAAAATTCTTTTAAAAATATTGTAGAATATCCAAGTATACTAGACACCAAGCACTAGATGGAGCATGTAAAAACATAGCTAACAACATGCTTACAACAGTCTTACTAAACCCAGACTTAACTGCATGGTGTTTTACTTTATACCTTCCTACATTCAGTACTTTTATCAAACACTTCTTTTCCTTTTTTATTTTAAAAAGCTTTTCAGAAGCTGAATAAAGCTTTTCACTCCCTTTGCCACTCTTAGTAGCCTCATTTGAATATGCGCAGTGGGAATGAGGCTCAAAATATGTGAACACATAAAAAATATTTGATTTTCTGTAGTGGAACAAAATAATGCAACCAAATACTTGTATAGGGATAAGGAAGAGGAATTAAATGGCTGGTGAGGAGTTAGTAATTACTAAATGAATCATGTAGCCCACTCCAGATAACAGACTTGTAAGAAGCAAATGCTATGACACAGAGCATTCTGACCTGGACAATAATGACAGTGGTTGTATTATATCAATCCTGCTAGAATAAAGAAATAACTTAAAAATATAATCTCTCACACACAATTTGGCAGTGGGGGTTGGAGAATCCTATATAATAAAAGCCTAATATGCATATTGTTCCCTAGACAGGGAGTGCGAGAGGGAGTTTGACCAGGGGGTGGGGCTGCCAACCGCCCTTCGGCCCTTCCCCCCTGCTTCTCCACCCCAGCCTGCAGTGGTGACAGGCAGCTGGGGAAGGGAGGCCCTGGCTAGCAGTGGTAGCCACTAGGGACCCTACCTGTGCACAAATTTCATGCACTGGGCCTCTAGTTATATATAGAAATATCAACCAAGAGAGAAAAAGTTGGAAGTACTGGTTTCATAGACATTGTGTGATTAAAATATTAATACACATTTATTACTATTAAGTCTGATATGATAGGACATATGGTAGTATATCATCACATGCCTCATAAATGTTACTTATCAATCCTAAGAGCATCACATTGTTTATCCAGATATATCATGAAATGATATATCTGAACAATGCTTAGCTAAACAAAGTAACCTTTATTTCTTCTATATTTCTTCAAAATGGTGTATAAAGGACATAATGGAAAATGGTAAACTAAACTGTATATTTCACCCAATACATTTTAACAATTAAGATACCTAAGTGTTCAGAAATCACTATGATGTACTAACAATCATATTACCCTACCTATAATCCCATAAAGGAAGTAAAGTCTTTTATTTTAAACTAGAGGCTTGATACATGAAATTCATGCATGGGTAGAGTCCCTAGGCCTGGCTAGCAATCGGGGCTGATATGTGGGGTAACCGGCAGGGTGATCTGGGGGGCTCTGCCGGCACCCACCTTGGCTGGCCTCAGGCCTCTGGGCTGGGGGCAGGTCCTGTGTTGAGTGTCTGACCCTGGTGGCCAGTGTGTGTCAGGATGAATAGTTGTTCCATTGGTCATTCCATTGTTTGGTCTATTTGCATATTAGGCTTTCATTATATAGGATAAATTATTCGTCTTTAAACTTCTTAATGGATTGTTAGCCTTTCTCAGGTACCTGTGCTCCTCATACATAAATTCTAAGTTTTAAAAAGGGCTCAGAAATGCACACCTGATTCCCATGGCATAGAGGACCTACCATTTGACCATACATCTCTCAGGCTCCTCCACTGCCTGGCAATCCAGGGACTAGAGCTTCCATGGAGCTGGGCAGAGCACCCCTGATGAGGGTGGATAGAGTTTTTCCTTTCTCTGCAGTTCCACAGAAAGTCACGCAATCCCATTGGAATATAGTATTAATTATTTTCACACATCTAATAGAAGAGTAAAAAACACTGCAACCTTCCTCAACCAGAACATTTCTTTAGGAGTTTATGTTTACAAAGGACTTTTATATTCCCCATTTGATTTAAACGAATCTTAAGTCTAAAACAATTACAAAAAAACAACGGAGAATTACTTCGTCTTTTTCCAACATCTCCTTTGGAGGTTGCTGCTTCATTTAGAAGAACCATCCCCATGGTGATAGCAGCATCTATAGTAATTGTCAAGGAAAAAGTAGCAATAGATGCAAATAAAACAAATTATTTTTTTGGGATCTGAACACAATGTTTTCTGTAGCAGAATACTTAAATTGCAAATGCACACAGAGGTAAATACAACTTATTCTATACTGATAAATAAAATTATCATTGTGTATTTAAATCTACCTCAATTTTTTAAAAAATACATTTTTATTAATTTCAGAGAAGAAGAGAGTTAGAAATATCAATGATGAGAGAGAATCATTGTTTGGCTGCCTCCTGCATACCCCCTACTAGGGATCAAGTTTGCAATCCGGGCATTTGCCCTTGACTGGAATCAAATCTGGGATCCTTCTGTCCGCAGGCTGGCATGCTACCCACTGAGCCAAACCAACTAGTGCTAACTTGATTTTTAAAATATATAACCTAAAACCTTGTGAGATTTTGCAAATAATTGAAATGCTCTTAAATTCTAGGACCCTCACAGCATGTATGCTTTATATGGACTCTCAAAATCAATGATGACATTTCACATTATACATAAAGACAGTATAAAATCACAATGACACATTACATTAGCAGTCACAGCAAATTATAATATATTCAGAATAAAACCAACCAAATTTGGTCAGAAGTCTAAAGTACCTGTTTGTAAGTTTGTGCCTTTAAACAATAAGTGTCTTAATCTCCATTGCCTCCACTTCCTGGTAACCAGCATTTATTGTTTTAACACATTTAGTTTTCTTAGATTTCACATGTAAGTGAAATCATGAAGTACTTGTCTTTCTGTGTGTCTGACTTATCCCATTGCATGTCCCTGGTTACCTGCAGGTTTCTCATATATGGCCTTTATTTTGCTAAAGTTTGTTCTGAGTAAAGTTAGTCAGCTGAGGTTTTTTGTCATGAAAGGATGTTGTTGTATTATTTTCTGTACCTACTGATATGAGCATGTAATTTTTTCTTTCATTTTAGTAAAATTATATATTACACTTATTGATTTTCATATGTTGAGCCATGCTTGCATCGCAGGGACATATCTTACTTGGTGGGTGGTGTACAATCCATTGTATGTGTTCTTGAATTTGCTTTGCTAGTATTTTGGTGAGAACTTTTGCATCTATATACATCCGGGATATTGGTCTACCAGTATCATTTTTGGGGGTGCCCTATATGGTTGTGGTAGCAGAGTAATGTTGGCCTCCTAGAATGAGTTTGGAGGAGTTCCTTACTCCTCAGTTTTGGGAGAACTTGAGAAAGATTGGTGTTAATTCTTCTTTAAAGGTTTGGAAGAATTCTCCAGTGAAGCTATCTGGTCCTGGAAATCTGTGTTGGGAGATTTTTTGATTATAGATTCGGTATCTTTACTCATTATCGGTCTGTTCAGATTTTTCTATTTCTTCCTGATTTGGTCTTGGTAGGGTGTGTATTTCTAGCAATGTATCCACTTCTAGGTTATGTAGCATGTAACTATTCATAGATTGTCTTATGATTCTCCTTATATCTGCAGTATCAGTTGATCTCCTGGGTTGTTTTTTTTTGTTGTTGTTGTTGTTGTTAGTCTAGCTAAAGGGTTGGCAATTTTGTTTATTTTCTTAAAGAACTTCTTAGTTTCTTTGATCTTTTCAATTGTTTTCCTGGTTATATTTCATTTATTCCTGCTCTGATCTCTATGAACCCCTCTGAAAGGAAAGTTCATATCCATAAATATGTATATAAAGAAATGCAAAACTTGGTAACCTTTGTACATATAACCCTAACATAGGAATTTTAAAGCAAAGAGATGCCTAGATACAGGCTGTGCACAACCCCCAAGTAAAATACCTTATTAGAAAGCAGTAAGGTCAGAAAGTATGATCTCATCCTCAGAATGTTTCCTGCAAAAGTACTGAAAAATGAGCTGTGACCCTACTTTAAACTTGATGGTTAAAATTAAGATATAAGAATTAAATTAAAATGGCTTTAAACTCACCAACCCTCCCTCTTTTATTTAAAAAAACTTTTTAAACTTAAAATGTTTGATTATTGAGAATTATTGGGCTTAAGTTCCATAGTATCAAAGGAAACAAAAGTTTTAAATTTAAAAAAATCTACACAATACTTAACCATTTGAGAAAAATAATTCACATTTGTAAGAAGCATTTATAGATGAAGGATTAATTTTTAAACAGAGGAAAAACCTAGATGCTCATTTGTCAGAGTTGATGTGTAGAGCTTCCTTCACTGGGTGGAAGGCTGAATAATTAAGGAATGCCCCTAGAAATCTGGGAGATAGTCTATGTCTAACTCTTGGATAACAGATGCTTTTCTGCCATTACAATTATGGCTGCAGCCAAATTGGCACAACATTAAAAGATTACATGAGATGTCAGTTTATAGTGGATAAACTGTAATGTTTCTGAGACTTGTTCTATTGTTCTGAGATTAATGCACACACACACAATCTAGTCCAGGTATTACTTTGCACATTTGTATTAATATCGTAGTAATATATAAGGTACTTCAACCACTTGTAGACTGCACAATTTCTCTGCTGAGCCTGCCAATCATTATCTTAAAAAGTTAAAACACTGACATCCCACATAAACTAGAAAATACTATTTGTGCAAATTATATATAATAACCAAAGGCACTGGGCATCCTACTGAACTAATAACAAACGCATTTGCACTGCATTATAATTCATTCTCAATTGCACATGATGTTAGGTTCGCTGCTGCTCCTAAGAAGAGAATCACCACTGCCAATTTAAAGATGAATGAGAACAGATGTTAAAAAATATATTAACACATTACAGAAGACTTAAAGGGATCTAAATGTAAAATTATCTTCAACTTGCATCCATTATTAATTTTCTCCTATGTTTTTGCCTTCAGTATAACACAGTAAAATAAAAGAAACATTTTTCTCTATCACAAATTGAAAATAAATGCAGAATCAATGACTCTTTCATGATAAATGGAAAACAAATGTTTTCTCAAATGAAAAGCAAATGTGATCTTTATAATTATATATACTAGAGGCCTGGTGCATGAAATTCGTGCACTGGGGCAGGGGTGGGGGTGTTGTCCCTCAGCCCAGCCTGCACCCTCTCCAATCTGGGACATCCCTCTCACAATCCAGGACTGCTGGCTCCCAACTGCTCGCCTGCCTGATTGCCCCTAACTGCTTCTGCCTGCCAGTCTGATCTCCCCCTAACCTCTCCCATGCCAACCTGATTGATGTGTAACTGCTCCCCTGCCAGTCTGTTTGCCCCCAACTTCCATCCTCAGGACTGATCACCTTCAGCTGCCCTTCCCTGCAGGCCTGATCACCCACAACTGCTCTCTCTTGCAGGCCTGGTCCCTCCCAACAGCCCTTCCCTGCTGGCCATCTTGTGGTGGCCATCTTGTGTCCACATAGGTGCGGGGCCTTTGACCACATAGGGCAGCCATATCGTGTGTTGGAGTGATGGTCAATCTGCATATTACTCTTTTATTAGATAGGATAGAGGCCTGGTGCACAGTGGGGGCCAGCTGGTTTGCCCAGAAGAGTGTCCCAAATCAGGGTGGGGGTTCCCTTGGGAAATTGGGCAGCCTGAGTGAGGGGCCTGTGATGGTTTGCAGGCCAGCCACGCCCCCTGATGACTCAAGCAGAGGCCCTTGTATCTAGGATATATTTACTATCTACAAGTGAAACTTTGTAGCCTGGAGTGGAGGCTTAGGCCTGCTAGGGCAGACGGAAAGCTTGGCTTCTCTTGTTGCCAGAGGAACCCAAGCCTCTGTGGCTGCAGCCATCTTGGTTGGGGTTAATTTGCATAGGTATTGTGATTGGCTGGTGGGCGTGGCTTGTGTAGCAAAGTGATGATCAATTTGCATATCACTCTTTTATTAGTGATGTTAATTTGCAAATCACTTTTATATATTTCTAGTATTTCATATTAGCACTTCCAACTTATATTATCTATGCTATCTTCAGAACTCAGACTTTAAGGACATGGGGAATCATGGGACAGGTCAGAGTTCATTTAGCTGGCAGTAAAGCCAATACAATACCTCATGTGTCCTGTACCCACTGGCACACAGGTTGTAGCTTGGTGAATTCAGGTAAGGGTCAAGTTTCTTAGCAAGGCATGCAAACATTTTCATTACCCAGCCAAATCTCCTCTTCACAATTTGTGAATATTCTCTCTCATGTTATGTTCCTATACCTGCAGTGCCTCCTATTGGAATATTCTCCCTCACTGGAATTCTCCCTCCTACTGGAATATTCTTCCCTCCGACAGGGAAACTTCTTTGGCTACTGCAGCAAAATGGACCCAACAGTCAGTTGAACTACCTGGACATCCAGGTGCTCCGCCTCCTTGCTGCGTCTGAGCACTGAGTGTAGCACGGGCCACTGCAGGATAATTCTTTGTCTATCTGTATACTTTCTTGTAAATAGCAAATATCTTATTTGCATCCAGTACTAAAACATAACTGAACGAAAAATAAAAACAATTTTTTTACTGGGAAAACAAAGAATTATATAAATTCTTCTTGGTTCACATATATGTATTACAATGCCATAATATTTCTTATACTTTTTATATAGTTCTTTTTCATGGGCTACTTAGGATTATTCTTTTTTCTTCACTAAATAAGAGAAAATAAAACACTACAATTAGGGAGAAAAACATTTATAGTAAATATAAGTATATAACCTATGACATCAAACAACTCCATCTGTTCTTCCTTAGTTTTTTTCCAACAAACTTTTATGTATCATTGCATCTAATCATCTGGCTTACTAACTTAGGAGGAAAAAAACCAAAGGCAGAAATGGTCTCTACAGATTTTTTCCCATAAGGGGAAATATACACACATAAATTGCAAGAAAAAAAATATAGTGTTAAAAAATTAGCAGACCACCAAATAAAAGTAAAATCACAAATTATTACATAATGACTTCTTTAACTTTTACTGATAATTTTAGTGAGTCTACCATTTTAAAAGAAATGTTATTTTCATAAATATCTATGAAATAAAGCAATAAATAATTACTGGTAACATAAAGAGAACAGGGACTTCTAATTCTTTTAGGTATTCCTGCTAAACTCTATATGGAAGACTTCACACTGCTTATGAAATTTCTTTGCATCCTAAACTCAGCTTCATGTCAATGAGCCATGAAATGAAACCTTGGAGAATTCCTGCATATAATAGAGCTTTCATTTATTTTGTGAAGTACTCCTGGTGTGTTTAATAGACTAGCTTCTTTGAATAAAGTATCCTACTAGAATGCTACATCAAGAACTGAAACAGGGCAGAAAAAACGTGTGTGTGTGTGTGTGTGTGTGTATATATATATATATATTTTTTTTTTTCAGAGTTTAAAAGTGACCTGCAACAAATATTTTTTTCTTACCATTGTACTTGAACACAAAGCTATTTTACTTTATAAACATACACTTAAGAGACAAAGTAAGAGTAAATATGGCCTTGCCCACATTTTTAGATATAGAGATGTTTTTATAAACATGTTTGCAAATATTTCATTTTCTCACTTAAAGCCCTTCAGATATGCAAAAAGGATTAATATCATGTTAATGTTGGAACACAGAAAACTGTAGTTATTGATGAAAATCACAAAATTTGAGAAAGTTTACTAAAATGTTGGTATTTCCAAGTTCAATCTAAGAGGCAAAGTACAACACACATAAAAATACTCATCTTAGTCATTTCTTAAGTTTGAAGTCATAGAAGATAGGGGTAATTAAATAAATGCAAACAAGAAATGGAGGACAGATATGCACAATTCCATGTATGCGCCAAGGATGTGTGGTCACGTGGGGGAGGAATAAAACGGTTGAGAACTGGTACGAGGAAGAGGGTCAGTGCTGCTCAGTGAGCTTTAGAAGACACAAATATGAAATGGAGTCATAATCTCTCTCCTCCAGCTTCATTTCCAAAGCCAAAACGTCACACGACTCACACAAACCTCAGCTGTTTGCCTAAAAGGTAACTCCCCACTCGTAGAATTGTCTTAAATTAAGTACTTGAACTTCCTTCCTCCGTATGCTGCTATCTTCTTCTTGACCGTTCTCCCTCCAAACTCCAAGCTGGGCAGAATTACCAGATTCAAAACAACGGGTCTGTTATGTTCCAGAAAGAGATTTCTAACAGTCCTACATCTCCCTTTTCTGACTGATCATAATATTTAAGGGGACCAGTACTAAAATAAGGTTTTTCATCTTGCTTTTTACATTATAGGATGCTCCTTCCCCCTACCGTTAAGATCCTATGGGAAAAACCATATAAGTTTTACAAATAACTCCTAGCCAGAGATAACCGAGGCAGAGCAAAAGCTCTACTTTAACATCCATTACTCAGTAAAAATAGAAAATTAGATTCTGTTAATGATTCAGAATAAAAGCCAAAATTATAATGGAAAACAATTAGCATAGAAGTCAGAAAATTACACATAGAAAATTTAAAATATAATGCCTTTTATAAGTCTCGGTACTTATTAGCAGAAGAGAATTAATTTGACAGCATGTGGTTCTGTCTTTTTCAATCATCAGTACTTTAAAGGATACTCAGAACCAGAATAATGTGGGATTCGGCCACGAACTGGGCCTGACTGCTTCCATGGATGTAGCTCTAAAAAACAAGACAAAGAAGCAATGTTACAATCTGGAATTAGGGATTTTTGTATGTTGTAGTTTTATATCATGACAATAATGAAAAAATTTGTTAACTAAGCTCTATTTGGAGGTGTTTTTTTTTTTTACTGAAATTATAATTTAATAACTAGAAATAATAGATGGAAGTGTTGGTGGCTGATATTACTGTAAACGACAGGCAACAACTTAATATCAATGTGAACTTATATCTTGCTCAAAGGTTTACCACATACATACACACAATGTAATAGCAAAAGTTGTAAATTAGAGCAAGTTAACCTTACTAAGTTTACTGAGTCCATTAAAATAAGTCAATAATAATCTATCAAATAGTCACTCTTTTCCACGTTATCAAAATAACAAGGTAGCTTTATAAGTACATTCGTTTCATTAGAACATTTTTAATTGATTTTAAAAATATTAAAATTATTCTAGCTCACTAAGAAATGTGTAGTTTTCCATACTTAATAAGAACTGTATTAGTTGATATAAGTAGATTACAGAAAATCTGACAGAAATCATCTAGGATATTTTGCTTCTAAAAATTCTAACTTCTACATTATTTCAGCTGTTAATTTCTCATGAAAATTGGTTGCTTGGCAGTTGTTTTAAATAAAAATACTTGTCTAAGTTTTCTGTTCATAAAAAAAATATTGAAGAGAAAAAACAAAATTAATATCCTCAATTTTACATCACATATAAATAGTAATTGTATTATTTGAGATGAACCACTTTAGTCCTGTAAAAATTTTCCTTTGTTTTTATTTTGACAATCATATGGATGAAGCATTATGCTTTACTGGAAAGAGTATTTCTGGAAGTATGGAACAGAGTGCGGAATCTCAGAGGGAGGGTGGGGGGAAAATGAGTGGGTGGGAGGTAATGAGCCAAAGGCTATGTCTGCATACGACCGGTAGTATATGTATAACCCATGGACAGGCTGAAGGCTGGGGCAAGCTAGAGAGGGGATCAAAGCGGGAAAAAGGGAGACATATGTAATACTTTAAAAAATAAAGAATTATTAAAAAAAGAAAAAGAAAAAAGTGAATAAAGCAGACTATTTTAGGCTAAAAAAAAGAAATTATTCCTTCTTGGCCTTAGCCCAAAACACATCACCAAATGTCTCAGATATTCAATAGCTCCTCATTTATAGAATTAGGAACAAAATTAGATGATTCCTACTATCTCTTTGAAGTATATAGTCATTTTTTTTTTTAATTCTGTATTGGTATTTTCATGTAAAGGCTGTTCTTTATACTCTGATCTAAACTATACTTGCTTCCATCTCAAATTTCTCAATTTCATAGCGCAACTGCCTCATCCAAAGGGATATTTAGATGTAGAAGCACAGCTTCAAGCAAACTGGCTAAAAGATAGTCGTTCCTTGGCCATTCACATAATTTCTAAGGAATCCTATCATATGTTTCCTTCTGACTCTATATAGGATATTTGTATTTAAGTGATGCATGCAGTTTGAAGTAATATGTAAAGCAATGAAATCCCTTTACAGCTTGAGCATGATGTTTATTTATATTCTTTCTCCCTCTGATTTTTACTAATTCAGATAAGGGGGATATTAGTAAAATGGTAATTTAATCCTAAATATATACATATTTAACTTTATCTTATAACCACAGTGCATTTGCAGATCAGATGACTTGTCAAAAAGAAAATGTGCATGTCTTTTGATATTGGATGCATATCTATTTTTC
The DNA here is from genome assembly GCA_036971965.1 of Nyctalus aviator. Lineage (NCBI taxonomy): Eukaryota > Metazoa > Chordata > Mammalia > Chiroptera > Vespertilionidae > Nyctalus > Nyctalus aviator. Next base: position 176,813,304 of record CM072924.1, on the reverse strand, counting down.
CATGGAGACAAATGGTTTTATAAATGTTCTTTACTTGTTCTGTCCAATGAACACTTCATAGAGCATACGGATCAAAATCAATGTTTATACTAAATTATCATGTTTCCTTTTTCCAAATGACTAATAAATAGTACTTTATCAGAAAGTTCATTACCACAACTTACTTAAAAGCCAGTTTTATACAGAAGAAATATTAGATGACTTGAAGTTTGCAGAGTAACATAAATAATATATATGAAAAATACACTTAATTTCAAGTGACCTCTTGAAAATAAATTAGTATATATATATATATATATATATATATATATATATATTTTACTACAATGGTCCCAACAACTTTTATATAACAGTATCAGAAAAGGAAATGGAAATTAACCAAAATATAGTACATGTCAGAGGATAAAAGAAACCTCATTCCTTTTATTCCTCAATTCTTGGGAGGTAAAATGGGTCATTATGTTCTGCTCTTTCAATAGTGAGTGTGTGGGCAGAGAGTCATCAGTAAGGAGTCCTTTGTGCCCTGGATGTTCTAAAACAGGAATGGCCAGCGCCGCCCGCTGGGCTGTGACTGCGAAGGCGGTCGCCCTGGTGAAGAGCACACTGAGCTTGAAAGGCAGGAGCCCTGGTTTCAAGTGCGGATGCTAAGCATTCAATTTGAGAAACCAGTTGTTAATCTTGGTCCGTTCAATCATCGGAGCCTAAGTCTCCTAATGTGTGAAATAAAAACTGAGATCGATTTTACCAAGAAATCAGGGTCGTATAGCGGTTTATAAAATGGATTTTAATCAAAATGTCTGCCTATCCTGGATCTGCCACAAGTATGACCTGGAACAAGATTACTCTAAGCCTCAAACTGTTCAACCAAATAATGGAATAAACAAAACTTGAAAAGTGACTTAGATAATACAAGTAAAAAACTTTGTATCAGGCTAAAAACCCAAAAACAGCCAGTCAGTGTTATCTATTAGTCACTTGACTCACAGACAAGCATAATGTCCTCTGGTTTATGACTCTTGTTAATCAAGAATAGTAGATATGCCTGGGTTAAAGTCTCCTGCCATGAATAATTGTTTTTAACCTTCTTATTCAAATGTCTTACATAGCAAGCTAATATTAACATGATCATCTATGGAGCAAAGGCAAGGTATAAACAACCAGTGCATTAGATAAACCCTAATAAAGACTTAGTTAAATGGGCTTTCAAGTAAAATCAAATAGCACCAGAAACAGAGTACAAAATGCTGTCCAGTGACACATACGTTAGTATATAAGACAGGAAGTAGCACTTTCGAAGACAATGATATATAGGACTCAAGTTAGTTCCTATTTCTTCCTTTTTCACTGACAAAATATATATTGGCATCTATTTGCTTTGGTATACGTTTCTTAAATAAAAAGTGAGCTTAAGCCAATTCTAAGGAGATGTAAGTTTGATCATTTTAAAAGCTGTAAAGTATTTTAAAATGATTTCTGACACCAAGAAAATGGCAAATGGATAAAACAAAGTAGATATTGAGGGTGTTAAGTAAATGACAATTTGTCTAAGTCCAAGATCAAATCCACAAATGTAGATTTTTAGGTCCTTTTTTCATTTTAAAATACATGATTACAAAATGAACCAAGAACTGGTCAATATACATTTTCTTTCTTTCCATTTTCTTTCCTCTGTTCTTACATAAATCATGAAAAATTACCTGTGTAAACTCTTTTAGCCTTTTCAGCCTTTATTTTTTCCCCTGCCTTCCAGTACAAGGACAACAGACACTTGACATTTAAGAAAGTCTTTTAAGTATAATCTCTCAACTATCTAGCAATAGTGGGAAAAAGGAAACATGATAATGTTTAGTATAAACATAACAATACAGAATGCAAATCTTGTCTTTGACAGCACTTCCTAAGGAGACAAAAGGGCTGCCCCACTGCTTTTAAATAAATTTATGTCTTTAATCTTGGCTGTTTAAGATTTGCCAGCAAAAAAGCCACTAGTTTCTTCAAAGCCTATGTAAAATGAGGAATCCACTTTTTTAAAATTATTATTACTTTATCATCATTGAGTAGCCCTCATAATATATTTCCCTTAGAAACTTACTTTCATCATAGCCAGTTGTCACATTTAAGGAAAAATGAATTCCTTCAATTCCTCAGGACCTTAGCCTCCAGATTTCTAAACAAACAGCACTAGATTTAGAATACAGCTTTGCAGCATTATAGGAAAAGTAACCTGTCTATAGGTAGGCTTGTATGTTTACCATTGCATTGTGGTGAATCTAAATGTTAACGAACATAGACACCTCAGTAGATAAAGAGAAGCAGGAAAGCAAGGTTAGATGTGCACAGTCAATATCTTTCCATCATGTACACCCAGGGTATTATTACACATTTTTGTGTGTGACAATCTACCATGTCATTCTAACTGAATAAGATAGTATTTCAAAATATGAGAGTTAGTAGGAAAGGAATAACGACACCCTAGTTCCGAGTCTGCTTTGTGCACTACAGTACCCAGAACACTAAAATAAAATAATCCCCATTCTCTTCTTTTCAGTTTCTTCCTGGGAATATTACTGTCCAGGAAAGGATTTGTTTGAATTGTGTCTTTAATAAAGACCCAATTGATTGGTACCATCTTGAGCAGAATTGAAGCATCATGTAGTGGGAAGATTCTAGATGCCTTTCAGTGTTTCTATTAGTTTTAACATTATGTAAGATGGCATATCTCAACAGTTCAAACGAATCCTTTCCTGAGCAATGTACCACACACATGGGTGAGATCATGTGATATTTAACTGTCTCTGACTGGCTTATTTTGTTTAGCATAATACTCTCCAGGTCCCGCCATGTTGTCTCAAAAGGTAGTTCTTTTTTGAGAGAGGACACAAAAATAGCACTGTGATAGCTTTTTAAACAACATAAAATGATTAACAAAAATAGATCCAGAGACAAAGAAACATGGAACAGACCATCCAATCTCAGAGGGAAGCTGATGGGGTGATGGTAAGAGATCAACCAAAGGGGGGGGAGGGGGATGTCAATCAAGGAAAAAGTAGATGTATGTAATACTTTAAACAATAATAAAACAAAGAAACAAAAACTAGAATAAAAACATATCAGAGCCCAAAGAATCAAAGCTGAATTAGAATTAAGCCAAAAACTAAAGTAGTATGGATTATAACTTCAAGTATGAAATATGTGTGTGTGTATATATGTACACACATATATATGTATACACACACACACACACACATATTAAAAATAAAAATAAATAAATAAATAAATAAAATAAAATAGCAGCAACCAAACAGTGAAGAGAAGGCAGGCAGGCAGGTCGGCTTCTGTTGAGCTGAGGCAAAAGGAGGTATCCTGGGTCACAATGCTCCTGAACAAAACAAGCCGAAACACGAGGTATTTGTCACTCTGACATTCTAATAAAAGATCCTCTGTTTCTGGTTACTAGTCATACATCTCCAGCCCTTTCCTTGCGGGTCTTTTCATTCATCAGCCTGCATCAACGCCTCAGTCAGCACTAGTGCTGCTAGGCTTCCACACCAGTGGCAGATGTGACAGAGATCAGACAATAGGTGGGCCAGGCCTTCTGGGGCTGCCTGAAAGAAGAGGTATAAACAGGTATTACCTACATCTATGTTGCAAAGACTGCCACCGTGTTTGATTTCCCCAGAGGCTATATGTACCTCATGCTTGAAATTCCTAAGTACTTAATTAAATATTTGGCTTGAACTAGAAAATGATTACAGTACACATGAAACAGGTCTTGTGAAAACACTGATAAATTGGATTGCTTGCCACGCAGGTTTTTTTGTCTGTCAGCTGTCAGCAATAAGACATTGCAATGTGGAGTGAGGTGCCCTTACCTACCACAGCCAGACTTCCATTTTACTTATCCCACTGGAGCCTTAAGGCTGACCACTCAACAATGGGCTGTTTGTTTTAGAAACCACACAACAGATTCCTTGACTCCATCTATGCAAATTCTCATACAGTAGGTCAGTGGTAGGACCAAAAATTTACTCATTTCAGAGCCAAAAGCCATTTCTACCTTCCTACACTTTACAAGAGGCTGTATGGGGAGAGGAACGTGTATTCTGTAAGAACTGTCAGAAAGGCTACAGATTCAGAGAATAATATCTTAGGAGTAAGAAGTGTTTTTAACAATAAAAGAATTGTTCCATATTCAGTACTAGTAAAACTTTTTTTTTTTTTTTTTAAACAACAATGCCTTCCTATTTCAAGTGTAAGCAGCTTAGAGCTCCATGGCCACAAGCCTATGAAGAGGGCTGCCTTCAAATTGGGCTCAAACCACAGAAGAAAGAACAAGATGCTCATCAGCAGGTCCAACCGATAGCACCACAGCTTATGTTTAACAATTCCATTTCAACCATCCCATCTAGTACGGAGCGGTTCTGTAGACACTACCAGACCCACGGTGAGGTCACAGAGGCAGATGCCGAGCCACTGGAAATGGGAGGCCCGCACGCTGGCAGCTCCTGCCCAGGAACAGGGAGCAGTGGGCAGTGTTCGGACAGCGTGGCTCCAGCCCGGGTTGGGCATGGTTGGTCTTATTCAAGCCCTTCTCCGAAAAATGCTGTCAGTCCTGATAATAAAGGAGAGATCTCTCTCCTGCGAGCTTTACCTGAATTACAGTGTCGGCAGTCCATGGATTTTAAGAAGGGGGGTAGTAACAACAAAATAGACAACGTCCAAAACCACCACGAAGACCTCCAATCAGTGCTAGGGACATCTTAAGCAGAATATGCTGAAATAGTTCAATACAGTTGTCCCTACCTACAAGGCCAGTGAGAACACAGAGTGCAGCTGGAGCACTTGTAGAGGACAATAAAACAGCCTCAAGGCCCAGACACTAGTGATACAGTTAGCATTTGAAGAAGCACACTAGTCATACAGTTAGCATTTGTAATAGGCAAATGAGAGAGAGCTTCTCATACCAACCATATACCTTGAAAATGCTAAGAATAAAAATATGACAACATAAGATTTAAGTTTCTTCCAAGTCTACAGCAAACATTTAAAAAGTCCCATGCTTCACCTTCTAGGTAATTTAGGAATTAATATTTTGTTGACAACAGATTTCCAGACTTATGATCAATTTGTTTTATTCAGTAACGTAAGAAAACTTGAAACATGTTGTATAATTGCTCTCAACAGAATTTTCTTTTGTAACGGAAGTAATAGTATCAAAATGAAAAGCTGTTTGTTATATTCTACATTTTAACATCCAACTGAATAGGTTTTAATGTGAGATACTGAATATGTAAATCTATAATGCTTTAAAAGCTTTTCTAGCTGTCATATAAAAAGAATAATATAATTACACTGAGTTTTTCCCCCTCGTTTAAACTCCAGAAAGAAAAAAAATATCAAGGAAGATTAATATTCTCATGTCATTATTATAAATGTAAATCCAAAAATGCAAGAACAATGACAACAAAACTAATTCAGCTTAAAAGTTACATCATTCTGTTACAAATAAGATCACTCATTTCATATCACCCAATTTTTGCATCTATCATTTGTCTAGAAATGTATTAAGAAGATAATTTCTCTGTGCCCTAATCCAGCTTTGCCAATATTTGAATTATTTTCCCTGGAAAGCCATTTATCTCTGTAATTTTTGTGCCTGGTACAGAAAGTTTTTGTTATTTATAGGACTATTAGGTGATAAAAAGATGTTATCAGGCAAACTCAATGAAATGTATTGACACAAAAATAAACAAGAACCACTATGTTTTCTTTCGAAGCTCAGTCTTTTAACATTTTTTTTCCCGTTTTTCCTGTATCTACATTCAGTCTCTTAACATTATTTTTTTCTGTTTTTGCTGTATTTACTGAGAAATGGCAATGTGGAAGTCCACATTGCCAATTCTCAGTAAACGCTCTGGTAATTCTGTATATGTAAGCATATTCACATAGATGACACATACCCTGGGTGTCTAGGCCATTACTTCTTGATAATAAACTTTTTAGCATATGCTGGCTCATCTTCTGATCATTATTTGTACTCTGTACTTATTCAAATCACTGACTCATTGATTGCAAGTTGAGCATAATATTGCTGAGTTTGATTCCCATTGCTCCACACTGGACTGTCTGCTACGACAGTGCTTCCAGTCCAGTTCTTCAGACAGCTTTAGTTTACATCCTTAACACTTCCCTCCCATTGTGCTAAAAATGACACTTTCTCTAAAGTTCGCCTAATGCCACTGCTTTGCAAGCCCAGAATCGAGCACTCCCCCACATGTCCAGGACCACAGCACGCTGAAGAGCAGTGCGGAAAATCACTGCCTCTGAGTCTGACATCTGATCAGACTTCATCCTGACATCGGATGTGAAATGTAGTGCAATGGTACGAAAAATGAAACCTGTCCCAGAAATAAAAATGACACTGATCAGGATTCAGATATTAGACCCATCCAGCACAGCTGACAGTACCATGGCTTCGCAGGCCTTGAGAATGGGTTTAACTGATGATGGATGTTACTGGCTGAACCTGCTAATCTTCCAAATATGACATTAAGTTCTTGGGATAATTTTCTATTTCTGCTTACTATTCCAAGGCTACAAATGAACAACATTCATCATCATCATTTCATCAGTATACCACCCATGTGAATCCAGGCACATGAGAAGTATTTTACATGTAATAGCCTGATACACAACTTCAGGTTCTTCTATAACAGTTTTACAACCCAAACACAGCAGTCATCTTCAACAAAAGCACTGCACTCTAATGGCCGAGGACTCTGGCTCCAAGCCAGGCCTGTAGGGTTGAATTCTGTGTGGAAGTGGGCACATCATTTAACCAATCTATGGTTCGGTTTCCTCATCTGTGAGATCAGGCTGTTATAATAATACAAAGCTTTTGGAAAGGCATGTCATGAAATAAGCCTTCAGTAAGTGTTAGCTCTAAAGGTGTTCTTATATATTTATTCCACAAATATTTATTCAACACCTAATGTGAGAGGTTACCTTTTTAGTCCCTTGAAATAAAATAGTGAACAGAGCAAGTTATCTCTGGCTTACGTGTGTGTGTGTTGAGGTGAGGGCAGGGAGCAGGGGGATAGAGAGACAAAATCAAAATAAATAATGAACATATATGTACATATAAACAATGTAAAATAAAGTGTACACTAAGGACATTAGGTAGACACACTGATTTTGTGGGAGTACAGACAAGGCAGTGGGAATAAGGACCAACACAAAGTCCTTAAGGTAGAAATGTGTTCAAGGAACAGTAAGGCCAATGTGCTGGTGAGGACTTACATTTCACTGAGTCACCTGAGAAACCATAATAGGAAAGTTTTGGGCAGAAGAGTAGCATGATCTATGTTGAGAATAGATTATGGTGGAGCAAGGATAGAAGCAAAAAGCGGTTACTTCAATAATCCAGACAGACGGTGTTGGTAAATTATGTTAATGGCAGGTGCCAAGGAGTTACTGAATCCTGGATATATTGAGAAGGAAGAACAGTGTTTTTGTATTCTATGTGTTTTATACAAAAGGAGAGTAACTTTATAGGTAGCAGAATGTGTAGTAAAAATTTAGTTAAGGTTCAAATTGTAAATATATATTGCAGTATTTATACTACTACAAATCTAGAACATTTACTAGTACATGCAATTGGGGATACACGAGTTTAAATAAAATCTGCATAATCAGTTACATTTAGGTTTATTAAAGAGGTCATCATAATGGTAGCATATACTTTAATTATAAAGAAAATATTTTACATCATTTGTTTGTGAAAGTTCTATTCTCTCTTTACATTTTCTCCTATAGTCAACAGCTCTTCTGTAGCAAAGATCTTTTCCCAAGCAGGGGTATGTTTTCGTATCTTTTGGGGTAACTACTAGCATATTTCTACTGAAATATCGCACACGAGTGGCATTAACACTATAAAATCAAATCATTTTAAATGTCAATATTCTCTGTAACAACTAACTTATCTTTGCCAGCTTCCATGCTTCTGCTTGTCAATAACACAACCATTCTTCAAATGATCTGAGTTTCCACTTGGATATCCCTGCCTATTCTAGCTAAATCTCCTCAAAGCTCTCATCAGTCTGCTGCTCACAAACCTTTGAAAATTTAAAATTGCCTCTAGGCCAGTCAAATCCCTTGGCACTGTAAGTCAAATGCCTTTGAATCAATCAGTCAGACCACCAATATATAAATCCAACAAATACCTATTTGGTACTTAAGAATAAGAGATTCTGCACTCCACACAATGAGAAAAACAAGTAAATATAAAACATGGTGATTCTGCTCAATAGGAAACAGCATACGTGCATGGAAAGCTATCTGATCACCAAGGCCAAGGGCAAGGAGGCCGCTATGGTGAATGCTCCAGAGGAAGGAGACCAAGATAGGAGTCTGTGCTAGAGTTGCCTCCTTTGTAAATGGGAATATCACTATCCTCCTTCTTGTGAAGTGCTATAGAATTAAACATTATAATTAATAGGTACTAAATTGCATGATATTTGGTAAAGACTATAATACTGGCTATGAATTTAGCTATGTGTTCTAGGGAAATATGAAAGATGAAATTACTGTAGGCTAAAATAGAAGAGACTCCAAAGATGGTTAACTGTAAGCAGGATACTTCAATGTGGATTTTGTAGTGTCCTGCTGTTGTACCTGAGCCTTGATTGTTTTGGGCATGTCAGTGGGTGGAACTGACCTCAGGCTGACTGGCTGTGAGGGCTGGGTGTGTCTATAGTGGAAAAGCTGTTATGTGGGGGCTAACCCCACTGGAGTTAAGGCTTTGACGACAGGTGAGTTCACCCTTTGGGTGTATTACTTGTGGAGTTGGGTGAATGGTGGGTGCTCTGATGTGGTCTGGAGCCAGCCACCAACTGTGTTGGTTCTGGAGACTTCTGGGAGGGGTTCCAGTGCAGGCTGTCAACTGTGCCCAGCTAGGGCCACCTATTGGGAACTACAAAGTGATGTGCTGTTGGTTGCCACTTATGCTGGCCTTGGAGGTACTTAGGAGAGACTATGCTCCCACTTGATACCCTTAGTGCAACATGTCAAACTCTCGGCCACAAGGCGGTATGCCTACATAAATAAGGTATGTGGCCCGCCGGCTGTGCTGTGAGTTTGACATGCTTGCTTCGGTGGGACCGACATTGTTAATAGAGGCCAACTGCTTCTTGAGCCATGTTTGTGATTGCTTATTTGAAGTTATGTTTCAGCTAGCAGTGGTCACAGCTTAGGTCAGATCTAATGGGAATCACAATACAAACTGAGACTGGGTGTATCTTGTGCTGGGCTTAGGGCCACTTAACAAGATGTACAGGGTCCACTGAAGCCAACCCCTGACAGTCTGAGATTTGTGGACCTATCAGGTATTGTAGAAAAGTCCACAGTGTGAGCTGAGGCAGGCCTGCTGGTTGGGTGGGGTGGATTCTCAGGGAATCACCAGGGTTGGGTGAACACTGTTAGCTAGGCTAATGGAGAGCTCAGATTTGATGCCTATCTGCACCTGAGTGCTGGGTGAGATAAGGGCTCAAGGAAAAAGCAATGGTGCTTATCTCAGAGAGAGCCTTCCCAACCCCTGCTCCTCCAGCTTTCACCCCGAAGCCAGTAAATTTAGTTCCTTCCTGCACCTCCCTGGTGATCTTCAAGATGCTGCTCTTCCCTGGAGCCCGGAGTGAGTGAGTGAGTATGTGAACGAGTCTGGCTTGGCCCCTCCAGAGAAATGCTTGGGAATCCAGTAGTTCTTGTCTCACTCAGATGCAATCTCTGCTGGTTTTCACACCCTGCAGTCATGGGGATTCTTCTTACCCACTAGTGATTGGGGATGGAGAGCTGGAGATGGGGTTAGGGCTCCTGGCTCCACAGGTGGGACCCCCACTGCCCAGATCTCTCCAGATTCTTCACTGCCACACGTGGGTGAGGGGCCAGCCTGTTCCCATCTCTGCCTCTCCTACCAGTCTTCTGACTGTTTTTTATATTCCTGGTTTATAAGGCTTCTCTTCAGCTAGACTCCATGATGGTTGTTCCATAAATTGGTTGAAATTTTGATGTGGTCGTGGGAGGAGGCAAGCACAGCATTTACTCACTCCACTATCTTGACTAGAAGACTGCATAATTATTATTTGATTATCAAGTAATGAAATATTTATCTTTGTATTAGTATTTATCTTATATTACAGACCACATTTCATTATAAGTTGGCTATACTATAAAAACACCGATAATAGTGTTATGTTTTCTCCACTCTTGCAAACATAATTTTAGGATAAAGGTTTCTTCTATTGACATTTGAAATGATTTTTAAGTATTCACATTATGACTTTGACATCTGTTTGATAAGTGCAAAATCACAAGGAAAGTTTGAACTGAAGGACGCTTTCTTAATTAGCTTAAGAATTACTATTTTAATATCTAATTGAATAACTTTGTCAGATTATACATTATAGAAAATCTTTGTTCTATTTCCTGGGAAAGCACTTCAAATAGAATGCTGTTAAGAGAGATAATATTTTCTGCTTTTCCGTTGCTTCCTACTGATAAAAATAAATACAAAGAGCCCTGGCCAGTGTGGCTCAGGTGGGTGAACCTTGTCCCATGCACCAGGAGTTGCTGATTCCCAGTCAAGGGCACATGCCCTGGTTGTGGGCTTGATCCTGGGTAGGTGACAGGCAGGATGCTGCCAATCTATGTTGTGCTCTCACATCAATGTTTCTCTCTCTAAAAAAGCAATAAACTCTTAAATAAATACAAAGAACAGTTCTACTATGCTCTAAAATGAAAATAAGCACCAGATATCTTATCTAATAATAGAGAAATATATAAATTGACCATACACCCACTACACTCACAGCCAATCAGAATGAGTATGCAAATTAACCCAACAAATATGGTGGTTAATTTGCATACATACCTGGGTCCCAGGAACCTCCTAGGCACCTAAGTGACTCCCAGCCAGCCATCGGGAGGGGCGGGGGGCTCCTTCCCAACCCTAAACCCTGGGGTGGAGGCTTTAGGCTTGGGCAGAGGCCCAGCCTGTGACTGGAGGTGCTGGTGGTCCCCCTTCCCGAGCCTAACGCCTGAGGTGGAGGCTTCAGGCTTGGGCAGGGGCTGAGCCTGGGATCTGAGGGAAGGGGGGAAAAAATCAATGGAAACATATCCTCAGGTGAGGATAAAAAGAAAAATAAAGAAATGTTATATCCTATGAAAGACACATCTTGAAAATGCTTAAAGAAAGTTGTCATTTTTTCATGGTGAAGGGACTGGAGTCCATGTTAGTGAAAATACCTTGGTGACTGCAGTGACTGGCAGTGGCTGCGGCAGCAGGGTGATGAGGCTAGCACCTTTCCTTGATCAGCCTGTCGCCTCCTGCAAAGGGAGGCCAGATTGGGGCTTAGGTCCGCTCCCAATGGGAATCGGGCCTAAGCCTTCAGGAGGGCATCCCATAAGGGCTACCAGTATGTGAGAGGAGGCAGACTGGGCTGAGGTACCCCTCCCCAGTGCACGGATTTTATGCACTGCGCCCCCAGTATATATCCTATCTTATAAAGAAAGAATATGCTAACTGATCCTCATGCCATCACAAAGACGGCGGCGCTCACATCCAATAAGGAGGGAATATACTGACTACCATGTCCTCAAAGATGGTGGCACCCACAGCCAATGAGGAGGGAACATACTAATAGACTGCCACACCCTCAAAGATGGCAGTGCCCACATCCAATAGAGGGAATATGCTAATTGAGCCATGCCCTCAAAGATGGCAGCGCCCAGTCCCCTTAGCCCCTCTAAGGTGGCAGGCGCACGGCAAGACCAGGCCTATCCCCAGGCAGGCTTGGCCTTGCTGCGCACCTGACTCGAGCCCCCCAGTCCCTCGGCCCCCAGGGCTGGCCCGACGCACAGGCAAGCCTCAGATGGCGGCTGCCCAGTGAACCCCCAAGGCAAAAGCAAGACTCGGATGGTGGATTCCCAACTGCCTAGGGCCAGCCTGAGGTGCAGTCAAGCCTCGGATGGTGGTTGCCCAGCCACCCAGGGCCGCCTGAGGCTCAGGTAACCAGGGCCCAGTGAAGCTTGCACTGCTGGCAGTGGCAGCAGCAGAGTTGTGATGGGGGCATTGCCTTCCCCTTATCGCTGAGTCAGCTCCTGTCCCTGAGGGCTCCTGGTCTGTGAGAGGGGGCAGGCTGGGCTGTGGGATCCCCCTTCCAGTGCATGAATTTTCATGCACTGGGCCTCTAGTGTGTGTGTGTGTGTGTGTGTGTGTGTGTGTGTGTGTGTATATATATATATATATAAAGATAGCATAAATATATACCTTAATAGCCACTCATTATTCAAAGGAGCACCATGCTAGATCAAAGTACTGGGACAATAAAATGTTCAGTGCCTGTTTCTAGATTACAATCTAGTTCAATTAAGTACAAAACAAAACTGTTTCTCTTAAGACTCTGTTGAAATCTGAGAGAGATTCAACCAGGCACAATATTAGCATCTTAAAAACCTGTATTTAACTGGCATCTAAACATCTGAATTTACAACATGTAAGAAAACAAGTAGTAGAAAATGGATGCCTTGAATTTGATCTCTGTTGAGTCTCAGCACAGAGATTCAAGCTTGATAAGCAGGAAAGGGAATATGGAGTTTTACCTGATTATAAATAAGGTTTGGAGTGTGAGGCAGTAGATGATGGCATGAAACTAATTCTGTGTCTAAGAAATGTGCTCACTGAACAGCCCCACTTCCATCTCCACAGGAGGGAGTACTGAGGAGATGCAGGAGGACCCTCTTCTCATCCATAACACACAGTCACGCTCAGGGACAGAATGCAGTCTGCTGAGAAAGTTTTATCAGAACAAGCTGTCAATGCGTAAGCAAGAGTCATTTTACAAGTAGTTTGGTAGCTCTATCCTATTATAAAAACTGGTTGCATAAAGATTTTATTCAATGTGTACATTAATTAACATATATGGCATATTGTTAGGTAATCAAATCCTATTTAACAAACATGTTCATCCGGATTTCTAAAAGTGAGGAATCAACAGGCAAGCATCTCAGCAGGTCTTCCTGGCCCAGCTCTAAGTTAAACAGAAACTGTGCGGCCTCCTTTGTGTAGCTGTTGAGGATTGTAGAGCCAACTGTCCCGACCCTCTCCCTGCCTAAGCGCTAACTGCCCAAGGACACAGACTTATTTAAGAAAATAGGAGATCCAAAGCTCTCTGTTATCTGAGCTTCTGCCGGCAATAATTTTCTAATCATTTTTTGGAAACCACTAACTCTTTGAGGAGGGATTACTTCAGAAATACAGCCAGCTTTTCTGTGTTAACTTGAAGTATGGTTTTTACTTGTACAGACACATGACAAACACTTTCTTCCCCTATTCACTTCCAGACAGTACAGCTATGAAGCAAAGAGCAGGTATTAATTTCTAAGTTACAACAGAATGACAATCCTTGGACAATACAGTTCCAAAAATTGTGCACATAATTCTGGTGGTTTAAATCCCCTCTCTGGACCACAATTGTCTGTCATTTTCAAGTGTGTCTAGTAATGCTGAAACCTAATGAACCTCAGGTTTAACAGTCTGATGCAGGTACTGGAAAAGCTAAGAGAAAGTTAGCTTTGTTTCTGTTACTGATGTTTATTTGAGCAATATAAATTACCTAGAAATAAAGGTCGTACTTCTGCCCCTCCCTGTTCAGAAACATCTGGAGTGAGCATGCAAACTTGAGCACTTGCAGTTAGGCAGGGGGACGCTGACTCCACTGCCGAGCAGGATGGAGAACAGTGACAGGCTGGGGGAGTTACAGATGTGCCTGTGACAGCAGGTGACGGAACTGGAAATAGGTTTTCTAGAAAAGAGTCCAGAATGATAACCCACCTCCAATGTTTGTGCAGCTGACCTATGGATCTTAGAAGGCATCACTCTAGGAGACTGGGGAGAGGAGGGCAGGGCAGGGGGGGGGGGGGCGCGTATCACTAGCATTATGCATTTCAAAGGAACTATTTTCAACTCAATATAAGAAACATCTTCCCAACAAATAAAGCTAAAACTAGCTGGCTCATGAGGAAAAAGTTATCTAAATTCTATAAAATAAAAGGCTAATATGCAAATTGTCCTGAGAGTTTGACCAACCAAGATTTTATCCGTTCACTATGACATGCGCTGACCACTGGGTGGTGGCGCAGAACCAAGGAAGGCCCCAGCAGGCAACCAGCATCCGGGAGAAGGAAGGCCCTGATAGGCCCTGATCACCGGCCAGGCTTAGAAACCCTACCCATGCACAAATTTTGTGCACCAGGCCTCCAATTGTTTAATAAGAGGCTCAACAACTATTATTTACTGTAGATGTTGTAAAAGGGTTTCTAACTCAACTAGAGGATTCTGGCTTTGATAACTTCTAAAGTCTCCTCAATTGAAGATCTATGAAAAGTCTCTAAAAAATAAACGCCAAGGTTCAAAAATGAGTCCCATCTAGGCCTGAAAATAGATCTCTTTATTTTCACTCCACACACAGTATTGATATAATGGTTCTTTCATTCTCATCCCATTGCTATTACCTCAGTTGAAGCCTTAATAACTTGGAATTCATCAACAACCTTTTAACTTATCTCTGAGAACTGAGACCATCTGTGTCAACATGACTTAATAGTTTCTTCAAAGAAATCTTCGCTTGGTAAAGATAAGATTGTAAAGCCAAAAAATAAAAATAACCTCACTGCTTGCTTCCGCAAATTCTTACAGATTTATCAGAGACAGTCCACACACCTGTAACAAACAGCTTAAAGATTCTTGCCTCACCATGTCCAGAAAACCTAAGCTATTCTGATTATGTGTGTGTGTGTGTGTGTGTGTGTGTATGTATGCCTGTACTGAAAAGCTCACCTTTAAACCATTTCAGTCCAGATCCCAAGATCCTATAAATACCCACATCCTTCTTTATCATACTTCTGAGAAATTGCAAAGCCTTTCCTCCTGCAGTAAATTCTGGCGCATTTAGCTTTGCTTGACTAACTGGCTGCCTGGTGACTATGGGGGTTTCAGAGTCTCCGTGCACCAATCTACACTGAACCACTCTCTACCCCCTCAACCCCCCAAACACCTACTGCAACACTAACTTCCTTTACAAATCATCTTCAATCTCAAAAACACTATTAAGTAAAGGTATCCAGGCACATATTATCATTCCTTTTTCAAACAGGAAAATTAACCTATGGTGACAGAAATCAGAACAGTGGCTGCCTTGAGGGAGAGGAATGTAAATGGAAAAGGGCCTGAAGAAACCCCCGGGGGATACAAATATTACACTGTTTCTACATTTTACTTCCGTACATTTTTTAATTTAATTTTTTTGACACTTGCAGATGTCCACCCAGTCCTCCCACCCCTTATTCAGAAGTCAATTTAAGATTTCTGACTCTGAACAGATGTTAAGCACTGCCCAAACCCTGGATGTTACATATAAAACAAACATAAGAAGGTCTGTAAGGTAGACAGAAAGCACACAGGTTGGGCATCTTAAGAACCAAAGAACAATTAATTCTCGGCTTTTTTTTTTCAAACATCAGTGGGCACAGATTTTTTTTTTTTAAACTCCCAACACTTTTAGGCAAACATTCTCTCAGGTCCCTCTTTTCCATATGACCCCACAATTTCCTACTGCTCATATGATTGAGACAAAATTCCAGAAGGACTTCAAGGCCCTTCATAATCCAGCACCAAGTTTTCTTCAGAGCCTCAATTCCACACCCATTGTCACATCAACTGACTTCCTGTCCAACCTGTCCTCTCTATCCTGAATGTACTTTCCACTTGTCCTTTAAGTGGTGGACTATGTGCTTTCCTACAAACTCACCCCGAGAAAAGTATTTCCTTCCTCCTCATTCTGTACTCACATACTTGGTTTTGATGATTACAGCTCTTTTTTTAAAAAAAATATATTTATTGATTTCTTACAGCTCTTGTTATGCTGATAAGAAATGAACTGTATATTTATATCTCTAAAGTATGAATTCTATGAATGCAAGAATTAAGCTCAGAATATTGGTATAATGCCAGTGCAACGCAGAGAGAGAGGTGCTTTACTGAATTGGACAGAATTGATTTGAAATGTAAATACTGCTGGTGGTGTAGCAGGATGAACTTCATTTTTTCTCTGTCGGTGCCTCTGGTTTCCTGTGCTCAGATTATTTGGATTTGGATATCTGTAATATCATCAGACTGCTGTTTAGGACAAGGTATATGCAATCTCTACAATTAATAATAGCTTATTTTCAAATATATGCAGTAAGTAGATTGCAATGTTATAATATCCTTAATGTTGAACCAAGTCCTGCTTATAAAGAATGAGCAAGCAAGATATTTTATATGGGTTTTTGTTGTTTGTGTAACTTTTTTTTAAACCACAGAATATCTTTCCATTTATTTACATCTTTCACTTTTTTTTTTTTTAATCAGTGTTTACAATTTTTAGTATACAGGTCTTTCACCTTGGTGAAAATAAAAATTTAGAGATCTGTGAATGGGAAAGTTAAAAAATATATAGCTATCCTAAAACATATAAAAAAATATGTTTTATACAAAGAACTGTGGGTGGGATTGCTAGTACAATGTGCTGACTGGAATCAAGTTAAGTACAACATCCTCAAAATTTTCAGAGGATTTTACTGTCATTAAAAATAACCACTCTGGACAGGAAAAGACTGCCGCTGATCTGGGCTTAATTCAGTCCTTGAACTGTCAATCATCTGCAGACAGAAAGTGGACTCAGGAAGCTGCCCAGGCCTGAAAGACGGCATATACTTCTACACCAATGTTTCAGATGTGCACAAACAGTCATGAGAACTATGGACAGGGGGCTACCGTCAGGTAGCAGAGCCAGGCCTTGCAAGTAATGCCTCTCACACAGAGGGAGCCTGCCTGCACATCAGGGTGCTCTGGAGAAACTTGCTCTTAGCCTTCCGGGGATTACCTTGCATGAGACTTTTTTTTTTTCTTGTTGCTTTTAAAATCCTCTTTCATTTTAGACATTTTATTATTACATGTCTTAAAAATGATCTTTCTTATTGAAATTCTGGGGTTATCCACTAGCTTCAGAACCTGGATATCCAAATCTCTCCCATGTTTAAGAAGTATTCAGTATTTTCTTACATAAACTTTCTACCCCTGTACTCCTCTCTTCTCCGTCTGGGACTCCAATGACCCATACGTTATTTCTTTTGATGGTGTTCCATAGGTTTTATAAGATTTCTTCTTTTTTATTCTATTTTTTTTATGTTGTCCCTCTGATTGGGTAATTTCATTCATCTGTTCGTAGCTCACTGATTTTTCTGTTTAGTAAAGTCTGCTGAGAAAGTTCTCCTTTAGTTCAGCGTATCTGACTCTTCAGCTCTGAATTCTTCTCAGAACAATAAAATAGTTTTGTTGGGGGGCAATGCCTGGTTCTGCACTCCCTTGGGGCCAGTTGCTGCGGGTTTCCTGAACTCCTTTGGTGGTGTCCTGTTTCTGATTCTTTGTGATTGCTGTAGAGATGTGTAGGTATGGAGCATTTAAGTAGCAGTCACCTCTTCCAGCTTTCATGGGCTGACTTTGATAAGGAAAACCTTTCACCTGTGGGCAGGAGCACATGGAGTCTGCTGTCACTGGAGTCCAGTGGTCCAGGGCGCCAGGTATGGGATATGTGGTACTGCTAGGTGGGAGGGAGAGGAATGTGTCTTCAGCTCAGGCCACAGGGTGTCCAGGCTCGCACTGTTCACTGCAGAGCCCCAAACTGGCTGCCAGGACTGCTCCTGGGCCCCTGGGGGTGGGACAGGCTTAGTTGGTGTCTGGCCCGTGTGCAGCAGCAGAGGCCAGGGATGGCTGCAGGTGCAGTCCCAGGCTGAGGAGGAGTGGGAGGAACTCAGGCAGCTGCCATCAGCTAATGCAAATACCTGTGGGGTGAAAGCTGGCAAAACGTGCAAGGGGTCCCTGGATCCGAGTGCTGGCTGTTGGCTTCCACAGTGATGAAACCGATGTGTCTTCCCAGAGCTGGTCTGTGTAAAAAGCAACCACTCCCACTTGTGTCTACTAACAGCCCCTGCTTTTCTTTCTTGTTCCTGGCTGGCTCAGGCCAGCTCAGCTCTGTTGGTCTGGGTGGAGTGAAACTGAAGCACCTGTCACGAGGTTCCTCAAAATGCCGGACAGGCAAACTCTTCCCAGCGGAGCTCTTCCCCGGCAGGCAATATCCACCATGCGATGGGACAACCGGGCAAAGTGAAGCCATCTTCCTTCTGTTTTTGTGCACTTACTCTCGGTTTGGTTTTGTTCCACTGGGTTGCTAAATCTTCCTCAGTGGACGCGGCAGGTCTCCCAGAGCTGTTTCTATGTGTGGATAGCTAGCTATCCAACCGCTGAGCTTCGTGGGGGCCAGGGCGGCTGCATTCTTTCATTTTTTGCAAGTGTAGCAATTTTAAAAGTCACATTAGTTATCTCAGATCATTCTACCCTTATTAATACCAGATTTTAATTACTGATAAGTGATAGCTGAACACTTAAATCCAGGTTAACTGGTATTTACTAGCGTTAATAAAATAGGAGGAA
This sequence comes from Nyctalus aviator, assembly GCA_036971965.1. NCBI lineage: Eukaryota > Metazoa > Chordata > Mammalia > Chiroptera > Vespertilionidae > Nyctalus > Nyctalus aviator. The sequence goes on along the minus strand of CM072924.1, from coordinate 176,794,721 downwards.
GAGAGAGAGAAAGAGAGGCATAAGATTTGAAAGTTTCTAGAATGAAGAAATGCTAGGAGAAAAATGCAAAGTATAAAACTTTCTGTAAAATGAGAATACCTTCAGTGATATCTTAATCAGTAATGAAGTCTAAATCTCAACCTCATATTACAGGTAAAGGATTGCTACTTATATTTACAGTATATTTTAATAAACTGGATAGTTTAAAATATGTTGAAGATGATCCATGTTTTCAGAACTTAATATATTAACCAATAAGCAAATTGGAGAAAAATAATGCTTTCTAGTGATCAAAACCTAAAATATAAACAATACAAGAACACTGTGAAGACACTGCAATGAAAGGTATGGAAAACACTTCATTTTTACAGAAAAATGAGGATTGGTATAGTATCTGACTGTATCAAATATTTTGATACTAAAATATACAGGCAGATACTATAATCACCTAACAGCACATACTACTTTGAGATGTGATATTTCTTCTTTACATCTAAGGCTTAAGAGAGTTTGCATCACCGTAGGGCTCCTGAAAGACAAGAGAGTGGTATTGCTCTGTCTATCCCACTCTTTCACATTCCAGATGCTGTTAAGATCTTTAAAGCATGAACCATGGTTGGTCCCATGTAATTGAGCATGTGAGAATAAGTTGTAGGTATCAGTGTGCATATTCAATTAAACTGACCCAGACAGATAGGTACTGTGGTGTGATGCGACCTCATAGACTGGGCAAAGCATTCCTGAAGAGTTAGTGTGCATTTGGAGCCTAAACCTGTAACTTAAAGTCTTAATAAGTACATACATTGCAAACCAAGTTTCAAACACAATATATAGTTAGTGACGACTTATTTCATAATGTTTCCTTTATTATTAAAATGTTATTTTCATTCTTTCAGTGAAAGAAAACTATAATGTTACCTAACTTTCAGGACTTTTGACTGATTCCTGCAAAACCTGATGTACGACACAATAATTTTATTTCTTGGCAGAAATAAATGGTTGCTTTTCATAAGTAATTAATTCTTTGGGAGATAATTACAGCTTTTTTGCATTAATAATAGCAGCTCTGCTAGTACATCTATTATAAAATTAATTTTAAGAATGAGGCTTATTTTAGATATAAATTTCAACAGTTTTTTAAAACTATTTTTACACTCAGGGATAAAAGAGTGTAAGTTATAGTAGATGCATGTACTATTTAAAAATTGTTTCAGAACATCCCATGGTATATATTAACAACTCTGTATTTCAACACATAGTTTGGGGTAAATCCAAATGAAGTATCTTCTGAATAAGTGCAAATCCTTTTAAATAGATTAAACTTTGGGCCTGGCCAGTGATGCTCAGTGGTTAAGCGTCAACCCATAAACCCAGAGTCACAGGTTTGATTCCCAATCAGGGGACATGCCCAAGTAGTGGACTCAATACCCAATAGGGGGTCTGCAAGAGGCAGCCAATTGATGATGCTCTTCTCTCATCAATGTTTCTAGCCCCCTAACCCTTTCCCTTCCTCTCGTTCTAAAACATCAATGAAAATATATACAAAACAAAACAAAAAATTTTAGTACATGTACTTAAAAGTCTATGTAGTCTTTTTTTATTTCATCTAAATTTTTATTCTAAGTTTTCTTTTTTCTTTTTCTTTATTAAGGTATTATATATGTGCCCTTATCCAGGTCTATATAGTCTTATAAAGAAGCTATAATAATGAAGCTATAAAGCTGAGGAATATTCCGATTTCATTTTATTAGTGATGATTATGCAAAAAGATGATGTAAAATTGAAAGGAGTAAAGAAGCAAATAATCACCACGGCCATTCAAAGAACTTCATGTTCACCCAAGGTCATAAACTATTTCACCAACATAATAACACTTTAACTAGGAAAAGAGGTCTTAAGGGTAGAGAAAGAAGGAATGTCATTTCAAGATTACTTATTATAAGAGAAAAAGTATTGTGTGTTCACTGTAAAGCCAAATTAACAGAGAATAAAATAATCTGATTCATTATTTTACCTGCATACCACTCATATATGCTTTAGGCCATTAGCCAAAAGGACCTCAAAAGTTGAAAATATTTGAGGCAAGGGAGGAAATAGAGGAGAGAGAAATAAAGAAAATGCGGATGTCAATAGATAGATATAGATCTGTTATTTTAAAATAGTTAGCATGATTTATGTAAAATAATGAGAAATTTTTCCAAGGCATATCTATCATTTCTTTCCTTTAGGGTTATTAATTACTCTGAAAATTTAGAAGTCATTTATAACTAAAGCATAATTTGGTCTACAACATGACAAAACTATACTGTGGGATTTTTTTTTAATAGAAGAAACAGTACATTTTTGTTCTGTTTTGATAAATATATGTGACATAAAGACATGTTTTGTTTAAGACTTTATGGGGTAAAAAACTTCCTTAAACATATAGAAACACTAAAACAGAAACATGTTTTTTTAAATGACATTTAATTTAATCTTTTTCTTTTTAATTAAATTTATTGGGGTAACAGACATCCTATATAATAAAAGGGTAATATGCAAATTGACCCTGATGCAGAAGGCCTGGGCCCTATGACAGGCACTGACCACAGGGGGCAGATGCTCAATGCAGAGGCTGCCCCCTGGTGGCCAGTGCGCTTCCACAGGGGGAGCACCGCTCACCCAGAAGGTGGCTCGTGGCTGGCCAGCACAGCGCGGTGGATGGGGCCTCTCCCGCCTCCGTGGCAGTGCTGAGGATGTCCGCCCACCGGCCATCAGTTGGACAGCCCCTGAAGGCTCTGGGCTGCCAGAGGAATGGCTGGCAGGTGGACATCCCCCGAGGGGTCCCCGGTGGACAGGGTGCAGGCTGGGCCAAGGGAACCTCCCCTTGTACGAATTTCATACACGGGGCCTCTAGTTTGAATAGAACGTAATCTTTTAAGTTTTATACAAATTTTCTCAAAGCCCCTAATCTTTTAATATAAAGGTGATGCAAATAATATGACTACTAATGTCATAATTTTAATGCTAATTCCACCCAAGTTTATGAATATTGTATTTAAATAATAGATTATCATTGCAGACTTGAAATATAATGATACTTGAAAAAAGTGTATTGAATAAGAAATACTACGAGTCAGTAACTTATTTTAAAGTTGCAGTAAATATGACTTTAAAATGCTTTTTAAAAAACTAGACTGAATATGCTTATTATGAATTATGTTCATACAATTAAATTAATTTTGATAGGATGAGAATAATTTCCTTAGTTTTTAAGGACCACTGGGATCTATGTAGTACATTACTCTTTCCAATGTACTAAATAATTTTCCAAAATTGGAAAAAGTTTGAACAACATGAACAAGTTAACAAGTAATTTATTCCTTTCTCTGCAGGAGAGTCAATTCTTCTCTTTGTTTTCCATTTTTGCCCCCTCCGGATTCTCAGAGTAAGTGTGACATATTAAACACATTCTCATTTTGTAGTTGTATAATCCCTCTGTGTATGTGCTTTCAAAATTTTAATTACAAAGTACAAACAAACCTTTGGAGGGAAAAACAATGTTTCCCCTGATATATTTAACATTTTTGAAATGTTGAAAATATAACTTAACTCCCCATTTGCAAAGAACATTTATTCATCTATTCAGCCATTATTTACTTAATGTATGTCCTGTGTGAAATGCTTTTTTAGGAAGTAGAATACAAATCCTATGGTCTATCCTAGGTAACAACAGTTGAAAGGAAGTATAGCAGCAGTTTGGGTTGGCTACAAAAATTGGTAATCAAGATCAGTCAAGAGGTCAGAATGAAGAGTGCATAGAGCTCACTGTGAAGACGGAAGTCACACTAGGTGGACAGAAAGGCAAAGAGTCTTACCAAAGGCCAACTAGATAGACAAAACTATGAAAATCAAAAGACTAAAAAGGCAAAAGAAGTAAAATGCAGAGTCATAACAACAAAGTGATCATGGTACTGAACAAAATTCTAAAACAGCCAAAACCGGTTTGGCTCAGTGGATAGAGTGTCGGCCTGCAGATTGAAAGGTCTCGGGTTCGATTCCGGTCGAGGGCATATACATTGGTTGCGGGCACATCACCGATAGGGGGTGTGCAGAAGGCAGCTGGTCGATGTTACTCTCTTATCAATGTTTCTAACTCTCTATCCCTCTCCCTTCCTCTCTGTAAAAAAATCAATAAAATATATTTTAAAAAAAAATCTAAAACAATTCCAGCTTCTAGTACCAGCAATGCAGTAAGAAGCAAGGAAGGCTTTAATGACTGGGATGTGGGCAAATCCATATGCAATATCTGTGAGCTCCATGATATTGGAAAGCATAGTGCCTGGGATTCTTTTTAATTATATTTTTATTGATTTCAGAGAGGAAGGGAGAGAGAGAGAGAGAAACATCAATGATGAGAATAATTGATCAGCTGCCTCCTGCATGTTACCTCCTGATTCATAGGTCCAATGCTGAACCCTGAGCCACACTGGCCGGGCTAGTGCCTGGAATTTAATGAGCTCTCAACAAATATGGATTGTAAAGAAAAACACTGAACAGCTGAAACCAGTGTGGCTCAGTGGACAGAGCATCAGTCTGCGGACTGAAAGGTCCCGGGTTTGATTCCGATCAAGGTCATGTACCTTGGTTGCTGGCACATCCCCAGTAGGAGGTGTGCAAGAGGCAGCTGATCGATGATTCTCTCTCATAGATGTTTCTAACTCTCTCTTTTCCTCTGTAAAAATCAATTAAAAAAATAACGAACAAATTAAAGGGAAGAATATCAATTGTGAAATCTACCAGAAGCTTTTTGCATATCTTTAGTATGTTAATATTGTGTTTCTAATTTTTTGTTTAAAAAATTTCTTCATATATTGACCTTCTCTTTTCTGTGGCATGGAAAGTAAACAAACGTAGTAAACATCCCTGTAAATATATTTATACAAAAATAATTATAGTTAGCTTGAATAAGCCTATATAACTTTCAACTTGTTACTAAAGTATGTCCCTCAAAGAGCAAGCTTATGCAAATCCCTGAGGCATGAACGTATAAGGCTGCTAGGCTGCCTGAAACAAAGCGTGCTTCCTTAATGGTAAGTTCTAGCGTACGCTACATGCCATTTTGCAATCAAATGCTTTTGCTGCACGTAGAACACGGCTCTTAGTTCTATTAACAACTGAACTGCAATGCAGCGGAAACTTTTGGATTGTATTTGGTAAACCCAGAGCAATCTTTAGGCAGCAGATAAATGCATTTTTTAAGATTTGGCCTTTATTTATGTTGGGAGTTATAACCTAAGTATGAGCTTTATCTCAATGAATGCATTTCATTTAAAATGATTGGTTTTTTTAACAACAAAAAATGTCTTTATGCCCCAGGTAACTATCCAAGTGTATAGGTCCCCTTTAGCTACCCAGTAATGGCTGCTTCTGTGATGACTTTTATGCTGTTAAGTGGACCATCATTACTTGTGTCATTCCATAGCATCTTAATAGGAAAAAACAAATAAGCTTGCAATTAGCACAGCACCATACTGTCTGCATTATTCCTTTTCTTTCTCTGTATTTAGATTTTAAGTTCAATACAGTGAAACTTATTCTGGTAGCATTTTTAGATTCATCTAGACATGTTTTATTCCACAATTAGCATATGAATATGTTTAATATTTTTAAAAGAAATAGCTAAATGAGGACCCAACAACTCCCCCCCAGTCTTATCCACTCTGCCTGATCAAGTTAGTTCAGTCTAGTTAGAAAACATAACTAGTCAAGCTAGAATCACTAGCCCAGAGATAACATCGGTTCATTATGCATCAATTCAGTTCATGACCAAAAACTCTCTTACCCATTCTGGCCAACGTGTCCTGAGAGTATAATGCAGGATCTGAGGCGAGTAAGCAGCAGGGGCGACTAGCTCAGAGGACGGTCATACATACCACTTCTCCAAAATGCAATGCAAAACACAGACCCTGCTGCCAGAGCATCGATAACCAACTAACTATAAGGAAACACATTATCTCTTCATCTGCATACGAATTGTTACATTGTGTAGTAAGAATTATATCATTTCTGATGGGTACTCTTTATATATACACTTTTTTACACTTTCCTTGCAGGATTGTTTACAAGACATATGACATTGGCTTAAAAAATTACCCACAATTGGTGAGACATTTTGAATACTATTTGTTGCTATTTCTTGCAGAGCATATCTTAACACCACCAATTCAGAAGTATAGTTCTTCTCAACGCCTTTCCTTTGCTTTGGAATAACTAAAAAAGAATAAAGCTAGCACATCACTGGGCATGGCAGTGTACACTCCCTGTGCGTGCCCTGTGTGTTCTCTGGCCCCTATACCTTCAGCCTGACTCCCGCCACCAGCATGGCACTGCTGATTGGATTTCTTTCACGGCTGAAGGCCACCAGTGTGGGGCAGCAATGCCTTCCCAGTGAAAGGGCACTCAGCACGGGGCTGAGGAGAGGTGGCATATAAATACCCAGCTGCCCTCCTACCTGTTTTACTCTGGCTCCCGGAGACCCCCCATCACTGACTGACACTTTTTTGACTGTCTTCTCTTTCTGGACTCAGTTTTCCTCTTCTGTCCCATGTTTCCTTCTCCTCTGATACAAACTATTGTCCCCTGCATCACTGTCTTTGAGAAGAACCCTCACTAACTTTTAGAAGTGCCAATACACGTAATAGCATATTTTATCTCATAGACAACGGCAAGGTAAGACAAGCTGTATTAGACTCGTCTTATAGAAGAACAGACAGACGGAGTAACTTCCCCCAAATAGTATAACTGGAAGAGGCAGAGCTTCGGACGAACTCAACCTTGTTTTCTTTCCTTTTTATTCTGAAGTATCAGGCAAAGAGAAAGGCAAAGAGTTTGCTCTTAACATAAACCTCTTTTAAGCTTGTAAAATGGCACAGATTAAGGTATGTTAAAGAACACTACTGCACCCCAACTATTTATATCAGTCATATTTACTGATGACGGTCAATGTCTACAATGCATTGGTTACTTCCATATAAAAACACTTTTATAAAGTCATCCTTGGGGTATATCTGCTAGATGAGATGATATCCTTGGCTGCAAAATTTTACTAAGGTTCTCTAGCCCTAAACCAAGGTCTCTCCTTTTTAACACTTATGTTTTGTGCCCGATGATCCTTTTTTGGGGGCTGCCCTTTGCACGGGAGGGCGTTTGGCAGCAACCCTGGGCCTACCACTAGCTCCCTTAGTGGGTACTTGCCCCACAGCTGTGACACCCTGGCAAGGAGGGGAGGTTCATCCTTGGTTGCATAACACGATTTTTACAGTCCAAACATACCTTCACTTCTTCCTGAAAGACAGCCAATCTCCGAAGACAGTAACGTTTAATGTGGCCTTGGTACATCAACTATATCTACTTTATAAACTGCATTTACTTTGACATTTTACAAATAAAGAAATGTTGCACCTAAGTGCTACCAGGTTCCATAGTTAAACGTGTGGAAGAAATAGCAGTGGCTGCGAATCTTTCGTTTCTAAAACATGACTTAATGGTGTTACACAGAAAAAGCCCTGGCTTTGCGTGCTTTAGCCAACAGCGGACTCTGATCAGTCCGTGTTCCCCACTAGTAGCTCCATAGAGCCATCAGGGCATGAGGCAGACCCCAAAAGGCTCCGGTAAGAAAGGGGGAAAGGAGAGATGCCATGCCTTGTTAAATGCAGACAGGGATGCAGCAACATTACAAAGTACAGCTATTAAGCCCAATGCCAAAGCACAGAACTCCCATTACCATCCGATCAATGGAAATGGACACTGGCACACAATTTTTGTGCTTATGAACTTTGAAGTTCCTTTTAGATTTTCACCAATTTGCCTACATCTATTCCTATTTCCTCTTTTGACCATCTATACTGCTGTGGCGATAATATATAAGTAGAAAAAACAGTTTGTGCATATAAATTTGATGTAGGTACACTGGCTGATTTTTAAATCAAAATTAAAGCAGTCCTGAACTAAAAAAAGAAAAACCAAATATATATTATGTGCACGTACATGGCAGAGGTAGCAAATGAGGAGAGAACACGGATTCACACAGACAACCCTTTCTTCCTGAACGCTAACCCTAATTTCTGCTTCCTAAATGAACAGAATTGCAGTTGAGAGCATGGATGCTTAGGAAGTGCACCTACCACTTGTCCGTTGTGTGGGTTCTTGTGAGCATAGGGAGGTCCACGGATATGATTCCACATCTGACCAGAAGTCATAGCGAAGACTATACACTGAAAGACAGGGTGTGGTGTGTTTCCATTATAGTCACAATCTGGCTCATTCTGCTAACATTATACAGCTTAGGCTATTTTACAAACTACAGAGGGGGAAGTACAATGTAATAACATACCAGAGATACCATGGCCCAACCGGTCTTGTTATAGATGAACTCCAAGTTGTTCCTCCTTAAATACAGCAAACCACCAACAAGTGACACTAGCAGGGCCAGAGCAATGGTGCCAGAGTAGTTGGGTGGTCTGAAGACTCGAATCTGCAAAAAAGCAATGAAAACTTTAAGTGAAAGAAAAGTACCATTTTTTTCTCCTCACCACATTCTAAGTCCTTCCAATCTTCAATACAAATAATTTAGAAAGGGGACACCTTACTCGCAGACCTTGCACTAATATTCTTCTCACTCCTTACAAATAAAAAATGCATACCTTGAAACATCTTGGCAATGTGAAAGGTCTAGCTCTTCACTTAGGTGACTGCAGTTAAACATATGTGAAACTACCTTTGCATATTCAACCCAGAGCTGTTCTAATAATCCAGAAAACATGGGATCATATGGCAAATAGTAAAGGTGAGATGGGGGCATAATATTCGTATTATTTCAAATTGGGACCTTTGTAAAAACGCTTCTTAAAAAAGTTTTATTGATAAATAATCCACATAGCATACAACTTACTATTCAAACTGTACAATTCAGATTAGCATATTTATTGATATATGCAACAGAAGCAAGAATCAGAAAATTAGAATCATTTCAATAGGAATTCCCATACCATTTAGCACTTATTCTTTTTACCCTCCCTCTAACCCTAAGCAACCACTAGTATACTATTCTGGACTTTCATAGAATATGTGGTCTTTTGTTATGGGTTTCTTTCCCTTAGCATAATGTTTTCAAGGTTCACCTTTGTTGAAGCATGTGTCCATACTTCATTTATTTTCAAGGGTGAATACCACATTTTACTTATTCATTAATCAGCTGATAGATATTATGAATGCTGCTGCTATAAACATTCTTGTACAATATTTTGTGGGGGCATTTGTTTACATTTCTCTTAGGTATATATGTTGGGGTGGAATTGCTGGGTCATATGGTAACTGTGTTTAATAATTTGAGAAACTATTTTCAAAGTGGCTGTGCTATTTTTCATTCCCACTAGTGGTGTATGAGGGTTCCAATTCTCCACTAACCAACATTTATTATCTCAATGACTTAGCCACCCTTGGGGGGGTGAATGGGTATCTCATTGTGAGTTTGAATTACAGTGCCCTGATAACAAGCCATCTTTTTCATGTACTCATTGGGCATCTGTAGTATACTTTCCTTGCAGAAACGTTTATTCAGATCCTTTACCCACTGTTTAAGTGATCTTTATGTTACTGAGATGTAAGAGCCCTGTACAATAGATATAAGTCCATTCTAAGAAACATGATTGGCAAAGATCACCCATTCTGTGTGTTGTCTTTTCACTTTCATGATTGGGCTTTAATGCACATCAAGACTATTTTTCATAAGTAAACATAATTGGTATGAACTCATGATTTCACAGTATGTATAGGCCTTGATTATACTAGCATTCACCACCAAAAGAAAATAAGGCTCCTAGGAGAAATGGCTAATTGAGTGCTGGGTTGGGTAGGTAGGCAGATGCAAGATGAGCCTGAAATAGAACAGTTGGAGGTTATCACACTCCCTGACCTCAAATTTTACCACAAACCTACAATAATCAAAACAGTATGGTTTTGGCAGAAAAATAGAACAAGGAACAAAACTGAGAAAACCCACACATACAAGGCCAAAAAAAAATGTTCTGACAATGGAGGCAAAAACATACAATAAAGAAAAGAAAGCCACATGCAAAAGAATAAAACTAGAAGGCTGACACCATACTGAAAAATTAACTCAAATGTAAGACCTGAAACAATAAATATACAAAAAAAAACATAGGTACTAAACTTAACGTAGCTTGGTTTCAAAGGGGTTTTTGTGAACTTAACTCCAAAGCAAGGGAAGTAAAGGCAAAAATTCATGAATGGGATTAGATCAAATTTAAAAAATCTTTGCCCAGCAACAGAAACCATCAACTAAATAAAAAGGCAGCAAACCAAAAGGGAAAAGGTATTTGCAAACTATACCTCCGCTAAGAGTCTAATTTCTAAAATATATAAAGAACTCATACAGCTCACCACCAAACAATCCAATTAAATACTGCACAGAGGGCCTGAGCACACACGTTTCCCAAGAAGACATACAGATACATGAAAAGATGCTTAACTTCAGTAGCTACAAGGGAAATAAAAATTAAAACCACAATGAGATACCACTTCACAGAATGACAGCTGGAATGGCTATTACCAAGACAAATAAGTGTTGGAAAGGATGTGGAGAAAAGGGGCTCATAGGAATGTAAGCTGGTGCAGTCTCTATGGAAAATAGTCCAGAGGTTCCTAAAAATATTAAGAATCAAGTTACCCAGCATTCACTCTTCTGGGTATCTACCAGAAAAAATTTGAAAACACTTATCTATAGAAATATACATACCAATATTTCATTGCAACATACCCATATTGATATTCACAATAGCAAAGCCATGGAAATAACCTAAGTGTCTTTCAACTGATGACTGGATGTGGTACATTTATAAATGGAGTACTATTCAATCATAGAAAGGATTAAATAATGCCATTTGCAACAAACAGATGGACCTTGAGTATATTATGCCAAGTAAAATAAGTCAGGTGGAAAAGAATAAGAACCATAGGATTTTATTCACATGTGGGATATAAAATAAAAGAACAACTCATAGACAGACAATAGCATAGTAGTTACCAGAAGGGAAGGGTTATATATATATATATATATATATATATATATATATTATTGTTAGAAGGATACGAGATGAGATTTTAGGTGGTGTGCACACAATGCAATATACAAGTGATATATTATAAAACTGTATGCCTATAACTTATACAGTGATTTCCTCTTTAAAAAAAAAAAAAAAAAATATGGCTAAGTAGTTGATCAGTGATCGTCAATCCATGGTATGTGGACCACTGGTGGTTCATGAGGTCCAAAAGGTTGGAGACTGCTGGTTTAAATCATCCTTGATTACTTCCTTACGTTAAATGACATATAATAAAGATATGACATAGAATAGGTAGACCACTTTGCAGTGCCAAGAATGGTTTATGTGTGGCATTTTCTTACATGGTTCTTGAAAAGGTGTTATCACATTTGTATCTGCCCAAATAATAGATAAAAATTATACATCTAGCTTTTTAATTAGAAATTGATTATTAATACCACTGAGTAATATTCAGTATATGTTTTAGCTTCTGAAACTACTTTGTGCCTCACATACAGTTTAATAATTCTTAAATGGTTTTTAGAATGATATTTTAAATTCACCTAATTTATAGCTTACTAGTGGCCCAGTGCACGAAATTGGTGCACATTAAATGGGAATTTGTTGCTATTTGCCCTTTCTCTATAAGAGAAGTGTCAGAAATGAAAAAAAAATTAATAAAATGGATATGAAAACCTTTCTCCTGTCAGAGTCTGGGGCACACCATGGGACCCAGAGTCAAGTCCCCACCCACCCATATATATATACCTCAAAATCCCATGAGACCTGGATCTGGCCAGCACCACCCCCATCAAGCTCCGCCAGGCCGGGGGCGCAGCCTCATTACAGGAACCCCGCCTACACTCTCTGGGTATAGCCATCTTGTGATGATGTGAGGGTCAATTTGCTTATCTCTTTATTATATGGAATAGCTATCAGACAGTTTTCTCTAAGTAAGGAAAAATCCTGCATAAAGAAATTTTTAAAAACCTGTGACCTTCTTACAATGCTCTAACAAACCAAGCTAATTAGCCTATGATTTAAAACTGTAGGGGAGAAATACATACATGAACATCCGTTCTGTCAGCAATCCACTTTGCGAGCTGTTCAGCTGCAAATCCAATTCTTTGAAGGTCAAAAGTATCAGCTCTCTTGGGTCTGCCTTTTGGAGGGAAATGCATGAATGTAGGAGCAGAGTTCATGTTGAGCTATAAGACAGAAAAACGTAACATTAAATATAACATCTTTATATAGAGTTCATTTAAGAGCTCATTAAGAGCTCATGTATTTTTCTCCATAAATTTTGGAAAGATAGCACTTAAACGAAAACCCAGTGGCTTTCCAGAACTTAATTACTGTTTTATTCACCTTACAGCACTCCTGAGTAAAAATAACTTAAAAATTAGGCTGAACCTCCACATTCAACAGGCATCATTCATATTTTATCAGCTATTTCATTCTTTTCCTACTTTAAATTCCATAATTAGAGTAAAATCTGAAGTAATTCAAAGTGCAAAACAGAAATATTGCAATTTGTCAGTACATGGACTATTCTATATCTTGAGAAAAAGTACTGGCATCTGATGAACAATGTAAATATACTCTAGGCCTAGTGTACAGCCTGTCCTGTGGGAACTGGGCCCAAACCAGCTCTCCGACATATCCCAGGGGTCCCGGATTGCGAGAGGGCAGTTCTAAGGTGATGCACTCTGGAATCAGACTCCCTCTTCTCTGGTTCCAGGAGCTTCACCCGAGAACCTCAGCTGTCAAGTCCCCACAGCTCAGCAGCTCCTGCCCCTGGTGGCCATTGCCCATTATAGATACTGTCGGAGGGTGGCTTAGGCTTCTACATATAGAGATTATGGAATTAATTTCAGACAAAGTATAAGTAGATTGACCTCTCTATTAAACTTTAAAAATGCTGATGACCATTACAGAAGCCAACATTTTTGCTCTAAACAATCTGATTTTACCAGACTAAAGTAGAAATACACCATGATAGTCTTTTTCTGTTTAACTTCTCTATTAACTCAACTGTCTTAAAAGTGGTTATATCTCATTATTTTCTAAAGGCAATTTCTATTCGAAAAGTCTACTGAGTAAAATATTAGTATAGTATAAATGGTGCTTTTAATAATAAAATATCTGAAAACAAATATTAGATGAATTTACTTTGAGGAGAAAACTGCAAAATATATATACAGATTAAATTCTTGCTGCCCAGGAGTTACGAAAAATGTCACAAATTAAAAGCCAAGAGATTTTCGGCCATGACTTGAACTACAGATCAGCATTTCCCATAAGAGCACGGCTCACATCGAGGTAAAGACCCAGCAGTGGGGTGCATGTTGTGGACATTTAATTAATGCTTGTTAAGTGGAACAAAACACAGTCACAGGTTCCTGTCCGTTTTCTCCCACTCCTGACTGTGTTCATGTGTGTTTCCCTGCCAGACAGATGCTCAAGGGATAGCTACAGCCAACGTGGAAGGAAATAGAAGATTTCAAGGAAGAAAGTCCCTGCAGTGGAGCAATCACAAAATCCAAACAAAGGCTTAACATCCTAGAATTTTAGAGCTAAAAAAAATCATGTAATTACAAGTTTTCATCTTAATTAAATGTACAAATTCCTCAAGGCTGCAATAAAGCAGGGTACAATGCAGGCCTGATTTCTAGTCCTCCTAACACACCACGTTCATTAATTCCTTGGCCTGTTGTCAGGCACTTAGCCTCAGCCACTGCCCAGGAATCACATATAATTGAAGTCACTTGCCCAGCAAGTTCCCGGCGCGCCAAGAATCGCCACATTTCTGCACTTGCTATCAATATTGTATTCCAACAACACAAAATTGCTGACAGTGCTTTAAAGCATCAGTTTAGAGAGAGTACTTCAACAAAATGTGATTCAATAATCGATGAGGAAAAAAACACGTAAGCATTAAAAATCTTTTTAAGTGTTTCTCATGTCAAACAAAATATATAATTCTGTTTTAAGTGTTTCTCATGTCAAACAAAATATATAATTCTGTTTTTGTGTGGATTAAAATTACCCATAAAAATCATTAATTGCTATAGCTTTTATACATTTCTGCATTTAAACATGAAATCTCATTGTTAAGCCAGTGGCTAGGTTTTGGAAAAGACAAAGTGGATCTATATTCATAATTCTGCTGAATCAAAATTAGCCTGAGGAACTTTTTCAATTTAAAACGGTCTTGATTTCAGCTCTTATATCTATGCCAAACTTAAAGTTTAAAGCATATAATATATTTCAATGATTATCTCTAACCATACAGCAATCTGGTTATATACTGTCACTGCCTATAGTCACTGCCAGCACAAAATAGGCTCATATTTTTGTTTCATCTGAATTAGCTGCCAATATTTTAAAGATGGAGAAATTGCATTTGGATCTCTTCTTGAAAACCACATCTAGAAGGGGCCTGCATTCTTCAGTCCCAGAGCAGGGCTGTTTCTCCTCCATCCCTGCAGTCCCCATCCACCCCATCCTGTTTCCTCAGCAGGGAGCCCAAGGATCAGCTGCATGGTGTGCAGCTGATTTTATTTCTTAAAGTAGTTAGGAGAATAGCGAAATATAAGGCTCCAAGAAAGACTTTGTTGTAATAAATATAGGAGAGAGCATATTTTCTCATGCAAGTGAAGAACTAATGTGTTAAATAGGCTACGTATGTACATTAAGATACCGTAACAAAATGACACCAATCCAACCTACTCTCTGCTTAGTTTACAGCCTGTCCAAGACAGACATTTGGGCTTGAAGCTTTTGCTCTAGCATTCAGATTGGGCCTGGATGACTATTGCTCATATATGGTAGAGAGGAGTCACGTGTATAATGAAGAGCACATCCATCTGACAACCTCTAAGAACAATTATGAGATTCTATAGAGACCTATAAATTACTGGAAGGAATATGTGGCTTTTATAGTATTATAATTTTCCTTTATAAGGAAGTTAATTGATCAATATTTGATTGAATATATGAACAAAAATCAATATCCCCAAAATGCAAAATAAATGTATGGAGATACTAAAAGAAAGACCAAAGGTGAAGGGTACTGAAGGCAAGAGAGGGAATTTATCTTATTCAGCTAGAAACTGGCAAAGATGAATAAATAATCAATCTGGGAGAGAGAAGAAAAAAAAACACAAAAAACCTCATTAATGACCCTTTCCAGTTAGTGACAAAACTAAATGCTTCTCTATAACCTGGCAAAGCATTATGCCAAAGTGTCATGTGAGAAAAATAAAATAGACCAAGATACCCCAACTAATCAATGCCTGGCACTGCAATAAGTTTTATATTTGAAAGGCATCTGTTAAGCAGATAAACATTAATAACTGCAGGGTACGAGCTAGAAATCTGGGAAGCAGAGAGCTGAACTTAAATTCTAGCCCCATTTTACACTAGCTTTATAACCTCCCACAAGGACTTCACCTTGCCATACCTTAATTTCCTGATCTGCGAAATACCCTTAACACCTTTCTCAGTGGGTCATTGGGAAGTTAAGTGAAAGAATACACATGAAGCACTAAAGAGAATCCTTGGAACATAACTCCTTGCTGTTAGCAATGACAATGACACAAATTGATGACAACTAGCATACTTATACAATTCTGAGCCTTGCTCTATGGAGAAGACTAGATGACAACCTATTAGTCTGCTCAGCTGCTGTAACAGAACCAGAGATGGGCGGCTTAAATGACAGCAGCTTATTTCCTCACAGTTCTGGAGGCTGAGAGTCTAAGACCGAGGCTCCAGGAAGATTTGCTGCTAGTCAGACTGTCTTCCTGGTTGGAAGATGGTCACCTTCTTTGTGTCCTCACATGGCTTTATGTCTGTGCACATATACTCCTCCCGTCTCTTCCTCACAAGCAGAGCTAAGAAGTGCTGTCCTCCCCAGACACCAGTTTAAGGAGGTAATTAGGGTTAGTAAATAAGGACCTCCTGGATTAGAATCCCATCCTTATGACCTTATTTTATGTTAATTATCTCCTTAAGGTCCCTGTTTCCAAAAAATGTCATATTTGGGTTAGGGCTTCAACATATGAATTTGGGAGGGACACTATTCAGTCTACAACAGAACATAGACTAGACTTTGCAAAAAATATTATTTTGTATATAAAATTATATCTGCCATATGGGAAGAAGATTAAAACACTAAATTTTAAATAAAATTTCATACATTTATGCACAATACTACCTTAAACCACATTCAATTAAATATCAAAATAAAGTTATTGCATGTAAACTGCCATTGCATGATGACAAAACACATTTGCTCCACAATCCAAAAATTAAAATGTGTTTACTATACTTGCTAATGGCAAACACTATTCAATGATAAAAATAACATTAGCTGTACTGTAATCCCAACAAGCAATTTATTATACTGTATTTATTAACTTACTTAATAAATAGTATGTGTATCAGGCAAACAAAACATATCAGCCATAACTAACTCTATTAAACATATTAGCAAAAGAAAATATAAACTTTTACCTGTTGAAAAACATCTGTCCCCTCATCATAGTCCACCATACTGAAGAAGAGTTTGTTACAGAAAGCAGATGAATAGCGCCAGGAGTTAGCCAGGATTTGATATTCTTCATTAGCTTGCCTGATAAGAACAATGGAGCAAAGTAGAATCATCAGTATTTAAGCATCAACAAAGCTGTTAATAAAACGGGCAATTCTAAGGAAAGAAGTGGCCAGTTTTTATATGAAAAGCAAGCAAAGAATATATTTTATATTTTTAATTGGTCATAGAAAAAAGGTGAAATATTCCATGATGTGAAAATTACATAAAATTCAAATTTTATTGTTCATTAATAAAGGTTTACTGCTACAGAGACACACGAGTCATGGACATATTTTTTCTGGCTCCTACTGTGCTATATATAGAAAGGCAGAGTGTAATTATTGTAACTGAAACCATGTGGCCAAAAGCCCATCTTGGCACTTTCAAAATCAAGTTTAACAACTCTTACTCTAGAGAATAAAATTATTTTGTGGTATCTCCTATATATATATATATATTTAAATTTTCTGATAACTTTTAGTAAAAGGCATAAAGCTATTTTTAAGAATATTTGCAACTCACTTTAACAGAAAAATAATAAACATGAGAACATTTTAAAGTTGTAAACAGTTATATTACAACTTTTTATAGCCCATTTATCTAAAAATGCATTTACATTCAAACCTAAAGGTAATAAATAAATTAAAAGGGCATAAAGAAGCCAATGATACAAACAAGACTCCTCTAAGAGCATATTATTTCTATTTTCAATTAATTTCTATTGGACATTTTGTTGATTTTCCAGATAATAAAGCACTATATTTAGGTGGAGGGATGGAAACTGAAATGGTATTGTTGGAGGATGTAAGCATAGTAACTGAATAAAAAAAAAAGTGATTGCTAAAATGTTAATAAAAGGAGAGTTCTTATTTGATATAGTAGTAGCTGATTTTTCACAGTTTTAGGGAGTCCCTCTCCTAAAAATGTAAGTAAAGAAATGAATATACTTCCACAATAATAAAAAGCCTTCAGTGACTTGACCCTGACAATGGAGTAGGTCTGAGCCTCTTTGCACACTAATAAACCTTTAAGAGGCCAGTACTACCTTAAAAAATCATTGGAAGAATGAATTATAGTAAAAACAAAAAACAAACAAAAAACTATAATTTTGCACCAAAATAATTTTGCTTTTAAAATGCAACTTAGGGAAATAGCAAATCAGCAAAAACTGGCATTTTTTATGATATTCTAAAAAATGAAAATGCTTTGTTCTGAAAAATGCAGGTAGAATCAAATTTTAGTATTCAACATCTGTGTATAGTATCTAATGGAGTTAGATAAAAGAGAGATACTGTTCAATTTCTTTTCCTCATAATGTTTGAACCTAACACAGACCTACTAGACTCTATCTACTAAGCATACATTCATACACTCGTTAATTCACTCTATAATACACAGGCATGCCAACAACATGTCAGCTGATGCAGGAGTGAATAGTGTGTACAAGCTCCCTGATCTCGGCGGGGGGGGAATGCCAGTGAGAAAGAGAGGCCTCACACAAGGAAACACAAAATTTCAGATAATCCCAAGTACTCTGAGGAAAATAATAAAATGTGATAAGGGATATTGATGAGTCAAAGAAAATGAATTCATTTTGCTTTTAAACTCTGTATCATCCACTTTTTTAGCTTGACTTCTCAATGATCAATCTATTGTTCCAAAATCCTGAAAAATGTCCCAAAGCCTGCATCATAAAGACAAAAGGCAGAGTAGAAGACAAGATCCTCCAAACCCTGGACACAACTCATGTCTACTATCTATGTCTCTATGAACATACCATACTCAAAGGGCCTCTGTTTTATGACATCACATGCTCACTCTTTAAGCATTAAATCCTTTGTTTGGAATGCTCTCACTTCTTTCAAAAGTTGCCTCTCCTTCAGAAGTCATTCCCTCTCAATCCCTATCATACTTGTTCAATTAACTATCTGAAATGAAAATTGTTACACTGCAGTGCTACTTATTTTAAGTACATATCTGTATCATATTAGGCATATTATATTTACACATTGATTGCTCAATGGATGGAACCCAGTAGAGAAAAGGCATTAATAAAGTTGATGATGGTGAATAAATATACTTTCCTAAATAGACAATATATCATTTATACCCTAAAGCTAATAAATCACTAGAGACTCTGAACTCTGGAGAGTCTGAAAGTCCACTTAGTCAGATTTAAGTCCCAAGATAATGTCTCTTGTAAGACTAATTTGCTTTATTGGTGGTCTTAGGGAGAAAAAAAAAATAAACACTTTAAATCTATGTACCATCATAAATAAATGCTCTTTGTCAATGTCAAGAACAGTGGTCATGAGTTAAAAGGTTGTAATGACTAAATTATCAGTCATGTTCTTAATGTCAATTTCATATGCAAATACAGAATCTAGATCTTAATTATCAATGCTATTTATTCAGCATTTTAATATATGCTATAATAATGAAGTATATCTCAGGTCCCCACCTGTAAGAAGCTTGTTATAGAAAAGAATAGACATATTAATACATAAGTAAGATATATATGTATTTTAAAAGGCTGCAAATCATAGGTGCTATGTGAAATTCAGAGGAGGCCGAGAACACAGTGGACTTGAGCAGTTGGACAAGGTGAATATAAAATGTAAAACTACCCAGAAAAGAATGGAGGAACTAAAATTATAAGAAATAGAAAGAACATTAAGGTAACAGAATCAGTGTAAACAAAAACTACGGCGTCTTAAATATGTATTGTGTGTTCACTGTTAGAAAATAAAAGACTGGAAGCTCTCTTCTGGTGGAGAGATAAATAGGACTTTGACTTTATTCTGTAAACTGAACCATGAGGAATGTTTTGAAGGAAGGGAATTATGCAAAATGCTAATTAAAAAACCTGTGTCTGGCAACAGTGTTTATAATATATTAGAGGAAGAGAAAATAAATGTTTAGAAACCACTGAGAATCCTATATAATAAAAGGCTAATATGCAAATTGTCTTCTCAGCCAAAAGTTCATCCAGTTGTTTGACCAGGGGGCGGGCTGGCCCTCCAGCCTCCCAAGGTCCGTCCCCCAGGCTAGATCCCAGCTGTGCCCGAATTCATGCACTGGCCCTCTAGGTTATTACAATGGTTTAACTGGGAAAACATGTGAAGCTATTTAAATAGACTACAAAGGAAGATATGACCTATTTCTTACATATTCTCCTTTAGAAACTGGAGCACCAAAGTAACCAGCAAAATTTTCTACACAAGTTTCTCTACTTATGAATAAATCTACCTCAAATAGAGAATTTAGAGGAGCCAAGCAAATTAATTTTTCAACACAAAATACTTAGAGAAAAACTAAATACTGACAAGGAAAACGGGAGATTTCTTCTGTTGGGTATAATTCACTAG
Organism: Nyctalus aviator; assembly: GCA_036971965.1. Classification (NCBI taxonomy): domain Eukaryota; kingdom Metazoa; phylum Chordata; class Mammalia; order Chiroptera; family Vespertilionidae; genus Nyctalus; species Nyctalus aviator. The sequence goes on along the minus strand of CM072924.1, from coordinate 176,774,649 downwards.
CAGTAGGATCACTGAACGGATTTGTTATTAAAAATAATTCGATGAACCTGAGAAATATGAATTTCATGTTGATGAAATCTATTCAGAGTATAAAAGACTGATTAGAAAGAATGTGCCCCAATAACATAAACTCTGTTTTCTAAACTTAACTCTATTACACTTATCCCCTCAGTCTAATGTCCTACTGATTAGTAGGCGACAGAAGAATCCTAACTAGTGACAAATAAGAGATTCACTGGATTCTTACACATGTTGGTGTCAGTCTGGACACAAAGTAAGGCATCACTAGTGCTGATTAGCACACTTCAACCTTCACTGCCATCGAAACTGAAATCTGAAAACCACAAATGCTCCCAATGTTTCAGTCAAGTAAGTATTATTTCCAACATTGTTAATTAAAACAAATATTTTCTGTTTTGGGAGTTCACAGGATTATTAGGCTTAATTTTATTACTTCAATAAATTGTTCTAACCTGAAGAGGGCAGTCAAGTTGCACCGAAACATTAGGGAAGGTTTAAGTAATGTCTGCAGGGCACAGTCCTGATCAATCTGTTCTAGAAAAATCTCCATTTTTATTATGGAAAGAAGGGAAAAAATAATTTAATCCAAATGCTATAACTTTTTATATTATAATCATTTTTAAAGGTTATGTAAAACTAAAAAGAATTAATTCATCTGTAGCTGTATATATTTAATATAATCCCCATGACATTAATTTTTAGCTTTAATGCCCTATAAAATAACAGATTTATATCAAAATCCCAAGATAACATTTTTATACTCATATTTCATAATGAAGTATAAATGTATATAAATACATATTGCATGGTGATTCCAAAGTATGTCTTCATGAAACCCCACGTTAATCAATTTTTATAGACAGTGATCAATATAAAGAGATCTAGTATGAGCAGAACAACCTATTAATTATGGTCCTGAAAAAAACACACAAACAAACTGACTGGCAAGCAGCACGCTACAGAAAGATTTTAACAGAATGGTTTCTCTCTGGCTGTGCTACACATGCCCAGGACCCTACTGAATACAGTGGAATATATTACTAGTAAATGCCTAGAAGAGCTGAGAATTCAATTTACTAGCCAATGCCTCTGAAGAGCTGAGAATTCAACAGTTCCCTACCATACTCTCATAGACTCTGCTTAATTCACTACTTGGTAAGATAAATTCAAGAGGTTGGTTGTGCTCATTATGCTCTTTATTTCCTATATATTTATATTTTCCTTTATCCGACCTAAGTAGTCACATTTCCATAGGAAACAACTCTAACATGTTCAAAGTGATGAATAGAAAGGACCTACAACCAAGATTACTCTACCCTGCAAATTCAGAATTGAAAGACAAAGAACTTTCCAGATTTCCAGACCAAAAAAAAAAAAAAAAAAAAAGCTAAGAGTTCATCACAACCAAACCAGTATCATATGAAATGTAAAATGGTCTTAAGAAAAGATCAAAACTATAAATAATAATATAAACATGTCAACCTATATTAATACTAGAGGAATATGCAAATTGCCCAGGACACTATCACATAACGACCAATCAGGATGGGGGCTGGGCCGTGGCAGAGAGCTCTCAGCACACCTGTGCCAGGGGTCCGAAGGGCACAGAGAGGAAGGGAGAGCAGATAGGTAGTCAGGGCAATCAGACCAGGAGAGAAGAGCAGATAGGGCAATCAAGCCAGGAAGGGAGTGCAGATAGGCAGTTAGGGGGATCAGGCTAGCAGCAAGGAGCAGTTAGGCAGTTAGGGCAACTGGGCCAGGAGGAGAGAGCACTTAAGGGGATGAGGTTGGCAGGGGAGCAGTTAGGGACATCAGGAAGGTGGGTGAGTGGTTAGGAGACAGTGGTTCCAGATTGCATTAGGGATCCCGGATTGAAGAGGGTGCAGGCAGGGCTGAGGGACTCCCCTTCCCCTCATGCACGAATTTCATGCATTGGGCCTCTAGTGTATACATATCTAACAATACATATCTACAAACAATGAACAAGCAGGATAGAAATAGAGTTATAGACACAGATCACCACCATTGCTACCCGACTCCACTACTATAATTACCACTGCAAGGCACCCACCTGGAACTGGTACAATTTCAGGCGGAAGATGCAATACAAATTGGACTTGGGACTCTTACCAGAACCTGGCCTGTTTACTTTGTGGAGGAGACCATGTTAGTCAGGGATTGTCCCATCCGTTTCTAGCAAACTGACTATATTACCCTATGACCTCCTCTCAGGGCTACGACTGGCATCTACTACGGTCAACACCATTCCCAACTAAGATGTCACTATGGCAGATAAACGAAGTAGGCTTACAATGTCTGGTTAAGCCAGAAAGCAAAGACTAATAGAGAAACATCATGCAGGTCAAATTTTGGGTAACTTGCATAATGAAGAAAAATAACTATAGTAATGAATTAGTGACTATAATAATAACCTTTGAGATATTATTCCTATAAAGGAGAACTTTACCTACATCTCTCTTTCCTCTTTTGAGCAGCTCAGGGAATTAATATAGAAGGACCAACAGAATTTAAAAAAAAAAAAATCACTTCACAATCACTACTAGCAAATTTAGGCAAAGATTATCAATGGATGCTACAATCACTGGGTGAAATGTTACTGAGAAACAGGCTAATTAAAGATCTCAAAGTATCCCCTCCCCACACCACCTTCCTCCAGTACTTATTCCACAGGAAAAGGGACATGTTGAAACAATACAAAATGTGGAGATCATCACCCTAATGAGGCGATAGATTTCATCACTGGCATTTGAAGAACTTAACATTATGTGCCTCCTGAGATGATGCAGTAAGTACACAATAACTGCAATAGCTTTAACCACAAGGAAACAAACAACAGAGATCCAGAGCATGGGACACCACACAAGGCAACTGGCCTGGATTCTTTTTAAAACAAGAAACTTAAAAGTGAAAAGAAACTAAAGCAGTCTAACAATCAAGTGCAATTTATGAACTTTGACAACATCCCAAATAAGAGGAATAGGCTATAAAAAACATTTGGAGACAAATATAAAATTTAAATATGAACAGTACAGCAATACTTTATTGAAATCAATCAATTCACTTAAAAATAATAATGGTAAGGTAAGAATTTCCTTTTTTTAAAAGATGCATACTTCAGTATGTAGCAGTTATATTTCATGATGTCCCACAATTATATGTACATCTGCTGATATGTGAGTCATGTTTAATGTATACTTAGAAGAGCAAAATCAAATGTGTCAAAATGTAAATAATCCATAAATCTTGGTAAAAGGTAGACTGTATCAATGTACTGCTGTTACAATTTTCTATAGTTGAAATGAAGATAGGGGACTAATACTGGACTTAATATACAAATAATATACAAAACAGAAAGAGCTTGAGTCTGCTACAAATGAACACGGACAATAAAAGGTTGCTGAAAAGAGTTGAGATTATCCATTCTCAGCAAGAAACACCAAGGAAGAAATTTAATGTGGTTAAGTTATATCATATGCCTTAACTTAAAAAATAATAAACTAGATGGAACTCAGCAATAACCCTAGAAACTCCTTTATATTAAAGTGGTCCTGGATTCATTCATTCAAGCTTGAAACAGTTCTCGGGTATTAGCCAAACCAAGCAAAGCATGTGTGAATGCCATGAGGGTGTGCCAGTCTTTCACAAAGAAGTGAAACCTTTTGTTCCTGTAGCCAGGCATATTAGGGTGACAATAATTAAGGCCATAGAGAAATATTATCTAAGGAACAGAGGAAATGATAAGGGCTATAGTTCCAAAACCATTTACCAAGCACTTACAAGAGCATTAAGTGATGTACAAGGGTAATTTTATCTATACACAATTTTCACCTTCTGTGCTCACTTTAAAATGTAATCTCATAAGAGACATGACCTCGCTTTAATGAAACAAAAGGCTGATAGCTCTTTCTGCGTGGTTCTGGCCAGCTATCTCCAACGTGCCAGTTCCTGTTATGAGATGTTAGCCTGAATAAAAGCTTTTCATGATCTAATGAGTTTAATAAATGCTGGCGATGGATTCCTGCCCTTAAAAATTAATAATCTTAATTGGAAACACAAAAGCAAAATGCAAATTACAGTTCACAGGATAAAGGCAATGATGAATGTGTACACTTTAAAAAAGCGTTAAACTCTATTAGCTCCAGAGCCACAAATCCCATCCCTGACAGGTATTAGCTGCGTGACTGGGTAAATCATCTCTCTCAGCTTTGAGGTTCTCATCTACAAAATGATTTTTTTCAGACCTAACCCTTATAAGGAAAAAAAAGAAAGAAAGAAAAAGAAAAAAAAAGAAAAAAAAAATATATATATATACCCTATATAATAAAAGGCTAATATGCAAATTGACTAAATGTCAGAGAGACTGGTCGCTATGACGTGCTCTGACCATCAGGGAGCAGACACTCAATGCAGGAGCTGGTGCTCAACCAGAAGCCGGGCTCATGCCTCTATGGCAGCAGGACGCCCACAGGGAGCAGGCCTAAGCTGGCAGTGGGACATCCCCTGAGGGCTCCCGGACTGTTAAAAGGTGCAGGCTGGGCTGAGGAACCCTCCCGCATGAATTTCATGCATTGGGCCTCTAGTCTATATATATAAAAGGCTAGGTGATGGACTGTACATACGTATGTAAAACAGACCTACAGGTACATATGACACGCACTGGCAATTTAAAAATAAACACTGACTCGCACATGCAAGATGCATATAAAGCTCTCATCAGCGCCAAATGCATGTGTGTGTTTCAATCTATCATGTAGGTCATGAATTCATTGGTTGATGCTTCTATTATACAGAAAGGGCGAATAGCGATATTAAAATATTTCTTCTAATTAATTTCCTTTCAATGTGCACAGATCCATGCACCAGGCCATTAGTATATACATATAGTCATATATATCACATATTAATATATATGGCAACCTAGAACTCTAATAGTTTACACATAGTAAACAATAATTTTATTTTATCAGATGAGATGGATGTTAGCTACTTAACATTTGACATGTTAATGTAACAATTTATTCAATTCACTTAAAAATACCTTTTAAATCACTAAAATTTTCATTTATTTTGAGTCTAATAATATCAATCTCCAAGACATCAAAACTTTGGTTATACATGCATCTTGCATGACTCTACGTGTACTTTCTTATTTTCCTTCACCTGGACGTTTTCTTCTTATACTTATTGATCCATAGTAATAACCTCAGAAGAGGACATTTTGTTCTCAGAATTTTTTGTGACTTCTGGAAGAGATGAGTAACTTTGTGGTAGAGTACATCTAAGATTTAGCAATTATGGGTAATATTCCCTTTAATACAATTTGATAAAGGAAGTTGGAGTTAACACTTATGGGAGTGAGGTGAGAATTATATTGAGTTGTCTTAATTAACAACTTTATTTGGCCCAGGAGTTCGATGTTAGCACTGAATAAGGTGAGAATTGAATTCTGAAATTTGTGAATAAACTGACTGTGTGAAGGAAGAGCAGCATGATTTGCTCAGAGGGGTCACAAGGAAGCCAACAGCTCATTCACCAGACTCAAGCAACTGGAGAATCTAAGTGTGCGTGAACTGTAGAAGAAAATATCTTAAAGAAAAAGCAGGAAGTCTCACAAATGAAAACAGAAAGATTTTAAAATTATAACTACAAATTTCTATAAATATTTTACATAATTATAAAAATTATAGCAGTTTTATTAAAAAAAACAAAAAATGACCCAAAATTTCATTGACACTGAAAAACCTAGAATTCATGCTAAAAAACATAAAATTTTAAAAAAAGATGACGACTTATAATAGGGTGTCTTTTTCAATGACTCTACAACTCTCTTTGAGGCTAAATTTAGAATACAATTGAATAATTTTTCTCAACACTTTACCTTTTCTTAGTTGAGATCTCTTTGATCTACTCCACCAACTATCCTGTTGGTCACAGTACTCTCTTGGTTCCATAACAGTAAATCTCAGAACAATGCTCATCCACAATTATTAACAAATCTTCCTTTGACATTTCTATTAGTCTATAATATAAATGTATCTTCCTCATCTAACAAACTCCAAGGCATCTCTCTATCAGCTCACTTAATTTTCTTCCTCTCCAACTCCATTATCACCCTGAACAATTTCAGTACACATGATTTAATCTAGACATTACCACAGCCCTGTAAGTTTCTCTACAACATCAACAATCACCTATATACTTTTATAATTTTACTTTTTTTAAATTTAAATTACTTCTAAATTATTAAGTAAACCCTGTATGACATCTTCTTAATTTTCAACTCCATCCTATTTTTACAAAAATCTATTCTTCACTCTCATTAAAATAGAACTTAATTATTTCACACCTAATTTATCAGCTGATCCCTGGCTTCCTTTGATTCCCCCATCCAACTTTGAACCCAAAACCACACATTTCAAATAGTAATATGAATCACTAGCGCGCTCAAAACACTTCTCTAACCTCCTTCACACCATCAGCCAGATATGCTAACCCCTAAGGAAGATTTTCTTGCTCCTAAGTTGCTGAGTATTGGAGCAGAAAATGGATTACTAACTACAGATCCCTCACTAAGAAGTTGGGTATTCTGGTTTCAAAAGGGTTCCTCAATACTATATGGTCATCCAACTAGTCTTCCCAATCCCATTGCTCAAGAAAAACAAATAAAAACTCTAAATCATGAACTTGCTTCTTATCTTCCCTTTCTCTTTACTGGTTACATACTGGAATTACAGAGATCATGTCTGTGTAAATGTCATTGCCTTGGGGCCATCCCAAAGCAATTAAATCAGAATGTCTGGGTATGGGAATCGTATATTGACTCTACACTTATTATTGCTTTTCAAGGCTTCACCTGTTTTTTCTTCTTTAACAACCTACCACCACACTGATATGCAAATTATTTTAAATTTTTATAATTACTTCAACTGTTTTCTTTCGTAATTCTAAAATTATTCTAAATTGTGAAATTGCATTAGAAAACTAGAGGCTCAGTGCACAACTTTCATAGGGATGGACATCCCTCTCGCAGTTCGGGACTCCTTGCTCCTTACTGCAAGCCTGCGCACTGCTCCTTAGCACTGCTGTGGAGGCAGGAGAGGCTCCCACCACCGCTGCTGCACTCGCCAGCCGTGAGCCAAGCTTCTGGCTGAGCAGTGCTCCTCCTGTGGGAGCACACTGACCACCACAGGGCAGCTCCTGCATTGACCATCTGCCTCCTGGTGGTCAGTGCACATCATAGTGACTGGTTGTGCCGGTTGGGTTGTTCTACCGTAACAGTTGCTTAAGATTTTATTATATAGATAGTCTATAATAAGCAAACAAATAAATAAAGGTTATTTTGAGCTCTGTTATTTAAAAAAAAAATTAAGGCCAGTGTGGCTCGGTTGATTTGGTCTACTAGCATATGTATACCAAAAACATACCCAGGTCTCAGGTTCAATCCTCAGTCAGGGTGCATGTGGGAGACAACCATTTGATGTTTCTTTTTCTCTCCCTCCCATCCTCACTACAGGATCAATAAACAAACAAAATTAAGGGTCCATATTTAAAAATTCATTTAACAACATAATATATTAAGTAAAATCATTTAACAGTATATTATGGTTAATGTTATCTGAATACATACAAGTATATGTAACTGTGCAATAAATACTTTGATAACAAGGTATTTCTAGACTATACCTGACAGAAATACAATCATCAGCTGAAACTGGTCCAGCTCAGTGGATAGAGCCTCAGCCTGTGGACTGAAAGGTCCAGGTTCTATTCAGGTCAAGGGCATGTACCTTGGTTGCGGGCACATCTCTAGTAGGAAGAGTGCAAGAGGCTCTAGATGGATGTTTCTCTCTCATCAATGTTTCTAACTCTCTATCCCTCTCTCTTCCTCTTTGTAAAAAATCAATAAAATATATTAGAAAAAGAAATATAATCATCAAATAAATATATTTCTTCACATAGTAGTGAATATAGAAATTCAATTAATTCAATATTTAGGTGCAAGAAAATTATTTTCCTAAAACATATTTGGTATTATAGCATGGCAAAAGACATTTTGTAGTTTTAGGGGAAACAACTCTTACACAAAAATGTCAATGTGGTATTTTTTCTGCCTAGGGCTTCACAGCATCCCTTAAGATATTTACACCTTCCTTATCCATACGTGCTGGCCCAATTCTGACAGCAGTATTAATGCTCACTTGAATACTGGTCCTCAAATTTGATAAGAGAGGAATTAAGAAGCATCTGAAGGGCTGTTTTTCAAAATACTTGTGTTCACTATCCTCTCTACCCACTGTGCACCATGCCCTATTATATGCACTCACTATTAGGTTATGATGAGATCCTTCTTGAAAATTTCAGAACACTGAAATTCTCTTTCTGTAAACTCCTATGAACAGAGAACTGTTTTGTCTTATTCATTGACCATGTCACTAATAACTTCCATTGCCACTAGAGCTAACAATGATTCAGATATTTTAAAAAATATTTTATTGATTTTTTTACAGAGAGGAAGAGAGGGATAGAGAGTTAGAAACATCGATGAGAGAGAAACGTCGATCAGCTGCCTCTTGCACACCCCTACTGGGAATGTGCCTGCAACCAAGGTACATGCTCTTGACCGGAATCGAACCCGGGACATTTCAGGCCGCAGACCGATACTCTATCCACTGAGCCAAACCGGTTTCAGTCAGATATTTTTAAAAAGTCCACAGATGAATAAACAATGTGTAGAGTTTGGGTGTGGAGTTACCACACAAAAAGCAATTATTTTTTCGGAAAACAGTGGTCAGCTAAGAAGAAACAGACAATGGGTTAAGGTGGGGTCGGGGGGGGATTTCTTGGCCTAAATGGTTTTGCTGAAGAATTCTATCAAACATTTTAAAAAGTAGTAACATAATCTTCTAAAATTGTGTAAGTTTTCACAATCTCTTCCAGAATAATAAATGGAAATATAACATTTCCCAATTCACTTTATGAGGCCAATATTATCCTGGTACCAAAACTAGACAAAATAGCATTAAAATGATATAAAAAGGGACCCAGATCAATATCTATCATAAAGTTAGATGTGAAAATTTTCAACAAGATATTAGTAAACAGAATCCGGCAATGCATAAAAAGAATAATATTCCATAATTAAAAGGGATTTATTCCAAATTGTAAGACTGGTCCAACATTGGAAATTCAATCAAAATAATTCACCGTATCAACAGGCTAAAGAAGCAAAATCATATCAATTCTGTCAAAAGACATTTTGTAGTTTTAGGGGAAACAACTCTACCCAAAAGTATCAATTAAGGTATTTTTAAATTTAAGTAAAAACTTAACAAAATCCAACACCCATTCAGGATACAAACCCTCAACAAACTACATATAAAGAACTTCCTCAACTTGATAAAGGACATTTATAAAAATCCTATTGCTATATCATACTAATCATGAAAGTCTGAATGCTTTCTAAGATCAGATCAAAATTTAAAACTAAATTCTTAGAAATCCTATTGCTATATCATACTATATCATGAAAGTCTGAATGCTTTCTAAGATCAGATCAAAATTTAAAACTAAATTCTTAGAAAAAAACAAGGGGAAAAATTTGGGGATCTAGGGTTAAGCAAAGAGTTCTTCAATTTTGTAAGGAAAGTAAGAAATGTAAAAGAAGAAAATTATAAATTGGACCTCACCAAATTTAAAATCTGCAAAGGATTCCATTCTAGCATGAAGAGAAAGCCATGGACTAGAAGAAAATATCTGAAAATCACATATCTGATAAAGAACTAGCATCTCTAATACATAAAAAACTCTGAGCCCACCAATTAGAAATGGGCAAAAAACCACACATATTTCACTGAAGATATATGGATGATAAATAAGCATGCAAAACAATATTCAACAAGAGAAATAAGCATATAAAAAGGTGTTCAATACCATTAGCCATGAGAGAAATGCGAAATGAAACCACAAGGAGACAGCACTCCATCTCTATCTGAGTGACAAGGTAATGCTGGTGAGGAGATGGAAAAACCACCTCACTTACACACCACTGGTGGACGTGCAGACTGACACAGCCACTCTGGAAACATTTAGACAGTTTCTTGTAAAGCAGAACAGGCAGCCACCATACAATCTGTCTGGTGTTTATGCCAGAGAAACAAAAACTTAAGTTCACACAAAAACCTGTATAACAAGTTTCACAGCAGTTGTATATGTCATGGCCAAAAACTAGAAACAACACTGATGTCCTTTAACATATGGGCGGTTAAAATGTGGTATTTCCATATCAGAAAGTATTACTCAGTCAAAAAAGATTAAACTATTGATAAACACAACAACTTGGATGGATTTTGAGGGAATTACATTAAGTGATTGAAAAGCAAACTAAAAAGGTCATACACTGTATGATTCCATTTACATAACAGTCTTGACAAAATACAGACACAGGGAACAGTTTGGAGGTGGGGAGTGGAATGGTGTGGGGGTGCAATAAAGGACAAGAGGAATTCCTATGGGGATGGACCTGTTCTGTACCTTGACTGTACCAATACCAACACGCTGCCGGTGCTGTTACCGCTGTGGGCCAGCAGGCAAAAAGGATATGATTTGTTTGCATTTTCTTTTTTTTACAATTGCACAGGAACCTACAATTATCTCAAACTAAAAAGTTTCATGAAAAAACAGCATTTGTTACAAATGTATTATATTTGTACTTGTCCAAAATTTTCTTTGGGATATTTCTACTGAAAAATATTTCATGCATTTCAAATTGTTTACTTCTATTTCACAGGAAGCAAATTCTAGTCACTGGAGAGATTGAAAATTAAGTGGACTTCTTGTGTCCTCTCTATAAAACTGTTAGAACAGATCAGACTAAAGGGACTACTTCACTGTCTACAAGATATAATTAGGTGTATTACAAGGCAATATTCAAACCAAATTCTATCTCATTCTTACCTTTAGGTAAGACATACTGATAACTATTTTTCATAATTATATATGAAAATGGTCAATAAATATATTATGTAATAAAAGAATATTGGCCTATCAATGTCATTTGCTAGAATACAATTATTTTAGCTTACTTTTAAATGCTCATTGTTATATATGACTAAGACATTGAACTGTTTTATTCTATTTTGTACATTTATCTTACATATAATAAATATTATAAGCACACGATAGTTTTTAAAATTTTTAAATGCTTGATTACCTGCACACAGAACACTGCCGCTGAGGCTGAAGAGCCGTGAACATAACAATCATAGAGTAGTTTCGAGGTGGCGTCTTTATAAACTTTCGGAATTTGTCGCCATTCAGTCGGAAGATTGAGCGCCTGGCACTCCATTCCATCAACTGTTCTACTTTTTCGGCTAACAGATTCTGCAATTAAATATAGGAATTTAAATTTACACAAGGTTAACGTCCCTCAGTTTGTATTTCATATAAGCAGAATTACATGAGATTATATTTTAGCAAATGTTATTTTCTGTTAAAAGTCGATGTTTTAGTGAACAATACCAGACTTAGTAAGACACATCAACATCTCGTATTCCCTGAGATCCACAGAAAAGAGCACATCACCTCTCTGGTATGCTTAGCAAAATGGTAAATCTCAATCTAATCATGAGAAAACATTACACTGACAAGTTTAATAACAATCTATAAAATAACTAATCAGTGCTCTTCAAAGGTGTCAAGTTCATGAAGACCAGGAAAGGCTGAGGAACAGTAACACAGAGAAGAGGGAGAAATGACAACTAAGTACAACATGGAACTTCTCACAATCTGGCACTCCTAGGGGGATGTCGGACTGCCGGTTTCTGCCCAATCCCCTCAGCAGGCAAGGCTAAGGGACCCCACCAGTGCACGAATCCATGCACCGGGCCCCTGCTATACATATAAAATCTTTGGTTAATCTCTTCACACCCTCTCCCCTTCCCTCTGAGATTCATCAGTCTGCTCCATGTTTCCATGCCTGTGCGTCTGCCCCCTGATGGTCAATGCACTCATGGTTATGGGTCAAACCATCGCTTAGATTTTTATATAGAGAGATGCATATTATTATTTATAAACTTCTAAAATAAAAATTAATCAAGAAAGTACAAGATCTGTATATATATATTTTGAGTATTCACACAAGGTTGTTAACTTTTGTTCCACTTTCCACCCACAAGAAGCAGTGTGTTCAGTTTTTATATCTCTTGCCTCAAGTAACTTTCCCATTTTAAAGTCAATAACCCAAGAGCGGGAAGCACCAGAAACTGATATAAGATATATGGGTTTGATCATCATTTCAGAAGGCTCTCTGATCATTTGTCACTGATAAAGAGCCAATGACACAGCTACACTCATTTCAGAAATCATAAAAAATTGAGTTTATTTTTTAAATTTAGCATTATCATTCATACTTTAATATAAGGTTTACAACAAACAGAAAGACATGTTTAATGAGTACTTTCAATGTGTCAGTTACCATACTAGGCATACAACATGTCAGGTGCCAACCAACATCCCTATGCCACAGAGAAAAAATTCAGGTTCAGAGAACCTAAATTACCTACTCAAGATCAAATGACTAAGTGGTTAAGCCTGAATTCAAAGTTGGTTTTTCTATTGTTAATTCCTAGGTTGTTTATCCATGTAATAGTGGTGTGTGTGTGTGTGTGTGTGTGTGTGAAAAATGTTCAGGTGTGATATCTCTATACACACATATAGTCTTTAAAAAAATCTGGGGAACCATTTAAACAAAACTAGAGCTTTTCTACCCAATGAGATAGTTTATTATGAAAGTTCCTCTAATTTAATTCCCTGGTTAGGCTTAGAAAATAATTCTTTGTAAGCATGCATTCTTTATGGTAAAAAAAATAAGCCAGGTAAATAAGTTAATATATAGTTTCCAGATGCTTAAATGTTTTAAGATAATACAGAAAGATGTATTTTTAAAGTACCAATACACTTGAAGAAAATAATAGCAAAAATATTGAGCATTAAATATGGACTTAGAACACATAATTAAAGAGACCTGAGTTTCAGATTCTCTATTTAGGAAGTAGTGTGCAGAAGTGAGTGATTTGATTAGCTGTCTCCTTTATACTGAAAAACCAGTCTGGGAAGGGAAGGGAAGGGCATCATGGTTGACTCACACTTTCTAGAGCATCCTATCTAATAAAAAGCTAATATGCAAATTGTCTGAATAGCAGAATGACCAGTTGCTATGATGTGCACTGACCACCAGGGGGGCAGACGCTCAATGCAGGAGCTGTACCCTGGTGGTCAGTGCGCTCCCACAGGGGGAGCACCACTCAGACAGAAGCCAGGCTCACGGCTGGCAAGCGCAGCAGTGGTGGTGGGTGTCTCTCCTGCCTCCACGGCAGTGCTAAGGATGCCCACGTGCTGGCTTAGGCCCACTCCCACTCCCTGCGGAGAGCGGGCCTAAGCCATCAGTCGACCACTGCCTGATGGTACATGGACTGCCAGAGGGCACAGGCTGGGCTGAGGGAATTTTCATGCACTGGGCCTCTAGTCTATTATAAAGAAGGTTGAGCTAATTCTCCAAAGAAAGTATTGCAAGCTGATATAGTAGAAACATTCGTAAGGAACAGAAAACTGTTCAATGTGAATTCAATGACCTAAGAAAGAATCGTGGGCTGAGCATCAGCCTCCAAACAGGGCTTACTCCAGTGCGGCATCTCTCTGGGACGGGCTGCAGCCCCAGCTAGGAGCCAGGTCCCTTCCACGTCTGTATTTCCATTTCAGAGCCACTTGTGCTCCTCTCTGTCGGAAATGTTTTCCTCCTGCTACCATTTCATTTCTGCAGAACTGCTTCCACACTTCACCACCCCCTCTGTTTGGGTGTCCCTTTTGGCCTCTTAAAGAGAGTAATACTCAGGAACCTTGATTCCCTATTCCCAAGAGGGGGAAAAATTCTGAGGGACCTTTGTGTGGTACATGTTGAAGGGATCTCTTGATAACACATCCATAAGATGGAATATAATGTAAACTTTTAAAACTGAGGAAAATACGTCTATTTTTAAATTAGAAAATAATTTGATGGCTCAAATCAAATGATGGTTCCATATTTATATACAATGTGACCTTACCAAATTATTTCTCTGGATCTCAGTTTCTTTATCTCTAAAGCAAACAATACTGACAACAATGTTGGAAAATTAAATGACACAATGTATAGAAAACTCATATCAAGCATCCTGCAAAGGGTAGGCACTCATTAACCTGAGGAGAAGGGAATTTTGTTCCCTTCTCCTCAGGTTAATCCCTATCAGCAACACTAAGAGGAACAGTGGCTCCTGAAGGAATATCTAAGTGGAAAATTTAAAAAAAATAACCTCATAAATATCTTAAATCTCAGAGCTATCTAACGTTTTCCCAGTACTTAGTATATGACAAGCACTGTGCTAAGTTTATAAATGAACACTGTGGATTACTGATTACATGACAAGACTGCGTAAAATTTATGGAAAATGAAAGAGGAAGGAGTACAGCAGGTCCTCCTCTCAAGGCCTTATGGCGAAGATGCTCTAGCAGTAAAAATAATGCTTATATTGGTATTTCGGTTATAGCTTTGGTGTTAAATGCCTTAGTGCCATCAGGACAAGATGGCATATAAGATCTCATGTCTGTGAACACTAACTGGTTGGTAATGGCTAATTTAAATTTAGCACAGAGGAAAATTCTGAAACCTTGCCAGGGACTATGTAAAGAGTGTGTGATCAGTTGGATTTTGTTGGCTAAGGCCAGGATATAGGAACAGGGATGTCATAAATCTACCAGATCAGAAAAGACAAAGTAAATCTAATATTTAGAATCTGAAAAGAAGGAACCCTGTCCTTGCTTGTTACATTGTAAAAAGCAAGAGCTAGCAGTTCCCACGTATTAATGAAGTTAATGTAACCAGTCATATTAACTATTGGTGCCCAGCCTATATTTTTATCTTAATACTTTTTATTAAATCCGAATTTTAAGGCAAGTCACTATAACAAACAAACTGGCATAATCTATATGCCATCCTCAACGTGATATTACTAAAATTTCTCAATTCATGTTTCTACAAATCAATTCCTAACAAAAATACAAATAAATAAATGGTACATTTCATTAAGCATCATGGAATAAAATTGTTCATTCTAAAGTAAAACTTACATATGAAAAAAAAAAATCTCACTAATCTAATACTTTTATATCCATACTAGAGGCCCAGTGCACAAAATTCATGCACAGGGAGTGGGACACACACACACACACACCCACACACACACACACACACAGCTTGGCCTGTACCCTCTCGCAATCTAAGAACCCTTGGGGATGTCTGACTGCCAGCATTTTATCCCTAGGTACATTTTAATGATGACCAGATGCACCAAAACAAAGATATACATGTTGTCTCATGTCTTAAGAGACATCTGAATAAAAAACATAGAAATAAAGTTACTTAAAACATTTATTCAAACATTCATGCCTTTTTTAGACAAGAGAAGCCTTGCAACACTGCAGTATTTCGTTAAGTGAAGTATTTCTAGAGAGGCAGTAAAAATATTCTTAGTAACACTCATGTAATTAGTGGCTTTACCAGAATTGGGAGTTATTCTGTTTTATTTTTTACTACCACATTAACACTGTTATTTTGTTGTTTTGGATTTTTACTTAATTCATGTGGGCTGGCTCCATGACAATTTTTCACTATAAATTGCTTTAATATAATACTCTCCTATCAAGAGATAGCATCATTAGAATTTTGACCCCTGAAGGATCAAAATATGAAGCAATTTTAACAAGGGACAGTCATGAAGGGGGCTAAATGAGCATCTGTTTTTATTGCATTGCATTAGTGTCAGTCACCATCTTTATTGAACTCACTATCTTTCTGTTAAATAAATACTCCATTTTAAAAACAGGCACCAGTGACAAAGACTCAGAGCAGCTGCAAAAGGAGAGAATAAACCCTTCCTACAGCTGAACACAGCCATCTGGCCTTACTCTCTTGGGGCCTGGATCCAGGCAAGGTGGCCATTGCCAGTGCTAACAAACATAGCAGAAATCCTATTATAATCATACAATGCATCAAAAAATAATGCATTGTTTTAGAAGCCTGGTTTGTATATAACTTTATCGGTAATAGCAACATGCAATGTGTTATAGCTAAAGAAAATGTTTTCTACAAAAAAAAATGTGAAAACAAAAAATCAACTATTAATTGCAAAACGGAGAGATGATTTTTCTTAGCAAGTTTATTCTTAAGTCACACAAACTGATCAGTGAAATCTGTGATGGTTAAATTATTAAAACCAAGAAAACCTAAATAGAAGCCAACAGCAAACAAGCCAAGAGCAAAGTTTTAAATGTTTTCCAATGCCTTTCCATCAACCAAAATAAGATGTGGTCTGCTGAATTACTTTCAAATGACAGGAGAAGTAAAATATTTGGGGCAGAGCAAAAGATTTCCTTTAGTTATTTTGTATAAAAGGTATTAAAATTATCACAGCTACCTATTAACTCAAATCTGTGTTACCGGCAGAGTCCCAAAGATTGGTGGCCCCAAGTCTCCAAAGAAACTTTATGTAGAAATCATCCTATATAAGAGGGTAATATGCAAATTAACCCTAATGGCAGAATGACGCACTGACCACCAGAGGGCAGACCTCAACGCAGGAGCTGCCCCTGGTGGTCAGTGCACTCCCATGGGGGAGCTCTGCTCAGCCACAAGTCTGAGGACTGCAAGCTCAGCAGCAGTGGCAGGCGCCTCTCCCACCTAGCCGCCTCCGCAGTGCTAAGAATGTCCGACTGCAGCTTAGGGCTGATCCCCTCTGGCAGGCAGATATCACCCGAGGGGTCCCCGACTGCGAGAGGGTGCAGGCCGGGCTGAGGACCCCCCTCTACCCCCCCCCCCGCCGAGTGTACGAATTTTTGTGCACCAGGTCTCTAGCTGCATAATATTAGAGAAAATATCCTAAGCTCACACCTGACCAGAGAACAGAATGAGATATCCCTGCTACTGTTCCATTTATCCCCACAATATCAAGAATGGATCATAATTGAAATGTATTATTTATTAAAAGCACAATAGAATGTAAGATAGCAAAGCAAGCAAAAAACTGGATTCAGTACAAAAAGTGAATTCAGGCCCTCTTATAAGGGGCCAGGACTACTACTTGAAGATGAACTCAAGAGATAAATACAAATAAAGAACTCAAGAAGGGAGAATCTATGGGTAAAAGTCCATTTCATTGCAAATTCATAAACAAATTTACCAAAACCTCTCATGCTGACATAGGCCTTGGTCCAGACCCTGCTCCCCTCCACTGTGGCAGAATTTCTCTTCTTAAAGCATTTGCTACTATGATCAGAGAGAGCGGTCCAGGGCAAAAGTGTATCGTTAAAACTTGGAAGTAGTCTGTACATCTGGTCCCATGTTTAGGGTGACTATTCATTTGCTAAAAATATTATATAAATATTTTGTTTCATTTAACACATAAATGTAATATGCTGTATTAAAAATACCAATGTAAAAGGTTAAAGGATATTATGTTATAAATTGGCAAATCTTTCAAAGTTACCCTAAAAAGACATATAAAATTTAATGCATGCATCCTTAATTACAGCAATAACATTTCTAACAATATATCCTGAAGAATTCATCAGTTAAGTCACATGTGCTTATGTATAAGGATATTCACTGCAGTATTGTTTATAATTGCAAATGTTTGTTAATCTTATGTGTGCCTATAAAAAGAAGATTGCTTAGATCAGTGGTTCTCAACCTTCCTAATGCCACAACCCTTTAATCCAGTTCCTCATGTTGTGGTGATCCCCGAACCATAAAATTATTTTCATTGCTACTTCCTAACTGTCATTTTGCTACTGTTAATGAATCGTAATGTAAATATATGTATTTTCCGAGGGTCTTAGGCTCACAGGTTGAGAACCGCGAGCAGGGAAGCCTAAGACCCTCAGAAAACACAGATAAGATATTGTGATTCCTCTAGGAAGAAATGTTTAAGATAAGATAAGATATTGTGATTCCTCTAGGAAGAAATGTTTAAGGCAGCCAGGGGTGCGTCAGTTGCCCTATGCCTCCTTGCTCTTATCATCTATTGATTGCTCCTACACTCATCTTCCCATCTATTGATTGATTCTACAGGTATTTTGAAATCTACACTCACTTCAATATAATCCTTACTTTTGGACAGATTGGCATTTGAGAAAATGAGACTGTTTCATTATATTCTAACGTGCAGTTACTGCCACATTAATCTTTAGTAACAAACACCTTAGATCATTTCAGAAAAAGGACCTGGAGTATGTATAAAAATTCTTCAGTAACCGGGGTTTTATCTATCTATTTACTAAGAAACTGAAGAAAGAAATCCCAGAAATTTCAAGTCTAATGTAGTGAACTAATAAGGTAAAGGATAGAAGAAATCAGTATGAGCCCAAAGAATAAAACTATTTTCCTGGCTCTAGCAAAATAAATTTTTGAGTTTTTCTGGTGATAAACATGCCAGAAATGGACAAGTTAAATTATTGCAGAGTAACACAGTTCTAACCACATTAATGGAGTTTCCATTCTGCCACCACAAACATCAACCATTATTCAAAGGCTTACTTTTACAATCTAACTAGGAAAGCAAAATAAATAAATAAATAAATAAATAAATAAATATCCTAATCTAATGTCCTCTTCCAATATCATATCGAAACTTTTATTATCATAATTTTGTTTTAAAAGCCTATGCATTTATTTCCATTGCTGTAGAGAACCCCTTCGTATTATTTTCTATTTCCCTTAACAATGGTCATACAGGCTTTTCCCATTTATTTTTTAATATTATTTTGTCTAAAGTATTAGCAATAGTAGTACATATGTCTCCCCTTTTAACCCACTGACCTTCCCCCAGGCTTCCTGCCCCCCTTCCCAGTGTCTTGCGCCCATTAATTATGCTTATATACATGCACACAAGTCCTTCTGTTGATCTCTTACCTCCCCCATCCCGTCCCTCCCCAGCCTTCCCACTGTAGTTTGACAGTCTGTCCGATGCTTCTCTGTTTATGTATCTATTTTTGTTCATCAGTTTATAATGTTCTTTATTATTCATAAATTTAGTGAGATCATGTGGTATTTTTCTTTCACTGATTGGCTTATTTCACTTAGCATAATGCTCTCGAATTCCATCCATGATGTTGCAAATGCTAAGAATTCCTTCTTTTTTATAGCAGCATAGTATTCCATTGTGTAGATGTACCATGGTTTTCTACTCCACTCATCTGCTGATGGGCATTTAGGCTGTTTCCAAATCTTAGCTATTGTAAATTGTGCTGCTATGAACATATTTTAAAATTTATCTTTATTGTTAAAGTAGTACATATGCCCCCCTTTTTAAAAATTCTACTGTTACCTTTGTAAATGCAGATGCAGTGACTCACATATCTGCATATTATACATCTCCTACAATGTAAACTTCAAATGCTTTGAATAGCAGCATTTCTGACCCTTCAAGCCTTGGCTTCCATTTATACCTGTCCAGCCTCAACTCATGTTAATCCCAACAGAATTGTGCAAGTGCAAATGGACCCGCTACTTGACAGTCCCTGAACGCATTATATTTCCAGATGGTTGTACCACCTGGGGTTCTCCATTCCTCTCCCTTCCCCACCACTGCCATCATCACCACCCCACAACACACACACACACACACACACACACTCTCTCTCTCTCTCTCTCTCTCTCTCTCTCTCCATATTCCAGCACACAGCCTTCATCAACATGTCTAACTCCTCCTCATTAGTTAAGACTCAATTCAGTCAATTACCTAACTCTGAAACCTTTCCAGTGCTTACCATACAGAGGCATGGACATATCCTTATAGATCATAAAGTGAATCCACCTGTACTCATCTTATTTTTGTTAGTTTTTACATATGTCTCCATCACTAAAGAGAGTCTCTGAATAGGATATGCTTCAAATTTCCCCTAAAACTGTAAACACCTGCAAGAGTACTAGTACACATTTAATAAAATTATCAATAAGTAATCAAAACAGATAAAATGCTGTTAAAATTTCTTACATCCAAGTTGAATTTTCCCCACTTTAAAATACAAAGAGGAAAAAAAACAAGACATCCCTGTCCTCCTTGATCTGTCTGCCTTTAGGTCAATGCTTTGCTGAGGAGAACAATCTTACACCTGCTCACTGACAATCAATACATTATCCTCTACCTATCTACTCAAATTAACTATGTCTATGAGGTTCAAAATGTAGAATGTCCAAATATTAAATAAGCTTAACATCAACTAAGATCTAAATATTTTTAATTTCCATAAAAAACATTAAGTAGTTATACTACAGTTTGATCACATTTCCCAAAAATAGCTTTTTAAAAATATATATTTTATTGATTTTTACAGAGAGGAAGGGAGAGGGAGAGTTGGAAACATCGATCAGCTGCCTCCTGCACACTCTCTACTGGGGATGTGCCCACAACCAAGGTACATGCCCTTGACAGAATCAAACCTGGGACCCTTCAGTCTGCAGGCCAACGCTCTACACACTGAGCCAAAACAGTTAGAACAAGTAGCTGTTTTTAACATTTTCTTGAAAAATATGGCCCCGTTAGTAGAGAGCAATCTACTTACACCATCTGTCTTCAGCTCTGATTCAGCATATCTGCTCACTACGGTGATTTCCCTTCTTTCTTCCCTTTCCCGGTGTTTCATCCTAAAACTATATCCTCATTGAAGAGAGTCTCTTCTCAAATAAGAGGGATCTGTTGTTGATGTTTGGGATAAATGGTTCATGCTTCTTATAAATATACTCTATTAGGAGTTGCCCAAGAAAGAAAAAAAAAATCCTTTTTTAAAAAAAACCATTACCATTCCCTTCCCTAAAGAATATACTTGAAGTTGGAGTGGATGTAATTTAATTAAATCTCCCACACAGTATGGCGTGTACAATACCTGACAGTTGGTGACCAAAAGGTGAACGCTTCTAGTAAAAATTAGTTTGCTATCTCACCAGGTGGCCAATTTCATTTCAAAACCGTGATAATATTTTAAATTTCTTCCTTTTAGTGGCTACATGTTTACACATGTAACACCCATCTACTGGAACTACTTTTGCCCTCTGGAGCAAAAGTATGAACCATAAAAGATACATTTAAAAATTCAGAGGGAACAAAGACTAGTCTTTATCTTTCTAAGCTAAACTTGTCAAATTAGTACTTCCAACATCCCCCATGTGCCACTGCCTTCACACTCCTCCATCCCTGTCAATCTCTGCATTGGCTCTTGCTTTTAAATCTAAAGTGAATGGTATTCGCTCTTTATTTTATTACAAAGTGACCGTGAATTTATAACACACCTTAGAAAACAACTCAAAATAGTACTGAACCTTATAATTATAGTGATTAAATAATAAATATTTAATGCCCTACTGTAGTGCCCGGTAGATTCTGGAACCCACAGACCACCAGGGAGCCGAGTCCGATGCAAAGGCAGAAAGTCTTTATTTATTCTAGCCCAGGCTAGGGTCCGAGCCGGGCACCAGCACAGTGGCACTCACAGTTCCAGACTCGGGCCGCCTCTAAGTTTCCTTCTAAGTGTTATACTATAGCCCAGCGATGCAAGCAAGCGCCCTTTGCCTCCCCCGTCCCCGTTCCCTTGCATAAGTCCTCTTTTGCCACTGCGGCATCTCCGGGTGGTTGTCTCCCGTGATCACAGGTTAGGCTGGTGTTCCCGTGAATGCATTCCGCAGGGATCAGGTCCCTCAGTTCCCGGGAGGTGAATTCCACAGCGGTCAGGTAGGTGGTCATGAGATGGGTATCAAGAGATGAGTACCTAAGGAATGAAACCTCCCTCGGGGCTTAGCCTTGCTTTAATGTTTGCCATAAAGTATTGTATTCTGCCTTTACTCCACCTTACACTACAATGAGTAGCAAATCACAACACTTAAGTTTGTATCTGTAAAGTGCTGAAAACAGCATTTCACATGGTAGTGGTAAACAGTGTTTGACAAATATCATTAACTGATCCACTGTTCATATATATACTAATACATTTGTTTGTACGGAAAATAATACAATAATTAATAAATAAAATAATGCAAAATAAAGTTTTGCACACTCACAACTGTAAACCTACGTTTGTCCCACTCTATGTATGGAATGTGTGTGATGACATGTAAGAATAGTTAACCTATTTAATACTCGAGTTTTTAAAGTTTTTAAAAACAGTTTTTTTCTTCAATATCAAATTGCTCAAAAACTGAAATCTAAAAACCTGCCAAAAATTATAGAGCACTATTACCAATCTGTAGTTAGAACCCAAATTAGGATCACTAAACCATTAAAAACAAGAGAAGAAATTCTAAAGCATCTTCAGAAAAGAAAAAAAAGTTCCTATTTTCCCAGCATGGGACGGAATGCAGTGCGAGGGGCGGGAAAGGAGAAGCCTCATCAGCAGGGACTGCCCCTCCTAGCAGAAATGTTCAATGCCACTGACTTATTCAGCTGACATCTCTAACTGCTCCCTGGCTAGCAATCAGAAAATTCTGGGAGTGTGAGGGAGTACATGTATCTTAGGATGTATCATTGACACCTTTTGTTACATTCATAATTGTTTGCAAATGGTGCCTAAAATGACGTTGGGGTGGGGGGGAGAATTTTTTAAACTTTTTGTTTAGTTAGTAAGAACTTAACATAAGATTTCCCTCTTAATGAAATTTTAAGTCACCTGAATTACTGTTGACCATAACTGCAATGTGAACAGCACATTTCTAGAACTCGTTCAACTTGCTTCACTAAATCTTCACAGCCACTGATTAGTAGTAACTCCCCAACTCCCCACCTCAGTGCCCAGCAACTACCATTTCACTCTGATTCAACGAACTTAACTATTTCCCATACCTCATGTAAGTGGAATCATGCTGTATTTTCTTTTGGTGACTGGCATTTCACTTAGCATAGTATTCTCAAGGTTTATTCATGTTGTCACATATCCTTCCCTTTCTATGGCTGACTGCATACCCCATTTCCTTTGTCCAGCCATCGACTGATGGACACACACTGCTTCTGCATACTGGCTATTGGGAATAGTGCTGCAATGAACATGGGGGTGCAGTTATCTCCTCACAATGTTTACTTTAGTTGCTTTTTGGTAAATACCCAGAAGTGGAATCGCTGGGTTACAAGCCAGCTCCATTTTTAATTTTTTTTTTTTGAGGAACTTCCACACTGTTTCCCATAGTGGCTACACCATATTACATTCATATCAGCAATATGCATTTCAACACATTAACAACAAACCTTGTGGGGGAAAAATTTTAAAAACAATCCCGTTTATAACAGCAGCAAAAACAACAAAATACTTACAAAAAACAAACAAACAAACAAACAAACCACAACAACTAAGGAGGTGAAAGATTTGCAAAATGAGAACTACAAAACATTGAAGAATGACTTAAAGCAGGCACAAATGGAAAGACTCTTGTGTTCACGGACTGGAAGACTTAGTATTGTTAAAATGTCCATAATGTAAGGGTGAGTAAAACCAGAATACAACAATAAATAAATATAAGGTTGAGTAAAGACAAAATACAATACGAGGGAGGTTTCATCCCTCAGGTACTCATCTCATGATACTCATCTCATGACCACCTACCTGACCGCCATGGAATTCACCTCCCGGGAACTGAGGGACCTGATCCCTGCGGAATGCATTCACGGGAACACCAGCCTAACCTGTGATCACGGAGACAACCACCCGGAGATGCCGCAATGGCAAAAGAGGACTTATGAAAGGGAACGGGGATGGGGGAGGCAAAGGGCGCTTGCTTGCATCGCTGGGCTCTAGTATAACACTTCGAAGGAAACTTAGAGCGGGTGAGTGCCACTGCGCTGGTGCCGGGCTCGGACCCTAGCCCGGGCTAGAATAAATAAAGACTTTCTGCCTTTGCATCAGACTCGGCTCCCTGGTGGTCTGTGGGTTCCAGAATCTACCGGGCACAAAAATACTACCTAGCGTGATCTACAGAATCAGTAAAATCCCTATCAAAACCACACTGGCATTCTTTTATAGAAATAGGGAAGAAGAAAAAAAAATTCTACAATTAATACAGAAGCACAGAAACCAGTCAAATCAATCCTGCGAAGGTAAAGTAATATTGCTTGTCTTTCAAACATTATTACATTTAATTTCAAGAACCAGTAAAAACCTTAACTACAGCTTGTCAACTGTGTATGCCTTAAACCTATGAAATAATTTGTAAAAAGAGCAACTGTGAGAGGGTGGATACACATTAGTTGTTACTTTTCCTATTTTAAATCACTACAAATACCATGTTTCCCCAAAAATAAGACATCCTCCTAAAATAAGACCTACTTACAGGTTTCCTTCTGAGTGAAATATAAGGCATCCCCCCCGAAAATAACTCCCCCCTAGGCTAAACATGAGAGATTTGGTCCACTGATTCTGAAAGAAATGGAGTCACAAGAAATTCACCAGGAAATTAAGGAATTGGATTGTTATGATGATGTTCCAGAAGATGACGACATGATTGTCATTGAATAAATGAGTAAATTCTTGATACTGTAGGATTCACAGTTTGTCTGGACTGTGTTGACAACTACCATACTACTGTACCTTATACAGGTAATAAATTTCCTTTATTTTCATTTAACAATAAATGTGTACCGTATTTTTCTTCATGGAAAAATAAGACATCCCCTGAAAATAAGACCTAGCACATCTTTGGGAGCAAAAATTAATATAAGACACTGTCTTATTTTCGAGGAAACAGGGTATTTTATGTCATTTATTAAACAAATAACTTTAATTAATAGGTGCTACCAAGTGGAGTGGGGCAGCACAACCACCATGTGCACATATTCTTCACAGAACCGACCTCGCTACCTGAGCAGAAATCCACTAAGAGCTACAGACACCATGGAACAATCAGGCAGGAGGCTCATCCATCTAGGCTCTCACAGATCAGCCTGGTTTGAGTGGAGAGAGATTTCACAGCCGTGTCAACCACATCCCAGCTAGTTTGGTCTCAAGACATGTCATACTATCTCAAAATTAAATTTTAAACTAAGTTAATAACAGTTTAGGAGCCACTGAAATTGTAGAATATGTGGAATCTAAAATTAGGAAGAGAGATAAAAAAGGGTCAGATTCCTCACCAAAGAGTACATAGTATTATTAAGTCTCCCATGTATTGATTTCATCATCTGTCAGGTGCATAATTATCTCTGAGATGCTTTCTGGAGTCAGATTTCCAAAAGGCCTTGAGAGGAGCGGGCAGCCCCTCTTTCTCAGCAAAACAGAAGGAAGCTGGTGAAAATTATCAGGAACAATCCTTCTGATCTCTGAAACATAAGGGCATGCAAAACTTGAGAAGCCTTTATTCCAGAGAATCCAAGGAATCTTGGTAAGAACAGCAGGAATCCATGGCATTTAAAGCCAGAAATGCTTCGCTTTGCAGGCCTTCTATTCTGGGCAAAGCATCTAAGAAGGAAGAGGAGACTGCTTCCCCTCACCCAGGCAGAAAGTGGGGGTTCCACTCTTGAACAGGCAAGCTGAGAAGACTGGGGGCTCCGTTTCCTCTAACTCCCACTCCTAGGCGGACATCTGTCTCCCCACCTCCAGCTCCAAAACATTAGGCAGAGGCCTAAGGAAGAGAAGCAGGACTGGAGAACCAACAGTTCCACAGCACTGCCTGGGGTATTATGCAAAACAAGAGAGAGCATAAAGGCAAACAACTGGAGAAAAAAACAGACACCAGAAACAGCAGGAAAACAATGCACTCAGCATAACTCTAACTGAGGGATTCAGGAAAGAAAAGGCCAAAAAGAGCCTACAGATGACATTCAGGAAGAACCAGAAAAAGGGCCTGCCAGCTGCTAAGCCCTGCTAAATGCAGGGCAGACAGGAAAATTCTGAGATTCGAAGACATTCCTCAAACCCCACGCAGATCACTGGCCAGCATGGAAGACTGAGTGGGCCTGGGCTCTTAATCACAACCTCTAACCAAAACCTGGCAAATCTTAGGGAGCCAGACTTAAAAATAAAAACAAGGAGGGAAAAAAAAATTAATCAGAGGTTGATCCCTGCAGGCAAAACAGATCACTGCAAGAATTAACCCAGGCAAGCCACTACACAAATAAAAAAATTTAAAAATAAAAAGACAGATTTTGTGCTAAGTAGCAGCAAATAAAGAACCAAAGTATAATTACTTTTAAATTTCAACAAGAAAAGAATACTAAGATCAGTCTCAAAATCTGAAACTGGTAATCATTTTCAGTTGCTATTACCCTGTTTCCCCAAAAATAAGACAGTGTCTTATATTAATTTTTTCTCCCAAAGTTACGCTAGGTTTTATTTTCAGGGGATGTCTTATCTTTCCATGCGCTAGGTCTTATTTTCGGAGGATGTCTTATTTTCGGGGAAACACGGTATATTCATTTGCAATTAATAATTATTTTAATACTAGAGGCCCGGTGCATGAATTTTGTGCATGGGGACTGAGTGTGTCCCTCAGCCCAGCCTGCACCCTCTCCAATCTGGAACCCCTCGAGGGATGTCCAACTGCCCATTCAGGCCCGATCCCAGTGGTGCTGAGGGACACTCACCCCCCCTCCCCGCCCCTGTGCACAAATTTCGTGCACAGCGCCTCTAGTACATTTATATACAAAAATATGTATACATATGCAAAAATTATGCAGTTGATTGAATATGTCCCATAAAATGTATACTTTTGATGACAGTATATTTTTTTAAATGCTCATTGCTTTTGATAATTAAGTATAAAATTTTTCAAAAGAACAAATCAAGGAAAATTTGAATAAGAACTAAATGCTCAGTAGAAAAAAAGTCCCAAAAGTTAAACTACCTTTTTACCTTTGAAAAAAATCTTAACACATAATAACACCAGGATTGTTAGTTCCACAGCTGGAGACATCCCTTACAACTGTAAGTATGAGGTCAGACATGCTTATTAGCTTCTAATTGGCTGATCCCTCTAAATGTTTTCCAAGTGATTTACACCTACTACATGAAAACCCATTTGAACACCAAGTGTAACATCTAGCTTAAAATGATGTTATACTGACCTACTTCTCTAAGGTGATTGCAGAAGACTGAATATTTGTGTCACCCCCGAATTCACATGTTGAAATCCTAACTCCCAATGCGATGGTACAGAGTAGGGCCTTCTGGGAGGTGATTAGGTCATGAGGATGAATTGGATCAATGCCTTATGAAAAGAACCCCCGAGTTTGCTTGCCCTTTATGCGCCCTGTGGGATTAAATGAGAAATCAACCATCTGCAACCTGGTAGAGGGTCTTCTAGAACCCGACTCTGCTGGCACCCTGATTGGACCTCCAGCCTCCAGAAATGGGAAAAATAAGTTTCTGTTGCTTGTAAGTAGCCCAGGCCATGGTGCTTTGTTGTAGCAGCCCAAACTGACAGACAAGGATGTAAACGCCCCCAAATTCTCAAGAGGATTGAGACGACGTTAATCAGAACATGAGCTCTAGCTCTTAGAGGAAACAACTGTGACTCAAAACCCTGAAGCAAGCTTTGAGAGGCCGTTACCAGAAAAAAATAATCAAGGCAGATTATTCTCCTGGAGCTAAGAGGCAGGTGAATGGTTTATAAGCCACCTCTATCTTCCAGGCCCACCTAACCCTACATGCTCAAGGAGAAAAAGCTGCTCCAGTTTTTTTTGTTGTTGTTGTTTTTTTAATATATTTTATTGGTTTTTTTTTACAGAGAGGAAGGGAGAGCGATAGAGAGCTAGAAAAGTCGATGAGAGAGAAACATCGACCAGCTGCCTCTTGCACACCCCCTACTGGGGATGTGCCCGCAACCAATGTACATGCCTTTGACTGGATTCGAACCCGGGACCTTTCAGTCCGCAGACGGACGCTCTGCCACTGAGCCAAACCTGTTTCAGCAAAGCTGCTCCAGTTTTAAGAAAGGGCCTGAGCAGCCCTAGCCGGTTTGGCTCAGCAGATAGTCTTGGGCTGCAGACTGAAGGGTCCCGGGTTCTTTCCTGGTCAAGGGCACATGCCAGGGTTGTGGACTCCATCCCCAGTGAGGGGTGTGCAGGAGGCAGCTGATGAATGATTCTCTCTCATCACTGATGCTTCTCTCTCTCACTCCCTCTCCCTTCCTCTCAGAAATCAATAAAAAATAAAATAAAAAAGGTGGGAGAAGAAAGAAAAGAAAGGACCTGAGCAAAAGATGCCACCTGATGATCTCTAACTGCCCGAGAGAAGAGATGAGAGCAGGGCAGGGACAACTAAGCACAGAAAAAAAGAATTGACCACTAGGGAAAGGATGATGCCTCCTATGCAATTTCCCCATTCTCATGAAGTATATGTATACTTATAATCATAATTGTACCATTTTAGTAACAATAATGAGAAATGCAGCAGGTTAATCTCAAAAGATCTTGAGGGTGGTGGTGGAGGATGGAAGGATGGATGGAGGAAGCTATCAAGTGGCAAAAACTAACAAAAATGAATAAGTTACTAAGAAGTGGATTACGGATTTGAATGCCAGTTAGGCTCCCTTAACAGGAAAATGCTTAATTTCCCTTGCTCTGTCCACCTAAGCCTGATAAAGGATTTAAAAAAAAAAAAAAAAAAAAAAAACAGGAAAACTTCCAGGAACAAAATACCATGCCAAAGTGGCAATGGGAAAAAGCTAAAATTACCCAAGGAAAGGATTAGCTTAGCCAGCTCCTGCGTTCTGTACCTGTACTATGAAGATAAGTGTGTATTTTACCAATTTGAATTTATTTATATATATTAAATTCTGTATTACCTTCTTAATCACAGCTGAAAAAGTGATAAATGGATTTCATATTTATCAAAACTCCTTTAATTAAAAATGACATAAGCCTGGTTCAATCCAGCATGGCTGCAAAGGAACTGTATATGAACATACAGCAGGGAAGGAAGAAGGGAGACCTGGTTTCAGGGATGACTAGATCCAAGAGCTTGATTTATTTTCTGAATCACTGGCACCT
This sequence comes from Nyctalus aviator, assembly GCA_036971965.1. NCBI lineage: Eukaryota > Metazoa > Chordata > Mammalia > Chiroptera > Vespertilionidae > Nyctalus > Nyctalus aviator. Next base: position 176,745,559 of record CM072924.1, on the reverse strand, counting down.
AGAACAAAGACTGACAGAGTCAGTACTCAAATATTTACTGAAAATCTCTTTGTTTATCTGCTTAGCTTCTGTGTATCAGAGTTTTTCATGCCAGAAGTGATAGGCAACCTAAAATCCCATCCTTCCAATTTCATGCGCCAATTAGCAGTAAGATAACCTTGCTGCTGGTTCCACTTAGAAAAATCCCAATGAATGACTCAGTCACTTGCCTAACCATGTACCAAATATGACAAGTGGGATACGCAGTATGAGTAACAGACTTACCTGTGTGGTCATCAAGGAGGGGCTGTTAAGGGGGAAAAAAAAGAAGAAGAAGGAAAAGAGGGGAGGCTACAGAGAACAGAGAAAATAAAAGTACCCCTGCAGCCCTATTTAATGTGACCTTCCTTACCAGCAACCGGAACACAAACAAGCCTCTCAACTCAGCAACTTCATCAGAAGTTTCAGGCACAGTAGATCCTCCTTATCTCAGTGTTAAATGTGTGCCCAGCAAAACTACAAAGATGCGTAGAGAGGCAAAAGCTATTCATGTTATATTCACTAATGTCCAACCACTTAGAAAAGTAACACCTATGCAGACATCCATTCTTATTCCACCCAAGCATCTATCCCTGCACACCATGTCACACTATTTTTGGTCATTCTTACATTTGACTGCAACCTTATATTTAGCAAAGGTTTTCAACAATTTTATTTTTTAAAACTGATACAGGAGAACTACTCAAATTATATACCAAACCAATGACAAATGAGGACTTGTAAGAATTATTACAATTAACATATGAAAAGAGAAAGAGAAAATGGCACTAGGTACTTCAAAAAAGAATTATATAAATCTGCAAGAACTGAAAGATGGCCACTGAAAAAACTGGTAAAATTAATATTTTTGTGAAAATGACCTCCAGAATTATGCTCCAAAGGTCATGCATTAACTGAAGATGTCCATCATACTATATTATTACTTTATTGAAAAAAATCACCACAAAAGCATCACTTCTTCATTCATTATTCTTTCTAACAGATTATGACTACTTGCAATTAAAAGTTAAAATTTTAGCATATGAGCAACTTACTGAATTTTTATCATTTTGACTTAATTTTATATAAATGACCTCAAAGCTTTCTTTTTTTATTTCTGTGAAATACTGTTCATCATTTTAACTAGATTCAGACACTGGCCTCTTTCCAACTACTATTTATTTGAGTTACAGGGAGAGGAAGGTGAGTTAGTATACTTCAGAAATGTTTGCAACTACTCCTAAGTATTAAAAAAAATACTTAAGTATCTAATCTGAGCAATACACTGGACTAAGTTCTAAGGGAGAATTGTAGGTGAATAATATAAAGGACATTATGCTAATATTTGAGGGGATAAAAATATGTGCTATGAAAACATCCAGAGTTATTGATGGTGACTAATTAAAAAAAAGAATATTTTAATTGAAAAAATATTAACTTTTGTGCTCTTTTGAAAATAAAGGTCTTCCTACTGCCATAGTGTTCTCCACTCTTTCCTTAAAATGAATGATAAGGTGTGAAGGTTGAGCGCCATCTTTGATCTAGCTCAACTCTGATTTTTTTTAGCTAATGAAGTATTGTGACAGAGAGATGGAATGGCTTGGCTTACCCAGAAGGACAGAGTCAGAGATAGAGCAGCTATGACTAGAACCTTTGTTGTGGATCCCCAATTGGCCGCGACAATAGCTGATTCATTAATGCCCCTGCTGGTAGCCATTGCTAACTGAAGACCAAATTAGAACACACTATGATGCATGCTACGACTTTCAGGAAAATGTGTCTCTTATGAGGCAAGTACAAGTACATACACCTACATTGAGGCATGCCTGATGAGAAAAGAGGCCAATGTGTGAGGCACAGCTCTGTTCCTTTACCAACTGTTCAACCTTGAACTTTGTGGGGTTCTCTCATCTTGAAGAGCTATTAATACCACTTATTCAAAACAATTCTATGAAAAATAAATCAGATGATGCTGTGGTTTGAAAGCTATGTTTCTCGAGACACCAGCCACTGAGATTTGCTTCTGAGCTCTAGAAACATTTTAAACCTGGTGAAAATATGCCAGCAATCAAACTGCCTTTATAAGAGAGAGAGTATACATAAAGAATAGCTACTGAATTCCACGGGAGTCTAGACCTTGCAAGAAATTTATTTCATGAGCACACTGTTCTAATTCTGATAATGTAGAGGGAAGCAAATGATGCATACCAATGAGTTAGTTCAGAGGAAGAGATTGTGATTTTCTTAATAAGTGATGGACAAAATGTTAGGAGTCGGTTTTCTTTGTATACTATAATCATAAACATAAATACAAGGAACACATACCGCTCTAAATCAAGTGTTTAAATACACAGAAAGAGACTTGTTTTATTATTTAGTTTTAGCATCTCTAATTATGAAACGTAAATCTGACTATAGTACTGTAGCAAATAAATAAATAAATAAATAAATAAATAAATAAATAAATAAATAAAAATAGGGGCAGCTTAGAACATCACTGCGGAGACAGGAGAAACAAAGGTAACAAAAGCAGCTACCCACAATCTCAGCATGCATCACCAAGGTGATTCTCAAGAGCTCTTATAGTTCTTAAAGACTTCCACCAAGTATCTTGGCTACAACTACTGGGTAGTTGTGACAGGCTAAACAATGTCCCACCCCACATATTTTTAAAAATATATTTCATTGATTTTTTACATAGAGGAAAGGGGGAATGATACAGAGTTAGAAACATCAATGAGAGAGAAACATTGATCAGCTGCCTCCTGCACACCACCTACTGGGGATGTGCCTGCAACCAAGGTACATGCCCTTGACCAGAATTGAACCTGGGACCCTTGAGTCCGCAGGACGACGCTCTATTCTCTGAGCCAAATTAGTCAGGGCCCACCCCACATATTAACATCCTAATCCCCAGAAACTTGGAGCATATTACAGTTCGTGCTAAAAGAAACTGTGTAGATGTGACTAATCATGAAATAAGATTAGCCTACATTAATTAGCCAAGTGGGGTTTTAGGAGAGGGAGGATCAGTCAATAGGAGATGTGAGATGCAAGCAAGAGGCTGGATTGAAGCAGGTGAGGAATCAGGAAGAACGGAGGCAGCCTCTCAGAGCTGAAAAGACAAGGAACTTCCACAGCCTTGTAGACCCCTTGACTTTAGCCCAGAGAGGCAGATTTTAGACTTTTGATCTCTAACAGGAAGGGAAATGTGCAGTTTTAAGCCAGTACATCTGTGATAACTTGTTACAGCAACCACAGAAAACTAATACCGTGATCTCCTGAATCTACCTCTCCTATTTCTGAAGAGCGGTGGCTTTCTCCTCCTTTCCGACCTCAGGGCACCCTGGCACAGACCCTCACGGGGAAGCTGGTGATGAGTCAGTGCAGAAGAGTCCCCTGAGCAGGTGGTAGGAGACCAGGCGAATCTTTATGGGCCAGGCTGGAGATGGCTCCAATCCCTTCCAGTCACAGGCCACTGCCCAGGACTCGGTCACAGGGCCCTGCCTGAATGTGGAGGAAGCTGGGAGTGTAGTCTAGCTTGTGCCTCTGAAGAAGACAAAACTGATGTAGTAAGCAACTCTGGCACACCACCAACAATGTAGAAAAAATATAATGAAGTCTGATGAAAAATATTAAAGCCACAGCCGGAAAGCAACAGAAGTAGCTCTCTAGAAGCTGCTGACAGATATGCCCAGTCACTGTGAATGCACTAACAAAAGTGGCTGTTAAAAAGATGTATGCATCTTTCAAACCACTATAGAATAATGCCACATAAAGTGTCAATTTTATTATGGCATTATCTTTAAATCTTACACTATTCAGACTTAGTAATGAAATGTGGACAATGGATTTCATAATTTACTTTTTATACTATCAGTCTGTTGGCAGGAGAATGAAGAAGGTAAGGTGCTACAAAGAATATTTTAAATGAGACAAGAAATCACTTTTTACTTTTGTTTTAGCTGATAGAGAAATGTGAACTCAAAAACAATATAGTTATTTCAACTTAAGTATGCTCCTATTGTTCTCTCTAATATTAGTCAGGACAGTTTGGAAATGGAGGGTTCACTTCTGTGAGGCTTACAAAGATCTGAACTTACTATTCAGAATACCTAATTCTGCTATTTTGAAACTGCAAGTAAAAATCTGATAAAAGAACGGTAGTGGTTTATGCTATAATGGGTGGGAGGAGAGAGCATTTCTATAAAATTCTTAATTCCTTTTTAATGTATAATTGCTAGTTTCCCCCTGTGAAAAAGAAAATATCCCAAACTTCTTTATCAGTTTAACTGGTATCCGGAGAAAAGCTGGTTCATGGGTTACTGCTCAATCACTGAGCAACACTGGCCAGGCACATGCCTGGGCTGTGCTCAATCCCCAGCAGGGGGCGTGCAGGAGGCAGCCAAAAGGTGATTCTCTCTCATCATTGATGTTTCTATCTCTCTCTCCTGCTCCTTTCCTTTGTCTGAAATCAGTAAACACATATTTTAAAATAATAATTCTTATCATTTCTAACTAATTTTTGTGAATAATTATTTCTCAGTACTATGCAATTTCAGAGTGATGAGCTTTATACACTATCATATCTGTTTATGTTGAACTTTGTAAACCACCATTTAAATATATATAAAAATCTCAAAAATGTGAGCTTACTCACTGTAGAAGTTAGAATTCTAAAATAATCCCCAATGATCCTTAAATAATTCCCTCTCAGTGAGCATGGATAAGACTGTGAATGTGACAGAAGAGCACTCCCATAATTATGTTACCTTATATGCCAAAGATCTGCAGATGTCAAGTGCCTAATCAGCTGAGCTATTCAAAAGGGGAATTACATTGGGTGGGCCTAACCTAATGGGCATTATCAAAGCAATTAAATGTGTCAGAGAGCGGTCCTGCTGGCTGAGAAGGAAGCTAATGACCGTGCTGTACACTGCCTGTGGAGGGTGGCTCAAAGAGCCTAGAGAGCATAGCCAGCAAGAACACAAGAAACTTGGTCCCATGTCTGCCAGAAACTCCATTCTGCCACAACCTGAATGAGCTGTAATGTGGACCTAGAGATCCAAGTGAGAATCAGCCTAGCCCAGTGGTCGGCAAACTCATTAGTCAACAGAGCCAAATATCAACAGCACAACGATTAAATTTTCTTTTGAGAGCCAAATTTTTTAAACTTAAACTTCTTCTAATGCCATTTCTTCAAAATAGACTTGCCCAGGCTGTGGTATTTTGTGGAAGAGCCACAATCAAGGGGTCGAAGAGCCGCATGTGGCTCCAGAGCCACAGTTTGCAGACCACTAGCCTAGCCACACCTTACTTTCAGCCTGTGAGGCCCTGAATGGATTAACCCAGCTAGGCCATGCTTCTGACCTAAATTAGAGTTTTTAAAAAGGGGAGCTGTGAGGGTGTTACTGGAGTTATTTTAAGTCACTACATTGGCAGTAATTTGTTATGCTTTGATAGAAAACTAACATACAGACCATCTTTGCATTTGTATCCCATTTCTTAAATGCTCATATGGATTATTCATCTTAAAAAAAGCATATAAGAGCGATGAAAAGATCAATTGCTAAGCAGTTCTATTACTAGCTATATATACCATGCTCTCTGAGAGAGGAGATTATTTTAGACCAGGACATTTTATGTGCAATCTACAAATAGCATCTCAGAAGAAATCCATGAGACTACAGTGGTTGGTAAAATTACCACAGCTCTTAACACCAGGCAGTAATTCTGTAATGACACCCTGATTATAGGAAAATGCTTGGGAGAGTTTTTCTCTTCAAAAATCTCTGGAGCCAGAGACTCCTGCCTCATTGTTAACTCTGCTGTTTTTCCAGTTGCTTCTTAAGCATGAAAGATTACTGAAAAGTTTATTATTGCCTCTATTTTGTTTATGGTTTTGATAATTTATATGCCAGAATCATAGTATTAGTATATTTTTAATCAGAGAACTAATAGTTATTTAAATTCATACTGGCTTATATCTTATAAAATGATCCACAGCTGAAACAGTCTATAAGAATATCTAATGCTGATACAGCTAAACAAAAGACTGCAATTTGTAAAATATCATGTTACCAAATTTCTACAAGATCCTTTATACAGCAGCAATATTCCATACATCTATGAAATATTGCAAAGGCAAAAAGCTTATCTGATTCATAAAAAATGTCATAAAATCAGAAAATTGGTTTGAGACCTTGAAAGAAAGGTATAAAAAAAATGAAGGTTATCATTAACTGTCGACCAATTTCTCATTTTAAGACTTCAATACTGTCATCCTATCAAAGGGGAAAACTTATGTAAAATTTTCAAAATCACAACTAATTCCTTATGTATCACATTTCTGTAATGAGTGTTCACTCCCTTAACCTCTTCGTCAAACCCCAGAGCTACTAAAAATGAAAGCATTCTCCTTAATTTTCAGCCGGGGATGGGAGTAGAACTAGCACCCTCTTACTTCTGTATCCTCCCAGAAAAACTCCGTTCCTTTAGGAGGCATACCTTAAAACCATAACATTATCTACCCTTGTTTAGTCACTGCCATCTAATGAACCCCTGGCCACAACCCTTTACCATCCCATCATTCTGAGCACTGAATCAAGTGCACATAAACCATCTTACTTATACCTCCCCAATCAGCTCCATGTCCCCATCAGTTCCAACAGTAGAGTCAACGCCACCTCAGCCACCCACTCCCAGGGTCTCTCATCTGTGCTAAAAATGGATCCAAATGCACATCAGTGCTCTAGAGCAGTGTTTCCCAAATTTTTGACATGTGTACCCCTTCTATAATTTCCGTAACAATGAGTACCCCTCGTACTCATGAGACATAGAATTAGGCGCAGCTAAGCACAGTGCAGTACGTATTCCACCAAACTCCGGTGCACCGCATACCCCACCAAACTCTTCCTGTATCCCTGGGGGTACGCGTACCACACTTTGGGAAACACTGCTCTAAAGAAAGAAGCACACAGATCCAGCCATGTGAGCACTGGGGAGGAATCCCCATCCGAAACAGGAGGACGGGGTAATCTGTCTGAGTTGGCGCTGGAGGGAAGCATGTATGAGTGGTGAGATATGAAACAGGAGAGTTACACATAGGCTCACTCAGGAAAAGCACTTAAAAAGCAAGCAAAGAACTTAGATGGCACCCTAACCAGCAATGGTCAGAGAATGTGCACGGGGAGGATCTTTAACTGAGGTGGGGGAACAGGTGGTGCAAAAGAAGTCATGAGGAGTAAAGGCTTAAGACTAAGTGAAATGTGCCCACATTTTTGGCTTTGGCAAATAGATGCATAAAAAAGCTTATCTAGTGTTAGGAACGTTAGCTGGTGTTAGGAGGCACAATTTGGCAGGGGGGTAAAGATGAAACAGAAACTTCCTTTAATACTTTCTTAATCCATGTAACTGGTCATTTTCTTAAAGAAAGGACAAATTATTATAATAGCTACTTTTGATGATGGCAAAGTCAGTAAGTTCACTGGAAATAATTACAGGATGTGAGCTCTTTTTTTATTACCAAAATTGGCCATTACAGATTAAAACAATTCTAAATGAAGTTGATTAGGTGATAAGTGTTAATGACATAATAGAAACACCATCAAAATAAAGAAACTCCATGACATACCAGAAGAGCAAATGACATACCACTAAGAGGCTAGTCTCCCACAGTCATACGACAACATGAATAAGGACTCAAAAATTAGTTTTTAATCACTGTATTCAACATAATTAAGGAAAGTGACTATAAAAATCTCTAGTCAATTATCTGCCTGTTCACTTATTTCTCTTGACTATATTCTTAGAGAATATAACAAAACTAATTATTTTTTAATGACTGTAAACATCCCCATCAAGAAACACATACACACAGACACACACACACACACACACACATATATACACACACACACACACACACATATATACACACACACACAAAAATCATACATGCCACCAATTCTTTCATGATGCAAAGTGTCCTACTGGGAAGTTCTCAAGCAATGCAAGAGCTTGGAATTCTCACTGTTTTATAATAAAACTAGAGGCCCAGTGCACAAAACTCATGCACTGCAGGTGGTCCTTCAGCCCATCCTACACCCTCTCAGTATCTGGGACCCCTTGCTTCTTACTGTGCACCTGCAGCAGAGGTGGGAGAGGCTCCTGCCACCGCTGCTGCATTTGCCAGCCATGAGCCCAGCTTCTGGCTGAGTTGCACTCCCCCTATGGGAGCGCACTGACCACCACTGGGCAGCCATTGGGGGATGTCTGACTGAGGGCTTAGGCCCGCTCCTTATAGGGAGCGGGCCTAAGCTAGTAGTGGGACATCCTTAGTGCTACTGTGGAGGCAGGAGAGGCTATGTCACTGCTGCTGCGCTCGCCAGCAGTGAGCCTGGCTTCTGGCTAAGTGGCACTCCCCCTATGGGAGCACACTGACCACCAGAGGGCAGCTCCCGAGTTGAGTGTCTGTCCCCTGGTGGTCAGAACAGAACGAGTCATAGCGACCAGTCGTTCTGCCATTCGGTCGATTTGCATATTAGGGTTTTATTATATAGGATACTAGACAATTTATTCCAGTAACTATATAACTTATAATTATTATCAAGTCCGAGTATTTAGCAAAATAATTAACTTTTAAGAGTATTATCACATTTTAGGATCTCATCAGGTATGTAATGCTTTCATTTAAATGCGGAACATGTAATAATAGCTACCAATTATTAATCATCATGTTCTAGACATTGCATTAAGCACTTTAGGTAGTCTTATATCTGTTTTTAAAGCGGAGAAACTAAAAATCAGGAAAGTCAGGTGGTTTGTCTCATGTCATACAATTAGACAGGAGCTGATCTGTAACAGAACCATCTGTTTGACTCAACAACCTATGGTGATAACAATGACTGTCATAACTATTTCTTCCTTAAAAGTGACTAAGGTCCGCCTGGCCAGTGTTGCTCAGTGGTTAAGTGTTGACCTATGAACCAGGAGGTCATGGTTCGATTGCCAATCAGGGCAATGGCTGAGTTGTAGGCTCAATCTCCCTACCCCCATATGGGGCCTGCAGGAGGCAGCCAAATGATGATTCTCTCTCATTATTGGTGTTTCTATCTCTCTGAAATCAGTAAAAATATATTAAATAAATAAATAAATAAATATGACTAAAGTCCATTCTTGATCCCAGGTTCAACTTCAGACTTCAATTTGGCTTCCCCAGAACAAAGGAATACATCATTCATAAGTCAGTAATACATAATGTAGTAAATTAAATTCTAACTGCCTTACTTTCTGGTTCAATGGTGGCAAACCTCACACTGGGCATGCGGTTCTAAACTCAGCAGAGACAGACATATGGTCAAAAAAGTACCACCTCGGTAACCAGCCATTTCCCAGCATTTCCAAAAAAGAATGTTTTCTTCCTCTGTTGGAGGAGATCAGTTTTTTAACCGAGTACCAGATAGAGAACTGAACAAGATTTCAGAGATGTGGGTGCTCATTGAGTATTAAAACATCCACTATGTAAGTTGTTATTTTGCTCTTCTTTTCCCTTAAATAAAACAGGTGGATTCTGCAATACCAGCACATAATACAGGCATACCTCAGAGATATTGATGGTTTGGTTCCAGATTACGGCAACAAAGCACATCCTAAACTTTTTGCAGGTGGAGAGGCTTGCCTTAATTTGTAAAAAATCCAACACCTTGTAAAAATGCAACACCTTTTACAATTTGCAAAGAAGTGCAATAAAATGAGATATGCCTGTATTAGGCTCTCCCGCCTAAAAGAAAGAAAAGCAGTTTTGGAAGACAATTGTTTTTTAATCCTCAACCATTTTCTCCCTAACTTTTCATTTAAAAATATTTTAACTGAGATGTTATTGTTACGTATATCTATGATAGATTAACAAAGTTTTTCACATAAGTATGCAAAATTGAAGATGCTGTTTTGCAGATGTACACTTTTTAGGCCTCTTTTAAAGTTTTTCTTTCACCTGAAAATTACTATGATCACAGTGTTTTTTTGAGGAGATTAAACAGCATTTCCTCATCGTTTAATTGTCTGCTGTGATAATCGCCCCCCCCCCAAAAAAAAACAAAAACACACACACTACTGTCTTAAGACAGACTATGAAATCTAAAACTCTTGGACCATGGTATATAAAATGCTAGGAGACATATCTTTAATTTATATGTAAGTACTGTTTTAATTTAACAATGGTTCTTTTCTAAACCTCTCACCAGAACTCCACCAAGAATTTTATATGGCCTACTTTCATATTAAAATAAAAAAAGTTAAAGGGAATAAAGAGGAACAATTGTAATAATCTGAATAAATAGCAACTTGAATTAAAAAAAAAAAAAGTTAACGGGAAGAAGATTTGAGTTCAGAACTGTTTCAGGCAAGGAGAAAAGAGAACCAAAATTATTTTCTGTGTGTGGCTTTCTGTTTGTTTTCCACTCTCTCTACCCAGCTATCGAGGAAGCTGTGTAATATTTTAAACCCGAATTATCTCTTGAGCCACGTGTAAAACTTCACCAGGAAAAACCATCTTGAATTATATAAAGAAAATACTCTTAACTACAAGGATGTGCAATTAGAGACCTTACTCACACTTCCAAAATAAATATCTGTCTGATCCTGCCAGATTCCAGGGAAAGGAGGATTACTGAAATTTGCAAAATAGCTCCCACTATAAATAAAATCAGTCACTTCAACCCTCGCCCTCACCCAAGTTATCAGAGGACAGACATTAGTTGATGCGACCTTTACAAATATATTTGCATGACTTAATGTGAGGTCACTCTCCCAATTATACGTGGAGATCAGCATACAGAAAATAAAAATAAACCATATAAAAATGCATAACGGAGACTACAGTGGTGCACACGTCCTCCACAGGCTCTGTGGCCTCCAGCAAGGGCTGAGGAAGGGGGCGGGAACGCAGGCACAGGCACTCCCAAAGGGTGTTTTCACATCCCAAACGCTCCAGTGCGTGGCTCCAGGGCCTCAAGGTCCTTGACCCCAATTTAGGGTCAAGGGCGCCGGGGTGTGAAAGTCTGAAAGGTGTGAGATGCCCAGGCGCACCGTCCACGCGGGCTTCCTCTCCTGAGAAAGAAAGCCCAGGGAACACCCACCTCGGAGACCGGGGCACCCAAAGGCCCTGCCCCAAGGCTGCCCGCCCCCTCGGCCCGCCGGGAGGCCACCATCACCCAGGCCCGGCGGCGGCTGGGTTGCCTAGCAACGCGTCCGTTTCCCCCACCACCACCCCCTCCTCCCCCCGCCCGCCCGCCCCAGCCGGCGGAGGAAGGCCCGGGGAGCCCGCCCTACCTCTTTCTTCTTCTGCCCGCCCCCGAGCTGGATGCACAGGAGCAGCAGGAGCAGGAGGAACGGGAAGCTGCCGGCGGGCAGGTGCCAGGGCCGCCGCCCCGCCGGCCTGCGGCGCGAAGGAGCGCCCGCGGCCCCCATCGCCGCGGGGTGCCTCCTCCACGCGCGGCAACCGTGCGCGCCCAGCTCCGCCCGGCGCCCCGCACCGGCCACCACGCCGGCCGCCGGGGCCCGCCCGTGCCCTGGAGCTGGCTGCCTGCGGCTCCGCCCGGGACCCCTGCGGTGGCGGCGGCGGAGGACGCCGAGGAGGAGGAGGAGGAGGAAACGGACAGAGCATCCGGTTCCCGGGGAGAGGGGCCTGGGAAGCCGGGGATGGGGCAGGAAGTGGGCGTGGCCAGGGAGCGGCGCCGCGCCCCCCGCCGTTGCCATGGAGACCGCGCTGCCATGGAGACCGCGCTGCGGGGCGGCGTGCATCTCCCGCTCCCTGACCTCAGCCCTAGGCCAACCCCCTAGGCCTTCTTCCTGCCACTGAGGCCGAGGCTAGTCCTAGGAAGGCGCCTGGGCCCGGGCGCCCAGCGCTACCTGGACCCGCATCAGGCCTGTTCCATTCCTGGGATTGAATGGAAGCGCCTTGAGGAATTAGCCAGGACCCGGCCACTCGAGACAAAAGGCACAGGCCAGGCTCCTGGAGTGCATTTTTAGGAACACAGCTGGGGCTCACCTAAAGGGACCTCTGAACCGCCTCTGACATAATCCCCAGCCCCTGGAGACACAGTAGCTGCCCACAACCTCACAGCCCTTCCTGGCACCTGCCAAGGAGGTGCCAATCTGCACACCTTCCTTTAGTTCCTTCTCATGAAGCATTCGTGGCGCACCGAGCTGCAGGTACTAGACCCTCGGATGCAAAAAGGAATAGGATGTAATTCAGCTCCTGCTCTGGAACCTTCCAAGAACAGCAGCAGCAGGCTGTTTATTGAACATGTGCCATGAGCCAAGTGCTGCTGTCATGCTTCCTAGGGAGCCTTCCTTCCTCCTGGAGTCTAGCTCAAGAGTGTTTCATTTGGACCATGGACACAGTTTGATAGTCTGAGGAAGCCGACTGGCCCGGTCTTAAAATAGCGCTTGTAAATGCATGAATTAAATACAGAGGATTGCAAAGGAATCCATTATAATTAAATACCATTATCAAAATTGAAACAATTCTTCCAACTGGGAGCCAACCAACATTGGTATTTTGGAAATCCTGGAAAGCAATGTAGAGGTGAGAACCAATGTATAAACATCCCAAGATCACACTGTCAAGATAATGTAATCTAGCAGCATACCTAAAAGCAATTTTAATAGAAACAGTAATTTTGAAGTAGTGATGATAATATTTTGAAATATCTGCTACCATTGTACTGTAACATGAAAATATCTGTCATTTCTACACGAAACAAAGCCATATGCACTTCTAATATTACCATGTTTTACTAGTATTGCCTGACTTCGTGATTGAAGAAAATATTTTCATCAATGATTAATAGAAAAAAAATTTTTTTTTTTTTTAACCCAAGGTTCACAGATACTCTGAAATTCCATGAACTCCGGATTGGCAAGTCCTGCTCCACAACTACCCCATCAGATAAATCTTACCAGAGCGATTTTCAGACAGAGAAATCAAGGGCAGAAGATGTAACTCAAAGCCATGCAACTGGGAAAGAGTAGAGTAGGAATTTGAATGTTAGCAGCCTCGCCCATGACCATTCATTCATACACACCGTGCTATGCCACCTTTGTAAAAGGAGTTTACAAATACAGTCAAACTTTGTTTCTCAAATGTCTCCCATCTCAAACAATTCAGTTCTCCACCAAGATATTCTCAGAAAAAAAATATCTCTTCTGTGGAACCAAACTTGGTTTTCCAACTGACGATCCTTTCAAGCTGATACTTCAGTGTGACAAAAAGCATCTCAGAGGCAAAAAAGGAGAGAATGCTTTTGTAGCATAATTTTAAAACATAAAGAAGCCATCGATGGTGCTAATGTTGCTGAGGGTGTGAAAGAAACAACTATCACAGACAACTGAAGAGGTAGAGAAACATGATTTGGACCAAGGAAAAGTAGTCAGTGACAGCCATTTCGGAAGCAGTGATATATAAACAAGCAAAGATGTTGCATTTGACCTAAAAGACATCCTGGATTGAATGCTTAAAAGAGTCTTGTTTTAGGGCAGTAGCGGGTACTACCCTACATTTCTCAATACATTTAAGAAAAGAAGTGCTTATTTATAGATTAAACAGTACATTGGACATGTACTGTATAGAAGAACTTTTATAATGGCATCGTTGGGCATCTGGAACAGATTGATTCAATTTGTATTATTTCTTGGTAAAAATGACTTTGTTTTCAAACAAATCACTTCTCCAACAGCCTTCCGGAGTGAATTAAGTTCTAGAACTGAAGTTCCACTGTAAATCTCTCCTCTCTATCTCCCAGGCTTTTAATTTCCCACTCTTCAGTGAACATGTTTGTCCATAGTAATTTTCCCTCCCCAAAGAATAGCTTCTTGCTTTTTCCTTAAGACTTGTGAAAGTGACCTCAAATTTTCTGTTTGAAGACAACAGTAAAGGTATGATCTATATCAGCTAAACATCTTCATGGGTATATACTTACCAAAATCAAAATTTATCATTAGCCCCTTTCTCTCCCAAACTGGTCTTAATCTCTTTGTTGTTATAATGGTACCCCCATTCCCTTAACTACCAATTTTCAGAGCTTCCATTTTTCCCACTCTCCAATCATGCTGCCACCTCTATTTGGTTTTGAAGTTAATCCGACTCGTGTCTTAGGAGTATGACTTCCTCTACTGATTTTGTAACTCTACCATTCTTTTGAGAGACATCAGACATCATTATTAGCCTGCCATCCTTCCCTTGTTTATAATCTTACCCTTCTCTATGGGCCTAATCCAAGACTTCTTAATCCTGCTTCTTTACATCCTTTTCTTGGTAGAATAGCTAGAATGATACTTTTATTTTTTTTTAATATATTTTATTGATTTTTTTTACAGAGAGAGAGAGAGAGGAATAGAGAGTTAGAAACCTCAGTGAGAAAGAATCATTGATCAGTTGCCTCTTGCACACCCCCTACTGGGGATGTGCCCCTAACCAAGTACATGCCCTTGATCAGAATCGAACCCGGGACCTTTTAGTCCACAGGCCGACGCTCTATCCACTGAGCCAAACTGGTTTTGGCTAGAATGATACTTTTAATATAGAAGTCAGTGCAAAGTATTTTCTCTGTCCTTAAGCGTAAAAAGCAAAGTCTTTTCCATGCCCCCAGGACCCTACATTACTTTGCCCCTGGCACTCTTTCCAACTTCATTTCCTACTTTTCTTACACATTCTCTCTGCTCTAGCCAGGCTAGCTTTCTTGTTTTCCTCAAATATGTCAAGTATATTCTGCCTCTGGCCTGTTCTAATTGGTGAAAACTCTTTACTTAGGTTTCCCATAGCATACTTGATCATTTGATTCAAGTCTAGGCCCAGATATCCTAAAATGCCATCTCCTCATTGCTCTTTCAAAAAAAAAAAAAAAAAAATCCTAAAAACACATACCTTTTTAATGTTTTTTATAGAACTTATCACTACCTGAAATTATGCTGCTGCTTTCATTATTTCTAGTCTCCCTCATTAGGATTTACACTCCATAAGACAGGGGCTGTGTATGCACACTGTCCAGAATCATCCCTGTTTTTGTTTTTTATAGTTTTTGTCA
This sequence comes from Nyctalus aviator, assembly GCA_036971965.1. NCBI lineage: Eukaryota > Metazoa > Chordata > Mammalia > Chiroptera > Vespertilionidae > Nyctalus > Nyctalus aviator. The sequence goes on along the minus strand of CM072924.1, from coordinate 176,730,455 downwards.
CTCACTGACATTATGCTTTTGTATTCCTTTTCCTGTCCTTTCCCATTAGGATGCAAACCACAGGAAGGCAGGGGCTTTATTGTCTTCATTTTTGAATCCACACTACACAGAATGGTGCATTTGTTGAATGATGGGGCGAATTTATTCCCTAAAGTACAGCACTGATTGAGTCACTATTTTTAGTCTACAGATTTGCAGTCTGTCTTCACTAGGTGCAAAAGGAGCTCCAAACTATCGATCCTGGCTCATAGCCAAGTCCAGCCCTTTAGTCCTGCTCTAACACAGCAGCCTTCAAATTGGAGTGTGCACCAGGAACTAGACAGACAATTGGTTTTAGGAGAATTAATTTCCAAAATCTCAACTATCAAGTGTACTTTCCTGAAATGGATGGACTTAGGAAAGTGCCTGAGGCAAAGACTATGAATTGTTCTCTTTGCCCACACCTTCCTCAGCACAATTACCTTCTCTCTCTTCTCCATCCAGCCTGAGTGGTGAGCTGAGGTGTGCTGCCCCTATTAGTGATAAAAGTAAATAATACCAATCTAGAGCAGCAGACAAAAGGACAGTCTGTGTGTTTGCATAGATGTTGAAAAAGGGAGTGATTCTAGTGGCTTAGCAAAAACCTTTTTGCTAGCCAGAGGTTTCCAATTTTTTGCCTCCAACTGGAGGACATAATCTAGTGGTCCTATAGACAATTTAAAAATCATTTGGGGGATAAAATGCTTTATAATTTTTGGCACATTACTCAAAAGGAATTCAAAGGATTGAGTGATATTTTGATAATAGATTTCTATTCCTGTCTACTCATTGTGAATAGTTTCTTAGCATATAAGAAAACTAAAAAATGATAATAAAGTGATGGTGAATATTATCTCACTTGAACAATATGTAATATTGATCCATAGGTATATAAACTGATTTTTAAAAACCTAAATCATGTCTAAAAGTAATGTCAAAATTTAGCTCATTAATATTTTTTTTCAAATTCATAATGTTATTTTTATCAGTTGGTTAGTACTATAAATAAACAATGATAAATCAGTGAAAAAGACATTTTAATATAGCCTCATGATCACATTAGTTTGTTTAAATCAATTTACATACCTTTATGCCAGAGAACAATTGTTTTGAGCATTAAACAAAACCAATAAATGATTTTCAAGCAGAGAAATATATAAATATTACATTAGGATAAAACTCTGTGAAACTATACTGCTAGTTGGAAGGTAACTGAGTTCAACCACCTTGAAAAACTATTTGGCAGTATCTACTAAAGCAGAATATATCTACCTATGACCTAGCAGTTCCATGTGGCCATATACTGTATTCACCAAATGACATGTACACATTTGTATAGCAGCTTAATTTCTAAAAATCCAAAACGGAATGAGATCAGCCATTAATAATAAAACAAATAATTTGTGATACAGTAATATTATATGTTAATGAAAATCAACCAATGACATCTATATATAATATGGATGAAATTTACAACATAAGGACCCAGCCACAAAACCAGTATATTCTGGCTTATGGAAATAAATGAAGACCAAACGAAAACAGGGAAAGGCCAATTATTCAGAGCTTGCTTATAGCAAGGGAGTCAGCCACCGTCACCTGAGTTTTGGCAGAGACCAAAGCAGGCAGAGGAGCAGAAAAGATTAATAGTAGTAAAAGGAAGGGCTGCAGATGTGCCCTGATTGGAGTAGGCTAACTAGAAAGATGTCTTCTGTGATTGGTTAGTAGTGCATATTTGGCTTTCTCTAATTGGTCCTAAGTTGGAAACAAGGACAAAAATTTGGAAAGCTGTCAGTGATTAATCAAATCCTGGTCATTTGGGGCTAATTGTAACAGGACCCCAGCCTGAGGTTTCGGGCTGGTTTTTCAGAACCAACCATGCTATGAGGCCTTTGGGACTTTCCATCCCACTTCCTGACCTCCAGGGAGGTAAGAGGTTGAATCAATTGCCAACGGCCAATCATTTAACAGTCACGGTTATGTTATGAAGCTTCCATAAAAGCTTAAAAAAAAATACTGGGTTCAGAGAGATTAGGGGTAGGTGAACACTTGGAAAAAGTATAGAAGCTCTGTACCCCTTTCCCTTGACCTATGCATTATTTCCATCTGGCAGTTCCCGAGTTATATTCTTTTATAATAAATTGGCAATCTATTAAGTAAAATACTTCTCCTAATTCTGTGAGTCACTCTAGCAAATCAATCGAATCCAAAGAGAGGGTCTTTAGAACTTCCAATCTATAAGCCAGTTGGTTAGAAACACAGGTGTGAGGATTTGTATAGAATTTCAATATCATAACGCAACTTTTGGATTTTTGCAACCTGAGTCCTGAAGCTGTTTTGGAAAGCTTCACTTTGCCCTTTGGGGCTCTGAAATCAACTGCAGAGCAAGCAGCCTTCCTGTGCTGATTGTCCTGGTGGATAAACTGAACCCACTGCGTGGTTGATAAGCGGCACCCGCTGTACTGGAGCTGCTCACCCAGAAACTAGGACTTTGATAAAAAAAACCTCATGGTGTTACCCATTGTTCTTACCATGGGTCCATTTGCCTCCACCAATCAGAAAACGAGTAATGTGAGTTTATAACCTCGTTTCCCTAGCAGCCTTTCTCTTTCATGATCATCATCTGCAATTTATTTCTTTTAAAAGTCCTCCCTTCCCTCCCATAACCCCATGGGGAAGCCTTGTCCTTGGATGGCTACATCCTCTGATCTGCAAATCATTCACTTTACAAAGTATTCACCCAAATATTTCCAGTATGCACCTGGCACCACATAGTTATTACAATAAAATTGGCTATATTCCCTATGCTGCATTTTACATCCCGGTGACTAATTTTTAACTACCAATTTGTAATTCTTACACCTTCACCTTTTTCACCCAGCGCTCTGTCTCCCTCCTCCCTTCCATCTGGCAACTATCAGTTTCTTCTCTGTAGCTATGATTTTTTTTTTCCTGTTTTGAATGTTCATTTATTTATTGTTTTTTAGCTTTTACATATAAGTGAATTCATATGGAATTTGCCTTCTCTGTCTGATATATTTCACTAAGCATAATATCCTCTAGATTAGTGGCCTGCAAACTCATTAGTCAACAGAGCCAAATATCAACAATAAAACCATTGAAATTTCTTTTGAGAGCCAACATTTTTAAATTTAAATTTCTTCTAATACCACTTCTTCAAAATAGACTCACCCTATTTTAGAGCTAAAGGGCTAATTAGCTCCTATCAGGTCATGGTGTTTTGTGGAATAGTCACAGGCAAGGGGCCAAAGAGCCACATGTGGCTCACGAGCCACAGTTTGCCCACCACGGCTCTTGGTCTATCCTTGTTGTTCAGGATGAAAAGTTTCATTCTCTTTTATGGCTGAGTAATATTCCACTGCATGTATGTATCATAACTGTCCACATAAGTCACTTCCACATCGTGGCTATTGTAAATAATGCTTCAATGAATATAATGATTATCTACTAGATATTCCAAGAGTGCACACATACCAACAAAATATTTTTTCCTACTCTGCAAAATTCAAGCAGTAGGAAAAGAGAAGGAGAAGAACAGGAATGGAAAAATATGAAGTGAGAAGCTAACTTCAGACAAAAATTAAATTATTGTTGTAAAGGGCTTATTAGCTCCTATCTGCAAGAAGAGGAGACAAAGTTTAGATGCAGGAAAACACATTTTGACATATATACACACACAAAATGAGAGTGACCTTGATAATTTTATCTAGCCATAAAATTTAAAAGCCAGGATTTTTGAACCCTGAAGAATAGGAATAAAATTGAAGTGGGGTCTTCTAATGATACAAAATAATCTCTCCGTTGTACATAAGACAATCTCTTCATGAGAGTTTCTTCCCATTCTGTTCCAAAGGAGCGATCAAGTAAACATCTCGCTAATATCATAAAGTCCCCCAGGAGTCACTGCAATTTCAGATTGTCTCTGAGAAATATCACAGTCAGAGGGTATGTATGTAAGCATTATATTTACTTTTTTCTCTTTATTAAATTTATTTGGATGACACTGGTTAAAAAAAATATATACAGGTTACAGGTGCACAATTCTATAGCACATCCTTTGTACACCTTATTGTGTGTTCACCACCACAAGTCATGCCTCTATTCATCACCATTTATTCTCCCAGTACCTTCCTCTACATCTCCCACCTCTGCCCTCCCCCCAGCAATCATTACATTGCTGTCGTGTCCATGAGTTTTTTTCTCTTTTTTTTTCTTATTTGCTCAATTCCTCTACCACCTTCCTCAACACACCTCCCTGAGCTGTCAGCCTGCCCTCTATCTATGAGTCCGACTCTATTTTGCTTATTATTTTGTTTTGTTCATTAAATTTCACATATGAGTGAAATCATATGGTACTTGTCCTTCTCTGACTGGCTTACAAACCATTAAGGGAACAGGGTTTGGACCTGAAAGGGTGCAGTTTTAGATCGAGAAATCCCAGAACTGCAGCAGTCTATGAGGCTGGTACTTGTGCAAACTTGTGTCTGTGGAATTGCCCTTGATCAGACCCCACACAAACCCCCTGACTCCGGGCAGATGAAGCTAAATAAATCATCTCTCACAAGACGGAAGGAAAACTCATTTGGAAATGGTGACCTAAAGCATTTTTACCCACAGAACTCCCAGTGAGGACACCTGAATTCCTCCTTCCTCAGCACTGGCTCCAGGGGGGACTTTCCATGTCTATTTCTGTCCCCTCCCTACAAACTGTTCCTCACACACACTAGAAAAGAAGATTATGGCCTGGCCTGCATAGCTCAGTGGTTGAGCATCGACCTGTGAACCAGGAAGTCATGGTTTATTCCTGGTCAGGGCATATGCCTGGGTTCCATTGCCAGTCTGGAGCATGCAGTAGACAGCCAATCAGTGATTCTCTCTCCTCACTGATGTTTCTATCTTTCTCTCCCTCTCCCTTCCATTCTGAAATCAATGGAAACATATTAAGAAAAGAAAGAAAAGCAGGTCTTGGAAGTAAATACTGCAAGCCAAGAAAACAGTTCACCAAGAAGCAATACATATCTGATCATGGGACTAAAAATGTCAAGATAACTTATTCCTAAGTGAAGAAACAAAATAACCCAAATGCTGATCAATCATAATGAAATGTCAATCAGAGCTCAGTTCACCATAAAACTAACCCCTCATCCATGGCCAGTGTGACATCTCAAACACGTAAACAGATAGAGATTTGAAGGGTCTTCAATGTGCATGTGATTCCTAAGCCTTGTGTCCTGCTCCTAGAGTAAGTGTCTGCTGAACTTGGTGGAAACTCCATTTCTGTTAATAGCATGTGCCCTGACTGGAATTGAACTGTGACCTCCTGGTTTATAGGTCAATGCTCAACCACTGAGCCACGCTGGCCAGGCTTCCATGGTAGGGTATCTTAATAATTTTTGTCTAGAAGGTTAAACTTTAACCTTCGTGACCCACAGGTTGAGAACTGCTAGCAGGGTCGCTTAAGACCATCGGCAAACAAAGATATTTACATTATGATTCATTAACAGTAGCAAAATTACCGTTATGAAGTAACAACAAAAATAATTTTATGGCTGGGGGTCACCACAACATGAGGAACTGTATTAAAGGGTAGTGGCATTAGAAAGGTTGAGAACCACTGGGTTAAATGAACAATATAGAGCTAAAGATAAAATTGATTTTAAAAAAGGAGCACTTTCTTAACTGGAAGAGGTGAATGCTTGGTCATATTCATGGTTTGTATGGTGCTATTGTTCTTGTCTTTGCTCTGACAGATGATGGAAGGGAATTATTTCTGTCTTGCTCAGTCACCGTCACAGAGTGGACTTGCTTGATGTTCACGTTCTGTGAAATCTTTTAGCTTCAACAGAGGAATACTAAGGCCTGTTGTCAGAACCAGATCAGCTCCAAGCTGACTGAAACCAGGGGCTGATTTGTTCTTTCTCATCTTGAGTAAAATTTTCTTAATTTTCTACTTAAAAAAAAAAATCATAGGATTCCTATGAGGATAAAAATAAATAAAACATGTAAGGGGGTTATTACAAAGTTCAAAATATATACTCTTCATAAATATTTGGTAGTGTTATGATGATCATTTACTATTGCATTGTAAATATGTTTGTTTCTCTGGTGCCGAGGACATGCTGAGGCCAGGATCTGGGCTTTGTTTTACTTTGTATGCCCTGCACCACTACACAAAGCAAACTGTTTGTGAACATGGGCTCTGGAGTTGGATCCTTTGCTCTACTCCTTAACTATCAGTGTGAACTAAGGTAGACTACATCACCTCTCCCTGCCTCTGCTTCTTTATTTGTGAAGTAAAGGTCATAGCAGTACTATGAAGATGAAATAGTGAATACATACAGAACATTTAGAAAAGGCCTAAGACATTTTAAGGCTATATATTAACTTCCATTGTGGTCAGAGGTACTACATAAATATTTAACTGAATCTATATACTAGGGTAAATACAGGAGTAGGAGCAAGAGACAGAATATATGCATAGTTCTTATGTAACAAGCACAGATATTGGAATGACATGTCAAAGGTCTATCTAGCTGCTTTGTGGAGAATAGACCACAAGGAAAAGGATGAGAACAGAGATTTCAGCCCATATCCTATTACCATATGTGATACAACACAGGAGCATACAAGTTTTTTCCGCCAGAACTGTCATACAGAGGCTCATGTTGATTATACAGAACTTGGAAACCAACGGTTGGAAATATTAGGCATTAGTATTTAACCCTAGCTGCCTTTTCTCATTTCCCTAAACATACTCATTTGTTAGATGATATTTCTAAGTAATTTTAGTATTTTCAAATTGGATATTTAAACCAATTTTTCTGTAAAGAGTGTTTCCTAGAAATATCCCAGAATATAGTCCATTATTTTTAAACTGTATCTTAATAAATAACTGAAACATATTCTTTAAAAATATATTTTTATTGATTTCAGAGAGGGAGAGAGAGAGAGAAACATCAGTGATGAGAAAGAATCATTGATCGGCTGCTTTCTTCATGCTCCACACTGAGAATCGAGCCCACAACCCAGACATGTGCCTTTACCCAAAATTGAACCATGACTCCTGGTTCATAGGTAGATGCTCAACCACTAAGCCATGCCAGCTGGGCAATAACTGAAATATTTAAGTACAATATCTATGTAACCAATAGGAAGTAAACTATTTTTATAAATATTGTTAGACCCCAACCTAAAATTATTTCTCATAACATTAAATTAAAACATGCCTTTTTATTCATATACTTTTGTAGCATTTATAAAAACCCATTGTATATGCTTTTTTTTCCCATTACTGTTTGATTTCTGTCCTGGAACTTTTATAAAAGCCAACTTAAATTAATATTTAAAACACAGGATAGCCGAAACCGGTTTGGCTCAGTGGATAGAGCGTCGGCCTGTGGACTGAAAGGTCCCAGGTTCGATTCAGGCCAAGGGGCACATCCCCAGTAGGGGGTGTGCAAAAGGCAGCTGATCGATGATTCTCTCCCATTGCTGTTTCTAACTCTCTATCCCTCTCTCTTCCTCTCTGTAGAAAATCAATAAAATATATTTAAAAAAACAACAAAAAACACTAAGTTTTAAAAAAATTTAAAAAATAAAACACAGGATAAAGAACTAGTCTAGAAAAAGATTTATGAAAAAGAATCATAGTAGTAAACAGCATACACCTGTGCAATTGCATTTTCAAACTCATGTTTGGGTTGTTTTCAGATGAACCTTAGCATCTGATTTGATTATTGACCACCGGTTATCACAAACAGCATTTCACTTACTTGTTCAACATATTCTGCGTACCTGGAGATGCCAGAGGAATATATATTAGGGTAAAAAAGAAATCATTTCAAAGAACTGTTCATTGGTTGACTCAGGGGAACATGGGGGAGGACATTATTTTCTCACATTCTTGTATGTTAGATAGTCTACTCTCGATTCCAATAATTACGGGCTGTTGTTGTTCTTTGTGATTAAGCCCAGGTCAAAGTCCAGAGTCTGGCTACTCTTCGGGAGAATGCAGCCAGAGTTTTGTAGATGCATTAAGAACATTCCATTTATCTTAATGAAATTATACAGCAGGAAGATAGGGATATGGACAAATGATTGAAGCTATTTAATTCAAGCAATCTGTAGCAATTTCTTTAAAAAGGAAAAGACTCCACAAGGGTCACAGGCGTGTGTAGAGAGTGTCTCTGAGCTTCTGCAAGTAATTGAAGAAGTGTTCTCCAGAGCCAGGGAAACACTGGAAAGGAAGCTATGCGGCCAGGTGAGCAGGAGAGATAACTTCACTGTCATTATTATTCCAAACAAATTGCCTGAGCTGGGACAGATGTGAGTTTGCTGCAGAATGCCTAACTGTTATTTTGATTTGTGGTTCTCATGGCTTAAAAATACTGTGATTTGTTAGGATAAAAGTGAATAATTTAACTTATTTTTTACATCCTTTCAATTATCTTCTTTTTTGAATTACACACACACAAGATTACATTAAACTTTTAAAATGAATGAAATCTCCAAATATACAACTGTCTTCCTAATTTATTTCCTAAACTCACCAGATAAGGTATCTTATATGCTTATATTCATATGGCAATATTTTATTTTACTGAATAAATGCTCAATATAACCTTGTCATTTTCAAGAAAAGAAATGAAGGGTAGTTTTGCGTTTGTGTGTGTTTGTGTGTGTGTGTGTATATGTTTTAAACACCACAAATCCTAAGCTAAGTAGTATGAGTATATTTTCATATTAAAAGTATTACCCTGAATTTATAATCAGTCGTTAAATTTTATTGGTAGAATATTATAACATATTCAATTGGTTTCCTGCAAGAGTTCATCATTTATTCCAGGAACTAAATGCGTCAAAGAATATTTCTCTGGGCTAAAAGGAGGGCTTACCAAGAAGCCCTAAAATTAAGGACCACAATTTATTAGTCAATGGATTTAATCTACAATAATTTTATTACTAAAAATTCATTTACTCATTAAAACTATATATAAATTAACATAGGTTACAGAAAGGGAGATATATAGCGAATATTTGTTCAAAATGAGTGACAAGGCCTTTTAAATTGGGGATTTGTTTTATCCAATGATATTGAAATTGTTTCTTATAACGGGGCTTAATTGCAGAGAGTCCCTGTGCCACTTTGAACAAAGCAAGCTTCCCCACACTGCTGCCTCCTGGCAGAGGAGCTGAGTAACAGGCAGCCAGATATGAGAGGCAGACTCTTAACTGCTGGTTCTTCCATTGCTCTGGAATTTTAAACCATCTAAAGGTTTTACTGTCTGAAAATAGGTACTTATTTAAGAGTAGAAAAATAATGAATAAAGCAAACATCAGGAGCATGCAAGTTTCACATAGAAAAGGGTTAATAATTTTAAGGAACAATTTTAAATAGACAAGACCTGTATGTTCTTTATCATTAAGTGAACAAACCAATCATGTGTATCTATCTGCAAAATATAGGAAATCTTTAGTGACCTGGCATGATTGATTTGGAGGATTCATCAGTTATTCACATTAATTTAAATGTTTTCGTACACTTTGCTGACGAGTTCACACAACCAAGAATTCTAATGTAATAATTTTACTGAATATTTAAATCACATCAAATATCATTTAGTAGTTATGATCCAAAGGTTTCATTAACATCAAATGGTAAGCCCAGCCGGTGTGGCTCAGTGGTTGAGAATAGACCTAGGAACCAGGAGGTCACTGTTTAATTCCGGTCAGGGCACATTCCTGGGTGGCAGTCTCAATCCCCAGTGTGGAAGTGTACAGGAGGCAGCCAATCAATGGTACTCTCTCATCATTGATGTTTCTCTCTTCCTCTCCTTCTCCCTTTTCCTTCCTCTCTGAAACCAATAAAAAATCAAAATATGATTTATCATCATTACTGGTATTCCAGCTTTACTTCTAATCCCTGCTGTGTGCTCTAATCACCTTAATGCTTCCCCATCACCCAGGTTTCACTCCCTCACGCTCTAGCTCTGTATCCTTATCATTTTATATAGGGGCTCCTGTGATAACACTTCAGCTGTTTCCCTCTGTATAGAGTCTAATCCATTGCCAAGGTGATTTTCCCCGGAACAGCATTACATTTATGTCACCCTCCTGCTCGAAAGCCTTCATGGCTCCCTAAAGCCAGTCTGACTACATTTCAACTTCCCTGGCCCTGGGTCCCAGCCTTTGTCTTTCTACTGGTCTCTTGTTTTACTACTTTGTTGCTACTTGCTTTCCCATTACAGCAAACGGACCCCACTTCCCTGCCCCACACTCTGTGCTGTGTGCTAGGGTCTCTGCTCCATCAGGCTTCCTGACTAAAAGGCCCTTCCCAGTCCACAATGCTCTCAAGTTCCCCTTTATCATGGATGACCCAACACAAGTTACTGCGTCTTCACAAAGTCTTCCCAGAATCCTCCAGTCCACCAAGAGCTGTCTTTCTGAATTCTTTGCCTCTTCCTATAATTGGACAATTAGTGATATGTGTATTCAGTTCTCAAACTTTCTGAACTCAGACCCCTTTATACTCTTAAAAATTAGTGAGGACCTAAAGAGCTTTTGTTTATGTGAGCTGTATCTATCAACATCTGCCATATTATAAATTAAAACCAAGGAAAACGTTTGCACAATTTATTGAAGAATAATAGTTCATTGCTTGTTAACAGAAATAACATCTTTATTTTTTAAAGTTGGAGTGAAGATAGTAATGTGTGTTTTTTTTTTTGTTTTGTTTTGTTTTTTACATTTTTACCAATCTTATTAATATCTGCCTTAATAGAAAACAGCTGTATTCTCATACTATTTCTATATTTAATCTGTTGTGATAACACACATTATATAATTTCTGGAAAACTCCATTGTATACTTGTGAAAGAATGATAGTAAAGAGTTTTCCATGGGATAAACCATGGGAAGTCACAGATGGTCACCTTTAATCAAACATAGTTACCCTCTTTGTGGCTTTAAATCTCAAATAAACTTTCTCTCAACACTAATAATGGATATCACTTCCACAATGCCTAGTCTTAATTTAAGAAAAAAAAAAATAGTTCAATATTAGCATAAACAAAAGATACTGAGTTTACATCAAGGTAAGATATTATTTTTGTTTTAAGTCCATAATATAGTCTAAATTCAAAGGAACATGACCTTAGGAATTACTTAAATCACAACTAACTCTGTCTGTTAATTGTCCTGACTATTCACTGTTATTATGGCTAGAAAGTTGTAGATTTATTAAAAGATATTATTTATAGCACATAGGCTTACTCTTTTTAAAAGTGAAAATTAACTTCTATTTAATATTACTACTTTCAAAAACACAAAATTAAGTATTTGGTATGATCAGAGCACTTAACATACATACATAAATAAGTGATTCTGTTAAACTGTTAGGCTTATGGACAGTTTACTCCTCTAATGAAAATATTTTTAATGTTTTTCTTAAATCAATTATTTGGGAGTTTGGTAATGCACTTATTATTTAATCAACAATTATTTAGCATGCTACTATAGGGCACATGGCACACTGGTGGGTAATTTTAGGATTTAAAATAAGTAAAATAAATAATCTAGCCCCCAAAAAGCATACATATTTTTATGGAAGACAAGGCAAGCATTCATGAAAGTTACATAAGTAATCTATACTAATAAAAGCTTAGATGGTTGTCACTCTGTCACACCATCACACTGTCACAATCCATCACTAGGATGGGCAGGGCTTGACACAGCAAGTGTTGGTGCAGGGACAGGTCCCTGCAGCTGCTCCTCTGTGCAGCTTCCACTGGGGTTCCCGTGGCCCCGAGAATGCTGTGGAGGTGGGATCCCTGGCTCTGGCCTACCTCTTTGGGGCAATCCATCCTGGAGCCCCAAAAGGATGGGTGGGGCCTTCCTCTTTGGGGTAATTGGTTGCGGGACTCACATACTGTAAGAGGAGGGCACAGGCCAGGCTGGGGCGGGGAGCGGGGGGGAAGGGAGAGACCCTGCCAAGTGCATGAATTTCATGCCCTGGGCCACTAGTAAGTAATAATAATACAAGAGATATAGACTCTGCTCTGGCAATCATTTTCATCATTTTATTGTAAACATTGGCTAAGTTTTTTTTTTTTTTTTCTCTTCCAACAAGACTCTAAGGACAAGAATTTTGAATTTTGTCCAAGACCTATTACATAAAACAGTAAAAACATTGTATTTTTAAGAAGTACTGATAGCATTGGTGGGCAATTTTCTATGGGTAGAGATAATAATAGGTTGCAGGCTGGAATCAAATAGGTAGAGAGAAATATGAATGCATGATAAAAATTATGGAGGGGTAAACTCACAAATCTCCTCTATCATTTATAAATCCTTATATTTGCAGGTACATACAGTAAAAATATTTTGTCATATGCAGAGGAAGGTATGTTTCATCGCATCTTATAGACTTATTTTATTTCACAGACATAAAGATAGCATTTAACTGAGAAGTAGCTAAGAGTAGCCAACATTTTTCTTAGAACTATATTAGGCACTGAACCAAGAGGCTTGCATGAACTATCTCATTTGCAAGAGAGGCAATGAAGGCTTTCAGAGGTTTAATGTCTTGTTCAAGGTCATAATGCTGTAAAGAGGTACAATTAGAAGTAAAATCCAATTTTACTGTAACATTAATCTTGGTCTTCATGGTGTCAAAGATATTTAAACATGTCTATCTACTTACAAAACCAGAAATCTTTTTTAAAAAGATCATATCTTATTCTCCTTTGTACTTCTCTCTTGGTCTTTCCTTAATGTCTTGCAGAAAAGGAGTGTTTGTTGAATTTGAATTCATCTAAAACATGATGAAAAAGTTATCACGTGACTAGATAAAAATTAGGATATGAAAGGATAGCAGAATAAGAGGCAAATTGGAAAGATAAAAACCTAAGAATCCATTGTCAAAGTCTAGGTGCACTCCTACTGGTGAAGGGGATTCAAACACACTATCAGTGAAGTGGCTGTTCTTATGATCTACCAGTGAGCAAACAATCTCCTAATTCTATTATCCATAGGTGCTCTGCTTCCTTTTCTAGGTATAGCAAGAGCTAAGAGTAGCTATAACCACATGCCAAGGCTATTTTATTCCATATTGACTAGGACAGTCAAAGAATGAGGTAATTTTAATGCATAGGAGCATTTAAAACTAGAATAAGCATCCGGCTGCCTTTAATGGTAGATATATACCTTTCTACAACTATATCACTACTGTGATAGTGCTATAATTTATAAATAATAAACTAATGTATATCAACAACACAAAACATATGAAAAATGATAATTATATAAAATATACTTCTGGGATTAATATCAAAACTTATTTTGAGGCCCTGGCCTGTTATCTCAATTGGATAAAGCATCATCTCCACACATCAAGGTTGCAGGTTTGATCTTGGGTCAGGGCACATACAGAATGCAACCAATGAATGAATAAATAAGTGGAACAAATTGATCTCTCTCTCTCTCTCTGCCCTTCCTCTCTATAAAAAATCACGTAAAGAGGTTTCATCTTTTCTTATGGATGAGTAATATTCCATAATATACATGTACCACAATCCTATATGAAATAGTGCCATTTGTGACAACATGGATGGACTTAAGAATACTACACTAAGTGAAATAGGTTAGTCAGAAAAAGTTAAGAACCATATGATTTCACTCCTATGTGGAATATATAACTGACAATAGTATGAAGGTTGCCAGACAGAAGGTTGTGGGTGTAGTAAAAGGTAAAAGAGGCCAAATACATGGTGACAGAAGATGGTTTGACTTTGGGTGGTGAGCACACAATGAAATATACAGATCATGCATCATAGAAATGTACACTTAAAACTTATAGATCTCATTAGCCAACTAGCGGCCTGGTGCATGAAATTTGTGCATGGGGAAGTATCCCTCAGCCTGGCCTGTATTGTCTCCAACCTGGGACCCCTCAAGGGATGTCTGACTGACAGAGAATGTCCCTGTGGGATTGGATCTAAACTGGCCATCAGACATCCCTCTTGCAATCTGGGACTACTGGCTCCTAATCTGCCAGCCTGCCCGATCACCCCTAACTACTCTGCCTGCTGGCCTGATCACCCCCAAATGCCTTCCCCTGCCAGCCATATGGCCCCCAACTGCCTTCCCTGGCCACAAGCTCATCCACCTTGGGATGACAATGCAAGCATTTATCTCCCCCACCCTCGGCCCCTCCATACCCTCTGTCCAGAGGCCCTCTGCAGCCAGGGTGGAACATTTGCCCCATCACCATGGTAACAAAACAAGCATTCTGCCAGGCTGCTCATGCTTCCCACTCTCAGGGGCTGCCCCCCTGGGACTGGAGGACACTGGCAGGGTTGAGAGGACTGGGTGCCGCCATCTTTGTGACTTTGGGCGCCGCCATCTTTGTGACAGAGTGACAGTCAATTTGCATAGTCCCTCTTTATTAGATAGGATATTATCCCATTAAATTTAACTTAAAAATTATAAAACAATGACAACAAAAATACACTAGTTTTATAATATTCGTTAAGTTTCAATTATGGTTTTATCTCCAAAAAGAGTTTTAAACCTATCTTAAAATTAGCCAAATAAGATAATAAAATGCAATCATTATTCTCGCAATCATGACTCCACCATCATGCTCCAACAATTTAATTAAAAGATGGGTGATAAATCTTATGTCAGCAGATGTGAATATGAGAGTGAGCAGGGAGCCAAGTCAATGAGCCAAAATACAGGATGACACAACACTGTTGTAATAATGTCTTTGTTGTATAAGCAAATGCTATTTTATGTCTTATTTGCACACAAAGATTTCATTTATTGATTCAATTTTAGGATAGTATTGGGTTATAGACATAATTCAACGAATAATTTCAAATAGAGAAGAGAGAACAATATAATTTAGATTGATGCAAATTTAAGCATAAAACTTATGTTTAATTTTATGAAAGAGGTGATATATTGCTAACATGCTTTTTTAGATAGGTACTAACAATACCCTTAAATAAACCTTTAGTGATATAAAACTGCTTTTAACCCTATATTTTTCTCTCAAAATTCAAGTGCACTGCCATGACTTGTAAACATTCCTATTAATATGTAGTTTACTTAATGTATCTTTAAAAATCTATATAAAAAAATAAAAATATATAAATATTATGGAAACTGAGAGTATCTTTTGATAAGGAGAAGTGACTTGATGACATCCTAATTCAATTCAATCAATTAAAAAGAAAATTTTCTATAATACATGTGTGTATATATACACATACAATATCACACATAATCAATATATTATTGTATCTATATATTAATATATTTTAATAATGTTATTATATTAATACATATATTTACTACATATATATTTTTTCCTCCATTCCAGAGAATAAATAAAGATTTTTAAGGGGGATAATTACATTAAATTTTTTTTCATTTCTTTTTTTTCCTATTTTTAACTTTTCTACTTTTTCTCTGTATATCATACTATAAGGATAAAATCATAACATGTATAACTTGAGATTATTATAAATATAAGAGCAAACAAATTAAAAGCATATATCATTATGTGAAATACTTCCTTTCAAATGATAAAAGGTAATGATTATAAAAAATACTAAACAAATCAAAATTAGAAAAATATTTCAAGATATAAACACAAACATTATACTAAGTGAAAGAAGACAGGCACATGTTGTATGATTCCATGTATGTGAGATCAGCAGAATAGGTAAGTATTTGGAGACTGACAGGAGATTAGTGGTTATCAAAGGAGGAGAAAAGCAAGAGTAGGAAAAGACTGCTAATGCACATGGAAATTTTTTTGGAGAGATGGAAATGTCTTTGGAATTAGATAGTGGTGATATTAACAAAACTACAAACAATAAAAATTACTGAATTATATTCTTTAAAGGGGTACGTTTTATTGCACATGAATTATATACCAATTAAAAATCAAAATGAAAATTCAAACTGTATTATCCTTCATTTATTTCAAGATGACACACAGTCACTATTATGTACAACATTGAGAGAAATCTGTTATTTATGTTTCAGGAGAAAATAACAATCAAACAAGCTTGAAACTTTAGAAATACACTCTAGAAGGTGAAATTGTGATATAGCTCATGTTTAGCAATTATTTTTAAACACCTTTTTATTGATTTCACAGAGTAAGGGAGAGGGAGAGATAGACTTATCAATGAGAGAAAACCATTGATCTATTGATTGGCTGCCTCCTTCCTCCTGCACACTCGCCACTGGAGATCAAGCCAGCAAGCCAGGAATGTGCTCTGAGCAGAATCAAGCTATGATCTCTTGGTTCACAGGTCAGAGCTAACAGTGATTAAATGTGATGTTTATCAACTGAGTAATATGCAGTATTAATTGAAATACAAATAAAGTCTTCCTTTATGGTATATGTCATTGAATTTGATCATTTTGCTAGGAAGTACAACTATCTAATAGCTATGTGCAAACCTTAGATGTGAATGTTGTGGGGGTTTTTTTCTCCCCCCCCCCCTTCATATTAATACTAGGGGCACAGTACATGAATTCGTACACCTTGAAAGGAATGGTGGGCCATGAGGCTGCGGGCACAGGGGTGGGTCTGGCCCATTCTTCATGTCCCTGCCTGGCCCCTCTGCCATACTTGCTGGCAGCTCTCAGTCACATTTGCTGATGGTACTGAGTGATTGGGGCCGACACCCACCATGCTCCACGTGTGCCCTCTGGTGGTCAGCACACGTCATAGTGACCGGTTGTTTGTTCGGTTGTTTGGTTGTTTGGTTGTACTGCCATTTGGTCTATTTATATATATTTATATATATATATATATAGATAGATAGATAGATAGATTAGGAAGCTCTCACAATCACTTAGAGTTTAAGTTGTTACCAACTTAACATGTGTGTGTATGTGTATATATGTAGATATGTAAAACCATGCTTGACTGTGTGTACCTGTGTGATTGTCAATAGAATAGGGAAGAATGGTGTAGAAATTGGCTTGATGATTTTGATGCATACAAAGAATACTGAACTAGTAAGTAGGAGTTTTGAATTCTTATTTAAGTCTTGGGAATAACTTTTTATGACCTTACAGAAATCAATTTACTTCTTTGTTCCTCAGTTCTTTACCTATAAAATAATGGAATTGGAATAAGGTAAACTATGACAAATAGGTATAATCTCAAGTGACAAATCTGAGCTTCTGGTGAGGCTCCCTGGAGATCTTTGTTCAGAAAGTCCAGGTTCCCAACAAAATTGCAGGTATAAATTAGTGATGTTAGTCATCGTTATAAGGGATAGAGGAAATCTAAGCATTGGTGCTATGAAGTAGAGGAATTTTAGAGATCTTTATATTTCTAAACTTTGTTAAGATTTTATTAACATTTTTGTCCAGTTGGTATACAACTCACCAATTTTATTAAAAAAGAACATAAAGTTAATCATCTCACTCCTTAAAATTAAACTTAAATAATATGAACATTCCAACATTATATCCTACTGTTAAAACCATAGACTCATTTGGAAATATATTACTTGTAGTGGATGGTACCTGTTTTTATATTTTGTCTGGGTGGGTATTACTCATCATTTTTATTATTCAACAAACATTGAGTGAATCGTGAGTGGCCATATTTCATAGGATTAATTGTCTAAATATAACCTGTCTAATGATGAAGCATTTTTGCCTTCCAGTTAATAGTAGTGTGAATGTGAGAGAACACTTCAAGTAATGAATAGCAGAACAGAGTTTCATGGAGAAGCCAAATGCTTTCAGCTCCAATTTATAAACCTACACACTTTAATTAAGAAAAGTAATCTGCATGGTAATAGAAACCCAAACCATTTTGGGGGAAAATAATCACCTGCCATTGTACCAAGCAACTATATATGTATCAAAAGAAATACAAAGAGCCCACATGTAATATATTGTAAATGAACGATGCCAGGGACAAACAGAGTGAGAAGCAACAAAAGAAGGTAGAAAACAAAGTGAAATTGTTGGTTATTAAGGTCAGGTGAGAACAAGAAGTTGAAATGAATTCTGTATATTGGTTGGCAATGCATTCCTTTGTAATTGTTTTAATGGCCATTATATGCTGAGTACATCAAGGACAAAATATAGGAAATATATATATCAATTCTAAGATCAGTGAAGCATTTCTGATATACTAGATGAGAATGAATCAGATTCTGTTAACTCAGCCATGAAAGTCATTAACAATAGGTAACTATGAAAATCTATACTAACCTGACCTCTTTCTATACTCCTCTGAAGTCCCCTAAAACTTTTTTGGATAATTTTACAAAACAGAAAATTCTGGGAAAGTACTAAGAATACAGTAAAATTCCTTGTGTAATACACTGCATAAATTTTTGGGTTTGAAAACACTTGGTTAATAAACACTCCGTTGCCATCTTACTCTAGGCTGGTGTTTGGACAGTCTGCAAATTGGGTTTCAAATTCTACAACTAGTAATGAGCCAAAGAAAATAGAACACTTGGACATTTTCTAGAGTCAGGAAGACAAAATATTCATACTAAATATAAGAGATTAGAACTTGAGTAAAATGGACTTCTAGTTTATCTACCAATCTTCCTTAAATTAGTCCATCATCCAGAGGTGTTACTCCTCAATGGAGCAAGTTAAGGGCTCCATATATCTCCTGGCAGCTGATAGAGCTGGGTTAAAACTTCTGAAACTTTGTAAAAATAATCTACTATTAATGTTACTCGTCCTATTCTCTTTGTTATTATAGATTAATGATTTAAAATGTAATTAACATTATTTAGTGGAGCTTTTTTTTGGTTTATTATGAAAGAGGAATTTTAAAAGGACATGATCAATCTATCAGGCTTAACCAGACTATACTGTATTTTGGGAAACTGAGCAAATTAAAAAAACAAAACAACCCCCCCCCCCATATTTATTTATTTATTTATTTATTTATTTATTTATTTTGTATAAACTTACTCAGACAAACTAAAATGTTGATTTTTCTCTTCTTACAGTGGCTGGTTTATGATAATCTAAATTTCAAATTGGCAAGTTAGATTGACTAAAAAAATCCCAAATGTTTTTGATTAAAAATAAAAAACCTTCAAAATGTGAAAACCATAAGAGAAAAGAGTCTGTGGGATCGTTGGTGATAAATAGAGGACAAACAACATACAGCAAGGCCTCTTGAGAAAATTAAATGTGCATTAAGTATGGAATAAAGTAAAACTTCACTTCCCCTGATCGGCTCACTTCCTTCAAATTTACTCCAAACTTGTAAAATAAAAGCAGCTTCTCAGGCCTCTTTGCTTCCCGCTATCCAATCTGCTGCTCTTCCGCCAGCAGAGGCTCTTTATCAGGGTTGGCTTGGACTCCACAGGACTAATAAGGATAACACCCTGTTATCTTTATTTATGTGGATTTAATGTGCACCGATCTCCCATATCAGCTTCCACACTTACTCTCTAACCTCCGATGAACTGGCTGCTTTCACTAGTATTTTGCCCTAATCTACAATGGCTCTCCATCTACAGAAATACTTCTGCTATCCATGGTTTGTCATAACTTCCCTGGGTGTCCTTTCCTCCTTTATAAGTTGAGGTTCAATTAGGTAAACAGAAACACTGTGGAACAAAGGGACTTCTTATATGGATTTGAACTTACATGTTTGTGGAAGGAGTCTACGGAAGGCTCTAGTCTGTGGATCTGAGGGGGCCTAACCATCACTCTAAGGTCAACAGGGCCAACGGTTGGGAGGGAAAGCTTGAAGGGGAGAAAGAGAAGCAAACCCGAAATGCATGAGGACCAACCGGAACTTGCATATTTTTAATTGTCTCCAACTTTGACATTGCAGGCAATCTGCAAAACGAAATGAGAAAACCTAAAACACCATTTATTCACAATTTCCCACTTAATCCATACCTGTGCAACTAATCACAGTTGGAAAAGAGACAAAACCATGCTGAGTAATTTAACTTCAACTTCATGGCCCGTAGCCTGAACTGGATTCCCTGGCGACCATTCTTCAGCTTTCTGATCCCCGCCCTCTCCCGCTCTCCTAGAATAATATTTTAAACCTACTCCTCTCTATTCCAACCTTTCACACTTTCTTGTTTTCACTTCAAACTTCTGCTCTTGTTTACTATTTGACTGAGAAAATAGAAGCAATGAAAAGAAAGCTTTCACAGCTCACAAACCCATCTATTCATCTCTGCGATCTGTATTCTTATGATCTCTTCCATTTGGAAGCTATAATCTCAAGGCTGAAACTTCCACTTTCAAATAAATCTCACCCATTTCTCTACTCAAAGGCACCGTTTTAGTAAGTTTGAATCCCCTTTCCCAAATTATCAATTTTTCTTTCTTTAATACAAACATACTTTTGCCTTTTCCATCTTAAACAACAACAACAAACAAAAAAGCTTGTCTTGAGCACACATTTCCCTTCCAGCAATCTGCCCTCTTTGGCAGCAAAACACTTTAAAAGAATTGTCTATAATTAGTATCTCTAATTCTCCTCCCATTCTTTTAGAAATGAATTCCAATTAGGCTTTAAGTCCTATTACTCCAATGAATTGCTCTTGTCAGGATCTCATTCATCAAGAGGTTATTCCTTCTATGTATGTAGTATTTCAATAAGTTTTGTGAAAAGAAATCATTATTCCCTTTCTTCTAGGATATCTTTTAAGGATTTTCTGTAGCTAACAACCTTTCAAGATAGGAATAGTGTCTCATTCTGGGACAAAAGTCAAACATTATAAAAAATTAGATACTGCCCGGCCAGCATGGCACTGTGATTGAGTGTTGACCTATGAAGCAGGAGATCAAGATTTGATTCTTATCAGGGCACATGCCCAGGTTATGGGCACATCCCCTGGTGAGCAGGAGGCAACCGATCAATAATTCACTCTCATCATTGATGTTTCTATCTCCCTCTTCCTCTGAAATCAATAAAAAATATGTTTTAAAAAATAGATACCTTAAATCCAGGAATTTCTAAAAGGTGCAGGCATGGTGGTTTCTATTATCCCTACATTTAACCTACCAGTTTGGTTCCCATGCAACAACCAGGAGGATCCTATAACATGATGACCATTGACTCAATCAAAACAAACCCTCAGAGACATCTGCTCTGCCCAATGTGCTCTGCTTTTGCTAGAAGAGACCAATGTGGCCTCAGGTACATGGTATGCAGCCACTGATTTGATGAATAAGTTAATTCCATTCATATATATATATATATATATATATATATATATATAAAAGAGTATCAGAAATAGTTTGCATTTACACAGAAAGAACAACAGCATATATTTTCAGTTTTGCTACAGGACTATGTTCTCTCTCTTATTCTCTGTTGTAATACAACCCAAAAAGTTCTGTTTTGTCTGGGCATTTTACATGTTGTTAAATGCAGAATGTGTAGACAGAACATTGGTCCATGGCATAATGCCAATCAGATAGGATGTGCAGGAAATCTTGGAAAATTGGAAAGCGATAAATTCTGTAAAGATTTGAAAGTCTGCTTCATTAGTAAAAATATTAGAGGTCTAGTGGTCAGGGACATTCTGAACTATCTTATTAAAGGCAAAGAACAAATCATTATTCTTTCATCTCAATTATGGCAAAGGAAGCATAACGCCATGCAGAGCTCTTTGGGCTCTTCAGGCAGCATACTTCATACCTGGGAAAAGGATTCCAAGCTATAATCTGGATAATACCAAATGCTGCCAGATATTATTACCTGTTAGATAAATCATTGCTCCATGTCACTCACTTTATTTCAATAAGACTCCATTGACATAAACATACGATGAAGGAATTCAGACCTAAAATTAATTGACTGTACTTGGCACACTGAAAGGCTACTGGAAATGACATAACCTCATAGAAACTTGAGGACAGCAGCCATACCAAGTGCAGCAGCTGGTAGAGCAGCAGGCTGGTACTGCAGGGTTATTCTTGAACAAAGATTTCAAGCATGTTATGAGTCTAAAGAGAAGGAAGTACAAATAATATCATGTTGTGCAAATAGCAGCTGGACTTGTAAATCAAAGGGCAATTCTTATGTGCACAGCTCACTGAAGAGGTTGTAGCACATTTACTGACTTTTTCAGGAAAAACCATTAGCATAGTCCTGCCTGGAAGAATAGGGTAATTAGACACTCTTATATCTTACTTTCCAAACCCAATGAAAAGTAAAGATTATAATTGACTAATTGATTACTAAGAAGGAACATAAATATTTTATATTCTCAATGTAAAATTATTTTAAGGTTTATCTTTTATGCTTAAATTTTGGACTTAATATAGCATTGTTTTTCTTCTAACTGGAAAGTTCAGTTTCTGAAGGAAAAACAAACTATGTTTTATATTTATTTTAAAATTTGATCACATCTTTGTAATCTTGTTCCAGGACCAAGAGTTCATTAAATATTTAGCAATTCATTTTTTAAGTTCATGTTTAAAAGTTGGACTCATACAATACAGAGAAGTAGTACAGAACCTGGCATTGAACCTCAGTAAAATTTTATTTTATTTTTTAATTTCTTTATTGATTAAAGTATGACATATGTATCCTTATACCCCCTTTACTCCCCCACCCAACAGTACAATTTTAGCTCTTTGATTCAATGTGTGACTTTGGATAAGTTATTTATGCACTCTAATTTTTTTTGTGTTTTTTATTTATTTATTTATTAAAATATATTTTTATTGATTTTTTACAGAGAGAAAGGGAGAGGGATAGAGAGCTAGGAACATCGATGAGAGAGAAACATCGACCAGCTACCTCTTGCACACCCCCTACCGGGGATGTGCTCGCAAGCAATGTACATGCTCTTGACCAGAATCGAACCTGGGACCTTTCAGTCCACAGACTGACGCTCTACCACTGAGCCAAACCGGCTTTGGCTTTTTTTTTTTTTTTTTTTTTTTTTTTTTTTTTAATAATACCTACTCTGCAGAACTTTTACAGAATTAAAGATTATATTTGTGAAGCACCATACACTGTGCATGGAACACAGTAGTGTTCAAGGAATAGCAGCCACTTTTACCAGTTTTGCCTATTTTACAATGTATTTTAGCACTTGGTGATGAGGGGAAAGCATTTTTACTAGACAATCCACTTCCTTATTTTTGGAAACTGCATATTTTCCATCTATACAAGGATAAAGCATAGCATGGATGCCACTAAGTGATATCTTAAAAACGACTTAATTTGTGTATGAGGTAATCTACATCAAATCTCCTCCTCATGCATTACCTGTAATATTCATTGGACCTTCCAGTTTCTGCTCGAACATTTCCAGATACAGGACCCCTACCCCCCAAAGTCTTCAGTTTTGGGAAAGCTCTTCACATTAGACCATTGAATCTTTAAGGTGAAAACAAATTAGGAAGCTTTCCCTTCTTCCCATTGGCTTTCATCCTACCTTCTGGAGTTGTATAGAGAAGCCTCTAGTGTATACAAGACCTTCGAATAATAACATGAAAATACTAGTAACACTGAAAAGTGAATGTTAACTGCCACATTCGTGTGATTGGTATGGGGTGGACAGTCAGGAAAGACTTCAAAAACCAGTTTTTCTTAAGTTATTTCTAACTCCTATTGCCCTTCATATCATCAATCTACCCAAATAGGCCTAGTTATTCACTATCATATTGAAAAAGAATAAATAGCAAGGCAACCCACTGGTTTAAAAGATAAAAGCTTTGGAAAACAATAGTTTGATATTTGCATGTCAATATTTTCAGGTTAATTGCAAAAAGAAAATCAAGTAGTAGAAAGTAGGTCATGTCATTGAAGGAAGAAAGATATAAAACAAACTATGAGGGTTAAAATAGAAAACAACAAAGAAAAAAATATTCCTCAAATATAATAGGCAATGATGAAAAGAGTAGTTTATTGCTGAGCTAGAGAAGAAGGAAAAATGAACAATCTATGTCCTACTAAGGAATGAGAAATTTATATACTCCTGTCCCTTTAGAAAAGATTATGTGTTAGAGTGAAGGCCCTGTGCACAAAATTCATGCACTCAGAAGCGGGGGCGTCCCTCAGTCTGGCCTGCACCCTCTCACAGTTCAAGAGCCCTTGGGGCATGTTGGACTGCCTGTAGTCGGACATCCCCTGAGGGGTCCTTAGTGCTGCCACAGAGGCAGGAGAGGCTCCCACCACCATGCTGCACACATCACCTGTGAGCCTGGCTTCTGGCTGAGGGGCGTCCCCCCTCCCCCCGTGGGAGTGCACTGACCACCAGGGGACAGCTCCTCATTAAGAGTCTGCCCATTGGTGGTCACTGTGCTTCATAGCAATCAGTCATTTGGCCATGTGGTCGATTATTTGCATATTAGCCTTTTATTATATAGGATGATTGGCTGAATCATCCTCCAAGTATGTTCAAAAGATGCAAGATTGAGGCTAGAAGGAAAAAAATAGAGGATATCTGAATAGCATACTTACAGGACTACAGATACATTTGCATTGCTGCTAGCTTCCATTTTGAGAAAAGGAATTTAGAATAAATTTCTGAAAATTAGTAAAAGGATAATAATATGTTTATCTTAGAAAATGTAGGAGAGAAAAAACAAGATTATTCTTGGAAACGACGGGATGTTAAAATCAAGCACAGGGAGCCCTTGCTTTGTATAGTTCAGGTATGCAACCATTTCAGTTACCACATTTTAATTAAATAATACCCATCCCACAAGGACATGCTTCCTGGCTAAAGTACTGCTATATGTTAACCTGAACAGATGCATAAAGTACAAACTCAGCTGTTAGCTTTTTAGCCCACCAATTACTACGTAAATAATAGATGTGCATCATGATCAATGACCAATCACATCTCTTCTTTCAAGGTCTGTTGTAGATTACTATGCACCTCTCATTCAGTTCGCGCACAGGCAGCAAAGTATGTACTTGGGTTGCTTCCTTGTCTCCCAATGATAAGCCCACGTGACATTTTAGAAACACAGTAATTGAAGAGGGAATTAGCCAATGAAGAGGGAAGTGCAGCAAAGAAACAAAAAGTGACAACACTGAAAGTGAAATTCTAATGGAACGTTAGTGGAGTCAGAGAAGAAAGAGCTGGTAATGGGAATGTTGACATCACTGCTGCTCCAAAGACTAGACATGCAGCCGGAGGAACTTCCTGAAGGTGAACTTATAGACACAAAGGACCAATGTGGTTGTGACAAAAGAAACAGAAGTGTCCCAGAGGCAGTGATGCTGGCAAAAATCTCCATTTTAAAGGAATTCTGAAAAAAGAAAGAAAGAAAGGAATTCTGGGAGATATGTTCTGGCATTGAAAGTGCAAAAGGTGCTGAAACACCCTATCTATTGGTTTGGCTCAATGGATAGAGCGTCGGCTTGGGGAATGAAAGGTCCTGGGTTCGATTCCGGTCAAGGGCATGTACCTTGGTTGCTGGCATATCCCCAGTAGGGGGTGTACAAGAGGCAGCTGATCGATGATTCTCTCATCGATGTTTCTAACTCTCTATCTCTCTCTCTCTCTTCCTCTCTGTACAAAATCAATAAAAATATATATTTTTTAAAAAGAAGGCAAATAATCCTTTAAAAAAGAAAGTGCAAAAGGTAAATAAAATAGCGAATCCAAAGTTAGGACAGAGTGGCATGCTTCACCAGAGAAGAGAAAAGGTGCTTGTCCAGATCATAAACAATCCTGGGAAAAGAAAGCAACACTGTTCAAATTACTTTTGATAAGTTATTTTGCAAAACTGTGTACAAAAATCATTCATGTTACTGGCTTTCATTTCCCTATTTTTTTTTTATCAGCAACAGTACGGATTTTTTTTTTTTAAATTTTGAAAAAAAAATGTTGAAGATCAGTGAATAATCATATTTTCCCCCACTGATTATTATGATTGCTTTGCATGGTTACAGTTTACCCAGTCATTTTTATGAAGAACAACGTGCTCATACTTAACTTTACAAAAATAAACCTCTTTTCTACTAAGGAATGAGAAAGGGATAGATATGTTAGATCTCAATTTAGAGAGCACTTCGATGTATCTCAGATAAACAACTCTTCTGGGGTTGTTGTGCCTTTGCTGCATTTTCTATTGTGCTAGGAAATGTGGAGAGAACAGCATTTGCTTTAGTAGCTTTAGAAAATGATCATAAATCAAAATGAGGCAACTAGAGAACAATTAGGTATTGAATTCTATTAACTACTAATAAGGAGAGATGAATGTGATGACAGGTTTCTGGGGAAATTGGGCTTAGGGCAGATTGAGGATTTGAGTTAAGACGTGAATCATGCGAAGGCGTGGAAAAAGTGGAGAGGGTTATTTTAGAAATGAGACGCTTTGCATAAGCACAAGATCATAAGTGACTTTGTCTTTGTTCATGTACTTGGTATTTCTTTTTCTTTCTTTTTTAAAATATATTTTTATTGATTTTTTACAGAGAGGAAGGGAGAGAGATAGAGAGCTAGAAACGTGGATGAGAGAGAAACACCAACCAGCTGCCTCTTGCACACCCCTTACCAGGGATGTGCCCGCGACCAACGTACATGCCCCTGACCGGAATCGAACCTGGGACCTTTCAGTCCGCAGACTGACGCTCTACCACTGAGCCAAACCGGTTTCGGCTGTACTTGGTATTTCTAAGGCATTGGAGTAGCAATGGAGTTTGCCAGAATGTACAGATAAATATTTGGGGCATGATAAAGGGAAGCATAGATCCTCTGGAACCAAATGCATTGTCCTCTGGGGGTCAGTGTTAGTTCGGGACAAGGGAAGGACAAGATAGGATATCAGAAACTAGAGGGTGAACTTACCACTCTCCAAGGACCACACAGATACTGAAATCAAAGGCTAGCAAAACAGGAATTTAGAGAATAGCATGAACTCTAAGAACACAAGTTTTGCTCCTTCGATTTTACACTCCATTATATATATATTTTAAGGAAGGAATCGATTTATAATTTCTAGTCTTATTTAGCCAGTGACCTGAAGATGGCAGCATTGCATTCGTTCACTTAATTAAATAGGGGGTAAAATAAGGGGATAAGAGAGTTGTTGAAAGAATTCAGCAAAAGTAGAATAAAAATGACTGCTCTTTGGGAAAATGGATGGAATAATACGTCTTCAAATCATAGCTCATAGATGATGCGTAATTCTCTAATTTATGGAAAGAATGTCAAAGATAGTTCATCTAATACATCAGAACTAAAAGTAGGTCTGCACAAAGCTGCCTTCTTTAATCATGAATAAGATGTATAAAATAACGTGGTAAATATGTAAACATCCTAGAGACACAATGATGAAAAAGACTAAAAAGGAGAATGCTGTAAAATATCAAGGATAGAGGCTTTTCCTACAATGCTTTATGAAGCAGAAAATCTTTAAACAATATGAATTAAATTAAATAAAAACCGATGACAAACAACAGATAAGACATGGCAAAAAATAAGGGAATGTAAAGAAAAATGTTTTTTTTTTTTGTTTGTTTGTTTTTTGAGGTACGGACTGAAGAAAAAAAAAAATAGAACACAAACAGTAATCAGATATAATATAGTATAATTTTCCAGAAATGAACAAGAACTTATTCCAAAGTGCATCATTTATTGCAGCAAATTTTATTGTCATTGATATGTATCCTAGTAAATAATTGAATACTTACAATGATAAAACATTTCTTCCTGATTATAGAAGATAAAAGCAAACCACTTCCCAGCAGGGAGAGTCAGACTGATCTCAGACTTTTTCACAGTAACATTCACTGCAAGAAGGGAGTAAAGCAAAGACCATGAAGGAAAGAAAAAAAAGTCTGACTGTAGAATAAGTACAAATGCAATAAGCAGATTTTCTTGAACATGAAAGATCCCAAGTAACAGATTCTAGACAGCCCCCTTAGAAAAGAAAAATAAATAAATAAATAAATAACAACAATAAAATCTACTTGATGCCAAAAACTCTCAGTCAACCAAGAGAATTCAGAAATGGAAAGTTTGTTTTAAAGATTTTTAAATCCATTTAAATCAAAAGTAAACAATTTGAAAATGTTTGGTTGTACAACCAAATATAAATACTAAAAGCATCACTAAAGTAAACATAATATAATACACATGACAGGATGGTCGAAGAGGAAATAAGGAAATGTGTAGTAATGCCAAGTATCTATCTTTCATAGTAGAAAAATTAGCAACAGGCAGTTTTCTTTATTCTTAATCTCAGAGCTCTTTTTATTAAGAACTAGAGGCCCAGTGCACAAAATTGTGCCTGGGTGGGATCCGACCAGCACAGCCCCAATAGGGACAGATCAGGGTTGGGCTTGTTGGGAGGAGGAGATGGAGGGAGATTGGCCAGCAGGCTCCACCCCTAATTGGGGTTGGGGAATAGTTGGGGGCAGGGTCAGCCATTGGGAGGAGCTGTGGAAGTTGAGCTAGGAGGTGGCTTTTAAAAGTTCTGCTTATATTTCATACTGAGGACCAAAAGGCAGGGATATATACAGATAGTCTCCCCATAGAGAAGGAAATTTGAGTGAGGCAAAGTAGACTATTTGGCTAGAAAACTAGATTAGTCATGTGGACTGAATTGTGTCCCATTCATATATTGAAGAGTTAACCCCTAATTCCTTAGAACCATGGTCAGCAAACTCATTAGTAAACAGAGCCAGATATCAACAGTACAACGATTAAAATTTCTTTTGAGAGCCAAATTTTTTAAACTTAAACTATGTAGGTAGGTACACAATGTTATTAACTTAATTAGGGTAATCCTAAACTGGCCTTTGCTAAAAACTCAAGGGGCCAAAGTGCCTCATGTGGCTTGAGAGCCGCAGTTTGCCGACCACTGCCTTAGAATGTTACTGAATTTGGAGTCAGGGCCTTTAAAGAGGTAATTAAGGTTAAATGAGGCTATGGAGTATGTTCTGATTCAATCTGACAGGTGTCTTTACGAGAGAAGGAGATTAGAACATACCTAGAGATGCCAGGACCATGTGGCCACAGAGTGACAACCATGGAAGGAGGGAACGAGAGGGTGGCTGTCTGTAAGCCATGGAGAGAAGCCTCAGAAGAAACCAACCCTGCCAACACCTTGACCTCGGACTCCTGGCCTGTGAGAAAGCAAATTCTGTTGTTTTAGCCACTGAGTCTTATATGACAGGCCTCGCTGACTAAGACAAGTATAGCATTTATTTTTTTAAAAAATGTTTTTATTGATTCCAGAGAAAGGAAGGAAGAGAAAAGAGAAACATCAATGATGAGAGGAGAGAGAATCATCACTTGGCTGTCTCCTGCATGCCCCCTATTGTGGATTATGTCTGCAACCCAGGCATGTGCCCTGACCTGGGATTGAACAGTGACCTCTTGGTTCATGGGCTGACACTCAACCACTGAAATACACTGGACAGGGAGTATAGCATTTCTTCATGAGAATTTCTGTGGGTATTTTATTGATTTTTCCCACCCCATCATGGAATCCAACTGGGAAATAGGCAAGAAAAGAAAAAAAGAAAAGAAAAAAGCAGGAAAACAAGGAGATAATTTTGCCAACATTTTCTTATTTATGATCTAGAATTCTTTGACTGTTTATACAAAAACACCATATGTGCATGCACAAGTATATTTCTCACTATGTTTATTTCTTATAAGTTGTTCACTGTGAAAAGTGGAATCAATTTTCCAAGTTAGCTCATTGATTGCAAGTCATTATATGCAGAATTAAACTATCTCTACCATGGAAGTTTGATGTCATGTTGTAGGCAGAGTTTATTGAGTATCTATTCTAGAAAACTTTTAAAAAGAAAGTGTTGGGAGTGGGGTGCATACATAATAAAAAACTAGATGTAGGCACATTTACCCTCTGGTCAATGAAATTAGAAAATTCCAATATTTGAACACACTGTAGAATATATATATATATATATATATATATATATATATATAGCATTTGGAAAGTATAAGTGAGCTCTTTCTTAAACCTTAATATCTGAGGATTTACTAACTTTGGTGATATAGCTATTGTTTTCCTTAGAGGAAAAAATCACTTTAATAAATGAAAGGACCATAGTGTGTTAAAATCAAAACACCCTCTAAACCTCTGAACTATACAAAAAGAATAAAGTATAATAGAATACAATATATTACAAAATATACACATCTTGGCTGATAAATGTATTTCCTAGGAATTATTATAGATTTTTTAAAAATTATACTCTGCTCACTGTTTATATTGAATTAGATATTACTAACTTTTTTTCCCCTTTAAATGGATTTTTTTCTTACACAAGAGCATAAACCCCATTTGAAAAATCATGCAATTACTTAGTCATTCTTTGGGTAGAGACTGCACTTTGGTGTGCAAAAAAAAATTTCACTTTATTCAGAATGGAATTTCTAAGTAGGAGCAAACAAGTATTATAGGAATAATTTTAAAGATATCTTTGAAAGCTTGATGTACAGAAAGCCAAGAAATATCTCATTATGTTGTTAAAGTTCCAGAAGTTCTACGCTTCTGAGCTCAAAATGTTCATCAAACTGAATTATCCTTGTTAGAACAATCTAATTAGAAATAAATATATTCTGGAATCACTTAAATCTATCAGGGGAAGAGAATTAATGCAGCTATATCATCTAGACTTTCAGAGTGCATATATCCTATTAATGCTAATTACATTTATAAAATGCAAATTACTTACTTCCCTTTGCTCTGTGTATTTATGTTAATGTGCACAATTTTAACTAAGGCAAAAACACACTTAAGCCGATAATCTTCATATAAAACTAAAATGATTAGTTTATTTCAAAAAACCACTAGCTATTGTAATGGTGTGTATCCCAAAGTAATCTAAAGTTTTAATTTCCAGTTTATTTATTTAAACTTTTTCTTTCAACTCCATAGAAATAAAAGTACAGGGTTAAACAGTTTCTGTCTCCAAGTTTATCTTGGGGAATTTAAAAAATCGCTTTTGGGATTTAGATAAGAGGCTGAGAAATCAACAGCAAACTGGCAGATGGCAAGAATAATATCGGCACTAATTAACTGAATCCAAAGATGATACTACCTAAAAATGATCTCAAATGCTGCCTTAACTATGTAAGCCTGTCCAAAGGGCACAAGGAGGCTGCGCAGAGGACTAGCTCCATCCCTGGGGATGGACTGATTTGGATTCTGGTCTTAGCTCTGCCCTTTACAAGTTCTATAACTTTAGGCAAGTTTCTTACTATTTCTAGACTCATCTATAAAATGAACCCAGTAATCATATAAGCCACTTAGGGTTGTGAAGACCAAATTGGATCATTTAAGCCTGGAGCTTAGTGCAGTGCCTGTCAATGGAACAATTGCTCAGTAAAATTAGCCATTATAATCCTGTTTCATCAAATCATGTAGAAAGGGGATAGCTATAAAAAATAGTGGTTGGATTGTAGCAGTTGACAATTATAAAAAGTAGATAATAGCAAAATAAAGTAAGTGAATTTCTGTATCAGCCTGTATTGACGAGAGTTGGCTTGAAGATAAATGAAGAATTGCTTCATGAGCAGACTGACTGACACACTGCTAGTCATGGTTGTGGTGGGGCAGGTTGGGTTGCTCAGCTTTCGAGTGGCATGGGAATGAGATGTGAGTGTGCGTGAGATGTGAGATGTGAGATGTGAGTGAACAGAGGAAGAATATGAGAAGAGATATGATGGAACAAATACCAAATTCTCCTAGTTACTTCACATATTTTAAAATTCTCTCTCTCTCTCTCTCTCTCTCTCTCTCTCTGTTTAATTTTAAGTCTATACTGTGACAAAAGATGCATATATTTACCTATTAAAAAGTAGCATCCACGCTCTAGCTGGTTTGGCTCAGTGGATAGAGCATCAGCCTGAGAACTGAAGAGCCCCAGGTTCTATTCCAGTCAAGGACATGTACCTAGGTTTCAGACTGAATCACTGGCCCTGTTTGGGGCATGTGTGGAAGGCAACCAATCGATGTGTCTCTCTCACATCAATGTTCTTCTCTCTCTCACTCTCTTCCACTCTCTTATAAAATAAATAGAAAAATATCCTAGGGTGAGGATTAACAAAAAACAACAACAAAAAGTAGCACCCAACCTCTTCGGCAGTAAAATTCTATAATATCGTCTCTGAATTTTCCCCAAAATGAAGTTAAATTCCACGATGCATGCTTCTTATCCTGTACTTGTTATTTTTGATACTCCTAGTGAAATTTAATTACCGTACTATTAAAGTTAGATAGCTTTGCTCAGCCAAATGAGTTATTTTTTTACTTGCTATTGAACCCATATCTCTAAACCAATGCTTTGAGTGCAATGCCAACAGGACTTCAACTCAAGGAGCAAATTCAGATGAAGCTAGCTTTGTTCTATAATGTTTTCATATGAAAGTGATGAAGAGCTTTCCTGGCAAATGGGCCAGAAAAGGGGCCAGTGCAAGTGAAGAGTGTGGAGGTAATGCCCTAGGTGATCCTGCTCCGTGACCCACAGATTGAGAACTGCTGCTGTAGAGCCTAAGATCATGGGAAAATAAAGATATTTACATTATGATTCATTAACAGTAGCAAAATTATAGTTATGAAGTAGCAACAAAAATAATTTTATGGTTGGGGGGTCACCACAACATGAGGAACTGTATTAAAGGGCATTAGAAAGGTTAAGAACCACTGTCTAACCACTCCCCTGCCAGCCTGATCAATGCCTAACTGCTCCCCTGCTGGCCCAATTGCCCCAAACTGCCTTCTCGTACCAGCCTGATCACCCATAACTACCCTCCCCTGCTGGTCATCTTGTGTGTTGAAGTGATGGTCAATTTGCATATTACATCTTTATTATATAGGATAGGCAACACATTAAAACAACCACAGCCTTGTATGATGGATGAATGAAATATAAAAAATTATGTCTGAAATTGTAGGGTCCTAAAAATTTCTGTATTTGCTTAGCATCATTGTAATTATATTAATTATATAAACAAAGAATAGATCATTTCAAAGTTCAAAGGTCAAAACTTTCCTTCAGTTAATGTGTATACCTTATTTCATTAGATGTAAAAGCAAAAGAGGATGGAAGATGGAGACCACTGAGTCCAGTCAGTATATGCTCCGGTTCACATTTTAAAGCATATTTTATTGTTTTCAAATGTGTCTAACATGTGTCTTAATTCTTTATGGCTAATGTCATCATGAAAGAGAGTTATGTTATTCATCTGTGGCTCTTATAAGGACTTAGGGCTCAACTATTTGTTTTTGAAGGATGCAGCAATGATAAAGATCTTTAACTTTTCTCGCACTATTTTAGAATTTTGAAAGCATCAAGGAAGTGCAGTGGGGGTGTAATACATTAGGACGATCACATTATAATATTAAGCACTAATGCTCTACCCAGATATTAAAAGGTATATGTATAGCTAAAAGCAAAACTAAGATAAGAGAAAGTGGCAAAGCTTGTCTCTGCATCCTTCAAGCCAGGTCCTCTGGGTAGTCCCAGAAGCCAGTCACCTTATTTCTTCATGGAAACCAGTTTCCTTATCTCTAGTTTCATATTTTGTCCTGCAGTCATATCCTTAAGAACTCCAAAGAGATTATTTTTCCTGCATACTAATCTACTTAACATCTACTGAGCAGAAAATAAACGCACTCTATTCAGAGAGCAGGATAGTTCCAACTTGGAAAGGCAATGCCAAAGTGGTAGTATGAGAAATGGGCAGAGTAATGGCGCTGCTATCAGCTGGATCTTTGCTTTAAATTTTCTACCCACTTACTAGCAAAGAGTTCAATTTTTCTGAATATCAGTTTTCTCATTTGTGAAATGGGGCTGCTGTGTGGACTGGAGACATTGCATGAGACGGGCCAGCAGTGTCTGGAACAGTCCCAGGGACTTCATAATTCCGGATATTATTTCTGCTGATGACCTCAGAAATTTGAGATTGGCCCGTGGATTAGTTATTTGTGGTGCTCCTGTAAAAACACGTAAAGGCCACTCTTGCACAATTCATGAGGCTGCCTTGATTAAATGTGGTGCTTCATAACAGTAATGCACTCAGCAAATCAAATACTTTCTTCCTGCCAGGCATGATCTTCTTTATGATAACAGTCCTTGACTCTAGTGTAGGGTTTTATCTTTCTCAAATTGCATTTGAAAAAACATTATGCTATATGATTTTCTCTTGACAATTCCAGGAGTTAGGCAGAGCATACCTTATTATCCCCATTTCAAAGACAATAAAATTGGGTATGGTAGTCAGGGTACCATATGACTCATTCAGTTTAAGGAACATGAAGAGAGTGTAGTCGACACACTATTGACAATTGTGTGGTTAGTTTGAATACCACAGCAGCAGAGGCCTTTGGTGTCCCATGGCATGAAGGGCCAAAGAGTGGTAGGAAAGGGTTACTTCCATCCAGGGAGAGAGGGCTGCCTGATCAGACTTTGACTTAGGTTTAAGAATGCCATCAGTCCATAGGGATTCAACAGCAATGAAACCAGAGTAGTAAATCTATGACCATCCTCTTTCTCCCTTTGGTCTACTGTGGTTGCTCCCATAAGCCAAAATCAACTGGAAGGCAGGAGTTAAGGGAGCCCACTAACGTAGTGCATACCAGTCACCCCATTAGGTTACAGAGCAGAGGGGCGAAGGGCCAGTGGCTATGAAAGGGAAGCAGGGAACTATCCAGAACACTGTGTTTTAACAAGGTCAGATGCTTTTGGCTAAGATGATACAAATTTGGAAAGGAACTAGACCTCAGGTACTTTGGGTTATAACTCTTGCTTTTATTTGTAAAACATACCATGTGGTCTTTATTTTACTAAGCATCTCCCTCCAATGCTTGTTCCCTTTAGTCTTTATTTGTTTTGTTTTCCTTCTTTTTATTTCTTCATTAAGGTGTTACATATGTACCCTTATTCCCCCATTACTCCGCCCACCATCCCCCCCACTCATGTCCTCACCCTCCTGTTGTCTGTGTCCATTGGTTAGGCTTATATGCATTTATACAAGTCCTTTGGTTGATCTCTCCCCGTTCCCCTCACACTCCCCTACCTTCCCTCTGAAGTTTGACAGTCTGTTCCATGCTTCTGTGTCTCCGGATCTGTTTTTGTTCATCAGTTCACATTGTTCATTATATGCCACAAATGAGTGAGATCATGTGATATTTATCTTTCTCTGACTGGCTTATTTCACTTAGCATAATGCTCTCCAGTTCAATTTTTATAATCTGAAAGCAGAGCACCAGGAGAAATCTCTGTTCAGTATTATTTCCCCAAGTAGCTACTGTTTTTCTGAGAACTTGGTTTGTTTTTGACCTGTGGGTACTTGAATTGATTAGTTTTCCCTAGAAAAAGTTAGTACCAGAACTGACAACAAAACCATTAAGGATGTTGAATTCTTTCATGTATGTATGTATGTATATCCATATATCCATATATGTGTGTATGATGTAGTCACATGCATGTATACCAGTATACAGGGATGGGCAAAAGTAGGTTTACAGTTGTAGCAAATAAAAAATACAATAATTAATAAATAATATAAAAATAAACTCTGTTTCTCATACAACTATAAACATAATTTTGCCCACACATATATAGTATGATTTTTAATATCATCTCTCTTCCTAAATTTATACTATTTATGCTATTAATACCATAAATAAATCATAAAATGTGTTAAAGAACAGTGATTCAGATTCTATTCAGGAGGACTCTTGCAACATTGGTCTCAACTACAAAAATAACAAGAAAAATGAAAATTTATACCCAAGGAACATGCTGTGTGTGGGGTCAGTGGATGGAAAATTACTAAGAGGAAATACCAGAGGTAAGGAGGATTCTAGCTAAACTAACCTAACAGAATTTTTGCTGTAGGCAAGCCAGGGTGATCTGATATCACCTGGGAGTTGGTAGAGGATGAGGAACCGGACCAGATATTGAGGGTGATCAGATATCTATTGAAGATGTGGAGATATAGCAAAACTGACTTAGCAGGATTTCTGCTAAAATTGAATAATTGAATAATGGTGAGGTGAACACAGAAGCTTAAAAGCAGGGCCTAGATGATAAGAGAGCTTAGATGAGCCTCACTAGGGTTTGGTCATAGAGAGAATCTGTCTATATCTCCAAGTATCAGTTCTCTGTCTCAGAATTGAGAATTTAAAAAAAATATATTTTTTATCGATTTTTTACAGAGAGTAAGAGAGAGGGATAGAGAGTTAGAAACATGAAAGAGAATCATTGATCAGCTGCCTCTTATACACCCCCCACTGGGGATGTGCCTGCAACCAAGGTACATGGTCTTGACCGGAATTTAACTTGGGACCCTTCAGTCCGCAGGCTGACGCTCTATCCACTGAGCCAAACCAGTTTCAGCAGAAATTGAGAATTTATTATATGCAGAGAGAAAGATAAATATTTTACTACATTCTTAACATTATATCCAACAAGGCAGATAGATACCATTTCTCCTGTCTCTCATTCCTTTGTTAATTTTCTTCACCTGGAGAGGAATGCAAAAATCCCAGATAATGACTAGAAAAGAAATAGGAGTGCACTACTGGTAGAGAGCATACTGCAAAGATCTGACCCAGGAGAAAGACAAGCTAGGGACTTGTTTTATCTTACACTCTGTCAGTTGAGGTCCAGAGAACAGGGCAGTGGAGGAAAGAAGCAGATCAACAGGAGAAAGCTTATTAGAAAGAAGAAATTTTACATGATGCTCTGGACATCAACAGTGCTCAAACTATATGTCTGAAGCTATAGAGCAGGAAGAAAGAAGGAAGAAAATGAAATGATCTCATACCTATAGTAATACCAGATGCTGAGCGTCATTTAATGCCAGTGGTCTTAATCCAGCATCTAGAAAGGTTCAGCAAACTAGAGAGGGGGCTGTGCAGAGATTAAATAAGAGTCCAGAGATGAAACAAAATTTTGAAAGACATTAGGGAAGGCAGAGGAGCCTGGCTAAAGAAACCAAGTTCTCCTTGTCTCAGGACCTCTTGCTTTTTATTAACACAATTTGACCCAAGGCAAATTCAAAGGATAGGGTTTTCTTTACAGAGTCCATTGTCAGAATGGGGAATAGCCTATAGTTGTTCAGGTGTTTGGCCAGTAGGAGGCAATAACATGTAAATTAAGATGCCCTGAGCTGTCTGGAGCATATAATCATCCTTTTTGGGTTTGGGGAAATGCCTTAGCCATTCCCAACAGGCGATTACATTTGTGACTCAGCCCTTGTTGAGTCCCCAAGTTCCATCAGCCTTTTTATGAAACTCTTGCAATGATGACATGCTGGAACTGGCTTCTGGCACTCTAGATCTTCTTATCTCAGGGGGGAGTGAGAATAAATGCAAAGTGCAGAGTGAACCCTTGATGGAGGTAGTTTACTTATACCGTAGAGGGTCACAGAATGTGAAAAATATGTGGCCTAGACACTAGAATCACTTTCAAAATGGGGAAGACACATCTGAACTGAGAACAACTGAGAAATAGAAGATATGTGGCTTCCACATCATGCTCACTTCTTGAGATATCAGTGGACAGAATACGCTGTTATTTAAATTATTTTCTCCTGCTCTGTGAAGTATACATGGTTTAATATACATACTTTAAATGGGTATGTGGTATGATTCTGCTGCATATTGACAAGTGCATATAAAGAATAAAGCATGTAAGGTTATGCCCCTCCCCCAATAAAAGCAAAATGTAGGCTATTAAAATTATTGCACAATAAGAAGCAAAACAATCTCTCCTGGTGGGTAAAGACAAAACTCAAAATGATCTATTCAACAACATATTAAAAAAAAATTCCAGCCATATGGTTGAAATAATCTACACAATAAAGGAAAAAAGGCAATGGTTACCATGGAGAAAACACACTGGGATAAAAGATGAACATAACAAAAGTGTAGGTAACCAAGTAGGACAAAAGAGGAGGCAACTGGAGTAAAATAAAGGTGAGAAATAGATAAGAATCACAATATTAAAATGGAAATTCATTCTGACAGTAAAAAAATGAAAATGCTTCTGAAGGAAAATCAACATAGTGATGTGGAGAGCAACATTTTTACTGTTTTGTAAATGCAGAGAAAGACATACCATTAAAATAATGAGATAAGATGGCAGAGAATGTAGCGTTCATATGCACAGCAGATGTTCCTAGATTTAGTTCAAGACAAAGTATGAAGAGGAATCTCCAGGACATCTGTATTAGTCTGTAGGACCGGCTGGGTTGATTTCTTGTGAGGCATCTTCCTTGCTTACAGCCCTGCCTTTTCCCTGCCTTGTCCTCAAATGGCCTCTTCTCTCCCTGCACAGGGAGAGAGGACAGGATCTCTGGACCATTTTCCTCTTATAAGGACAGCAGTCTCACTGTTTGAAAGCCCCACCCCTCAGGAACTCATGGAACCTTACTTTTTCCCATCAAGGCCTCATCTCCTAAAATAGTCACATTGGGGATTACGACCCCAAGAATATGGATTTAGGAGGGATACGATTCATCCCATTCAGGAAAAACAAACAAACAAACACAGGTTTTAGAAAAACCCCAAACAACTAGTATCATAGTTCAAGGATGCAACCTTGAGATGCAGAAAACAGAAGAGCTAGATCTAAGAGTTTTGATAGGAGAATGCTATAACTAAAGTATGTACATGTTAGGACCTCAACTGTTAGAAAAACAGAGATGAAAATTAAAAATAAAAGCACATAAATAAGAAAGCTATAACATTAATGAAGATTAAAGACACAAATGTAAATTACTGTTATATACTTCATTATAAAACTAAAAATATATTAAGAAGTATTTCAGGAAGAAGGTTAAAATTTAATACAATATTTTTAAAATTGAAATGCTCAAAACCTAAAAAGTTGGTGGGTAAGCAGCTATGAAAAGAACTAATAAAAATGTACTGAAAGTCTTGTTTAAAATAGATTTGACTCAATAATTCTTTGTCACTTTTGACACTCTTGACACTAACTTGCTTTAGAAATATAGGCTAATGATAACCTTTGAAAAACAAAGGCAATTATATCACTTGCTCAGTTATTTTCATTTTTTTTTAATAGAGGGGATGTTATATCCACCTCCCTGCAGGAAATCTAGTGCACATGATGTAAAATGTCAAAGAATTATTACCGATAAAAGAAATGATAAGAGGTGGCATGCAAGAACTTACAAAACTAGAGAGTCTCATGCGTATGTAAAATAAAGTATCATCCAAAAAAAAGTCCTAAACAATACAGAGCCATACTGTTCAACATGGTAGCTCCTAGATACTTGTGGGTATTTAAATTTAAAATAATTAAAATTAATTAAAATAAAAAGTGAAGCCCTTAGTCACATGAGCACCATTTCAAGTGATCAATCGCCACATGTGGCTAGTGGCTACTAAGTCGCCCAGGAGAGACAGAGAATGTCCCCATCATGGTGGGAAATCCTGTTGCATATGCTTTTCTAAGAGTAAACTGTCGCAGATGAAAGGTAAAGGTGTCAGAAGCACCTTTGGAGCCTTATTCTGTTTCTCATATGGACCCACATCATCTTTCAAATGTTCACCTATTTGAAGAAAATAGTGGGGCAGGTGTGGAAAAAAATAGTTTGCTTATTGTCGTTTTATTTACCATATTTAAATATTTCAGACAATGTTTTGCCCAATAATATAACAGTGCTGCTGAAATAAATGATGTATCTAACACTACAGGCAAGTAATAAAGATTGATTTATACTTTTTTAATTGAAATGAAAAACATAGGATGCATTGTAAAAAAATAAAATAAAAGTAGCGCTAAAGTCTGGCAGGTGTACCTCAGTGGTTGAGCATTGATTTATGAATCAGGAGGTCACAGTTTGATTCCAGGTCAGGGCACATGTGCTGGATTGCAGGCTAAATCCCCAATAGAGGGCATGCAAGAGGCAGCTGATCAATGATTCTCTCTCATCATTTATATTTCTCTCTCTCCCTCTCCCTTTCTCTCTGAAATCAATAAAAAAAAATATTTTTTTTATATAAGAATAGTGCTAAAATGGATACGTCACATAATTTTACATATATATTTATACTCATATAGAAAAGTTTGGAAGGATTTACTCAACATTTCTCTATGGATACTGCAATTTTAAATTCTGTCTCTGTGTGTGTGTGTATCTGTTCCCTATTCTTTCTCTGTTTCACAAGGATCATGTTTTACTTGTGTGACAAGTTGAAAATGTATTATTAAAAGATGCTTTAGAAAATTGCTGCTTTATGTTAGTTGACATACTTTATTTGGGAACTAAATATTTACAAGGCTGACTCTTTTAGTTCCACCAAAGAGAAGATCTTTTGAAAGCACAAAATGAGTACATTCCTATAGAGAGAGCTTCAATACCACCGAAGTTCTATCAGCCACATATCTTAATTATTCAGAAACAAAAAGGAACTCTGAAAAAAAACAAAACAAAACAAAAAAACACATTTATTTAAAGGACTAGAGGCCTGTTGCACAAAGATTCAGGCCTTAGCTCTTGCTGCTGCCCTCAGTCTTCACCCTGGCCAGAGCCTTCAGTCTTTGTTCCAGCCAGAGCACTGCTCCTATAGCTCCCTCCACCCCCACACTCCCCCTCATAGCAGGTGTCCTGCCCTGCCTGGCCACTCCATGCCTGCACGAGTGCTGCCCAGAGGCCTGGAGTGGCTGGGGGTGGGGCTTCCTACATCTTTGGCAGGTTAATTTGCATGCTCACTCCTGATTGGCTAGTGGGTGTTGTGAAGTGATGGTAAATTTGCATATTTATTTTTTATTAGTGTAGATATTGGGGGCTCATAGAACCCCCAGAAGGCTAAGAAAACAAACAGGGCTAGAACCCCCAGAGCCAGAAGGAATGCCTGGAGCTGCCATTGTGAGGACAGGGCTGCCAATGAAGCAGACACCATGAGGCGCATCATTGCACACCCTTCTGAGGACAGCAGTCCCACTGTTTGAAAGCCCCACTGCAGCTGCCAGAGAGGACGCTGTACCATCCCCTTTCCTGGACATCATGGACTCTTGATTAAAAATCCAGCTCATGATATTGAGTCATGTCCTAGCTGCAAAGGGAGAGTAGAGAAGCATGTGGCATTATCAGCTTTAATAAAGTGAGGTGTTTCTAGATCCTGGGCAGCCCCAATGGGCTGACGATGTCGCATAGGAATAAATAAACTATGAAAGCGCTCAATACTGTCACCATCATCTTCCTCCTTCCAACTCCTTCAGGTGCCTGTAGCAATTGTGATATGAATTTAATGGTAACAATACTTTGTATGAATTGAACCATGGAATTATTGAGGGTTAGCTATATGTGCTAAAAACACTTTTAAAAATATTTAACTGTAATAATACATTTAATTTCTATAAATAACCACTTTGAAATTACCATTACTATAAGTATACCCATACATGCAGCCACAGAGAAGTTATAAAAATTGATCAGGGTCACAGAGCTAATGAGCCATATGATAAATATTTTAATCTAGGAAATTTGGTTTCAGAGCTCACGCTTCAAACTCTGTTGCTAGGCTGTCTTCTGTATCTTCAAATAAGTCTTTGTGGTGGTGGTGGTGGTGGTGGTAGTGGTAGGTGTAAACTATTTACTGTTAACCAGATTTATTAGAATACCCCTGCACGTCAGTAATAAAGAAATGAATACACTATCATTTTGCTATCAGTATAGCTGCTCTGACTTATCTTGCTTATAGTCAGCCTGTGGATATTTTTGTTTGTTCTAGTTTATTCTGTACATATGATTGATATGCATGCAAAATGTAAAAAAAAAAAAAAATCCCCAGGAAGAAAAACATTTGTTAGCAATGGAACATTTCCTTTGCT
The DNA here is from genome assembly GCA_036971965.1 of Nyctalus aviator. Taxonomy (NCBI): domain Eukaryota; kingdom Metazoa; phylum Chordata; class Mammalia; order Chiroptera; family Vespertilionidae; genus Nyctalus; species Nyctalus aviator. The sequence continues at coordinate 176,688,604 of CM072924.1, read as the reverse complement.
GATATTGTTTCTACTTTCCCTTCTTTCCAAACCTACTTTAGACTGTTTTGATTTTTGGTATAAATACTGCATTTCTCAAGGTCACAAAAGGAATTTGGATGAACTTGTAAGTTGAATATCAGAAGATCTGTTAATGAAGGCAAAGACCAACTGATTACTAATTTCTTTAATTAAATACCTGTGGAAATTACTCCCTTTCCCCTAAGAGTAACACTTTACCACTTGTAGATAATATTCAGTTAAATTATACAACTTGGCCAAACTATAAGAGAAGGCAAAATGTATTAGTGCTATTCCTTTCCAAAATAAGAATGCTTTAGTACACTGGTGAACTATATAACTAGAGTCAGTGACTAGAAGAGAATGTCAGTAGACACAGGTGACCAGGCCCATCATTTTGCTTTACATAAAGATCAGCACATGGCTTATATATGTGATTGCTCAAAAGGCTCGACTGGGACAATGTGTTATTTGTTTTTAATATGTTTTTTTTTTACTGATTTCAAAGAGAAGAAGGGAGAGGAAGAGGGAGAGGGAGAGAAACATCAGCGATGAGAGAGACTCATCAATTGGCTGCCTTCAAGCTGGTAACCAAGGCATGTGCCCTGACCTGGAATAAAACCTCTATCCACTGGTTCATGGGTCAATGCTCAAGCACGGAGCCACATCAGCTGGGTGAGACAATGGTTTTGAAGAATGTCTACCCATGTCGCTTCACATTGGAGCAGTATGGTGATGATTATTACTTAACCAATTATTTCAAATTTTAATCATGCCCCCAAACTAAGAAATCAATAGACTCTCTCAATCATTAAAGAGTAAATTGAATAAGTCTATATATTTATTAAATGTTCTCAATCTCAATGACATTGCCTGTTTACTTCTATGGCATCACTAAAATAGCAAGCAGCTCCTTTCCTGCCAGCGTCTTTCAAGAAAAAGTGATTTTTCCATCAGACTTTGACTTGTCAACTTGTGCAAATTGACTTGGTGCAGTGGCTTTGAAGCATGTAACAAATCACTGTCTCTTTCTGTCCAGTTGCAGTTTCATTAGCTATAACTGCCCCTTGTCAACACATGCATAAATGCAAGGATTTCCTGAGCAGCCAAGGAGCAGACACACAGGGCTTAACTATATTTATAGAACATTGTATTGGAGGCGATTGCTTGGGACTTCATAAAATTACACAGAGGACTTCTCCTCAGGAATAGGAAAAGTATTACTAATGTGTTGCCTATGGGTTATGTAGAGATTATATTCAGTTAAAGGAATCATTTCATCTTGCCAGATTTTCTGTTAGGTATTGATACTCCAAGTAGCTTCCAGCAAGCTACTTGTTTCTATCAGGAACACTACTTTCTATGACTAGCAGTTCATTTTCTTTTTTAGGATTCCTTTAACTTTGTAAAATCAATCAAATATTGCTGTAACTCAGATGGAGCCCCTTATTGTGTATGATTATGTAACCACAAATAGTTTTGAGAAAGAGGCATTAAACTTGTTTTGACCTTCCCAATTCTTACAGCAAAGTAGGCAGAGTTGGTTTCGTGTAAATCCTAAACTTTGTCAGCATATGACTTAATCAGTGGTTTAACTAAGCTTGTCAATTGGCTTCTGTGTATTTTTCATACAAAATATAAATTGTTTCTGCCTCATTTCCATATTTATGCAAAGTATTTCAGTTTAGAATTTTAGAGTATTTTGTTAGTAGCTCTTACTGGCTCCTTCCTGTGAGATGAAACCTGGGAATGAAAGAGGAAAAAGATCAGGAAAACTGTGGAAAACCCTTGGGCAATGGGAAGGGGCAGGAGTATTTGGATGGGGTGACAGCTTTGACCTGGGCAAGAGACAGCTTCAAAAGGCAGAAGGAGCAAAGGAGACATTGGCTGGAGTTCTGCTTTTGCTCATCCCCACAATTGCTTTGAGATAGACACGTGTGAGTGAAGACCCTAGAAAAAGGTGTGTATACTAACTGATCTCTAGCATTTGCTTCCCCATCCCTTCTCCTCCAAAGTCCTAGGTAGGGCTAGCAAAACCCAATCTATGGAGAGTCTATGTGGCTTCTCCTGGGGAAGTGAAGAGTAAAATCCTCTCCTGTAGATAAGTTTTATAGACAGAGAAACTGGTGACCAGTTTCATTCAACACAAGGCTTACAGGTCAAAATAATATTATTTTTGATCAACATAACTATTTAGAAAGAGGAAAAAGAATACTGGACTACAGATTCCTATTAGGAGAAGACATATGGGAAAGATGGACCAAGAATATAAAACTAGTTTCATGAAATATTCTAATTATTATTAGGAAGAGATTAGCAATATGTCAATGAACAAGAAAACATGAGAAAAGATCAAGTATAAATATTATGAATATTTTTGAAAAAATATTTAGACTAAATATCTTAAAAAATAAAATTAAAAATGAATAATTATTAGAAATCTAGATTAAAGAAATAGTTTAGAATAAAAGTTGGGAATTCTTTTCTGTAGATAGCCAAAGAGATTCTAGGTTTTATGAATCACACATGGTCTTTGTCATATATGTAAATTAAAAAAATTTTAAGACGTAAAAACCCATCTTAGACTGTAGCCATACAAAACATGCATTCAAACCAATATGGCCACCAAGTTTGCTTACCTCTGGACTAAAAGGAAGAACAAATTGAGTAGAAAATATGAAAGACCGTTTTAAAACACATATGGAAATGTAAAGAAATAACAACAGCCAGGAAATGACAGAAGAATAAGAACTGAGAGAAAGAGTTGCAAAATCAGCTATCAGAACCTATTATGAAGTTAAAGTAATTAAAAGTTTTTTGGGGGAGAAACAGTTTTCTATGAAATAGAGGAGAGAGCTTAGAAACAGAGTCATTTATTTATCGAACTTTGATATAGACACAAGTAGGGAAAAGAGAATTCTTCAATAAGTAAACCTGGAAAAAAATAGTTGCTCATATAGACAAAGACAACATTGGATTCCTATCTTACAGATAAAATTAGGAAAAACAAGCCAAAGGAAGAAGGACAAGATAAAGAAAAAGGAAAAGAAAGAAGTAGAGAAACTCAACATCTTTAAAACTCATAGACGAAAATTTGTTGTGTACCTTTTAGATACGTGGTAGAGAAATATTTAAGTAAGATTTAAAAGGCATTATCTTATATAAAAAAGATATCTATATTTGTTTATATTAAAATGAAGAATATTTATTCACTTAAGGACATCTTTTTGAAAGTGAAAAGCCATTTAAAAGTCTTTTCTGTTTCATAAAGATTTGAGTAAAAAATATGAAAGACTATTATAAAGTACATATTCCTGACATAGAAACCAGCAAAAGATAAATATCAAGGATGTGTCAATAACTCTATAAACTAGTAAGAAAAGCACAAATAGAAAAATGGATTTCCTTGATGACAATAAAAATTTGACTAGTATTCTATGTGATCAGTAAAATGCAAATTAAAACAACAAATAAATAATATTTAATACTTCTTTCATAGTCAAAGTGTTAAAAAGTTGCACAATACAGTGTTTTGGAGACACTGTGGGTTTACATTTTCATATTCTATAGCCCAGTAATTCATGCAAATAAGATACATTTTTACACATATACAACAATACAGATGTACAGAAATGTTCATAGTAGTATTGTTCATAATAGCAAAAACCTAGAAATAATTCCAAAGCCCATTAGAGGAAAGTGAATGAACAAGTAGCATTATATTCACAAACTGAAATAATTTAAAGCACTCAAGTTATGAGTGAATCTTAGCCATAGAATATTTAGTAAAAAAAATATTTCAAATGATAACTCACAGACTGGTACTGTGAGTTATTTTTTGGCTATTTTTTAAAAAAATATTTTTTATTGATTTTTTTACAGAGAGGAAGGGATAGTTAGAAATATTGATGAGAGAGAAACATCGATCAGCTGCCTCCTGCACACCCTCTGCTGGGGATGTGCCCTAACTAAGGTACATGCCCTTGACTGGAATTGAATCAAGGACCCTTCAGTCTGCAGGCCTCTATCCACTGAGCCACACCAATTAGGGCTCTATAAGGTTTTTTAAAACCCAATGTTTAATGTACATTTTAGGAATACATTCAGATGCATTAACACTATATATATATATATATATATATATATATATATATACACACACACACACACACACAAACACATATATGCAGTGGATCGGAAAGCTTAGAATTCAGGATAATGTCAAAAATGTGGGGGAGGATAGAATAGATTTAAAATCTATGGCAAAATAGAAGCTGAAGGTCAAAGCCCTCACTTTTGTTTGGGATGATGTGCTCATACGTGCTTATTTTATCATCTACACTAATAAAAGAGTAAGATGCAAACTGACCATACCTTTGCAATGCCCACCAGCCAATCAGGAGTGAGTATGCAAATTAACCCAACAAAGATGACAGGTTAATTTGCATACGCAGGTATTATTAAGCAGCCAGTTGTGGAGTGAGATGCAGGTGTTCTGCACTGCCCCAGCTGCTCAAGGCCTCTGGGCAGCATGGGAAGGCGGAAAGGCAGCTCTGGCGAGAGCGAAGGTGGTGCTGGCAGTTAGGGGAAGGAAGGCCCATTATTGCGTGAATCTTTGTGCATCAGGCCTCTAGTTATATATAAACTCAGGCCACATATGGGCCAATGATGAGTTTGTCAATGATGAAGATGAATCTATAGATTATTGCACTTAAGGTCCAATTTTAAAAAAGCTAGTGTTTATCCCTTCTCCCAACTTATCAAATAAATAAAACTGGGGGGAAAAATAGTTGTCCATATAAAGGCATGTTCTATATTACTCAGAAGATAAGTAACTTGGGATGAAAAACTAATGTTTAGTAGGGAAATACCATCAGTTTATATTTGCTAGGACAAATGGCCAGTTTCATTTAAGCAATATTTAAGAAATGTCTTAGACTTTAGCTTTGCAGATGACAAAGTATTAATATATACGCTATTTATGAAAGGCTGTCTTGAGTCTACAAGTTGCATAAGCTTGAGGACACTAAAAATGTCTAAACTAAATTAGGCTCATTCTTGCCTTTGCTGATAAAAATCCTGCTTAAATATTTTTTTACCAAGTAGACCTGATTTGTTTTTATTAATTATCTGTTGAAGTTCCTAAACCATTTTTATGATCTCCACTATTTTATATCTGATAATTTCCTAACTGTCTATATCCCCAGCCCTATCACTCATTTTACTCATTTGATAAAAGCCCTGGAAATATCCATGACATTACAAAAATTTCACCAGTACAATATTTATTGTGCTTAGCTTAAAGCTATCAAGTAATATCTGCTCAATGAATTTTAGTTTTCGTCCAATAATGATGTTGGATTTCTAGGTCTAAAGTGATAACAAAAATTGTCTTAAATAGTTATTGTGTGACTATTAATGACTGTCAGTATTCTTGCTCAATTGGGAAGTAAAGAAACTCTTCTTAATAACCAATTAATGTAGAAATTTGTTTTTAAAAATATATATTTTATTGATTTTTTTTTACAGAGAGGAAGGGAGAGGGATAGAGAGTTAGAAACATCCATGAGAGAGAAACATCGATCAGCTGCCTCCTGCACACTCCCCACTGGGTATGTGCCATTTTCAGAATTCAGGACAATATTTCTCCAGAAGAATATAAATTTCACTGCCTTAACAAATTGTATTATTTTGAATAGAAACCAATAATATATTTAAACCAAAAAAATTTTAACAGACACGGGAAAATGTTGGTTTAGAGTTATTCAATTTTTAAACTTCAGTCTATTTTACTGACATGTGGTGGAACTAATATCTATTTCCCTGCCTGACAATTTTCCTTTGCACCTGTACAAAATTGTTAAAGCTCTGGCTTCAGAAATACTATCCAACAATGAGCAGAAGGGATGCTGTCATCTTAACAATAATGCTAAGTCACCAACTTCCTCTATCAGAGAAGGCAAGGGAAAGAGAATTTGCTTTTATCCAGTGAGTGTGGGATATGTCAACACCAATTTCTCAAATGTAAAAGGATGTTAAAGAGTGACAATAAAAAGAATGTATTTAGGCAATGCATTCTTTTTTCTTCTTTTCCTTCCCCCTTTTTCCCCCCTCTCTCTGGTTTATAGACATTTAAGAGACTACTGTTTTGAGCCATCAACACATAAGTATTGTATCTGAATAATAATGGAATATTTGGAATATGAATTTTCATCAGGAGACTGGTTTACTACAAATCACTTAGCATGAATGTTAAATAACTTTAGGCATATGGTAAGATTAAAGTATACATGCTGTTATTTTAGCTAGTCTGAACTTAGAGAGGTCATCCATCTCTATATGCGCATAATAAACTAAGCTCAGAAGAGTTCTTTCTTTCCTAGTTCCTTCAAATATTATCAATAAGAACACGAAGAAAAGGATTGTCTTGATCAAAATTGTAATAAAAGAGAATAGAGTTGGACTGAATAAACGTACTTGATTTATGCAATCATGTTAGTCTCCTTTTATATGCTCTTAATTAGAAAGCATCTGGCAAATGAGCACCTGAGTGGCAGGCAGGAAGTAGGATGGAATAATAGCTCTCCGTGTTGTTTAATGGGCTGTACTGAAGCAACTTTTTCAGATCATGAAGCCTTTTGATTATTCCCAAATAATTAGTGTTGCAAAGCACCATTAAGTTAAGTTATCTTTTTCATTCACCTGCATTAACGAGAATCTAAAGGAGGTAACTCACATAGCTCGGTTTACCACCATCCAGGTATAGTTACCAATTTATAGTTTTTATAAAACCATGATGATTATGCTTATGAGAACCCCGTAGTTTGCTATGATATCACATCTTTTCAAAATTGTGCATAAGTTCTGTTATTTCTTTTTTTTAAAAAAATATATTTTATTGATTTTGAACAGAGAGGAAGAGAGAGAGATAGAGAGTTAGAAACATCGATGAGAGAGACTCATCGATCAGCTGCCTCTTGCACATCCCCTACTGGGGATATGCCGCAACCAAGGTACATGCCCTTGACCGGAATCGAACCCGGAACCCTTCAGTCCCCAAGCCGACGCTCTATCCATTGAACCAAACTGGTCTCAGCAGTTCTGTTATTTCTTTCCCATCAAGCTCTACTTGCCAATATATATATATATATATATATATATATATATATATATATATTATCATGAGTGCACTTGCACACTGCTTTAGTAGTGTTCCTTCACTGCAATGTTGTAGATGCAGGAGCTGTTGGATTTGTGAAAAAGATTTCTGAAGTTCCTATAAGATCTTATTTAGGGAATCTTTCCAACTATACTAAATGTTTAAGAGTTTAATCAAGCCATACATATAGATAGTGAATCGGAGCATGGCAAATTGGTCAATATGGTTACTGGTGACCAAGATTACTGATTCTTTGAGATAAGGACTGGAGTCTGTTTCACTGGAGTGTATCTCAGCAGAACAGATGTGGAGTGACCAATGGCAGCCAGGGTGATGGCTTGCTTACTGTTTTAAAGTCTCAGGAAATCGACCCAACATGCAAGCTTTGAGCCCTTGATAATTAAGGAGGGACTCTAAGATACACATACAAATAGCTATGCATCACTGGATGTTATTTGACCAATTAATTAATCAACAATATTTTTTTCCGGCGTGCTTATGTGCCAAGCAATATTATAAATCTAGGCATAGCAGCAGTAAACAGAAAGAGGAGAACCTTTGTTTTCATGATACTTTCTCTGGTGATCTATTTGAAACATGAAACAAATATATGCGGTAAAATAAAGTTATTCAATATTTAAATATACTAGTGCATACTTATTAATATATTTTTTCAACCAATATAGTTAATTTACCTCAGTTAATCAGTAAGTTTTACTTTATTTCAACTGGAAATATGGAATACTCATATTTAACCAAATATATAAAATGGTCTAAACTTTCATTGTTTATAAAGCAAATGGGTTTAGATATCATTTTATTTATAGGTAATTTTTACATCCCTAAGAGGTCACACCTTCTTGAGGCATATGAGGTCCTTTTCTCTGTCCAAAACTTGGTTATGGTTGGTATCTTCTAGTAGTCCTTGAAGACTTTTAATAAAATTTCTTGCTTACATTGAACATAAGAAATTTCCATTGTCAGATGCATCATTATTTTGGGTAGCATGGTGAAAGCAGAAATACCCAAGATATGATACCAAAAGGCTACTCTCTTAGTGTAAAAATGAAAATAAATGGAACTGTCATGTAGAAGAGAGCAGGGAACCTGGCATGTCTCAATCATAGCACTACGTAGAGGGAGGGAAAAAGAGTGTATCCTCTCTGAGAAATTGAAGAACCGGATATATATTCTGAATTCACACTACCAATGGGGTCCAAAACGTCATGAAGAAATTTAATTTAAAATAGTATGTCTATCCCAATAATGATCAAAAGACACTAGTGATGGTAAAATGCAAACTGACTTAAGAAATGTTAAAAAAAAAAATACCTCTCATATTTAAGGAAGCATGAATGTTTTACAACCTAAAACTGTACTTAGTGTCCTAGATATTGAACTATAAAGGACACACTTTTTTCAGGTCATGACGTCAGATTCTTGTAGAACTTTCATCCAGAAACACCTTTCATCAAGACACAATTAAAATCACCTATGCTATTGTATAACTAAAGCTCACGCACAAAGGCATTTTGTGAATTGGTTCCTTCTCCACAATGTATATCTGCTTATTTGTCTCACACAACTTATCTGCTGAATAGGTAGTTTTCTCTTGGGCCTGTGTTAGGCTCCAGTCACCCTCCACCTTAGCAAGCATCCCTTCCTTTTCTGTCACAATCCACTTAGTGGCTTCCAGTTCAATACAGAAATCTCAGTGGACACCCGACAAATACGAAAATCAATTGAATCCATGTTTTGCAATGTTGTGGTTTATAGTACATGCCTCAAGAAAAGCACTATTGGAGAAACATGATAAAAACTTAAATTCTTTTTTGTTTGTTTGTTTCAGGAGACTTTTGAGTTTGTAAGCCTTAGTGTATTCTTCCTTTTCTTCCTGGAAACAATACCTCACATTATCAATAGTCAGATAGTGTAACATTAATTTTACTGAAACAAACTGTAATGAAATAACTGTTATTTTGAAAGGTACATTTTTAAAAATTTGCTTGTCTCTTAAAGGTAATATCTTTTCTACCTGGGCCTAACTATAGGAGGTATATTTCTTTGGAACAATTTCAATACATGTAAAAAACTCTTTACCTCAAGAGGAAATCACTGGAAATTTATTTCTCTCTAGTGAATTTCTTTGGGATAAAAGTTTTTTATATTGCACAGAATCTTAATACTCAATGTAATTATAAAACTTTCTGTACTTAGAACCTTATATACATTAACCCGATATTTCAAAATTACAAAAACTTAAATTTATTGTCAAAGAAGTGAGTCTAATAGGGGAAAAATGCATACATAAGGTAAAAAAAAATTGCCCTTAGTTTATTTTTTTCTAGTAAAATTCAATAGTGTATGCTAAAAGCTATTAAGCATATTGAAATAGTTTTCATTAACATTTGAGTCAAGATACTTTTATTATTTTTTCAACTCACATATTAGCTTACTAAAACAGGGTATTTCTCAAATATTCTTTTGCCTTTGTCTTAATTGTAGATGAAGACAAATGTGAGCTTTTCTTAAATCCCTGTTTCTTTTTATTGCTATCTTGCTTTAAAATGAGTCATTCTTTTTAATTCACTGTTTCTTGTTCTGCTTTTTCTCAAGGGGCATGTACTTCCCCATTTATTGATGGAAAGTATTCTCAATTGTTCACTTTTAATTTGTCACTGAGAGGACCATGGATCATTGAACAGTGTTTCTCTTGTCCACTTACGTAAAGGACTTCTTTTCTTTAGTTAAAAAATTAGTTTTTGATATTTAAATTTATGACCCAAACCTCCTTTTGTTTGTCCCTTCCTTGACATTCGAGAAGCACTTTTCCCAGTATATGAGCAAAGGACAGACCAAGATATGTGTACAGTGTGGCAACAAGATTTAAGAGCATGAGGTATTTGGAAACAATTCAGAAAAGAGCCACACATTGGATGAAGAAGCAATAAAACAAAATATATGGGGAATGATTAACAGGCAATGGCGATAGGGGTTTTTAAGAGTAGTCAGCAATACTTAATGTGCATTAGGGAGACATTGTATTGAGGACTCATTCTTATTTCATTCAAAGGTATTAAATAGGAATGTTATTTGGTTTAAAAAATATGAGTCCCAGCATTTCTCTATTGATCTTCAATGATAACAACCTTTCTGTGCCTTGGACTCATGAAGCCACCCACTTGACTAGAAAGCGTGATGTGGAAGAATTGACGTGAACCCATTCAAATCAGAATCAATTACTGTAAATTATAAATATAGCTTTATAGTGTAACTCTGCTTTAGAATAGGATACTTTTCTAATTCCTAAGAATTTCAGCTGCAGTTCTTTGCATTACTTTATTTGCTTTCACCGAAAAGAGGCTACTAATATTAGTCCTGAAAGAGTAAAGCCTATTCCTTTTGTTACCTTAGGAATATATATATATTTGGCTTCTAGTGGTAACTGCAGCCAGTATGGTAAAATTTTCCACCAAAATCAGCAACTGGCCCTTTGACTTTATTGCTCCTTGGAGTCTTTGATCCTCTAATGTTCTTGTTATGTGTAACCAATTATCTTGAATTACCTTTCTTCTCTGTCCCTCTTTTCTATCTCTCTGCTGGTTTTCAGTGTACTGCTATTTTGCATAAATCTGCTTCTTGCTTAGGACTTATGCACAATATCTTTCTACAATATTCTTATTTAGAATACAAACATATAAGTTACTTTCTTTCCCATGGAAAAAGATTATAAGTTCAGCTTATACAAATAAAACATATATTAAATCTAGTTTTGCTGGCATGATGGTGGTGTCAACCTTGGAATGCATTACAAAATATAACATTATTCATAAATAGGTAAAATATAGATTAATTACAAAGAGAATATTATGTGCCTACCTGAAATCTAAAGTGTTTCTGCTAAATGTATTGCTGATGAGACCATGTGGAAAAGAAAAATTGAAGACTATTTCATAATTCCTCTTCCTAAGAGAAACAGAATGTTCCCCCTCAACTCCCACACCCTGGGAAGGAGACAGATGCTCTGGCAAATCCCACAAACAACCCTTTTGTCTGAGAGGTAAAACTCATTTTCCCCCTAAGAGATAAGAGCCCACAGGGAGCTGAGGGGCTGGTCAAAGATCTCCCTTTTACTACTCTGTCCCTCTGTGGACAAGTGCTTGGGGGCAGGTGTATGGAGAGTGAACTGCTTTGGAAACAAGACCCTGCATAGCCATGGACCTTTCCCTAAGGCTACTCCCTATATTAATGCAAAGACATGACTCATAATCTTGGCTCTGCCAATGACTAGAGTTTCATTTTTCCTTTCCACTTTTTCAAATCAGTAAGGATTCTTTTCCTTAAATTCAGATCTGATGTTTCTTTTAGAAACCATATGGGGCTTGAGTAATACTCATCTCGGTGATAATTTAGTTCTTTCCAGATTGTAAGATAACCCTGACCAGCATGGAGACTTCTAGAAAAGAATGAAGAATCAAAGAAAAAGAACAGTGGGTACAAAATGATCCTTCATATCATAGACAGGATCTTTTATAAAGATTCAAAGGATGTATCCCTTTTAAATACATAATTTAGGAAATTCATATATATTTTAATCGTATTTTCAAAAACATTTAAACATTATTTACTATAAAACCACTCAAAGAAAAGAGAATAATCTCAGTGAGTAAAGAATGTACAGAGATGAGAAACCAAGGTGGTTCAATAAAGGTAATGAAGGAGACAAATGAATAGAAGATTTGACCCAGAAGAAAATTAATTAATAAAAGGTAAAGACAAGTCATACACATTTTTCTCATAACACAAAGTGAAAAATAAGAATACAGACCAGCCGAAACTGGTTTGGCTCAGTGGATAGAGCGTCTGCCTGCGGACTGAAAGGTCCCAGGTTTGATTCCAGTCAAGGGCATGTACCTTGGTTGAGGGCACATCCCCAGAAGGGAGCATGCAAGAGGAAGCTGATTGATGTTTCTCTCTCATCGATGTTTCTAACTCTCTCTCCCTCTCTCTTCCTCTCTGTAAAAAATCAATAAAATATATATTTTTAAAAAAAGAATACAGACCAGAAGATAATAAAATAGGCATCTGACCTGCAGTTCATAAGCTTTCAAAAGATAAAGAAGTGATGGGAACCACCAAGTCATGATTGATGAACTGAACTTCATTAAATTTAAAATGTTCTGCTCTGTGGAAGACTCTATCAAAAGAATAAGAAGATAAGCCACAGACTGCGAGAAAATGTTTGCAAAAGACACATTTGATTAGGACTGTTATCCAAGACCTACAAAGATCTCTCAAAACTTAACAATAAGAAAGTGAACAATTTGACTAAAAAATAGAAAAAAAGACCTGAGCAAACACCTCAACAAATAGGACATAAAGATGGCGAGTAAGTTTATGAAGAGATGAACAAAAACATCTGTCATTAGGAAGTTGCAAATTAAAACAACAATGAGATACCACTACGCACCTATTGGAAAGGCCAAACTAAAAAACACCAGTAACACTAAATGCTGGCAAGAATGTGAGCAACAGCATTCATTGCAAAACGGTACAGCCACTTTGGAAGACAGTTTGACAGTTTCTTATAAAACTAAAAATTCCTTCCGTATGATTGTTTTTTTGTTTTTATCCAGAAAGCCATAAAACTTATGTCTACATAAAAACACGTACAGATATGCTTATGGCAGCTCTATTCATAATTGCAAAAACTTGGAAGCAACCACGATGTACTTCAATATGTGAACAAATAAATAAGCTGTGGTACATCCAGAAAATGGAATATCAACATTGATGAGCTGTCAAGCCAGGGAAACTCATAAATGCATATTACTAATGAAAGAAGTCAATCTGAAAAGGCTACATACCGTATAATTCCAACTATATGATGCTTTGGAAGAGGCAGATACAAGATCACTGGCTTTTAGAGTTAGATTGGAAAAAAAGGATGACTAATCAGAGACCCAAGGATTTTTAGGCCAGTGAAACTATTCTCTATGATATTACAGTGGTGAACACAGGTCATAATATATTTGTCTAAACTTGTAGAATGTATAACACTAACTCTAATGTAAAGTATGCACTTTGGGCATTGTTGATGGGAGGAAGGTTGTGTGTGACAGGAGAGGGGACAGAGGTATATTGGAGTTCTCTGTACTTTCTACTCACTTTTGTGGTGAACCTAAAACTGCCTAGGGGAAAAAGGCAGCTCATTAATATAAAAAATACTGAACAAAGCATTCATAATCTAAAAGTTTTGGCAGAGTTTACTGTTATGACAAGGATGAGAGCACTATGATTGAACTACCTGTGTTTTATTCTTACTCCATTGTTCAAACTCAGCAGCAAATTTCTAAAGAGCAACAAAACATATATGCCTCAGTTTTCTCACCTTGAACATGTAATAACCAGAAGTGACCATCTGAGTGAGGCACTAAACTTGAGAGAAGTAGTTATCACAGGGGAAAATATACTGGGGAACACAGTCTTGGTGATTTCTGGGTGACTGGAATAGGTAACAAAGGATCATTTAATTTGAATATCAAATGGGTATATTTGCATATTTTAATCGTGAGTTGTGATGCAGCATAAATTGATGATATTTGTGGGAGGTAATTGGGAGGTAATTGGTGATAGCCTGGCATAACCACTGTCCTTTTACAGGTGGTTAACTAGTACACTAATTTCTAGCCACCAGAACAAAGCCATAAGAGATTTGTCTTAATAAAAGGTAGAGAATAATATAAATTGTTGGCTCTGGTCCATGGGTCCTGAGCAGGCAGTTCTTTTGAAATTCATGCAGCGATAGCTCAGACTCAGCACCACTTTGAACTTACACACAAACATCTATTTCCCCAAGGTCTTGCCACTGTGCCCGAGGGATGGGTTTTCAGACAACATGCATCCTCTACTTGAAAACCTATATTTTTACCTTCTGTATCTTTTACCTCCCCAAATAAGGAAATAGGCCCTTCTTTAGGTCCAGAAGTCTTCCCTTTATGTTTGTCATAGGATAATGGAGCTTCTTTTGGAAAGAAATTTCACTTTTTTGTATATCCATTTATGTGGTTTTTTTGTTTTTTTTTTTAAATGTACTTTCATTGATTTTAGAGAGGAAGGGAAAAGGAGAGATAGAAACATCAATGATGGAGAATAATAAAGAACAATAAACACCAGAAATGTTAATGATGAGACAGAATCACTGGCGACCTCCTGCATGTCCCCTGCTGGGGAGCAAACCTGCAACCCAAGATGTGCCCTGACCAGGAACAGAACTGTGACCTTCTGGTTCATAAGTCAATGCCCAACCACTGAGTCACACAGACTGGGCTCCATCTGTCTTTATTGATCCTAAACAGGCTGCTAAAGCATTCTTAAGGAAAAACAAATCACACAACTCTGACGGTTGGTACCATGACAAATTTACAGTTTCTAACCTCAACTGTGCCCTGAATACAGCTTAGTAATTTATTCACTGGTTTCTTTCTAACAGTCTCCTTACAAATGAAAAACTTTACTATTCCATTTAACCCCAATTCCCTTAATAGCATATAATCTTTCACTTTAATTGTGCTATTTCTTTGCCTACCTTGGCAAAGCTTACTTACCCCTAAAGAGATCTCAATTTTTACTGCTTTTTCCGAGGAAACTTTTTGACCTCCACAAGTAGAACAGAGGACTTCTATCCCCAAAGAAATAGCATGGCTTTAGTACCTTTCTTATTGCATTTTCATTTTTTGTATGTTTCATCACCCGCTAGAACTAGTAACAGAGAAGGGGTCTAACTACTTTTTATTCAGCTTTGCATTTCGAAGGGTGAACACAGTACTGTTGGGTAAACAAGAGAGCTGTAAGCGGATGGCACTTTTATTTGCCCAGAACTTCATTTGGGAAACCACATTTATTTCATTTTCTTTTGATTTTGTGGGTTATTTTTTTTAATTTTTATTTTATTGATCTTAGAGAGAAGGAATGAGAGAGAGAGAAAAATATTGATGTAGGAGAAAAACATTGATTGGCCTCCTCCAGTACATGCCCTGACCAGGAATTGAACCTACAACCCAGGCATGTTCCTTGGCAGGGAATTGAATCTGCAACCACAATACTTGGGTGTACAGGATGATGCTCCAACCAAGCGAGACAACCATCCAGGACTAAGTTTTGTTTTAGAAGGATCACCCTGGCTGCTGTTGAAAATGGGCTGTAGAGGAGTCCATGTTGAAAGCAGCAAGACTACTTTGAAGGTGATTGGGGGTAATGTAGTGAAATAATGACAGTGACAAGAATAATTTATTCTACATATCTTTTGAAGGCCACTAGGATGTTATGACTGGATAGTTTAATCTATGAAAAACTGAAGTGATCTAAGAATTTTAGCTTGAACAACTGGAAGAACAGAGTTGCCAGATATATAAGACTAGAGTTCATGGCAAGACTAGAGTTAGGGAGGGGGTGGCGGGGGAGAGAGAGAGAGAGAGAGAGAGAGAGAGAGAGAGAGAGAGAGAGAATCTATACGTGTAAAAGCCAAGCATCCAGAACAATCAGAATGACCAGAATGACTGGTTGTCTGATGTGCACTGTGGCCAGCCAACTAGTGCAATGGGGTTGGGCTGGCCAGAACCCATCTGTGCACAAATTCATGCACCAGACCTCTAGTTGCATAATAAAAAGTATTAAATCAAAGAAACTGGATGACATCACCAAGAGATGGCATGTTGTTAAAGAAGAGTAGAAGATAAAAGACCGAGCCCTCGCTCACTCCAAAGATAGGACGCCAGGGGAATGAGTAAGCATCAGATAAGAGACTGAGAGCCAGTGACCTGTAAGGAAAGAGAAAGAAGTGTGGCTGCAAGGCCAAGTGAAGAAAGCATATCAATGAAGAGAGAGTGGACATCTTG
This sequence comes from Nyctalus aviator, assembly GCA_036971965.1. NCBI lineage: Eukaryota > Metazoa > Chordata > Mammalia > Chiroptera > Vespertilionidae > Nyctalus > Nyctalus aviator. The sequence goes on along the minus strand of CM072924.1, from coordinate 176,672,548 downwards.
TTAAACTCTGCTGATGAATGGGGTAGTCACTGGAGGCACTGTTTGGAAGTAGGGAAAAGCAGCCTAATTAGACATGGTATGAGAGAGCCTGGAAGAAGTGAGGTAAGGAGAGAAGTTATAATCTTTTAAAGAGTTTTGTAGGGAAGGAAAGCAGATGAATGGGGTGGTAGCTGGTGGGGAAAATGAGGTCAGAGGAGATTTTGTTTGGTACAGACACAGATTCCACATGACTTTTGCTTAATGTGACCTTTATAAAAGCCAGTGCTTTATCACAAAAATATAACTTTCCGAAGGTGAATTTTCTAAGTCAGCACAATCCTCCATTAAGTGTGTATAAGCTTGGTTAAAATGTTTTCTTTTGCAACATTACATAAAAAAATAATATGATTGCATGCTACCCCCAGCTACATTTAAGTATTTGATTTTAAAAAATAAAACTTAAAGTGTATATTCTAGATGAATCATTTGAAATAGGTTGACTTTTACCTGATGATTTTAATGGTATATGTGGAACACTTTGAGAAATCCAAGAACATGTACTTATATAGGACAGCACAAATACTCTGCAAAATATTGATGTTACCCAATATATTTACCATGAATTGCACTAAATGATCTTTTCCTCCTTTGTACTTTCCACAAATGGGCTGAGAAACACATAATACTAAAAACATAACCTTATTTTAAAGATGAGGAAATAGTTGCTTGGCATATAGAAAAGCAAGCTGTGATTACACAGCTATTCAATATAATCTTATACAACTTGTATATAATACTCTAATATTCTAAGTGAATTTCTAAATGTAATGGATGACACTGTTGGCATTTATGTTTACATTGGTTTATTGCATTCACTACTTTGCATTTTTAATGCACATATATGCCTAGACCAGAACATTTTTGAGAGAAGGAAAATTGTGTTAATATTTCTTTCATATGTTCACCACACCAAATTCGGTGCTATATGTACTCAATAAGTTTGGGCTAAATTTATGAATAAACATTCTAAACTATTATGATTTATTTCTTATCATAAAAGCAAAAACTAAAAAGGACTTCAGTTATGAGAGCTACAAAACTCCAACTGTCTTCCTAGACATTTAGTGCAGCAAGATCTGCAACAAGCTGAGATAATGAAACAGTCCTGTCCTCTCAGTCAGCTGCTTTTCTCTGTGTTATAATTAAAGCAGTGACATTTGACAATCACTAAAAGCATGTTTAATTTTTATACCATTATCTTTTATCCTGGGACAGAATCCTCCTTCTCTTTTCTCACAGTTATCATTCGTCTCTTTATTTGTCTAGCTAGGACAACATTGGAAGAAGGGAAGTGTATAATTGTTTTGTGATGCCCAGAGAAAATTTAGCTGCCAGATACTTTTATTGTTTAGTTCTTAATTTTAACTCTTAGGTATTGACAAATACAACATTGAGCTCTTCAATTACCCTTACTGACTTCACTCTCACTGTACCCTTTTTTTTTTTTTTTTTTTGCTATTTCACATTCTCTCTCATTGCCTTTTGGCACCAATTTTATTAATTTTTATTTCTGACATAAAGCCTTCTGATTCTTAAGGTTCCCCCTTTCCTATCTATAAATACTTTCCCTTGACAGCCCTGTGGGGTTAACGACAGCTTTGCAAAATAAACATTTCACATGCATCAGTCGTTGGAGAAAAATTACTTGTAAAGACCTAACACTTTTAGGATTCTGGCAGATGTAAAGATTCTATGTGGAAAGCTGTATAATCTAAGTTAGAAAATGTATATTCAAAAAGTGTTTTTCACCGACATTCCTCAGCCTGTCAGGATAAGAATACCACCCATGTGCATAACAGGAGAGACAAACTCTGTGCACATTGCTAAGAGGCTATCACAGGAACTAACCAGACCACAGGAGCCCCAGCATACGTGAACTTCACAGCCGGTGCTCAAAGACTGTTGTTGACTAGTTGACTTTTTGTGCTTATTTATTACTGTTCTCTTTTTTCTTTTTCTTCAACATCCAGAGTACATTGCTTTCTTCCCCGCCCCCCCTGCTTTTTTTTAATTGAGTATAACATTCTCATAACTGGCATCTATTGGAAAGTTTTATTCTTATTTTCAAGTGTTATAAAATATCACTGTTTCTCAGGCTCATGGACTTTTAATAATTGGTTCTGTGACGTTGCTAAGAACTTCCCTGCAGCTCATTAGTATTGGCAGGTTTCTACACCTTCTTCCCTTTCCTTGACTTAATTAGGATAGCTCCACACTGTGAGTGGGAGAGAAAGACCCCAGTCTTATTTACTAGCATAGTAACTTAACCGTAAACCAGCGCTAATCAGGAACATTGCTTGTAAAATAGTCTCACTGGCTGCCTCTCAGAGTATCTAGCCAAGGGGGCAGGCCATCCTTTTAAAGATCCGGAGCCCCATCTTCAGAGGTAAAGGCTCTGTATAGTCTGTGCACAAGGAGTGCTATTCCCTCTCTAGAGCAAATTGATTCTAGCTCATTCTTTACATCACTCCCTGGCATAAGCATTTTAAGTCCTAATTAAGTAAAAATCCTGTGTGACGTAGTATCACATCTTATGAACTGGACACTTACAATTTTGTAGACAAGGGTCCAAGTCTATGTTCTAACTTCACCTCCTGACACTTGACCTAGTCCAGGTAGCATCAGACTGAGCTTAATCACGTTGACTCTGCACAACCTGTCCTCTTTGCCTAGATTTCCCTCCCTCTCCTTTTCTATGTGGTGAATTTTTGCTCATTTCAGCTCAAATGTTGACCCCGCTGGGAAGCCTTTCCTTTTTCTCCATGCAGAATTACTCACTCCCTCTTTTCAATCACCACGTTCCTGCCCCTTGCGGCATCACGTTGTCACCATTACTCACTTCCCTGTTTCCACCTCCTCCAAATTAGAAATCAGAGTTTTACCTTTGTCTAGCCCAAACACAGCCTGTGTGTGGGAAGGCTCCTCAATACTTCATAAATGGATAGCTCTTGTTAATATTTTCTTTGCTATTATTTCATAAAACACTACTCTTATATCTGGGACACTTTCCTTAAAACTTGAAGATGACATGTGAACACAGAATTTGAAAAAAAGAGGAAGGGTGATGAATAATAAGTAGCCTTTTCTGTGACTATGGATGATATTATACGTCTTGTGTAGAAGAGTCTTATCAGGCATCAGTTGTCTAGAGAAGCATTATATTCTTTTCTGATGACTAAGAACATTGAAAGTCACAAAATTCTTCTTGTGAGCCAAATAAAATCTTTCTTAATGAAGTTTAATATTGCTTCTTGGTTCATTCTGCAAGGGTAATTGGTAGTGGCTGCGTCTCATCAATCAATTAACAAATCAGCAAATGTTATTTACTCATTTCTTGCTACATGGTTATCACTGTAATCACAGAACTGGCAAGCATAAGATGTTTAAGACATCATGATTGTCCTTCTGAAGTTTCCATTTATTTGTAAGATGCTTCATGGAAAAATCATTCATTCATCAAATCAAAAGATATTCACTGAGAATTTAATCTGTTCTAGGGGCTAAGAGACTAGAAATATGGGAAGAAGACTTGACCTTCATAAGGAATGCAAAATAAAGCTTATTCTCTCTGAAAATACACCTTTCCTATCATAAAAACCTGTACCAAAGTGTCATGAGTTTTGAAGCACAAATACTGACCATATTCTGTGGCTACAGTAGAAGCCATGGGTGTTAGAGTAGCATTAAGTTTTGAAAGTCTCAGCCATCCATTGCCACAATAACATTATATAGGAAACACTCCAAAATGTATTGGATTAAATAAATAAACCATTTATTATTTCTCTCAAATTTATGGGTAAGTTGGTTCTGCTAGGCTGGACTCAGCAAGCCTTCTTCCTGTGTCTGTAGTTAACTGTGGGTGGGCTGAATGACTTTGCTAATACTTACTGGGCTCTCTCACTTGTCTAAGGTCTCACCTGAGTCAATTGACTAGGGTTTGTTTAATGTGTCTCATCCTCCGGCAATCTAGCCTGGTCATGCTGGTATGTTATCAAGGAAAGGCAAAGTAGCAAGATGGAAAAAGAAAGCAGAAATGTTCGGGGATTTAACAAACAAACACCTTTTTACTTGAATCATATTTGCTACTGTCAAATGTCCAAAACAAGTAACTTGGCTAAACGCAGAGTTAAAATATATAGTAAAGAGCACAGCTAGAGAAAGACATGAAAAAAACACTGGCCACTAGCACAATCAATCTGCTGCACAAGAATAGCTAATCATTAAAAAGTGGTTTCCAAGCCAAAGCGACTAGAACCCTTATGTTAAAGATTCTTCAATCCTCTGCCATTTCAGATGCAGGATGTAAGAGAGGTTGGGCTGACTTTGATTAAACAGGGGATGATCTGATGGACATGACCACAGAATCACCACTCACATATAAGCTTGTAACAAGTGAGCCTTTCAGGGCAAATAGGGAAGCTAGGGGAATATGAAGAAGTCACCCATACCAAAAACCTACCCCCAAGTCCATATCTACACTAAGCAATAACAATATTTCTCTGCTCCAGCTGCTACCTTTAAGTGGTGAATTTGGAAGGGTGACTTCCCATTGTCATACTTAACTGAAAAGTCATCATACCTAGAGAGCCTGAGTTATTGGAATTTTTAAAACTGCATGTTGTTGTGGGTTGAACTGTGTCCTCTCAAAGGAGATGTTGAAATCTTCACCCTAAGTGATGCATCTACAAGCTGAAGAATACTGAAGATGCCAGTTACTGCCAGAAGCTAAGAGGAGCATGGAACAGATTCTCCCTCAGAGCCCTCAGAAGAAAACCTTTCTGCTGACATTATGAATATAAATTTCTAGACCCCAAAACAGTGAGGGGGATACATTTCTGTAATTTTAATTTAAAAAATTTTTTTTCAATCCCTACCTGAGGATATTTTCCCACTGACATGTAGAGAGAGCATAAGAGAGAGGAAAAATCACATCAATCAGTTGCCTTCTACATGAGCCCCTACATCTCCTTAAATGGAATCGAACCCAGGATCCTACAGTCTGCAGGCTGATGCTCTATTCACTTAAGCAAACTGGCTAGGGCCATTTCTGTGATATTAAAACATTTGCCTTGTGATACTTTGTTATGGTAGCCATAGTAAACTCATACAGATTTTGGGTCTGGGAGTTGGTTTAACAAATACATAAAACTGTGGAAGTGGATATGAAATTGTATAATCGGTAGAGAATGGAAGTATTTTGAGGTCCATGATAGAAAAAGTCTAGTATTGCCTTGAAGAGAAATTGGCTGCAGAGAAATATTCTATCATCTTAAAGAAGAAATATTCCAAGAACAGAATATTATTAGGAATATGGAGGGTAAAGATGCTTCTGTTGAGGCTGCAGGTAGAAGGGAGGAACCTGTTATTGGAAAATGGAAGAAAGATGATCTTGTTATAAAGTGGCAGAGAACTTGGCAGAATCGTGTTCAGCTGTTCCGTGGTGGAAAGTGGAATTTGTAAGGAATAAAACTTCTAAGCAAGATGTGAAAAAAATGCAGCTTTGTTTCTCCTTTCTGTTCATAATGAAATGTGAGAGGAGACATTGAGGAACACACTGTTAAGTGAAAAGGAATCGGAACTTGATAATTTGGGAAAATGTCATCCTATCCAAATCAGAGTGTTCTGGTACTAGGGCTAAGGGTGTGGCTGAACAACCTTTTGCTAAAGAAATTAGGAGTATGACTCCTGGAACCAATCCACTATCTCAGCAGAAGCCAAGAATAGAAATGTTGTTATCCAGAAAACATCTGTGGAGAGCCCTTGTATCTAATGGTGTGGATCCCTTTGGAAGACCAACATCCACAGAACACTAACGAAGTCTTTGGGAATGTTATACCAGTTCTAACATTGCCCGCCTGGCCTGAAAGGGAAGGAAGTGAGATGAAATAAAGGAAGAAAGGTGCAAAGGGCAAAGCCACGAGTGTAGAGGTCAGAGGGCAGAGGTACTACCCAGGGCTAAGGAGTAGAGCCATCCAGAGTGGCCCCAGACATCAAGCCATAGAGAATCACTTTCAGATTTTGAAACCCAATGGGATTTGCTCTGTTCAGTTGCAAACTTACTTTAAACCATTAGCTCCTTCTTTCTTCCAATTTTTTTTTTTTCATTTTAGGATGAGAATGTTTCACCACTGTATTTTTGAAACATAGCTTGTCTGGTTTCACAAGTGGACAGATGGTGAGGCATTTTGCCTGAGGATCTAACAGCCAGAAACTGACCCCTAGTTGATTTAGAAGATGATATTTGGTACTTTTTTTAGTTGGTTATATTCAGATGAAATCTTGGACTTACAGTTGATAGAACTGGTTAAGACTTTTAAAGATGTTGGCATAGGTTGAATGTATTTTTGCTTATGAGAAGGACATGGATTTTGCGGGGTGGGGGTGGGGGGGAGTACAGGGTAATAAGCAGATAGCTAAGGTTTAAATGTGTCTCCCAAAAGATATATAGAAGACCTAACTTTCAGTACTTTGTTATGTGATCTTATTTGGAAACAGGGACAGTGCAGATAGTCTCATCTTAATTAATGTCATACTGCAGGAGGGTGAATCCATAATTTAATATGACTGGTATCCATATAAGGAGAGAGACACAGAAAAGAGAATGCCATGTGAAGACATAGAGAAGCAGGGAGACAAGAACTATGAGATGAGAGAGGTAGAGATTGGAGTGATGCATCTACAATTCAAGGAATACCTAGGATTGTCTCTAACTGCCAGAAACTAGCAGAGAGAAAGAGAGGCAGGGATCAGATTTTCCCTCATAGCTCTCAGAAGGAACCAAGCCTGCTGACACTGAATTTACATTCTCTCCCCCAGAACTTGGAGAGAACACATATCTGTTGTAAGCCATCCAGTTTGTGGAAGTGGCTTTGGACATGGGTAGTGGGTAGGACTAGTCTCAGGAGAGCTGTCCTGGGCATGGTACTAGTGTCTGAAGCTCTCAGAACTAGAACCACCATTTGCTCTTTCTCTCCTGTAACCAACACTTTCAGTATGGCATAGATTTCTTTAAAAATTCTCAAAACTTACATCTTACTTAGATCATTCTCCCAGAACTGTTGGAGGACCTCATCCTGTAACTGTATTTCTAAAAGAGTACCAACCCCAGCAATTGCAGGGTGATTATATCTTTTTTTCCTTTTAAAAATAATTACTTTTTTTTTACAGTTTAGATTTAATATTATTGCATATTATAGTAATATATTATATATTATATAGTATATTATATATATATATATGTATTCAAACCTGACACTCGAGTCTTCCATAAAAATAGCAAGCAAATTTCACAACAAACACACATCTCTATATATATAGTATATATATATAGTATATTATATAGTATATATATACATATATATAGTATATATATGTATATACTATATAAATATAGTATAATATATTATATAGTATATTGGATATTATAGTGGATAGTATAGTAATTAGACAATCATATATTTTACAAAGTTTCCCCCCTAATATTTCCAGTACCCAACTGGCACCATGCATAGTCCTTACAATATTATTGACTATGCTATACTTTACCCACCTTATTTTGAATGTGACATTTTGTTTTACTATCCTGACTTTAAAAATCACACATTTAATCTCTGAGCACCCTGGGAGGGCTGCTTACCAGCTAGCCAAATAATCTTACCTTTTGAGGCTTTGAGTAAGTCCCACGTTCCCCACATCCCCTCAAGCACTATTGCCTCTTTAGATTGCTATTGATTGCTTCTCTTCTCTCACTCCTTTAGCCTCTATTGCAAGGTCCCACATGAGAGGATGCTGGCCTGGCCTGTTATCATTGGGGATTAGAATTCTTATTTTATAACCACTGTAAACTCTCGCTTCTTTTTATTTTCCCAGGGTGCCTAGCACATGGTAAGGAACATACCGCTGATAACTTGCTGATTAACTGATTTTTGACCTTTCCATCAGAGGCGTAGTTGTCATAAATCCATGGAGAAGATTATCTGGAGGTTTCTTGGTGGTGGTGGTGGGAGGGTGGGGAGTGAGAATAGAAGGGAGGAAAAGCATCACACGGAGTTAGTGAGGCAGCTGTCTATGCTTCGGTTTGCTTCTGTCTCAGCCTTGGCCTGCAGGGCCCGGAATGAGGGCCATTAGAATCACTTCCCAAAGATTTTTGACAGAAAATGAATCTAGCTGTTACATGGGAGATCTGATACCCTGGCACCGGAGACATCAGTGTTAACTGTGTACTGGTCCTAAAGGGTGGAACCCAGAGCCCAGGGAGCTGCAAGGGGGGAGAGGCTTCAGGCTTAGGGAAGGAGATGCCTGGTGAAAGGAATCGCCCTTGGCTCCAGGAGGGGCCCCGTGATTGACAGGGAGCAGTCAAGGGAGAAAGGTTAAGCAGCCAGACAATTACCAAAGTCAACAGGTACAATAAGATGAAGAAGAATGATTTTTGCCAATTTCTTAAGGCCTACATGTGGTGGGAGAATTGGGGTGTTCATAATAAGGACAGTTTTCTTGTCCCATTGTGCCTTCTCATAACTCTGAAGAAAGGCATGTGTGTCTGGGTTTCTGCTTCATTTGTAAAAGCTTTTACATTACAGAAAATATATTCTGAACACTTTTTTTTTTTTTTTTTTTTTTTTTTTTTAAACAGAGCCCAGGGAGATTTTCACAGACGCAATTAAAAACATCTTCAGTTTTGATTCACTCCTCTGCAATATTTTGATTTCAAACCTGACACTCGAGTCTTCCATAAAAATAGCAAGCAAATTTCACAACAAACACACATCTCAAGTCTAAATGTTCACAAATGATAGTTAGAATAAACCAGGATTAGCTTCATTTTTTTTTAAAAAAAATAGAAAAATCCCCTATAAATGACAAATATATTCTGATTGGGAATTAGAAAATGACGTTTCAGCACATCAACGTACTTACTATAAAAATGTACTTTTGGTACCGATGCTTTTCTTCATGTTTAAATATGAAGGACGATTGGATATTTGAAGCGGCAGGAAACCCTTAAAGGACTAACACTGCTTGACAAGAACAATATTCGGCCACTTTATTGTTTGCCTGCTCAGGAATCATCTCATGAGGTGAAGCGCCATGGAACTGAAGGCCTCCCGTCTCAAGGGATTTTAGTGTCTGCGCAGGTTTGTTTTATAAAAACGATGGTTTGAAACAAAACTGCTTAAGCAAGATAGAGAATTCTGCAATTTGCAAACCCCATGCGGGAAAGATACTCCAAGTCCTTGGACTAACTATGGTGAGTAACAGGACCTTCAACAGCCAATCATCTTATCCTGTTGATGTCCTGTTACCTGGAAATCAGCTTCCCTCTTTTCCTAGATGCTACAAGTAACTAGAAAATAACACTGGACATGGCTTCTAGGGTAATATTCAACTATCAGCCAAGCGACAAAAGAAATTTTATTTGAAGACTTACCCTTAAGATCAACCAAAGGACTTGTGTGCATGCATATGGGCCTAGCCAGTGGCCATGGACAACAGGGGGGGTGGAGACATATGTAGGGAGGGGTTTGGGATGGGAATGAGGGGATAAGGACAATTATGTGAGACCATAATCAAGAAAATAAATAAATAAATAAATTTTTTTTTTAAAAAAGACCTCTTAGATGAGTTTAATGGTCAAAGGCTAAAAACATTGTACAGGTGACCACTAAGAAAGCTGATGTGTCTTTCTTAAACATTAGAAAATGGTATGTGATATGTGGGGAGCCGGCGGCCATGGCATACTCAGCCCTAGGGCACCCTATATGCCGCACCAGCAAGACCAAAGGTGAACCTGAGGGGGGCAGTGAAGGACTGAGAAAAGACAGACAAGAGAATGAAAGCTGGGTCTCGGTGGGACACTGTTTCCCTGATGGGGACCCAGCAGCACCTCGAACTACAAGCAGTGTCTTTATCTTATAGCACATGCCAGGAGGCAAAGTAAGGGCGTGGTCAAGATGTTCACAAACATCATTGTAAACATCATTCTCCTGGGTTTCAGTCCCACTCAATTACATGCACCAGAGCAAGCTTTGTTTACTTGCAGCCTATATTACTTAGGTATGTGGGGCCAGAGTTCAGACCATAGGTTCAAGCTTACAACTCTAGCTGTTGGCTATCATTGTGCTGGGAGGGCTCTGCCCTCCAGGCTGGGACTTACGTGTGGCCATAAGAGGACTGTGTCCTCTCACCAGTCCAAGGCTTGAACCTGTCCAAACACTGTAGCAGCCAGCGCCCCACAGTGTATAAATGCTGAAACAGACAGAGAGATGGATTATTCAGTGGCTTTGACCCCTTACCCAATGTCACACAGCTGATGCTACCCAGGAATGCCATTTCCCTCCCAAGGAAGGCGGCTCACCAGAAGCGTTCCTCCCGGCTACTTTGTAGACCTAATACAATTCTCTGTTTTCTTGACATTTGCTGCTGACACCCCAACCAGTCTCTTGTCTTGTTAAGGATCCCCGTGGAGCCCACGTGAAGGCAGAATGAGAGAAGAAAGAAGCCCAGCTGTTAGGCAGCGGCAAATAAAGATGACCTACATTTTGCTCCCAAAGGTTAGGCCTGTATCCCTGGAGCACGCCTGCGCAGGTCATTGCAAGGAGTGCTGGGACCCAGCGCTTGCCTACAACAAAGGGATCTTCAAGAGGCTCTGGGAATGGTTTCTCTGACTGAAAGAGTTATCTCTGAAGGAAAGAAAAGAGAAAGCCTTAAAAGTAAAGCGTATATTCTCTCCTGTGCGTTTAGACTTACAACCTGCAAGTAAACGAGGCAGTGGGAAGCATGTGCACATGGGGTGAGGAGAGAGGCGAGCAGGGGAAGGTTACCAGTTGTTACAGCACTTGCCATGAATTAAATCTGTTTGAAATAAAGAAGGGGTTCGACTGCTTTCCAATCGCATGCAGTATTTGCATTCCTATGCCAAATGCTGGCATTGCTTTCTAATAACCAAGCCATGGGCATGCTTACTAAATTCATGCATTTTGGAGACCAACAGGATGTGTGAGCAGAGGATCCCAGCATGCTTTACTCTGCATGGGAAATTAAAACGCCTTGCTTGAGAGAGCTGGTCCTGTGTGTCCACATGAGACGCTGCTCTTGGCTCTTGCTCTCCTGTGGAATCATCAGCGAGCAGGGTTCTTCTATGGCACACTGTTGGAAGGCCTATCCTCTTAGGTTCTCTCAGCTGGCAGCTGGAATGTTATTTCCTTGATCTGAAACTCGGACCAAGCGCTGCTGTTTACATAAACAGAAGGTGGCTTTGGCAGTTTCCTTCCTGTTTCTTGTTGGTGTCCTGTATCCACTGATTTGCAGTGCTTCTAGTTAGGAGTTCGGAGAGATGGCAATGGATGGCATTCCAGAAAATCCGTGATTTCCCACTCTTTTGTTCGTCCGGGCACACAGACCTTCTTCCAGCATACCCGTCGTGTTCTTTTCCTCTGTCCATCTTTGCACACGTCAATTACTTAACCTGGAAGACTGTCCCTTTCCCACTCTGCATATTCAGGGAGACCAGTTAAGTTAGCTGGCTATTGAGATTATCATTGAAGTCTTGACTATAATCACTGTCATAAACAATAGGAATTAAGTAGAATGGTAGAAATATATATCAAAAGAAGAACTGACAATTTTTTTGTGTGTAGAGATGATTATAAAAGATATAAAAAGATTATATATATATATATATAATCTAATATATATATATATTTAAGACCTTATGTGAGAATTTTTTTCCATTGATTTCTGAGAGAGTGGAGGGAAAGTAGAGGAGGGAAGAGAGAAACATCAATGTGAGAGAGATCATCGATTGGTTGCCTCCTATACATGCCTAGAGGAGGGAAGAGAGAAACATCAATGTGAGAGAGATCATCGATTGGTTGCCTCCTATACATGCCCCTAACAGGGCTGGGGAACCTATGACTGAGGTATGTACCCTTGACCTAGACTCAAACCATGATCATTTGGTCCCCAGGCCAACACTCTAAACATTAGGAAAAAACTGCCAGGGCAAAATTGATATTTTTAAGCCAAATATTGAAAGGAAATTGGAGTCCATGGTGAACTTGAGTAATTGGCAAGGAGAATAGGCGGAGGGGTTGGAAGCAGCTGGGTTTACTTTTGGAAATAATGTCACTGAGCTGATACTGAGATAGTCAAAGGAATGGAGATTCAATGTGTACTTGAAGCTACTGAACTGGATCTCAGCTGAAAGGTTTATGTACAGGCTGATCTGTCTTCAGCCCTTAATCGCAACACTGCTTCGGGTTGAGAAATGAATTACTGTCAGTTACTCTACAGCAGCTGATCGTTTGAGGGTTTATCAGAGGACACGGTGATTTACAAATTTGGAAAACTTGCTTCCTTTTGACCTGTTTCCAACGACTGAAATAAGAATGGTGTAAAATATTAATCAAGCATTTGTGTAATATTTTTGGAGGTGAATCATTTCTTATTTTTATATAGAAAGTCTGTAACTCCAAGTTCTTATTTTTTTCTTTTGTATTTCAATAGCAGCAGCAACTGAATAACAGTCTTCAAAAAGATCTGGGAGTTCAGATGAGTTCTTCAAGGCAAAAGTTATCCTCAAACCTACAGGGAGAAACCTCAAATGAGTTCCCTTTTCAAATAAAAGAAAGGGTTGAGAGGCTTATCTAAGCAAGGGCTTTTGGAGTGAACTTATATAAGAATATAAATACAGTTTTAACCATTTCTAATTTCTTTTTTTAAAAATCATATTCATCCTAATGTCAAATTAAAACATTTACCCTATTTAGACTGAAAATGATAAAAAGAATGCTACCAGGATTTCATTACTGATCAAGGGAGTTAGGACAAGCAGTTGTAGGAAAGATTCAGTCATTCTTGCCTTGTGTTTTTATTTATTTGTTTTATTTTCAGAAGGAAGCTTACTCCATTCTCAAGCTAGTGAAATATTTACAGTGCAAAAACACATTTGCTAGCGATAAAAATCTTCTCCAGTGAATTCCAATTATTCTTTTCCAGACAATTTTGAGAGAAATGTAAATGTGTTGCATGGTCTCCACATGGTTTCTACCCATTTATTTCAATCCAAATTCGGGCTTTTTGACCTGGATGTTCTGTGATGCTATAAGTTTTGCTATTTCAGATGACCAAGGGGCATAATTGCTGACACTCCAATCAGTCTATTAAAACAAATTACTGTGGATTTTAAAACAGGAATCAATTTCTCTCTGAAGAATTTCTCGGAATAAGCCAAGAAGGGACTTTCTCAAAACATTTATCAGCTGAGCAAGTGTTATGTGTTTGCTCTTTGATGACTATCAGTTTAACATTAATTTTCCCCCAAATTTAATGTTCTATGCACTGGTTAAACTAGCACAAATAGTAGGTTGTATTTTTAGAATTATTTTTTTTAAATCACTTCACAGGAGATTATGTACAAAGGGTGATGAATAGAAAACCAACCAAACAAATGAGATATGGAAGCTGGACAGTTAAGTAACTTTGCTCATCAGCTAAGTCATCTACTTTCTACACAGCAATCTTATATCATGTATTACTCAATTTTTTTTGGCTAAGACATTTTAGATCTCATATGAGTCACAGCTTCCCTGTGTCATTAATAATAGTTTTTATTATAAAGTCAAATCCAGGAAGGCTATGATATACTATAGTACAGGAACAATGACCTATAATAATAAAAGGATAATATGCTAATTAGACAGGGCATCCTTCCTGACATCCTTCTGGACAACCTTCTGGACGAAGCTGGGGCTGTGAGGGAAGTCTAGGTCCCGGGTGCCAGAGAGAAGCAGGTGCTGGCAGCTGGGGGAAGGAAGGCCTACTCTGGCATAAATTTCGTGCATTGTGCCTTTGCTATGACTCTAAATAATGACCAGTGAAGAAAGGAACAACAGGAGTTCTAGTTCAAGAGGGTGATCTCAGAAGGTCTTAAGCCAGTGGTCCCCACCGTTTTTTGGCCATGCCCCAGCTAAGCTTCTGTAAAATCCTGATGCCTCCCTGTGATATAAAATTCTTATTATTCAAAAAATGAACTCCTATTCACATGGAGGAAGCCTACAAAGCCATTAATTTGGTCTAAACAAGCTTTCAAAGAACATGGCATCCATGAAAGAGAAAAATAAGAGAACAAAAGGACAGTTGAAGTACTGAGGAAAAAATCACTAAGAAATGGTTAAAGAAGAAGAATAATATTAAATTATATAAAAATGGCAAAGTTTCAAAAGATATATGTTTATATGCTATGTAAATGTGTTAAAATATATATTTATATGCTGTATATGAGTCCCCTAGAGCCATAAGAAATGCAAAAAAAAAATCACTCTTAATAACTCATTCTTGAATTGCCCTCCCCCCTTTAAAAATCAAATTTCCCCCCATGTGGGGCATTGCCCCATGTTGGGAACCAATGTCCTAAACTATCCTCCTTTCATAGACTCACCAAATCTACAGCTATAGATGGAACAATTTCCTCTGGAAAAATAAACTAAAAACTGGTAGAGCAACCCTTTCTCATTGGGCACATGAGAGGAAAACTAGACTGAAGTGGGTAGAAAAGGCTAAATCAATTGTACCATCAGCCCCACCCCTCACAGTAATTTAAAATCGGAGGAAACAAAACATGAAGCTTATCCCCGAGGAGCAAAGGGTTTGTAGCTCACCCAGAGCACCCCAACTTATAAGCCCAGCACCTAAAGAATGAGTCCCTCAAACATCTGGCTCCAAAAATTTACTGGGCTCATGAGACACAGGGGGCTATGGCAAAATGAGGAACAGCTCTGCAGGCCCTGAGTGCAGACTTAGCTACCCTGCCCAGTGCTGAAGCAGCCCTTTGCAAAGTGCCCAGACGTCATATGAAACAGTCTCACTTGCTAACTTTACAGCATTGGTCTGAGGGGTGGAGGCCTGCTGGGATACTCTGGGGACAGAGGTGTTGGAAACATCTTCCTGCTCTCCTGTGGGCACCTTATTACTCCTTTTTCTTTACTTTAAATATATTTTTAATTATATTTTTATTGATCTCAGAGAGGAAGGGTTAGGAAGAGAGAGAGAAACATCAATGATGAGAATCACTGATTGGCTGCTTCCCACACGCCCCCCACTGGGAAAGGCACATGCAACCTAGGCATGTGTCCTGACCAGGAACTGCACGTGACCTCCTGGTTCTTGGGTCAATGCGCAACCACTGAGCCACACCAGCTGGGCTCTTCCTGTTTCTTTTTTCCTTTCCAGCAGGTGCCGTTTCTATGCTCCAGCTGGCAGGATCCATCTTTTGCACTCTCCCTCTGCTGTGCTAAACCTAATTGGTCCCATCTTTGATTTTCCTCTTATTTATCTTTTCTAATTCTTCTTCTTAAACATTTTTATTTTTTTCAGCTGGTGCCATTTTAATTAGCTTTAAGGTCAATTCTAAAGCAAAATTTAAAAGAAACATACTTCATTATAAATTTATTTTAATAAAATATGTAGTTACTTTCTAAGTTTTACTTAGAAGTATCCATTTGCATATGCAAACGTGATATTTTGTTTAAAAGATTATTCTAAAAGGTTATAAAGAAGTGCAATAGCTTTTCAGAAATTTAGAGGTGACTTCCTCTGGCTTGGTTAAACAAGGATGGTAAATATAAGAAAATAGAATTAGACCTGAACTTTGAAAATTGCTTGGTAGGGACAGTGGAGAAGAGTGGTGAATGCATTCTTAGAGTTAGAAACACAGTGAGTGCACACCCAGAGGAAGGAAAAACCCAGGGACTTCAACATGGTCATGTTTGCTTTGAGTTATTTGTATAGGAAAAAAAGAAGCATAATTCTGAAAAATTAGGTTGAGATCATGTCATAAATAGTCTAACTCCAAATCTTCTATGCTCTTTTGTTATCCACTAGGATTAAGAGCATTTTTTTTCCTTTGACATCTAGTAACACTTTGTATCTGCCTCATTCAAAAGTATTTATTATTTACTTGAGGCTTGCTGCACAAACTCATGCACATTGAAAGGAAATTAATTAGAAGAAATATTTTAGAGGCTGGAGAGGGATGGAAGTGTGGGGGGAGGAGAGAGATTGGCTGACAGGGAAGGGACTGCGGGAGGTTGGCACCAAGATGTGTCCAGCCCATCTCAGCCTGTCCTGATCAACTGGACCCCAGCAGCAAGCTAACCTACTGGATGGAGAATCTGCACCCTGGTGGTCAGTGCACATCATAGCAACATGTCAAACGGTCAGACACTTATCATATTAGGCTTTTATTATATAGGATAGTCTTTTGCATCAGTTATCTTTTTCATGTATTTGTCATTCCAACTAGATTGTAAGACTTTTTAAGGAAGAGAGCCCCTCTTATCTTTGTTTGGCAAAGCTGTGTGGCATCTAGCTACGTTTTGGGCATAGTATCATAAACCAAATAAATGTGTGTGGATAGAAAAATGCCTTGTTCTTTGAAAAGTTATTAATTTCATAAAATCAATCAACAAAGCAGAATCCCTGCCTGACCCTCTTCAAATCATTTGCAGGAACAAGTGAGCTTTTGCATAGAAGAGGAGACGCATTACTGGCTTCAATTTATATTGAGGGTCCTAATTCCAGTTATATTACTGGCTTTCTATTAGGCTTACTGGATTCTCCTTTGCTACCTCAATTGTAAAATCAGGTTATTACTACCTGTCTTTTATTTCAAATAATTTTTCTCACAGTTAATAAAACAGGTAGAGTAAGAGATGGATGACCACATGCCTGAGAGGATAGAGAAAGAATTGTGCCGGACAAAAGGCAACCTTTGGATTCACAGCAAACTTAGAGTTCACAATTTTATGATTTTAAATGATTAACAGCAAAAGCTAGGAAGTCTGTACTTCCCAGTTATTTGAGCCAGAAATCCATTCCCCCGCTACCTCCTTGCCCACTGTTTTTTGTCCACCATGTCTTGGTCTTCTTGTAGATCCTCTGGTTCTAAGGCATTTCCAAGCTCTCATCTTTATGTGTCCCATGCTCTTTAGCTGTACATGGCTCTAAAAATATAACCGTGACCTCCTGGTTTACAGGTCAATGCTCAACCACTGAGCTATGCAGTCCAGGCTCGGTCTGATTCTAACTGATGCACTGCAAGCCTTTTCCTCACCCTTACACCATTTTCTCCCTCCCCTTACTGTATCTAATTAGCTTAAATGCCAGAACTGGCTTTTGAAAAATCCTTCAGGACTCAGAATAAGAGCCCAGCTTATCCATAAAGCTTTACCTTGCTCTAGCAGGACAAACTTTCCTCTTTCCCCTCCTTCATGTGTCTCTAAATTCTGAATTTTACATTTTACATTCTGAATTCTTTATATGTGAAGCACACGTAGCCTTGTATCATCCATGCGCATGATACAAGTGTTGGTGTTTGGCGGATAGTAAGCTCTCAAAATAGCAGTTGCATGCATGGCTGGTTTGACACCAGCCACACAGACTGCACTCACCAGAGATCTCTGACATACTACAGGGCAGCTCCGATGAAGACTCACATGGCTCTCACCAGGAATAGCAGATCAAAAGTGAAATGGACTCAGACTTGGCATGTATGTCAGAGAGATCTCAGAGAGAGGACCACTCCTGAAGGACAAAACACATCATGGAGGTCTGCTTCAGAGGCATGACACCTCCAATCAGTCGGTCCCAGATGAGAAGAAAAAAAAAAAAGAAAAGCCTGGCAGTGATTAAATGATTCAATGCCAGTATAGAATTTAACTACAGGCCTTTGTGAACTTGTAACTATTTCTTAGTAGGGTGCTTAGGATAAAGGCCCCAGAAGTATAGAATTCTCATGGGATAGATAGTATTAAAAGCCAGCGGTTAATGAGTGTGTCAGAAAAGCCAGGGCAGGCAACCCTCCATCAGAGGATATTGCCCAACTTAAAAAGACACACAGATCAAAATAGCATCACAACAGGCGATGTGCCTCAAGTTAGCGTTTGCACAGCCTTTTCCAGAGCAGCAGTATTGAAGTGCTATGACAGCTCGCCACACTGCTCATAAGACACTCTATTTCCGTGTGCGGTTTCGCCCAGGAATAGTGCCATCCCTGGATGCAGGGACAAGCAGGTTCTGAGTTCTAATCGACTGGTTTCCCTCCAGCAGCGCTCAGCACATGCTTGCTGCCTGCTCTGCTTGTGCCCTTGGGAATTCTGTTTGATTGTTTGGCTCTGCAGGCCTGGTTCTAATCGGAGTACTCAATCCTGTTTCTATCCCCTGTCAGCTACACTCTGATGGTTCACTCATTCTAGCTTCTTTTTTTTTTTTTAATCTCAAAAAAAGGTTTGATTTAGCTCTTTTTGAATGAGATTCATGTGGTTTTTTTTTTTCTCCCTTGGGGTTCAAGCTAAAAATACCCCCACACACTTTGGTTAATGGTATGCAACTTACTTGCAAGTGATGCATCTAATATTCTTCCAATGACAGTAGTTACAGGTACATTAGCATTTCACAGGCTTAGTAATATAGGAATGGACAAACTTCTGTCAATACACAAAAAGAATCCTATCAGTTGAATGTAAATTTTCAGTTATAAGCTTTATATTTGCGCTGGAATCAAGGGGACATTTAGGTAACTAAAGTTCCAGGAGTTTTTTTTTTTTCTTTTCTAGAAAACTTGATTTTTCTCCACCCACTACTCCTTGCCAAAATCTCTTTATCATTTTATTTCAAAATTGCTTAATTTTCTCAATTTTCTCAATTCACTATCTACATTCATGTCATGACATTCATAGGATGTGTCTAGGTAACAGAAGCTTAATTTGGAAGCACTTGGATCACATTGTCTGCAATGTATTGAGTGCCTTCAGGATGCACAGAATTATATTATGTGGTTGGGAGGGGGTGACTTGGAGTTGAGAAATGACAGTCCCCTACCTTTGCCTAAAACCTGAGCTCACCACAAGCCTGTTGACAAAAAGAAGAGGTGGGGAACATTATTAACAAACATATAATTTTGATCATAGGATTTCGAAAGCTGCGCTGGGCAGGGAGAGGTAAAATTTGGGATCATTGCCATTTGACAGAATTTTGTCTGGATCTTCTAAATATCTAAGACATGATACATGCATGTGTCCCATAATACGGGTTTTCATTGCACTTTAACAAATTCTTATTTATCTTCTGAGCTAAAGTGCGAAGGTGAATGAAGGATCCCCTTGAAATGCATGATCTCTTTCTTTAGTGGCCAATGAATGTTTGGCATAAATGGAGGTTGGGTTTTTAATGTCTAGGATAGAGAAGAAAGTTCATTGTGCCTCAGTGCTGTGCAGCTTGCCCATACCCCTATTCTAATGCTCACTAGCTATTTCTAGCACGTACTTGCTGTCTAAGGGGAGAAGCTAAGAAGATAGAAAGGAGTTTGGCTGAGCAATAGAACTTGGGTGATTTAGCGCCTGCTAAAACCATTGGGCAGCAGTGTGACTGGGCCCTGAGGTATGGTGGGATCCAACAGTGAGAGGGTGAGGGTGGGAAAGGGGTAAAGGAGGAGGGGGTGACTCTAAGCGAACTTATATCTTCCTGATTATGTGACCTTGATCAAACTAAGTTTCAGTCTTTATTGTATCTCACTAATATGGAAAATAGATACATTTCTAAAAAAATAAATAAATAAATAACAGTATTCAATAACCAAAAGGGAGCTGAATACCTACCCCCCCATCATAAGGACAGTCTGTGTTTACTTCTTTTTAAAAAAAATATATATATATATTATTGATTTTTTTTACAGAGAGGAAGGGAGAGGGATAGCGAGCTAGAAACATCAACCAGCTGCCTCCTGCACGCTCCCCACCGGGGATGTGCCTGCAACCAATGTACATGCCCTTGACTGGAATCGAACCTGGGACCTTCCAGTCCGCAGACCAACGCTCTATCCACTGAGCCAAACTGGTTTTGACAGTCTGTGTTTACTTCTTAACATATTTTATAATCTCCTTTCATTAAGTGTGAATTGTAAGCACTTATTTACTGTTTACCAGCATTAAGCAGAGTGTTAGGTATATAAAACAAACAAATGTATACTTTCTGTTCTCATAAGCTTGTATATTCTTTTGATGAAAAGGGCATGTAAATAATTTTGCACATATTACTTGCATTGAATATTTATATACAGTACCTAAGTTAAATTCAAATAACAATAAATACTTGAGTGTCTACTCTATGCTATGCCCTATGTTCAGAGCTGGGTGGCAAAGACTGTGGAACTTGGAGATGAATTATTGCCCTTGTTCTTATTCAAAGCATTAGCTATAAATAAAATAAGATAGTTATAAATAAAAAAAATTTCCAAACTCATATATGTTTGATAGTTTATTTTCTAGTTATATCCTAGTCTATAGCAGTCTCAAAGCCATAAACTTATAAACAAGTCATTAATGAAATTGTGGGTCTGTCTAAAGTTCTTTGGGCTTGGACATAATGCCAATCGCCACCTTAATCACATAATTTCACAAATGTGTGTCCTTTTTATTTCATAAACATCTTTAATCATTCCAAGATATTTTATAGTGTTTAGATATTTATCAAATCCCATTGTATTTCTGGTAATATCATTTTATATGAATCTTCCTGTAAATTAGTCTATGGAGCACTATAGTAGAAATTAAGAGTGCTTACAATTAGCTAATGCTTTTCATTCAAATTGCCATAGGAAATATGTTGACTTCTTGGATAAAGTGGTTACCATTAATTCATTCAATCATTCAACACTTGAATACTACGTAATGTTTTACTGGAAACTATGCTAGGCGTAACTTCTGGTGACTAAAAAATTGGCATAGTAGAGAATGGTATCTGTTTTCATAGGAAGTATATTTTTTATTTATTTTTTTTTGTTTTTTTTTTTGTTTGTTTGTTTGTTTTGTTTTTTTTAATATTTTTTATTGAATTATTATCTGTGTACATATTTTAACTCCCCCCCTCCCATACATACCCTCCCTCCCCAGAGTTTTATGTCCATTGGTTGTACTTATATGCATGTATACAAGTCCTTCGGTTGATCTCTTATCCCCCCCAGATCTCCCTACTGTCCCTGCTGTAATTTTACAGTCTGCTTGTTGCTTTACTGTCTTTATATCTGACTTTTGGTTTGTCAGTTTATAATGTTCTTTAATACCCATAAATGAGTGAGGCCATGTGGTATTTCTCTTTCATTGACTGGCTTATTTCACTCAGCATGATGTTCTCTAGTTCTATCCAGGTAGCTGCAAATGATGAGAATTCCTTTTTTTTATGGCAGCATAGTATTCCATTGTGTAGATGTACCATAGTTTTTTGATCCAATCATCTGCTGACGGGCACCTGGGCTGTTTCCAGATTCTAGCTATTGTAGATTGTGCTGCTATGAACATAGGGGTGCATATATCCTTTCTGATTGGTGTTTTTAGCTTCTTGGGATATATTCCTAGCAGTGGGATTGCTGGGTCAAATGGGAGTTCCATTTTCAATTTTTTGAGGAAACTCCACACTGTTCTCCACAGTGGTTGCACCAGTCTGCATTCCCACCAGCAATGCACGAGTGTTCCTTTTTCTCCACAACCTCGCCAACACTTGTCGTTTGTTGATTTGTTGATGTTGGCCATTCTGACAGGTGTGAGATGGTACCGCATTGTTGTTTTGATTTGCATCTCTCGGATAATTAGTGACTTTGAGCATGTTTTCATGTGTCTTATGGCCAGGAAGTATATTTTTTAAAGACCATTGAATATAACTATTGAAAGATAATAATAGTTTAACATAAAGTAATCAAATGACATAATTTAGTTAATAAATTTCATATTTTGAGATTAATTTAATCCTTGCTTCTCCCCACCCCCAATCCCAAACCCCTTCAATCTATACTATTTGTTTGTGGTCCTGTACATTATTGCAGTGCTCAATCTTCCCAGCAGATGGCAGTATATCGTGATTGACAGTTACATTGAGCCAAGTCATTCACTTTTCAGCTTTCATTCCAACTTGGATGCTTTCTAAGAAGACTATAAAATTACCCCAGAAACAGACTAAACACTTTATTAAAATTTTCTGATAAGGTTCATAAACTTTGTTTACATCTGTAAAATCCATGCATCTGAAGAGCCTAATATGAAGAGAGGTTTAAAAAACAGATTTCTAGTCTTTCATTTCCCAAAATTTGTTACAAAAATAATCAAAGTGTATTTAGGGAGGATTAAAATAAAAGCCTCCCACACAATTTATTTTAAGGGTGATTTTTTTTTTTTTATTTTTTTTTTGCTTTTCTCTAACACAAGTCCATATGAAATGAAAAAATGTTAGGGTGGTTAGCATAAACGTCATGTAATTTTGTTTGGGAGAGAAATATAGAATGACATTAACAAAAGAGCTATATAATAAATACTCTAGAGTAGAGAGTAGCTATATGATTAGAAATTGATTTTAGAAGGTTTTCATCTAATCTTTTCTGAATTAAATGCAACCCCCTGGAGGTATATAGAACACATGCAGGACTTTCAGAAATAGTTATCTATTTCTTCTTTTAAAACTTTAACACAGATTTCTTAATGCTATATTTTGAATTTTGTGCTAAACAAAACCAAAACTCTATCACAGACAATAACAAAATTAGGACAGGTAAAAGAATGAGTAAATTATGAAAAGCATAGATTAGTTGAAAGAGATAAAAATCCTTATAAATAAGACACATTAGTAAGCTTCTGGCAGAACTTCTGTTGAATTGTATTATTCAATTTTCCTATAGTTGGGATCATAGAAGTGAGATATTGTATGAGTTCAAGTGGGAAATTAGGCTTTTGCTTGATTAAGTTCAGAGTTGAAGGAGAGCAGGATACGCCTGCCCATGGGAAGTAGTCTGCTTGCCTCTCAAGAAGCCTCATGAGTTGGATTTCATCAACATGTCAACAGAGATTTGTTTCTTTGAGCTGGACTCATTGATCAAACCCCTGAGATAGACATATGAAAACACACTACCAATTTATTTCATCACAGTAAGTCCAATTGTCACAAAAGTGGGATACTTGTCATGGATTATGTAATTTTTTTTTCCTCTGGAGGCAGTATTACTAGAGAGGCCAAATTATAATCAGAAGTTTTCCTGGTGTTTATGTGTTGTAAGACTTTGTTTAAATCAGAGGCAGTCCTAATTTCGTTTCTGTAAAAATATCAATGAATTCGAAGTTCCACGAAACCAAGAAATCAGATCAGTCAAAATATAATTATGCTACATCTTCATTCTCTAGACAAGACAATGTTACTGAATATCACTCAATAGTAAGATGGATAAACAAATT
Organism: Nyctalus aviator; assembly: GCA_036971965.1. Lineage (NCBI taxonomy): Eukaryota > Metazoa > Chordata > Mammalia > Chiroptera > Vespertilionidae > Nyctalus > Nyctalus aviator. Next base: position 176,649,242 of record CM072924.1, on the reverse strand, counting down.
ATTGCACATTCACAACATAAATTATTACACACAATAGAAGTGAACCACAGCTACATATAACACACAATGAATCTCACAAGACATAAAATATTATATGTATTATAATTCCATTGTCATAAAAGTAAAATCTGCATATTTCTGAAATACAATCTTAGGTGTTGAAGCTTACTTTATAGATAAAGTGAGTAAAAAATAATCATTACAAACATTGGAAGAGTAGTTACTTCTAAGGATTTGTTTTGACAGTGCATTTTTTTCTTTTTAACTGAGTACATGGATATTTGTTAACCTGCACATTTTTTTTGTTTTATACCTTTTCAAATATATATATTAGATTGACTATTTAAAATTGACCATGTTTTGACATATAAAATAGCAATCTCATATGGTTTGACCTAAGAAAATTATATTTTATTAATTAAAAATCATATTACTTAATATATTTGTATCTATACAGATAGGTAAATAAATAATAACATGTAGATATACATGGGTTTGTTGTATACACATATATTTCCTTGCTCTGTAGTTGAGGAGAACTAAAAGCAATGATACCCTATTAGCAATGAGCATTTTTAGCGCAATGATAATGGTCTCTGATATCATTCTCGAATAACAAGGACCAAAGTTCTTTGCAGAAATGGATGATTATAAGACCAAAGCAGGAAATATACAAGATGAGCCTGGAGTACCTTTGTAGTGTCAGAATGTACGGAAATGCACAAAAACATATGCATACACACACACACACACACACACACACACACAATGATGGGGATAGGTTAAGGGGACATAGGGAGCCAACAGATTTTCCAGTAGCCAAATCTGATATAATCTGAGCAGCAAAATAAATAAAGTAATATCCGGTTATAACCATGGTTATAAACCAAATATGCACATGCATGCTTATAATAATTAATGATTGGATGAATAAATAAATGGGGGAGAATAGACAAGTAGCCCACATAGAATTACAAATAATTTTTTAGATATTCACCCTCAAGGGGGAGAAGCATAACTCACCACTCCTTCAGTGCTGCACATAAATGTTTTAAGATATTATTTATATAAGACATAGTTCCTAAGTTTGGTTCTTTCAAAATAGCAATAAATTTAGTCTCTCAGCATGGTGATCAAGGTCAACATCAACAGTGATAACTCATGTGGATAGTACCTACTCTAGATATGATATAATGAGAATGACACTTATCCCTATATTCTTCCTCCCCTAAACTCACAAGCCCAGTATAATAATGACCAAAAAAAACCCACTCTTGAAGGATATTCTACAAATACCTTATCAGTACTAAAAACTTCAAGGTCATAAAAAGAGCAAGAAATGTCTGAGAGACACACATCCAACAGTCTAAAAAGAGATGATGACTAAATGGCATGTGATATCTTGAATGAGATTCTGAACAGATAAAAGACATTAGGAGAAAACTAATGAAATCTGAATAAAGTTGGACTTTAATTAACGCTAATGTATTAACATTGGTTTATTGATTGTGACTAATGTACCGTTACTAATGTGGCTTTTTTAATGGGAGGCTCTGCCTGTGGAGTTTATGTGAACTCTCGTGTTCTCTTTACAATATTTCTCTGGATCTAAAAATGTGTCAAAATAGAGTCAAAACAAGTTGGCCTGTTTTCTTTCCCCACCCCCAAATATCTGAACAAATTAGTACTTACACAGAGAGCATTGTCCATAACTAGATATGTCTTCCAAACCAGGGAAGTGTTCTGACCTTATTTGTACATCATTTGGTTGTCTTCGATGAAGTCCAATTGAAACGCCATTACCATACAATGGACAGAACACTTCCTCATTCTTGTACGCAAGATTAACCAGCTCACTTCAGTCAAATTATGGTCAAAGGGATTGATAACATTTATCACAGGCCATTCCCATTCTGAGAGGGGGATTGACTGACTTCCAGGATTTGCCTGTGATACTGCCATTAGGAGAAGTAGGGTCCTTTTAGTGTCTCTCTTCCTTGGCTCAGCAATATTGGGTGGAAGGAAATATTGACCTAGGCTCCAAAGCCTCTGAATGACAATATTCAGCCAGGGGGACCGAAGCCAATTGTTCTCACTTACAGAGGTGGCTTTGTGTAGCTAGCTATGTGGGGGATACTTGAAAGAGGCAAAATTTCCATTTCACATCAATTGTTATTCTATCTCCTCAAACCAGTGCTAGGAGTTTGGGAAGGGATGCCTCAGACAGGTGACCAGAGTTTACCATTATTGCATGTGACTGTGAAGACTGAAAAACTCCTAGCTAAATATACTATATCTGTGGAGGATATGCAATGAGATGGGGGATATTTACATGCAGGAAATGGCAATGGCAAAGGACATATAGCTGTGTCCCACACAGAGCCGATCAAAGTGGTACAGCAGTCTCTAGACCCAAGAATAGTCCCTTTTCCTTTGATACTAGCCAGACCACAGCTGAGTTCTGTGCTCGCTTCAGGGTAACGCTGTTTAAAAGGACCACAGATACCTGACCTGGGTTAGAGGAAAGCAAATGAAGAGATGAGAGGACTGGGAGCCGTAACATTACATGAGGAAACGTGAGGCATCTTTAGCTTGAAGGAAAGGCATGGTTTCTATTTTCAGTTTGTGTTTTTTTTTTTGTTTTTTTTTTTAAGTTGTTATTATGAAGAAGGATTAGACTCATTTCATGTTGCCCCAGATAGATCGGAGTAGTAATAGGTGAACAGATTTTGCAATCAGAGTAGTAATAGGTCAACAATAGTAATAAGAAACAGATTTTCGAATCCTATAAGGAGGCAATATGTAATAGAGCTTTTGGGAGATAGGTTAGCTATCTTACAAGTGAGATGCCTTTCTCTGCAATTTTCCAGGCAGAAGCTAAACAACTTCCTGAGAATGTTGAAGAAGGAAATCACTCATTATGTAGTTAGATGATGGCGTAAAGGAAAAGAAGAAGAGGTATGAGAAATGCAGGGCAGAGGATAAAAAAGCATGCTCTGGGTCTGAGGTCACTGTAAGTGGGCAATTTGGCAATCGTGACTCACAAGGACAAGTCCACTATGGGTACTGTATTAGTCAGGGTTCTTCAGAGGACAAATTCTAAGATCTTCCTTTAGCACGCTGCAAGCTCAGGAGAGCCAATGATGTGACTCAGTCAGAAGGCTAGCAGGCTGGAGACCCAAGGAGGATCTTTTCCAAAGGCAGGAAAAACATCAGTGTCCCAGACTAAAAAGTGGTCAGGCAGGAGACATTCTGTCTGACTCAGGGGAGTTCTACTGAGGCCTTCACCTCATTGGAGGAGGCCCATGCACCTTAGGAGAGCAATCTGCTTTATTCAAGCTATCAGTTTAAACGTTAAACACATCTGAAAACACTCACACAGAAACACCCAGGATCTTGTTTGATCAAATATCTAGGCATTCCATGTTTGATCAAATACCCAGTCAAGTTGACACACAACACCAACCATCACAGATGTAAGATCTGAGAAGACAAAGTCCAGCATTAATGCTGAATTGGCTTAGAATGAGGAACACATAGAGTGTTGGATGGAGGAGGGAGGTGATGAATATTGGCTATGGCTTTGAGATCAGCTAGGCAAGAGGGTCTGTCATTGATAATCTCAGGTCCTCCCAGGTATTGTGAGTGGCCACCACCACAAGAGTTGAACATACTAATGGGTACAGGTGGACCTGGAAAGTGAAAAGGGTGCTCTCTTATGCAGTAATCAAATCCTCTTATGCCCTCTCTTACACCAAGACTGCTGTGGAGACCAGGCTTACTAAGGTTTATGCAAGACATAAACATGATACCTCCCTGGGGATTCTTTGATGTCCATAGTGATTGACAGTGCACAGTGTCTATAAACTGGAAGAGCAGGAGAATCAATGCCCTGGAGGCGATTCTTGACCTGGCATTTACCACAGCTCTTACTCATTCTGAGACGGGGATTGAAAGCTGATGGACATGTGCTTGTCCCTTCATTTCCTTCTTGAGACGTACTTCAAAGGGCTCCTCAGACGAATTCTCAGGACTGAGTTTAAGTCCCCAGTGGCCATGGCTGACTTGCAGACACACTCTTCTCTGTTTTACTCACCTTGACCATTATTCCTGCTCCCTGAAATCGCTTTCCAAACAAACCCCACGAGGCACTCCTTTGCCTCAGGCTCTGCTTTCCTGGGAAAGCCTGGTCACACCACCTTAATTCTCTGAAGAACCAAATTGGTTTCCTTACTGTTTCTAGAATGTTCTGGGCCTACCTTGCTTCAGGTGTCCCACCATCTGCATGCTTCTCCAGTTTTCTGACAATATATAGTGCCCACACCCAACTGAAAACCATCTAAAGAGGGTGAGAGGGAAGCAAGAACCATTTACCTTCACAGATCTTTTCAACTGACCTTCCCATCAAATTAAAAGTATTTGTGGTGGGCATTACACAAACGGAGTACCCCATCTTTTCTACAAAGTGGCTGGAGCTTCTAAGCTTCTAATATCCTTTTATAGTATTCTTACCTTGATGGGGTTTGAGCGGATGAATTTGTATTTCAAGCTTTCTATCACCCAGGTATTCTTTGCATTATTCCAAAACTCCAAAAACAAGAAAAACAGGACCTATTCTAAAATTCTGGTACCGTTCTCTCTGTGTTTTCTGGTTTACATACTAAGGCAGGGATCAAGCTTCAAAACTTGTAAAACTAATATTTTTATTAAAGTTTCTAACAGTGCAGTTTAGGGGGGGAAAAACTATTTTTTTTTTCCTATAGGTATCTTGGTACCCAACAAAAATACTGTCTATTTTATATTCACAGATGTCTTTCTAAAATGGTCACTGTTCTCAAGTCAAAGATTAGCATCAATGCTTGTAGCAAATAGTCAAAAATAGAATTCCATTATGTAACCACATCATATGGAAATTTGGAGTGAAGATGACATACATTTGTAAGATATCCAAGTGTAAATGCCTCATATTTATGCTGTACACAAAAAAAATACCCTGTCAAGGGGAATTCTGTGCAACTGAACTGATTGGCAATATATGCATTTAAAACTAATGTGCTTATAGTGTAGTTATTGTAAATATGCCACATGGAAAACAAAAGCCTCTAAATGTGGTATGAAATTCTTAATGATTCCAAATTGACTTTATCAACTTGTTCAGTATACTTGTAGGGATTTGTTGGCTTTAAGCTTGAATGAGGAAGTAAAAAACTGGTTTTGAGTTAATAGGTTATGCCAACTAGAAGTGCTGAGTTACTAAAAATCAAACCTTAAAATTCATAACTGGTTAGTTATCCATTGAACTCCATGACAGTATAGTTTTAGGAATGTCAGAATAAGAAAAGTGCATATCAATAAAATCATAAAGGTATATTGCCATCTTTTGTTGTTGATCCTCACCTGAGGATATTTTTCCATTAATTTTTAGAGAGAGTGGAAAGGAGGGTGAGAGATAGAGATACATAGATGTGAGAGAGACTCATTGATTGGTTGCCTTCTGCACATGCCCCAATTGAGGCCAGGGATTGGGCCTGTAATTGAGGCACATCAAACCCAAGATCCTTGACTGTAATGGAACCTGAGACGCTTCAGTCCATGGGTCAACACTTTAACCACTGAGCAAAATAGGCTAGTGCTACTTTGCCATCTTTTGATACTATGGAAAGCAATCGCAGTTTCCTGCTAAAAGTTATGCCTAGCAATATCTAAGCTAAGTATTCCAGGTTATTAACTGAATATTTTGGGGTGTTCTAATTAGAAAAATTGTAGTTAGTTAGGATGTCCTTGTCTTAAATACCAGATTTTAAAATATTAATAAAAGCTCTTTAAATGAAATTCATAAAGGAACACTTGAAACTCACGCTTTAATTAAGTATTAAATTCTAACTTAAGGGGAAAGAGCCAGTAAAATATGACCATTAATATAATCTATGAATGGAAATTTAGTAGCATTAATTTTTTTCTACTTCCTTCTCAGCCTCTTTCTTTTTTACATTTTTAAATTAAATTATTATCTGTGTACATATTTTAACATTGCCTCCCCCCCTCCCATACATACCCTCCTTCCCCAGAGTTTTGGGTCCATTGGTTGTACTTATATGCATGTATACAAGTCTCTTACATCTCTCCTTCCCACCCTCTCTCCTGCTGGGTGCTTTAAACAACAGAATTCTTTTCTAACAGTTCTGGAGGCTGGAAGTTTAAGACCAAGGTGTTGGCAGAGTTGACTTCTCCTGAGGCCTCTTTCCATAGCTTGCAGATGGCCACCTTCTGGCTGTGTCCTCCCATGGCCTTTCCTCTGTGCTTGTGCATTCCTAGTGTCTCTTCCTCTTCTTATAAGGACACCAGCCCTATTGACTTAGGGTCCCACCTTAAGACTTCATTAATCTTATTTACCTCATTAAAGACCCTCTGTCTAAACACAGTCATATTGGAGGCGGAGATTAGAGCTTCAACATATGAATGGAGAGAGAGGAGGAGCACAATTTAATCTGTAACAAACAGGATTGTTAAGGTTTTCTATTCCCTTATGACTAGTACATAATCTTTAGCAAATTATAAAATTGAAGAAGTTGATGCAACAGAACTCTTACTGAAGAAAAGAATGTCCTAGATTACATACAATGCCATGTTTATTAGGTTTCATCTGGGCTAATTTGTGAATTAGCTAAAGATTATTTCTAATGTTATTTCTGTTTTCATTCATCTTTGTAACTTCTGTTAACATTGGTTTCTCCAGTAAACTGGTTCTTCTTCCAGTTCCTTTTTTTTTTTTATTTAAAAAAATTTTTTTTTATTACAGCCTCAACTGTCTTGCCTTCCTTATTGAGGACCTAACTCTCTGCCAGCCTCTACAATCAGTACCTGCCCAGTTTTTTAAAATCCAGTTGAAATGAATACATTTTTATTTTACCTAAACATTTAGCACCGTTTGACACTATTGACCATTCTCCCATTCATGTATCAGTTTCATATCCATTTTGAAAATTTCCAAAATCTTTTTACCTCTAGTTCGGACCTCTACTTAAATTCCAGACACATAACATACTGACTACCAGACATGTCCACTTGGATATCATACAGAAACTTCAAATGAAGCATATTCAAAATCAGTATCATCATTTCTTCATGCCTTCCCTACCCAATGTTCACAGTTCTGTCTCAGTTGCCTACTCATTCATCTTTTATTCAGTTGCCCAGTCACACATTTTACTCCTTCCTCTCTTCCTTACATCCAATCTACTGTGTTTTATCAGTCTACAAAGTACATTTCCCCCCACATTTTACATCCTTAAATGGTGGTACTTCTAACAATCAATGGTAGACCATATTTTGTTAAACTAGCAGATTTTTCCTTCCTAGTGTTATATAAAATGATATGCTTTAAATCAGAGGAGTTTTATATGCCATGAAATATAATACTGTCACGTTTAGTAGATTGTATAACCTCATATCTTTGAAATATCCCCACTTTTTTTCCATTTCCTCTGCTACTTCTCAAGGTCACACTACTATCCTTTTCCCTGAGGATTATTGTAAGAGTCCTTCCACTTCTGCTGTAGTTCATTAACCACCAGGGCTGCCTGCCACCTCAGTTGTCTACTTTGAAACTAACATGTTCATTTCATTTGTTTTTAATCCTTATTCAAGGACATGCTTAAAGAGAAGAAGAATGATAGAAAGAATGAGAGAAACATCCATGTGAGAGAGAAACATCAATGGATCAATCGATTGCATTTTGTATGTGTCCCCACCTGGGGATCTAACCAGTCCATCCATGTATGTGATATACCTTGACCAGGAACCAAACCAGTAAACCAGTAACCCTAAGTAAACCACTCTACTCTGGCAACAGCACTAACATGATATATATATATATATATATATATACACACACACACACACACACACACACACATGCACAACACACACACACATTTCAGAGAGGCAAGGAAAGGGAGAGACAGAAACACTAATGATGACAGAGAATGATTGATTGGCTGCCTCCTGTACGGTCTGCACTGGAGATCTAGCACACAACCCAGGCATGTGCCCTGAGTAGGAATCTAACTGTGACCTCCTGATTCACAGGTTGGCACTCAATCACTGAGCACCCCAGCCAGTCAACTTTTAAATTAAAATTCTTTGTCTTTCCCAGGCTTCAAGCATTTTAATGATTTTCTATTGTTCACAGAGTAAAAACTAGACTCCTCCCTATAGCTGACAAGCATCTGCATCAATCCAACCTAATACCTGACTCTCCAGCTCATACTCAGCACTGTATCTCATTGTGTGATCTGTAGACGCACTGAATTCATGCCAGTGTTTCAAGCCTTTCTCTTTCCTCGGAGACTTCACTCACTGGCCTCCCTCCCACTCCCCTTTCCCTGGTTACCTCTTATTCAGCTCTCCGGTTTCAGCTTAGACATCAGTTCTTCCTTGAAATCCCCCTGACCGCCTCACGGCTGGGTTAAACACACCTCCTCTATAACATTTTATAATTCTCTGGTCGGCATTTACCTCTGTTTGAATTGCCTATTTGTCTGTGGAACAGGATAAATTGTATCTTTATTACAATGATTTGTATTTCCTCTGCTTCATTTCCCTTCTCCCTGCTAAGAAGCTAGAGTCTTTGCATATTCTTTGCCTCAGGCCTTTTTTCAAGGCTAAAAGAACTTAATCTTTCCCCAAACCTAAACTCATTGAAGAGATTAAGATAGAAATGACTTTAGGATAGGCTTGGAAATGATGATTTCCCTCTGTAAAAGCTGCAAGAAGTTAAGCCTTGTACCTTATTTTCTCAGAGCATCTAAGAAAAGTATGAAGATTTGAGAAGGTTGAACTCTTACACTTACAGAAGCTGCTTCCTAGACACATGGGCCTCACTCAAGCTTACCTGAAACTCTAGGCCCTAAGGATGCCAGACACAGATGCATCAAGTGGATGAGGTGAGATGGGGGACCTCAAAGATGAGCAGGTAGGACCTAATGCCTGTGGCCACATAAAGACCAGAGGGATATCTCTAGAAATAGGATGGGAGCTGGATAAGAGTTAGGATTGATAGGGAGCTTTCTGCCAGGCTGGTAAGGTGAAGTCTGCAGAACAGGAGTCAGGCTGATAAAAATAAAAATTAAGGAATGCTATATTTCTTCCGTGGTCAGGTTTGTGGACTGAGATTTAATGTAGTAATATCTGTGTCCTCCAACACTTTCTCAGGGCATTTCTTTTCTGCTGCTTTCTCTTGTTTTTATTATTATTATTATTATTATTATTATTTATGTTATTATTATTTCATTTTTTATTCAATGCTTTTCCTGAATCTGTTGATAATGTGATTTTTCTTTTTTTAGTTCATTGATGTGGCAGATAACATTTGGTTGATTTCAGAATGCTGAGCCAGTATTTGTATACCTGGGGTAAATTTCTTTTGTTCTTGGCATATAAAAATCTATTTATACTGTTTTGGATTCGACTTGCTAGTATTTTGTTGAAGATTTTTTGCACCTATTTTTATGAGAAATACTGTCTGCAGTTTTCTGTGTTTGTTTGGCTTTGGTGTTAGGGCAATGCTGGCCATGTGGCATGAGTTGGGAGGTACTCCCTTGGTTTCTAGTCTCTGGAAGACACTGTGAAGAATTGGTATAATTTCTTCCTACATGTTTTGATATCATTTTGCCAGGGAACCCAGCAGAGCCTCGTGTTTTATGATGGGAGAGGTTATAATTATAGATTCTATCCCTTTCAGAGGCATAGGCTTGTTCAAATAATCTATTTCTTCTTGTGTGACTTCTGGCAGATAGTGTCCTTCAAGAAATGGTTCCATTTCATCTAAGGTGTCAAATTTATGCACACTGAGTAGGTCAAGATAGGGTGTAGCTCACTGAAGCTCTGTTCGTGTTTTTTCAGTCTTTTTTTCCCCCCCTCAGTATCTCATTTTGGATCATTTACATTGTTCCATATATAAAGTTTCATTGTTAAATTTCTGATTGTTTCTTCTGCAATGTCTAGTCTTCTGTTAATGCCATCTAGTGTAAGTTTCAGAGAAGTTGTAGTAATTTCACAGCAAAATGGAGCAAAAAGTACAAAGAATTCCTACATGCTCACAGCCTTTCCCTCCATCAATGTATCTTTGCACTGTGGTGCATTTGTTACAATCACTGAATTATATTGATGGGTCATGACCAGCCAAAGTCTGCTATTTACCTTATGGCTTATTTTTTCTGTTGTAACTCTTACAGTTTCAAAAAACATTAAATGACATGCATCCAACCTTATTGTTTCATACAAATCAGTTTCACTTTCTCAGAAGTTCCCTGCATTTCACCTGTTTATCTCTTTCCACTTCCTCCCCAGTCCCGACCCAAGTCCCTGGCAACTATAGATATTTTTTAAAGGAGACATCATTGATATATACTACTGTATTACTTTTACATGTATAACATAATAATTTGATATGTGTACATATTGCAAACTAATTACCACAATAGGTTTAGTTACTATCTATCACCATATAGTTACACATTTTTTCTTGTGATGAGAACTTCTAAGATCTATTCTCTTAGTAACTTTAAATACAGTCATGCATCATATGATGATGGGAAAACATTCTGAGAAATGCATCACTGGGTGATTTAGTTGCATTTTGCAAACATCATAGGGTGCGCTTACACAAACCTAGGTGGTATAGTCTATGCACACATGGCTACAGGGACAACCTATTGTTCCTAGGCAACAAACCTGTACATCATATTACTGTACTGGATACTGTAGGGAACTGTAATACAATGGTAAGTACCTGTGTATCTAGACACAGAAAAGGTATATTCAATATGAATGGATCTTGCAGGACTCTCTCTATGTGAGTCA